>OX336388.2:235236466-236494799 GCA_946902985.2 Meconema thalassinum
GAGGAGACACACCTCCAAATGACACCATGTTATCAAGTTTAATCGCTCTCCTGTAGGGGAATTTTCGCTTAAATAATAAAAGTGCGTTTAAACAAATAAACTAGTCAGAACTGTGTCGCGTCCCGCCCATATCACAGTAAAGTCGGGCGGATGATGTTCACACATGGGGTGCTTACAAGTACAGTAAACTCCCGATTATCCGCGGAATTGACTGGCGCGGATACCGCGGATAATCGAATTTCGCGGATAAGCCGCAAAATTGCAGGTAATGATTAAACAATGGTCGAAGGCACTAAAAAACAACACAAAAGTGCTTTAAATAAGTTTATTATACTATGAAAGACGTACATGATAACAAAACTCAGTCGATGTTATGTGTGTTATTAAAAAGTCTTGTTTACTGTTTAACAAATAAAATTGGTCATTTGCTTTTGCTTTTCCGTAGTGAAACAATTTTTCTTTATTTGTGATTTGAGTTTTCTCAACACCATCTTGTCAAAAAGTGATGCGTCGTCTTGCTCTTCAAGGTATTGAAGAATCCTGTCAATGTGTCCTAATGCTGCATCATGAGTAACGGTCATCTGCATCTGCGTTTCCTCATTGTCTTCCAATTCAAGCGATTCAATCCCTCGTACTTGATTGGATCACATTCGATCCACTCAAAGATATTTTCCTCATTTACATCAACACCTCCGGCAACAGATTTAGCTAAATTAGCTAGGATGCTGAGTGGAACGTCGTCTTCGTATTCCTCTCCCTCTTGAGTGATCTCTACAGCCGGCAAAATCTTCCGCCAGGATTTCATTAGAGTAATTTTCGGTTTCAAAACCTTCCTTTTTTATAAAAATGTTCTCCTACAGGCACCGCGGATAATCCGCAAAGCCGATAAACCGCTCGTGGATAATCGAGAGTTTACTGTAATCTACAAACAAGTGGAGAAGGGGAGGATAAGTTATTGGATGTTTGGATGACATGTTTCGATGGATTAGTTTCACCAAGGCTTAGATTAGGTACACTAAGGTGGATATGTTTACACTTATGTACACCAATATTTGCAATTATTGAGTTTTAGAATCAGGAAATTGACACTCGATAACTATAATCAACCGAGAAAGCTTGCTACAAATGCAATTTGGGATTCACTATCAATGGCCACATATGAACAATGCCGTTGAGGCGGTTACTTCCTTCCTCAAAGAGAGATGACTGAGCGATGTAGCGTCAAGACATCCTGTCAGCTTGCGAAGGAGATCACATCAGCTGTCTCATGTTCTGTAACAGGCAGGCACGTGAGAGAATGCAAGGCCCCCTTGTCGCAACAACGCTGCGGGAATTATTCAAGTTCGGTGAAAGGCGTGTCACGCTGCTCTAACCAAAGAGATTGGAATTGCAATATATCGTCAGTTTAGGGGCTGCGACAACGCGGTCATGCAGCCCCGTGTACTTTGGGTGTGTCTGATAACCGGTGTTAATTGAGTTGGCTGTATGTGTTTTAATTCAAGTAAGGACTGCAGACATTCAATTTTTTAAATTAGTTCCTACTTTTGCCGCCAAACGCCACCGTCAACGACCAACTAGTTGAGAACTTAGTTACCAGGTGCCACCGCAGTCGGCTCTTGACGACGAACGTAGGAACCTAAGAGCGTTGTTTACATTCTTAACCTATACAATTTAGCTTCACACAGGTGTAATTAGTGGAAGGTTCTTTAACATACCATAAATCTATCACATTGGACCGCCGACTTTACTTCCCCTCCGAAGGAAGGCATACTGAGGGATTTTTAACGCTCTTAAAAGATTCGACGATTTCGGCCAGTTTTGAACCCGCGACCTTGGGCATAGAAGCTCAGCATGCCACCGAAGCCGCTATATGAACCTAGTCATCATAATAAAACGCTAACGTGTTTTTTCACTAAAGTCAAGCTCTTGACCCCTTAACGCTCAACAATTTTTGAGTTAATTTTGTATGAATGGTAGATGGTTACATATGCGACCACTTCCATTAAAGACAAATATATATACTTAATATGTAAAACAAAGTCCCCGTTTCTTGGATGTTCCGGATAATCTCGAGAACAATTGGATGGGTTTTGATGCGGTTTTCACCATTCTCTAAAGCAGCGTTTCCCAAACTGTACGCGGTGATGTTACGAAAGATATAAAAATATAAAAACATTGATATTGTTACGTGCCACCCCTAGTGGCACTTGTGTTAACTGGATTACGGTGGGCGAAAGCACAAACACAATTGTTCCTTTAAAGAAATATACTTTATTACAGGCCTACAAACATACACAGTGCACACACATACACACACACTGAGTCTAACTTCAGAAAACACGTTTATGTTCTCTCTGTCTGTGAGGCGTTACAGTGTCCAGCTTACACTCACACGTACAGTCTACACAGGTTCTCTACAGCCTTGTCCCTGCCACTACACTTACTTCCAGAGTCCTCTTGCTGCTCCTTGTGCGCTGTTGCTCGTCCCGTGTCGATCCCACGACCACGACTTCCACGAAGCACCGCGACACCTCCAAGCACTAACAGTCCTGACTCAAAGTTGCACCCCGGCAGACAGGCTTACACTCTGTTACCGTAGACGTCCAGTAATAATCACTGTACTGCTGCGCACTCACTCACTCACTCGGCCACACTAGCACTGACCAATACTGTCCAATACACTCCAATACACTGCAATACGCACACTCCTTCCTCGCCGCGGCTCGCTGGTTTATATGGGATCAGTCCCTGGCCTGGAAAGTTCCAAATGTCACAACCCATTGCCGCATTGAGTCTGTTCTGGCTGGTTCGACATCCAGAATTTTCGCGTATTCTCTGGCCGGCTCGCACTGACTCACGGGTGCTTTGTTAATGTATGGTCGTGGGAGGAACCGAGAGGGTGTGGGCACTCTCTCTCTCTCCCTGCGGCCATCGATGTTGCTGGGCCATTCCCGTTAAGCGAGGCAGGGAACCGCTACATATTAGTCGTCAGCGACTACTTTACCAAATGGCCGGAGGCGTATGCGCTCCCTAACCAAGAAGCCGCGACGATTGCAGAGACCCTGGTGAAGGAATTCGTCAGCCGGTACGGAGTACCCCTGGAGCTGCACTCCGACCAAGGGAGGATCTTTAGTCGCAGGTGTTCCAGAACCTATGCCAGCTGCTGGGAATCCGGAAGACAAGGACAACGCCGCATCACCCTCAGTCCGACGGGATGGTAGAGCGATTCAATGGCACCATCGAGAACCATCTCCGAATAGTCGTCAGCGAGCACCAGAGGGATTGGGACAAACATCTTCCACTATTTCTCCTGGCCTACCGCGCCGCAGTGCATGAAGCCACCGGGTGCACACCAGCCCGGGCCATCTTTGAGAGGGAGCTCCGTCTACCTGTCGATCTTGCCTTCGGCCGACCTGGGAATGATCCGATCCCGGTAAGCCAGTATTGTCAAGAACTGGTCGACCAACTGGAGAACGTGCACGCGTTCGCGAGGAGGAAACTGCGGATCGAGACCGACCGAATGAAGACCCGATACGACCAGCAGACGGATGCCGGCGGATTCCACGAGGACGACCTGGTCTGGCTCTTCAACCCATTACGGAAGAAAGGCCTGTCACCCAAACTGCAGAAGTCCTGGGAGGGCCCGTACCGAGTCGTGAAACGGATCAACGATGTCGTCTACAGGATCCAGCGTAGCCCGAAGGCGAAGATGAAGATCGTGCATCGAGATCGCCTGGCAGCCTACGGAGGGACACAGACGGACCAATGATTGATCGGGACGATCAGCCATTTTAGGAAGGGGGTGGTGTTACGGCTGTGAGTTTGTGTCATCGCTCGCCGCATGAGTCACAACTGCCCCAGGGCTGGGCTGTGCCCTGCCTCGTGCATTGCGTGCGCCTTATGCAACAGGGCTACTAGGACAAAGGGATGGTCCAGAATATTCGTGACTGAGCCAGCGATGGAAACCTCGAGAAGCCGTGAACCCTGGATGGATCTAGAAGCATTTATTGAGTCACCGGCCTGCTATATAAGTGCGACCTGTCAAGCAGTGGGTTGTTGTGTTTTACGAGCGAGTGCGAGCGCTTATCCTGAGCGACAGAAGTGTGGAGACTTGCGAAACCCCTAGTGAAGCCGATTCTCTTGACAGCGAAGGGAGTGAGGAGCTTACAGGGGACTGCTTGTGTTTTGAGCGAGTGTGCTTACTCAGTGCGAGAGAGGTCATTGTGGTGAGTTGCAAAACAGTGAGTGACAGACCTAGTGCAGCTATTTCCAGCCATCGTACGGGACCGGACTCATTAGCGAGAGGATTAACTGTGGTCTGTTGACAAGTGAAAGGGGAAATATTCTCGACGTGAGGAACCTGGAGTAAGGTAATAATTGCTTGTATTTGCTGTTGAGTAGTGTATCTTTCTGGCCACAATAAAGTTAATTATTTCTTTAAGCAGTAATTGGTGTTGTGCTTTCTACCCACCGTAATCCAGTTAACAAAAGTGCCACTAGGGGGGTGGCACGTAACAATATGTTGCCGGAGGACTTTAAGGCCAAATATAAGAGCAGTTTTATGAATTGAATTGTGGTTCAGAATGAAGGCAACTGTTTTCAAAAATGGCTCTTGTGAACTTTTGGGTTGAGAGGCGTGCAGACATAGCTGACAAAGTAGTTAGAGATTTTTACTGCCTTTCACTACTCCGTACTTGTGTGAGATTGCATTTTCTTCACTTGTTTATCTCAAGAATAAATACTGGAATAGGTTTCTTACAGTGGAAAACGATCTTTGTTTTATACTCAACATTCTTAAACCTGACATTCCTAAGTTGGCTTCTAATCTTCAAGCTCACCCGTCATATTGAAGTTGTTAGTTGAACTTTGGTTTTTATGTTTAATTATTACGAGTTATTTTATTAATATTATTTGTACAGTGTCGTTTCTGAATGTTTGAATTGAATACTTATTATAATAAATATTATAATAACTCCAACAGTCTAACTGTAACAAACACAATTTACAATCCATCTTTTGGTCCACTACGTAGTGGTGAGGGTTATAGTTACTATATCTCCCAACCATTAGATGGTACGCGAGAGATTCTCATCTCTTACAGTGGTACACACACATAAAGGTTTGGGAAACATTGCTCTAAAGGATTTCTCCAGGAAGGTTTCTGTAGAAAATAATATATTTATGACCAGAGGAAGCAGAACAGTAACGATTTCAGTGAAAAAGTCGAATAAAAACCCACCTTCCATGCACCTTAAGCTTACGCTTGGAAAACCGTTAAAAATATTTCACTTAGGCACCGATACTATGAGTGTAAGAATTGTTCAGCATGAAATGTTCTACAAAAAAGCGACACCATATCTCTATCTTCAATACATCGCCCACTATAAGTATTTTACGTTTTCATTTCTTCCAGAAATCTCCATTCAATTGCTGCCGCGACAATTAATGAGTTAACTAGCGAGCCTATCACCTCAGTTACAGCCAGTAGCAAACTGTCGAGTCGTGTCGAGTTAAAACTGCAGAGAAGAGTGGATGTGTTTGGAGTGCAACTCGAATTTTCTTCGTTTCACCTGTGAACTATTTGTTCCGCAGAATACACAGTCAAGTTTGCACCTCGCCATTCTTAAATTACTCCTGACAAGAATTCCTTGCACATGCATCTCCATGATAAAAAGCGTTTAAACAATTAAACAAGACGATGGCCCCTGTTAGAACTGTGTGACGAGAGCCCGCATAACAGTAAACCTGGGCGGATGGTTTCTCACGTTGCATAATAGGTTGTGTCATGGCCGGCCATGGTTGTGTGCGCCCCATGTGTACAGACTACCCTCCCGTCTCTAGTGCTATGCGGGCTGTATGCGATACTGTTCTGTCAGGGGCTATCGTCTTGTTTATTTGTTTAAAAGCACTTTATAAACAAATAAATATATTTTTCAAGAAATACAAGATTTTTCCTGTACTATTGAGACGATTTGGAAGATTTTGGTACAAACCACACCTTCTAACTCCCTCTGGTTTAGGAGCTTGAGTTTTGTGAAACATACACCTTAGCGTATTATATAAGATTGGTTTGACGTCCCTCGGGTGGTCCAAATTAGTAGAGCGGGTTTGATTCCCACCTCAGCCATCTCTGAAGTGGTTTTCCGTGGTTTCCCACTTCGCCTTCAGGCAAATGGATGGATAGTAAATACTGTAAATGCCGCCTCCTTCCCGCTTCCTTGCCAAAACATCCTCATCATCCCCTCCCTTCCCTCGTGAGGCCCCTGTTCGCTTTGCAGGTGAGGCCGCCTGGGCGAGGTGCTGATCACACCTCTCCAGTTGTATGCATTCCTACGAAATGTTCCCAGCTCTAGGACACTGCCCGTGGAGACGATAGTGGTGAGTTCCCTCGCTGAGTCCGTGGGCTGGAGGTTAAAAATCGATTTAAAAAAAAGGAATGGCATCTTGCTCGCCGACATTCTATAATTTGAAGTCGGTGATTTTCTTATCTTGGTCAGACCTGTCGTTTGTTTACATCAATATTGAGATGTATGAGTGAGTTCGCAGTCTTCTTTCAGAGATTAAAGTGTGTTACAGTCTAATGTTTGAAAAATAAGTTCAAGATAAAACATTTTTTTTCCATAAATGGAGGATGGACAATTAAAAAGAGATGTCACCAAACAGTTCGGCATTTTACATCGACATTGAAAGATAAAGATCACCTCACCGGAGGTGCCTTGAGTGCGAGTAGAAAAAGGTCACGACACTTCGTCAGTGTAGAGGAGAAATGTGAAATAAAAATCAGTAAGTAATTATGTACAGTAATAAAATGTTTGCCACAGTGGGTGAGTGGATATCGTGGCGGACTACCAACCCCAAGCTTGCAGGTTCGCTCCTGGCCATGGAAAGTGATTTTTGAAAGGCGACAAAAATCACGACACTCATGTCATTCATTGTTGGCATGTCAAAGAATCCATTTGAATTCAGTGGGCCGTGTTCATAATGGCAAAATTAATCTCGGGATTAATACAAAAGTTCCTCCTTTCTCTACTAGAAAGCGCTGTAATGTCAAGGAGCTTTGATATCTAAACTCCTTGACTTTCATAGCGCTACAAGGAACAATAAAATTAGGCATGCAAGCTGCCTTCTGGGTGTCAAATAGCAAAGCTTGCACCCGGCATCCGAGGCCATACCATAATATTATCTATACCAATACGGTATAATAAAGCTGAAGAGTTTGTGTGTTTAAACGCGCTAATCTCTGGAACTATCAGTCGGAATCGAATAATTCTTTTTGTATATGATAGCCTGATTCAAGAGGAATAGTTTAGGCTATGCAGCATTAGGCTACACCTCTCAGGTAACCTTAGAGATTGATTTTTGTTCAGTACGTCGGAAGAACAAACGCTCCCGGGCAGCTCCAATAATACCTAAGTCTATTGTTGCCTGGTAATGCGGGCTGCATCACGTCGCCCCTACCAGTGTTCTGGTGCAGAATTGCGAGTTGCTTATTAATTGCAGTCACGGGGAGTAATTCGTGCAAAAAGATTGCTTAGGCCCCTTAAAACAGTTATCATCATGACAATAGTATGCCTCTGTATAAGGGCGATGGTGTTGATGCAGTGTACTGAGGATATTGGTGCTTTCCGATCCTTATCCTAGAGCGGTCCAGTTCTGTAGTAGTACTCATTATCATCCATAACACAAATAAATCCACCGGGCGAAGCCGGGCACTACTGCTAGTTATAGTAATAAAATCACGAAAATCAAACTCTTGTTTATTTGAATTTCTTCATCTCTCCCTTCCTCTTGGTTATTTGAACTCATATAATTTTGAACTCTCGGTAAATTGAACTTTTTTCTCTGGCCCCTTGAGTGTCAAGTTATCGAGAGTCGACTGTATAAAGAATAAGATTCATACGAAATCATCTACTCGGACCTTTAAGCACAGCTGAATTGGTATTTTCTTTACTGTATTCTGTATAAAGGACTTGGTTAGTTTTTCACATTTATCAAAGTGGTATCTTTCGCAAATTTTTAGAAATTACACACTCATTTTTCACTTGGTTCATGAACGGAAGCTTTTTTTTTTTTTTTTTTTTTCAGAATTTATGATGGAAGCCATGATCTGCTAAACGTGTTATGGCATTCTGCAGTTCTTGATTGGGTCTCGTCCAGTTTCTGTCCAGCATGGCGACTCTCTTCTCTTCGCCTCTTGTGTTCTGACACTTGCGGAGTAGATGGTAGTAACATAATGCACTTTATATCTTCAATGAAGAAAGTTCTTTCGCCAATTCGTAGACCAGACGGTTTGGGGTTACTTTCGAGACCCCGAGTGTTGCTTTTAGGAATCTGGCCTTTACCGTTTCCAGGGCTGCGAGTTCTGGTGTTTTAAGGTGGTCCCAAATCAGCTCAATGCCATATGTAGTTACTGGTATTATTTTTATTCGGAATAGCTCTATAGCCGTTTCTAATGAAAGCCTGGTTACTTATTATATTATTCACATAAATAAGGAGCAATTTAGGATTACGTGTTTCGACCGTTACGTGGTCATCATCAGATCCTGATCGCTACTAAGTAGTGTACATGTATGTACGGCTAAATACTAACCGACTGTGGTACAATTCGTTCTCATTATCGTGGACACTGGAGGCGAGGACTTCAGCCACATAACGTACGTTATTCTCCTTTGCAATAACAGCGATCCTAATGCGGCCTACACTTCAATTGTCATATAACTGTGCTGATGATTGTTGTTCTGTTTTAAGGTGTGGAAAATCGTGGTCATGCACCTCTCGGAGTTTACAGGTTTAAAAAGAATCACGTGGTTTCAGGAATATCCCAGCCAATGGATCCACCTGTGACGATAAACGGCAATCACAATTTTACAGTGCATGTTTGAAAGCAGTCTAAAGGAGAGAGGTATTATTAGTCAATGAGAAACGTGTACATCACCTCGGAATCTCGTTCTTTTAATACAGTATTTCACCATTTAGCTACGAAAGGAAAGGAAACACAATTTCTCAACGTGCAACAAACGCGTGATACGGTTTTAATTCTCCAGAAAAAGAAGACAAGCGACATGACAGTGTTTCGTAGCTGCACGCGTCACGCTTGTTTCAAAACAGCAGACAATCAGTTCCGCTACGAGTCGAAGAGCAGGAGAGAAAGGAGATGCTTGTCCTGAAGCAGGCAGAAGCAGAAGGCTGTGGATCTACCGTTAGCCGAATGGTAATTGGCTTCTCCTGTGATGTTTGTTTTGCTCTGATAAGTATGTGCATATATCCATACTTTTCTTCACAAGCTCTTACACCTCACATACAAGTTGTATATCTTCTGAGCACAATTTGTTTTGACGGGCGATAACTTGCAGAGATGTTCACAGATGGCACTCATTGTTGTGAGTGGACGATTAAGGTCACCTAATAGCAATTGTTAATGTTTGTAGCAGACATCATGTGAAATAGACCAAGTTAATAACCCTACAACACATTAGCCTAGGCGTTCTCAGCGTTCTTTACGAGGTGACACACTAACCAGAATGCACACTGCCTTGAATAATAATAATAATACTAATAATAACTAACAAGTACGCACCGTTGGCGGAGGAAATAAGAAAACTAAGGGGACTAAAATGCGTGAGAATTTTACCAGTGGTGATCTCTTCCACAGGAGTTGTTCCAAAGGCTTTGATAATGCCTCAGGGGAGCTGTAAATGAAACATCTGATTGCCAGAATACAGAAGGCAGTGCTGCTGGATACTGTCATATTGTTAGGCTATTTTTATCACAGTACTAGGCTATTAACATGATACCAGGGCGTGTAAAGTTTATTTTACACGCCCTGATGATACTTTATTGCGAAATCCGTATCTCGTAGACTGAGTTATTCCATATATTAGAGAAATTAAAGATAATGATGATGTGTTGTGTATTTATTATATACTCCCTGAAGGGTTAATATACGAATGAAATTACAAAACATTGTAATTCTTGTACAATTCCATATCACTTATTGAAACTCAGTTGTAATTTTACAATTAACCTAACGCCCATGTATCCACTAACTTGATAATAATAACAAGAAGTTCCGTGACGAACAAAATAGCCTACTTTTCATGCCAATGATTATTCTACAGTATATGAACCTATCTAGGATAATGACGAAATTAAGTTGATAATATCGAAATGTCTAATTAGTTCGAAATATTCCTGGTATAATGTAGCCTAATAGAGCACTACAGTTGGCAGCCCTAGTGACTGAATATATTCTTAGTTCCATCTCTTAAGGTACAGAATACAAAATTTGGTTGAAGTCCAATGGACGTTACATGCAGTTAGACATTGGATCTATCAGCACGCGTAAAAGCATGTTGGCAACAATGTCATGCGTGTGCTGGTTAGAAATAATCCGAACTATTATGATATCTTGTTGTGCCAATTTTGGATGAAATCCATTTGTTAGTATGGAAGTTACATGTATTTTAAAATTGGACCTATCAGCAAGCATAGAATCATGTTGGCAGCACTGACTTATATTAATTACTCCAAATTAATCTAGAGTGTCGGGTGCTATACGTGTGCAAAGTATAGAGCTGTTGGCTTGCATACTTTCTGATATATTGATATTAGGGTAAAAATATAGACAGCATTTATTAACAGTTGGCAGCCCTGATTGCTCTTAAGAATACTTATAGTCATATCTGTAATGTTACACATAGCACATACGAAATTTGGTTGAAATCCAACTGATAGTATAGAAGTTACATGTATTTAAACATTGGTCCTATCAGCAGGCTTAGAATCATGTTGGTAGAAATGAAGTATATAAGTTACTTCAAATTAATCTAAAATGTCAGGTACTATACGTGTGCATAGTTTAAAGCTGTCGGCTTGCATACTTTCAGATATATTGGTATTTGGATGAAGAAAATAGAGAGAGAGCTATTATTAACAGTTGGCAGCCCTGGTGGCTCTTAAGAATACACTCAGTCATATCTCTTTATGTACACATATTACATACAAAATTTGGTTGAAATCCAATTGATAGTGTAGAAGTTATATGCATTTAAAAATTGGACCTATCAGAAGGCTTAAAATTATTTTGGCAACACTGTCATGTATGGCCTCCTGGAAAATAACTGAAATAGTATTATCTACATGTGTGCCAATTTTGAAATAGCTCTCATGCATAACTTCCATGATATCCAACATGGAGCTCACATTTCTAGTGCGTTTTTTCAGCAGTTGGTAGCTCTGACATCATTTTCAAATATGGGCTTGAGATATTCCGGTATACATCTTTACTCATACTAAATTTGGTTTCGATTGCTGCAGCCGTTGAGAAGTTGATAGGGAGGGACACACACAGACAGACAGACAGAAGGACAGACAGACACACATTTTCCCGGATCGATCTCATAGGTCTACTTTTTCCTCATTTTTACAAAATGTGAAAAGTAGGCTATACATTCGTGTAGTAATCGTCAATGGAGAGTTACCGCGACAACCGCTGCACCCCCTCGTTATTTGAATACGTTACGTTCTGGAAAGAATTCATGATGAAAATTAATAAATGTAAAACAAAAATATTGGAATGAAGCCGAAATAAATCAGAAACCTCTATGGACATCGAATTGGCAGGTGAAAATCTAAAGGAAGTTGGAGACTTCTGTTACTTAGGAAGCAAAATAACCAGTGATGGACGAAGCAAAGAGGATATAAAAAGTAGGTTGGCTCAGGCAAGGAAAGCAATCTGTTGGCATCGAATATAGATTTAGGTATTAGGAAGTCATTTTTGAAGGCCTTTTTCTGGAGTGTGGCGCTCTATGGAAGTGAAACTTGGACTATTGTTGCAACAGAAAAGAGGAGAATTGAAGCATTTGAAATGTGGTGTTACAGGAGAATAATGAAGATCAGATGGGTAGATAGGGTTACAAATCATGAGGTATTAAGACGATGGGGAGAGGAGAGATATTTCTGGTGACTGCTAATGAAGAGAAGAGATAGGTTGGTAGGACACATACTAAGACACCCAGGAATAGCAAACTTAGTTATGGAAGGAAGGGACAAGGACAAGAACTGAACAGCAGTAGTTAAAAGTAATTATTACGATCTACTATATAAAGCTCAAATACCACTGACTCATTCATTCATCACGAAATCTCAGAATCCACCAAACGGATTGGAATGAAATTTGGTATCCAGCTTCCTCAAGGGCCGCAAACGCCCACTAAGAAAGGATTTTTGGATATTCAGATTCTAAAGGGGTGTTAAGGGGGTAGACCTGCATTTCATTGAATAGCAATATCTCCCGACTGGTTTCATTGGGGGATGTGATACTCGGCATATAAACTCATCACAAAAAATAAGAAGACATATGTCTGAGGGTTTTTCGATGTGGTGTATATTATGAGGTGAAAGGGGTGAAAAGTGGGGGTTGAAGGATTCCTAACGGAGCGTGTATTTAATAAACCACATAGGCGAGGAGTTTGGAACCCAGCCGAGAAAAATCAGCAAAAAAAAAAAAAAACTAAACAGGTGTTTGACCGTTTTTTCATAAATCCAATTTAAGGGGCCCATGGGGAGGGGTGAAATTATGGGGGAGGGGGGGGGGGAAACGTAATATGTCTGAGTGTAAAATTATACATGGCCTATGTTGTAGACAATAACACATTACATCTTTCTTGTCTCTTGCTATTTCATCATACGACGAATACTTAGGGAGTTATTAATGATTTTGTACTTTTTGGCCGGAAATTTCTAAGTCCCAGGAATGACATAAAAATTGATTCGAATGAAATTTCAAAAAAATATTTTTTTTAATACTTTTATTATATTTTTCACGTATTTTAGGGTCCGAAACCAACATGATATTTTGATGTTTTTTTCGTCCCATGCATTTTTGGTTTCAGGTGATAGAATTATTTTCCACTAGGACCGATGCTTATCTACTATATAAAGCTCAAATACCACTGACTCATTCATTCATCACGAAATCTCAGAAACCACCGAACGGATTGGAATGAAATTTGGTATCCAGCTTCCTCAAGGGCCGCAAACGCCCACTAAGAAAGGATTTTTGGATATTCATGTTCTAAAGGGGTGTTAAGGGGGTAGACCTGCATTTCATTGAATAGCAATATCTCCCGATTGGTTTCATTGGGGGATGTGAAACTAGGCATATAAACTCATCATTAAAAATAAGAAGACATGTGTCTGAGGGTTTTTCGATGTGGTGTATATTATGAGGTGAAAGGGGTGAAAAGTGGGAGTTGAAGGATTCCTAACGGAGCATGTATCTCTTAAACGACATAGGCGATGAGTTTGGAACTCAGCCGAAAAAAATAACTAAACATGTGTTTGACCGTTTTTTTTCATAAATCCAATTTAAGGGGCCCATGGGGAGGGGTGAAATTATGGGGGGGGGGGGGGAACGTAATATGTCTGTGTGTAAAATTATACATGGCCTATGTTGTAGACAATAACACATCACATCTTTTTTGTCTCTTGCTATTTCATCATGCGACGAATACTTACGGAGTTATTAATGATTTTGTACTTTTTGGCCGGAAATTTCTAAGTCCCAGGAATGACATAAAAATTGATTCGAATTAAATTTCAAAAAATATTTTTTTTAATACTTTTATTATATTTTTCACGTCTTTTAGGGTCCGAAACCAACATGATATTTTGATGTTTTTTTCGTCCCATGCATTTTTGGTTTCAGGTGATAGAATTGTTCTAAAGGGGTGTTAAGGGGGTAGACCTGCATTTCATTGAATAGCAATATCTCCCGATTGGTTTCATTGGGGGATGTGAAACTCGGCATATAAACTCATCCTTAAAAATAAGAAGACATGTGTCTGAGGGTTTTTCGATGTGGTGTATATTATGAGGTGAAAGGGGTGAAAAGTGGGAGTTGAAGGATTCCTAACGGAGCGTGTATCTCTTAAACTACATAGGCGATGAGTTTGGAACTCAGCCGAAAAAAATCAGCATTAAAAATAACTAAACAGGTGTTTGACCGTTTTTTCATAAATCCAATTTAAGGGGCCCATGGGGAGGGGTGAAATTATGGGGGGGGGGGGGGAACGTAATATGTCTGTGTGTAAAATTATACATGGCCTATGTTGTAGACAATAACACATCACATCTTTTTTGTCTCTTGCTATTTCATCATGCGACGAATACTTACGGAGTTATTAATGATTTTGTACTTTTTGGCCGGAAATTTCTAAGTCCCAGGAATGACATAAAAATTGATTCGAATGAAATTTCAAAAAATATTTTTTTAATACTTTTATTATATTTTTCACGTCTTTTAGGGTCCGAAACCAACATAATATTTTGATGGTTTTTTTTTCGTCCCATGCATTTTTGGTTTCAGGTGATAGAATTGTTCTAAAGGGGTGTTAAGGGGGTAGACCTGCATTTCATTGAATAGCAATATCTCCCGATTGGTTTCATTGGGGGATGTGAAACTCGGCATATAAACTCATCATTAAAAAATAAGAAGACATGTGTCTGAGGGTTTTTCGATGTGGTGTACATTATGAGGTGAAAGGGGTGAAAAGTGGGAGTTGAAGGATTCCTAACGGAGCGTGTATCTCTTAAACGACATAGGTGATGAGTTTGGAACTCAGCCGAAAAAAATCAGCATTAAAATAACTAAACACATGTTTGACCGTTTTTTCATAAATCCAATTTAAGGGGCCCATGGGGAGGGGTGAAATTATGGGGGGGGGGGGGGGACGTAATATGTCTGTGTGTAAAATTATACATGGCCTATGTTGTAGACAATAACACATCACATCTTTTTTGTCTCTTGCTATTTCATCATACGACGAATACTTACGGAGTTATTAATGATTTTGTACTTTTTGGCCGGAAATTTCTAAGTCCCAGGAATGACATAAAAATTGACTCGAATGAAATTTCAAAAAATATTTTTTTTAATACTTTTATTATATTTTTCACGTCTTTTAGGGTCCGAAACCAACATGATATTTTGATGTTTTTTTTTTCGTCCCATGCATTTTTGGTTTCAGGTGATAGAATTATTTTCCACTAGGACCCATGCTTATCTATCTATATAACTAATGTTATAACGGGATTCCTAATGTTATTGCGGGCGAAGCCGCGGGTAACAGCTAGTAACTTATATTTGTGACTTTATTCAGATTTCATTGACATTAACAGTCTATTTTCATATTATATTTTGCTATGTCGGAGGCGGGTACGGTGGCTAAGGGAAAGGGTGAACTGAAAACCACTGGGCGAGGAATCGTTCTGTGAGGTCAGTCCCTTGAATTGGTATGTACTTTACGAGAATATTTCGATAAGGAGAGAGATAACGGCGGTCCTTTAGTGCCTTTTAGTAAAGTTATCGAGAGAACTTCTGACGCCCTAAACATCAACGAGAATGCAGTAGTGAAGATCTGCAAGGAGAGATACCAGCTCGAGGAAAGTCAAATAAATGTGTCAAACTCAGCACTCCTAGGAAGAAGATACGAGTGACGAACTTGGACTCTTTTCAGGAAGATGCAATTCGCCGCCATGTGTATGCTTCTTATAAAAGGAAGGAATATCCAACACTGGTCCAATCCGATAACACCTGAAAAACTGCTCCTTCCTGGGCGTGTTCTTAACGTATGACGTCAGCGCTACCTCAGCCTAGAGTTAGCAACACTGTCAACATACGGCTCCACAGTCTATTCTAAACGCTGGATGCTCTATAGCTACTCGTACTTTCAGGTGTTTACGGCATTTCACCTTCAGTTGTTTTTATTTGAACCCCACCCAGTTTGGAATGAATCTGACGTGTATTACACAATATTCGTTTGTGGGCTTCATGTTACTGCTCTAGAGAAACAAGTCCTGCAATGCTTCAATAACACCACGTACAGTATTGTGTTTCCAACAGACAAGCATTCTGTGAAACCCAAGTGCTCGCCAGGCTTCGACACTGGAGGCTGGCACATGCCGACGTGTCAAACAGGGGCGGATCTTTTCCAGAGGGGGCTGAATTCATAAATGTTGGGGCTTAGACATCGTGGTCATTTATCGCGTGTACTAGAGTGAGTATAGAATTTTGTCTGATAACCTGTGTTGTTGCGATGGCTGTATTACTGTCCATATTTGTAATTCAGGTGAGAATTGGGAAGGAACTGGCCGTGGCCTTACGTTAGATACCATCCCTGTATTCGACTGGAGTGGAAGTGGGGAAATCGCGGAAAATCTCTTCCAGGATGTCTGTGGTGAAAACCAACAATGCTAGCCACTACGCAACGAAGCCGATGTGAATTCATCTGTATGGACTATCTCGGGGGGGTAGTGGCTAGCATTCTCCCCTGAGACCCGGGCTCAATTCCCGACTCTGACACGTTAACCCTTAACTATGGACGTATGTGCCACACCTCCCAGTATATTTGCTTGCAGCCTACCTTTCTATGTCAAGAAGACCTCTCCACTGCACTTATCTTATCCGTCATTACTAACCATGCAGCCGCGATAAGAAGCTGATGAGTTGCGTAGCGGCCTGGGTGAACGCACGTGGGGGAGCGTATTAACATTGCTGAGGAGAAGATTGAAAAGCTCGAAAAACGGATAACTTGTCGTCTGTACCCACCAGCAAAGAAGAGGAAAACATATTACAAATGCTATAGAAGTGAAAAAGTGACAGTCAGTCTGAAAGACTAGACTTGGTATCATTTTAAATGCTACAAATGCTGAAGAATGCTAGAAAGGCTGGAGGCTTCTCGCTTCCCTCGAAGCCAAAGACTCTTCACATGTTTGAAAATTATCTGCATAATACTTTTCTTGCTTATCTTGTATCAAATTACTCGCGAACGGCAAGTGCTAACCAAAGGCAAAGCAAGGTCAAGCGCGCGGGATACCGTCACGCTCATCAGAGGGCGCGGGGACGTGCCCCCTTCCATCCAGTCTAAAAACACTTATAGTGGGCGATGTATTGAATATAGACATATGCTCTCGTGGACTTTTTTGTAGAACTTTTCATGCTGACCAATTCTTTACGCTCACAGTATATTGATATGTTTAACGGTTTGCCCAGCGTAAGCTTAATAAGCGCACGGACGCCAAGTTTGTTTTCGACTTTTTCACTGAAATCGTTACTGCTTGACTTCCTTTGATCATACATAAATTATTTTCTACAGAATCTTTCCTCGAGATATCCTTTACAGAATGGTGAAAACCGCATCAAAATCCATCCAGTGGTTCTCGAGATTACCCGTGACATCCAAGAATCGGGGATAGAGATTGTCGGGGTACACATGCACCAAGCGGTACTATGACGTCACACACCTCAGTGCAACTGGGTACATTTCGTCCCGTCACCGTAACGTAACGCCAGACCCCAGCGTAACGACGAAGTCGACAAGATCATTTAAAATGATAAAACCAGTAGGCCTATGCTTGCAGTGTACAAGAAAGATCTGCTATGAATGTGTTGAGTGAGAGTAACATTGAGGGTCAAGTTCAGTGCTTGCAATTTCCACCCCAACAAGAGATCAGTCTCATGTGTGGTTAATTTTCAATGCAGTGGTTATCAAACAGCTTTAATACCCAAGCTAGGGTCCATTTTGGTTGATAGTGTAAAGGATGAAAATGAAAATCCACAGCCTGCTTCCAGTCTCCGACCGGGTCAGGAATGGAATGAATGAAGCCCCCATCCAGCGGCGAGGATATGAACTGTGCCGGCTGCCGAGGCCTGACGCACTCCTCTGGGGCAATGATTAAATGAATGACAGATGAAATGAAATGATAGTGGAGAGTGTTGCTGGAATGAAATTTGACAGGGAAAACCGGAGTACCCGGAGAAAAACCTGTCTGCCTCCGTTTTGTCCAGCACATATCTCACATGGAGTGACCGGGATTTGAACCACGGACCCAGCGGTGAGAGGCCGGCGTGCTGCCGCCTAAGCCACGGAGGCTCCAGTGTAAAGGATATGTGTGTTTAAATGGAACAGTGCATTCTGAGTAACGAAAATTACTGCGACTGTAATCTGAAGGTTCTACAAATTAACAAATGAAAAATATTGTTGTGGTTTTGGGTTGAATAAAGTGTAATTATTCAGATGAAAACAGCTAGCAATTTCTCTCATTAACCCTCCCTTCCGTAGCCACATTAATTTTGATGCGGTCTCTGTGACCTCACGTCCATGTTGATGTCACTGAAAATGTACATCCATAGTTAAGGGTTATTATTATTATTATTATTAACGCTCGATAAAGCGCAGCGTTAGGTCATTGGGGCAAGCTCTCTGCTAACTCGGAAGACGCGTGGGTTTGAGCCCCATCGTCGGACGTCCTTGAAATGGTTTTCCGTGGTCTCCCGATTTTCAACTCCAGGCAAATGCAGGGACGGTACCTTCTGACAGGCCACGGCCGCTTTCTTCCACATACTTGCCCAGCTTCATTCATCATCATTCATTTCATATTTCCTTAACTCCTCTCCTGAGGTTGGCGTCAGGAAGGGCATCCTGCCGTAAAAACCATCCGCCACAATACTTCCATCTCATCTCATCCCCGACTCCGTTGGAAAACGGGAATAATAAGGGGTGGACATACAATTATTATTATTATTAACATGGATATGTCAAGAAAAACCAAGCTGGCAGAATAGAATAGATAAGTTGAATAAAGCCAATTATATAACCAACAATACAAGAAAAAGAAACTTATCGATTGCAGTAAAATTAAGACATTATAAAACAGTTACACGGCCTGAGGTGACATAAGCGGCTTCGGTGGCGTAGTCGGTAGCATGCTGAGTTTCTATGCCCAAGATCGCGTGTTCAAACCCGGCCGAAGTCGTCGGATTTTTTTAAGAACGTTAAAAATCCCTCAATATGTCTTCCTTCGGAGGGGAAGTAAAGCCGGCGGTCCCATGTCATAGATTTATGGCATGTTCAAGAACCTTCGGCGGCGCTAAAGAACAGGAGAACAAGTGTTTAAAAAATTGTAAGTAATGAAATTGGCCAAAATACCTGCAGTAATGGAATCTGGAGATGATATAGTACCGTAATAGATGTTTACTCGTCCGCTGCCGTAGACCCACGAACCCTCCCTCATAGGAACACGACTTATATAGCTGAAATTGCTGCTCTGACGGCCATCTTTGTGAAGGAGTCCATTATGCCAACCCCACGCATTCGGTACCAATGGTTTTGACTAGACCAATGGAGGATTGATAGCAGAGCCGCGTTAGCTAATAGATAACACCCCTGGTTTTTGTCACGCACAGTGGGGGAAGACACACATCAATAATCTTTATCCAGGCCAATGGTTTTGCCTTTTATTTCATTTTTCATGTTGGCAACATGTCACGTGGGTATGACGTAGTGTCCGGCTGACCTTGTTCAAATGAACGCGACCAATAATGCTTTATTTACGTTAAAAGTAATTATTTCCGGTGCAGCAGTGGCAATTGAGAATGTGAAACGACTCCCAACATCTCCGAGAAAGGTTTGTCAGTCATAAATACTATATTTTCAGGGGTATACCTTGTTGAAAGTTACCAAGGCTTGGTCTCCTGTTCTTTAGTTTTAATGAACCTTCCACTAATCACACCTGTGCGAAGCTAAATTATAGGTCATCTTTGACTAACGCTCTTAGGTTCCAACATTCGTCTCTGGAGCTGACTGCTGTGGCATCTAGTAACAAAGTACGGAACTAGTTGGTCGTTGACGGTGGCGTTTGGTAGCAAAAGTTGGAACTACTTGAAAAATCGAATGTTTGCAGTCCTTACTTCAATTAAAAACAGATAACACACACTAATACAGCCATCACAATTAACACCGGTTATCAGACAGATTCTACACACACCCAAAGTACACGGGGCTACATGACCGCATTATCGCAGCTCCTAAACTGAGGAACCAACCAACCAGAATAGCATCAAATAATACAGTCTATTAGGAAATTGAACCAGTATTGAGTACAATAGAAAGAAATGGATCTAATTTTTTTGACATCTTCTTAGAACACCCGAAACTAGAAATAGTAGAAAAATAGTAGAAAAATTATGGAACAGCAATATTAGGATTAAATCGATCACAGAAATAAAAAATTATATTAAAGAACTAAATAACACTCGACGACCTGTAGAATAAAACTGACAAGACTCACATATTAGACTGCCAACCAAAATTAATAAAAGAGCTGAACAACAAGAAGTTAACATCTGAGAGGATGAAAACCTATTGACAAAATACAGTATAACCCCTCAAATCTGAACTAATTGGGGCTGTAGCCTGTTCGGATTAGCCGAAATATATCCATAACATAATGACCAGCCCTCGTTACGGTATAGGACTGTAGCCTACATTGAACGAGGCAGGCCGGTTTGGCGCAAACAGCGAACATGAAGTAGTGAGTCTAGCCCAAAGTCAACATGACGGCAATGTAGCTAATGACAGTGAGGAAGAAGAAACTTCGGCAGACAATGTGACTTATACTGAAGCTGCATCTGCTGTTGACATCGCATTGCGCTTCGTAGAACAACATGCAGCAGCCACGCCAAACGATGTCATCTTAGTGCGACGCTGGCGCTCAATTGTCTCCGCTGGAAGGTTTTCGTCACTTCTACAATATTGAAGATAACTGATTTCAAGTGAAAGATTAAGTAATATTTTGTGTGTTTCTATTGCTATTTCATTGTTTTAGCAAAGTGATTACCTATGGAATATTAATAATAACCAACGTTTCAGTTTCTCAATCCTGGATGGGATAAGTAGTCTATGTAGGCACTTTTACACTAGGCTAATTGTACTTCTTGATAATTTTTCAACTAATTATGTAAAATGCGGTCATAATGCAGAATATATGATTGGTTTATGACTAAATAAATAAGTTTCTCTTTTTGGGTGTATTCAAATTGTCGAAAGATCCTCGTTCGGATTACCCGGGATTTCGGATTTCCGGGGTTCGGATATGAGGGATTTCACTGTATAACTAAACTGGCTAAGGCTATGTATAATTGATTCTAGCGCTCCAATGTTGGCCTTCAAGGGAAACAAATAAACAAACAAAAAATTAATTATGTTGGCATTCGAACATTAAACATGGCTGAGTTCCCGTGATGCTAAAACACTCTTGTCGAATCTTATGTTTATCAGTTGCTAGGCGACAAATGTCGGGCGATACTGGGTAAGCCTTGCCCTTGTCAGATGATAACATTGACCATGAACATAAACGACTGTCTCCCTGGTTGACGTTTAGCGGCTTGGCTAATTGTTCTCCTCGCTGGCTCAGGTATAGAGATTAGAAAGGGGCTGGCAAAACTGGTGTTCGAGTGGTCTATTTATAAACTGTAAGGCGGAAAAGAGGGAAAATGTACGTCACAGTATAGCGTCGTGAGTAGGTTTTTAGGTATTTCAGGTTTTAGGGTTTTACCTATTTGTTTCCTTACTTCTAAATACAAACATATTTAATAGCCTACTTTTGCGAATCACACTCAACAGAGCCATATTCATGAACTCTGTAGTACCTAAAATAACCTAATTGCAGCTTTGTTCCATTTATTGTAGTACTAGCAACCCAACCCGGCTTCGCCCGGGAGAATGCATTACGTGATAAGCACTTTTTTTTTCTCCAGTGTCAATGGACAACGACCAATATCCGTTTTACGTCTCGGCTTGATACGTTAAAATCACTGACTGGACTATTAGTTATATTATCATGGAGAAGCATGTGCATCAAATTCTTGTCAGACGTAATTTAAGAATGGCGAGGTGCATGAAACACAAATCCCCCTTCCGTCCAATCTTAACTTGACTGTGAATTTTGCGGAACGAAAAGTTCACAGGCGAAATTAAGAAAACCCGAGTTGCACTTCCAGGGAAACTCCAAACAGAAGTCTTAACTCAACACGACTCAACAGTTTGCTGCTGGCTGTATCTGGGGCAATAGGTTCGCCCGCTAGCTAGGCTGTAACAGGATTATAGACTCGCCCTTAGATAGCTCGTAAACTGTCGCCTCAGTAGTTGAATGGACACGGTTGGAGGAAATTAAAACGTAAAAACACTTAGGTGGAGGATGTATTGAAGATAGAGATATACTCTCGCGGACTTTTTTGTAGAACTTTTCATGCTGAACAATTCTTACACTCATAGTATTTAGATATTTTTAACGGTTTGCCCAGCGTAAGCTTACAAAGCGCTCGGACGCCAGGATTTTTTTTCAACTTTTCTACTAAAATCGTTACTGCTCGGCTTCCTTTGATCATAAATAAATTATTTTCTACAGAATCTTTCCTCGAGATATCCTTTACAGAATTGTGAAAACCGCATCAAAATCCATCCAGTGGTTCTCGAGTTTACCCGTGACATCCAAGAAACGGGGACTTGGTTTTATGCTAAGAAGAGATAAGGAGAGCAAATATTGCTTAAACGTGTGAAGTTCCCGGTGATAATTTGATAAATGACGTATCATTATGTAAAATATTTACACTCTCGTTACAATCAGATTGTCTACTGAGCTCTCTATTAAGCTTTGTGCAAATTTTGCTACTATACATAAAAACTATTCTACCTATTAAACACATAAGAAAACAGTTTTATGTTTTGAAAACCTAAAATGACAATTTTAAAAACCTAAAAATCTGGTCGCTAGTCATGAGTTACGCTTCAAGGTGCGGAGGTTCTAATCCCAGCGCCATCCTGAGTGTTTTTTACTGGGTTTTTCCCCTTTAATAATGTTATTGGTTTTACGAACCATTTAACTACTGAGGCTCTTAGAGACGCCGCGCCGCGCCGGGTTGTTGGAATATTTCCCCGAGGGGGATCTTTAACGTGCCATTAAATCTACTGACCCCAAGGTCACGGGTTCAAATCCGGCTGAAGTCGTCGGATTTTTAGAGCGTTAAAAATCCCTCAGTATGCCTTCCTTCGGAGGAGAAGTAAAGCCGGCGGTCCCATGTCATAGATTTATGACATGTTAAAGAACCTTCCACTAATTACAATTGTGTGAAGCTAAATTATAGGTTATATTTGACTAACGCTCTTAGGTTCCAACGTTCGTCGCCAGGATCCGACTGTGGTGGCATCGAGTAACCAAGTTCATAACTAGTTGGTCGTTGACGGTGGCGTCTGGTAGCAATAGCAGGAACTACATGAAAATTGAATGTCTGCAGTCCTTACTTGAATTAGAAACAGACAACATACACTAATACAGCCACCACAATTAACACCGGTTATCAGACAGATTCTACACACACCCAAAGTACACGGGGCCCCATGACCACGTTGTCGCAGCCCCTAAACTATGGAACCAACCAACCAATCTCGCGATCCTAACACACGAAACTTCGTTTTTTCGTGGTATCCGAACCTCCAGGCGTGATATTTCACTTCAAAAATCGTTTTTGCATTATCCGAACTCGATCCGCATTGGTGGGAATCAAGCAGATTGGGAATACCGGAGAGTAACGATGATCAAGATGGGAGCCATAATCAAACCACTTGAATAACATAGGTTTCCTAATCCACTCCTGGACGGGTCAATATTGATAATTTTACTATCGGCATATTCTCTCAAAAATGTGCTGTACTCCGCTCCTTTTAAAGAACATGAAACGCCACTGTATGTTAAAACACACACGAATGTTTCTCTAACCTTCATATGAGCACCAGGATAGGATTTTAAAAATATTTCCGTCCACCACGAAAGTGTTTTGTAATATTGTGTCTGTGTGTGACGACGAAGGCCGTTTCAGATCGATGTCCGCGCGGACTTTTACCAAGGCCTTCCTGTCACCAGGGTTACCTTTCACCGAGGTTGTCTCTGCTGCAGAGGGCTTTTGCATACTCAACCGCCATTTTGGCTCCTTTCTCTATTCCCTTCTATCGGTTAACTAGCAGAAGTACCCGTTCTTCGAACGGTCTTCCGCATTAATAGCCAGACGTTATCATTTGAGCTACTGTTGCAAAGTTTACGGGCTTGTCATTCCTTTACCACAGCGAATTTCGTTTCCCGGGAATATCACAGACAATGTTAAATTTAGGGCTTTAAAATGTGGTTTTCGGAGACCCTTTATAGACTCCCGATCTTAATGTCTCAGATGTAGGGGCTCTAAATAAGCTTTGGACATCCATCTAGGATAATTTTTATATTTCGCCTATTTTAGCATGTATTTTCAAACGTTTTACCCTATTGACGTCAGAAAAGTTGGATGGCGCAGCCACGCGGCAGAATGTTGAAGCTGTAACATTGTGACTGGTGAGATTTATTTAGATGGTGAAGCATTGACGTCGTGATGGAAACAGAAAGAAATTTGTCAAATTCGAGGAGGTACTGCTCTTTATACGGTTGCAAATCGTATAAAACGGCTACGAAATGTCTTCACTACTTTCCTGTACAGAAAGTTCAGAGAGAAAGATGGGCTTCGGCGCTGTCAATTGGAAAAAGTGTTACATGTTACATGACAGTGTGCAGTCTGCATTTTTGTGAAGACGACTTCTTTCTACCGGTATTGTTGATTATTGATAGTTATTGTCTCTAATTTGTATTCACATGGATTTAGCTACATCAAAAATACTGATACACTTATAGCCTATTACTTCTGTGCCGTACAAAGAATGTAATCCACTCTTCGTAAATTTATTTTAGGGGTTCTTCCGATTGACAATAGCCGAATGGTTAGAAAACTTAAGAAAATGCTATTCCTAGCCTTAATTTGCCAGAGAATTTATATTCTTGCCTTTGAACAGCAAGTATGTAGGTCATTGAAGTATGATTTGGCTTAAATTGTGTTTTTGGCTATGATCTCCCTACTGTTGAATTTAGTTAATTAAAATGTAAAATCTTAGTTTTAAGTACCCGTTTGGTGACCATCATCCCAGACAGGCCGGCAACACCTTTACTACTCAGGCAGATAGGTCACTTAGCCGTAATTTTGAAGTTATAGTGATGTTAAGTATACATATGCGGTAATGTAGCAGGAGACCGGATCGGCCTAGGCTATTCTAAATTTAATTAGTTCCCATTTCAGGGTTTTACAGATTTGAGTGCGAATAGTTGGTTTGAAAGTTGTACAACAGTAAGGAGAGTATGTTTTGTATAGGTTTTAATTGGTATTATGGTTTATGTCGAGCTGAGGAGTGAATTTAGTTTGGCTTATAGTGTAGTTTTTGATCTGTTCCGTTTGCTTATGACAAGTTCAAATGGAGACTCCAGCTTTGTTAAATATCTGTATTTTAAATATTTAATTAAATATATTGGTAAAGAGGTTGTCTCCATTTTAACTTGCCTGTGGCAAGAGATTAATAAATTAACATTCTTGCCTTTGAACAGCAAATATGTAGGTCAATATTTGCAATATTGAAGTATGATTTGAGCATCCCAAGTAACGCTTCTTTGAACCCAAAACATTCTTGCAAATTCAGGGTTGCTTGATTCAATTTATTATCAGGGAGTCGTCCTTTGTGTTATGTGAGATATATATATTGTGAAATTAAGAAAAACACCGATACCGCTAGGCTCCCAAGTACAGGCTTCATATATGTAACAGCAGACAGTAAATTAACTATCTACATGTGGGTAATATTTTAACTGGTAGTAATTAGGCACTGCATTTAAATTGATTATAAAAATATTTCTATCAATGAAAGGAAATATGTAGTATTTTGCCATCATAAATTAGAAGCCATAACAAACGCACACCCAATTACTTCACGTCACTATATCGCCGCCATATTGCAAACAGCTGACCGTAAGCTCCTCCCCCGTTTCGGACGTCAATAGCCACGCTTTTATGAGAAGTACAGTGAAGAGTTATATCAATGAATAGTGTCGTGCCTCTAAAGGAAATGTGTACCAAATTTTACGTCGTTTCCCCCAGCCGTTCTCAAGTTAAAAGCGTACAAACGTGTACACAGACAGATATACAGACAGACAAAAATTGTATTTGCGCGCAACGGTCATAAAACAGTCTGAAACGTGTTAATAACGCAAATTTCCGTGAAAATTCAGAGAAAAAAACCGACAAACGTTCATTTATATATATATATATATATATATATATCAGGATTGCCAGCGCAAACTTTATATAATAATCAAGAACCTACAACAAGAGCCTGCTGACGAGCCCAACTTGGCGCACCTAGGCGAAACTCTGCTAAGTTTTAACTTCTTTGGCGTTAAAGTCATCTTTTTTTTTTGGAAACCTCTATAGGGAGGAGAAAAGCTGTAAGAGCTCTCAGCTCTCACAGTAAAGAAGCGCAAATGTGCTTCGTATAAGGGGACGTAGTGCATGATTCACTACCCCTGCGGCGGTCCGGTCACGGTCACCAAGAGCCCGCCGATGAGTCATCATGGATATGTTTTTATTCGCCGCCTTCGACTTGTTTATGGTGATCGCGCACGCTTCAACGCGTGAGAACTAAGTACGCGGAGATTTATTGACGCAAAACTCTCCACGCTAATCCCAGATAGACTCCTAGACCAAAAATATCACCATGTTAATATTGGAAGATGGTAGTTCCATTAAAACTTACTCTCATCGTCATATTTGATTATAAGCATGAATAATGAACATCAGATAATGAAGAGGTATTAAGACGAGTGGGAGAGGAGAGATGTTTCTGGTGACTGCTAATGAAGAGAAGAGATAGGTTGGTAGGACCCTTACTAAGACACCCAGGAATAGCTTCTTCTTCTTCTTCTTCTTCCTTCCAAGTATTGGGCCAAATGTCCCGTTACGGCCTTGCACTTTCCCTCCATCTCTTCATCGGACGTCCTATCGATCTATTTCCCCGTGTCTGGTAGCGAAGGATCTCCTTTGGTAATCTTCCAGGTTCGATCCTTTGGACATGACGCTTCCAGTTCTCTTAGTACTCACAAATGTATGTAGTTATTGGTTTCACTTTTAGTTCCTTCAGCACATTCTCGTTTCTCTTATGATCCCATTTAGTATAGCCTGCTGTTCGGCGCATAAAGGTCATTTCGCGTGCTGTGAGTCTGGATATGTCCTGAGATCTTATTGTCCATGCCTCGCTGCCATAGCACAGGGTTGGTCTGGCTAATGTGTTTTACAAACGCAAGCGTATATGCCTTTGGACAAGAGATGGCTTCATGACGTGATTGATGATTCCTGTTGTTCTGGTATAATTAGTTATTTTTGCAGTTATGTCTCGTTCTTCTTGAAAAGATAAATTATATCCTAAATACTTGAATTCGTTAACTCTTTCTAAAATTTTACCATCCAGACAAACTTTACTGGGGATAGGGTCCTTACCTTTAAAGGCCATTACTTTAGTCTTTTCAGTAGAAATGCACATGCTGAATTTTGCTGCCACTTTCTGGAGGTTGAATACTGACCACTGCAGATCATCTTCAGATTCTGCTACCAATGCAACATCATCAGCAAATAGTATAGCGTCTAAATTTCTTAGATGCCTGCTGATAGGTATTGAACCATGCCTTTCACACCTCCATTCCTTTATTATAGCATCCATGTAGATTATGAATAGCAATGGAGAGAGTCCACAGCCTTGTCTTACCCCTCTGCTGATTGGCTTCCACTCGGATTTATGATTACTTAACCTCCCAGGAATAGCAAAGTTACTTATGCAAGGAAGGGACGGGGACAAGAACTGTAGGGGTAAACCAAGGTTAGAATATGTCTCGGATGTTGTAACTAGGCATGGAGTGCTGCATCAAACCAGTCAAAAGACTGAAGACTCAAGCAACAACAACAACAACAACAACAACAGCAACGCATGATATATGATAGTAATCCGTAAGCAGCAATGAGGAAAAATGTAGGTTTGATCGATTTTCTCGTATTAGTGAAAGAACCAAAATGGCGGACGTGCATACCTTCTTATTACATAGCCTTACTGGCATTGACAGCGTCACGATGCAGCAAAGCCTTCTATTAGAGCTTGCGTGATCGTGGTCTGAATCCTTTGGGAGCATTCCGTGAACTGTCTTCGCGTTGGCGTATGTCCCATGGTGCTTAGAATTCAGAGAACAGCTCAATATTGTGTGCATGTAGGCTACTGGGATAGAAATAGTTCATTATCAGAGATGATTCATTAGCATTGTAGCTTCAAAGTGAATTTCCGCTGTTCCTCGATTTCTGTTTTTCAGTACTATATCAAATTAAATCTTTACCCATGGTAGTAGGTAGTGTTAAATAAATAAATAAACAAAAAAAGATACGAGCCTTTCAGTAGTCGCATATGATGTGTAACATCTGACATGTTATCCTCCCTTTTTATCATCCTTGACATTCATCAACACACAAAAAAATCTTTTTATTTTTATACTCTCATAATACATAACAATTCCAAGACTCTCTTTTTTTCTTCTTCACTGCCTACTTGATATTTCTACTCTCTCACTGCCTTCTTGATACTCTGCTGTTACATCACTCTCCTGCCAGTAGGTCTAACTAAGTTACGTTAACAGAGACTGACTTTTTGTTTTCTTCACTGCCTACAACAAAAGATCATAATATTTCAGATTAGCCTATTTCTGACCAACACATGCATGACATTGTTGCCAACATGATTTTACGCGCGCTGATAGATCAAATGTCTAACTGCATGTAACGTCCATGCTATCCATTGGACTTCAACCAAATTGTGTATTCTGTACTTTAAGAGATGGAACTAAGAATATATTCAGTCACCAGGGCTGCCAACTCTAGTGCTCTATTAGGTTACATTATACCAGGCATATTTCGAACTAATTAGAAATTTCGATATTTCCAACTTAATTTCGTCATTATTCTAGATAGGTCTATATAGATTGGTTGGTTGGTTCCTCAGTTTAGGGGCTGCAACAACGCGGTCATGTAGCCCCGTGTACTTTGGGTGTGTGTAGAATCTCTCTGATAACCGGTGTTAATTGTGGTGACTGTATTAGTGTGTGTTTCTGTTTTTTAATTCAAGGAAGGACTGCAACTTTGAATTTTTCGAATAGTTCCTACTTTTGCCGCCAAACGCCACCGTCAACGACTGCTAGGCATAGTTCAGAACTTAGCTACTAGACGCCACCGCGGTCGGCTCTTGACAACGAACGTAGACATCTAAGAGCGTTGTTTACATTCCTAACCTATACAATTTAGCTTTACACAGGTGTAATTAGTGGAAGGTTCTTTAACATGCCATAAATCTATGATATGGGACCGCCGGCTTTACTTCCCCTCCGAAGGAAGGCATACTGAGGGATTTTTAACGCTCTCAAAAATCCGACGGCTTTGGCCGGGTTTGAACCCGCTATCTTGGGCATAGAAGCTCAGCATGCTACCGACTACGCCACCGAAGCCGCCTCTATATAGATTGGCATTAATGTTAAATTTTAAGAAAAGTAGGCTCTTTAGTTCGTCACGGAACTTGTTTCATAACTGAAAATAGGCAACGAAGTGACACATTTTTATGTGTCACTTCGTTGCAAATAACAAAGCATTATTTTTAGCGCAAAATATACGGAAGTCGCATTGTATCCCAGCACGATGTGGCACGCCAAGGCCTCCTCAATCCACGTTACGTTTGTTATTGATTGCTCTCCATGTTTGAGAGGGCTTTGCAGATCTCATCGAGCTGTGTTCTCGAGATATTATAGGTGCTTCAAGTTCCTTGGATGTGGGTGAGTTCCATGATCCCCAGCCCAGGCGGCGAGATTGCAAATTCTAGTTCAGTTTTAGCATAGGGAAGATTATGGTTCTCTGATTGGCTGTTGTAAGGGAAGATGGTGGCCAAAATCAGTTGCAAGGTTGCTTGCTGCTGCAGTTCATTGAAAGTGTCAGAATTTGGTATTGTTACGTAGTTAAACTTAATCACAATGTTCGCAATGCGTTGTTAGTAAGAATATTCCACCAGTAATTTATGTTGGAAGAAAGTGTTGTAATAAAAACATTAGGCCACAATTGAAGCTTGCCAGTGTACACTTAATCATGTGTTTTCTGGAATAATAACCCACGTTTTAAAGGCTTGGGACACCGTGGTCATCAGTGTATTAAACTTTCTGTCTGATAAATAATCTGTGACTAAGGTTCGGATAAAAGCAGCCATAGATTTCTGGAAGGGGATATCCCAGCATTTTTCTGAATACAAAATGTAAGACCACGGAATACCTACCATTTCTAAGAGGGTCAACGGTGGCACTCGAACCTAAGATCAGAATCACGCACTTATTTAACATGATTGGCGAGGCTTTTGATTTGAAAATTTTTATGGATGCTTAAAATCTCTTTAGTCCCCTGGTCGCTTTACCAGAACGGTAGACGGATGACCTCGCTGCTCTACCCCTTATACAAAAATAGTCATAATTACTAGAATGGTATCTGATTGGTTCACGGCGTTTACTACATGGACTAACCACAACCAACGATTCCTTGTGAAAGCCAATTAGGAAGCCTTATTCCTCCTATCGCTAAAAATGAACTAGAATCTGCAATCTCGCGTCCAGGCGTTCCATGCAACCATTACCATATATACAGTACTGGGCGATTGGAATAAAGTACAGGGATAGGAGGGTGCTCTACAATCTGTAAAGAAACCAGACAGCAGTTATTCGAGCCGAGCCGAAGGACATGAGAGAGAAGCTGGTATTCAGAAAGGTGTAAAGCAAGGCTGCAACTTATCACCAATACTTTTCAATCTATACATTGAACAAGCAATGAAAGAAATTGGAGAAAAATTCAAAGTAGGAGTAAAGATTCTACTCTGAGATTTGCTGATGACATCGTCAGGCGTGTCGTCTGAGGAATTGAATGAGTTGTTAAATGGTATGGATTCTGTCTTGAGAAAATAATTCATGATGAGAATTAGACACACAGCGTTGCTGATAATGGAGCCCATCACTTCCGAGCGAGGCGCGCCATGACGCGTGATGGAGCTCATCTTGGCAACGCTGTACAGCTTTCACCGGAGCGGCTAACTGGTGAACCATGTCTTAATTCCCCGTACAAATACAAACCGATATAAAATAAGTGAATTAATTTACGTATTTCACAGTCATACAGCATAACTTTTTGATGTATAAGGATTACAACGCGAACATGAACTGCATTTTCAAACCACCCCGAGCCGAGAAAAAGAAAGTTACCTTACAAAAATGATAACAACTTTGTTTCTTGGACAAGCAAATTCTTTAAAAATTAATAAACCAGTTATACAGCATTCCAATGTATATTGTGTTAAAATTTGGATTCGATCTGATGACGGGTTTGTGAGATAATATTTCTTAAATGTATCGAATGGTTGAAACACGCTTAGAAACGGGCACTTTTTGTGTTCCAACTGAGATTTAAAAAATATTAAAATATAAATTAAAAATTCCAAACCTACACGAGCTAACGTAAAATAGAACGACGAAAATGATGATGTTATTGGATTTTATGTAGGTCAATTGGTTACGTCACAAACAACCTTCAAACTCGAGTACACATAATATTTTGGTCGGCAATAATCCATTCACCGAGATATTTGAATTATTTTATTATTATTACTGTATTATTATTATTATTATTTTCGGTTTATACAGTACATATAACACATTATTATTATTATTATTATTATTATTATTATTATTATTATTATTATCATTATCAAAGTAAAAAAGTCAACCCCTGGCACTATACAGCCCATGACGGGCTAAGGCCGACCAAGCGACCGCTGCCCAGCCATTTGGCCTGCAGATATTGGGGAGACGCGTGATCAGCGCGTCGGGTCCCCTCGGCCGTTAATCTTGGTATTCGTGATCGGAGCGCTGTCTCACTGTTAGACAGCTACTCAATTGTCCTCACGAGGCTGAGTGCACCCCGTTCCAACCCTCACGTCAGTTTTAAAATCCCTGACGGAGCCGGCGATCGAACCTGGGGCCTCCGGGTAGGAGGCAGGCGCGCTATCCCAACACCACGGGGCCGGCTATTATTATTATTATTATTATTATTATTATTATTATTATTATTTAGAGCACACACGACTGCTACTGGAAATATCACCCAAAAGCAACGCGCAACGAAATCCCTGTTTTAGACAGGAACACTGAGGAATAGAGAAAAATACCTTCACTGACGTAAAATAGAAAAACAAATTTACTTTAAATCCTTGCTCATTAAACTACATAGTTCACTTCAGTTGGTAACACTGCTTCTCTTGAAATCTGAATAGTTGAAGGAGTTTTGCGTGTGAGCAGAAGGCAAGAAATAGAAACATTACAATGAGCTCTTCCAACAGCGAAACGTTTGGCATAAACTGTAACAGCACGCAATGTTCGTATGAAAAGAAATCTTGGTGTTATAATCGTTAAGACGTGTTATGCGCACCTTTCGACTTTCACTAGAACTTTTGTTGAATTTATCCGCTGACCACACACACATCCACCTTGGCCTGCATGTTGTCATATTGTTCATTTATTCTTACCGGATGTTTCGAGCGGAAAGACGGAGTGAGACTTTCTTTTTTCACCCAACTAACAACGGTGTATTAACGAAAATAAATGACAAAAGAGCCTTCTTTATTGTGATATCATGGCATGGCCTACATCTTGTGTCATGTCTGGCACGCGCCCTCTTGAGCAAGGCCGTCTGGCTGTCTCCCTCACGCTACAAAAGGCCCTCTCGGAGGCCGTGAAATGCCAATTATTGACGCAGACACACAATGACGTGGTGGGATACGGACGTATCGGGTATAACCAACACCATCTATATACAGGCCAGCGCGCTCTGACGTCACCGGTCCCCTCTAAGAAAAGTGTGGTCCTAGCGGACATGTTGAATTTGTCTTGCTGGAGTGTTTTCGTTGAAGTTCAGTGCAGTGAAGTTTTAGTGTTTAAATGGTGAAAGATGCCTCATCGCTGCTGTGTAACAGGTTGTCGTGGCAATTATTATACTGGACCAAGGGTCCATGTCTTCAGATTCCCCATGGACGAAGAATTTAAAGTGAAATTAATAGCTCAATGCTATTCCACGAAAGGACTTCCCGCCAACTCAGTTCACGAGAGTAAGTAATACATTTTATGTTATTGGCAGTTTAGGATTTCGATATAAATAATTGGGGTTTTAATGTACCGGTACCGTAATTTTAATTTATTTTACTTTATTTACAATTGCATCGTTGTAAAATAAATAAATAAATAAATAGTCTAGTATAAAAATAGATAAATTGATAGCCTACCGGTAAATAAATAAATAAATGAAACTATATTTTCTGCCTATATAATAAAGCATTTGGAGATATTAATAAAATTCCTTAGGCTTACTTTTATAATACATTACAGTCTTATTTTGGATGGTATATGACACATTAAGCTATACTTTTAGGTTAGGCTACATTTTGTCTTACTCCTCAGGTAATTGTAAATATGTACCGGCATTATTTTGCACAGTATATACATTTAAAAAATAGGCCTACCATTAATATTGACTAAAGTATAGACTAGGTCTACATGTAAATATTTTGAATATGCAATAGATGCAAGCTAGTTTAAGCAGAAATTAAGCCTACAAGTGCATGTTTAGGCCTAAAGGTTATCACATACTGTATTTGCGTGTGCCATATAGCCTACACTTTAAAGAAACTGATATATTGTGGGAAACAATCTTTCCTGGCTGTCCATCATATTTTGATTCCAGTTTTAACCAAGCAAGCAAGGTGAACAGACGTGCAGTGAAGTGTAAGGAAGAATGGGAATCGCTATTCAGCAGTACCGGGCGGTCATCGGCCGCTGGCAGGCTAGAGTGAAGTGCGATTTCGGTGTCGGGAAGGTGATAGCGGGCAACGTCACTGAACAGATGGGGGTTTTGGCGATGGGGATGGTAGCGCTGGTTGTGGCGACGCTACTATTAATTGGAGGAGTGGAGTCAAACCCAGGGCCTGGTCAGCTGGGATGGCAAGAAATGGAGAAAATAAGGGAAATTGTAAAGGAAGTGTCACAGAATGACCAGGTCCGGGACATTCTTCGTGAGCAATGTAAGGAATTCAAGGAGATGAAGACATGTATAAGAGAAGAGATGGGAATAGTGACAGAAAGGCTGGCCGAGAATAGTAGAGAGATAAAAGACCTGAGAGAAAAGGTGAAGATATTAGAGGTGGAGGTAAATGAATTAAGGAAGACCAAGCTGGATGAGAGAAAGAAAAACGTCTTCATTTACGGAATAAAGGAAGATGCCAAGGAAAGCACCGAGGATCTAACATCCAAGGTGCTCCGAGTGATTAGTGAAGGCATGCGGATAAACATTGGAGTCTCAGAGATTGACAATGTGACCAGGATAGGGCGAGGAAGGGGCACGAGGCCCGTGAAAGTGTCATTAGTTTCTTCGCTGATGGCTCACAGAATTCTGGCGAACACAAGGAACTTGAAAGGGGAGAGGATATGGATAAGGAGAGAAATGAGTAAAGAAGAGGCAAGCGAGCAACGGACCTTGCAGTTTCATTTAAGGAAGGCAAGGAGCTCTGGTCTCAAGGCTTATGTAAAAGGTAATAGACTGGCGGTTAGCGGCAACAACTGGGATCGGATTTGGACAGTGGCACAACTCCAGGATATGGAGAAGCAACAACAACAGGAGACAGTTAGACCTAGCAACCAGGTGGAAGCAGTTGTCGGGTCAGAGGAAAGTGCGGTGATGAGTCAACAGAGAGCAGCGACCTCCAAGTCCAACACGGAAGTGGCGCGAGCAGGAACGACTAACGTCAGCGCCAGGATCACCGGACAAGTGCGTGGTTTGCAGAAAGGTGAGACTGGCAAACAACGAGTTACTAGTCTAAAAGAACTTTGGGGCAAGAAAACCTTGGCAGAGCAGTTTAATGTGGAGAAGGAGGTCATTTCTTCTCCAGGTGGTAGTATACTAGAGTTAGAGAAAGCTAGAGTTACTAGAAGTAAAGCTACCGCCAGCGAGGAGGGTAGGAGTAAAAAATAACTAAACTGGAATATTGCTAGCGTAAATATAGAGGGTTTTTTAAATAAGAGAGGCAACGATGTAGTTTTGACCCTAATAGAAGATATGCAGATTGTAGGATTTGTTGAGAGTTGGCTCCCTGTAGGTTGCGAGGTTAAATTAGATGGCTTCAGTATATATACAAAACCTAAGATTAGGAAAGCTCGCACCGGTAGGTTCCCAGGGGGTATTGTTGTTTTAATTAAAGAAGAGGTGAGGGAATTATCAGAATTTATTAGTTCAGAACTGGAAGAAGTAGTATGGGTAAAAGCTGATATTAGGGGGAGGGGGAAAGGAACGGTATGTTTCGGCTTTGTCTACAACCCTCCGGAGAATTCCCCGTATGCAAGAGAAAGCTTTTTCGATGAGTTAGCTATTGAAATAAACAGAATTCAAAATATATATGAAGAGGCAGAGATTGTGCTGTTAGGGGACTTCAATGCGAGGGTTGCAGACAGAAAGCCCCTTTACAGCAAGGGGGTTGCCGAGGCCGTATGTGGTGATAGGCACAGCAAAGACAAGGAATGTAACAAGAACGGAGAAAAGATTTTGGAACTATGTGGTGCAGAAGAGCTATATATATTAAATGGTGTCTGTGTGGGGGATGAAGAAGGTAACCTGACGTATATAACAGAGATTGGAGGAAGTGTAATAGATTTAGCAATATGCTCTAGAGGAGCACTAGCCCTAATTAAGAGGTTCACTGTTGAAGAATGGGGGGAATCACATCACCTACCAATTGTCGTCAACATGCAGGGAGCGGTGACAAAATCAAAAGGGAACCCACAAGTTAAAGCTATAGAGAGAAAAGTGAATAGATTCAGATGGAGGGAGGAAAACTGCAGAGAGTTCCAGAACTACTTCCAGGGAGAAAATTTTGAGCTGATAAAGGTAGGAATAAGTTTAATGATCAGTAATGATGAAATTGAAGGGGTAATACGTATGATTGAGAATGCAATTATGATGGCAGGGCGGAAAATGCTCGTGAAGGCTAGGGGAAAATTAGGGAGTATTAAAGGATGGTACGATGAATCTTGTAGAAGGAAGAAAACCGAAGTTATTAGGGCACTGAAGTTATACAAGAGAGGAGGGGATGATACGATGAGAGTAGAATTTTGTCGTCTAAGGAAAGAATATAGGGAACTGCTCAGTAAAATGAAAGATGAATGGCAGGGTAAAGAAGCAACAGCACTAAATAAGGATTCTAAAGCTAACGACTGTAGCAAAGTGTGGAGCAGGATAAAGTCTTACTGTAGGGGGAGCAGAAGTGGTGGGGGGAGCTCTATAAGCGATGAAATATGGATTGCATATTATGAGAACCTGTTAAATGCTGAAGATAATTGGAGGAAGAGGGATGAGTTTGGCGTCCCGAGGGGGCTGGGGGTCACTCTGCCTATGCTGGACCAAGTCATATCGATAGAGGAAATTAAGGAAGTAATGACAAAAAGTAAAGGAGGGAAGTCAGGTGCTATTTCGGGGATAACAAATGAATTTTGGCAAGAGTTGAGTAGCAATAGGTTCATGATGGACAGCTTGGTAAAAATCTTTAACAAAATCTTTGACGGAGGTAGATTTCCAAGGGCGTGGCAGGAGGGGATAATTTGTCCAATATATAAGAGGCGTGGGGACAAACTAGACCCAGGCAACTATAGAGGCATAACTTTGCTTGATAATTTGAGCAAAATGTACACCGGGGTCTTATCCAAGCGTTTAATAGCATGGGCAGAGGGCTGTTCGGTGTTCTCGAGACTCCAGACAGGATTCAGAAAAGGAATGAGGACCAGTGACAATATAATGGTGGTTAAAACGGTGATGGACAAGTACATAAGAAGGAAAAGAGGTAAGCTGTATATCACAGCTATTGATTTGGAGAAGGCGTTTGATTCAGTGAGCAGGAGAGCTGTCATGGCTAAACTGGGAAAAATCGGGGTGTCACATAAAATGATACGAGCAATTGAGAATGTGTATTCCGAAGTGAAATGTGCAATTAAAACTAAAGATGATGTAATTGTAGGAGAGATAACGTCTAATATAGGTCTAAAACAGGGATGCAAATTATCCCCGGTGCTTTTTTTGCTATTTATCAACGATATTTTCGAGTCAAAGGGCTTTGAGCAACGGTCCAACCCTTGCTTGGACAATTATGATATCCCGGGCCTAGCTTTCGCTGATGACATCCTTCTGCTTGCTCTAACACCCTATAATATGCAATATAGTATTGACGAGATTGTGAGATACTGTGAGGACTGGAACTTAAAAATTAACCCGAGTAAGACCAAAGTTATGGTCTGCAAAAAGGGAGTTAAACTGGCTAAGAATGAAAAGTGGGTCATGTATGGGTCTCAGTTAGAGACGGTGAAAAAACTTGAGTATCTAGGGATGATAATGGCGAGTAATGGTAAATGGACCGAACAAATTAAAAGGGCAAAATCGAAAGGGCTAGCGGCATTGGCGAATGTTAAAGTGTTAGAGCGTAGGTTACCGAATCTTGACTACAAAGTGTATAAGAATGTGTTCAACGCACTCATCGTTTCAAGAGCACTATATGGAGTGGAAGTATGGGGTTTAGAGGAAGGAACGAAAACCCTGGACAGTATTGTAAGTAGGTTTGCCAAGATAATTTTGGGGCTACCTAGTTGCACGGCGAATTGCGGAGCGAGAATGTTGTGTGAGGATGTAAGCATTAGACAACATATCATAAAAAGGGTCATAAAGTCTTGGATTCGTTTAAAAGCGGGTGGAGGGGGGGAAATGCTTAAGGTAGCCTACCTGCACCAAATGAAGCATCAGCAAGAGGGCTACTGGGTGGACGGGGTAAGAAGTGTACTGGAAAGATTAGGAATGGGCTATCTATGGGATAGGGACTTACAAAGAGAGGAAGGTAGGGTGTGTAAAAAAGTGTGCAGAAGGGTTAATGACGTAGAGTTGCAGGTGCTAAGGGAAGAGTGCGCCAGTAGGAGAACCTTAACGGAGTTCTGCGAAATAAGGAACTTTATGAGCATAAAGCCTCAATGCCTAATGAAAAGAGAAATGAGAGGGATAATTTGGTGGTTAATGGGGGTGTATAAGAACAAAGCGTTGAGAGAAGTAGGAAAAGAGGACATTTGCCTGTTTTGTGGGAAGGTTATGGGTGCGGCGCACCTGATCAGGGAATGCAAGGAAGTTAAAATGATAAGAGCAAGGTTTGTAGACAAAGCAGATATAAACAGAATAGAAAATGAAAATGAGTATCACACTTTAATTAAATTACTAAAAAGGGAATGGGGGAAAGCAGGTCAATTAGCAAAATATTTTAATACCATCAGGGCAATGTGGAATAAGAAAGCGTCGGATGAGATTCAGAACAAAGATGCATGTAAATTAAGCATTCAAGTACAGGAGATGGCTTCCTAAGCTATAAATCTTGTTAAAGCCTAGGAGAGCCTATCTGTACATATTGCTGTCTGTAGATTTTTCCTGTAAATTTATGTTATCTATGTGTTTATTGTCTGTAGGTCACGATATGACTCTCTGAGTTAAAGTGACAATTAACAAGTAGACTTGGTTTAAATAAATAAATAAATAAAATAAAAAAATATTTTGATTCAGTGGCTAAAAGAGAAAATTCAATTTTTTATTTAAATTTAAATTACAGCAAGGATTTGGAGCTTGGTTACTCTGTTCATGTACAAGAGCAACTGGAACTTAGAATTGATTACAAACACACAGAAATTGTAAAATTAGGGAGTTCTTTTCAATTGCCTCTGGTATTGAATAATGTGACAGGTAGCCTATTCATACAGTTTTAGACAACATAATTTAGAGCAGTCCACGCCATGCAGTATTTCTCATGTGAGCAGTATGATTCAATTCATCTCATATTAGCTGGAACGTTTACACTTTACTGTAAGGAAATATTGAGATACAGCTCTGATATCCCTTTTGCCTCTTTATTACAAAATTTATTTCAACACATGCTTACATTTCAACCTCCTAGTCAATAAAATTGCACAACACATTTATTCGACACACGGTAGAGGAAATCTCATTTATATTCCTAATATGACAGAAGTCCACAGTTGGAACAACAGATTCTGTATCTGTAAAATAAGAGAATTGTAACTGTCTTTTCACAGTTAGTGGCATATCCTAACTTATGACTTAATACTCAAGGAAAAATATACTTTTCTGCCTTTTTCTGCATAGTTTTTTGCACAGGATTTCTGAGAAATATAGATTTTATCATGATTTTTCTTCTACTGTGTAGCCCTGGACATAACTCTTCATGCTGCACATTTGACATTTACAGCAGTTTAAATATCACTCTGGTGCCCAATGACTACAAAATGTGACTTTTATAGGATGGAGTTAAGGTTAGCAGTAGTGTTGTCTTAGATTTCAGTGACATTCACTTGATTTGCTTGTTGACACTGCAATGGTAATACTCATGTAAAGCAAATGTCTTTTTTATTTCATTTTTTATTACAAAACATGTTTGTCATTTGTGCAACATCTTATGCCAAAATTTAAAAAGTGGAACGCGTGTTGGTCATCTCATGGAAAAATATCTCTTCCCACAAATATTATTGGACAAATTATTCTTTCTACCTCTACTGAGATTTTACAGGAATGTATTTAAGAAATAAAACAGTGCTAGTATGTCATGGTGGATAGATCCCCTATTACACTGAAATTTCTTTTTGTTATGCAGGTGTAGCTCTCAAAACAGCTACTCTCATTTGCAATAATTAAAATTATCCATTTCTCTTGTTCATCTTTAATTTCTTGTAAATAATTTATTTTATAAAATAGCCCAGTTTTTAAAGCAAGGCTCTGGAACTGTTTCAAGTTTCTAAAATATGGTTGTGGAATGTACCATTCACTTAACAGCAAAAACAAAAGTTAAGTTAATGGAAACATCACAGATCTAAAGTTGAACTAAGTTTTATGAAAGAAAGCTTTTCAGTCGGTCAACACAAACACAAAACTAAGGTTTGCCAATTAAACTACCCTGAATATATCTTCTGAATACAGCTAAAAATTTCAAATGTATACTGCTTCTGAATTTTTTATTATTTTTTTGCTTATTTACACTCCTTCCTTTCTGGAATATAATTATGTACCAACAGCAAGAATGACCCATGGACATTTCCATGTTGATGGTCAAGTGTAGTGTATTTGCACTACTTTGTAACCATTCTTTCACAAACGGAATAATTACTTTTCAGATGTTGTGTAACTTCCAAATATGAAGTACAGTATTAGCACTGGTAGCAAGCCACATACAGTATGATGTGTATGATAAGAGGACAAAATGTGTTGGTCATTTATGCGACATCAATTTATATCCACATTTCAAATTGTATTGAGAACATTAGCTCAATGAGTGGACAAGCCATTCCTTCAGTGTTGCCTTTTTACATAGCAACATCCTACTTCTTTTTCTTCTTCTTCTTCTTCTTCTTCTTCTTCTTCTTCTTCTTCTTCTTCTTCTTCTTCTTTAACTCTGGAAAATGATAGTATCCTGATGTTTTTGAGAATTTTGCTGCTAGGCATTTAAAGTATTTAAGAAAGCATATAATTCACTTTCTTCTGTGGTACATAAATATCCAAAGCGTATTTAATATGAAGCATACTCTTTCTATTTATATCACTGAGTATCATTTAGTGTATTAATATTTCATGAATTGCATTGGTTTCTTAAAAAGTGTATTCATGAGTAAATATGGGAACAGATTAATATAGAGCTCCCAACTGAACATCTTGGCAGGCATGGTATAATTAGCCTCTATTATTATTATTATTATTATTATTATTATTTTTTTTTTTTTTTAATCAAACCAGACATTACACAAAATAGTTTTTTAAATGGCATGGTTCAATACCTATCAGCAGGCATCTAAAAAATTTAGACGCTATACTATTTGCTGATGATGTTGCATTGGTAGCAGCATCTGAAGATGATCTTCAGTGGTCAGTATTCAACCTCCAGAAAGTGGCATCAAAATTCAGCATGTGCATTTCTACTGAAAAGACTAAAGTAATGGCCTTTAAAGGTAAGGACCCTATCCCCAGTAAAATTTGTCTGAATGGTAAAATTTTAGAAAGAGTTAACGAATTCAAGTATTTAGGATATAATTTATCTTTTCAAGAAGAACGAGACATAACTGCAAAAATAACTAATTATACCAGAACAACAGGAATCATCAATCACGTCATGAAGCCATCTCTTGTCCAAAGGCATACACGCTTGCGTTTGTATAACACATTAGCCAGACCAACCCTGTGCTATGGCAGCGAGGCATGGACAATAAGATCTCAGGACATCTCCAGACTCACAGCACGCGAAATGACCTTTATGCGCCGAACAGCAGGCTATACTAAATGGGATCATAAGAGAAACGAGGATGTGCTGAAGGAACTAAAAGTGAAACCGATAACTACATACATTTGTGACTACCAAGAGAACTGGAAGCGTCATGTCCAAAGGATGGAACCTGGAAGATTACCAAAGGAGATCCTTCGCTACCAGCCACGGGGAAATAGATCGATAGGACGTCCGATGAAGAGATGGAGGGAAAGTGCAAGACCGTAACGGGACATTTGGCCCAATACTTGGAAGGAAGATGATGATGATGAGTTTTTTAAATGTAATTGAATCCTGTGGATTCAGAAGAAAGAGAACATTTTTTAACGTCGTAAACAAGGTTCATACTTCATATAAATGTAAGGTAACTTAAATTGGAATATTATTTCCTTTAACTGTAGTCTGCAAGTCAACGTTTGAGGAAGGGAAGATATTTCACTGATTGATACTTATTATTTTCAACAATCATCTTCCCTCAATAAAAACTATACAGAGTTTGGGGAGGTTCCTCTCTGTTGGAGAATGTTAGATGCCTGATTCTCCCGGTTTGTAGATAAGAATATCAATAACTTATAAACCTACTTTAAGTTTGAATGTGTAATATTGCCAAGAATTTGGAGAATGCCATCAATTTTAAGCAGAACATGAATGAAAATATCAAGGTGATACCAATCAAATTGTGATGTAATGTGTTGTCTATATCTGTGCTTTTTAAATGAATCTGGACCATACTCTCGTAAAATTTTCTACACTATAATATTATATTTACCCTTGTTTACTTTCCTCTGTATCCTTCATTCAACCAGAAGACAATCATAGTAAGGAGGATCAATTCACAGAGTTTTATGACTAATGATCATAGTTGTAGTAATAATAAATACTATTATAATAGTAATATCGTACATAAATTGCTTCCTTTTTAACAAGCTTTCCTTCCTAGTGATGTTTTAAATAGAGTGCAGGTAAACAGCGCGGAGTAGATTTTCACCGACTGCCCGTGCGTTAGTTGTAAGTTAACTGTATTCACAGGTATATTTCTAAAATGGGATCTAATGATGATTCCTAGCGAAATCAGCAGTACATATTTTGTGCAGTGACTTTCTTTTTACGGATGTTTGTAATCTCTGTACTGCTGTTTTCAGTCAAACCATCACACACACAGCATGAAAGACTTATTGTTTCGTCAGGTTCTCAGTCAAGTGAAAGAATATCATATTTTGCGTTGGTATGCTGAGTCCAGTCGAACATAAAATTTAACGCACTGAGAATAACGCATATTACGAAGCGCACTCCCTGCACAAACTTTCCGGACCACACTCGTGACGTCACGCGCAGAGCGAGCAGGCTTTAAGTTTAGAAGGTGTTGGTATAACGTACTTGTGAATCGTTGACCCTCAACGACATCCCCTCGTCTATTAGAGAAAGGAAGAGAAGCCATTCACCTCATGGGCACTCTTCGCACTTCACGCCCGAACGGCCAGAAACAGGAATATAGTCCGCGTCACCTTTAAATAAGATACTAACAATGTTACCTTATCCTTTGTCCCCAGCACTGATTTATAGTGTTATTCCCGTGGCTTATGATCGCGAGATTAACGGTCACGTTAAACTACAATCTTCCTTTTTTATAGTGTTATTTTTGGGTTGAATCAGGGTTGCATTCATTGCTGCCACGCATGTTTCAAAGTATGCAGACACTGGAATTTGCATTTATAATGTAGCCATGTGTCATTGCATGTCCACCATCTTCATCAAGAACGCTTATTGAAGAACATTGATACACTTTGATTTCATGTATACCGCATATTATATATATATATATATATATAAAAGTCAACACCTGGCACTATACAGCCCATGCCTGGCTAAGGCCGACCAAGCGACCGCTGCCCAGCCATTTGGCCTGCAGATATTGGTGTGACGCGTGATTAGCGCGTCGGGTCCCCTCGGCCGTTAATCTTGGTTTTCGTGATCGGGGCGCTGTCTCACTGTCAGACAGCTACTCAATTGTCCTCACGAGGCTGAGTGCACCCCGTTCCAACCCTCACGTCAGTTTTTTAAAATCCCTGACGGAGCCGGGGATCGAACCTGGGGCCTCCGGGTGAGAGGCAGGCGCGCTACACCAACACCACGGGGCCGGCGACCGCATATTATATCTACAATGTATTATTGTTTATATCCTGATACAAAATTACGCGTATGTTTATGTTATTGGAGCATAATTTTACGATGGTTATGTTGACAACATTGTCTTGGACGAGACATTTCCTTCAAAGTATATGGTAAATAAATTAGTTTTAATGGTTAAAGCGAAGTGACGCTGATTACAATACGGGATAGAAATGCATGATACGTCTATTATATTTAAAACATTATTATTATTATTATTATTATTATTATTATTATTATTATTATTATTAGATTATTATTATGACCGTATTAATTATTTCTATTGGGTAAGATTTTCAATCCTTAGATGAAGAGTTGCGGCGGATTCCGGATTGACGTAAAATATATTTGGTCACATTTTCTACCCTTACTCATCAAATATGATCGCTCCAACGAAAACCATGTCCTAAAGTCATTTCTGTTATCAATCTTCTTCTTCTTAGGCTACTTCGTTACGGCCAACTAAGGACCCCGTCATGTCAACTGTTTCTTCTGCAGTTTAATGTTGGCCCAGAACTCCTTCATTCGCCATCGATGTTGCACCATTCTCTCTGTCGTCCACGCCTTCCCGGTTTTTAGTTTCAGCTTAAGTTGAAAACTCCGATGTTTTTGAAGTTTTTCCCTAAGTGGGCCACGCTCCTGGATATCTTCACATGTTATCCCAATCTCCAACCGATCTTTCTCTACTTCGCTGAACCAGTCCCCCTTTGTCTTTTTCTCATGCAGAAAAGCAAATATTCGGTTATTATTATTATTATTATTATTATTATTATTATTATTATCATTATTATTATTATTATTATTGAGTGAGAGTTTACCGATAGTAGTGGCTAAGCTGGCTAAAGCGCAGCATTAGGTCATGGGGCCAAGCTCTGCTGACTCGGTAGACGCGTGGGTTTGAGCCCCACCGTCGGCCGTCCTTGAAATGGTTTTCAACACCAGGCAAATGCTGGGACGGTACCTTCTGACAGGCCACGGCCGCTTCCTTCCACATCCTTGTCCAGTTTCATTTACCATCATTCATTTCATCTCTCATTAACTCCTCTCATGATGTTGGCGTCAGGAAGGGCATCCAGCCGTAAAAACCATCCGCCACAATACTTCCATCTCATCTCATCCCCGACCCCTTTGGAAAACGGGAATAATAAGGGGTAGACATACATTGAGTAAGAGTTTAAGTTGTTGATTCTTTAGGGGCTTTGCAACATCGTAGTCATGTAGTTCCGGGTACTTGGGTGTGTGTATAGAATTTGTCTGATAATCTGTGGAATCAGTAGCAGTGTGTGCGTGTATTTGTAATTCACGTGAGGAATGGGAAGGAAGCAGCCGTGGCCTACGTTAGGAACCATCGCGACATTTGCCATTAGTAGAAGTGGGAAATCACAGTAAACAACTTCCAGGATGCATAAGGTGAAATCCAAATCACCTCTCCTTCGTTTTCCCTCACAAGACTGAGTGTACACCAAGTTCCAGCTCTTTGCAGAGTGGGGAATCGAACCTGAACCTCAGGAAAGCTAGCGTTAGCTCCATGAGGCGGACAGGAAGCAAGAAACAAGGCCGTTGAAGTTATGGGTAGTTGAGGACATATTCTTAGGTAGTGCCAGAACAATGCCACTTACACAATAGTGTATTTTGTCAAATAAATTAAACAATACCAACATTGTGCAATTTAAGACATGTTCTTTACCGCGAGAAGGTTCTTTAACCCTTTAATCACTAGGGCTCGGATATTTAGCTGCTAAATATCAGGAAAATATTTATTTTTATGTATTAAAATTACCTGAAATGTGTGACAAAAAAGGAAAAATATGTAATTATAATTTAGTTTATTAATGTGAATATAAACAATATGCAGTACCCACGAATGCTATGCCTCACTGACTGCTGAAGCATTTCTATACACAACGAGATACATCTTCAGGTTGCCCATCACAAATGGTCAAAGATTATCGCGAAACACTTCTTCATAAGGCGCGAAACTGCGACAATTTGTTTCTTGCCCTTGAGGTGTTGTATAACTTGAGATCGCTGTTCAGTCTTGATTGCTTTCCCACATGGTTGGCAGAACAGAACGCCCCCATCAGAAGTAAAAGTATCTTTAAATTCTGCAACAGACGATAAGCTTGTTGTTGTTGTCTTTACTTTAGGCATCGTAGAACTGCCTTACACTTCACAGTGCCAGAAATGAACTGCATGTGAGTGACACTGGTTCCAGGGGAATATCTAGCACGTGGTGCAATATGGCTATGGACAAGGAAATCCCCGGCTTCCACAGTGAGTGGGACGGGGTGACAAGTTAGGAATAACACAGTTACAAGCTGACATACGCTCTGCATCAAGATTATATAGCTCACAGGTTCTTCCCCGTAGAAGTAAGACAGAACAAAAATGCAATGAACTGAAAGATCTAGCATACTGATTTAAAAAATCTTAATATTATGTCGTTTTATCTGCTAATAAGTGAAAAGCAGGAATTGATTTAATTATAGAAAGAATGCTTAAAAATGTATTTACATTAAAAAAATATTTATTTACCTAAAAATCTGAGCGCTATTAACCACCGACTATAAAAGGAGTTTGTAGGCTATTATCAATGGTGCTAATACATTCTTTCAGTCTAGTTTTATGGTGCTGGATGAAACTGCAACTACTAAATATAATCACAAATATTAAAATTAAACAATAAAATAAATTAAAATTAAATTATGTTAAAATTAAAAGCAATAAATAAATAGATAATTTTTGAAATTTACTTTTAACAAGAAGTTCCGTGACGAACTAAAGAGCCTACTTTTCTTAAAATTGAACATTCACGCCAATGATTAATCTATATGGATCTATCTAGAATAATGACGAAATTAAGTTGGTAATATCGAAATTTCTAATTAGTTCGAAATACTGTATACCTGGTATAATGTACCCTAATAGAGCACTACAGTTGGCAGCGCTGATGACTGAATATATTCTTAGTTCCATCTCTTAAGGTACAGAATACAAAATTTGGTTGCAGTCCAGTGGATAGCATGGGCGTTACATGCAGTTACACATTGGATCTAACAGCGTGCGTAAAATCATGTTGGCAACAATGGCATGCATGTGTTGGCCAGAAATTATCTGAACTAATATGATCTATTGTTGTGCAAATTTTGAATGAAATCCATTAGTTAGTATAGACGTTACATGAATTTTAAAACTGAACCTACCAGCAGGCTTATAATCATGTTGGCAGTACTGACGTATATTAGTTACTCAAATTAATCTAGAATGTCAGGTACTATAGGCTACGTGTGCAAAGTTTAAAGCTATTGGCTTGCATACTTTCTGATATATTGATATTAGGGTAACAAAAATACGGACAGTATTTATTAACAGTTGGCAGCCCTGGTTGCTCTTAAGATGACGCATAGTCATATCTGTTATGGCACACATAGCACATACGAAATTTGGTTGAAATCTAAATTATAGTATAGAAGTTACATGTATTTAAAATTGGACCTATCAGCAGGCTTAGAATCATGTTGGTAGCACTAACGTATATTAGTTACTCCAAATTAATATAGAATGTCAGGTACTATACGTGTCCTTAGTTTAAAGCTGTCGGCTTGCATACTTTTTGATATAAGTTATTGGTATTTTGATAAAAGAAATTGAGAGCATTTATTAACATTTGGCAGCCCTGGTTGCTCTTAAGAATACGCTCAATCATATCTGTTTATGTACACATAGTACATACGAAGTTTGGTTGAATTCCAATCGATAGTGTAGAAGTTATATGCATTTAAAAGTTGGACCTATCAGCAGAATTAGAATCATTTTGGCAACACTGTCTTATATGGCTTCCTGGAAATTAAACTGAAATATTATTATCTATACGTGTGCCAATTTTGAAATAGCTCCCATGCATACCTTCCAAGATATTCAACATGGAGCTCAAATTTCAATTGCGGTTTTTCAGCAGTTGGTAGCACTGACATTTTCAAATTCGGCATTGAGATATTCAGAGATGTTTTACTCCTACCAAATTTTGTTTCGATTGCTGCAGCCGTTTAGGAATTGATAGGGGGGAACACACACAGCCAGCCAAACAGACAGACAGAAGGACAGACAGACAGTCACACATTTGCCCAGATCGATCTCATAAGTCTACTCTTTCCTCATTTTTGCAAAATGTGAAAAGTAGGCTAAAATATAGTCTGTCCTATAAAGGATTAAACTGGTCCAAGATTTGCTTGTAGGTCGGGTTCTAAAGGATGTTTTATGGATATACAGTATGTCCCAGAATTCCCTTCTGCTACATTTTCTGTACACGAGCTTCCGCCACAAAGTTGTCAACCACATTCAGTGATGTATGAAACACGTTCCACTGTGAATGTTCGAGATAAGGAGCAAGTTTAAGCTTCGAGATATCGAAAAATTCGAGTAATAAAATCGAAATATTGAGGTTCGACTGTTTTTGTCTTGTAGATTTGAGTCTGAAAATGCGCGCTTGACGAGTGAAACATGTCATCCCTTCGTGTTCTTCCTCTTAGTAAGATTTTTCAGGTTATTTATTGCATGTCCCAGTAAATGGGAATATAGACTGACTGAAACACCCAATAATGTCATTGTTTGTCGAGATTGTTGCTTTAAGGAGCCTAATTCCCAGTGATGGTTGGCGCTTTAACACGCATGCCTACAGCGCCAGGGACGACGAACTCGGCTGTGTTGAGCAGGATGTCCACGAGGAAGTAGTTCGTAAGGTAGAGGACGATAGCCTCTCATCTCATCTCGCCAGATGTATCTTCTCTGCTCGGTAATTGTCGATTCGTGTGTGAAGCCTTGTCACGCGTGTTTAATGTGGTTATACGCCATCTGCTACCTACATCTCTACTTGCTCAAATCAACACCTTGCTTCGTTTTAATGAACATTTAAAGGCAATTTCAGTCATCTACAGCAGGGATTCTCAACCTTTTTCAACCACCGTACCCCTTAAAAAAAAATTAAAACATCCTGCGTACCCCCTACTAACCTTTCTTAGGTAGTAATAATAATTATTAAAATGTGAAAGGTTTTTAGTTAGTATGGTTTAACCTTTATAATTTTATAAGGAAAGATATTTTAATAAAACAAAATATAGTTGTTGTTTTTCAGTTCCTTTTCTCAAAGGGTGATTTTTGCAAGCATTGCGTTAGTTTTCATTTCGACATAGAACATATCAGAAACACTACCTTGCATACACTTATTCCAAATGTTCAGTTTTTCAAAAATATCACTTAAATAGGCCAATTTTAAAAGCCAACCAAAGTCATTGAGTACTGATGATAAATTAGAATTGTGCTCGGTAAAGAAAAGATGCAATTCTTTGTGGAGTTCAAATACACGCGCCGTAAATAACTCACACAGTAGTCACGGCACGAAGCTCACTGCGCATGTGCATCGGGTGGAAGGATGGCCTGCCGCGTACCCCCTGAAATGTTTCGTGTACCCCAGGTTGAGAACCCCTGATCTACAGCATCTTGCAGGGATTTACTGTGCGTTAAAATAAATGAGAGTGAACTATGTACCCAAGAAGCCATCTGCTTGTCATGACTAGCATTCTTGGCTGTCAACGCCTGAGATCCGGGTTCGATTTCTGTCTTTACCAAGAATTTCAGTTCAGGCCTGAATACGGTTTTGTAAGAAACACACTATGCAGGGTGGGGCGACACACGCTGCCTTGTTTAGGGCCTTGAGCAAAAGGCAAGAGATAGATAGCATTTTAATTCTCCCTTTTCTCTAATCCCCTGCAGTGTTTGGCAGTCAAAATATTAAAAAGAATTAAAAAGTCCAAATCCACGAGACCGCAAAAAAACAATCAAAATTTGTCATAGCTAAAAAAGTAAAAAAACAAAAAGAAATAAAAAATATCAAATCTAAAAACCATAAAACTTCAAAATTTGTCAAAAATAATGCTCAAAAACTGAAAAATAAATCCTCAAAATAAAAATAAATAAATATAAAAAACAAACAATTATTCATAAAGAATGTCCATTCTGCTAGCATTGTTATTTGACACGCAGAGGGCAGCTTGCATGTCGAATTTTGTTGTTCCTTTGAACGCTATGCAAGTCAAGGAGGTTAGATATCTAAACTCCTTGACACTACAGCGCTTTCAAGTAGAGAAAAGAGGAACTTTGTGTCGGCGGAAAATCCGGAGATTAATTTTGCCATTATGAACACGGCCTACCGAATTCAAATGGGTTCTTTAACATGCCAACATCGTATGACATGCGTGTCGTGATTTTTGTCGCCTTTCAAAAATTCACTTACCACGGCCAGGAGCGAACCTGCTAGCTTAGGGTTGGTAGTCTGACACGATAACCACTCACCCATCGTGGCGAGCGTTCTAGGGTTAAACGAATAGAAGAGGTCTGACACCTGGAAGAATGAGGATATCGGGAAAGATGAGACAAGAGCCAATTAAGGCGGGAAAATGAAGTTCTTGGGTCGCCAGCCCACGTGCCACTGGACGGAGGACATGAGCTAGGCGGTAATAGCGTGACAGCCGAGCAGTACCAGTCGGAAGCCAGAACTGTGGAATCAATATGGCCACGGAGCCTAACACGGAGTGTCTCAGATAGTCAACTGGAACAATCCAATGCTGCCAACTTGTCAACTGGTCATCCATCAACGATCGTAAATCTCTTTTTTTAATTTTAATAATCCCGCCAATGGCCATTTTTATTGGATTTTTTTCGTAGTTAGTTGTACGATTGGCCACTGTGGTCGAGAGTGTTAACACGCTAATTCGTGCCTCACTGCATCGGGACAGCGTGGGTACGAATCCCTCCTTGTCGGCCATCCTGAAAAGGGTTTTCGTGGTTTCCCATTCTCACCACCTGGCAAATGTCGGGACGATTCCTATCAAAATCCATTATTGTTGTTCTTGTTGTTTGATTCTTCAGTATTTTGACTGGCTTCATGCAGCTCTCCATGCCTCCCTGTCCTGAGCTAATCGTTTCATCTCTGCATAGCTACCACACCCTTCATCCGAGGCAATCTGTTTAACATATTCTAACCTTGGTCTACCTCTACAGTTCTTGTCCTCGACCCTTCCTTCCATAACTAAGTTTGCTATTCCTGGGTATCTTAGTATGTGTCCTACCAACCTATCTCTTCTCTTCATTAGCAGTCGCCAGAAACATCTCTCCTCTCCCACTCGTCTTAATACCTCTTCGTTTGTAACCCTATCTACCCATCTGATCATCATTCTCCTGTAACACCACATTTCAAATGCTTCAATTCTCCTTTTTCCTGCTGCACCAATAGTCCAAGTTTCACTTCCATAGAGCGCCACACTCCAGACAAAGGCTTTCAAAAATGACTTCCTAATACCTAAATCTATATTCGATGTCAACAGATTCCTTTTCTTTAGAAAAGCTTTCCTTGCCTGAGCCAACCTACTTTTGATATCCTCTTTGCTTCGTCCATCACTGGTTATTTTCCCTTCCCTGAATTTTTCTTAATTAGTTCCAAGTTAGCGGTCGCCTGTCACCATCCTCATTTGTAACAGCTGTCAATGTGTGTCGACTTCCAAGACGGTTGAGGAATGATACCTCGCAGATTCCATTGGTGAAGTCAAGTTGGGAGAATAAGCGATAAAAAGATGTTGTAGAGAAATCAGCTGTAATTTTTCTTTTTTTTAATGTTGGTCAACCTGCATGATCTCGGAGGAAAAATGGATTACTTCCCAAGTTTGCAGCGTTTTCATAAAACACAATAAGATACACAGATAGTATTTCTGGAATTGGTGTAGTGGCTAGCATTCTTGCCTGTCACTGAGGTTCGATTCCCGGCTCTACCAAGAAATGTAATTCTGGTCTGAGGGCTCGAACAGCGTATATTCAACCTCTTGAGACAGAGCTGAGATCGGGGGGGGGGGGGGGGTTGATACGCACCTCAGCCTCCTTGGAAGTGACTTTCCGTAGTTATTCCCTTCCACACCAGGCAAATGGCCGTCTCCTACCCAATCCAAAACCCAATCACAAAATATGAATACACTATTACAACCATCACAATAACACAGTCTATCAGACTGATTTCACACACACCCAAGTTCACGGGGCTACATTACTACGATGTCGCAAGGTCCCTAAATGATCAACAACAAGGCGAAGTCACAGATAGACCGGAACCACGCGTTGTAGCCGTATGTGCACCATGGCCGCGTGGGCAGCTGTAGCAAGTCCGGCTATGGAAGGTTCGAATTCCGGACTGGTAGTGTATTCCTGAGTGTGATTCTTCCCCTTGTTTACCCGCACTTCCTACAGGTAAATGCCGGGATAGTACCTTATTTAGGTTCAAGTCCCCGAACTTCTGTCCCAACCCTGTCTCTATCATAGCGACACACACAATACTACAGTCATCACAAAAACACAGGTTATCAGACAAATTGAACACGGGGCTGATGACAAGATGACCTGATGAAATATATTAACAACAAACGTACAAAGATAACCGCTCATAAGAACAACTTAAGCACCCGCGCCCTAAGCAAGAATTCTGTCTTCGTCCCTGATCCCCAAGATGTCCAGCATCACTGTGTAGGCTTATGAGAGTTTTTGGAACACCCTATACAGCACACCAGCATATACGAAGTAAAGCCATCATTACTTCCGACTTGACCTTTCAATGCTAGGCTAGAGTTTCGTTAGCTACATCGCGAAAGAAACTCGATTTGTCGTAATATATCGATCTGCATGGCTGCCTGTGATTGTCTAGTTAAAGTGTTTTCCTTCTGACCGCTAGATAACTCACACTGAAACTTCAAGTCGGAAGTAATGATGGCTTTACTGTAGTTTCTCCATGACTTCGTGTGCGCACCAGATGATCTGTAGCAACTGGCCATACGGTATTACTTCCCGCAACATGAGTTCCGTTTCTTTATTGCCTTGTCACCCGCGAAAGTGCATAGCTGCGTCACATTAAATAAGTTACTAACAATCTAACCTTACCATTTGTCCACCATCACCACAAACATGGTGATATAGTCCGCGCCACCTTAAATAAGTTACTAACAATGTACCCTTACCATTTGTCCACCTTCATCACAAACATGGTGGTATAGTCCGCGTCACATTAAATAAGTTACTAACAATCTAACCTTACCATTTGTTCCCCCATCACTACAAACATGGTGATATAGTCCGCGTCTCATTAAATAAGTTAGGCTACTAGCAATCTAACCTTACCATTTTTCCCCCATCACCACAAACATGGTGATATAGTCCGCGTCGCCTTAAATAAGTTAGGCTACTAGCAATCTAACCTTACCATTTGTTCCCCCATCACTACAAACATGGTGATATAGTCCGCGTCTCATTAAATAAGTTAGGCTACGAGCAATCTAACCTTACCATTTGTCCCCCATCACTACAAACATGGTGATATAGTCCGCGTCTCATTAAATAAGTTAGGCTACTAGCAATCTAACCTTACCATCTGTCCCCCATCACTACAAACATGGTGATATAGTCCGCGTCTCATTAAATAAGTTAGGCTACGAGCAATGTAACCTTACCATTTGTTCCCCATCACTACAAACATGGTGATATAGTCCGCGTCGCCTTAAATAAGTTAGGCTACTAGCAATCTAACCTTACCATTTGTTCCCCCATCACTACAAACATGGTGATATAGTCCGCGTCTCATTAAATAAGTTAGGCTACTAGCAATCTAACCTTACCATTTGTTCCCCATCACTACAAACATGGTGATATAGTCCGCGTCGCCTTAAATAAGTTAGGCTACTAGCAATCTAACCTTACCATTTGTCCCCCATCACCACAAACATGGTGATATAGTCCGCGTCTCATTAAATAAGTTAGGCTACTAGCAATCTAACCTTACCATCTGTCCCCCATCACTACAAACATGGTGATATAGTCCGCGTCTCATTAAATAAGTTAGGCTACGAGCAATGTAACCTTACCATTTGTTCCCCATCACTACAAACATGGTGATATAGTCCGCGTCGCCTTAAATAAGTTAGGCTACTAGCAATCTAACCTTACCATTTGTTCCCCCATCACTACAAACATGGTGATATAGTCCGCGTCTCATTAAATAAGTTAGGCTACTAGCAATCTAACCTTACCATTTGTTCCCCATCACTACAAACATGGTGATATAGTCCGCGTCTCATTAAATAAGTTAGGCTACTAGCAATCTAACCTTACCATTTGTCCCCCATCACCACAAACATGGTGATATAGTCCGCATCTCATTAAATAAGTTGGGCTACGAGCAATCTAACCTTACCATTTGTTCCCCATCACTACAAACATGGTGATATAGTCCGCGTCTCATTAAATAAGTTAGGCTACGAGCAATCTAACCTTACCATTTGTTCCCCCATCATTACAAACATGGTGGTATAGTCCGCGTCTCATTAAATAAGTTAGGCTACTAGCAATCTAACCTTACCATTTGTTCCCCCATCACCACAAACATGGTGATATAGTCCGCGTCTCATTAAATAAGTTAGGCTACTAGCAATCTAACCTTACCATTTTTCCCCCATCACCACAAACATGGTGATATAGTCCACGTCTCATTAAATAAGTTAGGCTACTAGAAATCTAACCTTGCCATTTGTTCCCCCATCATTACAAACATGGTGATATAGTCCGCGTCTCATTAAATAAGTTAGGCTACTAGCAATCTAACCTTACCATTTGTTCCCCCATCACTACAAACATGGTGATATAGTCCGCGTCTCATTAAATAAGTTAGGCTACTAGCAATCTAACCTTACCATTCGTTCCCACTTTCAAATTTTCTCATAAAATATAACCATTCATAATCTCCTTCTAGTTCGTTAATGGGCAAAATCGGAGCAACGGGGTGGAAAAGGGGCCCTTTTTCGAAAAAGTGGAATATCGCTATAACATTCTTAGTATGTGAAAAATCGAATCCATTTAAAGTTCGTACAATTCTTCGGATAAGGGCCAAACATATACAGTATCTCAGTTACAAAGCTTTCTATATCGCTTTCTAGTAGAGAAAGTATGAACTTTTGTGTTGGCGAAAAAGCCGAGATTAATTTTGCTTTTATGAACAACTGGGTTCTTTAACATGCCAACAACGTATGACATCCATGTCGTGATTTTTGTCGCCTTTCCAAAAAAAAAAAAAAAAAACACTTACCACGGCCAGGAGCGAACCTGCAAGCTTGGGGTTAGTAGACCGACACGATAATAAAAATGAATAAAAACTGCCAAACATTTCAAAGATGAAATTAAGTTTAATTTCAGACTGTATATTTTCCTGTGTCGTACATTTGTTTGTTCCATATTATTAACGTTCATTTCTTTCTTTTCAGGTGTGTACGATGTTTGATGTTCTGATTCCTTCTCTGTAAGTAGACCGTGATCTATTTGTAACATCATGTTTAATACCTGGCCTAATATACGCCAATTCTCGTATGTAGAAAGCTTTGAAGCCATTTTCAGTGTTGACAGATTAACAATGTATTTAAAACTAGCTGCTTACTTATTCTTCGTGCGAGTGAAAATGTACTTGGCTATTTTGACGTTTGGCCGGTTTTAGAGTGTCAATATTCATACGTGCATCGGTAGAAAAAATATCCCCGCTGATTTTCGAAAGTATTTGTTTGAAATGAACGACTCTAGATGGATTTAACTTCGGCACTGGAAATAAAACCTATGAAATGAATCCATAATTATTGAAAATATATAGTAAATTAATTTGGCCATGGATTGTATGAGCATGATTTCTGTATACGTTAGCTGGGCCATCTGTGGTGAACCAATTAAAAGACGACATGTCATAAATAAAGATCCCTCTCGGCTCACCGGAAGGCATAGGTACATTTCACCGGGCAAAGAAACATACTGTATTTAAATTTGCCGGAAGAAGGGCTCATAGGCCATTTTGATGAATTGAGGAAAAGGGCCTCACAAATTTTATCACATTATATAACAATAATATAAGCTTGCAAATACCTTTTACATGTTTTATTTATGTATATAAATTATTTGTTTAGCTAATAAATAGCTTGATTGAAATAAAGAAAACATTATTTGCTATTTAATAAATATATATTTGTAAAAATTGTTATGTGCCCTTTTTCGGAAAATGCTTGGTTAAAGAAATAATATACGGATAATACATCACAACAATGTATTTATTTTATATAAAGTAAGTGAAGCTATTATTACATATCTTATGGGGCGATTCATATGCGTACCTCGTCTTTCTTGGAAATCAGCTCCATCCAATATTTTGGACTAAATCACTCGCATACGTTTCATTGAGATATTAAATAAGTTAAGGACATATTTCTGACATACCTCAGTAGCTATTCCACCATCCTTAACACAATACTGCCATGAATGGAGCCGTGGTTCCTTTTGGTCAAGATTACATTTTGTGTTTTCTGACTTAGTCATGCAGGAAGCTAGGAATCTAATCTTGGAGAGACTTTTGTTGGCCATTATAAAATGAATCATACATACTGCACTGAGTTTGAAGAGAAAACTTCTCATGGCACTTGTTCTTACAACACTGTTTAACCAAGGAAAACACTTTAGCCGTTACTTCATTATTACTTGAGTTGACGTATTTGTTTGCACTTTTTTGACAGCTAGGGTTGCCAACCTTCATTAGGAAAGTCTCAATTTATAACCCGTAGTCCATAACAAATATATACACGTTTTAATCACATGTAAGTTTTTTCAGGTTATTTTTTTCGCTTTTCCCAGTGTTTGTGAAATATTGGCAACATATTCTGTCGACCAGACTGAAAAGTTGCATTACCAAACTGAAATACCACGTGCTCGTGGGATGGGTATGCAGATGGTAATAGACGCTTTACTGTCTTCATCCGCCTGAGAAAATAACGGGTTAATTATGTTAAATAATAATAATTATAATTGATAATATTGCGCCAAGTCGTCTGAAAGTATTATTTACATTTGAACGCATGTTCACTTTCCAGATAAATATATAGTGGTTATCTTAAATGTTGAGTAAATACGAGTATGTAGCCTAAGATGTCTCCAGGTCGGACATCATTGTTTTGATTATCGAGTCGGAAGCAGATACGAAATTTCTCGTTCAAGATATTTATTGTATTTCTCTCTTTTTGAAGGTAAAAGAAAAGGCATCAGAACTATTGATTTCCCCAAGAACATTGGCCTGGTGAATAATTTTCATATGGCATGATTTGTGCAAAAAATTAGGCCTAAAATATGAGTTGTTGTGTAGGGCCTAGGCCTAAAAGTTAATTTACATTGTGAAATGTTCCGTACGTTTTATTTTAATATCAATCCAACAGGTCAAGTAATGATCGTATCGTCTTAAGGACAACTTACACCATACCCTAGTAAGCATTTTCCTCGAGCTGTGAAATGATGAGCCTAAAATAATTCCACTCTCACATTTAAGTTATCAGCTGCTCTGTCATAGTCAAGGTTGGCCAAGGTCTTGCTCATAGCGCGTCCAATGATGTAACATTCTGTCATAGAACGATTATTTGATAAATGTTGCAAAGAAATACAAGTTTCCTTAAAAAAAAAGGGGGCAATGAATTGATATTGCGAGATGAATGTAGGTTTAGGCAACTCATTACAGCTGTTGACACCTTGACGGAATACAGCGGCCATTGCTGGCTTCCATGTGTGTGATAGCTCATTGGCTGGAATGCACGTGGTAGAGGTGGATTGATATGTTCTGCAGGAATATCGTTCCCGCGAGAACTGTCAAAAAAGTGCAAACTTACAGTAGATAACCTTCGCCACGAACCCTTTTATTTTTCTGTTCTTCGCGTTTAAAATTCTTTTTACAGTAAACTTTACGCCTTTTCTTATAAACAGGTTCACTTTCATTATCCATTTTAAATTAAAACCACATGTACAGGTTAGGTTAATAATAGAAACTGAAACAAATAAAACAGTAAACAGTAACCACTACTATAGTCTGAACGTCAGCTGTACGTTAAAACAGGTGTGTAGACATGTACAAAAATAATTTTCAAGCTGGCAACTGTTAAGATATCAAGATAAAATTTTCAGAGCACCTGCAGCATAACATGGCTGATCGTTTTATACGGTTTCCGGAAAAAGGACACTAAGCCTAGTGCCCTTCTTCCAGAATGACCTCAATTGTTGTATTCGTCCAAAAGCTGCACATGTTTATCATACAAGAAGCGTTTTGCTCGTCCCGTGGCATAAGGGTGGATCATATTAAAATCGTTTCAGGCAAAAGTTTTAGTTAATTTTTAGAGGAGTATCGACCATTTTGAACGGTTTCCATATTGCGCCTATTAAGGGCGGTATGACATGTTTTCTCTAAAAACTCCATTTGTTCCACCCCTTTAATTAATGGTTGGTGTTATCAGAAAACTTTACTGAGATAAGATTTTGGCCTTTATCGGAAGAATATTACGAACGTTACAGCGATATTTTACTGTTTCCCACCCCATAAGTCGGATTTTGCCCATGAACCCTTTATAGGGCAGACTATTTTTTTCTAATAATTACTTTAATTTTTCAATTTTAATATTTATTGCGGCTCTAATTAGCCTACTTTTCACAATTTTCAAAAATGAGTAAAAAGTAGACTTATGAGATCGATACGGGAAAATGTGCGTTTAGTTATATTAGTTAGTTATTGTTGTTTCAAGGGGCGGAACTACGAGGTCATCTGCCCCTCTTAACACAGATTAAAGAATACAAATTTTGAATTTAATTTAAAATTTTGAGGTGGACATCTAAATTTAAAAAGACCAAAAATTAATAAAACAAAAACAAACAATTAAATAAAAAATAAAAATTATAAAAATAAACAAAAATTACGGAAGAAACAAAACATTATCATTCAAAAACGAACAAGTCGTTGAGTCAATGTTCACTGGAAAATTTAGATTGCTGGCCCTAACCCACTCTCACTTATAAAGCGGATAACGCGATCAGCAGCCACCGCGTCATCGGCTAATATAAGTTTGAGTGTCATCTGCAAACCAAGGTTTCTTCGTAAGTCAGCAAGATCCACACACTCGGTAAAAATGTGGGCCACGGTGAATACGGCTCCACAGGTACAAAGTGGGGGGTCTTCCCTTCTCATTAGGTACGAGTGGGTGGATCTTGTATGACCTATCCTTAGCCTACACAATATGGCGGACTCTCTCCAGGCCCGGAAGGAGCTCCGCCACACGCGAGTAGTTCCCTTGATCGCTCTCAGTTTACTGGGCAGTGGGTCAGCTAGCCACTGACTCTCCCAAAAAGCCAGAACTTGTAGGCGTAACTGAGAGCGAATATCTCTAGCGGGTACCTCCATTGGTCGAGGTGGTAGTGATACCGCCTCTTTTGCAGCTTGATCCGCTAACTCATTTCCCGCAATTCCCATGTGGCTTGGAAGCCACAGAAAGGTGATTCGAGTGTCAGCGTGGCACAGCCCGGCTAGTAGGTCGTGGATTCGCTGCACTAGGGGGTGTTGCGGGAAACATGTTGCAATTGACTGCAGCGAACTCAAAGAGTCGGTACACACGAGAAAGTGGATTCGTGCATCCTGTAGTGCAAACTGCAGAGCTTCATGGATGGCAACGAGCTCTGCAGTAAACACACTGCAGGCCTCAGGTAAAGAGATCTTGGTATTTGCACCATCAATAACGTAAGCACAACCCACCTTCTCGTCCACCTTCGAACCATCCGTGTATAGAATGCCAGCGTCCGGAAATTGGTGAACTATGCTGTGGAACTGCCTCCGGTAAACGGACGCATCCGTGTTCACCTTAGGACCTCGGTGCAGATCTAACCGAATTTCCGGACGCGGGACTTGCCACGGAGGCACCTCGCTAGGTTTCCGGATCATACAGGGACCTACAGCCACTCCTATTTCAGTACACGAGCTATCAAGTCTAATACCAACCGGCCGAGTGGCACGAGGCCGGTTGGCGTACCCCTGGTGGTTTTGGGTACCGAAGAGAGCTTGATAGGTCGGGTGTTGCGGCATTTGACGCACATTGGCAGCATATGTTAAAAGCATATGTTGGCGTCTATAATTTAAAGGTGGAACACCCGATTCGGCGAGTAGGCTGGGTATAAAATGTGTGTTTGTCTGTCTGGCTGGCTGGCTGTGTGTGTGTGTGTCCCCCTATCAACTCCTCAACGGCTGGAGCAATCGAAACCAAATTCAATACGAGCCAAGATCTATACCTGAATATGTCAAGCCCATCTTTGAAAATTATGTCAGTGCTACCAACTGCTGAAAAACATTTGAGCTCAATGTTGGATATCTTGGAAGGTATGAATGGGAGCTATTCCAAAATTGGCACACTTATGGACAATAATATTACATTTTAATTTCCAGGTGGCCATACATGGCAGTGTTGCCAAAATGATTCTAAGCCTGCTGATAGGTCCAATTCTTAAATGCATATAACTTCTACACTATCAATTGGATGTCAACCAAATTTCGTGTGTACGTAAACAGATATGAGTGAGTGTATTCTTAAGAGCAACCAGGGCTGCCAACTGTTAATAAATCCTGTTTCTATTTATTTACCCTAATATCAATATATCACAAAGTATGCAAGCCAACAGCTCTAAACTTTGCACACGTATAGTACCTGACATTCTAGATTATTTTGGAATAACTAATATACATCAGTGCTGCCAACATGATTCTAAGCCTGCTGATAGTTCAAATTTTGAAATATATGCAACTTCAGTACTAACAATGGATTTCATCCAAATTTGGCACAACAAGAGATCATAATATTTCAGATTATTTCTGACCAACACATGCATGGCATTGTTGCCAACATGATATTACGCGCGCTGATAGATCCAATGTCTAACTGCATGGACTTCAACCAGATTTTGTATTCTGTACCTTAAGAGATGGAACTAAGAATATATTCAGTCACCAGGGCTGCCAACTGTAGTGCTCTATTAAGCTACATTATACGAGGTATATTTCGAACTAATTAGAAATGTCGATATTACCAACTTAATTTCGTCATGATTCTAGATAGGTCTGTATATATTAATCACTGGCATGAATCTTAATTTTGAGAAAAGTAGGCTCTTTAGTTCGTCACGGAACTTCTTGTTTTTATTTTGATTTTAAATATTCAAATTGGTTTAAAATAAATTTTAAAAATTATCTATTTATCTATAATTTTTAATTTTATAATTTTAACCTTTTTAATATTATAATCTTAATTTTATTTTTATTTTAGTGTCCTTCATGTTATAATTTCATTTGTATATTTATGTTTCATTTTACTGTTTGATTTTTTAATTTATTATATTTACTAGTTGCACTTTTGTCCAGCACCATAAAACTAGACTGAAAGAATATTTTCTTATCAGAAATATTACATATACAAGAAATGTTGTTGTAATTAGGCTGGAAGTTTCTACTGTTAGCACCTTTGATAATAGCCTTCAAACTCCTTTTATAGTCGGTGGTTAATATAAGGTGCGTTCAAAAAGTAACGAGCCGGAGGCTGGAATGTGCAAACCGGTGACTACATCGGCTAATCGTGGCGTGTGTAACGAGGTGTGGTTTCGACCAGAGCGTGGAAGGTCACAGCCCGTCGCTAGAGGGCACGCGTGCACGTCACGTGACGATACAAAGCGAGCAGCAGCATGCATCAATCGTCCAACGCTGCCAGTCGCATTGCAAACAGTGATATGGAGGCGTCAACCGAAGGGCAAAGAGGTGTTGTTCGGTTTCTGACAGCGGAAGGAGTAGGGGGAACGGACATTCATCGTCGAATGTCATAAGTGTACGGCGAACACTGCATGTCCCTTGCAAGGGTCAAAGCGAGGCACAAGCGCTTCAGGGATGGACGGGTGTCGTTAGCCAATGATGCCCGGTCTGGGGCACCCCCCTGTATTACCGATGACAACGTCCAGCTGGTTGATGCACTCATTACCCAGGACCGCCGAGTGACAGTGAACGCCATAGCCGCGGTGGTCGCTCCACGACAATGCACGACCTCATACGGCCAACACAGACGCGGCACTCCTGCAGAAATTCAAATGGGAGGTTCTCGGCCACCCTCCATACAGTCCAGACCTCTCTCCCTGTGATTACGCCATGTTTGGTCTCCTGAAAAGGGCTCTGCGGGTCCAATGATTCACCTTGGACGCCGACGTCTAGCTGTACGTGCGGAACTGGTTCACATCGCAGCCCAGGGAATTTTATGAGACAGCCATTCACCGCCTCGTGTCACAGTGGGACAAGTGCCTCAACAGCCAGGGCCAATACTTCTAACATACAGGTACTGGTTTCTGTAATTATGCCTCCGGTCGTTACTTTTTGAACGCACCTCATATATAGACCACTATCCTGTATAGAGGGTTAACAAACTCGACCGAGATTTTGAATGTTTATATTTTATGGACACACTAGCAGTAGTGCCCGGCTTCGCCCGGTGGATTTATTTGTTTTATGGATGATAATGAATACTACTACAGAACTGGACCGCTCTAGGATAAGGATCGGAAAGCACCAATATCCTCAGTATACTGCACCAACACCATCGCCCTTATACAGTGGCATACTATTGTCATGATGATAACTGTTTTAAGGGGCCTAAGAAATCGTTGTGCACTAATTATTCCCCGTGACTGCAATTTATAAGCAGCTCGCAATTCTGCACCAGCACTGGTAGGGGCGACGTGATGCAGCCCGCATTGCCTGGCAACAATAGACTTAGGTATTATTAAAGTTGTTCGGGAGCGTTTGTTCTTCCGAATTACTGAACAAAAATTAATATTTATGGTTACCTGTGAGGTGTAGCCTAATGCTACATAGCCTAAACTATTCCCCTTGAATCAGGCTATCATATACAAAAATAATTTTTCGAATCCGACTGGTAGTTCCAGAGATTAGCGCGTTTAAACACACAAACAAACTCTTCAGCTTGATTATTATGAGCGAATGTGCGAATGGACCCAGATGGATCACGCAGTACTTTTATGATTCGCCTTTCTGATCTTCCATAATAGCTCCCATTCTCTCTCCGTGGGCCAGTCCACTTAGTTCTGGTCTCTTTGGAGCGCCATCCATCCATTTACCCTACATCGGAATAGGTTCCTCTCAAAGACTTCCGCTGTTCTTACTTGGGCCTTCTCCAAGTCCTGTTTGACTTGCTGAATCCACGGTATATTCTTCAGTCTTTCTGTGTGTAAGCCTAGTCGATGGAAGTCTTTGAACATGTCCATAAAACTTTAATCTTCGTTTTCTGATGTCCGCTGCAAGATTAGATAATTTCTCAGTTGTTTTACGAGATTTCAACCTGTATCCATCTTCTGTTCTTTCTGGGCCAAGAATTTTCCTCAAGATCTTTCGTTCTTCCTTGAGGATATTTTCCAAGTCATCCTTCCTATTAAGTATTGCATGCAGAGCTTCCGGTTTGATCACCGTGTTGTAGTGTCTGATCTTTGTGTATGTGTGGACATGCAATTTCATCATTTCAAGTGATCTTGTCGACTTCGTCGTTATGCTTGAGTCCAAAGTTATGTGTTACGGAGACGGAAGTGACGTCATGCAGCCACGCGGGAAGCAGAAGTTAATGGTTAATGGAGTCTGTTGAAAGAGTCCTGGGGCGTTGAGCGACCTGGGGCTTTGAGTGAAGCGAAAAGAATACAGGGTGACTCCTAAAGAGGTGTACAAGATGCCAGATAAGAATACAGGGTGACTCCTAAAGAGATATACAAGACGCCAGATAATAATACAAGGTGACTCTTAAAGAGGTGTACAAGATGGCAGAGAAGAATATAGGGTGACTCCTAAGGAGGTGCACAAGATGTCAGACAAGAATACAGGGTGCCTCCTAAAGAGGTGTGCAGGATGTCAGAGCAAATTACAGCGTGACACTTAACGAGGTGTACAAGATGTCACACAAGAATACAGGGTGACATCTAAAGAGATATACAAGGTACCAGATAAGAATACACGGTGCCTCCTAAAGAGGTGTGCAGGATGTCAGAGCAAATTACAGGGTGACACTTAACGAGGTGTACAGTATGTTAGATTCAATTCAAATACTGGGAGACCCTTAAAGAGGTTTGCAAGATATCAGATTCAAATACAGGGTGACCCTTAAAGAGGTGCCCGCGGGAAGCCTAGGTTAATGGGTAATGGAGTCTGTTGAAAGAGTCCTGGGGCTTCGAGCGAAGCGAGAATCCCTCCTGAGCCTTTCTAAAATGTGTAGCATTTGTAGCATGCGTCATTTGAAATGATAACGTCTAGTCTTTCAGACTGACTGTAATTTTTGTTGTTGTAGATGTCGCGCGTTCTCCCATACGCTCTCTTCAGCTTTATTATATTAGTATAGATTTGAAAAGTGATTAGAGGAAAATGACGGTAGTTATCGTGTCAACAAAAAAATAATATAGTATGTATATATAGGCTATATTTGAACCGACGGTGATTTTGGGGTCTGGGGGATGTGATACGGAAGTCGTAACGTGGTTCCCATTGCAATAGCTAGCTTCTTAATGAAATCTACCTGTAAAACTCCGGGCATTGAACCTGACTCAACTCACGTTACTTACTACGTGTTCAAGATAAATGCACTTGAAAATAACATTTTACAGAAGGTTATTTGTCCTTTATCTGTGACTCATTCCAAGTTTACGTAATCCTCCTCACGTTTCACACAGGAAATTAGTGAATAATACCAATGATCTCGTGTGACTCAGTGCAAGGATGCTTCTCCTATCCTTTGTTTAGAGCCAGTGGTTCTGTACCCGTAGAAGTCTGCGGATCACTCAGCCTGAAATTGAATCATCTACGGACCCCCCCAATACACCTTATCACAATACCTCTACTACCCCATAATTGCGTCAATCGCCAAAGCCCGGGGCATGGAAAGCTGTGTAATCTCTGAGAAGATTGAAGATGTGTGATCTCCTTGGTTTTGTTAGTGAACGGACATATAGAGACTCAAGTGTGATATCTTTGTTTTACTAGTGTTTGATTGCTTAAGTTCCTTGTTTTTAATTCTGTATTATAACAATTGGATGGTGACGCCATTAAGACTTGAGATAGACTGGATTACGCTAGCACACTCCCCTTTAATGTCATTATATACAGTATACGGTTATCCAACCGAGGTGACGGATTTTCCTTTAACTTCAAAATAGGAAAGACACTATTTATTTTCATTATTCAGTTTTTCCAATAATTTTCTTGTCACCGTCCTCCTCTCTAGGGGTATTGTCTTAAGTATGACCACGTGTATTTTGGTGATATAAATATGTATTTTTCCCTTTATCTTAAATATAGGATATTTTGTCTGCATTATCTATCCTTGTATAGTAATGGATTTTAAATCACCCTCTTCGCCCAGGGCCATTTCCACTCTTGGAGCAAGTTCTCCGTTATTCCCGTCTACCTCTTTTTCTTTCTGATTCTCTTTATTTCGGGGGTGGATAAGGTAAGGGGGATTACAGTAGTCCTTCCTCAAAAACACCTATTTTAAAGATATTGCAATTCAAAACCTGATAGTCATCACCGCGAATACATTCGGACAATTCTCGTTCAACGCACATCGTTTCGAAATCCCCATTTATTGGCCACTGTTTTATACGTGCTGGTGGACCCTTTTCTCCCGCGGACCACTCCCGAGGCCACCGGTTAAGACTATGTCTAGGGCTGGACTCTGGTAGATAACTCAGGCAGAATTGAGGTTCCACTACCACCTCAGCCATTCTAGAAAAGGTTTTCCATGTTTCCCCATTTCTACTCCAGGCAAATGCTGAAGTGATATCTCCTTCCGAAATCCTAGCGCCTAGGTTAAGGTAATTTGCTCTTCTAAAGTTCCCCCAGAGGCTCATATCTAGTGGGACGTAGGTTGGCGACCACGGGACCCCAGCTGAGTCCAGCATTGCTTCCGCTTACTTGTGCCGGGCTCCTCTCTGTCTTCTTTCCTGTCGACCTCCCTTGGTCAACTCTTGTTCTTTTCCTACCCCGACGGTATTAGGGTATCCGAGGCGTAGGGAGTCTTTCACTTTCCCGCCTTAATTGGCCGTTGTCTCATCTTTCCTGATGCCTCCTTCTTCGAGGGGTCAGACCTCTTGTTTTCGTTTCGTTATTTATCCTTTTCTCTTTAAGTTTCCCGCACTGTTTTTGTTAATTGGCTCCCCGTGTATTTACATTTCCTTGAGCGATTCTTTCCCCCTCTACACTCCATTTTGTAGGTATTTTCCATCTACGTTGCATTTTGTAGTTTTTTTTTCGATCTAAATTGCATTTTGCGAGTGTTTTCAACCTCAATTGTAAGGATTGACAATCTAAATTGCTTTTTAGTATATCTTTCAATATAGGGTGCGGAACTTTTGCGAGTATTTTGAATTTCAGTTACATTTTGCATTTTCAACCTAAACTGCTCTGTGCAAATATTTTGATTCTCAATTGCATTTTGTGGGTATTTTGAATCTAAATTACATTTTGTAATTATTTTCAATCTAAATTGCATTTTGTAAGTATTGTCAATCCAAATGATTAGTTTGAATCTACCGTACAATTTGTAAGCCTTTTCAATTTCAATTGCATTTTGTACTGTACCCATGTGAGTAATCTCGTTGGATAATATGCATCTGCCTCCAACTAGCATCAGCTCTCAGGCGTGTACGGTAACCCCAATTTTGCAGTGCATATTTTGGATTTGAGGCTAAAAGGTATCAACTCTACAATGATAAGGCACAACTCTATTCTAAAACTTTAATCCAGTAAAATAAATCATGGCTTCAAACACAAAACAATACCCAAAAAAAACATAAAATAAAGCAAACAAAATTTTTACTTCCACAATCCACAAATAAACAAATATGAAATCACAACAAAGTCATACCTAGCCATAATGCTTTACCCTTCTGTGAACTTCGCAAGGATATACTAGTGCGCTGATGCACCTACGACTTCAAAACACACTGTCCATTAACATAACAGTCATACAATGTGACTTCTTTAATATTACAACAAGGATTATTCCTTAAACCTCTTTACGTTAAACAATTATGTGTGCCGTGCGTGTTTTAATATTTTTCTTCTCACCAATGAAATGCTTTGCATGCATTTACCTATTTGGACGTTGCACCAAAATCAACGTGCAACTCCATAATTATGTAAGCTACCCCCTACACATCCTTCAATTATATGGTTTCACTGCGTGCTGTCTGTGATTCCTAGATAAAACGTTACGTTATAGCTTATGTCGGATTGTACGATAGACTGCCTCGCGCTCATGGCGATTGGCATCTAGTAACCAACTACATGACTTGGTTCCAGTGACAGTACAAATATATCATGTAACTATTCGTCAGATAGCTAAATTAATGAACCATCAGGATTAACTACAATTATCCATGTGTTCACAAACCACATGGCTATAATACTCAACATAACAATCTTGCATTATATGTCATTTTAACAAGGTCTAGAATCTCTTCCCTTTATAACTTGCCTGAGCGGTTCGAGTGGTTGGCACCGACCCTCGGCTAAGGAAATCGCTACACAATAGAAAGTGGAATGGGTCGTTTCACCAATTATCTCGACCTTTCTAAAAGTTTGAAAGCTTCCCTCTCTCTAAGCAGTGGAGATTTACAAGACAAATACTGTGTCCTGACCGACACATATGTTCCCAAAGGATCTTAATTGACTATTATGCCAACAGGTATTGAATGAGCTTTTGTAATTATTCCTACGTCGAGGATAACGATTAATTAATGGCCTCACATGGGTCCATTCAACATGAAGGTTCGGGGTTCGTAATGCATGAGCCTGGCGGTTGACCGATGTCTCAAGTATAATATAGGCGCAGAAAACCACTGTCGCCATGAGTTTTCGCTGCCCACGAGCGTAAATAACTCATCTATAAGTTCTCGGGAAATCATAGAGCCGCGAGGTGTCCTTGTTTCCTCGACTCTATCAAGGATTCCAATCCGGAACACATTTCAATCCTTTCTTCAGAGTTAGGGTCCATTCACTAGAACTCCGGAATAAATAATATCTCCAACAATGTCCACGACATAGGAGAATTCATACGTAGAATAGACTATCTGGCCCCTAATGCTCCATGCTACGACATTCCGACCTCTAATATTAAGAGAAATCTAACATTTACTCTATAAGCTTCTCAATTAAGCTGCAAATTCAATTCAATAAAAGCTCTTTCATTACTGGTATCATTACCGAATATATGCAATATTCTGATATAAAACTTCTTTCCATAATTACTGAAATGTAATCTCATTGTAACATCTTCCTGCTTAGATTGATAAGTCTTGCACTTAGCGTTAATAATTCTCGCTTACAACATTTATTTGTTTCCTGATGTGTTCATTCATACTCTTAATAACCATTATTATTATTATCATCATTTCTCACTGACATAAATGACCAAAATCATCCTTTATTATTATTATTGAAAATCTCATTGACATAAATGACCAAATCATTATTTATTATTATTCTCACATAAATTACCAAAATTTCCGACATAGCTAAACGTTTTAAACTCGAACAATCGCGTTCGTTGCATTTACATAACTGATTGCCATTCTTAATTCATAGTGGGAATAATTACTCCACTTAATGATACAAATCAACATTTCAACTCTATAAAAATCAACTCAATACTGATTAAACATGGAGGATCAGCCTCCTAACTGACTTTTATTGGCATCTCTAAGGAATTCACAATATCTTTACGGAATCACAGACATGCATCGGTCCATACTTCTACATGATCATAACCATAATTTGTGGGGTACTTACATCTCTATAGGCATCTAAGGTGGCTCCGACCAATCATATTCTTCCATGTCGCCCGCCATAATGGGTTTAACGCGACATATTTCTCTTGTTTACACACATTTGATTACACCTAATTTCTATCACCAACACGACACGTTGCATACCTTTCAGGAAGTTATCACTCCCCAAACATGTGAAACACTTCATCAAACACTACTTTAAATGATATTTTTACATATACATTACACTGAACACTCGTCACTTTATACACACTTCAATGCTGAAATTCCCTAGCAGAGATCGAAATTGCAGGTGTCGACGGCATCTTACGTTATCAACTCCTGATTGAAAGTCTGGTTATCTGCTCTCGGAACTCTCCAACAGTTTTATGACGATCATTACTCCTACAGTAAGCGTCCTGCGTTACATCAATACGCTTGCTCCCAAACATGAGCGTTAACATCTGGTATTCTCATGGCAATACCAAACACTTAGTAAGGTTTCTTTAGCGCATTCTATCGTTGTTACACACATATACGATTAGTTAATACTATACACATTGCGCTTAATAAAGTTCAACACTTTCACAAATAATTATATACAATAGTGCTACCGTTAGTCTATACGGTGCTTCGTAACTGAACACGTCATAGTTCGTGCTGCTGATTATGCCTGTATCACGACTATTATTCATACAAGCGTATTTACTGTTTCTTTTACACATACCCGTCTTTGTTCGGCGTCTCGATGAATAGAATCGTCATGCGTTTTGCCTTGACGAACTTGCTTCAACCTGGCTGTAGCTGACTGACGTTTCACTCGAAGACTGCACGTAGCTTATTTGAAGACTTCTGTCTGCGGCTTACACGCTGTCTCGTACTGCTGCATATTTGCTGCATACTGATTGCAACTTATTTCCATTGTGCTACAATTGACAATTGAGTAAAACTGTAACTGGCTGTAACTGCGCTTGGCGGCATGTAGACTGAGCTTGACTGCGTCTCGACTGAGCTTCAAGTGAGTTAGAACAGAGTAACACTGAGAACAGAGTGAGTTTCAAAGTGAGGTTCAACTGAGAGCTCCTCCTGGGGTCTACTCCCTTATATCGGATTTCCACAGAAAGTAGAGCAACATCTTCCCGCGTAATCTTCGCTCCTCTCACAGCATGATTCAGGTCTTCAAACCATGATCATTGTGTTCCTCTCTCTTCACAGGTCCCAAAACTATCTGTGTGCAAAGGAATCGCTCGTTCAATTAATTAATATTAATTCCTTTCTGCATGGCGTGGGACGCTACCTAGTCGGGAACTCCCCGTCAACATCTTCACATCCATCCGCGAACAATGGTCGTTTTACAGTCCTTACGCACATCACTAAATATGCACCAATTTCGCAGGTAAAAGACTCTAAAATTATCTTCTTGCCAAGATATTCACCTGTGTGCAACTCTCATCTCGATTCGTTACTCCAATCACGAGTAATCAATGATTTTTCTGGGCATTTCTCCGCCCCTCCTCTAAATCTATTCTCCGTCGGGGAATAACTGTGTCATTATTCAGGCCTCTCCCCTGCTCCAGACGACATAATGGGGTGACAGAGATGGACGTGGCTCCACTGGGACCAACCCACAATTCTGGGCCGATTAGTAAATGTCAGCTCTGCCCTCCTCTGTGCTTCAAACCTCCAATAGCTTACACCAAATCGTCTTATAATGATATAATCTGCTCATTATTTCCTACATTATTTTAATAAATAATGCCATTTCATCAAAAATCACACCAGTGATTAAATATACATTTCTTTCGAGGGTTTTTTTTTACCAAGAAACTCCCTGTATAGATCTCTGGTTCGCTCCCTGGTGGAACCTTTTTACTGAGATCACAGTCTCTGAGAACCATGTTCGATTCCAGTCAGCATAACCCCATCGGGTTCATGTTCCCCTTGCAAAACTTATAAAAGTCCAATGCAAGTGGCTTATATAAGTAACCAGCTGACTGTCGACCACCGTCTGTGTTTACGTCTGGGGTCCTTCACCTTGTCTGGCTACGAGTGGGTTAGTAGTGTTCCCCCTTCCACACTCGGCCTTGTTTCTGAGCTGTCTATTCTCCCTGCGAAGGGTCGCGTTTACAGCCTCAACCTCTCTGGCTACTCTGACCATTTCTTCATAGAGTTCTCGCAAACACTGGCATTCTTTCTGCTCTCCGCTTACACTGGGTAAACTGTCTGTTTCTCGTCCCGTCTCGCCGTTCCAACATTCAGGTCTGCCTGCTTGGCTGCCTCCGCTCTCCACGTTGAGTTGGGTGTGCGTTACTAATTCTTCTTCTGGTTCATCGAATTCTTCTGGCGAGTAATAAATTTTTAAGTTGGCTATGTTCATAACGACCTCGTTTCCATTCTCTAAATGCCTTAACCTGTATGCATTGTTCTGGAGGTCTCTTATCACCTCGAACGGGCCGTGGTAAGCAAAAATGAACTTTTTATACTTCCGTGCCTCTGGATCTGAACTGGCGGGTTTCTTAATTAAAACTTTCTGTCCCACGAGAAGCGGTTTATGATACCTCTTCGCACGATTCCTTCTCTGACGTCTCTCCGCCTGTGCTTTGAGATATTCAAAGGTTCGTTGGATCCTCAATTCTCTACCGGGCTGTGCGTCTACAGGTAATGGAATAACACCATTCCACGGTCTCTCAGGTCTCTGATCCAGATGTAGAGTAACGGGAACCTGACCTGTCGCCTCATGTACAGTATTATTTATACAGTATTCAATTACTTCTAGAAATTCAATCCAACGCCAATTCGCTTCAGAACAGTAGATCTTCATGTATTTCTGGATCTCTCTCATTACTCTTTCAACGGGACTTGCCTCAGGATGGCGAATGGTAGATAAAATCTGCCTAATTCCTAGAGTTTCCAGTTCTCGACGAAATTCTGCACTAGTAAAGCAACTTCCGTGGTCCGAGAGAATGTTATCCGGCTTCCCAAGAATCGGAATAACTCTCTCTTTCAGGCGCTTCAAGACCTGTTTTGAACTTGTCTTTTGAATGGGGCACAACACCACCATTTTCGAAAATACATCCATGGCTACAAAAATGTGTCTATTGCCTCTACGTGCTCTAGGCAATGGTCCAAAGTTGTCGATACTCAATAGCTGCCTTGGCTTCTCTGGTAATAACGGGATAGGTCGTTGCCTCATTAAAAAGGGATTCGGCTTTACCCTTTGGCAAAGATCACATGTTCTAATAGCATTTCTCACCGTTTCTCTCAATTTTGGCCAAGTAAATGCTTCCTTCAACAGAGCACAGATTTTATCAATCCCCGGATGACCAAATGCTCTGTGGGCTAGCCATACTAACCTCCTCTGCAAAGATGCAGGAATTACAATCCTTTGACGTGTGTGATCCACATCGTCCCACCTGTGTAATATCTGATTATACCATACATAATCTGTTGCCAATGCCTCCGCCTCTCTGTATATCGCAGTTCCCCTTGCTAAGCGCCCCTCAAAGTAATCGATTATCATCTTCAACCATGGGTCTTCGCGTTGTAGGTTGGTAATGTTCCTTAAGTCATCCAACGTCTTCTGATCTCGATTCTCAATCTGGACCGCTAGTACTTCTTCTTCTCTAGGGTAACGACTTAATATGTCCGGTATTACATTCTCTTTCCCTGGACAGTATTCTATTTCCACATTAAATTGCTGGATATACAGGGACCATCTTGTCAATCTCTGACTAGACAAATCTGTCTTTAACAAAAATGTTAAAGCTTTATGGTCTGTTCTCAGAACTATTCGGAAGCCGTACACGAGTTTGTGCCACGATTGCAACGCGTACAAAATTGCGAGCAATTCTATCTCTGTGATCGTGTAATTTTTCTCATGGGCTCTCAGTCTTCTGCTGATAAAGGCGATAAAAACTTTCTTCTCAGGCTGGTCAACATTTTCCTGGAATAGCATCGCTCCAATCCCAATAAGTGATGCATCCGTCTGTATGATGAACTTCTGGGTATAATCTGGGTATCCCAGTTTCACATATTCCAAAAGCATTTGTTTTGACCTCACGAATGCTTCCTGACATTGCTCCGTCCAATTCCATCTGCCACCTTTCTTCAATAGGTCCTGCAGTGGTGCTACTGTCGCAGTATAGTTTGGGCAGTGGTTCGAAAAGAATCCAATTACTCCCAAATACTGTCGGACGTGCTTAACTTTCGTGGGTCGAGGGAAATTCCGAATTATCTCCAATTTGTCTGGATTAGGCTTCACTCCATTTGCATCAATAACATGCCCTAGGAATTTAACTTCCCTCTGACAGAAGTGCGATTTCTTGATATTGACCTTAAAGTTAGCCTCTCGAAGGTCATCTAGCAACTTCTTCAGGTCTCTCATGTGCTCCTCCAGAGATTCTGATGTGAGTAGAATGTCGTCTACATATCTGATGGTACTCTCTTTAACCTCATCTGATAGATTGCGATCTAACGCTCTTATCAGGGCTGAACCAGCTGTTTTCAACCCAAAAGGTAGCCTTAAAAATGTGAATGTATGTTGATCAAACATAAATCCTGTCAACAGACTAGTTTTCTTCTCTAATTCAAGATGGTGGAAACTGGATGTGATATCCAAGTTTGAGAATATAGTTTTCCCTTTAAACTTCCTGAGGATCTCTTTAATAGGTGGCACTTGGTCAAATTCCGGAATAACTCTCAAATTTAAGCGTCTCAGGTCCAAGCAGACTCTGACAGATCCGTCTGTCTTTGGTACAATTACCAATGGACTTACATAAGGCGTAGGTGCTTTCTCAATAACGCCGGCCTCCAACATCTCCTGAATTGCCTCTTTCACTTTAGCATAATGCTTTTCAGCTATAGGGTAGGGTTTCTGCCTAAATGGTGTCCAATCACTGACTTGAAAAGCATAAGTGAAGTTCTTTATCCGACCAGGTCTCGAATCAAAGACTTCCTTCTGTTCCAGCAATAACTGCTTTAAATTTTCCTTCTCTTTTAGCCCAATTTTCGCTTCTTCTAGCTTCTCCGAAATGTAGTCTTCCAATTTGGGTTCCAGATCTTTTTCCAAGTCTGTGGCTAGTGTTTTGAGCTCCGCTTCTAACTGCTCAATAGCTAACACTTCTTCATCAGCCACATCTCTGTATGTATGCCATACTTGTTCACTGGATCCTGGTTCAATTTCATTGAGTGCGACCTCTAAGCCTTCAGCTTCTTCATTCACATGGAACATAACCCTGTCCTGTGCTAGGTCAATTATCACTCTGTATTCCCTTATAAACTCTGCCCCAATAAGTAGGTTATAAGGTAGTTTGTTTACTAACAGAAAACTCTGTGAGAAAATAGAGCCTCCTATCTGTAAATCTAGGAATACCTGGTATTTACATATCATTGTTCTGTCTGGAATTACCCCTTTAATTTTGACACTGGAGATCGGTATCTTCAAAATGTTCTCTCTCCGGGCTATTTCATTATATAGAGCTTGTGTCATCAGGCTCACTGTTGATCCTGTGTCTAGCAGACTTCTGACTTTTAATCCTGCCACTCTCACAATTATAATAGGCAATTCTCTCTTGACCATGACCTGTGGTCCTCCTGTATCCTCAATCAATTCTTCTGGTTTGGCTATCCAATTGATGATGTTAATAGACTTCCATCCATCAGTCTCGAGCTCTTCTAATTTTGGCGTTTTTTTTTCTTCAGCGCCCGCCCCTTTGGAGTTCCTTCTCTCCTGTTCGCTGCGCTGTAATTCCAAACTCTTAGCTCCATCTCCATATCTGTCTGGCGATGTCCTGTTCTGCATGACTTCTTGCCAGCGGACTTGTGATTTCTGGGGCTCATCTCCCCTTTCTTCGAGGTATCGCAAAGAAGCATGATATCGCTCTTCTGCCTCGTCATCGAAGTTATTTCTTCTCTCTTGGGGTCTCCAATTTCTATTATTGCCTTCCTGGCCATTATTACCTCCATTGTTATGGTACGGTTTGCCCCTGTTATTGTGTTTATTCCACGAACTTCGACCTCTTCCTGCTTTATTAGCATTTCCTTTGTACCTTGACTGCCATTTTCTGGGTTCCTGTTCCCATTGCCGTCCATAGGAATCTAAAGTTTCTGTGCTCGTGGCCTTGTTGTTCCTTGGAGCTTGCTGTTGGTCAGTCTGTGTGTTGGTCACGTGGACTTGTTCCACGGTTCGACTCTGACGCATAGTATTTGCTGTGGTGAGGTCCAGTTGCCTTAGAACTGTCTCCATTTCCATAGCCGTTTTCGCATTAGCCGAGATTAGTAGCCTTTGGATCTCGTATGGAAGCTGTTTGGCGATAGCAATGCATAGCTCCAGTTCACTAGGTTTTTGATCCAGCTCTTTAAAACGACACATCTGCGATATGAAGAATTCTGCGTACGTCGTCGGGTTGTTCGTGCTGTACTTTTTGGCATACAAATCCAGCCGTAAATTCTGCTGAGTCGCGGCGTCCCAATACCTCTTCAAGAATGCCTCGCGGAATTCCTCAACAGTATCAAAAGTGTAACGGAAGCTGCGAAACCATAATGCGCACTCCCCCTCTGTTAACTTCTCTATAGCACGTAGCCTACGCTCCTGCGGTATTCGTGCATCATTGAGATATTCAGTCACTTCCTTTAACCAATATTTTGGTGTCATACTACAGTGACTACCTGAAAACTTCCTAGGTTTTTCTTCGCTTGCCCTAATGACGTTTATCACCTGGGTGTGCATCGCATTTTCATGTGGCGTCGATGCCGCAATTGGTACACCTGGCGTCATGTAAGGACTTTCTCCTGCGCCTGCAGCATTCCTGCTTATAGGTTGGGTTTCTAGGTCTGCCCACCTTGTTTTTCTTATATCCTCTATGCTGCCTTCATTTGACTTAGGATATTTCAGAAGTGTCTCCTCCTGTGCTATTATCCTAGTCTCCATTTGGTTATGGCGCATTTCTGCTCTTTCTAGGCGAGTAATGACTTCTTTTTCTATCCTCGTAAGCCTATCTCGGTTTTCCTCGGCTACTTGAAAGATTTTCACCTTGTCTTCTTTCAGACTTTGTTTGATATGGGATATTTCATCCTCTACGTCCTCTTTAATTTGAGCAAGGGTCTTGTCGCTTGCCTCTGTTTTCTGGCCTTCTCTTATTTCGAGTTCTTCTCTCAGACCTTTAATTTCATCTTGAATGTGTCCATTGACTTTAGACAATTCATTCCGGACCTTGGTGATCTCGCCTCTATTTTCCTCTTGTCTTTTATTGACTATGACAATATCACTCTGAACTTGGTCCAGTTCTTTATGAACTTTACCCATCTGACCTTTTACGTTGCCTACCAGCTCCTTACTTTCCTGCGCGATAGCCTTAACTTCGCCTATTTCCTGGCATTGACCTAATATATTCTGGTCCTGTTTCTTGAGGTCACCGTTAATTGCTCTAGCGTAGCTTTTCAATTTCTGGTCCCATTTGGAGTCGTTCTCCTCTAATCTCTGGTCTACTGTTTTCGTAAACTCTGCGAACTGTTTCGCTTGGCGTTCGAGATTCGCCTCATTTTGGATCTGAATATCCTTAATATCGTTAGACAACGCCTCTAATTTACTGTTGGTTTGCTCCTGAGCATGCCTACACGCTTGCAAATTACCCTCAAGTTTGGCTTCTATGGCCTCGAAACGTTTATCAGTATTTACCTGCATTTCCGATACAATGCTTACAACAGTATCTGTTACTTCGGTCTTAATGACTTCTTGCATTTGACCTAACTTATTGTTTAATTCATCTTTATATTCAACTTTATTTGCATCTAACCGACTGTTTATTTCAGTTTTATTTGCATCTAAACGGTTGTTTATTTCAACCTGAGTTGCATTAATTGCCTCCTGATTGGCATCTAACCTGTTATTTAACTCTCTCTGGTTCTCATCTAACCGAGTGTTTATACTATCCTGGAACGCTTTGGTTTCCAGTTTACTCTGCTCATGAGCAGCATCAAAATGTTGTTTCAGTCCTGCAATAACTTGCAAGATCTCCTCCGTACCTGACATTTTACAATAACACACTTAAATATGCAGGCAGGCTTCCTGGAAAAATATGTGGATACGTTTCGAAGAGAAACATCAAACACTGCACACATATTGTGAAGTCGTACAAAACCTGATAATATTATGGTAGATTGTGGATTGGGTATGTAACGCTAGTACCCTTAGGCCATTCTCTTCTCAATAGAGAGATTCTGCGTTACCTCAAAAGCCTACTGAATTCAAAAATCACTCAAACACAGTTTGAGGCAAAACAATTACTATGGTTTTCCCCATGAAATACCATAAAAAATCTATGGGTTTTCCCTAAATCCCATAAGTTCCACGTATTCTGGCGCCATGATAAATTAATATGTGTCGTGGTACTAGTCGGACATCGGCCGTATTTTAATTTACTATAAAAACTGTTCAGGGAGTGGTTTTTACTGCCGAAAGCCCCACTTGGGCCACGCCATGATAAATTAATAGAGCTTTTACTACCATAGACTCCACAGATGGGCGTCATGATAAATGATAGTGATACACAATCTATCGAAATTTATATATACGTATCGGAACTTAGCTATGGATTAGGAGCGGTCACACCCTACTTCGTTAATTCTTACTTTAATAGAGTTGTGTGCATTAAATCTGACCGACTTTAGTCGTACCTTTAGCTCAAATCACAGTATAGGACATCAAATCCCATGTACCCATGTGAGTAATCTCGTTGGATAATATGCATCTGCCTCCAACTAGCATCAGCTCTCAGGCGTGTACGGTAACCCCAATTTTGCAGTGCATATTTTGGATTTGAGGCTAAAAGGTATCAACTCTACAATGATAAGGCACAACTCTATTCTAAAACTTTAATCCAGTAAAATAAATCATGGCTTCAAACACAAAACAATACCCAAAAAAAAACATAAAATAAAGCAAACAAAATTTTTACTTCCACAATCCACAAATAAACAAATATGAAATCACAACAAAGTCATACCTAGCCATAATGCTTTACCCTTCTGTGAACTTCGCAAGGATATACTAGTGCGCTGATGCACCTACGACTTCAAAACACACTGTCCATTAACATAACAGTCATACAATGTGACTTCTTTAATATTACAACAAGGATTATTCCTTAAACCTCTTTACGTTAAACAATTATGTGTGCCGTGCGTGTTTTAATATTTTTCTTCTCACCAATGAAATGCTTTGCATGCATTTACCTATTTGGACGTTGCACCAAAATCAACGTGCAACTCCATAATTATGTAAGCTACCCCCTACACATCCTTCAATTATATGGTTTCACTGCGTGCTGTCTGTGATTCCTAGATAAAACGTTACGTTATAGCTTATGTCGGATTGTACGATAGACTGCCTCGCGCTCATGGCGATTGGCATCTAGTAACCAACTACATGACTTGGTTCCAGTGACAGTACAAATATATCATGTAACTATTCGTCAGATAGCTAAATTAATGAACCATCAGGATTAACTACAATTATCCATGTGTTCACAAACCACATGGCTATAATACTCAACATAACAATCTTGCATTATATGTCATTTTAACAAGGTCTAGAATCTCTTCCCTTTATAACTTGCCTGAGCGGTTCGAGTGGTTGGCACCGACCCTCGGCTAAGGAAATCGCTACACAATAGAAAGTGGAATGGGTCGTTTCACCAATTATCTCGACCTTTCTAAAAGTTTGAAAGCTTCCCTCTCTCTAAGCAGTGGAGATTTACAAGACAAATACTGTGTCCTGACCGACACATATGTTCCCAAAGGATCTTAATTGACTATTATGCCAACAGGTATTGAATGAGCTTTTGTAATTATTCCTACGTCGAGGATAACGATTAATTAATGGCCTCACATGGGTCCATTCAACATGAAGGTTCGGGGTTCGTAATGCATGAGCCTGGCGGTTGACCGATGTCTCAAGTATAATATAGGCGCAGAAAACCACTGTCGCCATGAGTTTTCGCTGCCCACGAGCGTAAATAACTCATCTATAAGTTCTCGGGAAATCATAGAGCCGCGAGGTGTCCTTGTTTCCTCGACTCTATCAAGGATTCCAATCCGGAACACATTTCAATCCTTTCTTCAGAGTTAGGGTCCATTCACTAGAACTCCGGAATAAATAATATCTCCAACAATGTCCACGACATAGGAGAATTCATACGTAGAATAGACTATCTGGCCCCTAATGCTCCATGCTACGACATTCCGACCTCTAATATTAAGAGAAATCTAACATTTACTCTATAAGCTTCTCAATTAAGCTGCAAATTCAATTCAATAAAAGCTCTTTCATTACTGGTATCATTACCGAATATATGCAATATTCTGATATAAAACTTCTTTCCATAATTACTGAAATGTAATCTCATTGTAACATCTTCCTGCTTAGATTGATAAGTCTTGCACTTAGCGTTAATAATTCTCGCTTACAACATTTATTTGTTTCCTGATGTGTTCATTCATACTCTTAATAACCATTATTATTATTATCATCATTTCTCACTGACATAAATGACCAAAATCATCCTTTATTATTATTATTGAAAATCTCATTGACATAAATGACCAAATCATTATTTATTATTATTCTCACATAAATTACCAAAATTTCCGACATAGCTAAACGTTTTAAACTCGAACAATCGCGTTCGTTGCATTTACATAACTGATTGCCATTCTTAATTCATAGTGGGAATAATTACTCCACTTAATGATACAAATCAACATTTCAACTCTATAAAAATCAACTCAATACTGATTAAACATGGAGGATCAGCCTCCTAACTGACTTTTATTGGCATCTCTAAGGAATTCACAATATCTTTACGGAATCACAGACATGCATCGGTCCATACTTCTACATGATCATAACCATAATTTGTGGGGTACTTACATCTCTATAGGCATCTAAGGTGGCTCCGACCAATCATATTCTTCCATGTCGCCCGCCATAATGGGTTTAACGCGACATATTTCTCTTGTTTACACACATTTGATTACACCTAATTTCTATCACCAACACGACACGTTGCATACCTTTCAGGAAGTTATCACTCCCCAAACATGTGAAACACTTCATCAAACACTACTTTAAATGATATTTTTACATATACATTACACTGAACACTCGTCACTTTATACACACTTCAATGCTGAAATTCCCTAGCAGAGATCGAAATTGCAGGTGTCGACGGCATCTTACGTTATCAACTCCTGATTGAAAGTCTGGTTATCTGCTCTCGGAACTCTCCAACAGTTTTATGACGATCATTACTCCTACAGTAAGCGTCCTGCGTTACATCAATACGCTTGCTCCCAAACATGAGCGTTAACATCTGGTATTCTCATGGCAATACCAAACACTTAGTAAGGTTTCTTTAGCGCATTCTATCGTTGTTACACACATATACGATTAGTTAATACTATACACATTGCGCTTAATAAAGTTCAACACTTTCACAAATAATTATATACAATAGTGCTACCGTTAGTCTATACGGTGCTTCGTAACTGAACACGTCATAGTTCGTGCTGCTGATTATGCCTGTATCACGACTATTATTCATACAAGCGTATTTACTGTTTCTTTTACACATACCCGTCTTTGTTCGGCGTCTCGATGAATAGAATCGTCATGCGTTTTGCCTTGACGAACTTGCTTCAACCTGGCTGTAGCTGACTGACGTTTCACTCGAAGACTGCACGTAGCTTATTTGAAGACTTCTGTCTGCGGCTTACACGCTGTCTCGTACTGCTGCATATTTGCTGCATACTGATTGCAACTTATTTCCATTGTGCTACAATTGACAATTGAGTAAAACTGTAACTGGCTGTAACTGCGCTTGGCGGCATGTAGACTGAGCTTGACTGCGTCTCGACTGAGCTTCAAGTGAGTTAGAACAGAGTAACACTGAGAACAGAGTGAGTTTCAAAGTGAGGTTCAACTGAGAGCTCCTCCTGGGGTCTACTCCCTTATATCGGATTTCCACAGAAAGTAGAGCAACATCTTCCCGCGTAATCTTCGCTCCTCTCACAGCATGATTCAGGTCTTCAAACCATGATCATTGTGTTCCTCTCTCTTCACAGGTCCCAAAACTATCTGTGTGCAAAGGAATCGCTCGTTCAATTAATTAATATTAATTCCTTTCTGCATGGCGTGGGACGCTACCTAGTCGGGAACTCCCCGTCAACATCTTCACATCCATCCGCGAACAATGGTCGTTTTACAGTCCTTACGCACATCACTAAATATGCACCAATTTCGCAGGTAAAAGACTCTAAAATTATCTTCTTGCCAAGATATTCACCTGTGTGCAACTCTCATCTCGATTCGTTACTCCAATCACGAGTAATCAATGATTTTTCTGGGCATTTCTCCGCCCCTCCTCTAAATCTATTCTCCGTCGGGGAATAACTGTGTCATTATTCAGGCCTCTCCCCTGCTCCAGACGACATAATGGGGTGACAGAGATGGACGTGGCTCCACTGGGACCAACCCACAATTCTGGGCCGATTAGTAAATGTCAGCTCTGCCCTCCTCTGTGCTTCAAACCTCCAATAGCTTACACCAAATCGTCTTATAATGATATAATCTGCTCATTATTTCCTACATTATTTTAATAAATAATGCCATTTCATCAAAAATCACACCAGTGATTAAATATACATTTCTTTCGAGGGTTTTTTTTTACCAAGAAACTCCCTGTATAGATCTCTGGTTCGCTCCCTGGTGGAACCTTTTTACTGAGATCACAGTCTCTGAGAACCATGTTCGATTCCAGTCAGCATAACCCCATCGGGTTCAGTACGTATTTTGAACCTAGCCTACATTTTGTGCGTATTTTTCAATCTATTCCATTTTGTGAGTGGTTTCGATCTGAGTTCCTTTTCGTAAGTATTTTCCTTCTCACTTAATTTTCGTTCTAGTTTCCACTTCATTGACATTTTCGCTATCATACAGAACATTAGGGGCCGATAACCTGGATGTTAGGCCCTTTAAACAACAATTATCATCATCATCTTCTAAAGTAACGACATTACCGTTACTTGTAAAATAGTAACGACATTACCGTTAGTTAGTTTAACGCCGTTACCCTCTTGTTGCCGGAAAAGTAACGCGTTACTCTGCAAGCCTGCCTTCACAGTGACACACAGGTTAGCAGACAGATTTCACACACACACACACACACACACACACCCACACACACTGTAGCAAATGTCGGTAATTAGCTGAAACTACTCTACTTGAACAATGAGCAGTACGGTAGTTCTCGGTGATTAACAACACTGCACGAATGTCACGAGTAGAATAGATATTGTATGAAATGGATTTTAAGTACTGTCTTAAATTTACGCTACATAATGTTTGTCATTGTTCAATTTATTTGACACGCTAATGTGTAGGTGGCATTGTTCTGGTACTGCCTAATAGAAGTGTCCCCTACTGGCTCTTGTTTCTTACTTCCTGTAACTGCATATTCCAGTGGTTAGTGGTGAGCCAATTCATCCAGGAGATTAAGTGCGCCCGATCGCGTAAGTATTAGTGATTTAAATGTTTCATTCATTTTCTTTCACCGAACTGGTTTAGAATATGCATTCCTTTGTTTTAGTTAATTCATTTTGTAGCTCGTTTATATCTCAGTAGAAGCTTGCCACGGTGGGTGAGTGGTTAACGTGTTGGTCTACTAACCCCCCAAGCTTGCAGGTTCGCTCCTGGCCGTGGTAAGTGATTTTTTAAAGGCGGCAAAAATTACGGCACCATGTCATACAATGTTGGCATGTCAAATAACCCATTTGAAAACAGTAGGCCGTGTTCATAATGGCAGAATTAATCTCGGGAGTTTCCGCCAACACAAAGTTCTTAATTTCTCTACTAGAAAGTGCTATAGTGTTCAAGGAGCTTAGATATCTAACCTCCTTGACTTTCATAGTGCTTCAAGGAACAACGAAATTCGACATGCAAGCTACCCTCTGAGTGTAAAATAACAAAGCTTGCACCCGAACCCGAGGCCATACGATATTATTATTATTATTATTATTATTATTATTATTATTATCTCAGTAGAAGTGGCTTCGGTGGCGTAGTCGGTTGCATGCTAAGCTTCTTTGCTCAAGATCGCGCGTTCAAACCCGGCCGAAGTCGTTGGATTTTTTAAGAGCGTTGAAGTACTTCAGTATACCTTCCTTCGGAGGGGAACTAAAGCCGGTGGTCCCATGTCATAGATTTATGGCATGTAAGAGATACTTCCACTAACTATGCTTGTATGAAGCTACATTTCTAGGTTAGATTCCGTTTAAACGCTCTATCGAAGTTCCAACATTCACCACTAGGTATCATTGACATATGGTAGCAAAAGTTGGATCTACTTGAAGTTGAACGGAACTTGTAGCTCACCCCATGGGTGTCCGCCTGAAGCAGCGACAACCTCTGGAGAGTCGAACATGTCCTCGGACACTCCCGGCACTAAAAGCCATACGCTAAATTAAATTAAACAGCCATCACAATAACACAGGTTATATCAGACAAAATTCCACACTCATCCGAGTACACGGGGCTAAATGATCACGACGTCGCAAAGCCTCTACATGAATTAAAAACAGCAACAGTTTGAAGGGCAGCCGATGTCTGTCACGTCTGCTGGAGCCTTGCACCTTAGCGCGCTTAGCTACCGCAGTCAGCTAAGCATACATACAGGGTCATCGAAAAATAATGCCAACATTTCAAAAAATTATAGCACCGAAGCCCTTTATGTTAAATGTGTAATTCTTTCACTGAACGCCAGCTGGTTAAAGTAAGTTTTGTTTTGGAGGGAACGTGACCTTGCTATGCGCACACTGGATGCGCAGTAGCCAAGGTCGGCCGGAGGCCCACGCTCCAATGAAGTACTGACCTCATTCCTTTGGATTTTTTTCTGGGGGTACATTAAAAACATTGTGTATGCAGAAAAAAATCGGGATTTGGAGCACCTGCGGGAGCGAATTTCTGCCGCCATCTTGACAGTTACTCCTGAAATGATTGCACGTACCAATCCAGCCATTGGGAAAGAGTGCGTTCAATGCTGATGTTGGTGGTCGGCCTGCCCTAGATTATTTCTCTACAGTCCCTGTTTCCTTAAACTGATTAAACCATCGAATGACAGTTTTGTAATCAGGTGGAGTTCGTCGGGCGGTACAGTCATTGGCGACCTTGGCTACTGCGCATCTAGTGTGCGCATAGCAAGGTGACGTCCCCTCCAAAACAAAACTTACTTTAACCAGCTGGCGTTCAGTGAAAGAATTACACGTTTAACATAAAGGGTGTCGGTGCTATAATTGTTTGAAATGTTGGCATTATTTTTCGATGACCCTGTATTGTATGCTCGAAGTGGACCTAGCAGAACAATTGACTGCTCAACCTGCGTCTCCGAGAAGCAAGCAACATTCCTCAACGGAGACCATCTCTTGAATGAGGTCATGCGCTCGGATATGCAGTGCGCCCCCTGTAAGATAACAAGTTATTAATTCCTTGAGGCAATGCCGCCAACATAACATACTTTCATAACCCTCGAACATCACGGTGCAATAACATAACAGTAGGGCAATTGAATCGGCCGTAGCTCAAACGTATCAAGTCACTTTTCACTACTCTTCAGGAGACGGATAAAACTTCATTGACAGAACAGAACTTAACAAACACACTGTATTAGTCATCTATGTTTTGAAACAACTATTCAGGTTATAGTTGTGTTAGCGGAATATCAATTTTCATTTAATAAACATACAGGGTCTTTCATATAAAGTAAGAACGGAGAGCAGCGGATAACAAACAGTGGCCTTGGCCGAGCTTGTGGCGTGCCACGGCCCCCTGCTGTAGTATTGAAAGCGCTCGTATAGTACAGTATACACTTGACCTTGCAATAAGCGTGCAGGTGCTCAGTCGCCAGTCTGAACCTCAGATGAGACAGTTATCATTACAACATCGTATTTTTGTTGTATGTAAAACTTATTTTTAAGTACGAGTCGGCTCGGCGGGTACGTGATGCATTTGTTCAGCAATTTCCTGATGAAGTGCCACCTTCACTAGCACAGATTCACGTAAATAAGTTCGACACTACTAACTCAGTGCTCAATAAAAGACATAAAATAAAAGATCAAAAACATTACAGTGGCAGAACTCACTCGCGTCAGCCTGTATAACCCAGGAAGGACGACACTTCCAGCATCTTTTATAAGGTAATATTTCATATAGGATTGTACACACGCTTAAACCGCCGCTTGCCGTTCTTACGTTACCGGTATATGAAAGACCGTGTATTTTTCAAATTAATTTTGTAAAAGTGACTTAATGACTTTCAGCTCCGTGATCAGTTTAGTGCGGTATAAAGCCATCCAGAATGAACATTTCACATTTTATTGTATTGTAAAATCGATTATTAACATCAAAACCAGCTAAACCCTGTACAAATGTAGTTAACAATAGCACTGTAACACGCGGGAATCTTGCAGTGTGGCCAACATTAAGTACGGAATACGGCGCTGAAAGGCAGCAAGTCGTTGACATAATGCTTTTCTCCTGTGATCGCACCACATGTAACAGTGGTTTCTGTCTTAAACAGAAGGCTGATTTAATTCTTTCCTATGCCCTTTCAAGGCCCTTGATTCAATACTTCACAATATAGATGGCGTAATGTTGTGTCACTCATATGTAGTAGATAGAATATAATTTTTGGGCGGCTTCGGTGGCGTAGTACGTAGCATGCTGAGCTTCTATGCCCAAGATTGCGGGTTCAAACCCGGCCGAAGCCGTCGGATTTTTTAAGAGCGTTAAAAATCCCTCAGTGTGCCTTCCTTCGGAGGAGAAGTAAAGCCGGCGGTCCCATGTCATAGATTTATGGCATGTTAAAGAACCTTCCACCAACTACACTTGTGTGAAGCTAAAATTTGTAGGTTTGATTTGATAACGCTATATTAGTTCCAAAGTTCGCCACCAGTTGCTGGTTACGATGGCATCTAGTGTCCAAGTTCACAGCTAGGTGTCATGGACGGTAGTATTTGGTGGCAAAAGTAGGAACTAGGAACTACCGGTACTTGAAATTATTGTCTGCAGTTCTTACCTAAATTACGGTGGGTGAGTGGTTAGCGTGTCGGTCTACTAACCCCAAGATTGCAGGTACGCTCCTGGCCGTGGTAAGTGATTTTTGAAAGGTGGCAAAAATACGATGTTGGCATGTCAGAGAACCCATTTGAATTCAGTAGGCCGTGTTCATAATGGCAAAATTAATCTCGGGAGTTTCCGCCAACACAAAGTTCCTCATTTCTCTACTAGAAAGCACTATGGTGTTCAAGGAGATTAGATATCTAACCTCCTTGACTTTCATAGTGATTCAAGGAACAACGAAATTCGACATGCAAGCTACCCTCTGGGTGTCAAATTACAAAGCTTGCATCCGGCATGCGAGGTCATACGATAGTATTATTATTATTACCTGAATTACAGATAACACAACACACACTAATACAGCCATCACAATTAATACCGGTTATCAGACAGATTCTACACACACCCAAAGTACGCGGGGTTGTCGCAGCCCCTAAACTGAGGAACTAACTAAGGTAACGCCGACTATGAATGAAATTGGGTAAGGAGTTGAAAGGATGAGATAAGCCGGCTCTAACAATGTGATGAATGGTCGAGAGGTCAGTCAGTTGTTTCGTGCCATATCACCGGGAGCTATGGCTCACCTTGATAAGGTCAACTCCACCTGTGTTCCCAACGTAGCGCTGCCGGATGCATTCTGAGGCGCGCCAATTTGAGTCATTCCGTGGGCTCTACTTATCTGCTTACAGCTTATAAGTTTTTGATGTCTAACATCTTTCCACTCGGTTGCTGGATATTTTTGTGGGAGTGATTTTGAAAAATGGGACGGAAGTGTGTAAGACGCACTGCCAGCTGGATCGTATCCCTCCTGGACATTCATCAACACACGAAAATCTTTTTATCATTCTAAATGATCTTGTCGACTTCGTCGTCACGCTGGGGTCTGGCGTTACGTTACGGTGGCGGGACGAAATGTACCCAGATGCACTGAGGTGTGTGACGTCATAGTACCGCTTGGTGCATGTGTTCCCCGACAATCTCTACTTCGTTAGTATAAGAGAAAAAATCCCCAATTCTTGGATGTCACGAGTAATCTCGAGAACCACAGGATGGATTTTGATGCGGTTTTCACCATTCTGTGAAGGATATCTCGAGGAAAACTCTGTAGAAAATAATTTATGTATGATCAAAGGAAGCCAAGCAGTAATGATTTCAGTGAAAAAGTTGAAAACAAACTTGGCGTCCGTGCACTTTCTAAGCTTACGCTGGGCAAACCGTTAAAACTATCAATATACTATGAGCGTAAGAATTGGTCAGTATGAAAAGTTCTACAAAAAAGTCCGCGAGAGCATATCTCTATCTTCAATACATCGCCCACTATAAGTGTTTTTAGACAGGATGGAAGGGGCACGTCATCCAGCCATCTCCCTCGGCGCGCTTGATCTTGCTTTGCCCTTGGTTTGCACTTGCCGTTCGCGAGTAATTTGAAACAAGGTAAAGTATTATAAAGCAAGATAAGTATTATGCAGATAATTTTCTAACATGCCAAGAGTCTTTGGCTTCGAGCGAATCGAGAAGCCTCCAGCCTTTCTAGTATTTTTCAGCATTTGTAGCATTTAAAATGATACAAAGTCTAGTCTTTCAGACTGACTGTCACTTTTTTATTTACACACTAATAATACATAACAATTCCAAGACTCTCTTTTTTTTCTTCACTGCTTACTTGATATTTCTACTCTCGCACTGCCTTCTTGATTGTTCTCACACTGCCTTCTTGATACTCTGCTGCTAATCATATCAATATGACTAATTTTAACAGAATCCATATGAAATTACGTGAATCAAGAGGCAAGGCAAGCCTTTCATGATCTACTGCTGTACACATTGCATTTACTCGCAAGTTGGCCTATTTATAGGGAATTTAAGGTTATGAGCGGTGTCGCGTCTATTAATCCAGTATTTGTGCCAATAATATTATAAAATACCGGTGTACCAACAATTTCACGTGAGGTTTCTTCTATGTCACATGTTACACATCATATGCGACTACTGTAAGGCTCGTAAAGTTTTTTTTATTTCCCTTTGTTGCTGCCAACAAATTATGTGGACAAGCTCTCTCAACAGATACAAAATAAAATTACATGTATATTTGGTTCAAAGGAGAGGCTAATGTATACCGGTACTCGATTATTAACAATCCTTTTCCCAGCAAGGAACATAACCAATAAAAGAAAGAGAATCGAAAATCAAAGATGCACATGGACGTCCACAGCCTTCTCAATCTGTATCCGACGGTACTGCCCTCTTGAGGGTGACGTGAGTAACTGTTCCAAAAACCTTTTTTCCTTCGTTCCTTCCATTCCTTTCTTCGTTCCTTATTTCATTTCCTTCTTTGTTCACCGCGTTCCTTCCTTCCTTTCATCCTTTCTTTGAATCAGGTTGGTTCCTCAGTTTAGGGGCTGCGACAACGCGGTCATGTAGCCCCGTGTACTTTGGGTGTGTGTAGAATCTGTCTGATAACCGGTGTTAATTGTGATGACTGTAATAGTGTGTTATCTGTGATTCAGGTGAGGACTGCAGATGATCAATTTCAAGTAGTGACTACTTTTGCTAACAAACCCCACCGTCAACGACCAACTAGTTCTGAATTTTGTTACCGCAGTCGGCTCCTGGCGACGAACGTTGGAACCTAAGAGCGTTAGTCAAATTTTACCTATAGTTTAGCTTCATACAAGTCTAATTAGTGGAAGGTTCTTTTACATGCCATAAATCCATGACATGGGACCGCCCACTTTACTTCCTCCCCGAAGGAAGGCATACTGAGGGATTTTTAACGCTCTTAAAAATCCGATGACTTCGGCCGGGTTTGAACCCGCGATATTGGGCATAGAAGCTCAGCATACCACCAACCACACCACCGACGCCGCCTCGGCGTTACCTTACTTCAACCATTTAAAGGTAAATTACTAATTCTTTGAGATCATCCCGCCAACATAGATCCAATCGAACGTCCATTTCTCGAATCTTCGATAGCGTAGTCGACAGCATGCTGAACTGCTATACCCAAGATCGCGAGTTCAAACTCGGCCGAAATCATGCTGAACAATTCTTATTTTCATATTATATACTGTAGATATTTTTAACTGTCTACCCAGCGTAAGCTTAAAAGACGCACAGACAGCAGGCTTTTCTTTAACTCGATTCTCTGAAATCTTTACTGCTCGTCTTCCTTTGTTCATGAATAAATGGTTTTCTACAGAAACCTTCCTCGAGAAATCCTTCGCAGAATGGTGAAAACCGCATCAAAATTCATCCAGTGTTTCTTGAGATTACCCGTTACATCCAAGAATCGGGGATTTTTTTCTCTTATACTAACGAAGTAGAGATTGTCGGAGAACACATGCACTTTGTTTATACTATGTAGAGATTTATTTAGACAACTACATGTTGTAAGCTTACGCGTAGTATTTTGTGACCAGTTAATTACAAATGTTAACAATTTTTCTACGTATGTCCTTAATTTGCATTTTCGATAAGTCGAATTTATATCGACATCCATTAATTATTCGAGATATCGAAATTCAAGTGTATTTACTTTCATAACTGACGTAAACCAGGCTAACACCAAAATCCCGCATCCATTGGCTACATTGTTGTTGTTGTTGTTTGAGTCTTCAGTCTTCTGACTGGTTTGATGCAGCCCTCCATGGCTCCCTGTCCTGAGCTAATCGTTTCATCTCTACATAGCTACCACACCCTACAACCGAGGCAATCTGTTTAACATTCTAACCTTAGTTCTCATCCTTGACACTTCCTTCCGTAACTAAGTTTGTCTTATCTGTTGTTGTTGATTCTTTTAGGGGCTTTGCGACATCGTGGTCACGCAGCCCCGTGTACTTGGGTGTGTAGAAGTTCTTTGATAACCTGTGTCACTGTGATGTCTGTGCTAGTGTGTGTAATTGTAATTGAGGTAGGATTTGGGTATGAAGCGGCCGTGGTCTTAATTGGCTACCATCCCAGCATTTGCCAGGAGTAGAAGTCCAAGTGGGAAACCACGGAAAACCACTTCCAGGTTGGCTGAGGTAGGAATCGAACCCGCCTCTTCTCAGTATTGCCTCACGAGGCTGAGTGTACCCCGTTCCAGCGCTCAGACCAGAATTATATATCTTAGCAGAGCCCGGAATCAAACCCGGGACTCCGCGGTAACAGCCCAAGAATGCTAGACACAACGCAACGAGGCGAACTCTTCATTAGTCGCTAGAAACATCTCTCCTCTCCCACTCGCCTTAATAGCGCTTAATTTGTTATTCTATTCACCCATCTGATCTTCATCATTCTCCTGTAACAGTATGCCTTCCTTCGGAGGGGAAGTAAAGCCGGTGGTCCCATGTCATAGATTTATGGCATGTTAAAGAACCTTCCACTAATTACACTTGTGTGAAGCTAAATTATAGGTTAGATTTGACTAACGCTCTGAAGTTCCAACGTTCGTCGCCAGGAGTCGACTGCGGGTGGCATCTAGTAACCAAGTTAGTCGTTGACTGTGGCGTTTGGTAGAAAAAGTAGGAACTACTTGAAAAAAATAATCGCCTGCAGTCCTTCTACTTGAATTACAGATAACCCATACAGCCATCACAATTAACACCGGTTATCAGACAGATCGAACACACACCAAAGTACACGGGGCTACATGACCGTCTTGTCGCAGCCCCTAAACTTAGGAACCAACCAACCAACCTCCTGTAACACCGCATTTGAAATGCTTCTAGGGGAGTTTGGAGAGTTGCATCAAACCAGTCAAAAGACCGAAAATTCAAACAATAACAACTAGGCTATACAGGGTGTAACGAAAATGTACGGCGCAAAATGCAGGACACATTCCTCACACGTAGACGAAGAAATTATGTAATATGAACATGTGTCCGGAAACGCTTTGTTTCCATGTTACAACTCATTTTCTCCAGCTCATTAATTATGAGAAACACACAAGAACAGAACGTTCGAATCATGGTGAACATGCACTGTTGGTTACGTCTGGTTACGTTGTAATTATCGTAGGTGCGCCGCCAGTGTTTTGTTTACATGGCCCTGTTGCCATGCGGCTTACGGTATTGCTTGTTTACAGCTGTGCGACAAAATATGCACTTCATGCACGATGGAGTACCTCCTCATTTTAGTGCTAATGTCCGACGGATTCTAAATAACAGATTCGGTGACAGATGGATAGGTAGAGGTGGACCAATTGCCTGGCCTCCACGCTCTCTGGACCTAACCCCACTGGACTTTTATTTGTGGGGGCATTTTAAAGCTCTTGTGTATTGAACCCCAGTACAAGATGTTCAGAGTCTCCGTGCCCGTATTATGGAAGGCTGTGAAACTAGACGCAATACTCCAGGGATACATCAGCGCATCCGAGATTCACTACGACGGTGGGTTGATGCATGTATCAATGCGTACGTAGGGCATATTGAACATCTCCTGTGAGCAAGAGTTGCATGTGGTATGCTGGTACGTTCTGTTCTTGTGTGTTTCCCATGATAAATGAGTTGGAGACAATGAGGTGTAACATGGAAACAAAGCATTTCCGGACCCATGTTCATATAACATAATTTCTTCGTCTACGTGTGAGGAACGTGTCCTGCATTTTGTGTCGTACATTTTTGTTACGCCCTGTATAGAACACACTACTGAAACACATTACATGTATTAATATTATTCACTCATATTAAAGGGGACATTTTAGATGTAGGCCTTTCGACCGTCACGCGGTCATCATCAGATCCTGACCCGCGCATTCTGACGCTGGGGGTTTTGACTTAAAAGGCGATTTTAAAAAGTTGGCAAGTATAATTGTAAAATCTGTGGAATGAATTCTTCGTGTATTTCATGGAAGTGTGTTGTAAACCAGGAATACTAATGTCTCAATTCCAGTTTCATTAAGCGGCATGTATGACGAACTTGCTAGCGGGGAACAGTCGGATGAAGCCTATTACAATTACACAGATGATTATTTACATTGAATGAGCTCCTAGACATTATAACCCGTGTCTGCAGTAGCCTACTTCGTCGTGGAAAACTTTTACTTTCCTTCTCTGTAATCACAACTCTGCTTTCACAGAGTTTATTTTAGCTTTTTTTTATATATAATTCATTCTGCATTGTAGGTCCTCATTACGTCGTTCCAGCCCTCAAGCCAATTTTTTTTGCAGAGCCGGGAATCGAACCCGGTCTTCCGCGGTGATAGCCAAGAATGCTAGCCGGTACGCAATAATAATATGCGACTAAGCTGACGATTGGCTTGGTTTGATTAAATGTCGATGGACTGAAGGTGATTTTTAAATTGAGCTTGAAGTGCAGGGTGGTCAAAATTAGCTTGGATGGTGCTAATAAGGAAATCTTTCCATCAAAAGAAACTAGGAAACTTAATTAAAAGATTAGGTTTAATTATCTTACGGTTTCTGAGTTTATTAGACAAGCTCTGTGTTTCCTCAAGTTGCCGCCTCTCAGTCGCTCTTCCGGGTGAAGCACCGCACGAACACTTGATACCTTCCTTTCAAGCAAACCTTCTGCGGAAATCTTAAATCTTGCACAAGATTCCAAGGGAACACAGGTATCTTTGCTACCTCCTGATAGCTAAAGCCCTGTGCGGATATCCGATAAGCTGAAGATAATGTTTGGAGTAAATTTGCGGATAGTTTTTAGAATACAATCCGAATCTGTTTAATATCACTACTAGAACCTGGATGGGGTTTTGATGTGTAACATCTTTCCACTCGGTAGCTGGACATTTTTGTGGGAGTGATTTTGGAAAAGGGAAGGAAGTGGATGGGATGGAAATGGATGGGACGGAAGTGCATGGGACGGAAACAATGAGCGCGCGCGGTGGCGGAGATCGGTACAACGACGTACTGTAGGCCATGTGACTATGGGGAATGTAAATCGCATACAGTTTAGTTCAAGGTTTGGAGACCCCATTTAAGATATTCCCACAATAAATCATCTTCAAGTTGTCGTTCTTTGGTGTGAAAATATTCATTTTATCATATTTGCTGAAAACAGTTGTTGTTGTTGTTGTTTGAGTCTTCAGTCTTTCGACTAATTTGATGCAGCCCTCCATGCCTCCCTGTCCTGACCTAATCGTTTCATCTCTACATAGCTACCACACCCTACATCCGAGGCACTCTGTTAACCATATTCTAACCTTGGTCTACCCCTACAGTTCTTGTCCTCGACCCTTCCGTCCACAACTAACCATGCTATTCCTGGGTGTCTTAGTATATGTCCTACCAACCTATCTCTTCTCTTCATTAGCAGTCGCCAGAAACATCTCTCCTCTCCCACTCGTCTTAATACCTCTTCGTTTGTAACCCTATCTACCCATCTGATCTTCATCATTCGCCTATAACACCACATTTCAAATGCTTCAATTCTCCTCTTTTCTGCTAAAATTACGATTTATTAAATCTTCATAATTTTGCTGTATTCTTATTTAATGTAAGCACTCGATGTACTGTAGGCCATGTGGCTATGTGGAATCTATATCGCATCAACCAACGCTCCAAACAACATAGGAATTCAGCATATTAACGCCGACTACTAACAATAATTGAAACTTCGTTGGTCTAAACATATCACTGGGAGAAACACATTTTATATACCTTCCGCACACCTAATTTTTAATCGCGCCTATACTTGGCATTGCGCTGATCGGAAAAACGAGGCCATTTTTAATAACATCGCTGGCATGGGTTCACTAACTGGCGCAGCTCGCATCAAATAGGCAGTGGATTGCTACCGCCACGGCAAATAACAATTATGATTCATTACGGTCAGGATTTGGCACTGGAGTTTTACAAGTAGTTATTTCAATGACCAACAGAGTTCACAGTCAACAAAGGATTTGCGCACCCGGGACACACATAGTAGGATAACATGTCACATGTTACACATCATATGCGACTACTGTAAGGCTCGTATTTTTTTTTTCTATGTCACATCATATTTTTCCGTTATGTTTTCTTTTTTGTGGCAAATGTAAGATGATGATTTAAGCTAATTTCACTCAAATTATATGTCATTAAACAAAATTAACACTCCAAACTGAAATGGGTTGCAATTCTGGCTGTATTTACTTTAAACATAGCACACAGTCTAGCTCTAGGGGAACGACTTTCTCCTCAGATGTTGCTTTAATACTTTAAACGCACACATTTCGATATGATAATGATATCTTTATCAGCGTTGATATAGTTCGACATAATAAAGTGCAATGGATATCTTTACAAAATTTTGCTTTAAAATACAATTAAAAGTTCACATACAAATTAAATTTTACACACTAGAAAGTAGTTATTACTAAATATGAAGTTACGAATAATACTGGTGAAATGTATAAATGAAACATTTTAGAAATCTACCTTACGAAACTGGCCAAGTCACACTCTTCAATTTGGTTTATTAACGTAGTAGTAGAATACGCCGCTACCAGGTGGCTATTGAGCCTTCTAACCTCGACATACAGGCGCTACTCTTGCTGCATCAGCTGTTCACGGGATATGGATCAGTTCCTGAACCCAACATCTAAGTATAATAAACATGCACGTGTCGCCTGAATCACTCAGAATGTGACAGGCCAAATTCATACAATCCTCGAAAATACTGAGATACTCTCAATTATTTCCCTTGCACCAATTGCTTGCCAGCAGTCGAGATGGGAACTATTCTTTGTTTGCTTGTGCCACACGTTGCGCTCAGCTCCAGTAGCCTTAGTCATCGTTTAACTGTCCGTGGTAACATGAGCTCCTGTGACGCTTATCTGACGCAATGCTGCTTGACTTATGTGCAGACTGCACTCTGTCGTCGCTGAGTCCTCCGCTTCGCCCTGCGGGGCTCATGCTACAATAAATAACAAACGCGCCCATCAAATGTTAAATGAGTAATAAAGTGCCTTAAATGTTTCTAACATCGAAATGAGTTCTTAAACAATTATTTGCAACACGTTCGCGAGTTATTGAATGATGTTGTTCCCCCAGGGGCTCACATCTAGTGGGACGTGTGTTGGCGACCACGGAACCCCAGCTGAGTCCGGCATTGCTTCCACTTACTTGTGCCGGGCTCCTCTCCGTCTTCTTTCCTGTCGACCTCACTTGGTCAACTCTTGTTCTCTTCCGACCCCGACGGTATTAGGGTATCCGAGGCCTAGGGAGTCTCTTCCTTTCCCGCCTTAATTGGCCTTTGTCTCATCTTTTCTGATACCCTCCTTCTGTGAGGGGTCAGGCTTCTTTTTATTTCCATGTTATCTCCTGCCTTCTGCTCAAGGCCCTCAAGGAGGCAGGGTGTGTGTAGCCTCACCACTTCTGGTGCACCCTGGATATTGCTACACCCTCAGGGGCTCACGGATGGTGAGTTCAGGATCCCGAGGGATCCTCTCCTCTTTAACTTTCCTATCTGCCTTTTATGGCTCTCCTTCCTTCCAAGACCCTTAATCCGCATTCTTCGAGGGTTGAGGGCATTTCTTTTCCTCCTGTCCTTTATTTACCTTATTCTCCTTTTGTTTTCCATTTCTTCTTCTAGTATATAAGTTAGTAGTTAGTTTTAGTTATAGTTTACATGTCATTATCATCTTCACGATCACCCAAACCATTAGGGGCCGATAACCTAGATGTTAGGCCCCTTAAAACAACAATTATCATCAATCATCATCATAGTTTATTAAATGATGTTGTTGTGGTTTGAGTCTTCATCTTTTGACTGGTTCGATGCAGCTCTCCCTGCTTCCCTGTCATGTGCTAATCGTTTCATCTCTACATAGCTACCACACCCTACATCCGAGGAAATCTGTTTAACATATTCTAACCTTGGTCTACCCCTACAGTTCTTGTCCTCGACCCTTCCTTCCACAGTTAACTTTGTTATTCCTGGGTGTCTTAGAAGTGATTATTGGAATAATATTAAAGACGCGTGAGTCCGGCTTATTGCTTGTCTTATGCACAATATATACAGTTCTTTTAATGATTATTTCTGAGGGTTAGTCATGACTAGGGCTCGGATCGATAAGCTCGATAAAATCACCAGATATGCTCGAAAACCATGTGTTTTATACTCGATAGATATGCTCGAAAAACCCATTATATGCTCGAAAAAAACATTATATGCGGTTAAATATGCAGAATATGCTCGAAAAACATCGTTAAAAACTATAGAGAGGAAAGTGAAACGAAAAAACCAATAACATACCTTTATATACGAGCTTCATTTTCTAATTGTGTGTATGCTACACTGCAATATACTCGCATTGAAGTTTTTCAAGTATATATAAGAGAAGTTTTCTTATAAAAGTTTCAGTTTAAAAGTTCATTTACAAAATGTTCTGAATTAGGCGAGTCAATGAAGTAGATCTGCATTGGTCTGTACAACAAGAATTTTTTCTATGTTTTCAGTTTTGAATGATTTTCTTAAATCAGTCAATAAAAGTTTCAATGACGAGAACGATCTCACTAAATGTTAAAAAACTGCGGTTCTATTATTCGCACCAGATAGGATTTTCAATAATTATTTCTGTTTTCGAACCTTAACGATGGTCAGGGCCCGAATTCAGGGGGGAATTCGAAGAAAAACAAACTATTTAGACGAAAACCATAAGATTATGCATTTATATGCTTCTATTCTGGAAACCGCAGTTTTATGCATTTATATGCTCGATAAATTTCAATTCTGTTGGTCCCAGAAAGGTGAAAATACCACCGAAAGGCTTGTTTCAATGTGTACTATTCAGGGAAAAATATGCAAATATGCTCGAATCCGAGCCCTTGTAATGACAAATTATTGTTGTTTGTAATCAGCAATTTATAGTTCTGATACAACGTTATCTCAATAATTGATCTTTTAGCAGAAGAAGGCTTCATTGACAAGCCGAAACATGTACAACAATTGAATAGTTGTTGTTTTTTAATTTGTATTGATTGGTCTAGAGTTATTAAGAATTATCTACAGTGAGGGCTTTCCCTAAAGAATGGGCGGAGAGTGTTTAGTCACCGCCACTTGAGAAGCACACAAGAGGACGACGGGAAGTCCCTAATGCTAGCATTGCATTTATTACACACGCAGCTGACAAGATACCTTACTTGAGAGAATTAAGACTTGTGGTGAAGTACTGTAGGCTGTCGCGTATCCCGTGACGGTTCTTCGCACATGGTGGCCACTACTCCTGGAAAACCTGGAAATCCTGGAAAACTCCTGGATTTTTTTAGGTCTGGAAAATAGCCACTGTTAATTAATTATAAAAATCTTTCCATCTTAAATCATACTCCCGCTGCGGTTTTGGGCGAGCACTCTCAGGCTACCTGTTTCTGTGTGTGAGAACACGCGATAGTATTTTTGTAAAACATATTGAGTATAGACAACTTCACCGCAATAACATTGCAGGCGGCATTCTTTTCTCTTAATTTTAAAGAGGGGCAGATGACCTCGTAGTTCCGCCCCTTATAACAACAATAACGTTTTAAAGCGGATATTTGAGTCACAAAGACTTTTTTTAAACAACAATTAAATCTTTTGTGTGTAGGCTTGCGTATCAATAACGCAATCACCACTAATTTTTGTCAACATCTGTATAACTAAACCAAACACAACTGCTTTTGTTTGGTCTTGAAGTAGGCAACCGATAAAGCCCCCCCCCCCCCCCCCCCCCCCTTGCACTCGCGCTTATTTTTAAATCTGGATAAATGAGAATTACTCCTGGAAAATTCCTGGAAATCTCCTGGAAAATCGTTGACCGATTTGAATGGCCACCATGTTCGCAACATCTTTGATGATAGAATAATAAGCTAAGGACTATGGCCCGCACGCTCCCCCGATTTGTCTGTGTGCGATTTTACTTGTGGAGGAACTTCGAACAAAAGGTATACAGAAACAATCCGCGTATTCTGGAGGCTTTCGAGAACAAACAAAATAACTGTTCTGATACGAAATATCAGGGATGATGAATTACACTCTCCTTCAGGCAACATCTAGTAAATACAGCAGCAAAGATTAGGAGTCGTAACAACATTCTTCAGAAGTTGTGTGGTGCTTCTGCAACTACCTTGAGATGCTCTGCCCTTGGTTTAGTATTTATTTATTTATTTATTTATTTATTTATTTATTTATTTATGTTGTGAACATTACAGGAAGCCCCAATTACATTGCTCACTACTAAAATCATATAATATACAACAATATATAAATAGAAAAACAAAAGATACATAAAGAGAAGATATAGATAGAGAAACACGTTATAAATAATAATAATAAGAAGAAAAGGAAGGTTAGGTATGAGAAGGAAATGGGCTGAATACAGTACAATATATTACAAGACATCTTGCAGTTTATCACAGGACGCTGCAAACTGGTTTTCTGACATACTGAAAATATCTAAGTCAAGATGATGAACTTTATTATAGTGGGATAAAATTCTGTTAATCGGCGAGTTTTTATGGTTGTCTGTGTGAACTCTCGGAATAAAGAAAATGTTTCGGAATCTACTAGGTTTCACAGCTGGTAGGCTACATATAACGTAATTCTCTCTCGAATTTTAGCGTCGTCAATTTTATTGTTTACTATTTTATAGAGAAAAAGCAGGCCCTGACAATTTCGCCTGTGAGATAGTTTTCTGACATTGAAGGACTGTAATATAAATGTGTACGATTCGTAAGGGGGATAATACCCAAATCTTTTCTAATATACATATTTTAAGAATTTCTTTTGGATGTTCTCTATAAGCTTATTATGTTTCAATGTGTGTGGATTCCATATAACTGAAGCATATTCTAGTTGTGCTCTGATGAAGGCATTAAAGAGCAATATTAAAATCCCATAGGAGAAATTAAATGAATTTCTTATTACAAATCCCATACATTTATGTGCTTTAGAGACAATTTTCTCTATATGTCTTTGAAAATTCAGATCATTGGTAAATACAATTCCCAGATCCTGAACTTCATGAATTTTTAGTAAGCTTTCCCCGTCAATGTCATAGTGAAACTTTATGTAATTATTTCGCCTAGTAAAATTAATTTTCTTGCATTTACTGATGTTAAATGGCAATTTATTTTCTTTCGTCCATAGGTTTAGTTCATTTAAATCATTTTGAAGTTTGATACAATCGTAAGGGTCACGTATTGATTTATATAATTTTATATCGTCTGCGAATAATAAAATTTCTGAGTGTTGAACTTTATCTGCGAGAGAGTATTGTGCTCCTGTGTGGATCAACAGCTGTCATATGAAACTTGTGGACACTCATCTCAACAACACAATGAGTATTATTTCAGTTATAATAAGATCGACCCCTATCCACTGGCTTCGTGTCCTGAGCCCTCCCGTCACACGGCTCATACTTCATTCCGTAGAGCACAAGCACTGCTAAGAGAATACTCCAAGATGCATGCCTTGCCCATCCACTCCAATATTCCTGACCTTCAGAGGAACCGGTTGAAATCTAGACATTCGCCAGTTAAGTTCGCTCAGAAGCTCACAGAAGATAATTTCGACCCCTATGCCCAATGGAAGGAAGGATGGATCTTCAAAACAGATGAACATCTCTGGTCTTTGTTCACATCTAATTGAAGGTTTGATCTCCCAAGAAGAACTTAGACCTTCCTCAACAGGATTCGTTGTGGTCATGGAGTCTGTGCTGCGTCTCTCTACAAATGAGGAAAGATACAATCCCCCAAGTGAGACTGTGGTGCCCCTCTTCGAAACATCGAGCACATTGTAAGGGAGTGTAGAGGAAGAGCCTAAGAGGCTCTGGAATGGATAAGAACATTGGACATGAAAATAGATTGTACTTGCTTTTTTGTTTTTGTGTATATATGCCATTCGATAAATGAAAAATGAAAATCCACAGCCTGCTTCCAGTCTCCGACCGGGTCAGGAATGGAATGAATGAAGCCCCCATCCAGCGGCGAGGATATGAACTGTGCCGGCTGCCGAGGCCTGTCGCACTCCTCTGGGGCAATGATTAAATGAATGAGAGATGAAATGATAGTGGAGAGTGTTGCTGGAATGAAATTTTGACAGGGAAAACTGGAGTACCCGGAGTAAAACCTGTCTGGCTCCGTTTTGTCCAGCACAGATCTCACAAGGAGTGACCGGGATTTGAAGCACGGACCCAGCGGTGAGAGGCCGGCGTGCTGCCGCCTAAGCCACGGAGGCTCCATTCGATAAATATAAATAAATAAATAATAACAGCGAGTGTATCAAAACTTCCTACGTTGGTGCAACATGTGTTTAGAAAATGAAGGACAGCATTTCCAGCAACAACACTGATATTCATGTAGGTAATGATTATTAAATACATTAAAAAGTGTAAATGTGTTGAACTACTTGGGTGCTAGGCTGCTGCTAGCGGTAATGCCTTGCTTGACAGGCAGCTACACACAGTGGCCCACCCGTCACACGGCGCATCCGAGGTTCCGTTCTGTAGGGATGGTCCTCACTGTATTAATCAATATGGTTATTATTTATTTATCGCATGGCTTTTAGTGCCAGGAGTATCCGAGGACATGTTCGGCTCGCCTGAGTCTGTAGCTGCTTCTATGCGGACACCCATGGGGTAAGCTACAAGTACTGTTGCCTGTAGATGAGATGAAATGAATGAGCAAGTTCTATGTCAAGTAGTTCCAACGTTGGCTACCAGATGCCATTGACATCTAGTGATGAACGTTGGAACTTGATAGAGCGTTTCTAACGAAATATAACCTACACCTTTAGCTACACACTATAAATCTATGACATGGGACCACCGGCTTTACTTCCCCTCCGAAGGAAAGCATACTGAGGGATTTTAACGCTCATAAAAAATTCGACGTCCTCGGCCAGGTTTGAACCCGCGATCTTGGGCATAGAAATTCAACATGCTACCAACTACGCCACGGAAGCCGCTGTCAATATGGTAAATATACATTTCTCCTAACATGGTAAATGTTATTGCTTTTTAATTCCCTAAATAGTCTGTTTTTGGAATGCCATAAGCTAAAATCTTGCTGTGCGAGGAAGGGAGGATATCATAATAAAATAGTTAAAGAGAATTTAAAATTTCCGCCGTTGGATAGCCTAGAACCGGGGATCTTTAAAACAGCGAGCGGGCGCGATACCATTCGCACACTTTTCCAACACACTCGGGAGCTTTTTGTTGCGCTTCTTATTAACGCGTATGGTAAAATATCCAATCATTATAGTTAGATCTTAAATGTTGATTGGAATGCATTCACTCAGTACCTGGCATGTTTTCAAATTTACTTAAAGCAAGTTTCACGACCGCTTTGCTTTAATAAGGCGAATGAACTGTAAACAATACCCTCAAATGTCAACCTTTCGCCATGTTCTATTTCATACAACTTAGCGTACAAAATGCTAGGGTGTGATACACTTCGGTCATACAAGCAAGTAAGTGTACTAGTAATAACAAAATCGTATGGCCTCGGGTGCCGGTTGCAAGCTTTATTTGACACCCAGAGGGCAGCTTGCATGTCGAATTTCGTTGTTCCTTGGAGCGCTATGAAAGTCAAGGAGGTTAGATATCTAAGCTCCTTTACACTATAGCGCTTTCTAGTGGAGAAATGAGGAACTTTGTGTTGGCGTAAAATTCCGAGAATAATTTTGCCATTATGAACATGGCCTACTGAATTCAAATGGGTTCTTTAACATGCCAACAACATATGACATGCGTGTCGTGATTTTTGTCGCCTTTCAAAAATATCACTTACCACGGCCAGGAGCGAACCTGCAAGCTTTGGGGGGGGGGGGGTTGTAGACCGACACGATAACCACTCACCCACCGTGGCAAGCTAATTTATTTATGACCCGTAGCGAAGCACGGGTACTTCAGGTAGTATATAGAATGAATGAACACATAAATAAACAAACAAATATTAAAGAAAAAAAAGAATAAATAAATAAGCAAGAGGTATAATGGCAACATTGCTGCATGGATTTGTCTTGGAGGCTGGAACCTTTAAACCCAACTTCCGCCTAATGACCGCTACCCTCATTAAATAGCCCAGACACTTGTAATGGGCGACAAATATAACACTACGCGCTTCCTTTGGTTGCCGGTGGGGACAATGATCTTGTAAGTATACGAGATTCGATACTTTTGGTTATAGAATTTCCGAGAGAGAACACCGCCTGAGGCTATGTACCGCTATACCAAGTCTGGCAACATAAAAAGTAAAAAGCCATATGAATGTAGCCTTTATTACACGTAATTGAACCGAATGTTCTGCGATGAGTTATTGATTATTGTTGAAAATAACACAAACATAACTGCGCCTTTCGCTAGGCGAAGAAATATACGTCCAGATAGGAAAATAGTACTCTTTGATATATATCAATGTTGGCAATAGATGTGTCACGAAGGACACAGTTATGCCGTTCTAGGGCTTAATTCACCTTTAGGCTAACTAAACATTGCTCTCCTGCTCTACAGAATTGTTGGGATATTCGATGAATATAAAGAAAACTGTCCTAATGCTCACACTATATTGCCATAACCTCACTTTTTGCCTTGCATGCCGGCTTTTTTATTGCAATGCAAAGGAGAATGGGTAAGAAAACAAACTAGAGATGAAATGCACACATTTATTCTCTATATATTTTTATTCGAGAGTAGTCCATATTTCCCACTAGTTTTACACATGGAAGATGAAAATTGCCGTATTGTTCTTACTATCATTATAATTCTTACATCCCGGTGCTTGGCAATTTTTCCTCCCTTGCAGTGGCATGATTGACTCTCAATTCAATTCAAATAAATAATCAAAATACCGAACAAATCAAAACAACCAACAACACCACGAGGAAAATCAATCAAAACAGACTATTCCCGCTTCCGCCAGTCGGTTTGGTGTGAGCGTTGGGTGACTGCCAACTACGGAAACATAGTACTGAAATTAATTCTTCGTTGGTTGGCAGAACATCTATAGCGGAGCTTTATCGATACCCACGCGCTCCCTATGATCTGTCATCCCCCTGGGTGGGGATCCGTTGGGCGATGGCCGTGACCAATCATCCCTCAATCTCCATGGCGATACAGGCAGCGCAGCGGTGTGGATGAAGGTTAGACGACCAGCTGTTATAATAGTTGCTCTATCTTATGGCATGGCCCCACCCGACTGGAACAGCTACTGTATTGTATTGTAGCGGGCCTTGGATTTAGAAAGCGTGAGTCCGGCTCCCTGGTCCAAGGAGATCATTGCATCATTGCTTGTCTTGTGCAGAGCACCTCGCCATTGCGGACCATTTGAGTCCCAAAACAATGGTCACTGTGGCTCGAAAAGTGTCAGCAAGGGCTGCCTTTAATGCTTGAAGATCATATTGCTGTTAAGTTGAAGAACTTACAGTGTGATTCTGTCCGCTCATTGCTATGCCATAACATGCAAGAGCGAGGTAACTCCATATTAGGCTACCATTTTAAACTGATTAACACATTTACAATAGTTACAATTTTTGAAGCTCTTATTTTAAGGCGGTAATGCATGGCTACAATTTGAAAGTTCAGTCCGATAAATATTATTTATATTAATATAAATTTAAAACGGAGTTACCTTTGCCTTGGACCAAACTATTAATACGGGAGAATGTCTCTTCGTTTCAAACATTAACATGTAAGATGATGAAGCCAATGTAGAATAAAGACTTAAGTGCTTTAGCCTATACAAGCATAGAAACAAAATAAGACAAAAAATTACAGTCAGTCTGAAAGACTAGACGTTATATCATTTCAAATGACGCATGCTACAAATGCTACACATGTTAGAAAGTCTCAGGAGGGCTCTTTCAACAGACTCCATTACCCATTAACTTAGGCTTCCCGCGCGGGCACCTCTTTAAGGGTCACCCTGTATTTGAGTCTGACATCTTTTACAACTCCTTAAGAGTCACCCATTATTTGAATCTGATATCTTGCAAACCTCTTTAAGGGTCACCCTGTATTTGAATTGAATCTAACATACTGTACACCTCGTTAAGTGTCACCCTGTATTTTGCTCTGACATCCTGCACACCTCTTTAGGAGGCACCCTGTATTCTTATCTGGCATCTTGTATAACTCTTTAGAAGTCACCCTGTATTCTTGTGTGACATCTTGTACACCTCATTAGGAGTCACCCTGCATTCTTCTCTGCCATCGACGCCCCACGACTCTTTCAACAGACTCCATTACCCATTAACTTAGGCTTCCCGCGCGGCTGCATGACGTCTCCGTCTCCGTAACACATAACGGTAGACTCAAGCATAACGATGAAGTCGACAAGATCATTTGAAATGATAAAACGCCATATTAAGTCGAATGTTCCATTTAAGCTTCGCCAATGCCATTATGTATTTTTGTTTTGTGGATTTTAATATCAGCTACATCTCTATTGCCACAAATGCAAGAGGGAGTCAAACATACCGTCAGTTAACAGTGGATCTGCCTCATTCTTGCACTAAAGATACGGCTGATTTTACCGCATAAGTAGGTGCAATAAACAGTTTTTCAGAAACCCCCCTCTTGCACCAGACCCTTAATTGCTACGGGATCGTAACAATATTGATTGCGTTGCGAAGATGTTGGTTGGGTCCTCAGTTTAGGGGCTGCGACAACGCGGTCATGTAGCCCCGTGTACTTTGGGTGTGTGCAGAATCTGTCTGATAACCGGTGTTAATTGTGATGACTGTAATAGTGTGTGTATCTGTTTTTTAATTTAAGTACTGCAACTTAGAATTTTTCAAATAGTTCCTACTTTTGCCGCCAAGCGCCACCGTCAACGACTACTAGGCCAAGTTCAGAACTTAGCTACCAGACGACACAGCAGTCGGCTCTTGGCAACGAACGTAGAAACCTAAGAGCGTTGTTTACATTTTTAACCTATACAATTTAGCTTCACACAGGTGTAATTAGTGAAAGGTTCTTTAACATGCCATAAATATATGACATGGGACCGCCGGCTTTACATCCCCTCCGAAGGAAGGCATACTGAGGGATTTTTAACGCTCTTAAGAAATCCGACGGCTTCGGCCGGGTTTGAACCCGCGATCTTGGGCATAGAAGCTCAGCATGCTACCGACTACGCCACCGAAGTCGCTAAAACATTATAAGCGATACCTACAGTTGTACGAATTGCCAATGTTTACAAAGAAAAAAAACACACACACTGCAAAAGCTTGCCGGTGGGATTCGATCCAACGTTCCCGCGCTTACGAAGCAGGGCTCTTACCGCTGCACCACGTTCTTGCTGACTTATTGGTAGCGTACAACGCACATAGACACCGCACTGCAATTGCAATTAATTTATTTCTTTGAAACAGCTGAGAAGCGCACCTTACTACTTGCACCTGGTATACACCTGGTCATGCCCTACACGTGTACTAAGGATGGTTCGAATCTGTGACCCATGGTTCATATCCTTCCCTTGTAAGCGACTGATCGAGTCGCCTGTGGTAGTCTACTTCGAAACGTTCTTAAGATGAATCTCTTTTACTTATGAATTCTTGTCATCCCTCCTTGTACCTGCCGCACACAATGCTTCTGGTAAAACAACCGTGTTGTAGTGTCTTAGTTTTGCTCTAAGAGACACTACTCTTTTGTTGTAATGATTCCATGTCAGTTTGTATGACTTTTGCAGTTTGGATATTCTTTCTGCGTTGGAGATTGTGTTCAGTCCTGTGGGTTGGGTGGTTTCTCCTAAATACTTGAAGTGAGATATCTCCGTACTGTGTCTGCAATGTGTAATCATATACACTTCTTCCCTTTGTACTAAGGTCTTTAATAAGAGCACTTTAACACCTGCTCAAGTTGTAGATAATTTCTGATCTTAGCTTCAATGATGGAAAGTGTAGAATAGTCTGTTTATCTAAAACGAACATGAGGACTACGTTTGCTTTTGGAGACTGACGTGAAGCTTCATCACTCGGCTGAGTGTGACCCAAGTTTGTTGTTGTTGTTTCATTTGAGAGGCTTGGGCATTGCGGTCATATAGCCCCAGCGGCTTCTGTGGCGTAGTGGGTAGCATGCTGAGCGTCTACGCCCAAGATCGCGGTTTCAAACCCGGCCGAAGTCGTTGGATTTTTGTAGAGCGTTAAAAATCCCTCAGTATGCCTTCTTTCGGAGGGGAAGTAAAGCCGGTGGGCCCATGTCATAGATTTATGGCATGTTAAAGAACCTTCCAGCAACTACAATTGTGTGAAGCTAAATTTGTAGGTTGGATTTGATTAACGCTGTATTAAGTTCCAACGTTCGCTGCCAGGTGCCGGTTGTGGTGGCATATAGTTTCCAAGTTCACAGCTAGGTGTCGTAGCATTTGGTAGCAAAAGTAGGAACTACAGTCTGCAGTCCTTACCTGAATTACAGATAACACACACTAATACAGTCATCACAATTAACACCGGTTATCACACAGATTCTACACACACCCAAAGTACACGGGGCTACATGCCCGTGTTGTCACGGCCTCTAAACTGAGGAACCAACCAACCAACACACAGGTTTAGAATCTCTGTTCTATGCGGTTCATCTTGCTGAGGGTAATGAACTCTACCAATACGCACATCTTAAGAGCCTATTAATTTCGTCTGTGTCTGAGAGTAAATATTTTCGTCTACATCAGAGCTATGCGTTAGATCATAAACATCTCAAAATCGTCTCCCGTATTTGTTTTTGTTGATGAGAACACACTTAAAAGCTGGAGGCAGCAGAGACACATCAATACCTCCCACTCTAAACAAGTGTGGGTTATATTTAAATTTGTACTCCAACCTGACGTCATGCCAGGGTGCATTCTCGGCAACAGCGTATACAATTTATCTGCTGCATGCACATTCCATAGCAAGAAGTGAAGCGTGTTACCGTCTTTGAAACCGGCAGAAATCCCACGACAAATGACAGTACATGTATCCTGAATCCTAAACTACGGGGCAGGATGCCTTGGGGCCTCTGTCAGTCTTAAAGCGGGTGTCATTTCCTGTTTGGTGGTTAGCAATCTAGTGTAAGTTATAAGAACTTTGATTGAATGTCACATGGCTGACTCACTTACTCACTGGCATTAATGTTTTACCCACTTCCAAAAGAAGTACAAGCTAGATATTTGGCAATAGATTTTTTCCTGTAACCGCCGTAAAAATTCCTAAAGGGTCATTTTTTTAATTTTTAACTCCCAAAAAATTCAATTTGGCAGATGTATCTTTAAAGTCTGCACAGACCATCTATCGGAGGTTAATTGTGGCTAAATTGAAGGTCATATACATACATTTAATGAAAGTTCCTCAGCTACAGTGAATCGTGGATATATTTTTCAGATAACCGTATAGGAGGCCTGGACGGCCTTTACACTTCAGATCTAGCTGATGAATACTTGTTGCCTTGGTAACCATAACAGATCTAGATGATGAATACTTGTTGTCTAGGTAACCATAACAGATCTAGATGATGAATATGTGTTGCCTTGGTAACCATAACAGATCTAGATGATGAATATGTGTTGCCTTGGTAACCATAACAGATCTAGATAATGAATATGTGTTGCCTTGGTAACCATACAGGAGGCCTAGATGACCGTCGCAAGTTTTGATCTTAAATTATTACGCACATTTTTTATTGACCTTAAGCCCAAAAACATCCATGTCAAAACATATTCCATCGACAGCACCGGATTTTGAGAGATCTACAAGTTTGGTCCTATGACTTTTTTTCGTATCTCAGACGGTTATACCTTAGAGCTAGATCTATGGCAAATTTTGTACTTTTTTCACTACTAATTCACAATTATTCTTCACACTTCATAGGCAGTTACAGTCTTCATAGTTTGCATGGCAATCCAAGTTGAAGCATTCTGCAATTTTTGTCTTACGACATTTTTTCGTATTTCCATCGATTACACCTTAGATTTGGTGTGTTTAGTACATTTTTCACATATTGCCAGTAAGCAAGACTTTTTGTCAGAACACACGGAGAGTTGTGGCCGAAGCTCCCAGCGAGCGAATCTACAGCTGTCATTAAAACTTCATTGTCCTTGTTGCCTGTTTTCGGTTGTCTCTGCTCCCATCTGGCTCCTGTAACCCGCTATGACGCAAGCTGTGAGGCCACTGTCACAGACAATGAACTTCTAGGTCCCTGACGCACTTTCCTTCCTTGGCGAGTGGCAATAATTACTCTGTGAGGAGTCTGTCGAAATCTTTGGAAAACAGTCTGAGGAGTGTGCGATTGTTGCATTTCTTGCCCTCTTCTGTGTTTCGGGGATACGCGGTCAGGGTTCGATTCCCAACACTGCCAAGAAATTTAATTCTGGACTGAGTGTTGGAACGTGGGGCAAAACTGAGTTGATTCTCATCTCAGCCATCCTATAAGTGGTTTTCCATTTTTAAAACTAACTAACCCCATGGCCCATGAAGGGCCTAGGCCTACCAAGCGACCGCTGCCCAGCCATTTGGCCTGCAGATATTGGGGTGACACGTGGTCAGCGCATCGGATCTCCTCAGCCGTTAATCTTGGTTTTCGTGACCGGGGGTTTTCCGTTTTTGCTCTAGGCAAATGCTGGGATGGTTCCTAACTTACTTCCGAAGTACTGTAGAACCAATCGCAGGTCAGAACCTCCAAGTAAATCAATGTTATTGCATTCATTCTCAATTGATTGAGGAGAAATAAGCATTTGAAATCATCATTTATCTATCTATTATTTATTTATTTACTATCGCGTTGGAAGTCATTTTTCAGCGTTGCCTTGGTACAATTGGGTACAGTCATGTTGACCAACTGAAACGCATTAAATTTCCATTTATTTACTGATTTATTTATTGGCATCTAATTTTTACTCTGCCCTTGTTAATCAATACGATTTATTGTTATTTCATATGAGGGTCTTGAGAAATCTTGGTATCAGCCCCGTGTAGTTGGGTGTGTGTTGAACTTGTTTGATAACCCGTATTTACTGTATGTGATGACAGGGATGAGCTAGGCACCCAGGCACTTGAAATAAGGTAGACTACTATCTCGGCATTTGCTTGGAGGGAGTGTGGAGAATCACTGGAAAAAAACTCAAACTGCTGCCAGAGCCGGGATTCGAACCTGTGACCTCCGGACTTGCTGCAGCGATGACCAGGCAACATAAAACAAGTAGTTCCGTGAAGAACTAAAGCCTATTTTCATATATCCTACTTATGTTAATTGCCACTATCAACATAGAAAGTTTCAGTTTGATTGCTGTAATAGATTCGTAGATATTGTTATTGTAAATGTAGGGAATGGAGAGAGTTGTCCAAAATATCGAGTGGACAGTGTTACGAGCAGGGTTTCAAAGGGTAGGTACATAAAGTTTGGTTCAGATCGGTGAAACGATTTGTGCCAAAGGGCCTAAATGCAGGGAATGGAGTGGTTTGTCCGAAATTTCATTTAGACAGTGTTACTCGTCGGGTTCCAAGGGGTAAGTATACAAAATTTGGTGCAGATCGGTGAAACGGTGTAGATTTGTGCCAAAGGGCCTAAATGTAGGGAATGGAGTGGTCTGTCCGAAATTTCAAGCATACAGTGTTACTCGACGGGTTTCAAAGGGTAAGTGTGTAAAATTGGGTTCAGAACGGCAGTACGATGACTGCCTGAGCGAAGAAAATTGAAACATAGGAAGTAAAAAAGTACTCATAAGGTGGAATTTGATCCTCTTGTAATAGAGTCATTCCGACAACTGGGCATTAATTAACACGTTTGGTTACAAGTTACACGTATTACCTACCGGTAAACATAACGTGCTTTATTTACACACTCTTATAATATCACACGTGAAAGTGACGAATCATTATTATAATCTATACATATAAAGCTCGTTCACCAAGATTTTACTATTATTAATATATTTCTTGTTGTGAGTTTGCATTCACAAATTCTCATAGTGTGTTTCTTTTGTTTTTGTATTTCTCATAGTGTTCTTCTTTTGTTTTTGTATACCGTACAAGCACTGCCATCGTAATGTACAGGCCGTAAGGCTCCTACTGTGACGTCACGCCTAGGGTCGTTATAGTCGCAGCAGCAAGTCAGTCACTTCAAACCGAATATAAATTACGCTCCCACTTCAAGACGTAGAAAAATAGCAATGCTATTTAGGGCTGATTGGCACTTCCATTCGTTACCACTTCATACGCCTAATTATCGCTCCGCTTGTTCGAATCCGGCCGATGTAGCTGGCATTTAGAGAGTGAACAAAATGGTACATTGCCGGTACATTTACTAGGACGTTGAAGCACACAAACAGGGCTAAATTTCAGTATTTTGACATAGAGAATAAGATTTATTCTTGGCCCTTTTTTCGTTGTTCACCACTTTGAAAGGGTTTATGGTAGATGCTTGAGAAAACCCCACATCACTCTTGGCTATTCAACAGATCACATTCTAAACTGCTCGTGGATGACAAAGCACAATGTAACCTATCTCCAACTGTAATCATTGCACAGGCCACACTCGAGGTGACTTAAACAGGGCCTATCCTAACAGCACTAATTTCCTATGACTCAATCTAACTTGTTTCTTGCATCAGGAATTTACAATGGATTGTAATCTTGAAATCAGGTATCAAGAACCTACAGTACATACACCAGGTGCTAACAATCCCATTAATGAAAATACAGTAGCCTACACAAATGCTGCCGTGAAAACATTACCATATTCACTTGAGCTTGATCGAGAGACCATTCTCACAAATAATGTAACTTGGACTGACTTCAGTAGATACTGAATGCTGGATATCGCTTCTCTGATTTACATACGGTAAGTAACTTAGCCTCAACATTATCATATTAGAAATGTTTCCAATCCTAGCATAGGCTGACGTTTGGGAACTTCATACAATAATTGAAACCATATTAACTAACAACCTACCATCAAGGCGATTAGTTCTTCTCTCCCGAAGAATCTTATTTTCAGGGAAATGTTAACACACACTCTTGTATTCCCCGTAATGTAAAAATAATTTCTAGGAATGTTGTGTATGCATTGCTTTCTTAAATTGTCGTGGTGGGGAAAGAGAAGCAAGGCACATAATCATTTCTTTCATAATACCGGTAGTTGCTATAAACAAACGTTTTACATACCTGCGACCTGGGAATGAGGTTTACTGAACTAACGACATTTTATTACCATCCAAAAAACCTTGTATGAGTCGAAATAATAAGTGATATAGAGGTCCTAACTAAAACATAACCTTCTGTGTGATTACAAACATGCAAGACAAAATTTGCGTGGATACAATAACTTACCTACAAAATGAACATTTGTTCCAGAAAATAAATAATCCTCATTCTAGATGACGGAAGTAGAAGCATTCTCAAGTATCACTTTTCACGCGGATACTCATTCATAAAAGATATAAACAACACACCACAATGCAAAATGGTCGCCGACTCTACCCCCTACCGATCAGCTGATCACTCGATAAGAGTCGCTGCATGATGGCCTGTACATTACGATGGCAGTGGTACAAGTCAAATGTACTTTTTTGAATATAACCGTCTGTTTCCGGTTATGACCAATGGATGTTGGTGTTTGTTTCTTCTCCCATCAATTTGGAGTTTAGGACTGTATTTAGTAAACCTTTTTTGCTAATTATTTTATGACAGGTTATGAGCCCAGTTAAACGCTTATTGCTGTTAATGTGTGGACTTTGTGATGGGAGAATGTCGGTCGTTAAAGGGTGTTGATATGTGCGGCGCACATGTGGACAGTTAAGTGTGCATCCAAGATAGTTTTTGGTGAATTTTGTGGACGATTTTTCTATTGTGAGGACTATTTGTACGCTTTATTTTAAGTATACATACTAACATGGATTCAGCTACGGGAAGCAGCGAGCGAGTAGTTGCAATAGTGAGGTTACAGGACGACAATTGGGAAGCGTGGAGCACCCGAACAAAGGCATTGCTTCAAACAAGGCGTCTGTGGGACGCGGTTCAAGGTTTCCCACGAAAGACCGATACAGGAGAGGTAGAAGATACACCCGTTGAAGAGTACTCCGAGGCCCAACTGGGCAAAGATCAAGACGCGAAAAACTTGCTCATAGGTTTGGTCACCGACCCTTTCCTAGGTGATATCAAAGAAGCGGAGACAGCTAAGGAAGCATGGCAGAATCTTCTGACTTCATGTTGCGATACCGGAGTCCTTCAAATTGTGACGATGTTAGAAGAATTGTGTCTTTTTAAGAAAACTAGTGACATTAGCATGCGTACATTTGTTGATAAAGTGCTTACTTGGTGTGCACGGTTGGACGATGTAGGTATAAAATTTACGGATAAGGCCAAAGCTGCTTTTATTCTCAGAGGACTGGAAAAGCGGGAGTACGAAAATTTGATACGTTCATTGGAAAGCAATGAAGAAAACTTAAGTGTAAAGGTAGTGCGAGCCAAACTATTGTTGGAGGAGAGAAAGAACAAGTTGGACAAACTAAAGATGGAGCGAGAACAGGAGACTTATGCGAGGCTGAAGAAGGAAGAATCTGAGGGTGAAAGCGTGAAGGCAATGGTGGCAGCCATGCGCTTAAATTCCAAGGGGGGTCGTCAACAGCAGCAAAAGTGTCAACAAGCCAACAGGTAGTGGTGGATTCATGTGCTACAAGTGCCAAGAACAGGGGCATATTGCGAAGTTCTGTGATTTAGTTCATGAAGCAAGAAAGAAAGGTTCAGTTTTGTGTTTTAATTGTGCCAAGATAGGTCATACTTCCCGGAATTGTAGTAATGGACGCAAGGAAAATTTTAAGGTTAAGAATCGTGAGGTTATTGCCACGGTAAAGGACGATGAGGCGGCAAACGAATGTGTTCAGGTTAATGCTAGGAGTGTTAAGGTAAAGGCTTATGTGACAACTGAAAGCAAGGATGATGCATCTGATTGTGTATGCAGGTGGTATGTAGATTCAGGAGCCACTGAGCACCTGACACCTTATAAGGATATTCTGTATGATTACACCCCAAAGGTTTCTGGTAGTGTAGACACAGCTGATGGTTCCGTAGTTAGTGTATGTGGTATGGGAAGTGTGCTTATGAAGCTATCTGACAAGTGTGGAGGTTCTTTTCTGAAACTGAAAAGAGTGTTGTATGTCCCAGGTCTTCAAGACAATTTAATATCTGTAGGTCAATTTGACAGGAAAGGTGCAGTCGTAACCATTAAAGATAGCAAAGTTGTATTGTCAGATCATGAGGGTATATTCCTTACGGATGAGGCCGTTGGAAATATGTATGAGGTAAATTGTGATTATTTTATGGTAGAACAAGGGAAAGAATTTGCTTGTAATGACGAGGTGGAGGTTGTGTATGCTAAGAGCAACAAAGCTGTAACTAGCGGAATATGGCATCAGCGTTTTGGCCATGCTCTGAACATTCCAGATCGTGATTTTATACCCAAAGAAAAGAATCTTGATTGTGATACTTGTAAACAAGGTAAAATGAAAAGACTTAAATTTAATGAAAGAGATCATGTATCTCAGAAGCCATTAGATGTTGTGTTCTCTGATGTATGCCAGCTAGAGCACCCATCGATTGGAGGTAGCAAATATTTTATTACATTTACTGATGATTGTACCAGATTCTCATATGTAAGGTTCCTTAAGCATAAGAGTGATGCATTTAATGAGTTTCTCAAGGTTAAGGCCCTAATGGAGACAGCACAAGGGACCAAGTTGAAATCTTTCCATTCAGACAACGGTGGAGAGTATTTAAGTACAGAGTTTTGTAACTATCTTGAAAAGGAAGGTATTGTTCGTAGGTTAACAATGGCTTACTCTCCCCAACAGAATGGCGTTGCTGAACGCCTCAACCAGCAACTTCTCACCACTAGTAGGTGCATGCTCATTCAGTCAGGCATGCCAGTTCAATTTTGGGGGGAAGCCATCAGCACAGCCTGCTATATAAAGAATAGGTGTGTGTCATCAACTGTAAAGAACATCCCATTTGAACTGTGGACGAGTAGAAAGTTGTCAGACCAGGAATTGCTTATGTTAAAATCATTTGGTTGTAAAGTTTGGATCCATAAACGTAATGTGGAAAAGTTAGTGCCAAGGGCAAATGTTGGTGCAATGCTAGGGTACCCCGATGACTCGAGGGGCTACCGTGTATGGGACATCGAAAAGAAATGTGTCATTAAATCCAGGAATGTAGAATTTGTTGAAGATGTATTTCCGTTTTCTGTAAAAGCCCAGGAAAAACCTGTAACTCAGATAGATTGTGAACCTAGAACAGTTGGAGAAGTGTTTGTCGAGCAGAAAGATTGTGGAGGTGACGTGTTTGAACACGAAGTAGCCGAATCAGGAAATGAAAATTCTGTAACAAGTGATAGTGATGCCTTTTTGTCAGATTTTGATGTCGTAATAGACGCTCCATTACAGCTTGAACACACAGTATTACGCAGGTCGAGTAGAGAGAGAAAACTTCCCAGGAAGTGTGTATGTTGTAATGAAGTCAAGGTCAAATGTCACATTGTCATGTTGAGGTCAGAATATAACGATCCGGTGTCTTTTCAAGAAGCCACCTCACGAGATGACAAAGATAAATGGTTTGAAGCAATGAACCAAGAGATTGCCCTCTTGGAAAAACATAATGTGTGGACACTTGCAGAAGATTCAGGTGGCAAGACTGTCATAGGCACCAAATGGGTGTATAAAACTAAACGAAACCAAGAAGGTGAAGTACTTAGGTATAGAGCACGTTTAGTAGCTCAAGGTTTCAGTCAGATAAAGGGTACTGATTTTCTTGAATCCTACAGTCCTGTGGTAAAAAGGAAAACTATTAGGACCCTTATAGCCATAGGAGTAGAGCTTGAATGGGATAATTGTCATTTGGACATTGTATCGGCATACCTTAATAGCAAAATTAAGGAAACTGTATTTGTAAGTCAACCAGAACGTTTTCGCAGCGTAGAATACCCAGACTATGTGCTAAAACTCAACAAGAGTATTTACGGTTTATGTCAAGCTGGTAAAGATTGGCACAATTGTATCACTGCACAACTTGTCAAATTAGTGTAAGGCTAGTTATGTTTTTTTTTTTTTTAATTTTTTTTTGCAATTTGTGAATGGGGGGAAGTGTGAGTTTGCATTCACAAATTCTCATAGTGTGTTTCTTTTGTTTTTGTATTTCTCATAGTGTTCTTTTGTTTTTGTATACCGTACAAGTCAAATGTACTTTTTTGAATATAACCGTCTGTTTCCGGTTATGACCAATGGATGTTGGTGTTTGTTTCTTCTCCCATCAATTTGGAGTTTAGGACTGTATTTAGTAAACCTTTTTTGCTAATTATTTTATGACACTTGTCACGTGAGCGACCAGTGGTTGTAATCTCTCCATTTCTTTTACTTTCCGGTATCGCCTCTACAGAGTTAATACAGTTAAGTGATCAAGAAACTGCCCTTCATCCATTTTTGCTTTGCTAACTATGATAAAGTGTTTTATGTAGCGTAATGATTGTTTCTTGTAACTGTCATAGAAGTGTAACACCGGCCAATCTGTCAGAAATAGAATGCTCCCCTTGGTCACACACAACCAGGGACCTAAAACTCCTCGCTAACGTGTGGGGGAATTTATAAACTGAGGTTGCCTACAATAACAGACAAAAGAAACTTGAAAACTACGTTTTAAGGCCCTAGAACCATTCATGTCCGTAGTTGTGTAACTGTAAGAATATTTTAATAAATCTATTGTTGGCTGGCAATGCGGACTGCATCACGTCACCCCTACTAGTGTTCTGGTGCAGAATAGCGAAAATAGTTACATCTTGCGCTGCTTATAAATTGTAGTCACGGGGAGTAATTAGTGCAAAAAGATTTCTTAGGCCCCTTATAAAAATTATCATCATGAAAATATTATGCCTCTGTGAAAGTGCGATGGTGTTGGTGCAGTACATAGAGGTTCTCAGCTGCAATAAGCGTTAGTGTTTTCAAATTTACTTTGATTTATTCCGATCCTTATCCTTGAGCGCTATGTCGCGATAAATGTTACTATTGCTACCTCAGGAGCTCGGGACAGCCGAAGTTTTCCAAAGAGCACTGCATATTTTCCTACGGCTCTATGCGACAAAAACGACACTTTTGGTCTCTACTTTTCTAACAGCCAATGAGATACAGGCCCTTTTTTTTCACGTACTCCTCTTTCTAATCATATTTTTCAATTCGTTTGTGTATTACATGTATCAGTTAGTAGCTGACTGCGTGGCTCAGCGGTAACGTTCTCGCTTGTTGGGCCCAAGGTTGCAGGTTCGTATCCTGGCGCAGTCAGCTGGCATTTGAGGGTGCGCAAATGCGAGGGAGCCGTGTCAGTAGATTTACTGTCACGTTAAAGATCCCCTTCGGGGCAAAATTCCGACACCCCGGCGTCTCTAAAAGCCAGAGTAGCTAAATGGGACGTAAAACCAATAACATTCTTATTATTACTGTAGTTAGTAAATAGCTGTTTCCCTATTCATTATTATCATTATCATTACGGGAAAATGACCTGAAAGTTATTTATACACCCTAACCTGAAAGACATAAGATATTTATAGCAAAATAACACGCGTTATGTACAGAAATGGGGGCACATAATTTGGTGACATGTTTCGGTTGGCAAGCGATCATCTTCAGATCCTGCTCACTAATAAATGTACGATGTTTAAGAATTACACTTATGCACAAATTCAGGAATGATGTCCACACTGTTTTGTTAATTATAATATATTCTAATTCAATCGTACCTATTTACATTGGTGCCCTATATTATGTTGTTCTAATGTCAATGTGGCGAATACACAAACGATGCATTGCAGTAGCGCGCTGAGCACTGTTGCCGCAATGAGACTGGCGAGAGAAGACACGTGACCTTCAACATATTTTATTGTCCCTTTCTTTTCTTATTTGACCCAGGTTTTTCCTTTTTTTAATGTCACGTTTTTATGTAAACAACAACAATATCAATAACAACTGGAGGTGTAACACTTTTCCACTCGGTATCTGTATATTTTTTGTCGGGGTGATTTTGAAAAATGAAACGGAAATGGATGGGACGGAAACAATGAGCGCGCGGTGGCGGAGATTAATACTGTCGGCCATTTGGTTATGTGTAATCTATATCGCATACAAAATTACTTGAATGTTTGGAGGCCCCATTTAATATATTCCTACCATAAATCATCTTCAAGTTGTCGTTCTTTGGTGTAAAAATATTCATTGTATCATATTTGCTGAAAATCGGCACTGGAGTTTTACAAGTAGTTATTTCAATGACCAACAGAGTTCACTGTTAACAAGGGATAACATGTCACATGTTACACATCATATGTGACTACTGTAAGGCTCGTAATTCTTTTTTTTAACGCAATTGTGATCCGCTGAAACTATGGTGAAAACTTATTCATTATTTCAGATTTAAAGTCCCCTTTCCATCCAAAATAAGCCACCCTAAACACAAGGCGCTCCGAATCTATAATGGAAAGGAATACAGTTATTTAATCTTATAACTACATACAATAGACCACCAGTTTAAACCGACTGGAAAGCTGTCTTTGATAGCGTAATACCGGCCTGGAGAGAAAATCACTGAAGGGTAAGGCGAGCATATCCTGAGTAGGCTGTCTCCACTTGGAAGCTAGGGGTGGCGAGCGGCACATTTCAAAGCGAAGAGAAAGGAGGACACATCCTGCGCACAATGAAAGGAAACCATAAGAATGTGAATCATAGTGAGAGCAGCCGGAACTACCTCGTCCTTACTTCTTCCTTGTTTCACTCAAATGTCCTTCTCAAGGACCCCTGACACTCTTCTTTCCAAATCTCATACCAATACACACAACGGCACAAATACACAACTTTTATATTGCACATATTGCTTGCTGGGTGGGATTGAATTAGGTGTAACACTGCTGAGGCCTGGATTCAATTCCCGGCTCTGCTAAACAAATTTCATTCTCGTCTGACGGCTGGAGCGAGGTTGACTGAGCCTCGTGAGCAAAACTGTGAAGAGGCGGTTTAGATTCCTACCTCATTGTAGTGATTGAAGCCTTGTTTCTATGTTGCCTAATTTTATTAAAGAACGCTTTCCAGTCGGTTAACACGAATTCTGACTAATTACATACATTAGGTGGGAAACAAGTACATTATGCAACAAGCCTATAATGGCAATAATTAAGACCATTATAGGCGAGTTGCATACGGCTGTTTATGTTCGACGATAATTATAACTATAATTATAATTATGTTCGAACATATTCATAAATATCTGTCAAGATTTCGCCAGTTTTATGTACTGAACAGAGCGCATGAGACGCAGAGAATACCATGGCCTCCTGGAATACCCCACTATGACGCTAGAAGCCACGCAGTGAAATTTAAAATAGGGGGCCATGGAAGTGAGCGCAGGTGCGATGCTATCCTCACCTAATTGGTTTTCGAAGTGAAATGCCATGTCCTGTGGTTCGGATTCCACGTAAAAAAAAGGAGGTCCCGTGGCTCATGATCTCGAGATTAACGGTCACGTTAAACTACAAGCTTCCTTCCTTCCTTCACCTAATTGGTCACACAATTGTTTCATGAGCTCTAATTGGTGGGAGAAACTGTTTCATTATGAAAACTTGTACTATAATGAGCCTCATTACAGCAGTCGACAGTTTTTTGACATATACTATTTACATTTCGCCAGGGTTGAACATATAAGTATTTAACACCATCATCATATTCTAACCGGGTGAGTTAGCCGTGGTCGTTACGGCGTGTCTGCAGGCAGTCGCTCACATCCGGGAGGCGAGGAGGTTCAAATCTCCCCGCCGGCAACCTTGAAGATGGTCTTCTGTGGTTTCCCATCTTCCTTCCAGGCAAATGCAACTTAAGGCCACGACCCCTTCCTACCCAAATTCTACCTCAATTACAAATACACACACTATTACAGACATCACAGTGACACAGGTTATCAGACAATTCTACACACACCCAAGTACATGGGGCTACATGACCACGGTGTTACAAAGCAGTTGCGTGTAGACCATGTAAGCAGTTTGGCTTTGCTGATGAAAAGACAGTCGAAAGCTAACAAGAACTGAAGGGTGTATGGTAGGCTATACAAATCAGCATTTCTATAATGAAGGTGTCGGGATGGAAGAAACACAAGAAAATAGAATGTCAGATAGGAGGGAACTAGGTTGGTTGGTTCCTCAGTTTAGGGACTGCGACAACGCGCTCATGTAGCCCCGTATACTTTGGGTGTGTGTAGAATCTGTCTGATAACCGGTGTTAATTGTGATGACTGAATTAGTGTTTGTTATCTGTTTTCAATTCAAGTAAGGACTGCAGACAATAATTTCATGTAGTCCCTACTTTTGCTACCAAATTCTACCATCCACAACACCTAGCTTGCGGACTTTGCCTACCAGATGGCATGGCAGTCAGCACCTGCTGGCGAACGTTATCAATTCTACATACAAATTTTGGCTTCACACAATTGTAGTTAGTGGAAGGTTCTTTTTCATGCCATAAATCTATGACATGGGACCGTCGGTTTTACTTCCCCTCCGAAGGAAGACATACTGAGGGATTTTTAACGCTCTTAAAAATCCGACGATTTCGGCCGGGTTTGAACCCGTTACCTTGGGTATAGAAGCTCAGCATGCTACCAACTACGCCACCGAACTAAATTGGAGCAGTGTATTCTCTCAGGATGGTCGTACGGGAAGGACATAGAGTCGAGGTGCAGGGAGTTCTCAGTTGCGATCTACAGTATTCTGCAAGAAACAAGTTAGTGTAGCGAAGAAACTCTCCCTACATTGCTCAGTATTTACGCTGACCTTGCTGTATAGAAGTGAGAGCTGATATACAGGGTCTTTCATATAAAATAAGAGCGCCAAGCGGCGGCTTTGTTAACCGCTGCTGCGGTCACTTTGGCCGAGCTTGTGGCGCGCCACGGCCCCCTGCTTTAAGCGTGTGTACAATCCTATATGATGCAGCGGCCTTGCTAGCGTGTGTACAATACTGAAATCTTACTTTAGTTAGTTATTGTTGATGAAACCGAAACCCCTGTAGTATTGAAAGCGCGCACATAGTACATACGATGGCTGGTTTTCTTTTTCCAAGTTCCGATGGACTGTATAAAAATAACAGATTGACATTACCAAACTTGACCTTGCAATAAGCGTGCAGGTGTTGTCAGTCGCCAGTCTAAACCTCAAGTGAGACAGTTATCATTGCAACATCGTATTTTTTATGTAAAACTTATTTTAAGTACGAATCGCCTCGGCGGGTACGTGATGCATTTGTTCAGCAATTTCCTGATGAAGTGCCACCTTCACTAGCACAGATTCACGTAATTGCAAATAAGTTTGACACTACTGGCTCGGTGCTCAATAAAAAACATGCCCGCACACGAACAGTTTTAACAGAGGATGAGCTAGATGACATTGGCGAGAATCTTGAACGGTCTCCGAATAAATCACTCACAAAATTAGGGGTTTCGGTTTCATCAATAATAACTAACTAAAGTAAGATTTCAGCATTGTACACACGCTAGCAAGGCCGCTGCATCATATAGGATTGTACACACGCTTAAAGCAGGGGGCCTTGGCGCGCCAAAAGCTCGGCCAAGGTGACCGCAGCTGCGGTTAACAAAACCACCGCTTGGCGCTCTTATTTTATATATAAGACCCTGTATACGCTAGAAGTAACTGATATGAGAATAGCACGAATGATTGCTGGAGCAATGACAGGAATAAATTCGTAATGAACAGATAATGGCTAAGTTAGAGATGAACTCGCTAGATGAAGCTGTTCGTATGGGTCGCCTCAAATGGTGGGGTCATGTGAAGAGAATGGGAGAGGAGAGATTACCTAAGAGGTTAATGCACTCGTCTATAGCGGGTAAGAGAAGTGGGAGATATGGAACTGCGCCCATAGTCTAGTCGGCTGTTAGCCCAAGGTCCGTTTAAGGGGAAGTGACGGACTGTCTCCCACCACTAGCTTCTGCACTGCTGAGGTAGGTAGTCCCCCGTCCCGATAAGCAGCTGTACTACAGACCTCCGGGGGTGGCAGCTAATCACACTAACCACTACACCACTGAGGCGAATAATAATAATAATAATGATGATAATAATATTAATGATAATAATAATAATGATAATAATAATAATTATAATGATAATAATAATAATGATAATAATAATGATAATAATAATGATAATAATAATAATGATAATAATAATGAAAATCAACAGCCTTTTTCCAGTCATTGGACCGGGTCAGGGTTGGAATGAATGAAGCCCCCATCTAGCGGCGAGAATAGGCATTGTGCCGGCTTACGAAGCCTGTCGCACTCCTCTGGGACAATGATTAATGAATGACAGATGAAATGAAATGATATTGGAGAGTGTTGCTGGAATGAAAGATGACAGGGAAGACCCTAAGTACCCGGAGAGAAACCTGTCCCGCCTCCGCTTTGCCCAGCACAAATCTCACATGGAGTGACAAGGATTTGAAGCACGGAACCCAGCGGTGAGAGGCCGGCGCGCTGCTGCCTAAGCCACGGAGGCTACACTACTAATAGTAATAATAATAATACAACTCTCTGTAATCCACCATAAATAACTACCCCTCTAGTTTTGTTATACAATAAAAAGTATAATAATCTTCTAAATGGTAAGATTACCTCAAACTAGATTATTAAACATTTGCAATAACAAAACTATTTTTAAAATATGGTTAGGTTGTTGAAAACACGCCAATGTACCAGTTAATGTTAATATTGCTAGAACAAAAATTAAATATTAGTCTGTTTTGAAAACTGTACCTGTTTTATGTATCCCAGGCCAACACTAATCTCTTGTCCCCAATCTGGACAGGATATATTTAGTTGTTCGCAATCTGGACGGTTTTTGACTTGTTCGCAATCAAGACACAACCTATTTGAAATTAGTCACTTCAAATTCACACCACTCGACACAACATAATTCGGTAGAGGGGTGTAGGGAGGGACCTACCTGACCGCTCTCAATGGGCGCACTTCCACTGCCACGTTTAAAGTTTGATGCTAATGACCAGGGTCATTAGTGAAGCTTGGGGGCAGTTCCATGCAACCCAGTGAAGTAAAGGAGGCGATGGTTTGATTCTGTGTTGACCCATTTCAAAGTGTTGTGTGTGCCGCAGTGCTAACTGTTAATATGGGATCCTACAGGCGTCTACTTCGCAAATAGAGGCTTGCACTAGCCAAAATCATCTCAAAAAATGAAAATAAATTAATGATTCCTTCTTGGAAAATGGTTAATTAAAAATATTCTGTACTTTTGTAATAAGTGTATTGAGTTTGATGTCTCTTAGGTAGTAAGTTTCATTTGGATTATTGTCCATTCAATGAATACCATAGACGAAATGTCACTGATTACATAGTTCATGCTGCATTTTTGATCTTAAGGATTTTAGCGTTTGTATAAGTTTTGAAATTGAATTGCAGTATATTCTTAGGCAGAAAAATATATGAATGTTGCACAAATTGACGAATAACAAAATATAGTTATTATTATTATTATTATTATAACGGCCACAGTGGCCAAGAGTGCTAACGCGCTACCTCGTGTCTCGCTGCTATCGGGACAGCGTTGGTTCAAATCCCACCTCGGTCGTCTTGAAAATGGTTTTTGGTGGTTTCCCATTTTCACCAGCTGGAAAACACTGGGACGGTTCCTTTCAATAGGTCCACAGCCCATTTCCTTCCAAAAACCCTTCCTGGCCCGTCCTGTCATTGGCTGCACTAATAAAATTGTTATTATTGTTATTTTATGGGGATTGAACAAGAACATACAATAATTTGTAGCCCATGTTTGTGCGCAATGCACCAATACTCGTGCTTCGTGTTTGACCTTCATTAAATGGAAACATTCTCTATTACTCAATCTCCGTGAAACCTTCACTGAACAAATGTCAGGAACAGTGAATCACATAGGCTAATGTAAGTATATTCATGATCCTCGGTGAGGTAAGAAGCGAGCCTAATAACTCGCATGTGCATAAACCACTTTGTAAACAAATTGTCGATAATTATCAAGTCAGAGTGCAATGCTTCACTGCTGCGGTAACGATCGGTTACTAAAGTGAGCACCCCAAGTGTATTTACCACCCGTCCTGCTTTACTGTTATGCGGGCTAGACACGACACATGGGCTATCGTCTTGTTTATTTGTTTAAAACCAGTTTATAAACAAATAAATATATTTCCGTTCACTTTTCGAGAAATGTAAGATTTTTCCTGTACTATTGAGACTCCGTTTGGTTTAGGAACGTGAGTTAGCGTATTATACACTGTATATAATAATACATCTCGCTAATCGGCGGAGAATCCATTCCGATTATCTGTGGAATATATTATGATTCAGTGTTAACAAACAGTGCACAATATGTAAAGAAATTTACAAATACATGTAAATTTAATAATAAGAAGAACACAATATATTACGGAATATTTCAGGCAACAGATGGTTTGATGGCCAGGTATGATTGTGATCCAGTGAAGAACTATACACCAAGATAGAACCAATAATGTCGTCCATCAATTAGAAAAGATTGCTGTTCTACGGACACATCTTCCGTATGACTGATAATAATATCGTATGGCGTCGGATGCCGGGTGCAAGCTTTGTTATTTGACGCATGTTGAATTTAGTCGTTCCTTGGAACGCTATAGAAGTCAAGGAGGTTAGATATCTAAGCTCCTTGACTTCTATAGCGCTTTCTAGTAGAGAATGGAGGAACTTACTGTTGGCGGAAATGGGGCCGATAGCCTCGATGTTAGGCCCCTTAAAACAACAATTATCATCATCATCTGTTGGCGGAAAATCCCGAGATTAATTTTGCCATTATGAACACCGCCTACTGAATTCAAATGGGGTCTTTAACATACCAACATCGTATGACATGCGTGTCGCCTTTCAAAAGTCACCATGGCCAGGAACGAACCTGCAAGCTTGGGGTTGGTTGTCCAACACGATAAGCACTCACCCACCGTGGCAAACCGTATGACTGATGACCGATTGACTAACTAAATCTGGAATTTCACAAAGCCAAAGGCAACCAGATGGAGGTGTTTCCAAGAATGTGAGAAAGACCTGATGCAAATTGGTATTACAGAAACGAAAATCCAGGACAGATTTAAATTTCGCCAAATGGTCAGAAACTATCAAAATTTTAAAGTGGAATCTGAGCCCGAGAGAGTGCCTCTACCAGAAGCACTGATCGATGGACTCAAGAAATACTGGGAGGATGTCAAAAACAACATCGAGACACAAAGGATATTGATTGATTGTTATTGTGCAGTCCATAGAGGCTCAATTCAATATTGTAAAAGGAAAGTAGTCTAATAATAATAATCCTAGGATGTCATTGCTACAGCCAGCACAAAACCCCACCAGCCCCCCACTGTTTTAATATATTAAACGTTTAGTTGCCGGAGGTGTTGATGTAAATGATGAAAATATCGTAGAGTGGATCGAATGTGATGCCAATGAAACGGGCTTTGAACACCTCACAGGTGAAAACATCATAAATCATAAGAATCGGAAGACAATGAGGAAACGCAGATGCAGAGGACTGTTACTCATGATGCAGCATTAGGACACATTGACAGGATTCTTCAATACCTCGAAGAGCAAGACGACGCATCACTTTGTGACAAGATGGTGTTGAGAAAACTCAAATCACAAATAAAGAAAAAGTGTTTCACTACGAAAAAGCAAAAGCAAATGACCGTTTTTTTTTTTTGTTAAACAGTAAACAAGACTTTTTAATAACACACATAACATCGACTGAGTTTTGTTATCATGTACGTCCTTTTATTGTATAATAAACTTATTTAAAGCACTTGTGTGTTGTTTCTTAGAGCCTTCGACCTTTGTTTAACAATTACCTGCAATTTTGCGGCTTATCCGCGAAATTCGATTATCCGCGGTATCCGCGTCAGTCAATTCCGCGGATAATCGGGAGTTTACTGTATATATTTCGTATGGCATGAAGATACAATTATTGAAATATAAAGTATTTACAAGTAAATACATACAGATTGAGACCTTGATCTGCAAGTAGCTTCAGTGTTGCTGGAGCTGGATATCTAATGTATCTAACAATTCTACAGCTTCGTCACTAGCTTGATGAATCGACTTCATAGTAGACCATTGAACCATAGCGATGCGACTGATGGTCTGAGGCACATCTGCACAGTTGCAGAAAGGATTCTCGGCAATTTTCCATTTGTGCTTCCAGAACTGACATCTACCGTGTTGCGTTCTTATACGATTCAGCGACGTCCAGGTTTTCCTGGGAAGGTCGAAACCAGGGGGTTGCTTAACTGGATGTGAGATAAGACCTAATCTGTCTGGATTTGAAGTCAGCCACTCATTGCGCCAAGCTTCATTCACATGAAACTGCTCTTGGACCAACTTCCTTGTGTCCAAGAAGGAGGTAGGTGATATTTGTGTAATATTCATCGTGATGTATAACATAGTGTCCCACATTAGCTGCCCACTCAGTGAGTCAGTCCCCAAGGAGGTCGCGAGTGGGTGTCGGGCACGGAGCTTGCATTGTTAGCAAATTATTTTCCAGTACTAGGGGACCCAATGCGAGAAACCTCCCACCCGGCTGTTTAAATCTGTTTATTTGTTTAAACGCACTTTTTAAACAAATTGTCCATATCTATGAAATAAGAGTGTAATTAGTCACTGCTGCGGGTAATTCTGTTTGGATATTCTTTTCAATACACAATGGGTTATGTGCGCCCCATGTGTATAGACTACCCACCAGGCCCTAGTGTTATGCGGGCTGGACGTGACACAGTTCTGGCAGGGGCTATCGCCTTGTTTATTTGTTTAAACACACTATTTAAAAATACAAATATATTTTTGTTGACTTTTCAAGAAATGCAAGATGTTTTCCTGTACCATTGAGACGATTTGGAAGATTTTAACTCCCTCTGGTTCAGCAGCTTGAGTATTTTGTCGGATGAACTTCGAGTATTATATAGTATATATTCTCGATTGTCCGGGCTAATGGCTGGGGTGAATGGCACGGATAATCTAAAAGCATGTGTGCATTGCAAAAAGAATGCCTTCAATTTTATCATTTTAAATGATCTTGTCGTCTTCGTCGTTACGCTGGGGTCTGGCGTTACGTTACGGTGACGGGACGAAATGTACCCAGATGCACTGAGGTGTGTGACGTCATAGTACCGCTTGGTGCATATGTAACCCGACAATCTCTACTTCGTTAGTATAAGACAAAAATCCCCGATTCTTGGATGTCACGGGTAATCTCGAGAACCACTGGATGGATTTCGATGCGGTTTTCACCATTATGTAAAGGATATCTCGAGGGAAGATTCTGTAGAAAATAATTTATGTATGATCAAAGGAGGCCAAGCAGTAACGATTTCAGTGAAAAAGTCGAAAACAAACTTGGCGTCCGTGCGCTTCTTAAGGTTACGCTGGGCAAGCCGTTAAAAATATCAATATAAGTGTTTAGTGCTTTTCAGTCGGTCAACACGAATGTACCCAAAAGAGATGGGTTATGCCCTAATCCTGAAATAAATTACATGAGATTAATAAAACACTAGGATGACCAGTTTCGATCGTCAAGCGATCATCATCAGATCCATTACACTTAGGCTATAAAATCTATGTTTGAAATACAGGTGAAAATATTTACAATATCACCATTTAGCATTTCACCTAACATATATACTGCATTTAGCATACACTGACAGTTGCAGTACCAATACTGCAACTAAATAATTGTACATATTGTAAATATTTTCACCTGTATTTCAAACATAGATTTTATAGCCTAAGTGTAATGGATCTGATGATGATCGCTTGACGATCGAAACTGGTCATCCTAGTGTTTTATTAATCTCATGTAATTTATTTCAGGATTAGGGCATAACCCATCTCTTTTGGGTACATTCGTGTTGACCGACTGAAAAGCACTAAACACTTGTTTACTAAGGCAACACTGAAAATATGGCTTCAAACACCACAAATATCAATATATTATGAGCGTAAGAATTGGTCAGCATGAAAAGTTCTACAAAAAAGTGCGCGAGAGCATATCTCTATCTTCAATACATCGCCCATTATAAGTGTTTTTAGACTGGATGGAAGGGGCACGCCCCCGCGCGCTTGACCTTGCTTGCCCTTGGTTTGCACTTGCCGTTCGCGAGTAATTTGAAACAAGATAAGCAAGATAAGTATTATGCAGATAATTTTCTAACATGTCAAGAGTCTTTTCGCGAGAAGCCTCCAGCCTTTCTAGCATTTTTCAGCATTTGTAGCATTTAAAGTGATACAAAGTCTAGTCTTTCAGACTGACTGTCACTTTTTTTAAATACAGTACCATTGTAACGTGTTTTTCGAGGGGTTTTATGCAACTGGCATAAGTCAGTAGGAAGCCATTCTATATTTATTTACGCGGCAAATTGTTCAGCCAAGAGAATTTTTCATGGTAATTTATTATTATTATTAATTTATTATAATTATTATTAAAGTATTTTCGGAGCATTTTATAAAAATTATTAGCATTCAGATAGGTTTTCTATGTCTTAGAAAACGCTATCAAGCAAATTATTACGAACGACAATATCATAGAAAATTAAGTGATTACGGAATTTTACGGAGTTTTGTCAGTTAGGGTATTTGAGAGACATGACTCACTGGGAATTCGAATACAAGCTGATTCCTGTCGAGAAGTATTACGCAAGGCTGGGTCGCAAGGTCTAGAAAAGGCGAATTGTTGGGACGGAAAACGACTTCTCCCTCTCGCGCGCCGAGTGTAATGAGGCAGAGGAGGGGAACTGGCGGCGTGCTCAGCCAATCAGGGGAGACAACGTAAGCTAGAAGACGGTACCGAGGTGGGGGAGCCAACAGGTGCATATATCGTTCGACGCGCCGTGAAACGAGGACTATCTGTGTAGAACTTGCGGAGTACGGTTGGAAGTGCGTGTCGCTCCGATGTTCAGTGGAGTTGAAGACTAACTTTTGCAAAACTTAACCAGTGCGGTTGTACGAGTGTTTGGGTCCGAGGTACGGACCATAGAATTATCTAATCTACCAGAATATCATCAAATTCCGACGGAGATGACGACGTCCAGGAGACTGTGGGAAGCTCACAGCATCAGCAAGTACGAGGGAAATGCCTTGGCAATTTCCAATGGTAAGCGCAAATGACGCAGAAATACGCAATCTCTCATTTTTCTTTGTTTTACATTTCATATTTCAGTAACTTCATAGCTTGGAAATAAGAGTAAAATCAATTTATCAGACTCCGTTTTCACGTAATTTTCTATCGGTAATATTCAATTCACAACGCTCCAATTTAAATTTTGTACTTATTATTATTATTATTATTAATTTTGCTATACTTGTTTTATATAATAAATTCATTTCTTTTACAATGCAATCTTTGCTTTCAGTAGGTAGCATTAGATATAGACCAATTCCTTCTCCTGATACAATTGTTTGTTGGGTTAATGATCAAATCATACCACGATCTGAGTGAATAGTGTCTTGAAGGTGTTCTGCCAGAGCTAGACGTTGTTAAATACAAATTTAGATTTCAACATTGCATTGAGGTCTTGGCGCCCATTAAAACAACATAGCTTAGGCAAAGGTAAACAGTTACATTTATCTCCCAACAGTGTGGGCTAGCCAAACTGCCACATTGTACGCTCAACGTTAGGGGCTAGCAAAACGTTACACTTGTCGCTCAACGTGAGGGCGAAAGAACCCATTACATTTGTCGCCGACAACTTGGGGATGAAAACCTAATAACATTTGTGGAAGGAGAAGGGTATATATTTCTGTGCCTGTATTTTGGGGGTTATTTGTCTTTATCAGTGTATATCATTGTGGGGGATGAGAAAGAAAGACAGATGAGGTTACGTAGTGGTCATCAACTGGAGAGTGATGATACGAGCAGTATGTCAAGTGATGGTAGTACCGGGGTAGCGGAGGTAAATCCCGATACTGAAACAGGGAGTGTAGGCGGCCAACCAGAATTAAAAACTTTACTTCTCGAGTTCATGTATCAGAACAAAGTTAGTAGTGATGCCTTAAATGCAAAATTAGAACAGAATAATGCAAAATTAGTACAAAACAGTAGGGAAAATAAAGAAAGTACAGAAGCCTTAAATGCAAAATTGGAACAGAATAATGCAAAATTAGAACAAAACAGTAGGGAAAATAAAGAAAGTACAGAAGCTTTAAATGCAAAATTAGAACAAAACAGTAGGGAAAATAAAGAAAGTACAGAAGCTTTAAATAAAAAATTAGAACAGAATAATGCAAAATTAGATAAGAACAACAAGGAAATTAGTGTGAAAATGGAGCAGATTAGAGGAGAAATCAGAGGAGTAATGGAAGAGAAGGTTAAAGAGATCATTGCAGATGTAGACAAGAAATTAGGAAAAGTACAGGAGGAGTTAGAAATTAGAATCAGTACACAGGCTGAAAATTTAAAAGAACTAGTGCAACTGGAAACACAGCAGGTCAAAAAGCAATTGGGGGGAGAAATTGACAAAATTCAGGTAGCAACTAAAGAGGTTAAGGAACAGCTGGGGGGTAGAATTGAGAAAGTCCACTCGCAAATAGTTGCAGAAGTAAATGATTTAAGAGAGAGTAATAGAGAGAGCATTAGCAAGATTGAGGAGAAACAAGCAAAGCTATATGATAAAGTAGAAGAATCAGAAGGAAACATTAAATTAACAGTAAACAGTATTGAGAGGAAGGCTGAGGAGAAAATCGCAGAATTAGAATTAAAATTAAAAGCTAGGATCAGGCAAGAAAATAGTCAGAATAGGCCAGTTTTTGTGAATAGCACACACAGGGAGGTAGAACTGGGTAAGTTCAGCAATCGACAGGGGTGCCCAATGGAGTTCATGAACACTATAGAAAATAAATTCGGGGAGAGGTTGGAAAATGGTAGTATTGAGTGGTGCCAGGTAGTTGAAATTTTAGAACAAGTGTTTGTGGGGGAAACGAGGAATTGGTTTGCTGTCTACAGAGACAAGTTTACTGATATTAATGATTTTAAAATGAAATTCTGTGAAAAGTTCTGGAATGAGGTTATTCAGTCGCAGCATCGTGAGGGAGTAGTGTGTGGTAAATATAACCCTAAAGGAAGCTCCACCATGACCGAATACTTTTTAGGGCAGGTATTAGTGTGTAAATATCTGGATGGCTTGAAGGAGGAAAGTGATGTGGTAAGGTTGCTACTTAGGCACTTTCCCTATAGGATCAAGGAGGCTGCTTGTATCCAGAATGTAAAGACTATATCACAAGTAGAAAATTTGTTAAGCACATTTGATGCACTAGGGAGAGGGGGTTATGAGGACAATTTCAATCGGAACCAGGGTAATAATAATAATAGACCTAATGAAGCCAGGCATCAAGAAGTTCAAGGGAACGGTGGCGAAGGGGCCAACGCTCAAAATAGAAATAATAATAATCAGCTAAATCAGAACAGAGGAAATGACTATGGTAATCAGTATCAAGGGAGGAATAATGATTTCAGGGGAAATCAAGGGAGGAACAATGATTACAGGGGAAATCAAGGGAGAAACAATGATTTCAGGGGAAATCAAGGGAGAAATTATAATGACAATAATTACAACCAGAATAGGGGTCAAGGAAGATGACAGCCTAGTGGTAGTAATATACAGCCAAACAATGACAACACAGCCCAGAACAACCAGACCAGTTTAGTAGTTAGTAGTGCTACGGCCAGCTGTAGCGGTTCTTTAAACGCGAACCAGGCTGCGAAGTAAGGTCAGAATCTCAGTCTGTAGCATGCCCTGTCCATACAATTATACAGGAACCCTATGACCTAAATGTAAGAAATGAATTATTACATGAACTAAATGATGAAGGTATTATTCAGGAAGTGGTTAGTAAGAGCCCCATAGTTAAATTTAACGTGTCCGAGGCGTACACAGATGTTTTAATTGATAGTGGTTGTATGAAGAGTTGCATAAGTAGTGCATTTTATGATAAAATGAAAGGAACTGGAGTAAATTTTGAGGAGATGCCAATTGAAAGCACTTTTGTTATCACAGCTGTTGGGAAGAGGTCTAAAGTAATTTCTAAGCAAGTTTTAGTAGACATTAAAATTAATAATCATGTAGAGAAGCAGATTTGCCTTGTAATTCCAAATTTAGTATTCAGTGTTATCTTGGGTTCAGAGTGGCTAAGTAGAGTGTCTGGTAACTTATGTTATGATGTAGGGAGTTTGAAATTTAAATGGGGAGATTCTGAAGTAGAAGTAGCGTTCAATGACCATATTCAGAGGAGTAGTATTGTAGGTGTGATTTGTACTTTAAATGAGATATCGCCAGCCGTAGAGCGGGGTTCTCCATGTTTTGTGGGCAGTGTGATTACGAACGGAAGTCTAGAGGACTCGTTACGTGAGGCTGCATTTCAGGGAAATATAGAGGATGAACAGTGTGTTCGGCTCTATGATGTGTTATGGTGTAATAGGAGAGTTTTTGAGGATCGCATTGGTATGGCCAATTGCTATACACATTCATTGAACGTTATTGATAGGTCAGTATTCACAGGACATAGATATCCTGTACCTTTCGCTTATCAGAGTGCAGTTGGGGCACAAATTAACCAGATGCTTGAAGATGGGATTATTGAGCACTCGAACAGTCCATATGTTAATTCTTTGATCACGGTACCCAAGACCGACGGCACTGTTCGTATTTGTTTAGACGCTCGTTTGGTTAACAGTAGAATTAGTTCAGATCAGCTGAAATCTATGTCAATAGAGGAATTAATGCAAACATTTGAGGGGAAGAAGTATTTCACTTGTGTAGATTTGAGTTCCAGTTTTTGGCAAGTGCCACTTATGTACGAAGATAGACCATTTACAGCTTTTAGTCATAAATATAACCTTTATCAATTTTGTAGAACACCTTATGGGTTAAAGAGTAGTTCAGCAGCTTTAATTAGGGCATTAGGGGATGACACAGGAGAGTTTGTAACCATTTACATAGATGATATGGTAATTAGTTCACGCAGTTTTGAGGAGCATCTACGTCATTCAGATATATTTTTTCAGAAGTTAGATCAGGCAGGGTTCACTTTGAAGCTGTATAAGTCGTCATTCTGTCAGTCAGAAGTGACATTTTTAGGTCATAGAGTGTCGAGTAGAGGTGTTACACCATAGGAAGGTAGGGTTAGCATGTGTGGACAGTAGCAACAGGGCATCGTTACAGACACTGAGAAATATGCTAGTGGAGCAACGTGATGACGTTCATTTAAAGGGAGCCACTTGCAAGGTTGGAAGCAGGTGACGCAGAAACATTTATAGTTTCCAAACGTATTGGCAAAACAGCATATGTGCTGGAGAATAGTGAGGGAAACAGATTATACGGGACGTATAATATACATAGTCTACGAAAATATGTGTCATAAAGTGAGTGTGTTTAGCTGGCGAGCCAGCCTATCAAATGAGTAAGTGTGGTATTTGGTGCGTGGGAGGAGATGGTCTTCCAGTCAGGCGTATCAGAAGTCACACAGGGGGGTAGTATGTAAGTAAATGAGAGTTTTTAAGGTACAGGGAAATATGACGGGATTGTTGGATGCTCTTGAGCACTAAAATGTCTCGATACACCAAGGCCAGAATTTGGTAGCGCTGGTGAATTCCCATTTGCCTCCAAGAGATGGGTGAGCGCTTGAACAGGGTATTTTTGCTTAAGGCGTCCACGAGGCAAAAGATGGGCCATCAGAAGGCGAGACAGTCCTTCATGAAACTCATACATATCAGCACACGTGATTTCTGTTTACGGCCTCGCCATGTAAGATTTGTAAGTGTGTAATTTAAGATAATTTGTACAATGGTATTATTTGTGTGAGGAGAAATGGTCTGTGTTGAGAACTAGTATTAAGTAGAATATGGTTAACGGGAACTTAACAAGACAGGGAGATTACGGCACAGAAATATTTGGTGTTATATGTAATGCGCATTTACTGTTTTTTTTTCAGAAGTCAATATTAATTTAATCTACTTTAAAGAGAGATTAAGTATTATGGTCACGAGGCGCTGCCACAGTAGTGTGATCGTGTGCTCAGTGATAAGTGAGATTAAATTTCACCATAAGGAGGGGACCTCCAGTGAAATTAGGGAGTTCTATGGTGATATAAATATATCAGAACACCTTCAATGCGTGTGATATGACATCATAAATACATAGTGCTCACACATTAATTATGTCTATTTCTCCAACATAGAGAAATTTGAGAGGCGGAAATATCCGTGGAACACTATTCCATATGTAAAACATTGGACTGGTTGCAAAGTGCAATCCATAGTGACAACAAACTTTGACGCAAAGTGCGTGAAGAAAAAAATATGAGTGTATATATCTGTAATTTAGGGTGATTTCGTTTGTGTAATATGTATTTTGGATGGGGTTTATTAACGTGTCTGGGATAATCGGATAATGGACCGTCGTCACGGTAAATCATCCGATGATCCGAGGCGAATATGTAACGTGTTTTTCGAGGGGTTTTATGCAACTGGCATAAGTCAGTAGGAAGCCATTCTATATTTATTTACGCGGCAAATTGTTCAGCCAAGAGAATTTTTCATGATAATTTATTATTATTATTAATTTATTATAATTATTATTAAAGTATTTTCGGAGCATTTTATAAAAATTATTAGCATTCAGATAGGTTTTCTATGTCTTAGAAAACGCTATCAAACAAATTATTACGAACGACAATATCATAGAAAATTAAGTGATTACGGAATTTTACGGAGTTTTGTCAGTTAGGGTATTTGAGAGACATGACTCACTGGGAATTCGAATACAAGCTGATTCCTGTCGAGAAGTATTACGCAAGGCTGGGTCGCAAGGTCTAGAAAAGGCGAATTGTTGGGACGGAAAACGACTTCTCCCTCTCGCGCGCCCAGTGTAATGAGGCAGAGGAGGGGAACTGGCGGCGTGCTCAGCCAATCAGGGGAGACAACGTAAGCTAGAAGACGGTACCGTGGTGGGGGAGCCAACAGGTGCATATATCGTTCGACGCGCCGTGAAACGAGGACTATCTGTGTAGAACTTGCGGAGTACGGTTGGAAGTGCGTGTCGCTCCGATGTTCAGTGGAGTTGAAGACTAACTTTTGCAAAACTTAACCAGTGCGGTTGTACGAGTGTTTGGGTCCGAGGTACGGACCATAGAATTATCTAATCTACCAGAATATCATCAAATTCCGACGGAGATGACGACGTCCAGGAGACTGTGGGAAGCTCACAGCATCAGCAAGTACGAGGGAAATGCCTTGGCAATTTCCAATGGTAAGCGCAAATGACGCAGAAATACGCAATCTCTCATTTTTCTTTGTTTTACATTTCATATTTCAGTAACTTCATAGCTTGGAAATAAGAGTAAAATCAATTTATCAGACTCCGTTTTCACGTAATTTTCTATCGGTAATATTCAATTCACAACGCTCCAATTTAAATTTTGTACTTATTATTATTATTATTAATTTTGCTATACTTGTTTTATATAATAAATTCATTTCTTTTACAATGCAATCTTTGCTTTCAGTAGGTAGCATTAGATATAGACCAATTCCTTCTCCTGATACAATTGTTTGTTGGGTTAATGATCAAATCATACCACGATCTGAGTGAATAGTGTCTTGAAGGTGTTCTGCCAGAGCTAGACGTTGTTAAATACAAATTTAGATTTCAACATTGCATTGAGGTCTTGGCGCCCATTAAAACAACATAGCTTAGGCAAAGGTAAACAGTTACATTTATCTCCCAACAGTGTGGGCTAGCCAAACTGCCACATTGTACGCTCAACGTTAGGGGCTAGCAAAACGTTACACTTGTCGCTCAACGTGAGGGCGAAAGAAATCATTACACCATATAAAGCAAGCTATAAAGATAAGTCACCCACATTATTGTGCTGTCTGCTTCCTCACCTTGAGACGTAATCATTGGCTAATTTGCCTGCAGACACTCCATTACTATCTACTGTAATTTCTGAATGACATTTAATATTTGTTGGATTGTTAGCACTACTCGTTTACGTTTTACACCAGACATTGTTCACACATCAACGTACCGTATCTTACTGTATAACAATTTATTAACAGCGGATCCTCAATGGAAAGCAGGATCACCTCGTGGTGCAGTGTCTAGCGTTGTTGGCTGTCACCCCTGAGGTACCGGGTTTGATCCCCGACTCTGCCAAGAATTTAAAAGTCTTGATATGTTTTGGTACGGGGTCTCCCAGCCTCATGATGCGAAATGGGAACCTGCAGTTTGCTATGGCAGGAGAAATGGAAAAGAACTGGCCACCCTACCACACGCAAACTCCGGCTCGGGACGCCTGGGCTCTAACTCAGGTGGCCTACCTCCCTGGAGAGGATATGGCACTCTAATTTAAAATTAATGGAATGCAGACAGCATCCTTGGAATAAGCCAACCCCCTCCTCTTTATGGAACTTACACTTCGCTGTGTAAGTCGTCGACCTGTCACAGAGTAACGTACTAAAAATAACTTACCCCCACTGGGATTGGTTGTTTGGTTCCTCAGTTTAGGGGCTGCGACAACGCGGTCATGTAGCCCCGTGTACTTTGGGTTGTGTAGAATCTGTCTGATAACCGGTGTTATTGTGATGACTGTATTAGTGTGTGTTATCTGTTTTAATTCAAGTAATCCCCCAGGGGCTCACATCTAGTCGGCTAGTTGGCGACCACGGGACCTCAGCTGAGTCCGGCATTGCTTCCACTTACTTGTGCCGGGCTCCTCTCCGTCTTCTTTCCTGTCGATCTCGCTTGGTCAACTCTTGTTCTTTTCCGACCCCGACGGTATTAGGGTATCCACGGCCTAGGGAGTCTTTAACTTTCCCGCCTTAATTGGCCCGTGTGTCATCTCTCCTGATCCCTCCTTCTTCGAGGGGTCAGACCTCTTGTTTTCTTTTCATTATATTTCCTTTTCTCTTTAAGATTCCCGCACTGGTTTGTTAATTGGCTCCCCGTGTATCTCAACTCCGTAGTTTTTTATTTTTTTGCATCAATATCATTGTGTAGGTATTTTCCTTCTACGTTGCATTTTGTACGTTTTTTCGATCTAAATTGCATTTTGCGAGTGTTTTTCAACCTCAATTGCATTTTGTAAGGATTGACAATCTAAATTGCTTTTTAGGAAGTCTTTCAATATAGGGTGCGGAACTTTTGCGAGTATTTTGAATTTCAATTGCATTTTGTATTTTCAACCTAAACCGCTTTTTGTATCATTGGCATTTTGCAAGTATTTTGATTCTTAATTGCATTTTGGGGTATTTTGAATCTTAATTACTTTTGTAAGTATTGTCTATCCAAATGAGTAGTTTTGTAAGTATTTTGAATTTCACTTGCATATTGTAAGTATTTTGAACTTCACCTATATTTTGTGCGTTTTTGCAATCTATTCCTTTAGTGAGTATTTTCGTTCTAAATTCCCTTTTTGTAAGTATTACCGCTCTCCATTTTGTAAGTTGTTTCAATCCGAGTTCCTTTTTGTACGTATTTTCCTTCTCATTTAATTTTCGTTCTGGTTTCCACTTTATTGACATTTTCGCTTTCACCCAGACCATTAAGGGCCGATAACCTAGATGTTAGACCCCTTAAAACAACAATTATCATCATCATCATCATTCAAGAAACAACTGCAGACATTCGATTTTCAAGTAGTTCAAACGCCACCGTCAACGAACAACTAGTTCTGAACTTGGTTACTAGATGCCACCCCAGTCAGCTCCTGGCGACGAATGTTGGAACCTAAGGGCGTTAGTCAAATCTAACCTATAATTAACTTCACACAAGTGTAGTTAGTGAAAGGTTCTTTTACATGCCATTAATCTATGACATGGGACCGCCAATTTGACTTCCCCTACGAAGGAAGGCATACTGATCCACAGGGACACTTTTGTATTCTCAATTAGTTTTAGTTAGATGAAAACGTTCATGGATAATCCGCAAACCGGATAATCGAAAGTATACAGTTTTCTGTGGGGGCAGCCTATACATGATAATGGTATATGGAACGTAAATGCTTTTCAATCGGTCAACACGACTGTATCCAAATTATAATGGGGTTTGTTCCTTAACATAATTACATCACATTAAATATTACACTTGAATGGCCAGTTACGATCGTCAAGCGATCACCATCAGATCCTTACCGGGTGAGTTAGCCGTGGTCGTTACGGCATGACTGCTGGCAGTCGCTCACATCCAGGAGGCGAGGAGGTTCGAATCCCCCCCCCCCGCCGGCAACCTTGAAGATGGTCTTCTGTGGTTTCCCATCTTCCTTCCAGGCAAATGCCGGGGTTGGTCCCTAACTATAGGCCACAGCTGCTACCTTCCAACTCCTCGTCCTTACATTCCAACTTTCCTCCCCAACGGTACTTGTAGCTCACCCATTGGGTGTCCGTCTCGAAGCAGCTACAAAACTGGCAAGCCGAACATGTCCTCGGACACTCCCGGCATAAAAGCCATACGCTAAAAAAAAAAAAAAAAAAAAAAAAACACAACATCAGACCCTTTACACTCCGACTTTTAATCTATGTTCATTCATTCATTTACTTTAGGCTATTTGTAAATGTGAGTAATTCCCCGGTGACAAATTGTACAATTACAGTAAATTACCAACGATAATATCAAACACACTTAATGTAACTCGCACAAGTCGCGATGAGGGAATTACACAACATTTCAATCTTCTCTTAAACACATCAATATGTTTGGGGAAAGGCTCTGACTGAGGCACGATTATTGAAAGAATATTTCCCATAATTTGTGGATGATCTACCCTGCTCAGGTAGGTGTGCTTAGTTCTCCCCATCGTTGCTGATTACTTTAACCCTAGAACACAAACCCTCGTAATCTTTACGACGTATACTTGGCAAAACGGCTCTACTGCTAAGCCACGTTGCTGTCCTACTCAGTAGCTTCCTACAATACAGCGAGCTTGGTCAGTGTGCGTGCATTGTTAGAGTGAGTCTGTTGATTTCAAATTGAAGACCCTTGCGTCGTCACGACGATTTGTATGCTAAACTTAGCAAGGTAAGTTCTGTAACAAAGTTAAATTACAGCACTATTCTGAATGAAATAAGTATTTAGAACCGCACAACTTGTCATATACATACTGGTAAGAACTGTTTGTCACCTCTGTCCTGCTCAGAAAAGGCGAATGACGACAACATACTGCAGCGAATGTCACCGCGCATATTGCAAGGAACATAGAGCAAATCTTTGCACTAACGGCTGTAAATGAGACACCGGGGACTTGAAAACCTGTAAAATATCTTACCTGTTAATACGTGCTTCTTATAGGCTATTATATTTTGTGTGCAATTACATGTTATTCATCATGGAAATAAATAGTCGTAAATTTTACGAGGGTTTGTGTTTATGCACTACTAAATTAGGGTTTGTGTTCTAGGGTTAAGTGGATGTCGTCCCTCTATCTTCCAGAGATTCCCACCCTGGGTTTTCTATCATTTGAGTTACACCACTTCTAGGATTAAAATAGTTGAGCACAAACCAAGCAGCCTTGATGAGCCCTGCCTGATGTGGGTCCCAAAGCCCTGAGCCGTATTCCAAGATTGGCCTCGCCAGATTCAAATATCCTAATTATTTTGCGGTGAAACTACTGCCTTTAAATACCCTCATTACCTGTCTAGGAATATGTGCGTTAAGATATAGTGAAATCCATCATGAAAATCCTAGGCTCTTCATCAAAAGCCGGCATATGATGTAAAAAGGCATAGTTGCACTGACACATTTCTTCAGATGGCGTAAGAAATTATTTTCATGTTTAATTTTACACTTAGAGCAAAGGCTTTGAACTTTGAGGACCATAAAATGAAAAGAACAATATTGAAACGCGAAGGCTGAACAAAATAATAATAAGGAGAAAAGGGCAACAACTAGCTGGATTCAAGAAGTAAAGAAAGATTTAGAAAGAAATAATATAAGTGAAGAAGAAACGGTGAACAGAGAGATCTTTAGAAAAAGGGTATTAAGTATGAAAGGATTCCAAGGAAGATTGTCAAAGAAACCTGGTGCGAAGTGGTCCGAGGACAGAAAGAAGCAGCATAGTGAACGGATGAAGGAGTACTGGAGGGAACGGAAGAGAAAACAACAAAGTGTGAAGAATTGAAATTGGCACGTGGTCCCTAGCAGGCCTCATCGGAAAGAATAATAATAATAATAAATCCTGACCTCACCCCTTTGGATTATTTTTCTGGGGGTACATTAAAAACATTGTGTATGAAGAAAAAATTCGGGATTTGGAGCACCTGCGGGAGCGAATTTCTGCCGCCATCTTGACAGTTACTCCTGAAATGATTGCACGTACCAATCAAGCCATTGGGAAAGCGTGCGTTCAATGCTGATGTTGGTGGTCGGCCTGCCCTAGATTATTTCTCTCCAGTCCCTGTTTCCTTAAACTGATTAAACCATCGAATGACAATTTTGTAATCAGGTGCAGTTTGTCGGGCGGTGCAGTCATTGGCGACCTTGGCTACTGCGCATCAAGTGTGCGCATAGCAAGGTCACGTCCCCTCCAAAACAAAACTTACTTTAACCAGCTAGCGTTCAGTGAAAGAATTACACGTTTAACATAAAGGGTTTCGGTGCTATAATGTTTTGAAATGTTGGCAGTATTTTTCGATGGCCCTGTATGAGTTACACTGTACGTTTGTTGTAGACTTGCGAAACTTGTCAGGTTTGTTAGTATGTGATACCTGCAGTTATCAAATTATTCTTCTTGGTCCGTTTGAGGTCCCTTGGACCACGTGGTTCCTAGCTTTGCACTATACGTTCCTTTCCTGAGTCCACTTCACCACACAATGTTTTAGTTGTCAATATTAATTATTATTATTGTTGTAAAGAAACAGCACTTGTCTCATTATGATCTTCATCAGCAATGTATAATTAATATTTGCTAATAGAAACAAGTATAAAGTTTCTAGTTCGTGGAATTAAATGATTGAAGTAAAACAATAATTTTTAGTTCCGGTTTGTCCACTCTTCAGGTCTTTTATTCTAATTTATATGTGTGTCATACATTTCATAGATCATTAGTCGTATTTGGTTAACCTTCAATTTTTCTTCTTTCACCGCATTATGATTGTTAAGCTTTGTTAGTCGAGGAAGCACAAGAAATAATAAATTATAATACGCTGAGTTCATCTGACAAAAAACTCAAGCTCCTGAACCAGGAGGAGTTAGAAGGTGCGTTTTGTCCCAAAATCTTCCAAATCGTCTCGATAGTACAGGAAAAATCTTGCATTTCTTGAAAAGTCAACGGAAATAAATTTGTTCGCTTACAAATAAAGAAGGCAATAAAATAGCCTCTGGAAGAAGTGTTTCGCGTACAGCCCGCAATACACTAAAGCCGGACGGGTAGTCTGTACACATAACGCGCAGACAACCAGCAGAATGCACACAGACTGGTCAGTAGGTTCATTAAAATCCGATTCGTGAACACAATTTATGGTGGAAACCATGCACCGCTAGTCTAGTTATTGCACCGGACTTATACTAAGCAACATGGGGCTGAGATTTGATCAGTTTTCTGCAAGCAAGCTTGTCGTTTAGCGTGATCTTGGGTTCGATTGCCAAGAAACTTAATTCTTAGCTGAAGGCTGAAACGGAGGACACTCATCCTCGTGAGGCAGAGCTGAGGACAAGTTAGATCGGTTACCCTTTCAGCCATCCTAGAACTGGGTTTCATCGGTTCCAACTTTTGCTTTCAGGCAAACGCTGGGATGGTACCGAACTTAAGACCTCGACCACCTCCTACGCAAATTTAGCCCCAATTACAAATACACGTGAATCAGTCCCTAAATGAATCAACAGCTAAAATAAGAGATGGACGAGGAAGCTAGCAGGATGACCCAATCCAAGGTTCAGCCTTGTGGATGTATAAACAAGTTTGTCAGGGCCGCAGGAGGATGCGTCTCCAGGTAAGGAGATGTCCACTGACCTCCACCTACTGCCTGCCTCCCACTGTACTGCCCACAGTAGCACGGTTCTCATATCATATGGCGAGCGAGGGGAGATTCACCTTACAAGAGCGTGGGTCGGAAAGATTTGCCCTATTTTTCTTAGCAAATAACATACAGGTAATTACAAATATACGGACTGTTATACACCTCTTACACTACTTTTAACCTATTTTCATGAATAAACAAGAAGTTCCGTGACGAACTAAATAGCCTACTTTTCTTAAAATTAAGATTCATGCCCATGATTAACATACAGTATATGAACCTATCTAGAATAATGACGAAATTAAGTTGGTAATATCGAAATGTCTAATTATTTCGAAATATACCTGGTATAATGTAGCCTAATAAGCACTACAGTTGGCAGCCCTGGTGACTGAATATATTCTTACGTTAGTTCCATCTCTTAAGGTACAAAATACAAAATTTGGTTGAAGTCCAATGGACGTTACTTGCAGTTAGACATTGGATCTGTCAGCACGCGTAAAATCATTTTGGCAACAATGCCATGCGTGTGCTGGTCAGAAATAGTCTGTAATATTATGATATCTTGTTGTGCCAATTTTGGATGAAATCCATTTGTTAGTATAGAAGTTACATGTATTTTAAAATTGGACCTATCAGCAGGCTTAGAATCATGTTGGCAGCACTGACTTATATTAATTACTCCAAATTAATCTAGAATGCCAGGTGCTATACGTGTGCAAAGTATAGAGCTGTTGGCATGCATACTTATTGGTATTTGGATAAAAATATAGAGAGCGCAATATTATGAACAGTTGGCAGCCCTGGTGGCTCTTAAGAATACGCTCAGTCATATCTGTTTATGTACACATATTACTTACAAAGAACCCATTTGAATTCAGTAGGCCGTGTTCATAATGGCAAAATTAATCTCGGGAGTTTCCGCCAACACGGAGTTCCTCATTTCTCTACTAGAAAGCGCTATAGTGTTCAAGGAGCTTAGATATCTAACCTCCTTGACTTTCATAGTGATTCAAGGAACTACGAAATTTGACATGCAAGCTACCCTCTGGGTGTCAAATTACAAAGCTTGCACCCGGCACCCGAGGCCATACGATATTATTATTATTATTATTATTATTATTATTATTATTTTACATACAAAATGTGGTTGAAATCCATTAGATAGTGTAGAAGTTATATGCATTTAAAAATTGGACCTATCAGAAGGCTTAAAATTATTTTTGCAACACTGCCATGCTTGGCCTCCTGGAAATTAAACTGAAATATTATTATCTATATTTGTGCCAATTTTGGAATAGCTCCCATGCATACCTTCCAAGATATACAACATGGAGCTCAAATTTCTAGTGCGGTTTTTTTCAGCAGTTGGTAGCACTGACATCATTTTCAAATATGGGCTTGAGATATTCCGGTACATCTTTACTCATACTAAATTTGGTTTGGATTGCTGCAGCCGCTTAGGAGTTGATAGGGACACACACACACACACACACACAGCCAGACAGAAGGACAGACAGACTGACTGAAGGACAGACAGACAGACACACTTTTTCCCGGATCGATCTCATGAGTCTACTTTACCTCATTTTTGCAAAATGTGAAAAGTAAGCTAATAATAGGCTTATGAGATCACCTTTTGTCCGTGTGTGTGTGTGTGTGTGTGTAACCCCCTAATCACTTCTAAACGGCTGGAGCGATTTCAATGAAACTCGGTGAGATCATAGCACCATTCCGGCCGACCGCAATCGTGCCCTTCAAAATGTGTTACGTCTCACCAATCCAACATGGCGACTGTGCAAAATATTTCACCGATATTCTATATCTCCGAAACTATTACCGATATCACCCTGAAGTTTTGTACGGTGATAAAGGGTACCACTAGAAGCTCAGCTATGAGACTTCCAAAAACCTGTAAAATACAAAACGAACATGGCGGCCAAGCAAAGGTGAAACATTTTAATAGACTTTTCTCGCGATTTAACCATCTGAGCGCAGTGAAATATGGTACAGTAGATGTTTATACACGTTGTACTGTACTGGCATCTAATTTAGTTCAGTTGTCTACATTACCTCAAGATGGGGCCTGAGTGAAATTTTAAAATTATTCTTATATTTCTTGTGTCCTAAACATGCCCGATCGAAATGGACGTTTGAATAATCAACGTACGCAATAATCGTCATCTAATAGTACATAACTCTATGGCCTACATATATAAAAATCCAACATGGTGACCATCCGAAATATTTAACCGGTTCTCAATATCTACGAATCTATTACAACAATCAAACTGAAATTGTCTATGTTGATAAAGGGAATTAACATAAGTAGGATATATAGTTCTTCATGGAACTACTTTTTCCACATAGTCTCCACACTTGTTCAGACATTAGTCCCATCGCAACATTAAATTTGAAATGTCCCTGTGGTAGAATTCAGCCGGCTGACTGTGGGACCATCGTCGGACTGCTGTCTTGGCGTCATCGTTGCACGTGAATCGCTGTCCTGCCAGGAACTTAATCCTTCCCCTCCTTTACCGCGCAACAGTTCAGCTTTCACTTAGCCGTCAATGTCAGTGCAGTCAGAACATTCAACGGCCTGATACTGTTCTGTTTAATCGTGTAGTGTTTTGGAATCAAAGAGCGTAAATTTCGCTAATTGTGTGTTGTTGTTGCCTTTACAATGCATAGAATAACTAATTATTTTAGTAAACCTAAGAAACAAAATTAGTCGAAGAAACTGAAATATGCACGACACTTCCAATAGATTAGATCAACCGGAGTCAACACAGCCAACATCCTCCAGCGTTACTTCATCTTCTTCTTCTTATGACGACATCAAAGGAGGTGATAAACAGTGGCCAGATTGTTGGACTTGAGAACAAACGAACGAGTTTTGTAAAAAATACAGTTGGGGTGTGGGGTTTGCCGGAAAGTTGGATAGGCCTATCTGGGTATTTAAAAAATCTTATTAATTTTTAAAGGTGTCCAGAAAAGCGTATAAATATTGTTTTTAGAAATCTATAATTGAATATTCCATAAAGCCCCCCCCCCCCCTCCCACCACAACCTAGTAGCCCACAGTACCGGAACCTCTTATTTTACAAATCAAGCACTGCCTGTAGGTACTTTTTTTTTTTTTTGCTAAAAGAAAATAGGGTCAAAGACTTTTCGATCCGCCATCGTAGACTAAATGTGGTAGTCAGAGAAATCCGCCATTTCATGATAATCCTAGGCACTTCATGAAAAGCCGGCTTATAATGTAAAATGGGATAGTTGCACCATGACGATTAGAATGAATTATATTCTATTATATTCGTTTTGGTTGCACTATCTTGATGAAGTGGCGGACTGATTAAGGTAGATGGTGTTAGAAATGGTTTCACATTATCTGCCGAGCCACTTCATGAAGATCCGGTGTCTGTTGATTCGACTCTCCATGAAATGAGTGACGCAATGGAGTCGTACGTTAATTATTTCACCGTCATATATGAAATATTCCAAGAATATTATGGTGTTGGAAATTACTGGCATAAATGTAATCATCGCCATCACGCCTGTTCACTATCCCCAAGTAACAGCAGGCGTAATATTTCGGCTGGTCGTGATGTGATGTTAACAGTATTCGTGTAAGCAACCACTAATCCTCTGTTAATGTGGCCGAAGTCGTCGGATTTTTTAAGAGCGTTAAAATTCCTCAGTATGCCTTCTTTCGGAGGGGAAGTAAAGCCGGCGGTCACATGTCATAGATTTATGGCATGTTAAAGAACCTTCCACTAATTACACCTATGTGAATCTAAATTATATATGTTAAGAATGTAAACAACGCACTTAGGTTCCTACGTTCGTTGCCAGGAATCGAATGCGGGGACGTCTAGTAGCTAAGTTCTGAACTATAGGAGTTGACAATGGCAAAAGTAGGAACTATTGGAAAAAATCAAAGTCTGCAGTCCTTACTTGAATTAACACACACTATTTCTATTTCTAATCCATAAGTTACTGTAGGAGCTATGGTGGTGTTAAAAAGTATCAAGGACAGAGGCTGAGATTGGTCGTGTGGTTGCTGCAGCGCTTTCTAGTAGAGAAATGAGGAACTTTGTGTTGGCGGAAACTCTCGAGATTAATTTTGTCATTATGAACACGGCCTACTGAATTAAAATGGGTTCTTTGACATGCCAACATCGTATAACATGGTGTCGAAATTTTTTACCGCCTTTCAAAAACCACTTGCCACGGCCAGGAGCGAACCTGCAAGCTTAAGGTTAGTAGACCGACACGTTAACCACTCACCCACGTGGCAAGCTTCTACTGAGATATAAACGAACTACAGAATGAATTAAGTAGATGCAGTGACAAGAAGTAAGAAACAAGAGCCAGTAGGGGACACTTCTATTAGGCACAATGCCACCTACACAATAGCGTGTCAAATAAATTGAACAATGACAAACATTATGTAGCGTAAATTTAAGACAGTACTTAAAATCCATTTCATACAATATCTATTCTACTCGTGACATTCGTGCAGTGGTGTTAATCACCGAGAACTAGCGTACTGCTCATTGTTCAAGTAGAGTAGTTTCAGCTAATTACCGACATTTGCTCGTAGGTCGGGGAATACGTTAAGAAATAGGACAAAGACCAATTTAGGGGTCATGATTTTTCGCAAATGCGATAAAGCGCGAAACGCTCATTATGGCTTGTACTCTTGTAGTTTCACTTCACACGACCTGTAAACCACGTTTTAGTGTGTTTAGAGAAAGTGACAAAATGCGAAAATTATACCAAAATACTACACAAATATGAAATCCATGATTTGTTCAAATATAACGTTTCTAATTCTTTATTTTCTTATAGAAACTTCAAGTGAGGATTTTCTACACCCTTGAAATGTTTGACGGCTTGACGAATGGTCTGGAATTTGGATATTAATCCCCCCTGCACCTCGATGCGGGCCCGTCGCTTTTATTCCCTTCACGCAGGTCAAGTCAACAAGTGCTAAGATGATGAGTCCGAAAATGTCCATGAAACAACTCTAAAATGTCAATGTTAATGATTCATGAACTTGTATGCACTGTGGTGGATATTGAAGCAAGACTTAAGTTGATTTTGTGTATTTTCAATGTAGACTATTATTCTGGTTTTGCAGCAGTAGAACCTTTTTTTTTCTCTCTTTTTGGAGTAATACTTTAGCCTGTAACAATTTTTTGCTGTGTTACTTTAAACTAATTAATTTAAAATGAATACACATTTCAGTACTTCATACATTTCTTTTCTCACAGTTTACAAATGTCATCGTAATATCACATTAATGTCATTTCTAAAGACATTACTCACTTGTCAGATTTCACCCCATTTATATTAATTGTTTCCAAATTGCTATAAAATGCTAAATTTGAAAATAGTGCATAAAAGCAAAAAAAAAAAAATTAATACCGTACAGAAAAAATAAAACGAAAAATAAAGGAAAATAAATTTAAAAAAAGAGTGTGTGTGTCTGATAACCTGTGTCACTGTGAAGGCTTTGCTATGCTGGGTGAGTGGTTATCGTGGCGGACTACCAACCCCAAGCTCCTGACCATGGTAAGTGATTTTTGTAAAGCGGCAAAAATACGACACGCATGTCATACGTTGTTGGCATGTCAAAGAACCCATTTGAATTCAGTAGGCCGTGCTTTATACCGCTTTCTAGTAGAGAAATGAGGAACTTCGTGTTGGCGGAAACTCCCTAGATTAATTTTGCCATTATGAACACGGCCTACTGAATTCAAATGGGTTCTTGGACATGCCCACATCGTATGACATGCGTGTCGTATTTTTGCCGCTTTCCAAAAATCACTTACCATGGCCAGGAGCGAACCTGCAATCTTGGAGTTAGTAGACCGACACGCTAATCACTCACCCACCGTGGCAAGTATTTGCGTGTTGATTTTCTTGGACTACGCAGCATTATATCGGAGATTTCAACAAATTTTTCGTCTGTTAAAAGCGTGAACTGAGCCGGTCACATGAAATTTACTTATCAAATCCTGAACGGTATCACGGTTTGAACACTTTGAATTAGGAAACCGCGCCTGAAATTTTAGTTCTACATTTTCTGAAACCGATTGCCTTCGCGATAAAAGTATTCCACCAAAGAAGCTCTCCCTTCAGTAGTAAAAATTATCGCCTGTATACTGTATTGGAATGCAGCCGAAAAAAAATAGAAACCCCTATGGACATCAAATTGGCAGGTGAAAAACTGAAGGAAGTAGGAGACTTCTGTTACTTAGGAAGCAAAATAACCAGTGATGGACGAAGCAAAGAGGTTATAAAAAGTAGGTTGGCCCAAGAAAGGAGAGCATTTCTACAAAGAAGGAATCTGTTGACATCGAATACCCTATAGATTTAGGTATTAGGTGGTTTGAAATGTGGTGTTACAGGAGAATGATGAAGATCAGATGGGTAGATAGGGTTACAAACGAAGAGGTATTAAGACGAGTGGGAGAGAAGAGATGTTTCTGGCGACTGCTAATGAAGAGAAGAGATAGGTTGGTAGGACACATACTAAGACACCCAGGAATAGCAAGCTTAGTTATGGAAGGAAGGGTTGAGAACAAGAACTGTAGGGGTAGACCAAGGTTAGAATATGTTAAACAGATTGCCTCGGATGTAGGGTGTGGTAGCTATGTAGAGATGAAACAATTAGCTCAGGAAAGGGAGGCATGGAGTGCTGCCTCAAACCAGTCAGAAGACTGAAGACTCAAACAACAACGTACTGTATAGGCTACTGTTGCACTGTTTCAGTAATCTATTTGAACGCTCGCTTACCGCAATAGACACGGACGATTTCGACACCCCACACGTGTGGCCTGCAATGAACTGCTTCTCTGTTCAGGACACCGTACTGCCAACTAAACTGCTGATGCTACCTCTTGCAGCAACACATAGGCACTGGCGCCCTGTAGTTTGTAATTGGCCCAATATTCCGATCCAGTATTAACGAAGCATTTTGCTCATCCCTACACATTACACTCGGAGGCAACAGTAATGAAATGGCTGTGTAATTCTCTTTAGATAGCTTATCATAGGGGGAGGATTTCTATGACCTAAAAATGTATGAAATATGTATGCATTTATGACCTAAAAACATACAAACATGACCTATAAAATTCAAAATATGACTTAATGAATAGCATCTACGTTACATAGAAACACTTTTATCACTCCATCCGCACTGAATATGTTTTCACCTAACTCGTGAACAAAACTTCGCAACTTCCCACAAATCGAGACTTTCGTTTTAGGCATATTGAAAGGAACTGAATGACTGAAGCTCCCTAATGAGTGACCAAGGTCATTCAGTGTGTTAAAGGTGGAAGAGGGAAGGGCGAAGGAGACAGATAAGAACGATGACAAATAACTGCGGAATTACCTCTACTTCCGTGTAAACAATAGCCCGGTTTCCAGGAATTGACCCAGCTAGCAAACAATAGCTCTTACCTGTTAGAAACATTCCATACACTACTTTAGATTGGTTCTTCAGTAGTACATTCCAGTCTATCCTGAACAATAATTTCTAGAGCTAACTTATTCTGATTTTTATAAAACGAAATTCAAATGAAAATGTCCAAAATATGCCGTTTATAATGATATTTTGTTCAAAAATGCCATAAAACTTAAGAAAGCCTAAATATGCAATTATATGCCCAATAAAACCTGTTTAATTTTGGTTATCATGCTTGGAAACGTGTTTAAAATACAAGACTATAAGATATAATGTTAAGGGAAAAAATATGACCTCTCTTGGAAATCCGCCCCCTACTTATCACTAGGTTACTGCGTGTTTGAATCATGTCCAATTCGCTTTCCCTTGTTGCCTTTCTAAGGCCCCATGAAATGCTCCACAGGAGCTGTAAGTCGCCGTGAAACGAAGTAACGCATTATAAAGTTGCTCAGTCACTGCTTGACGGAACGTTCGTTCAACTCATTAAGTTTTCAGTTCGCAACGGTAATTTAGTGTGGACCAACCTGTGAGGTTCCTTCACTCTCTTTTACGTAACATAATGCCGTCACAGTCGTCCACTATTTCGTTCGATCTGATTGGTGGGAAATTAATTGGTTCCGATTTGTATTACATGGTAGATTCAAAAAATTAAGTGGCAAGAGCTCTCCCTCTCATGTTGGAATACTCCACCAGGGCCGAAACTCCAATATGCAGCCATTGGTCAGACTTGCGCAGTACGATCCGCGTAATCTTGTTTAGATGGCATGTTTGCGATTCCAATTAGGTCCCAATCCAGATTAAGTTGGGTCATGTAAACGCAACGGGATTACATTATTTAGATTGGTTGGTTCCTTAGTTTAGGGGCTGCGACAACGCGGTCATGTAGCCACGTGTACTTTGGGTGTGTGTAGAATCTGTCTGATAACCGGTGTTAATTGTGATGACTGTATTAATGTGTGTTATCTGTAATTCAGGTAAGAACTGCAGACGATCAATTTCAAGCTTTTGCTCCCAAATGCTACCGTCAACGACATCTAGCTGTGAACTTGACTTATAGATGCCACCGCAACCGGCACCTGGCGGCGAACGTTGGATCTTATTGAACGTTAATAAAATATAATCTACAAATTTAGCTTCACACAATTTTTTGTTAGTGGAAGATTCTTTAACATGCTATAAATCTATGGAATGGACCCGCCGGCTTTACTTCCCCTCCGAAGGAAGGCATACTGAGGGATTTTAACGTTCTTAAAAATCCGGTGACTTCGACCGGGCTTTTACCCACGATCTTGGGCATAGAAGCTCAGCATGCTACCGACTACGCCACCGAAGCCGCCCATTATCCAGATTAACTGTTCCCCAAACATCAGCCCGATCTGGTTCCCACAACTAAATAATCTCCTTCGAGGCCATCGCGATCGTTGGTGTGCTCTATCCCTGCCATCGTAATGTACAGGCCATCATGCAGCGACTCTTAACGATTGATCAGCTGATCGGTAGGGGGTAGAGATGGCGACCATTTTGCTTTGTGCTGTGCCGTTTATCTTTTATGAATGAGTATCCGCGTGAAAAGTGATACTTGAGAACGCTTCTACTTACGTTATCTAGAATGAGGATTATTTATTTTCTGTAACAAATGTTCATTTTGTAGGTATGTTATTGTATCTACGCAAATTTTGCGTTGCATGTTTGTCATCACACAGAAGGTTATGTTTTAGTTAGGACCTCTATATCACTTATTATTTCGACTCATACAAGGTTTTTTGGATGGTGATAAAATGTTGTTAGTTCAGGAAACCTCCTTCCCATGTCGCAGGTATGTCAAAAGTTTGTTTATAGCAACTACCGGTATTATGAAAGAAATGATAATGTGGCTTGCTTCTCCTTCCCCACCACGACAATTAAAGAATGCAATGCATACACAACATTCCTAGAAAATATTGGTAGGTACATTACGGGGAATACAAGAGTGTGTGTTAACATTTCCCTGAAAGTAAGATACCCTTCTTCGGGAGAGAAGAGCTAATCGCCTTGATGGTAGGTTGTTAGTTAATATGGTTTCAATTATTGTAAGAAGTTCACAAACTGCAGCCTATGCTAGGACTGGAAACATTTCTAATATGATAATGCTGAGGTTAAGTTACTTACCGTATGTAAATCAGAGAAGCGATATCATGTATTCAGTATCTACTGAAGTCAGTCCTAGTTACATTATTTGTGAGAATGGTCTCTCGATCAAGCTCAAGTGAATATGGTAATGTTTTCGTGGCAGCATTTTTGTAGGCTACTGTATTTTCATTAATGGAATTGTTAGCACCTGGTGTATGTACTGTAGGTTACTGATACCTGATTTCAAAATTACAACCCATTGTAAATTCCTGATGCAAGAGACAAGTTAGATTGAGTCATAGAAAATAAGTGATGTTAGGATAGGCCCTGTTTAAGTCACCTTGAGGGTGGCCTGTGCATTGATTACAGTTAAATATAGGTTACATTGTGCTTTGTCATCCACGAGTAGTTTAGGACGTGGTCTGTTGAGTAGCCGAGAGTGATGTGGAGTTTTCTCAGTCATCTACCATAAACCTTTACAAAGCGGTGAACAACGAGAAAATCGCCAAGAATAGATCTTATTCTCGACTTCAAAATACTGCAATTTAGCCCTGTTTGTGTGTTTCAACGTCCTAGTGAATGTACCGGCAATGTACCATTTTGTTCACTCTCAAAATGCCAGCTACATTGGCCGGATTCGAACAAGCGGAGCGATAATTAGGCGTATGTAGTGGTAACGGATGGAAGTACCAATCAGCCCTAAATAGCATTGCTATTTTTCTACGTCTTGAAGCGGGAGCGTAATTTATATTAGGTTTGAAGAGACTGCGTGTGAAGCGAGCTATCTGACTGCTGCTGCGACTATAACGACCCTAGGCGTGACGTCACAGTAGGAGCCTTACGGCCTGTACATTACGATGGCATTGGTTCTATCCTCCTGCATTGTGTGAGTGAAGTAGGCAGTGGAAATTCCGGCCTTTGCGATCGTTGGTGTGTTCTATCCTCCTGCATTGTGTGAGTGAAGTAGGCAGTGGAAATTCCGGCCTTTGCGATCGTTGGTGTGTTCTATCCTCCTGCATTGTGCGAGTAAAGTAGGCAGTGGAAATTCTGACCTTTGCGATCGTTGGTGTGTTCTATCCTCTTGCATTGTGTGAGTGAAATAGGCAGTGGAAATTCCGGCCTTTGCGATCGTTGGTGTGTTCTATCCTCCTGCATTGTGCGAGTAAAGTAGGCAGTGGAAATTCTGACCTTTGCGATCGTTGGTGTGTTCTATCCTCTTGCATTGTGTGAGTGAAATAGGCAGTGGAAATTCCGGCCTTTGCGATCGTTGGTGTGTTCTATCCTCCTGCATTGTGTGAGTGAAGTAGGCAGTGGAAATTCCGGCCTTTGCGATCGTTGGTGTGTTCTATCCTCCTGCATTGTGCGAGTAAAGTAGGCAGTGGAAATTCTGACCTTTGCGATCGTTGGTGTGTTCTATCCTCTTGCATTGTGTGAGTGAAATAGGCAGTGGAAATTCCGGCCTTTGCGATCGTTGGTGTGTTCTATCCTCCTGCATTGTGCGAGTAAAGTAGGCAGTGGAAATTCTGACCTTTGCGATCGTTGGTGTGTTCTATCCTCTTGCATTGTGTGAGTGAAATAGGCAGTGGAAATTCCGGCCTTTGCGATCGTTGGTGTGTTCTATCCTCCTGCATTGTGTGAGTGAAGTAGGCAGTGGAAATTCTGGCCTTTGCGATCGTTGGTGTGTTCTATCCTCCTGCATTGTGTGAGTGAAGTAGGCAGTGGAAATTCCGGCCTTTGCGATCGTTGGTGTGTTCTATCCTCTTGCATTGTGTGAGTGAAGTAGGCAGTGGAAATTCCGGCCTTTGCGATCGTTGGTGTGTTCTATCCTCCTGCATTGTGCGAGTGAAGTAGGCAGTGAAATTGATGACCATTTTGAATTTTCTGGTACTTTGAAAGCAAGAATTATTCAATGTTGGTTATGATTGTTGTGTTTATGTTGGTTGTTACCACATATATGAAGAATGAGGAGCATCAAATGAAGGAAGGAGAAGAAACATACCAGTATTTGAACACAGAGAAATTCCTAACTTTAGGGGAAATCGTTGAAGACCAATAATTAAGACCTATCGGTATATTTATTGTCACAGACATAGAAGGTATTCCAACAGCTGTGCCCAACAGAACCAAACGAAAATTGACAAACAAAAATGTATCTAATAAAGATCCTAGACGTGTGCATAAATATTTAGAAAATATGTTTTATCCACGCGAAGAGTAGTACATATCTGCTCAGGCTATTTTATTAAATGATGATGACGTTTTCATTCAGGAGTTTGGACATCATGGTCATTTCAGCCCCGTGTAGTTCGGTGTTTGTGGAATTTGTTTGATTGTGATGTCTCTTTTAGTGTGTGTATTTGAAATTGAGGGCGAGGAATGGGAAGGAGGCGGCGTATTTGCCTGAGTAGAAGTGGAAAACCACGGAAAACCACTTCCAGGATGGCCGATATGGGTATCGAACCCGCCTCTTCTCAGCTTTGCCTCACGGAGCTGAGTGCACCCTGTTCCAGCCCTCAGACCAGAATTATATTTCTTGGTATTGCTAGGAATCGATCCCGGGCCTCCGGGTAACAGCCAAGAACGCTAGCCAGTAAACCGCGAGGTGGTCGTTTATTGAATGAAGAATACACATTATTTAGGTAGCTGTAGTGTTTTAAGTGGCGGAACAGCGAGGTTTAATTCTGTAAAAATAATAACGCAAATACCTCAAACGTGGAAGAAAGAAACTAGTATAAACTAAGACGCGTTTAGAATTCAAAAGTTGGCAAAACATAGCGTTAGTGTTTTGTTCTGTTGTTTGAGTCTTCAGTCTATTGACTGGTTTGATGCAGCACTCCATGCCTCCCTGTCCTGAGCTAATCGTTTCATCTCTACATAGCTACCACACCCTACATCCGAGGCAATCTGTTTAACATATTCTAACCTTGGTCTACCCCTACAGTTCTTGTCCTCGACCCTTCTTTCCATAACTAAGCTTGCTATTCCTGGGCGTCTTAGTAAGTGTCCTACCAACCTATCTCTTCTCTTCATTAGCAGTCGCCAGAAACATCTCTCCTCTCCCACTCATCTTAACACCTCTTCGCTTGTAACCCTATCTGCCCATCTGATCTTCATCATTCTCCTGTAACACCACATTTCAAACGCTTCAATTCTCCTCTTTTCTGCTGCACCAATAGTCCAAGTTTCACTTCCATAAAGCGCAACGCTCCAGACAAAAGCCTTCAAAAATGACTTCCGAACACCTAAATCTATATTCAATGTCAACAGATTCCTGTGGAAATGCTTTCCTTGCCTGAGCCAACCTACTTTTTATATCCTCTTTGCTTGGTCCATCACTGGTTATTTTGCTTCCTAAGTAACAGAAGTCTCCTACTTCCTTTAGCTTTTCACCTGCCAATTTGATGTCCATAGAGGTTTCTGATTTATTTCGGCTGCATTCCAGTATTTTTGTTTTACATTTATTGATTTTCTTCATGAATGCTTTCCTCACGACGGAGTCTATACCATTCTACTCGATAAGATGCCTAAACTCTTGGCAAAATGTAGTAGATCCGGGTTGGTCATTGTCCAGATCAGAGGAAATCCAGGTTTTGTCTAAATGTGCGTGCGACTCGATTCAACAAAGCACAAAGGAAACAAAACACGCCCGCACTCGATTATTGCTTAGTTTTTCGCCTTCGTGATAACAAAGTATCCAAAATTCATCCAGTCTTCATTATTTGTTGGTGGTGTGGTGTTGGCCAGCTTTAGGTCAATAGAACTCTCTCTATGAACCGGTGAGAACCTGTCGATGCCAATTAGTGTCGTGGATCAGGCTAATAATAATGTAAAAGAAATAATATTCTTCCAAGGTCATCATTATCTCAAGTTAGCAGGTTAACGGGTGAGTCGGTTGCACGTGCTTCTGCTGGAGGCACGTTCCGGTGTTCCATATAGCATCATTGTTGACCAAGGATGACACTTTGATAGTGACGTGCTTTGTCCAGTCGGCGTGGCCCAACAAGTCATCAGATATACAATAAAATACATGTAATACAATAACAAAACATTGTGGGGTTTGAAGCCATTTTTTCAGTGTTGCCTTAGTAAACAAGAGTTTAGTGCTTTTCAGGGGGGAAATTAGGGGGTTTTAATAGGCAAATGTTATCTGGATCAGGTGTACGATGTACTTTTCTTCTTCAATAAACCCAGGCCCATATTCGCGGCAGTATTAAAGGTGCCGGGACGTTCTCATAAGACCGGGCAGCGCTTAGTTTGAATGGCTTATGGTCCACGCGTGGCGAGAAATGTTCCACGGTCTTTGATAGTTGTAGACCCACCTCATTCAATAACATACATCTTATCTAGGTTGGCAACACCCCACATAAACACATCGCACTGACTCCGCACAGCACATATGAACAGGGGGGAGAAAAGGGAAAAACCAGTGTCGTTGAGATAACAGCCTACCTCAGTCGACCACACCTGGAGTTACAGTGAACACGAAAACTGCGCGTAGCTCCAGCAAGGAAGACAACCAGATAAGTAGTAGCCTGTAATATTACAGTTTATTTGTACAACCATATAATCACTCCAAATTACAAACTACGGATATCTATCACCATTTAGCATTTCACCTAACATCATATATACTGCATTTAGCATACACCGACAGTTGCAGTACCAATACTACAACTAAATAATTGTACATATTGTAAATATTTTCACCTGTATTTTCAAACATAGATTTTATAGCCTCAGTGTAATGGATCTGAAGATGATCGCTTGACGATCGAAACTGGTCATCCTAGTGAATTTATTAATCTCATGTAATTTATTTCAGGATTAGGGCACAACCCAGCTCTTTTGGGTACATTCGTGTTGTACAATAACAAAAATTAAAAATTATAAACATTTATAACCCCAAAGGATGTATAAATAAAAAATAGAAAAAAATTAAAATTAAAGAAATGTAAAAAATAAAAAGTTAGAAAAAATAATTAGCTTTAATTATAAAAATATAGTAAAAAATAAAATATTTACAATTTTTGAATGTAATAAACTGAAAAACATTAAAAAGAAAGAATTGAAAAATGTAAAAAATTGAAAAATTTAAAAAATTAAAAATTAAAAGATAAAAAAAAGTTTAAGAAATAATGGAAAATTGAAAAATTTGAAAAAAATAATTTAAAACATTTACAAAATTTAAAAAATTACAAATCTTAGAAATTTATAAAACTAAGAATTTAAAAAAATCAAAATTTGAAATAATAAAAATAAAAACGTATTTGTTAATAATTCATTTAGGGGCTTTGTGACTTCGTGGTGATTTAGCCCCGTGTACTTGGGTGTATTGACAGCGGTAGCTACGCTTGCTAACGCCGAGCACTATCTGCTGACTCGGTAGACGTGGGTTTGAGCCCCACCGTCGGCCGTTTTCGAAATAGTTTTCCGTGGTTTGGCCATTTTCAACTCCAGGCAAATTCTGGGACTGTACCTTCTGACAGGCCACGGCCGCTTCCTTCCACATCCTTGCCCAGTTTCATTCGTCTTCGTTCATTTCATATTTCATTAACTCCTCTCATCAGGTTGTCGTCAGGAAGGGCATCCGGCCGTAAAATCCATACGCCACATAGACTTTCATCGCATCTCATCCTCGACCCCGTGTAGGTACATACACATACTTGGGATTCAGGGGCCGATAACCTAGATGTTAGGCCCCTTGAAACAACAATTATCATCATCAACATACTTGGGTGTGTGTAGAATTTGTCTGATAGCCTGTGTTATTGTGGTGTCTGTAGTGGTGTGTGTATTTGAAATGTAGGTGAGGCGGCCGTGGCTTTAAGTTAAGAACCATCCCGTCATTTGCCTGGATTGGAAGTCGAGAAACCATGGAAAACCACTCCTAGTATGGCCGAGTTGGGATCAAACCACCGCTTCTCATTTCTTCCTCACGAGACTGAATGTACCCCGATCCAGCCCTCAGACCGGAATTACATTTCTTGACAGATCCGGGAATGAAACCCAGGCTTCAGGAATGACAGCCAAGAATGCTAGTCGCTACACCGCGAGATGTTCCAAAGCTATTTGAATGGAAGATTGATGAAGTGGCCAACTTCAATGGCATCATAGAGTATAACACCCCTTATGTCGCCTGGAGCACTAAGGCGATGCTGTCGCGACATTTCCGCAGCGATATAGTCTCCAAGTAGATCGACTCGGTTGAGTGGCTGACTGTAATCCCAGCTAGTTCTTGCGAGCTTTCTAAATCAACATCTGTGTCTTGAATATTTCATTTCTTTGTAAATGTCTACCATCTTATTGTTGCCGTTGAATCGGGGTCAGCGACGAGATGATGATAATAATAAATAATAATAACAATAACAATAAAGATGGTGTTCGACCTTTCCACGTGCTCGGCTAAAGCATCCAAACACTGGTTGGTTCTTAAGTTTAAGGGCTGCGACAACGCGGTCATGTAGCCCCGTGTACTTTGGGTGTGTGTAGAATCTGTCTGATAACCGGTGTTAATTATGATGGCTGTATTAGTGTGTGTTATCTGTTTTTTAATTTAAGTACTGACTGCAACTTAGAATTTTTCAAATAGTTCCTACTTTTGCCACCAAGCGCCACCGTCAACGACTACTAGGTCAAGTTCAGAACTTAGCTACTAGACGCCACCGCAGTTGGCTCTTGGCAACGAACGTAGAAACCTAAGAGCGTTGTTTACATTCTTAACCTATCCAATTTAGCTTCACACAGGTGTAATTAGTGGAAGGTTCTTTAACATGCCATAAATCTATGACATGGGACCGCCGGCTTTACTTCCCCTCCGAAGGAAGGCATACTGAGGGATTTTAACGCTCTTAAAAATTCCGACGGCTTCGGCCGGGTTTGAACCCGCTATCTTGGGCATAGAAGCATCCAAACACTACGTCATCTTGAAATCTTGACAATATGCAGAGAGTTCTTGTATGCTCCTTGACATACAGTAGAATATCCCGTTTGGTGGCTTCAGTGACGTAGTCGGTAGCATGCTGAGCTTCTATGCCCGAAATCACGGGTTCAAACCCGGCCGAAGTCGTCGGATATTTTAAGAGCGTTAAAAATCCCTCAGTATGCCTTCCTTCGGAGGGGAAGTAAAGCCGACGGTCCCATATCATACATTTATGGCATGGAATAGAACCTTCCACTAACTACAATTGTGAATCTAAATTTGTAGGGTAGATTTGATTAACGCTCTATTAATGAGGTGCGTTCAAAAAGTAACGAGCTGGAGGCTGTAATGAGCAAACCGGTGACTACATCGGCTAATCGTGGCGTGTGTAACGAGGTGTGGTTCCGACCAGAGCGTCGAAGGTCACAGCCCGTCGCTAGAGAGCACGCGTGCTCGTCACGTGACGATACAAAGCGAGCAGCAACATGCATCAATCGTCCAACGCTGCCAGTCGCATTGCAAACAGTGACATGGAGGCGTCAACCGAAGAGCAAAGAGGTGTTGTTCGGTTTCAGACAGCGGAAGGAGTAGGGGGATCGGACATTCATCGCCGAATGTCACAAGTGTACGGCGAACACTGCATGTCCCTTGCAAGGGTCAAGGCGTGGCACAAGCGCTTCAGGGAAGGACGGGTTTCGTTAGCCGATGATGCCCGGTCTGGCGCACTGATGATAACGTCCAGCTGGTTGATGCACTCATTACCCAGGACCGCCGAGTGACAGTGAACGCCATAGCCGCCGTGGTCGCTCCAAAACAATGCTCGACCTCATACGGCCAACACAGTCGCGGCACTCCTGCAGAAATTCAAATGGGAGGTTCTCGGCCACCCTCCATACAGTCCAGACTTCACTCCCTGTGATTACGCCATGTTTGGTCCCCTGAAAAGGGCTCTGCGGGGCCAACGATTCACCTCGGACGCCGACGTCCAGCTGTACGTGCGGAACTGGTTCACATCGCAGCCCAGGGAATTTTATGAGACAGCCATTCACCACCTCGTGTCACAGTGGGACAAGTGCCTCAACAGCCAGGGCCAATACTTCTAACATATACAGGTACTGGTTTCTGTAATTATGCCTCCGGCTCGTTACTTTTTGAACGCATCTCATAGTTCCAACGTTTGCCGCCAGGTGCCGGCTGTGGTGGTATCTAGTAGCCAAGTTTGTGGCTAGGTGTCGTTGATGGTAGCATTTGGTAGAAAAAGTAAGAACCACTTGGAATTTGCAATGCACTCCTTATCTGAATTACAGATAACACACACTAATACAGTCATCACAATTAACACCGGTTATCAGACAGATTCTACACACACCGCGTTGTCACAGCCCCTAAACTGAGGAAGCATCCAACCTGTAGGAAAGAATCCTCTCCTGTTGACATCTGTGACTGGATGGATCTGCTTCGTTTCCCTTGGCTTGGACTTGCTCTGAATATCATTACTTCACTCTATGTAGAGCGGATATTAGCTGTCATTAAGTAATATTCAACACACTGACATTTTTTGTTCAGTGGGCAAGAGCAAGATTTGGTTCGCCAGGAGAACTTTCATATTGCTCCTACATTCTAATTCAAGCTAAATGCACAGTTGATAAAACTAGTTGTGTTATGGTTTCACTGAGGGACTTGCAACATCCTGGCAATCAGCCCAGTGTACTTGGGTGTTTATGTAATATATCGGGTAACCAGTGCAATTGTGATGGCCGTAGTAGTATATGATTTTTGTATTCCTTTGAGGGCTTTGCGACATCATGGTCATAAACCCCCGTGTACCAGTTTGTGTGTAATTTGTCTCGAAACTTTCTCGCCTTCTGTGCCCAAGATTGCAGGATCATGTCCTGGTGCAGTCAGTTGGTATTTGAGGGTGCGCAAATGTGAGAGAGCCGTGTCAGTAGATTTACTGGCACCCTGGCGTGTCTAAAAGCCGAAGTAGTTAAAGGAGACGTAATACCATTAACATAATTATTATTATTATTGTACCTCCGTGGCTTAGGCGGCAGGACGCCGGCCTCTCACCGCTGGGTCCGTGGTTCAAATCCCGGTCACTCCATGTGAGATCTGTGCTGGACAAAACGGAGGCAGACAGGTTTTTCTCCGGGTACTCCGGTTTTCCCTGTCAAAATTTCATTCCAGCAACATTCTCCACTATCATTTCATTTCATCTGTCATTCATTTAAGCATTGCCCCAGAGGAGTGCGACAGGCTTCGGCAGCCGGCACAGTTCATATCCTCGCCGCTAGATGGGGGCTTCATTCATTCCATTCCTGACCCGGTCGGAGACTGGAAGCAGGCTGTGGATTTTCATTTTCATTATTATTATTATCAGCATTTTAAATGATCTTGTCGACTTGGTCGTTACGCTGGGGTCTGGCGTTACGTTACGGTGACGGGCGGACAGATGCACTGAGGTGTGTGTCGTCATAGTACCGCTCGGTGCATGTGTATCCCGAGAATCTCTACTTCGTTAGTATAAGACAAAAATCCCCGATTCTTGGATGTCACGAGTAATCTCGAGAACCACTGGATGGATTTTGATGCGGGTTTCACCATTCTGTAAATGATATCTGGAGGAAAGATTCTCTAGAAAATAATATATGTATGATCAAAGGAAGCTAAGCAGTAACGATTTCAGTGAAAAAGTCGAAAACAAACTTGGCATCTGTGCGCTTCTTAAGCTTACGCTGGGCAGACCGTTAAAAATATCAATATACTATGAGCGTAAGAATTGGTCAGCATGAAGAGTTCTACAAAAAGGTGAGCGAGAGCATATCTCTATCTTCAATACATCGCCCACTATAAGTGTTTTTAGACTGGATGGAAGGGGCACGTCCTCACGCGCTCTGGTGAGCGTGCGGCATCCTGCGCGCTTGACCTTGCTTTGCCCTTGGTTTGCACTTGCCGTTCGCGAGTAATTTGAAACAAGATAAGCAAGATAAGTATTATGCAGACAATTTTCTAACATGTCAAGAGTCTTTGGCTTCGAGCGAAGTGAGAAGCCTCCAGCTTTTCTAGCATTTTTCAGCATTTGTAGCATTTAAAATGATACAAAGTCTAGTCTTTCACACTGACTGTCACTTTTTTATTGTCTAATAACCTGTATCATTGTGATGTGTGTGTACTTGCGATTGGTGTTAGGATTTGGTAGGGGGTGGCCGTGGCCTTAAGTTAGGAACCACTCCTACAACCAGGCTAACAATTGAATCTCCACACAAAATTGCAGCAACCATGCGAATGCTTCATATCCAGGGTTCTTTGAGAGTATTGAGTCCATCTCGTTTCTCTGTTATTGACAGGACTGCTGATTTACTAGAATGTAATACTTTCTATTGGAAATATGGACTAAGAATGTGGAGCATAAATAATATGGACAATAAATACTCGACTCCTCAACTCGTAAAGATAATACAAGAGATAATTAAGTTTAGCTTCCTAAATGTTGTTGATGTTGTTTGAGTCTTCAGTCTTTTGACTGGTTTGATGCAACCCTCCATGCCCCCCTGTCCTGAGCTAATCGTTTCATCTCTACATAGCTTCCACACCCTACATCGGAGGCAATCTGTTTAACATATTCTAACCTTGGTCTACCCCTACAGTTCTTGTCGTCGACCCTTCCTTCCATAACTTAGCTTGCTATTCCTGGGTGTCTTAGTATATGTCCTACCAACCTATCTCTTCTCTTCATTAGCAGTCGCCAGAAACATCTCTCCTCTCCTACTCGTCTTAATACCTCTTCGTTTGTAACCCTATCTACCCATCTGATCTTCATCAATCTCCTGTAACACCACATTTCAAATGCTTCAGTTCTCCTCTTTTCTGCTGCACCAATAGTCCAAGTTTCACTTCCATAGAGCGCCACGCTCCAGACAAAGGCTTTCAAAAATGACTTCCTAATACCTAAATCTATATTCGATGTCAACAGATTCCTTTTTGTAGAAATGCTTTTTTCCTTGCCTGAGCCAACCTACTTTTTATATCCTTGCTTCGTCCATCACTGGTTATTTAGCTTCCTAAGTAGTAACAGAAGTCTCCTACTTCCTTTAGTTTTTCACCTGCCAATTTGATGTCCATAGAGGTTTCTGATTTAATTCGGCTGCTTTGCAATATTTCTGTTTTACATTTATTAATTTCATCGTGAATTCTTTCCTCAAGACGGAGTCCATACCATTCAAAAACTCATTCACATCCTCAGGCGTGTCGGCCAAGACGACGATGTCATCGGCAAATCTCCGAGTTGAAATTATTTCTCCTTGAATCTTCACTCCCACTTTAAATTTCTCTCCAATTTCCTTCATTGCTTGTTCAATGTAACGACTGAAGAGTATGGGTGATAAGTTGCAGCCTTGCCTTACACATTTCTGAATACCAGCTTCTCTCTCATGTCCTTCAGCTCGAATGACTGCTGTCTGGTTTCTGTACAGATTGTATATCACCCTCCTATCCCTGTACTTTATTCCAATAGTCTTTAAAATGTCAAACAATTTAGCCCAATCAACGTTATCAAAAGCCTTTTCCAAGTCTACGAATTCCATGAAAGTTCTCTTATATGTATTTACACAGAAATCCGTCCCCTGGTGATGAGAAATGATGCTATTAGGTCGTGAATCCAAGTAGATGGAAGCTAGAGAATTGAATTGTTTGACCTAGGGCGGATTAGATTTGTGAATTCGTGAAGTGACAATAGAGAAGATTGGAGAAATGTGTGTGCACACACTACTGGCGCTTGATGCAAAGTGTACCTGCCTAACATCCCCCTCTTGCCCCACACTACCCGTACTCGCCGATAGACAGCGCTCTCACTTCAATAGGGCATAGACTCATCAAACTTATATAAAAGTTTAATAGAGTCTCTGTCATACAGGCAATAATCTATAACAACCGACAGCGTGAGGTCATGGGGCCGACTCTCTGCTGACTCGGTAGACTTGGGTTCGAGCCCCACCATCGGCCATCCTGAAATAGTTTTCTTTGGTTTCCCATGCCAATGCTGGGACGGTACCTTCTGACAGGCAACGGCCGCTTCCTTCCACATCCTTGCCCAGTTTCATTCATCTTCATCTCTCATGAGGTTGGCTTCAGGAAGGGCACCCGACCGTAAAAACCTTCCGCCACATAGACTTTCATCGCATCTCATCCCCGATACCGTTGCACAGTGGGTCAAAATCGAAATCTAGGAGGACAAAATTATGTTTACGTTTCAATCATGAATTTAGAGTGAAAGCAACGTAGATAATTTGTTTACTTCATAATAAACATCAGTTAAGACATTTTTTAAGTTATGTCTACACATGCAAGAAATTGTCTATGACTAAGAGTTGGATAGAGCATTCAGAACAATTTTCTACCCATAATTTACTTTTAACAAATTCACAAAGTTCCACTTTTGGCATAATCGTCGAATCCAGTGCTTCAAACAGTTGTAAACGTGTGAGAACTGGTTGCGCGGCATCTTCCAAAACGTAAAATAATTAAGTAAGTTGCAAAAAGATGCAAAAAAGCTTATAACAGGTGTAAACTACAAGACTTTATCTACAGTTTAACATTAAGTAGAAAGTGACGCAGAGTGACGCGACATACTAAAAATATAATTTTAAAAATAACAGTTATATATTAAATAATGCAAATATAGCTAAAATTACGTAACAATTACGCCCATTAATAACTGAAACACGTTACCTTCAGCTGCATGTTCCATCTTAAAGCATCACACTAACCACAAAGACAACCAAACCACAGCCACTTACATTCACCCTCCAATTCAGACTGCTCGAACAGTGGTGACAGATTTACACTAAGATGCGTTTATATCCCAGAATAGTGAGCGGCAATTATATGAGAATGCTGTAGAAGTAATACATTTTGATTTTTTAATTATGAAAATAAATAATTTTGTCCTCCTAGATTTCGATTTTGACCCACTTTCCATTGGTCTGAATGATCCAAAATGATGGGATAGCCCATTGTTGGCAGCTTGTGGTGCTACATTGACATTGCCCAACATATCGCCCAGCCCACCTAAGCCCCCTGTTAGTTGTAACGCAAGATAAGATCCGCTCTCCTTGATGCTGCTGGCCTTGCAGCCGGCCTTGATAGCTCGTGTCTTGTCTGGGGTGGGGTGATCACCGCAGCTTCCTGTGAGGTGATGTGATGTGAAGCTCAGCTGTTTGTTGCCAATCTATATTTTCTACAATCTTATCACGATGAGAAACAGACTAATGTTCAGTTTCAATGTTTTTAATCTCTGGTTGGTTGGTTCCTTAGTTTAGGGTCAGTGACAACGTGGTCATGTAGCCCCGTGTACTTTGTGTGTGTGTAGAATCTGTCTGATAACCGGTGTTAATTGTGATGACTGTAATAGTGTGTGTTACCTGTTTTTTAATTCAAGTAAGGTCTGCAGACTTTTGAATTTTTCAAATAGTTCCTACTTTTGCCGCCAAACGCCACCGTCAACGACTACTAGTTCAGAACTTATCTACCAGACGCCACCGCAGTCGGCTCTTGGCAACGAACGTAGCAACCTAAGAGCGTTGTTTACATTCGTAACCTATACAATTTAGCTTCACACAGGTGTAATTAGTGGAAGGTTCTTTAGCATGCCATAAATCTATGACATGGGACCGCCGGCTTTACTTCCCCTCCGAAGGAAGGCATACTGAGGGATTTTAACGCTCTTAAAAAATCCGATGACTTTGGCCGGATTTGAACCCGCGATCTTGGGCATAGACGAATGTTTTTAATATCTGTAACTTATATAAAATTGAACTTTTCTTCACTGTTTGTCCCGTAAATGTTCATTTAGCCTGCAATTCACACGATTGCGATGAAACTTTGGTGAGTTGTTGTGCACACTCTTGTGAATATTTCTGAATTAGTAAATACATTTTACAGTGGTGGCGCGCAAGTCGTTTCAATAAATGAGTGTTAGAGCACTAAACGTTTCAACAAATTAACTTTGGTGAGTTGTTGTGCGCCACGTAAACTCAAGCCACGTTCTTCAACGTAGCAATCTGCGCTTGGGTCATTAAAAGCCGATATTATCAATTAGCCCTTGCGTCCTGCCACTCAACACTGATTTACGAACTTGTAATCCCTTTCCTAGACACAATTATCTATCATATATATTATTTCAGTGGTATAGATCCCTCCTGCGGCGCTCACAAGCGACCGATCGTGACATGATGATGATAATTGTTGTTTTAAGGGGCCTAACATCTAGGTTATCGGCCCCTAACGGTTTGGGTGATCGTGAAGATGATAATGAAATGCAAACTATAACTAAAACTAACTACTAACCTACATACTAGGAGAAGAAATGGAAAACAAAAGGAGAATAAGGCAAATAAAGGACAAGAGGAAAAGAAATGCCCTCAACCCTCGAAGAATGCGGATTAAGGGACTGGGGAAGAAGGAGAGCCATGAAAGGCAGATAGGAAAGTGAAAGAGGAGAAGGTCCGCCCCACAGATAAGGGACAAAAGGGGAAAACGGACCCAGCTCAGGAATCCCTCGGGGTCGCCAACTCCCGAACTCACCAGCCGTGAGCCCCTGAGGGTATAGCATTATCCAGGGTGCACCTGAAGTGGTGGGGCTACACACACCCTGCCTCCTTGAGGGCCTTGAGCAGAAGGCAGGAGGTAAAAGGAAATGAAAAAGAAGGCTGACCCCTCGCAGAAGGAGGGTATCAGAAAAGATGAGACAAGGGCCAATTAAGGCGGGAAAGGAAGAGACTCCCTAGGCCTCGGATACCCTAATACCATCGGGGTCGGAAGAGAACAAGAGTTGACCAAGTGAGGTCGACAGGAAAGAAGACGGAGAGGAGCCTGGCACAAGTAAGCGGAAGCAATGCCGGACTCAGCTGGGGCCCCGTGGTCGCCAACCCATGTCCCACTTGATGCGAGTCCCTGGGGGGCCGATCGTGACAAATGAGCATTCAGATGAAAGAGAATACAGATTACCAGTGACGCATTGCACTCAAATTTCATAAATATCTATACTTTCTTTAAAAATTGACTTTAAAAAATGTATGAAGTTTGCGATTTTCAGATACTGTTGCTGTGGGAAAATACGCTCCATAATCGCTGTCCAATTCACATTTTGGCCGCTGTGACGCCTGTTTCATGTTATTTTAACATTCTGAGGTCTTTCCTTTATCATTTTGCATGGATTTCAGAAACAGTAAATCAAAGGAATGAGTACCGGTACCCAAATCGTATAATTTCATAAATATCGAATAACCGGCGAGTGTCCTGGCTAAACTGTCAATCAATGGACTCAGCACACAAATGACATTAGCAGTGATGAATTACATTCTATTTTCATAAATATCAATTTTTGTAAGAAGTGTGCGTTTTGCAAATACTGTTGCTGTAGGAAAATACGTGACATAATTGCTGTTCAGTTTTCATTTTGGCCGTAGCGACGCCGGGGAAAGTGTGGTTTATGAACATGCGAATTTTAATGCTGGAAGCACTCCTTTGTTACCACACAGCTGATGTCACCAAGTGGAAGCCGACATCCCAACAGGATATGCTGATATTGTAGTTTTAAGGAGGCTCTGTCTAGTGAAAGGCGAAGCGAGTGGAGCGCCTGTGACTCACGCTAGAGCCACAGGTCCAGGTGCCTTGCCTTGGAAACAGCCAGCAGTATGATTCAACCCTAACCTTTATTAGTGGATAACGTCACTGGATCCTGTCTGACCTTCAGCAAGATCAACACTGCGAGAAGCGATCGTAAGTAATAACAAGAAACTGAGTTTCTCTTTTCCGTGCTCTGTGGGAGCATATTTCATCCGTTACTAAGTACTATGGCATTGAAGATGCACGCTTCATTAGATATGGTTTATTATTATGATTGTCATTATAGTCTATATTGAAGCCATTGAAGAGAGGATTTCTATAGTCGAAAAACGTTCCCGAACATTAACCCAGGGAGTCATCATCAATTGGGGTTCGTGAGTTCGAAAGTTTTGTATATAGTCCTGTTGTTGTTGTTGTTGTTTGAGTCTTCAGTCTTTTGACTGGTTTGGTGCAGCTATCCATGCCTCCCTGTCCTGTGCTAATCGTTTCATCTCTACTTAGCTACCACACCCTACATCCGAGGCAATCTATTTAACATATTCTAACCTTGGTCTACCCCTACAGTTCTTGTCCTCAACCCTTCCTTCCACCACTAAGATTGCTATTCCTGTGTGTCTTAGTATGTGTCCAACTAACCTATCTCTTCTCTTCATTAGCAGTCGCCAGAAACATCTCTCCTCTCCCACTCTTCTTAATACCTCTTCGTTTGTAACCCTATCTACCCATCTGATCTTCATTTCTCCTGTAACACCACATTTCAAATGCTTCAATTCTCCTCTATTCTGCTGCACCAATAGTCCAAGTTTCACTTCCGTAGAGCGCCACGCTCCAGACAAAGGCTTTCAAAAATTTCTTCCTAATACCTAAATCTATATTCGATGTCAACAGATTCCTTTTCTGTAGAAATGCTTTCCTTGCCTGAGCCAACCTACTTTTTATATCCTCTTTGCTTCGTCCATCACTGGTTATTTTGCTTCCTAAGTAACAGAAGTCTCATACTTCCTTCAGCTTTTCACCTGCCAATTTGATGTCCATAGAGGTTTCTGATTTATTTCGGCTGCATTCCAGTATTTTTGTTTTACATTTATTAATTTTCATCATGAATTCCTTCCGTAAGACGGAATCCATACCATTCAAAAACTCATTCAAATTCTCAGGCGTGTCGGCCAAGATGACGATGTCATCAGCAAATCTCCGAGTTGAAATTATTTCTCCTTGAATCTTCTCTCCCACTTTATTTTTTTCTACAATTTCCTTTATTGCTTGTTCAATGTAAAGATTGAAAAGTATGGGTCCTTGTCACTTTAAATGCCTACTGCCAATATAACCTTACCTTACCTTACCATCACTACAAACAGGGAGATTTATGATATAATGTCTTGCTGTTAGGTTTATACTGGACTGTATTCACTGTTGCCACTCGTGTTTCAAAGTCACCATGTCACGTATAATGTAACTTGTAAGTTGACAGCGGGGGTAATTGTTGTCTGTCTCCCGTGACGCCATTCAGTATCGCCAATGTTCAAATCGATAGCCAGGTAAATGGCATAACATAACCTATTTTATGTTCGACCCTGACTATTATATGTCAGAAAACTGTATCATAATGATGGTCATTATAACACTATGTTTCATTATGAAACAGTTTCTGCCACCAATCATAGCTCAAGAAACAGTTGTTGGACCAATTAGGTGAGGATAGCCCCGCATCTGCGCTGAGTTCCAAGGCCTTCTAATTTAAATTTCACTGCCTGGCCTACTGTCATAGTGGGGCAATCGAGGAGGCCTTGGTATTCTCTGCGTCTCATGCGCTCTGTTCAGTACATAAAACTGGCGAAATCTCGACAGATATTTATGAATATTTATGTTCGAACATAAAATAGTTATAATAATTATCGTCGAACATAAACAGTCGTATGCAACTCTCCTATAATGGTAATTAAGACTCCCGTTAGGAAATTATAAAACTCACATGCCATTGTAGGCTCGTTGCATAATGTACTATAATGGTTGCCACGGTGGATGAGTGGTTATCGTGACGGTCTACCAACCCCAAGCTTGTAGGTTCGCTCTTGGCCGTGGTAAGTAATTTTTGAAAGGCGACAAAAATCACGCACGCATCTCATACGATGTTGGCATGTTAAAGAACCCATTTGAATTCAGTAGACCGTGTTCATAATGGCAAAATTAATCTTGGGATTTTCCGCTAACGCAAAAGTCTACTAGAAAGTGCTATATTGTCAAGGAGCTTAGATATCTAACCCCCTTGACTTTCATAGTGCTCCAAGGAACAACAAAATTCGGCATGCAAGCTACCCTGTGGATGTCAAGTAACAAAGCTTGCACCCGGCACCCGAGGCCATACGATATTATTACTATTACTACCTATTTAATACAGTGGGAGCCTTCACTATAAAACGGAGCTTCGCCTGTGCCGTGTGCGCGTTCAGTCAGCGCCACTTGACTAGCATTTACCGTTACACAACAGCGAAATGGGTAGCCCCGCATGCGGTCGTAGCTTGATTACATTCCCAGCGGGCAAGTTACCTTCGTTGAGAGAGTTAACACTTGTAAAGTACTGTTTCCTAGTGGAAACTTATCTTCTCAAGAAGAAGTCATGCAGTAAATGTGTTCGTAAGTTTCAGCGCAAGTGCGATGTTTACTTGTGGGGGAACCTCAAACAAAAGGTATACAGAAACAATCCCCGTACTCTGGAGGTTCTCGAGAACCAAATATCAGTGAGGATGAATTAGAGCGAGTGTACCAAAACTTCCTACGTTCAGTGCTGGATTACCCATTAGGCCCGACGAGGCCCAGGCCTAGGGCCCCCAAGGAACTTACAATTTAGGTCAATTTTATTCCGAAGATTTAGAAAAATGTTATCCAGAACTGAGACAGTTTCAGCTTTATATTAAATTACAATGTCGTTTAAAAACTGAGTTCACTCATTCTGAACTTGACGATATTCTTATTCGAGACAAGCTAAAATTACGTAACAATTACGCCCATTAATAACTGAAACGCGTTACAAAGTTCAAACCTTCAGCTGCATGTTCCATCTTAGAGCATAACACCAACCAAACCACAGCCACTTACATTCACCCTCCAATTCAGACTGCTCGAACAGTGGTGACAGATTTACACTAAGATGCGTTTATATCCCAGAATAGTGAGCGGCAATTATATGAGAATGCTGTAGAAGTAATAAGTTACATTTTGATTTTTTAATTATGAAAATAAATAATTTTGTCCTCTTAAATTTCGATTTTGACCAACTGTGCGATGGTCATGGTGACCAAGATCAACGGCCAAGGGGACCCGATGCCCTGACCACGCATCACCCCAATATCTGCAGCCCAAATGGCTGGGCAACGGTCGCTTGGTAGGCCTAATCGGCTGTAGTGCCAGGGGTTATTATTATTATTATTATTGTAATAGGCTATGTGATTAAAGATATTGTTAGTAGTTAGTAGTTTACTTGCTTAGTGTGATATCTGTGGGATTGTGAACTTAGCTGCCAACACTAATGGCCTTCTCTTTCTTTCATTGCAGGTAATTGAACTTTAAAATGGGAACCAAAAGAGGAATTTCGCTGCTAGAAAAGGTGTCTGGAGGTGAGTGTTAAGGCGCTCAGCTCCCTTCTAAGGAACAAGTACTTTTAGTTTTTAGTTACCATCACAAGGAAATGAAGGAAACACTTTCGGATGCTGCTAAATCTACCATAGACATAGATTTAATAGCCTAAGTCTTAATGATCTGATGATGATCGCTTGACGATCGGAACTGGTCATCCAAGTGTATTTATTAATCTCATGTATTTTTAGCCTACTTTTCTCATTTTGCAAAAATTAGGAAAAAAGTAGACTTATGAGATCGATCCGGGCAAATGTGTATCTATCCGTGTGTCGTCCCCCCCCCCCCCCTATCAACTCCTAAACGGCTGCTGCAATCGGAACCAAATTTGGTATGAGTAAAGTTCTATACCGGAACATCTCAATGTCACACTTGAAATTAATGTCAGTGCTACCAACTGCTGAAAAATAGCAATTGAAATTTGAGCTCCATGCTGGATATCTTGGAAGGTATGCAAGGCAACTATTCCAAAATTGGCACACGTATAGATAATAGTACTTCAGTTTAATTTTCAGGAGGTCATACATGACAGTGTTGCCAAAATGATTCTAAGTCTATTGATAGGTCCCATTTTTAAATGCATATAACTCCTACACTATCAATTGGATTTCAACCAAATTTCGTATGTACTATGTGTACATAAATAGATATGACTGAGCGTATTCTTAAGCGCCACCAAGGCTGCCAACTGTCAATAAATGATCTCTCTATTTTTTTAATCCTAATACCAATATATCAGAAAGTATGCGAGCCAACTGCTTTGAATTTTGCACAAGTATAGAGCCTGACATTCTAGATTAATTTGGAGTAACTAATATACGTCAGTGCTGCCAACATGATTCTAAGCCTGGTGATAGGTCCAATTTTAAAATACCAGTAACTTCTATATTAACAAATGGATTTCATCCAAAATTGGCACAACAATAGATCATAATATTTCAGATTATTTCAGACCAACACATGCAGGACTTTGCTGCCAACATGATTCTAAGCCTGCTGATAGGTCCAATTTTAAAATACCAGTAACTTCTATACTAACAAGTGGATTTCATCCAAAATTGGCACAATAGATCATAATATTTCAGATTATTTCAGACCAACACATGCATGACATTGCTGCCAACATGATTCTAAGCCTGCTGATAGGTCCAATTTTAAAATACCAGTAACTTCTATACTAACAAATGGATTTCATTCAAAATTTGCCCAATAATAGATCATAATATTTCAGATTATTTCTGACCAACACATGCATGACATTGTTGCCAACATGATTTTACGTGCGCTGATAGGTCCAATGTCTAACTGCATGTAACGTCTATGCTGTCCATTGGTCTTGAACCAAATTGTGTATTCTGTACCTTAAGAGATGGAACTAACAATATATTCAGTCATCAGGGCTGCCAACTGTAGTGCTCTATTAGGCTACATCATACCAGGTATATTTCGAATTAATTAGAAATTTCGATATTACCAACTTAATTTCGTCATTATTCTACATAGGTCTATGTAGATTGGGATGAATCTTAAATTTTAAGAAACGTAGGCTCTTTAGTTCGTCGCAGAACTTCTTGTTGTTTTGTTAGGATTAGGAAAACAATTGATATTGTAACTTTCAGTCGATCAACACACAAAACTTCAAATTACTGGAATATGTGAAAAATAACCTGATATAAATTGCTTGTGATGAAGATTTATATTGTTACGTGAGTTAGCCGTGGTCGTTACGGCATGACTGCTGGCAGTCGCTCACATCCGGGAGGCGAGGAGGTTCGAATCCCCCCGCCGGCAACCTTGAAGATGGTCTTCTGTGGTTTCCCATCTTTCTTCCAGGCAAATGCCGGGGTTGGCCCCTAACTATAGGCCACAGCCACTACCTTCCAACTCCTCGTCCTTACATTCCAACTTCCCTCCCCAACGGTACTTGTAGCTCACCCATTGGGTGTCCGTCTTGAAGCAGCTACAAAAAAATCTGGCGAGCCGAACATGTCCTCGGACACTCCCGGCTGAAAAGCCACACGAAAAAAAAATCATTATAAATGAGTACAATCGTGTTGACGAACTGAAAGACATTACATTTCGATCGTAAGTTTACATTGTTACTAACTTATTTGACTTATTCTTCTCTAGAGGTCAATCCGAGGATTGGTTTGCAGTAGCTGTGTCCAAGATCATGGGTTCAAACCCGGCCGAAGTCGTCCGATTTTTTAAGAGCGTTAAAAATCCTTCAGCATGCCTTCCTTCGGAGGGGAAGTCAAGTTGGCAGCCCCATGTCATAGATTTATGGCATGGAAAAGAACCTTCCACTAATGTGAAGCCAAAATTTGTAGTTTAGAATTGATAACGCTCTATTAGTTATCTAGTAGCCAAGTCCGCAAGCTAGGTGTTGTGGACGGAAGCATTTGGTAGCAAACGTGGGAACTACTTGAAATTAAAGTCCTTACTTGAATTAAAAACACTAATACAGCCATCAGAATTAACACCGGTTATCAGACTGATTCTACACACACCTAAAGTACACGGGGCTACATGACTGCCTTGTCGCAGCCCCTAAACTAAGGAACCAACCAACCAAGCTATGTTGCTGTTGCCAACACTGATGGTGACATGATAAGTGGCTCGGGTTTCCAAGAGTGGTCATTAGCGCTCACACAGTTCTAGTGGGAGGTGGGGAAAACACAGTTTCATGGAATTCCTCGCGTTACTACATCACTTGACCGATACTCCCAGGATCCCCTGCAATCGAGAGACCATACTACTTGTGTGACGACTATGTGCAGCGCATTGCCTGCCATGTCAGGGGCAGCAGGCATACCGCTTGAGTAACCGACCATGGATATGTAACGCGGTCTTGGTGAAATTTATCGCTTACAGTAAGCCGGGATTATGGTAATTAGTCGTGCCGTGACCTGATGGTTAATGCAGCATGCACAATACGCTTAACAAGGTTTTGCGATCAGGTGCGGATCTAGAGATTGCCTTTGGGCAATTGTTAAGAAAAATGGTATCACTAAAAACGCAATCACAAAATAACCAAACTTATAAAACCAGACCAATTTTTTGCAAGCTACATGGATAGAAATTTGATGCGTTTAGCGCACCAAAAATATTCGTACAAATTGCAACGGCGTGTTTTGCGACTTTTACATCGAGCTTCGAGAAAAGTATCAAGGTACGTTACAGTTTCGGCAAGTCGAGTTGGCACCGACAAAGGGAGAAAGTCACAGCTTAAATTGCCAACCAAGCTTGCAGTTTGGACGTCGGCAATTTTTTTTTGGTGCGACAAAAGCCCCAAATTGCTATCCGTGCGTTGCTGCACATTCTTCGTGACATCACTATAAACATCGATTCGGTAATCACAAGGTTTGCTAAACAAAATTGACGAGTTGATTTTGTTATATAAATAATCGTTTTTATATAACAGGTATGAAGTTGTAAATATGTACAGTTGTAACAGAACATAATAATTGCAATAAAAATATTTTCAGTATAGAATAAAATGAAGAAAAAACCAGTTTTTCGGTTAAAATTCGTTAAGTTTTATTTGTCTGGTTATTGTGTTTTCGTTTTTTGACTGCAAAAAAAATTGGTCTCCGTTTCGGGGGGGAGGGGGAGGTCATGATCCCCGTGACACCCCCCTTTGAATCCGCGCCTGTTTGCGATCCACTCTGACTGTGCTAGGTTAAAAGTACAGTGTTGCCAGATGACCATAATGTTATGAGCTAAAAACGGAACACCTGTTATTGTAAATAAGTCCCAGTTCCCAGGCAAACAACTGAATGTTGAAAACAACCTTTAATGTCAGACTATACTAAAGCCATCATTACTTCCGACGTGACGTTTCAGTGCTAGGCTGGAGTTACGTTCGCTAAATTGCAACATCGCGAACGAAACTCAGTTTGAGAGGCTTCGGTGGCGTAGTGGGTAGCATGCTGAGCTTCTATGCCCAAGATCGCGGGTTCAAACCTGGCCAAAGTCTTCGGATTTATTAGGAGCGTTAAAAATCCCTCAGTGTGCCTTCCTTCGGAGGGGAAGTAAAGCTCGCGGTCCCAAGTCATATATTTATGGCACGTAAAACAATCTCCCACTAACTACAATAATTGTGTGAAGGTAAATTTGAGGGTTAGTTTGATAATGCTATTTTAGTTCCAACGCTCGCCGCCAGCTGTTGACTGCATTGGTATTTAGTAGCTACGTCCGGAGCTAGGTGTCGTGGACGGTAGCATTTGCTAGCAAAAGTAGGAACTACATGAAAAAATTAATCGTCTGCAGTTCATCTACCTGAATCACAGATAACACCCACTAATACAGCCATCACAATTAACACCGGTTATCAGATTCTACACACACCCAAATTACACGGGGCTACATGACCGCGTTGTCGCAACCCCTAAACTGAGGAACCAACCAAAATCAATTTGTTGTGATATATCGATCTGAATGGCTGCCTATGATTGTCTGGTTAAAGTGATTTTCCTTCTGACCGCTAGATAACTCTAGGGTAACACTGCAAACGCCAAGTGGGAAGTAATGATGGCTTTACTATAGACCGTCCATGACCACTATTTTTTTTTGCTGTATTTGTAATTAATTTTTCTTGTTTCCTCCACTATTCCAAACGTAAAGGACACACTAAACGTTTCTTACGAGCTGCCGGCATACGACACGCGGTAGACTGACGATTGTCGTTTAGAATAGCAGTTTGCCTTTCCTACCACTACGAGCGCTGGTGTGAGTGAATGCAGAGTTTCACTTAAGCCCTAATAACTAATTCCGGTGTGATGATTTTTCAAAAAATTAAAAATCGCCTGAGGATATTCATCCAACGAACACACTAAAGATAGAAATAGTCTATGTAAATAATTTAAGGGGTCAAAATGTTTCAAATTATAATTTTTTTTAAATAATTTTTATTTTATGCTTCAATCCATTAGGAACATTTTAGTGCAAGAAATATGTCGTTATGCGCCATAGTTTTTGAGTGATGATTTAACATGCAAAGGGCTGCACCCAATGTTCGTCATGGTTAATCGTATATCGGCCATTTTCTCAGAGTTGTGTTTTTTACACCCGTTTTAATGATAACTCAAAAACTAATTGACATACACTAATGAATTTCTTGTGTGTATATCTAAAAAATGATGTAAAGTCATGTCTCTCTCTAAGATAGTTTCTTAAAAGAAGAATATTGCAAAAATATTGTAAAATTTTGACATTTCTTTTCAATACAAAAGTAAAAATACTTTTTGTTAAGATATGTTGCTGCAAGTAATTGCATTTCTAGAGGAATATCCTTGTAATAAAATAAAGTTAACAGAACCTAAAAATGTTGAACATTACAGGAGTTATCACTAAACGCTGATGAACAACCACCATTATGAATTTTGAAAAAATACCCAAATCATTTTTTGACATGAATGTTATGCTGTTTTTCATATAAAATAATGCCAGTGTTTCATGTGCACAAAAGGCATTGGTTGGTTGGTTCCTCAGTTTAGGGGCTGCGATAACGCGGCCATGTAGCCCCGTGTACTTTGGGTGTGTGTAGAATCTGTCTGATAACCGCTGTTAATTGGGATGACTGTATTAGTGTGTGTTTCTGTTTTTTAATTCAACTAAGGACTGCAACTTTGAATTTATCAAATAGTTCCTACTTTTGCCGCCAAACGCCACCGTCAACGACTACTAGGCCTAGTTCAGAACTTAGCTACTAGACGCCACCGCAGTCTCTTGGCAACGGACGTAGAAACCTAAGAGCGTTGTTTATATTCTTAACCTATCCAATTTAGCTTCACACAGGTGTAATTAGTGGAAGGTTCTTTAACATGCCATAAATCTATCGCCGGCTTTACATCCTTTCCGAAGGAAGGCATACCGAGGGATTTTTAACGCTCTTAAAAAATCCGACGGCTTCGGCCGGGTTTGAACCCGCTATCTTGGGCATAGAAGCTCAGCATGCTACCGACTACGCCACCGAAGCCTAGAACAAAATGTCATTGCTGTAACTGTTGTGGTTTTGAAGCAAATAGTAAAAGATAATTGTTAAAATTTTTACCATGGTAACCTGTACCTGACCCCTTAATTTGGCTAGGATTTGAATCAAAGAGAAAACAAGTGAAGAAACAATTGATTTTAGGCTGTTTTACCGGAACTGCATTTAGGCCGGAAGTGATTTTCGAAATTTGTTTTTTTAGTCTCGAAGACCAAGACAGTGGGCCATTCGACATCCTTCCTGGTGTGGTTGAATACTGTGGGGCACCCATTGGGCACACACTTTGCGCAAGTGCAGTCGTTCCTTCATGATGGTGTGCACTCTTCCGACGCTCAATCCGACCACGGCGGCTATGGCGTTCACTGTCACTCGGCGGTCCTGGGTAATGAGTGCATCAACCCTTTAGCCCAGGGGTGCACAACCCGCGCCCCGCGGGCCGCTTGTGGCCCTCAAAGTCAGTTATGCGGCCCGCGGATAAAAAATGTATACTATTGAAAACGTGAATATAATTATACATTGTGTATGATGAAATTCTTACCATTATCGTAGGCCCTAGTTGAAGTAAGAAAATTATAAAAAAATATTTCGTTAAAAATTAATTAAAAAGTAAACAATTATTGGACAGATTTTAAATTTTGCATAAACAGACTGCTGCAAGAATTCTGTCTATTGTAAAAATAAACATTTTATAACCTTGCGAAAGTATTATTTTATTTTATATACCTCTAAACCTTTTCGAATTAGCAGTAAGTTGATTATAAATCAGTAATTTGATAACTTAATAACGCAATTTGCCAAAATACTTCAAAAATGGATTTAAACCATTTAGACGACACAAAAATGGTATTGAAACACATTTCTTGTCTGCTGGTAAAATAGGTTATTCAGATAATAGTAACATTAGCTTTAGCGGTGGGGTTTGGCGATTGTCTATGTGGGAAGGTAACTTGTGAACCACCACTTATTGTGTAAAAATAAACTTGGCCCCCACTTATAAATAGGTTGTACACCCCTGCTTTATCCCTTCAGCTTTTCGTACAATGGAGGGAATTGCTTAATTTAACGGTTTTGCTACGATGGGGACCGGACCACTACTTTGTCTATTGAGAGATATTCTGAACATTATGGGACCGGTCGCGGTAGCTAACGCTCTACCTCGAGCCTCGCTGGTACAGGAAGAGCATGGATTCGAATTCAACGTCGGCCATCCTGAAGATGATTTTCAGTGGTTTCCCACTTTCACCACCAGACAAAAGCTGGGAGCGTTCCTTTAAACAGGCCCACGGCCTCTGCGAGAGATCATTCCTCTACCGTCACAAGGGCATTGTCTGGGAGCTAAACACACTTTGTCAGCAGATGGCGATAGGTGACCGCTAACTTGGGAAGGCGAGCGATTAAAGAAAAACATTAAACATGATTCAGGTTTGCTACCTGACAGTAAAATAGCAGGCTCAACATTAATCATTCTATTGTATTGACAAGGCCAGTGAATAAACAAAACCAATAGCAATACTTTCTTCCGGCTCGATTTCTATGTCCGCTATCCTGGAAGTGGTTTTCCGTGGTTTTCCACTTCTCCTCCAGGAGAATGCCGGAATAGTTCCTTACGAAAGGCCACGGTGTCTCCTCCCCAATCGTCACCTGCATTACAAATACACAAACATCACAATAAGACAGGTTGCCAGACAAATTCCACACAATCCAAATACACGGGGCTACAGGACCACGATGTCGCATGGCCCCGAAAATTAAAACCAACAAACTTATTTGGACTCAGCAATGTTTCTAGGTTTGTGCCGTGTCTTGTGCTGGGTTTCTTGGTGTCCATGCCCGGAAAGGCTGCTTGAGTTTAGAGCTCTCGTAGTAAAGAAGCAGAGGTACCTTTCATAAGAAGCGAAGTAGCGCGCAGTTCGCTACTCCTGTGGGGGTCCTAGGCGAAACCCCACACGAGACACGGCAAAAACTTATAACAATTGCTGAGTTTTTATCCCTTGGCCGTGAAAGCCAATTTAATAATAATAAAAGACACGGATAGTCAGTCTGAAAGACTGGACTTCATATCATTTTAAATGCTAGCAGCCGAGTACCAAGAAGGCAGTGCGACAACAGAGTTTCAAGATTCTATTTTGTTTCTTCACTGCCTACTTGATTGTTTTCGCACTGCCTTCTTGAAACTCTATTCTCGCACTGCCTTCTTGGTATTCGGCTGCTACATCGTACTATGACGTCACACACCTCAGTGCATCTGGGTACATTTCGTCCCGTCACCGTAACGTAACGCCAGACCTCAGCGTAACGACGAAGTCGACAAGATCATTCAAAATGATAATAATCTTAATGCAGGCAATGGCCAATGAAAATCAAACTAAGTTATAATTCAGTCGTCAAGGCAACATTTGCCAGTGTTATCTGTCACACATAGAACATACACATTCTTCACATGGTTCATGGAATCGGTCCGTGCGGCAAAATGTCTCAGCTCATAGTCAGCTTCCTTCCATTCGTCTCCAATCATGGCATCATTCGTACCGAAATCGAGCCATATTTCATTCTTCTTCCTTTGGTGATATTTTACCACCTCCTTGTACACGGGTGTGGATTGTAAGAGAAATATCAGTCAGCAGCATTGTTTCCCTGCCAAATTTCGTATAGATGTACTGTAGGCTATATATAAGGTGCGTTCAACAAGTAATGCGCAAACCGGTGACGACATCGGCTAATCGTGGAGTGTGTAACGAGGTGTGGTTCCGACCAGAGCGTGGAGGGTCACAGCCCGTCGCTAGAGGGCACGCGTGCTGGTCACGTGACGATACAAAGCGAGCAGCAGCATGCATCAATCGTCCATCGCTGCCTGTCGCATTGCAAACAGTGACATGGAGGCGTCAAATGAAGCGCAAAGAGGTGTTGTTCGGTTTCTGACAGCTGAAGGAGTAGGGGGAACGGACATTCATCGCCGAATGTCACAAGTGTACGGCGAACACTGCATGTCCCTTGCAAGGGTCAACGCGTGGCACAAGCGCTTCAGGGAAGGACGGGTGTCGTTAGCCGATGATGCCCGGTCTCGGGCACCCCCCTGCATTACCGATGACAACGTCCAGCTGGTTGATGCACTCATTACCCAGGACCGCCGAGTGACAGTAAACGCCATAGCCGCCGTGGTCGGATTGAGCGTCGGAAGTGTGCACACCATCATGAAGGAACGACTGCACTTGCGCAAAGTGTGCCCCACAGTCTTCAACCACACCATGTCGAATGACCCACTGTCTTGGTCTTGGTTGGACGATTGATGCAAGCTGCTGCTCGCTTTGTATCGTCACGTGATGTGCACGCGAGCCCTCTAGCGACGGGCTGTGACCTTCCACTCTCTGGTCGGAACCACACCTCGTTACACACGCCACGATTAGCCGATGTCACCGGTTTGCGCATTCCAGCCTCTGGCTCGTTACTTTTTGAACGCACCTTATACAATGCAGGAACTGTTAGTGACTACAAAGTTGCGTCAGGGAAGTCAGTCTTCTCTATGACGCATGATATCGGTCACAGGACTCGCTACATAATTTACCAAACTTATTTGAGCTTAATTACGCACAGGCATGAATTGAATCCAGGTCGTCTGTGTAGGAAGCTAGTGTTTGCATTCAGCTTTCTAATGGAGCGTTATTGGTCCAGTAATTGTGCTGTGATCTCGTGGCCGATGCCAGGTTATTAGAAGGCGGTGCGAATGACGTGGCGTTCAGGGTGTGGCGACCAAGGTCTGGGAGTCTGAAGGTCGCTGCTAGCAGGTTCCCTCCAACAAGCAACTGTTAGTGAGGATCAGTGGCGTAGGTGATTAGGGGGACCAATCCCCACGACAGCCAAATAATTGAAGAAAAAAAACGTGATTTAATGAAATTTTTATTTGAAAAAAATCGCCAATTTTTGGATTGATGATGAATGTTTATAATTTGATAACAATTACCTTTACTTGTGTAGTGATTGGCCAACCAAAACTGTTCGTTTCCGAGCTTGAGAGGTGCGAATAAAACGTATCAAATGCTATCGAGATCAAACATGAAAACGTATAGGTTTAATTTCATCGATTGTCTTATTTCCCCCTCCCCGCGCAGAGCAAAATTCAAAAACAAAACCATAAGAAACACATCCTAAAAAGACGGAAAGCAAAAGCACAAAACAAGCGCAAAATCAAAAATCAAAATTTGAAAACGAAAGCAGAAAAAAACCGGAAAGCAAAATTCGAAAAAAGAAAAGAAAAGCAGAAAACACAAAACAAAACAAAATGCAAAAGCAACACAAAACAAAAAACACAAAAGAAAAAGTAGAAAACCACAAACGCAATTAGTTGAGATTTCACTGTCGCTCGTCCCCCTCCAGAAGCAAATCGTAGTTACGCCACTGCGACATTGTGGTCTGATAACCAGTCTATAGCAGGGTATGTATTTATAATTCAGAGAGGAATCGGGAAGGAGGTGGCCGTGGATTTCAGTTGGGAACCATTAGCCTGGAGTAGAAGTGGAAAACCTCGGTAAACCATTTCCAGGATGGCCGAGCTGGGATTCGAACCCGGACCTCAGGGGTGATAGCCAAGAATGCTAGTCGCTACACCAAAAGATGGGCACGATGATAAGTTGTGGGTATCGAAGTGAGCACGAATCATTATTGGAGCAAATACTGTAGGTGGGAATTCCTCATTCCAGCCTTTAAATCAGAATTAAATTTCTTGGCAGAGCTGGGAATCGAACCCGGGCCTCAGGGGTGATAGCAAGGAATACGTCACACGGGCGTTACTACACCCATGTCTATGAGAATTACCAATCCATTAATGGTCGACTATAGAGTCCTGCGCGGATAAACAAAATGTTATGCGCTTCCACTGACATTAGAATAATATGTTCAATTTATTAGACAAAGCATGAAGTATTAACCAACACATTTAGACATTTGAGGAGAAAGTCTCTCCCTGTGCTAAGCTATGTTTAAAATGAATGTTACACAGCCAGAATTGCAACACTTTTCAGATCGGAGTATTAATTATGCTTAATGACATAATTTGAAAGAAATGAAAAAATGAAATTCCACAGCCTGCTTCCAGTCTCCGACCGGGTCAGGAATGGAATGAATGAAGCCATCTAGCGGCGAGGATATGAACTGTGCCGGCTGCCGAGGCCTGACGCACTCCTCTAGGGCAATGATCAAATGAATGACAAATGAAATGAAATGATAGTGGAGAGTGTTGATGAAATGAAATTTTGACAGGGAAAACCGGAGTACCCGGAGGAAAAGCTGTCTGCCTCCGTTTTGTCCAGCACAGATCTCACATGGAGTGACCGAGATTTGAACCACGGACCCAGTGGTGAGAGGCCGCCGTGCTTCCGCCTAAGCCACGGAGAAGAGATTAGCCTAAATGAACATCTTACATTTGTCATAGAGAAAACATAACACTAAAATATGATATGTCTTTTATCTATATGCAGCCTATATACAAATATACAAATGATAGTTTGTCTGTCTGTATGTCCCCTATGCGTTCCTATACTATTCATCTGATTGCGATGAAATGTGGGTGAGTTGTTGGGTGCACTCCAGGGAAGGTTTCAGGTTACAAATTATTTATGTAACACAAAAAGGTGAGGGACACAGGAATCCTTAAATCCCACAATCTGTATACTTATGACACCACACTGCAAGGTGTGAGAAAGGCTTGCTGATTCATCGCGAGGTGACATGCCCTGACAAGGATGTCTCAGCACTTAAGGACCGGGGCACCACCAGAAAACAAAGCATGTTGTTTATCCGAAGGCACTTCAGTTTCTATCTTTCTTGGGCTGGCTGCGTGGCTCAGCGGTAACGTTCTCGCCTGCTGTGACCCAGATTGCAGGATCGAATCCTGGCGTAGCCAGTTGGCATTTGAGGGTGCCCAAGTGCGATGGGGCCGTGACAGTAGATTTACTGGCACGTTAAAGATCCCCATTGGGGCAAAATTCCGTCACCCCGGCGTCTCTAAAAGCCGCAGACGTAAAACCAATAACATTAGAATTATCTCCGTTTCTTTCTATCTGTGTTTGGTTGGCATTGCCGGGTATAGCTAGTCATTCATAAACATCCCGGTCCTAATAATGATATTCAACAAGTTCGGATTGTATTCTAAAAGCTATCCGAAAATTTTATCCAAGCATTATCCGCTATCTGCTATCCGCACAGGGCTTGAACTATAAATGACAAATACCGAGGATTACGAGATCGTGGCAAGTACATCATGGATTTACATTGTAAAATGTTAGTGTAGAAGATTTTAATGATTGTTAATCAAGCTACACTTGTATTTAACCCGGGAGAGGTGGCGCGGGATCATTAGGACCCCTCCCTATTATTTCTCAGTAATGACGACAATTATTTCGTTTATGGTACTGATATGTCATGAAAACATTCACTGAACTAATGAGCAAGTATATTTATCTAAAATGAAAATCATGCACATATTATAAACGGCTATTTACACTATAGTAGAAATGGTGCGGATCTGACAGGTAATCATCTATTTTTATGAAATATCTGATAATTCTAACTTCAGTTTGCCTATTAACAATATCGAAATCAATGATTAAGCAAGTTTTAAATAATGTAGGATTCTAGTTTTTAACCAATGACACATTTTAGAGAAGTCTCTTGTTGTATTATGCTCCATTTTGTAAATGTATTTGCCAGTAAGGGTACACATCTTCAATTTCTTCATCGTCTGCACTCTGCTCAGTATCACTTTAAGATTCTGCTATTTCTAGTTCATCTTCACTATCACTGTTTTTACCTCCTAATATTTCTTCCTCTTCGACGTCTTGCAGAAGAGATATCACCCTGGATTCTTCCTCTTCGTAGCTCAGACGATTCATAATGTTTTATTTTAACACCTAACTACAATCAATTCTATTTGGCGATCAGACAGCTACATTCATGGAGTACACGTAAGACTGGAACAGCTGTTCACTCTGCCAGCAGTACTGGTGGCGCGGGGTCTTTCAGAACACATTGCAACATGGCTCTATAAAAATACATTTGTCTCAGCCCTCATCCCTTCCACTAATAGGCTACTGCCCTCAGACAATAGATAAGGTATGTGGCAGGTTTGGTCTGAGTGTAGTAAAAGGTAGAAACCCCAGCTTAACGAAACTGCGTGGGGTCACAAAGTCCCTCGCGCCACCTCTCCCAGGTTAAAAGAGTGGATTAGGTATATCAAATAGGACTTTTCAGGTCCTACATATGTCAATTAATCTCCCTCTCACACAACCTTTATACCATGTTTTTATTCCACTCACAAGCGTGCGATTTGACTCATTCCATAAGGGGCGTAGCGGCCAGATATTGTACAGATGCATTTGCCAATTCGAAGTAACGAGCGATTGATACGGACATTAAACCTGGTAGTTAGAAGACAAGTGATTCTTTTGTGTGCTAATGGCTACAAATGGCTGCCTGCGTGGGCAAACAAGCGAACATCGATTGTGATGTGACAGCTGGGGTGTGACGTCATCAGCTCACTGTTGTCATAGTGATATGGTTTACCTTGTGAAGGTCATGGCAGGTTATCCTTTCCGCAGGAACCGTATTAACAATGTAACCTTAGCGGCTTCGGTAGTTGGTAGCATGCTGACCTTCTATGCCCAAGATCGCGGGTTCAAACCCGGCTGAAGTTGACTGATTTAGTAAGAGCGTTAAAAATCCTTTAGTATGCCTTCCTTCGGAGGGGAGGTAAAGCCAGCTGGTCCATGCCATAGATGTATGACATGTAAAAGACCCTTCCACTAACTACAATTGTGTGAAGCTAAAGTCGTAGGTTAGATTAGATTAATTCTCTATTAAGTTCCAACGTTTGCCACCAGGTGATTGTTGCGGTGGCATATAGTTGCCAAGTTCATACCTAGGTGTCGTTGACGGTAGCATTTGGTAGCAAAAGTAGGAACTAGTTGAAATTGATCGTCTGCACTCCTTACCGAATCACAGTTAACACACACTAATGCAGTCATCACAGACAGGTTCTACACACACCGCCCCTAAACTGAGGAACCAACCAGTAATGATTATCCCCCATCACTATAAGCATCGTGATTTATTGCTTTCAGATCGTATTTTATTTATTTTATAGCTTGCCACGGCGGGTGAGTGGTTACCGTGTCGGACTGCCAACCCCAAGCTTGCAGGTTCATTCCTGGCCGTGGTAAGTGATTTTTCAAAGGCGACAAAAATCACGACACGAATGCCATACGATGTTGGCATGTTAAATAACCCATTTGAATTCAGTAGGCCGTGTTCATAATGACAAAATTATTCTCGGGATTTTCCACCAACACAAAAAGTTCCTCCTTTGTCTTCTTGAAAGCGCTATAGTGTCAAGGGGCGTAGATGTCTAACCTCCTTGAGTTTCATAGCGTTCCAAGGAACAACAAAAATTCTGCATGCAAACTGCCTTCTAGGTGTCAAATAACAAAGCTTGCACCCGGCACCTGAGGCCATTCGATTTATTTATTTATTTAGTCGTTTTACCCTCTAGGTTGGTGGCTCCCGCGGACTCAGCGAGGGAACTCACCACTACCGCCGCTATGGGCAGTGTCCTAGAGCTGGGAACATCTGCTCGGAGTGGATACAACTGGGGAGGTGTGATCAGCACTTCGCCCAGGCGGCCTCACCTGCAAAGCGAACATAGGCCTCATGAGGGATGGGAAAGGAGGGGAAGATTGGGATGGATAGGCAAGGAAGAGGGAAGGAGGCGGCCGTGGCCTTACAGCAGGTACCATCGCGGCATTTGTCTGAAGACGAAGTGGCAAACCACGGAAAACCACTTCGAGGATGGCTGAGGTGGGAATCGAACCCCCTCAACTCATTTCGACCACCCGAGGCTGAGTAGACCCCGTTCCTGTCCTCATAGCACTTTTCAAATTTCGTGGCAGAGCCGGGAATCGAACCCAGGAGATCCGGGGTGGCAGCTAACCATGCTGACCGCTACGCTACGGAGGCGACTACGATATTATTATTAATATTTATTTTATGTCTATAGTAGTGGCGAAGTGGAGACCAACAAGATGTGGGAGTGTTTTCTATCATCAGGTTCGGAGTTCAATTTGGGATAAAGACAAACTACTGAGGGCTAAAGAAGTGATGCACAAGACCTATTGACGTATGGAGCAGAAACTTGGCCGATGATGAGCAGAGATGAAAGTAGAATACAGGAGGAGGAGTATGGTACAGAAGACTAGGAGAGAGAGAGTGAGAAATGAAGTGAATGTACAGAAGCTGGAGCAGATGGTTTGGACAAGTGAAAAGGATGAATGATGAAGAAATGCCGAAACAAGTGATGGAGAGACGGATGGCTGGAAAGAGAGGACGAGGAAGACCTAGAGTATGGTGAAGGACAGTGTGCGAGTGGAGTGGAGTTCAGTGGTTGAGGAAGGTTGTGGACAGACAGAGTCAAGTGCTCCGACCCGGCTTAGGCTGGAAAACGGAAATTGATGATGATGAATGTTAATCCAAATTTTATTCTAGAAAATAGAATTTCCAATGAAAATAGTTCAAACCTAAAAATGTATTAATCTTAAAATATTGACGTATACCAGGGGTATTGGAAACGTGAATATGGATGAGGAGATTTTTCCCATTATTGTAGGCCCTAGTTGAAGTAAGAAAATTATAAAAATGTTTCGTTAAACTTTTCAACCTTATGATAGTATTATTTTATTTTATATACTGTACTCCTAAAACTTTTCGAATTAGGAATAAGTTGATTGTAAATCAATACCTTCTCTTTTTGCTGCAACGTGTAGAAAATTTCGTATCTCAAATGCCACCATTAATACCATAGCAGTTGTGTGTCTACCCCTTATTATTCCCGTTTTCCAACGGGGTCGGGGATGAGATGCGATGGAAGTCTTTGCGGCGATGGTTTTTTACGGCCGGAAGCCCTTCCTGACGCCAACCTCTTGAGAGGAATTAATGAGAGATGAAATGAATGATGGTAAATGAAACTGGGCAAGGATGTGGAAGGAAGCGGCCGTGGCCTGTCAGAAGGTACCGTCCCAGCATTTGCCTGGTGTTGAAAATGGGGGGAAAACACGGAAAACCATTTCAAGGACGGCCGACGGTGGGGCTCGAACCCACGCGTCTACCGAGTCAGCAGAGAGCTTGGCCCCATGACCTAATGCTGCGCTTTAGCCAGCGTAGCCACTACTGTCATTAATACTATAGCAGTAACAGCCCTTAAAGGATCCATTAGTATTTTGAGAAACAACTTATATTCATAAATTATGTGTATTTTAAGGCCGAATAGCTTTTTTAATTATTTATTTTCAGTTGCGGTTTGCCCACTCTTCAGGTCATTGTGTGTCATACATTTCATAGTTCAATACTCGTATTGTGTTAACCTTCAATTTTTTCTTCTTTCACCCCATTATGATTGTTAAGCTTTGTATATTAGCAGCCGTGTGAGTCGAGGAAGCATAAGAAATACAATAAAATAATGTTACGAATGCTAGACAGCTTCGTCGCCCGCGCGTGACTCTGGTCGCCCCAGGCTATCCCTGACTGAGTGTTACCAGCGCCTTACGCAACGGGGCTGCAAGAACTAGGACATAGTCCAGAAGGTTCTTGGTCCGCCTAGTACTGGAAATCTCGAGAAGGTGTAAACCCTGGTCTACTCTAGAAACATCCATTGAGTCACCAGCCCTGCTATATATAAAGCGACCTGGCCAGCGAGGGATGGACTGTGTGTTTGACGGTGTGACAGAAGTATTGAGGCGAAGTGCCGTGCGAGTGTGTTCTTACCAGTGCGCTAGAGGTGTTACGGTGACGTGTGAATTACGAAACAGTGTGTAGTACGGTATTCAGGAACAGTGAGCGACAGACTGTGGCTGGACACGGGTCTACCTAATTACTGAAGGATTTACTGAATAAGGAAGTGAAAGGGTGAGTGTCCTCCATAAGGGAGCAAACACGAAGAAAGACAGCCAATTGTTTCCATTTGCTTATTTCTGACCTGCAATAAAGCTAATATTTCTTTAAATGACCAATTGTGTTGTGCTTTTACCCACTTTGATCCAAACAACGAACTTGCTACTCGGGGTAGCACGTAGCAATAACTTAATAACGCGATTTGCAAAGAAACTTCAAAAATGGATTTAAAACATTCAGAGGACACAAAAATAGTATTAAAACACTTTTTGTGTGTGCTGGTAAAATAGTTTATTCAGATAATAGTAAAATTAGCTTTAGCGGTTGGATTTGGCGAGTGTCTATGTGCGGCCCGCCACTTATTGTGTAAAAATAAACTTATAAATAGGTTGTACACCCCTGGCGTATACCGTATACTAAGATTATTGGGATTCTAATATTAATCTACGAAATATTTTATAAAATTAACGAAAAGGGATCTGCAACAAATGTTGACTTTAAAGGGGGCTCATACACCGTCGGTTGTCAAAATTTAAGTTTTTTTTCTTACGTTTAAATGAAAGACAATACCTTTCTCAATATCTGTTAAGTTTTATAAGTAAATTCAGCGTTTTGACAGAGATATAGCGTATTACGTGAGACCATGCGCCTAACTGTCAATGCAGTGTTTAATATGCAAAGCTGTTTACCCGAAAGGTTGCTTTTTTGGTAGGAAGAACACAATATCTCGTGAACTATGTGATGAAACTGGATGAAACTTGGCAGATAATAGTAAAATTAGCTTTGGCGGTTGGGTTTGGCAAGTGCCTATGTGGAAAGGTAACTTGCGGCCCGCCACTTATATGATCCCTAGAGGATGAACCTCATTTATGAAATTTACTTAAAAAATAATTGAGATATAGGCTACTTGAAAAAAAACCTGTTCATTTTTTGAAAGACAAATTTAATATGTTTTAAAAAATATAATATTTACAAAATAACATTCATGGTGGTTAATCCTCGCTATTTATGCGTTTACTTTACATGAAAAAAATGCATTCCATTTGGACTGGTATTTCTTGTTAAATCGTGTTTTTTGTGATTCACGGAGTTTAAAATATCACGAATATTATCCTTTCAATATATCACGAAATACTTTATATACTGTTCCTCTCTCTAAATTAGATGAAAGCTCTATGTAAGTACCATATATATGGTATATCAGTTTTCATAGCTCTATGTTACATATTAGTGAAGCTATGATATGATTCGCAACTGTATGCGAATTTGATATTAAGAAGAATTATTTTGCAAAAATTGCATATTTAAATAGTTTTATTGAATATTCCTATAAATTAGTCTAAATATTTATTTGTTTATTTATTTATTTATTTAATAATAAACTCAGCTGTTTTACATAAATTTTATAAGTTTTTAAGTGGTTCCCCTCCTGGAGACGCTACTGCCATTGAACTGAAAGCTGTAACCGCAGAGCGTTTACGATAAGGTGGTAGAAGCAGCAAGCAGATGTGAAACCGAATCTTACCGGTGAGACGACACGCGATCAATGAACTCGCTAAACTGATGATAATCTCTTAATGTTATCACAGAGTTCATCGTATCTTGAGGAACAGCGCAAGATGTAGGGGCTTTGTTTACCCCCCGTCACCATGGCTACGGCGACCAGTCAAGGCTGTTGACCGCCCAATCGATCACACTGCAGACTGCTATCGATTGTTGAACACGTGGGCAAGACAGTCGTCAATCGATCACGTGTTCTTCGTTTGGCCATCGGATGACCGAATATTTTATCGAGCATAAATTAGCAAATCAAATCTGCTTAGCTACTACTAGACTACCATAGACAACGTAAGTCTATTGAGACTTCCGTTCCTAACGTCCTGGGTTGTTTTTCTGCATTTTCCAAGACATTTAATTCAAGCCTGCGCGTCTGAACTTAAGCCATCTTACAAGTGTTTTCGGTGGGGTTTTTTACTTCTAAATACACCTAACTAGAAGCCACGGCCGCCTCCTTCCCAATCCTAGCCTCACCTAATGCTAAACATTATACAGATCACAACGCCCCTACAAATACCCAGTGTATGGGCTTAATAACCACATTATCCAATCCCTAACTGAATGAGCAACAACATTCTGGTAATTGGAACTACGATTGAGATTGCCCTAAGCTCGCCAGCATCTTGAAGTGGAACATCGCTTCTGGGATGGGTGAGGTGGGGCTTCTCTCACCCTCATAGGGCTGAGTTCACGCCTTATTGTGCCAGAAACGGAAACCGAACCTGGAATTTTGGGATCGGGAACTTCTATAGTCCGCGTCACCTTAATAAGTTACTAGCAATGTAACCTTACCATTTATTCCCATCACTACAAACACAGTGATATAGTCAGCAGCACCTTAAATAAGTTACTAACAATGTAATCTTACCATTTGTCCCCATCACTACAAACACAGTGATATAGTCAGCAGCACCTTAAATAAGTTACTAACAATGTAACCTTACCATTTGTCCATCATCACTACAAACATGGCGATCTACAGTCCGCGTCACCTTAAATAAGTTACTAACAATGTAACCTTACCATTTGTCCCCCATCACCACAAACATGGCGATCTATAGTCCGCATCACCTTAAATAAGTTACTAACAATGTAACCTTACCATTTGTCCCCCATCACCACAAACATGACGATCTATAGTCCGAGTCACCTTAAATAACTTACTAACAATGTAAATTACCATTTGTCCCCCATCGCCACAAACATGGCGATCTATAGTCCGCGTCACCTTAAATAAGTTACTAACAGTGTAACCTTACCATTTGTCCCCAATCACCACAAACCTGGCGATCTATAATCCGGGTCACCTTAAATTAGTTACTAACAATGTAACCTAACCATTTGTCCCCCATCACCACAAAGATGGCGATCTATAGACCCGCGTCACCTTAAATAAGTTACTAACAATGTAACCTTACTATTTGTCCCTCATCACTACAAACATGGTGATCTATAGACCGCGTCACCTTAAATAAGTTACTAACAATGTAACCTTACCATTTGTTCCCCATCACCACAAACATGGCGATCTATAGTCCGCGTCACCTTAAATAAGTTACTAACAATGTAACCTTACCATTTGTCCCCCATCACCACAAACATGGCGATCTATAGTCCGCGTCACCTTAAATTAGTTACTAACAATGTAACCTTACCATTTGTCCCCCATCACCACAAAGATGGCGATCTATTGACCGCGTCACCTAAAATAAGTTACTAACAATGTAACCTTACCATTTGTCCTCCATCACCACAAACATGGCGATCTATAGACCGGGTCACCTTAAATAAGTTACTAACAATGTAACCTTACCATTTGTCCTCCATCACCACAAACATGGCGATCTATAGTCCAATTCACCTTAAATAAATTACTAACAATGTAACCTTATCATTTGTCTCCCATCAACACAAACATGGCGATCTATAGACCGGGTCACCTTAAATAAATTACTAACAATGTAACCTTACCATTTGTCCCCCATCACCACAAACATGGCGATCTATAGTCCGCGTCACCTTAAATAAGTTACTAACAATGTAACCTTACCATTTGTCCCCCAATCACTACAAACATGGTGTTATAGTCCGCGTCACCTTAAATAAGTTACTAACAATGTAACCTTACCATTTGTCCCCCATCACCACAAACATGGCGATCTATAGTCCGCGTCACCTTAAATAAATTACTAACAATGTAACCTTACCATTTGTCCCCCATCACCACAAACATGGCGATCTATAGTCCGCGTCACCTTAAATAAGTTACTAACAATGTAACCTTACCATTTGTCCATCATCGCCACAAACATGGTGTTATAGTCCGCGTCACCTTAAATAAGTTACTAAAAATGTAACCTTACCATTTGTCCCCCATCACCACAAACATGGCGATCTATAGTCCGCGTCACCTTAAATAAATTACTAACAATGTAACCTTACCATTTGTCCCCCATCACCACAAACATGGCGATCTATAGTCCGCGTCACCTTAAATAAGTTACTAACAATGTAACCTTACAATTTGTCCCCCATCACCACAAACATGGCGATCTATTGTCCGCGTCACCTTAAATAAGTTACTAACAATGTAACCTTACCATTTGTCCCCCATCACCACAAACATGGCGATCTATAGTCCGCGTCACCTTAAATAAGTTACTAACAATGTAACCTTACCATTTGTCCCCCAATCACTACAAACATGGTGTTATAGTCCGCGTCACCTTAAATAAGTTACTAACAATGTAACCTTACCATTTGTCCCCCATCACCACAAACATGGCGATCTATAGTCCGCGTCACCTTAAATAAATTACTAACAATGTAACCTTACCATTTGTCCCCCATCACCACAAACATGGCGATCTATAGTCCGCAGCGCCTTAAATTAGTTACTAACAATGTAACCTTACTATTTGTCCCTCATCACCACAAACATGGCGATCTATAGTCCGCGTTACCTTAAATTAGTTACTAACAATGTAACCTTACTATTAGTCCCCCATCGCCACAAACATGGCGATCTATAATCCGCAGCGCCTTAAATTAGTTACTAACAATGCAACCTTACTATTAGTCCCCCATCGCCACAAACATGGCGATCTATAGTCCGCGTCACCTTAAATAAGTTACTAACAATGTAACCTTACCATTTGTCCACGATCACCACAAACATGGCGATCTATAGTCCGCGTTACCTTAAATTAGTTACTAACAATGTAACCTTACTATTAGTCCCCCATCGCCACAAACATGGCGATCTATAGTCCGCGTCACCTTAAATAACTTACTAACAATGTAAATTACCATTTGTCCACCATCACCACAAACATGGCGATCTATAGTCCGCGTTACCTTAAATCAGTTACTAACAATGTAACCTTACTATTAGTCCCCCATCGCCACAAACATGGCGATCTATAGTCCGCGTCACCTTAAATAAGTTACTAACAATGTAACCTTACCATTTGTCCACCATCACCACAATCATGGCGATCTATAATCCGCAGCGCCTTAAATTAGTTACTAACAATGTAACCTTACTATTAGTCCCCCATCGCCACAAACATGGCGATCTATAGTCCGCGTCACCTTAAATAAGTTACTAACAATGTAACCTTACTATTTGTCCCCCATCGCCACAAACATGGCGATCTATAGTCCGCGTCACCTTAAATAAGTTACTAACAATGTAACCTTACCATTTGTCCCCCATCACCACAAACATGGCGATCTATAGTCCGCGTTACCTTAAATTTGTTACTAACAATGTAACCTTACTATTTGTCCCCCATCGCCACAAACATGGCGATCTATAGTCCGCGTCACCTTAAATAAGTTACTAACAATGTAACCTTACCATTTGTCCCCCATCGCCACAAACATGGCGATCTATAGTCCGCATCACCTTAAATAAGTTACTAACAATGTAACCTTACCATTTGTCCCCCATCACCACAAACATGACGATCTATAGTCCGAGTCACCTTAAATAACTTACTAACAATGTAAATTACCATTTGTCCCCCATCGCCACAAACATGGCGATCTATAGTCCGCGTCACCTTAAATAAGTTACTAACAGTGTAACCTTACCATTTGTCCCCAATCACCACAAACCTGGCGATCTATAATCCGGGTCACCTTAAATTAGTTACTAACAATGTAACCTAACCATTTGTCCCCCATCACCACAAAGATGGCGATCTATAGACCCGCGTCACCTTAAATAAGTTACTAACAATGTAACCTTACTATTTGTCCCTCATCACTACAAACATGGTGATCTATAGACCGCGTCACCTTAAATAAGTTACTAACAATGTAACCTTACCATTTGTTCCCCATCACCACAAACATGGCGATCTATAGTCCGCGTCACCTTAAATAAGTTACTAACAATGTAACCTTACCATTTGTCCCCCATCACCACAAACATGGCGATCTATAGTCCGCGTCACCTTAAATTAGTTACTAACAATGTAACCTTACCATTTGTCCCCCATCACCACAAAGATGGCGATCTATTGACCGCGTCACCTAAAATAAGTTACTAACAATGTAACCTTACCATTTGTCCTCCATCACCACAAACATGGCGATCTATAGACCGGGTCACCTTAAATAAGTTACTAACAATGTAACCTTACCATTTGTCCTCCATCACCACAAACATGGCGATCTATAGTCCAATTCACCTTAAATAAATTACTAACAATGTAACCTTATCATTTATCTCCCATCAACACAAACATGGCGATCTATAGACCGGGTCACCTTAAATAAATTACTAACAATGTAACCTTACCATTTGTCCCCCATCACCACAAACATGGCGATCTATAGTCCGCGTCACCTTAAATAAGTTACTAACAATGTAACCTTACCATTTGTCCCCCAATCACTACAAACATGGTGTTATAGTCCGCGTCACCTTAAATAAGTTACTAACAATGTAACCTTACCATTTGTCCCCCATCACCACAAACATGGCGATCTATAGTCCGCGTCACCTTAAATAAATTACTAACAATGTAACCTTACCATTTGTCCCCCATCACCACAAACATGGCGATCTATAGTCCGCGTCACCTTAAATAAGTTACTAACAATGTAACCTTACCATTTGTCCATCATCGCCACAAACATGGTGTTATAGTCCGCGTCACCTTAAATAAGTTACTAAAAATGTAACCTTACCATTTGTCCCCCATCACCACAAACATGGCGATCTATAGTCCGCGTCACCTTAAATAAATTACTAACAATGTAACCTTACCATTTGTCCCCCATCACCACAAACATGGCGATCTATAGTCCGCGTCACCTTAAATAAGTTACTAACAATGTAACCTTACAATTTGTCCCCCATCACCACAAACATGGCGATCTATTGTCCGCGTCACCTTAAATAAGTTACTAACAATGTAACCTTACCATTTGTCCCCCATCACCACAAACATGGCGATCTATAGTCCGCGTCACCTTAAATAAGTTACTAACAATGTAACCTTACCATTTGTCCCCCAATCACTACAAACATGGTGTTATAGTCCGCGTCACCTTAAATAAGTTACTAACAATGTAACCTTACCATTTGTCCCCCATCACCACAAACATGGCGATCTATAGTCCGCGTCACCTTAAATAAATTACTAACAATGTAACCTTACCATTTGTCCCCCATCACCACAAACATGGCGATCTATAGTCCGCAGCGCCTTAAATTAGTTACTAACAATGTAACCTTACTATTTGTCCCTCATCACCACAAACATGGCGATCTATAGTCCGCGTTACCTTAAATTAGTTACTAACAATGTAACCTTACTATTAGTCCCCCATCGCCACAAACATGGCGATCTATAATCCGCAGCGCCTTAAATTAGTTACTAACAATGCAACCTTACTATTAGTCCCCCATCGCCACAAACATGGCGATCTATAGTCCGCGTCACCTTAAATAAGTTACTAACAATGTAACCTTACCATTTGTCCACCATCACCACAAACATGGCGATCTATAGTCCGCGTTACCTTAAATTAGTTACTAACAATGTAACCTTACTATTAGTCCCCCATCGCCACAAACATGGCGATCTATAGTCCGCGTCACCTTAAATAACTTACTAACAATGTAAATTACCATTTGTCCACCATCACCACAAACATGGCGATCTATAGTCCGCGTTACCTTAAATCAGTTACTAACAATGTAACCTTACTATTAGTCCCCCATCGCCACAAACATGGCGATCTATAGTCCGCGTCACCTTAAATAAGTTACTAACAATGTAACCTTACCATTTGTCCACCATCACCACAATCATGGCGATCTATAATCCGCAGCGCCTTAAATTAGTTACTAACAATGTAACCTTACTATTAGTCCCCCATCGCCACAAACATGGCGATCTATAGTCCGCGTCACCTTAAATAAGTTACTAACAATGTAACCTTACTATTTGTCCCCCATCGCCACAAACATGGCGATCTATAGTCCGCGTCACCTTAAATAAGTTACTAACAATGTAACCTTACCATTTGTCCCCCATCACCACAAACATGGCGATCTATAGTCCGCGTTACCTTAAATTTGTTACTAACAATGTAACCTTACTATTTGTCCCCCATCGCCACAAACATGGCGATCTATAGTCCGCGTCACCTTAAATAAGTTACTAACAATGTAACCTTACTATTTGTCCCCCATCGCCACAAACATGGCGATCTATAGTCCGCGTCACCTTAAATAAGTTACTAACAATGTAACCTTACCATTTGTCCCCCATCACCACAAACATGGCGATCTATAGTCCGCGTCACCTTAAATAAGTTACTAACAATGTAACCTTACTATTTGTCCCCCATCGCCACAAACATGGCGATCTATAGTCCGCGTCACCTTAAATAAGTTACTAACAATGTAACCTTACCATTTGTCCCCCATCACCACAAACATGGCGATCTATAGTCCGCGTCACCTTAAATAAGTTACTAACAATGTAACCTTACTATTTGTCCCCCATCGCCACAAACATGGCGATCTATAGTCCGCGTTACCTTAAATTTGTTACTAACAATGTAACCTTACTATTTGTCCCCCATCGCCACAAACATGGCGATCTATAGTCCGCGTTACCTTAAATTTGTTACTAACAATGTAACCTTACTATTAGTCCCCCATCGCCACAAACATGGCGATCTATAGTCCGCGTCACCTTAAATTAGTTACTAACAATGTAACCTTACTATTTGTCCCCCATCGCCACAAACATGGCGATCTATAGTCCGCGTTACCTTAAATTTGTTACTAACAATGTAACCTTACTATTTGTCCCCCATCGCCACAAACATGGCGATCTATAGTCCGCGTCACCTTAAATTAGTTACTAACAATGTAACCTTACTATTTGTCCCCCATCACCACAAACATGGCGATCTATAGTCCGCGTTACCTTAAATTTGTTACTAACAATGTAACCTTACTATTTGTCCCCCATCGCCACAAACATGGCGATCTATAGTCCGCGTTACCTTAAATTTGTTACTAACAATGTAACCTTACTATTAGTCCCCCATCGCCACAAACATGGCGATCTATAGTCCGCGTCACCTTAAATTAGTTACTAACAATGTAACCTTACTATTTGTCCCCCATCGCCACAAACATGGCGATCTATAGTCCGCGTCACCTTAAATTAGTTACTAACAATGTAACCTTACTATTAGTCCCCCATCACCACAAACATGGCGATCTATAATCCGCAGCACCTTAAATTAGTTACTAACAATGTAACCTTACTATTAGTCCCCCATCACCACAAACATGGCGATCTATAGTCCGCGTCACCTTAAATTAGTTACTAACAATGTAACCTTACTATTAGTCCCTCATCACCACAAACATGGCGATCTATAGTCCGCGTCACCTTAAATAAGTTACTAACAATGTAACCTTACTATTAGTCCCTCATCACCACAAACATGGTGATCTATAGTCCGCGTCACCTTAAATAAGTTACTAACAATGTAACCTTACTATTAGTCCCTCATCACCACAAACATGGTGATCTATAGTCCGCGTCACCTTAAATAAGTTACTAGCAATGTAACCTTACTATTAGTCCCCCATCACCACAAACATGGCGATCTATAGTCCGCGTCACCTTAAATTAGTTACTAACAATGTAACCTTACCATTTGTCCCCCATCGCCACAAACATGGCGATCTATAGTCCGCGTCACTTTAAATAAGTTACTAACAGTGTAACCTTACCATTTGTCCCCCATCAACACAAACATGACGATCTATAGTCCGCGTCACTTTAAATAAGTTACTAACAGTGTAACCTTACCATTTGTCCCCCATCGCCACAAACATGGCGATCTATAGTCCGCAGCGCCTTAAATAAGTTACTAACAATGTAACCTTACTATTTGTCCCTCATCACCACAAACATGGCGATCTATAGTCCGCGTTACCTTAAATAAGTTACTAACAATGTAACCTTACTATTAGTCCCCCATCGCCACAAACATGGTGATCTATAGTCCGCGTCACCTTAAATAAGTTACTAACAATGTAACCTTACTATCAGTCCCCCATCGCCACAAACATGGTGATCTATAGTCCGCGTCACCTTAAATTAGTTACTAACAATGTAACCTTACTATTAGTCCCCCATCGCCACAAACATGGTGATCTATAGTCCGCGTCACCTTAAATAAGTTACTAACAATGTAACCTTACTATTAGTCCCCCATCGCCACAAACATGGCGATCTACAGTCCGCGTTACCTTAAATAAGTTACTAACAATGTAACCTTACTATTAGTCCCCCATCACCACAAACATGGTGATCTATAGTCCGCGTCACCTTAAATAAGTTACTAACAATGTAACCTTACTATTAGTCCCCCATCACCACAAACATGGTGATCTATAGTCCGCGTCACCTTAAATAAGTTACTAACAATGTAACCTTACTATTAGTCCCTCATCACCACAAACATGGCGATCTATAGTCCGCAGCGCCTTAAATAAGTTACTAACAATGTAACCTTACTATTAGTCCCCCATCACCACAAACATGGCGATCTATAGTCCGCAGCGCCTTAAATAAGTTACTAACAATGTAACCTTACTATTAGTCCCCCATCACCACAAACATGGCGATCTATAGTCCGCGTTACCTTAAATAAGTTACTAGCAATGTAACCTTACTATTAGTCGCCCATCACCACAAACATGGCGATCTATAGTCCGCAGCGCCTTAAATAAGTTACTAACAATGTAACCTTACTATTAGTCCCCCATCGCCACAAACATGGCGATCTACAGTCCGCGTTACCTTAAATAAGTTACTAACAATGTAACCTTACTATTGCTCCCCCATCACCACAAACATGGCGATCTATAGTCCGCGTTACCTTAAATAAGTTACTAACAATGTAACCTTACTATTTGTCCCCCATCGCCACAAACATGGCGATCTATAGTCCGCGTCACCTTAAATAAGTTACTAACAATGTAACCTTACTATTAGTCCCCCATCGCCACAAACATGGCGATCTACAGTCCGCAGCGCCTTAAATAAGTTACTAACAATGTAACCTTACTATTAGTCCCCCATCACCACAAACATGGCGATCTATAGTCCGCGTTACCTTAAATAAGTTACTAACAGTGTAACCTTACTATTTGTCCCCCATCACCACAAACATGGCGATCTATAGTCCGCGTTACCTTAAATAAGTTACTAACAATGTAACCTTACTATTAGTCCCCCATCGCCACAAACATGGCGATCTACAGTCCGCAGCGCCTTAAATAAGTTACTAACAATGTAACCTTACTAATAGTCCCTCATCACCACAAACATGGCGATCTATAGTCCGCAGCGCCTTAAATAAGTTACTAACAATGTAACCTTACTATTAGTCCCCCATCACCACAAACATGGCGATCTATAGTCCGCGTTACCTTAAATAAGTTACTAACAATGTAACCTTACTATTTGTCCCCCATCGCCACAAACATGGCGATCTATAGTCCGCGTCACCTTAAATAAGTTACTAACAATGTAACCTTACTATTAGTCCCCCATCGCCACAAACATGGCGATCTATAGTCCGCGTCACCTTAAATAAGTTACTAACAGTGTAACCTTACTATTAGTCCCCCATCACTACAAACATGGCGATCTATAGTCCGCGTCACCTTAAATAAGTTACTAACAATGTAACCTTACTATTAGTCCCCCATCGCCTCAAACATGGCGATCTATAGTCCGCGTCACCTTAAATAAGTTACTAACAGTGTAACCTTACTATTAGTCCCCCATCGCCACAAACATGGCGATCTATAGTCCGCAGCGCCTTAAATAAGTTACTAACAATGTAACCTTACTATTAGTCCCCCATCACCACAAACATGGCGATCTATAGTCCGCGTTACCTTAAATAAGTTACTAACAATGTAACCTTACTATTTGTCCCCCATCGCCACAAACATGGCGATCTATAGTCCGCGTCACCTTAAATAAGTTACTAACAATGTAACCTTACTATTAGTCCCCCATCGCCACAAACATGGCGATCTATAGTCCGCGTTACCTTAAATAAGTTACTAACAGTGTAACCTTACCATTTGTCCCCCATCGCCACAAACCTGGCGATCTATAGTCCGCGTCACCTTAAATAAGTTACTAACAATGTAACCTTACTATTAGTCCCCCATCGCCACAAACATGGCGATCTATAGTCCGCAGCGCCTTAAATAAGTTACTAACAATGTAACCTTACTATTTGTCCCCCATCGCCACAAACATGGCGATCTATAGTCCGCGTCACCTTAAATATGTTACTAACAATGTAACCTTACTATTAGTCCCCCATCGCCACAAACATGGCGATCTACAGTCCGCAGCGCCTTAAATAAGTTACTAACAATGTAACCTTACTATTAGTCCCTCATCACCACAAACATGGTGATCTATAGTCCGCGTCACCTTAAATAAGTTACTAACAAAGGTAACCTTACTATTAGTCCCCCATCACCACAAACATGGCGATCTATAGTCCGCGTCACCTTAAATAAGTTACTAACAATGTAACCTTACTATTAGTCCCCCATCACCACAAACATGGCGATCTATAGTCCGCGTCACCTTAAATAAGTTACTAACAATGTAACCTTACTATTAGTCCCCCATCACCACAAACATGGCGATCTATAGTCCGCAGCGCCTTAAATAAGTTACTAACAATGTAACCTTACTATTTGTCCCCCATCACCACAAACATGGCGATCTATAGTCCGCGTTACCTTAAATTTGTTACTAACAATGTAACCTTACTATTTGTCCCCCATCGCCACAAACATGGCGATCTATAGTCCGCGTCACCTTAAATAAGTTACTAACAATGTAACCTTACTATTTGTCCCCCATCGCCACAAACATGGCGATCTATAGTCCGCGTCACCTTAAATTAGTTACTAACAATGTAACCTTACTATTAGTCCCCCATCACCACAAACATGGCGATCTATAGTCCGCAGCGCCTTAAATAAGTTACTAACAATGTAACCTTACTATTAGTCCCCCATCACCACAAACATGGTGATCTATAGTCCGCGTCACCTTAAATAAGTTACTAACAATGTAACCTTACTATTAGTCCCCCATCACCACAAACATGGCGATCTATAGTCCGCGTCACCTTAAATAAGTTACTAACAATGTAACCTTACTATTAGTCCCCCATCACCAAAAACATGGCGATCTATTGTCCGCGTCACCTTAAATAAGTTACTAACAATGTAACCTTACTATTTGTCCCCCATCACTACAAACATGGCGATCTATAGTCCGCGTCACCTTAAATAAGTTACTAAAAATGTAACCTTACTATTAGTCCCCCATCACCACAAACATGGCGATCTATAGTCCGCAGCGCCTTAAATAAGTTACTAACAATGTAACCTTACTATTAGTCCCCCATCACCACAAACATGGCGATCTATAGTCCGCGTCACCTTAAATAAGTTACTAACAATGTAACCTTACTATTTGTCCCCCATCACCACAAACATGGCGATCTATAGTCCGCGTCACCTTAAATAAGTTACTAAAAATGTAACCTTACTATTAGTCCCCCATCGCCACAAACATGGCGATCTATAGTCCGCGTCACCTTAAATAAGTTACTAACAATGTAACCTTACTATTAGTCCCCCATCGCCACAAACATGGCGATCTATAATCCGCGTCACCTTAAATAAGTTACTAACAATGTAACCTTACTATTAGTCCCCCATCACCACAAACATGGCGATCTATAGTCCGCGTTACCTTAAATAAGTTACTAACAATGTAACCTTACCATTTGTCCCCCATCGCCACAAACATGGCGATCTATAGTCCGCGTCACCTTAAATAAGTTACTAACAATGTAACCTTACTATTAGTCCCCCATCACCACAAACATGGTGATCTATAGTCCGCGTCACCTTAAATAAGTTACTAACAATGTAACCTTACCATTTGTCCCCCATCGCCACAAACATGGCGATCTATAGTCCGCGTCACCTTAAATAAGTTACTAACAATGTAACCTTACTATTAGTCCCCCATCACCACAAACATGGTGATCTATAGTCCGCGTCACCTTAAATAAGATACTAACAATGTACCTTACTATTAGTCCCCCATCGCCACAAACATGGCGATCTATAGTCCGCGTCACCTTAAATAAGTTACTAACAATTTAACCTTACTATTTGTCCCCCATCGCCACAAACATGGCGATCTATAGTCCGCGTCACCTTAAATTAGTTACTAACAATGTAACCTTACTATTAGTCCCCCATCGCCACAAACATGGCGATCTATAGTCTGCAGCGCCTTAAATTAGTTACTAACAATGTAACCTTACTATTAGTCCCCCATCGCCACAAACATGGCGATCTATAGTCCGCAGCGCCTTAAATAAGTTACTAACAATGTAACCTTACTATTAGTCCCCCATCACCACAAACATGGCGATCTATAGACCGCGTCACCTTAAATAAGTTACTAACAATGTAACCTTACTATTTGTCCCCCATCGCCACAAACATGGCGATCTATAGTCCGCGTCACCTTAAATAAGTTACTAACAATGTAACCTTACTATTAGTCCCCCATCACCACAAACATGGCGATCTATAGACCGCGTCACCTTAAATAAGTTACTAACAATGTAACCTTACTATTTGTCCCTCATCGCCACAAACATGGCGATCTATAGTCCGCAGCGCCTTAAATTAGTTACTAACAATGTAACCTTACTATTAGTCCCCCATCGCCACAAACATGGCGATCTATAGTCCGCAGCGCCTTAAATAAGTTATTAACGATGTAACCTTACTATTAGTCCCCCATCACCACAAACATGGCGATCTATAGACCGCGTCACCTTAAATAAGTTACTAACAATGTAACCTTACTATTTGTCCCCCATCGCCACAAACATGGCGATCTATAGTCCGCGTCACCTTAAATAAGTTACTAACAATGTAACCTTACTATTAGTCCCCCATCGCCACAAACATGGCGATCTATAGTCCGCAGCGCCTTAAATAAGTTACTAACAATGTAACCTTACTATTTGTCCCTCATCACCACAAACATGGCGATCTATAGTCCGCGTCACTTTAAATAAGTTACTAACAATGTAACCTTACTATTAGTCCCCCATCGCCACAAACATGGCGATCTATAGTCCGCGTCACCTTAAATTAGTTACTAACAATGTAACCTTACTATTAGTCCCCCATCGCCACAAACATGGCGATCTATAGTCCGCGTCACCTTAAATAAGTTACTAACAATGTAACCTTACTATTTGTCCCCCATCACCTCAAACATGGTGATCTATAGTCCGCGTCACCTTAAATAAGTTACTAACAATGTAACCATACTATTAGTCCCCCATCGCCACAAACATGGCGATCTATAGTCCGCGTTACCTTAAATAAGTTACTAACAATGTAACCATACTATTAGTCCCCCATCGCCACAAACATGGCGATCTATAGTCCGCAGCGCCTTAAATAAGTTACTAACAATGTAACCTTACTATTAGTCCCCCATCGCCACAAACATGGCGATCTATAGTCCGCGTCACCTTAAATTAGTTACTAACAATGTAACCTTACTATTAGTCCCCCATCGCCACAAACATGGCGATCTATAGTCCGCGTCACCTTAAATTAGTTACTAACAATGTAACCTTACCATTTGTCCCTCATCACCACAAACATGGCGATCTATAGTCCGCGTCACCTTAAATAAGTTACTAACAATGTAACCTTACTATTAGTCCCCCATCACCACAAACATGGCGATCTATAGTCCGCGTCACCTTAAATAAGTTACTAACAATGTAACCTTACTATTAGTCCCCCATCACCACAAACATGGCGATCTATAGTCCGCAGCGCCTTAAATTAGTTACTAACAATGTAACCTTACTATTAGTCCCTCATCACCACAAACATGGTGATCTATAGTCCGCGTCACCTTAAATAAGTTACTAACAGTGTAACCTTACTATTAGTCCCTCATCACCACAAACATGGCGATCTATAGTCCGCGTCACCTTAAATAAGTTACTAACAATGTAACCTTACCATTTGTCCCCCATCGCCACAAACATGGCGATCTATAGTCCGCGTTACCTTAAATAAGTTACTAACAATGTAACCTTACTATTAGTCCCTCATCACCACAAACATGGCGATCTATAGTCCGCGTCACCTTAAATAAGTTACTAACAATGTAACCTTACTATTAGTCCCTCATCACCACAAACATGGCGATCTATAGTCCGCGTCACCTTAAATTAGTTACTAACAATGTAACCTTACCATTTGTCCCTCATCACCACAAACATGGCGATCTATAGTCCGCGTCACGTTAAATAAGTTACTAACAATGTAACCTTACTATTAGTGCCCCATCAACACAAACATGGTGATCTATAGTCCGCAGCGCCTTAAATTAGTTACTAACAATGTAACCATACTATTAGTCCCTCATCACCACAAACATGGTGATCTATAGTCCGCGTCACCTTAAATAAGTTACTAACAATGTAACCTTACCATTTGTCCCTCATCACCACAAACATGGCGATCTATAGTCCGCGTCACCTTAAATAAGTTACTAACAATGTAACCTTACTATTAGTCCCCCATCACCACAAACATGGCGATCTATAGTCCGCAGCGCCTTAAATTAGTTACTAACAATGTAACCATACTATTAGTCCCTCATCACCACAAACATGGCGATCTATAGTCCGCGTCACCTTAAATAAGTTACTAACAATGTAACCTTACCATTTGTCCCCCATCGCCACAAACATGGCGATCTATAGTCCGCGTTACCTTAAATAAGTTACTAACAATGTAACCTTACTATTAGTCCCTCATCACCACAAACATGGTGATCTATAGTCCGCGTCACCTTAAATAAGTTACTAACAGTGTAACCTTACTATTAGTCCCTCATCACCACAAACATGGCGATCTATAGTCCGCGTCACCTTAAATAAGTTACTAACAATGTAACCTTACTATTTGTCCCTCATCACCACAAACATGGCGATCTATAGTCCGCGTCACCTTAAATAAGTTACTAACAATGTAACCTTACCATTTGTCCCCCATCGCCACAAACATGGCGATCTATAGTCCGCGTCACCTTAAATAAGTTACTAACAATGTAACCTTACTATTAGTCCCCCATCACCACAAACATGGCGATCTATAGTCCGCAGCGCCTTAAATTAGTTACTAACAATGTAACCTTACCATTTGTCCCCCATCGCCACAAACATGGCGATCTATAGTCCGCAGCGCCTTAAATTAGTTACTAACAATGTAACCTTACCATTTGTCCCTCATCACCACAAACATGGCGATCTATAGTCCGCGTCACCTTAAATAAGTTACTAACAATGTAACCTTACTATTAGTCCCCCATCACCACAAACATGGCGATCTATAGTCCGCAGCGCCTTAAATTAGTTACTAACAATGTAACCTTACTATTAGTCCCTCATCACCACAAACATGGCGATCTATAGTCCGCGTTACCTTAAATAAGTTACTAACAGTGTAACCTTACTATTAGTCCCCCATCACCACAAACATGGCGATCTATAGTCCGCAGCGCCTTAAATAAGTTACTAACAATGTAACCTTACTATTTGTCCCTCATCACCACAAACATGGCGATCTATGGTCCGCAGCGCCTTAAATAAGTTACTAACAATGTAACCTTACCATTTGTCCCCCATCGCCACAAACATGGCGATCTATAGTCCGCGTCACCTTATATTAGTTACTAACAATGTAACCTTACTATTAGTCCCCCATCGCCACAAACATGGCGATCTATAGTCCGCAGCGCCTTAAATAAGTTACTAACAATGTAACCTTACCATTTGTCCCTCATCACCACAAACATGGCGATCTATAGTCCGCGTCACCTTAAATAAGTTACTAACAATGTAACCTTACTATTTGTCCCCCATCGCCACAAACATGGCGATCTATAGTCCGCGTCACTTTAAATAAGTTACTAACAATGTAACCTTACCATTTGTCCCCCATCGCCACAAACATGGCGATCTATAGTCCGCGTTACCTTAAATAAGTTACTAACAATGTAACCTTACCATTAGTCCCCCATCACCACAAACATGGCGATCTATAGTCCGCAGCGCCTTAAATTAGTTACTAACAATGTAACCTTACTATTAGTCCCCCATCACCACAAACATGGCGATCTATAGTCCGCGTCACCTTAAATAAGTTACTAACAATGTAACCTTACCATTTGTCCCCCATCGCCACAAACATGGCGATCTATAGTCCGCGTCACCTTAAATAAGTTACTAACAATGTAACCTTACTATTAGTCCCCCATCACCACAAACATGGCGATCTATAGTCCGCGTCACCTTAAATAAGTTACTAACAATGCAACCTTACCATTTGTCCCTCATCACCACAAACATGGCGATCTATAGTCCGCAGCGCCTTAAATAAGTTACTAACAATGTAACCTTACTATTTGTCCCCCATCACCACAAACATGGCGATCTATAGTTCGCGTTACCTTAAATAAGTTACTAACAATGTAACCTTACTATTAGTCCCTCATCACCACAAACATGGTGATCTATAGTCAGCGTCACCTTAAATTAGTTACTAACAATGTAACCATACTATTAGTCCCCCATCACCACAAACATGGCGATCTATAGTCCGCGTCACCTTAAATTAGTTACTAACAATGTAACCATACTATTAGTCCCTCATCACCACAAACATGGTGATCTATAGTCCGCGTCACCTTAAATTAGTTACTAACAATGTAACCATACTATTAGTCCCTCATCGCCACAAACATGGCGATCTATAGTCCGCGTCACCTTAAATTAGTTACTAACAATGTAACCATACTATTCGTCCCTCATCACCACAAACATGGTGATCTATAGTCCGCGTCACCTTAAATTAGTTACTAACAATGTAACCATACTATTAGTCCCTCATCGCCACAAACATGGCGATCTATAGTCCGCAGCGCCTTAAATTAGTTGCTAACAATGTAACCTTACCATTTGTCCATCATCACTACAAACATGGCGATCTATAGTCCGCGTTACCTTAAATAAGTTACTAACAATGTAACCTTACTATTAGTCCCTCATCACCACAAACATGGTGATCTATAGTCCGCGTCACCTTAAATTAGTTACTAACAATGTAACCATACTATTAGTCCCCCATCACCACAAACATGGCGATCTATAGTCCGCGTCACCTTAAATTAGTTACTAACAATGTAACCATACTATTAGTCCCTCATCACCACAAACATGGTGATCTATAGTCCGCGTCACCTTAAATTAGTTACTAACAATGTAACCATACTATTAGTCCCTCATCGCCACAAACATGGCGATCTATAGTCCGCGTCACCTTAAATTAGTTACTAACAATGTAACCTTACCATTTGTCCCCCATCACCACAAACATGGCGATCTATAGACCGCGTCACCTTAAATAAGTTACTAACAATGTAACCTTACTATTAGTCCCTCATCACCACAAACATGGCGATCTACAGTCCGCGTCACCTTAAATAAGTTACTAACAATGTAACCTTACTATTTGTCCCTCATCACCACAAACATGGCGATCTATAGTCCGCGTCACCTTAAATAAGTTACTAACAATGTAACCTTACCATTTGTCCTCCATCACCACAAACATGGCGATCTATAGTCCAATTCACCTTAAATAAATTACTAACAATGTAACCTTATCATTTGTCTCCCATCAACACAAACATGGCGATCTATAGACCGGGTCACCTTAAATAAATTACTAACAATGTAACCTTACCATTTGTCCCCCATCACCACAAACATGGCGATCTATAGTCCGCGTCACCTTAAATAAGTTACTAACAATGTAACCTTACCATTTGTCCCCCAATCACTACAAACATGGTGTTATAGTCCGCGTCACCTTAAATAAGTTACTAACAATGTAACCTTACCATTTGTCCCCCATCACCACAAACATGGCGATCTATAGTCCGCGTCACCTTAAATAAATTACTAACAATGTAACCTTACCATTTGTCCCCCATCACCACAAACATGGCGATCTATAGTCCGCGTCACCTTAAATAAGTTACTAACAATGTAACCTTACCATTTGTCCATCATCGCCACAAACATGGTGTTATAGTCCGCGTCACCTTAAATAAGTTACTAAAAATGTAACCTTACCATTTGTCCCCCATCACCACAAACATGGCGATCTATAGTCCGCGTCACCTTAAATAAATTACTAACAATGTAACCTTACCATTTGTCCCCCATCACCACAAACATGGCGATCTATAGTCCGCGTCACCTTAAATAAGTTACTAACAATGTAACCTTACCATTTGTCCCCCATCACCACAAACATGGCGATCTATTGTCCGCGTCACCTTAAATAAGTTACTAACAATGTAACCTTACCATTTGTCCCCCATCACCACAAACATGGCGATCTATAGTCCGCGTCACCTTAAATAAGTTACTAACAATGTAACCTTACCATTTGTCCCCCAATCACTACAAACATGGTGTTATAGTCCGCGTCACCTTAAATAAGTTACTAACAATGTAACCTTACCATTTGTCCCCCATCACCACAAACATGGCGATCTATAGTCCGCGTCACCTTAAATAAATTACTAACAATGTAACCTTACCATTTGTCCCCCATCACCACAAACATGGCGATCTATAGTCCGCGTTACCTTAAATTAGTTACTAACAATGTAACCTTACTATTAGTCCCCCATCGCCACAGACATGGCGATCTATAATCCGCAGCGCCTTAAATTAGTTACTAACAATGTAACCTTACTATTAGTCCCCCATCGCCACAAACATGGCGATCTATAGTCCGCGTCACCTTAAATAAGTTACTAACAATGTAACCTTACCATTTGTCCACCATCACCACAAACATGGCGATCTATAGTCCGCGTTACCTTAAATTAGTTACTAACAATGTAACCTTACTATTAGTCCCCCATCGCCACAAACATGGCGATCTATAGTCCGCGTCACCTTAAATAACTTACTAACAATGTAAATTACAATTTGTCCACCATCACCACAAACATGGCGATCTATAGTCCGCGTTACCTTAAATCAGTTACTAACAATGTAACCTTACTATTAGTCCCCCATCGCCACAAACATGGCGATCTATAGTCCGCGTCACCTTAAATAAGTTACTAACAATGTAACCTTACCATTTGTCCACCATCACCACAATCATGGCGATCTATAATCCGCAGCGCCTTAAATTAGTTACTAACAATGTAACCTTACTATTAGTCCCCCATCGCCACAAACATGGCGATCTATAGTCCGCGTCACCTTAAATAAGTTACTAACAATGTAACCTTACTATTTGTCCCCCATCGCCACAAACATGGCGATCTATAGTCCGCGTCACCTTAAATAAGTTACTAACAATGTAACCTTACCATTTGTCCCCCATCACCACAAACATGGCGATCTATAGTCCGCGTTACCTTAAATTTGTTACTAACAATGTAACCTTACTATTTGTCCCCCATCGCCACAAACATGGCGATTTATAGTCCGCGTCACGTTAAATAAGTTACTAACAATGTAACCTTACTATTTGTCCCCCATCGCCACAAACATGGCGATCTATAGTCCGCGTCACCTTAAATAAGTTACTAACAATGTAACCTTACCATTTGTCCCCCATCACCACAAACATGGCGATCTATAGTCCGCGTCACCTTAAATAAGTTACTAACAATGTAACCTTACTATTTGTCCCCCATCGCCACAAACATGGCGATCTATAGTCCGCGTCACCTTAAATAAGTTACTAACAATGTAACCTTACCATTTGTCCCCCATCACCACAAACATGGCGATCTATAGTCCGCGTCACCTTAAATAAGTTACTAACAATGTAACCTTACTATTTGTCCCCCATCGCCACAAACATGGCGATCTATAGTCCGCGTTACCTTAAATTTGTTACTAACAATGTAACCTTACTATTTGTCCCCCATCGCCACAAACATGGCGATCTATAGTCCGCGTTACCTTAAATTTGTTACTAACAATGTAACCTTACTATTAGTCCCCCATCGCCACAAACATGGCGATCTATAGTCCGCGTCACCTTAAATTAGTTGCTAACAATGTAACCTTACTATTTGTCCCCCATCGCCACAAACATGGCGATCTATAGTCCGCGTTACCTTAAATTTGTTACTAACAATGTAACCTTACTATTTGTCCCCCATCGCCACAAACATGGCGATCTATAGTCCGCGTCACCTTAAATTAGTTACTAACAATGTAACCTTACTATTTGTCCCCCATCACCACAAACATGGCGATCTATAGTCCGCGTTACCTTAAATTTGTTACTAACAATGTAACCTTACTATTTGTCCCCCATCGCCACAAACATGGCGATCTATAGTCCGCGTTACCTTAAATTTGTTACTAACAATGTAACCTTACTATTAGTCCCCCATCGCCACAAACATGGCGATCTATAGTCCGCGTCACCTTAAATTAGTTACTAACAATGTAACCTTACTATTTGTCCCCCATCGCCACAAACATGGCGATCTATAGTCCGCGTCACCTTAAATTAGTTACTAACAATGTAACCTTACTATTAGTCCCCCATCACCACAAACATGGCGATCTATAATCCGCAGCACCTTAAATTAGTTACTAACAATGTAACCTTACTATTAGTCCCCCATCACCACAAACATGGCGATCTATAGTCCGCGTCACCTTAAATTAGTTACTAACAATGTAACCTTACTATTAGTCCCTCATCACCACAAACATGGCGATCTATAGTCCGCGTCACCTTAAATAAGTTACTAACAATGTAACCTTACTATTAGTCCCTCATCACCACAAACATGGTGATCTATAGTCCGCGTCACCTTAAATAAGTTGCTAACAATGTAACCTTACTATTAGTCCCTCATCACCACAAACATGGTCATCTATAGTCCGCGTCACCTTAAATAAGTTACTAGCAATGTAACCTTACTATTAGTCCCCCATCACCACAAACATGGCGATCTATAGTCCGCGTCACCTTAAATTAGTTACTAACAATGTAACCTTACCATTTGTCCCCCATCGCCACAAACATGGCGATCTATAGTCCGCGTCACTTTAAATAAGTTACTAACAGTGTAACCTTACCATTTGTCCCCCATCAACACAAACATGACGATCTATAGTCCGCGTCACTTTAAATAAGTTACTAACAGTGTAACCTTACCATTTGTCCCCCATCAACACAAACATGACGATCTATAGTCCGCAGAGCCTTAAATAAGTTACTAACAATGTAACCTTACTATTTGTCCCTCATCACCACAAACATGGCGATCTATAGTCCGCGTTACCTTAAATAAGTTACTAACAATGTAACCTTACTATTTGTCCCTCATCACCACAAACATGGCGATCTATAGTCCGCGTTACCTTAAATAAGTTACTAACAATGTAACCTTACTATTAGTCCCCCATCGCCAAAAACATGGTGATCTATAGTCCGCGTCACCTTAAATAAGTTACTAACAATGTAACCTTACTATTAGTCCCCCATCGCCACAAACATGGTGATCTATAGTCCGCGTCACCTTAAATTAGTTACTAACAATGTAACCTTACTATTAGTCCCCCATCGCCACAAACATGGTGATCTATAGTCCGCGTCACCTTAAATAAGTTACTAACAATGTAACCTTACAATTAGTCCCCCATCGCCACAAACATGGCGATCTACAGTCCGCGTTACCTTAAATAAGTTACTAACAATGTAACCTTACTATTAGTCCCCCATCACCACAAACATGGTGATCTATAGTCCGCGTCACCTTAAATAAGTTACTAACAATGTAACCTTACTATTAGTCCCCCATCACCACAAACATGGTGATCTATAGTCCGCGTCACCTTAAATAAGTTACTAACAATGTAACCTTACTATTAGTCCCTCATCACCACAAACATGGCGATCTATAGTCCGCAGCGCCTTAAATAAGTTACTAACAATGTAACCTTACTATTAGTCCCCCATCACCACAAACATGGCGATCTATAGTCCGCGTTACCTTAAATAAGTTACTAACAATGTAACCTTACTATTTGTCCCCCATCGCCACAAACATGGCGATCTATAGTCCGCGTCACCTTACATAAGTTACTAACAATGTAACCTTACTATTAGTCCCCCATCGCCACAAACATGGCGATCTACAGTCCGCAGCGCCTTAAATAAGTTACTAACAATGTAACCTTACTATTAGTCCCTCATCACCACAAACATGGCGATCTATAGTCCGCAGCGCCTTAAATAATTTACTAACAATGTAACCTTACTATTAGTCCCCCATCACCACAAACATGGCGATCTATAGTCCGCGTTACCTTAAATAAGTTACTAACAATGTAACCTTACTATTTGTCCCCCATCGCCACAAACATGGCGATCTATAGTCCGCGTCACCTTAAATAAGTTACTAACAATGTAACCTTACTATTAGTCCCCCATCGCCAAAAACATGGCGATCTATAGTCCGCGTCACCTTAAATAAGTTACTAACAGTGTAACCTTACTATTAGTCCCCCATCACTACAAACATGGCGATCTATAGTCCGCGTCACCTTAAATAAGTTACTAACAATGTAACCTTACTATTAGTCCCCCATCGCCACAAACATGGCGATCTATAGTCCGCGTCACCTTAAATAAGTTACTAACAGTGTAACCTTACTATTAGTCCCCCATCGCCACAAACATGGCGATCTATAGTCCGCAGCGCCTTAAATAAGTTACTAACAATGTAACCTTACTATTAGTCCCCCATCACCACAAACATGGCGATCTATAGTCCGCGTTACCTTAAATAAGTTACTAACAATGTAACCTTACTATTTGTCCCCCATCGCCACAAACATGGCGATCTATAGTCCGCGTCACCTTAAATAAGTTACTAACAATGTAACCTTACCATTTGTCCCCCATCGCCACAAACATGGCGATCTATAGTCCGCAGCGCCTTAAATAAGTTACTAACAATGTAACCTTACTATTAGTCCCCCATCACCACAAACATGGCGATCTATAGTCCGCGTCACCTTAAATAAGTTACTAACAATGTAACCTTACCATTTGTCCCCCATCGCCACAAACATGGCGATCTATAGTCCGCGTTACCTTAAATAAGTTACTAACAATGTAACCTTACTATTAGTCCCCCATCGCCACAAACATGGCGATCTATAGTCCGCGTCACCTTAAATAAGTTACTAACAGTGTAACCTTACTATTAGTCCCCCATCGCCACAAACATGGCGATCTATAGTCCGCAGCGCCTTAAATAAGTTACTAACAATGTAACCTTACTATTAGTCCCCCATCACCACAAACATGGCGATCTATAGTCCGCGTTACCTTAAATAAGTTACTAACAATGTAACCTTACTATTAGTCCCCCATCGCCACAAACATGGCGATCTATAGTCCGCGTTACCTTAAATAAGTTACTAACAGTGTAACCTTACCATTTGTCCCCCATCGCCACAAACCTGGCGATCTATAGTCCGCGTCACCTTAAATAAGTTACTAACAATGTAACCTTACTATTAGTCCCCCATCGCCACAAACATGGCGATCTATAGTCCGCAGCGCCTTAAATAAGTTACTAACAATGTAACCTTACTATTTGTCCCCCATCGCCACAAACATGGCGATCTATAGTCCGCGTCACCTTAAATTTGTTACTAACAATGTAACCTTACTATTAGTCCCCCATCGCCACAAACATGGCGATCTACAGTCCGCAGCGCCTTAAATAAGTTACTAACAATGTAACCTTACTATTAGTCCCTCATCACCACAAACATGGCGATCTATAGTCCGCGTCACCTTAAATTAGTTACTAACAATGTAACCTTACTATTTGTCCCCCATCGCCACAAACATGGCGATCTATAGTCCGCGTCACCTTAAATTAGTTACTAACAATGTAACCTTACTATTAGTCCCCCATCACCACAAACATGGCGATCTATAATCCGCAGCACCTTAAATTAGTTACTAACAATGTAACCTTACTATTAGTCCCCCATCACCACAAACATGGCGATCTATAGTCCGCGTCACCTTAAATTAGTTACTAACAATGTAACCTTACTATTAGTCCCTCATCACCACAAACATGGCGATCTATAGTCCGCGTCACCTTAAATAAGTTACTAACAATGTAACCTTACTATTAGTCCCTCATCACCACAAACATGGTGATCTATAGTCCGCGTCACCTTAAATAAGTTGCTAACAATGTAACCTTACTATTAGTCCCTCATCACCACAAACATGGTCATCTATAGTCCGCGTCACCTTAAATAAGTTACTAGCAATGTAACCTTACTATTAGTCCCCCATCACCACAAACATGGCGATCTATAGTCCGCGTCACCTTAAATTAGTTACTAACAATGTAACCTTACCATTGTCCCCCATCGCCACAAACATGGCGATCTATAGTCCGCGTCACTTTAAATAAGTTACTAACAGTGTAACCTTACCATTTGTCCCCCATCAACACAAACATGACGATCTATAGTCCGCGTCACTTTAAATAAGTTACTAACAGTGTAACCTTACCATTTGTCCCCCATCAACACAAACATGACGATCTATAGTCCGCAGCGCCTTAAATAAGTTACTAACAATGTAACCTTACTATTTGTCCCTCATCACCACAAACATGGCGATCTATAGTCCGCGTTACCTTAAATAAGTTACTAACAATGTAACCTTACTATTTGTCCCTCATCACCACAAACATGGCGATCTATAGTCCGCGTTACCTTAAATAAGTTACTAACAATGTAACCTTACTATTAGTCCCCCATCGCCACAAACATGGTGATCTATAGTCCGCGTCACCTTAAATAAGTTACTAACAATGTAACCTTACTATTAGTCCCCCATCGCCACAAACATGGTGATCTATAGTCCGCGTCACCTTAAATTAGTTACTAACAATGTAACCTTACTATTAGTCCCCCATCGCCACAAACATGGTGATCTATAGTCCGCGTCACCTTAAATAAGTTACTAACAATGTAACCTTACTATTAGTCCCCCATCGCCACAAACATGGCGATCTACAGTCCGCGTTACCTTAAATAAGTTACTAACAATGTAACCTTACTATTAGTCCCCCATCACCACAAACATGGTGATCTATAGTCCGCGTCACCTTAAATAAGTTACTAACAATGTAACCTTACTATTAGTCCCCCATCACCACAAACATGGTGATCTATAGTCCGCGTCACCTTAAATAAGTTACTAACAATGTAACCTTACTATTAGTCCCTCATCACCACAAACATGGCGATCTATAGTCCGCAGCGCCTTAAATAAGTTACTAACAATGTAACCTTACTATTAGTCCCCCATCACCACAAACATGGCGATCTATAGTCCGCGTTACCTTAAATAAGTTACTAACAATGTAACCTTACTATTTGTCCCCCATCGCCACAAACATGGCGATCTATAGTCCGCGTCACCTTAAATAAGTTACTAACAATGTAACCTTACTATTAGTCCCCCATCGCCACAAACATGGCGATCTACAGTCCTCAGCGCCTTAAATAAGTTACTAACAATGTAACCTTACTATTAGTCCCTCATCACCACAAACATGGCGATCTATAGTCCGCAGCGCCTTAAATAATTTACTAACAATGTAACCTTACTATTAGTCCCCCATCACCACAAACATGGCGATCTATAGTCCGCGTTACCTTAAATAAGTTACTAACAATGTAACCTTACTATTTGTCCCCCATCGCCACAAACATGGCGATCTATAGTCCGCGTCACCTTAAATAAGTTACTAACAATGTAACCTTACTATTAGTCCCCCATCGCCAAAAACATGGCGATCTATAGTCCGCGTCACCTTAAATAAGTTACTAACAGTGTAACCTTACTATTAGTCCCCCATCACTACAAACATGGCGATCTATAGTCCGCGTCACCTTAAATAAGTTACTAACAATGTAACCTTACTATTAGTCCCCCATCGCCACAAACATGGCGATCTATAGTCCGCGTCACCTTAAATAAGTTACTAACAGTGTAACCTTACTATTAGTCCCCCATCGCCACAAACATGGCGATCTATAGTCCGCAGCGCCTTAAATAAGTTACTAACAATGTAACCTTACTATTAGTCCCCCATCACCACAAACATGGCGATCTATAGTCCGCGTTACCTTAAATAAGTTACTAACAATGTAACCTTACTATTTGTCCCCCATCGCCACAAACATGGCGATCTATAGTCCGCGTCACCTTAAATAAGTTACTAACAATGTAACCTTACCATTTGTCCCCCATCGCCACAAACATGGCGATCTATAGTCCGCAGCGCCTTAAATAAGTTACTAACAATGTAACCTTACTATTAGTCCCCCATCACCACAAACATGGCGATCTATAGTCCGCGTCACCTTAAATAAGTTACTAACAATGTAACCTTACCATTTGTCCCCCATCGCCACAAACATGGCGATCTATAGTCCGCGTTACCTTAAATAAGTTACTAACAATGTAACCTTACTATTAGTCCCCCATCGCCACAAACATGGCGATCTATAGTCCGCGTCACCTTAAATAAGTTACTAACAGTGTAACCTTACTATTAGTCCCCCATCGCCACAAACATGGCGATCTATAGTCCGCAGCGCCTTAAATAAGTTACTAACAATGTAACCTTACTATTAGTCCCCCATCACCACAAACATGGCGATCTATAGTCCGCGTTACCTTAAATAAGTTACTAACAATGTAACCTTACTATTAGTCCCCCAACCCACAAACATGGCGATCTATAGTCCGCGTTACCTTAAATAAGTTACTAACAGTGTAACCTTACCATTTGTCCCCCATCGCCACAAACCTGGCGATCTATAGTCCGCGTCACCTTAAATAAGTTACTAACAATGTAACCTTACTATTAGTCCCCCATCGCCACAAACATGGCGATCTATAGTCCGCAGCGCCTTAAATAAGTTACTAACAATGTAACCTTACTATTTGTCCCCCATCGCCACAAACATGGCGATCTATAGTCCGCGTCACCTTAAATTTGTTACTAACAATGTAACCTTACTATTAGTCCCCCATCGCCACAAACATGGCGATCTACAGTCCGCAGCGCCTTAAATAAGTTACTAACAATGTAACCTTACTATTAGTCCCTCATCACCACAAACATGGTGATCTATAGTCCGCGTCACCTTAAATAAGTTACTAACAATGTAACCTTACTATTAGTCCCCCATCACCACAAACATGGCGATCTATAGTCCGCGTCACCTTAAATAAGTTACTAACAATGTAACCTTACTATTAGTCCCCCATCACCACAAACATGGCGATCTATAGTCCGCGTCACCTTAAATAAGTTACTAACAATGTAACCTTACTATTAGTCCCCCATCACCACAAACATGGCGATCTATAGTCCGCGTTACCTTAAATTTGTTACTAACAATGTATCCTTACTATTTGTCCCCCATCGCCACAAACATGGCGATCTATAGTCCGCGTCACCTTAAATAAGTTACTAACAATGTAACCTTACTATTTGTCCCCCATCGCCACAAACATGGCGATCTATAGTCCGCGTCACCTTAAATTAGTTACTAACAATGTAACCTTACTATTAGTCCCCCATCACCACAAACATGGCGATCTATAGTCCGCAGCGCCTTAAATAAGTTACTAACAATGTAACCTTACTATTAGTCCCCCATCACCACAAACATGGTGATCTATAGTCCGCGTCACCTTAAATAAGTTACTAACAATGTAACCTTACTATTAGTCCCCCATCACCACAAACATGGCGATCTATAGTCCGCGTCACCTTAAATAAGTTACTAACAATGTAACCTTACTATTAGTCCCCCATCACCACAAACATGGCGATCTATTGTCCGCGTCACCTTAAATAAGTTACTAACAATGTAACCTTACTATTTGTCCCCCATCACTACAAACATGGCGATCTATAGTCCGCGTCACCTTAAATAAGTTACTAACAATGTAACCTTACTATTAGTCCCCCATCACCACAAACATGGCGATCTATAGTCCGCAGCGCCTTAAATAAGTTACTAACAATGTAACCTTACTATTAGTCCCCCATCACCACAAACATGGCGATCTATAGTCCGCGTCACCTTAAATAAGTTACTAACAATGTAACCTTACTATTTGTCCCCCATCACCACAAACATGGCGATCTATAGTCCGCGTCACCTTAAATAAGTTACTAAAAATGTAACCTTACTATTAGTCCCCCATCGCCACAAACATGGCGATCTATAGTCCGCGTCACCTTAAATAAGTTACTAACAATGTAACCTTACTATTAGTCCCCCATCGCCACAAACATGGCGATCTATAATCCGCGTCACCTTAAATAAGTTACTAACAATGTAACCTTACTATTAGTCCCCCATCACCACAAACATGGCGATCTATAGTCCGCGTTACCTTAAATAAGTTACTAACAATGTAACCTTACCATTTGTCCCCCATCGCCACAAACATGGCGATCTATAGTCCGCGTCACCTTAAATAAGTTACTAACAATGTAACCTTACTATTAGTCCCCCATCACCACAAACATGGTGATCTATAGTCCGCGTCACCTTAAATAAGTTACTAACAATGTAACCTTACCATTTGTCCCCCATCGCCACAAACATGGCGATCTATAGTCCGCGTCACCTTAAATAAGTTACTAACAATGTAACCTTACTATTAGTCCCCCATCACCACAAACATGGTGATCTATAGTCCGCGTCACCTTAAATAAGTTACTAACAATGTAACCTTACTATTAGTCCCCCATCGCCACAAACATGGCGATCTATAGTCCGCGTCACCTTAAATAAGTTACTAACAATGTAACCTTACTATTTGTCCCCCATCGCCACAAACATGGTGATCTATAGTCCGCGTCACCTTAAATTAGTTACTAACAATGTAACCTTACCATTTGTCCCCCATCACCACAAACATGGCGATCTATAGTCCGCGTCACCTTAAATAAGTTACTAACAATGTAACCTTACTATTTGTCCCCCATCGCCACAAACATGGCGATCTATAGTCCGCGTCACCTTAAATTAGTTACTAACAATGTAACCTTACTATTAGTCCCCCATCGCCACAAACATGGCGATCTATAGTCCGCGTCACCTTAAATAAGTTACTAACAATGTAACCTTACTATTAGTCCCCCATCGCCACAAACATGGCGATCTATAGTCCGCGTCACCTTAAATTAGTTACTAACAATGTAACCTTACTATTAGTCCCCCATCGCCACAAACATGGCGATCTATAGTCCGCAGCGCCTTAAATAAGTTACTTACAATGTAACCTTACTATTAGTCCCCCATCGCCACAAACATGGCGATCTATAGTCCGCAGCGCCTTAAATTAGTTACTAACAATGTAACCTTAATATTAGTCCCCCATCGCCACAAACATGGCGATCTATAGTCCGCGTTACCTTAAATAAGTTACTAACAATGTAACCTTACCATTTGTCCTCCATCACCACAAACATGGCGATCTATAGTCCGCGTCACCTTAAATAAGTTACTAACAATGTAACCTTACTATTTGTCCCCCATCACCACAAACATGGCGATCTATAGTCCGCAGCGCCTTAAATAAGTTACTAACAATTTAACCTTACTATTAGTCCCCCATCACCACAAACATGGTGATCTATAGTCCGCGTCACCTTAAATAAGTTACTAACAATGTAACCTTACTATTAGTCCCCCATCACCACAAACATGGCGATCTATAGTCCGCAGCGCCTTAAATAAGTTACTAACAATGTAACCTTACTATTAGTCCCCCATCACCACAAACATGGCGATCTATAGACCGCGTCACCTTAAATAAGTTACTAACAATGTAACCTTACTATTTGTCCCCCATCGCCACAAACATGGCGATCTATAGTCCGCGTCACCTTAAATAACTTACTAACAATGTAACCTTACTATTAGTCCCCCATCGCCACAAACATGGCGATCTATAGTCCGCAGCGCCTTAAATAAGTTACTAACAATGTAACCTTACTATTAGTCCCCCATCGCCACAAACATGGCGATCTATAGTCCGCGTCACCTTAAATTAGTTACTAACAATGTAACCTTACTATTAGTCCCCCATCGCCACAAACATGGCGATCTATAGTCCGCGTCACCTTAAATAAGTTACTAACAATGTAACCTTACTATTTGTCCCCCATCGCCACAAACATGGCGATCTATAGTCCGCGTCACCTTAAATAAGTTACTAACAATGTAACCTTACTATTTGTCCCCCATCGCCACAAACATGGCGATCTATAGTCCGCGTCACCTTAAATAAGTTACTAACAATGTAACCTTACTATTAGTCCCTCATCACCACAAACATGGCGATCTATAGTCCGCGTCACCTTAAATAAGTTACTAACAATGTAACCTTACTATTAGTCCCCCATCGCCACAAACATGGCGATCTATAGTCCGCGTCACCTTAAATTAGTTACTAACAATGTAACCTTACCATTTGTCCCTCATCACCACAAACATGGCGATCTATAGTCCGCGTCACCTTAAATAAGTTACTAACAATGTAACCTTACTATTAGTCCCCCATCACCACAAACATGGCGATCTATAGTCCGCAGCGCCTTAAATTAGTTACTAACAATGTAACCTTACTATTAGTCCCTCATCACCACAAACATGGTGATCTATAGTCCGCGTCACCTTAAATAAGTTACTAACAGTGTAACCTTACTATTAGTCCCTCATCACCACAAACATGGTGATCTATAGTCCGCGTCACCTTAAATTAGTTACTAACAATGTAACCTTACCATTTGTCCCTCATCACCACAAACATGGCGATTTATAGTCCGCGTCACCTTAAATTAGTTACTAACAATGTAACCTCACCATTTGTCCCTCATCACCACAAACATGGCGATCTATAGTCCGCAGCGCCTTAAATAAGTTACTAACAATGTAACCTTACTATTAGTCCCTCATCGCCACAAACATGGCGATCTATAGTCCGCGTCACCTTAAATAAGTTACTAACAATGTAACCTTACCATTTGTCCCCCATCACCACAAACATGGCGATCTATAGTCCGCGTCACCTTAAATAAGTTACTAACAATGTAACCTTACCATTTGTCCCTCATCACCACAAACATGGCGATCTATAGTCCGCGTCACCTTAAATAAGTTACTAACAATGTAACCTTACTATTAGTCCCTCATCACCACAAACATGGCGATCTATAGTCCGCGTTACCTTAAATTAGTTACTAACAATGTAACCTTACTATTTGTCCCCCATCACCACAAACATGGCGATCTATAGTCCGCAGCGCCTTAAATAAGTTACTAACAATGTAACCTTACTATTAGTCCCTCATCACCACAAACATGGCGATCTATAGTCCGCAGCGCCTTAAATAAGTTACTAACAATGTAACCTTACTATTAGTCCCTCATCACCACAAACATGGCGATCTATAGTCCGCAGCGCCTTAAATAAGTTACTAACAATGTAACCTTACTATTAGTCCCTCATCACCACAAACATGGCGATCTATAGTCCGCAGCGCCTTAAATAAGTTACTAACAATGTAACCTTACTATTTGTCCCCCATCGCCACAAACATGGCGATCTATAGTCCGCGTCACTTTAAATAAGTTACTAACAGTGTAACCTTACCATTTGTCCCCCATCGCCACAAACATGGCGATCTATAGTCCGCGTCACCTTAAATTAGTTACTAACAATGTAACCTTACTATTAGTCCCCCATCGCCACAAACATGGCGATCTATAGTCCGCAGCGCCTTAAATAAGTTACTAACAATGTAACCTTACCATTTGTCCCTCATCACCACAAACATGGCGATCTATAGTCCGCGTCACCTTAAATAAGTTACTAACAATGTAACCTTACCATTTGTCCCCCATCGCCACAAACATGGCGATCAATAGTCCGCGTCACTTTAAATAAGTTACTAACAATGTAACCTTACTATTTGTCCCCCATCACTACAAACATGGCGATCTATAGTCCGCGTCACCTTAAATAAGTTACTAACAATGTAACCTTACCATTTGTCCCCCATCACCACAAACATGGCGATCTATAGTCCGCAGCGCCTTAAATAAGTAACTAACAATGTAACCTTACTATTAGTCCCCCATCACCACAAACATGGCGATCTATAGTCCGCGTCGCCTTAAATAAGTTACTAACAATGTAACCTTACCATTTGTCCCCCATCACCACAAACATGGCGATCTATAGTCCGCAGCGCCTTAAATAAGTTACTAACAATGTAACCTTACTATTTGTCCCCCATCGCCACAAACATGGCGATCTATAGTCCGCAGCGCCTTAAATAAGTTACTAACAATGTAACCATACTATTAGTCCCCCATCACCACAAACATGGCGATCTATAGTCCGCAGCGCCTTAAATAAGTTACTAACAATGTAACCTTACTATTTGTCCCTCATCACCACAAACATGGCGATCTATAGTCCGCAGCGCCTTAAATAAGTTACTAACAATGTAACCTTACTATTAGTCCCCCATCACCACAAACATGGCGATCTATAGTCCGCGTCACCTTAAATAAGTTACTAACAATGTAACCTTACTATTAGTCCCCCATCACCACAAACATGGCGATCTATTGTCCGCGTCACCTTAAATAAGTTACTAACAATGTAACCATACTATTAGTCCCCCATCACCACAAACATGGCGATCTATAGTCCGCGTCACCTTAAATTAGTTACTAACAATGTAACCATACTATTAGTCCCTCATCACCACAAACATGGTGATCTATAGTCCGCGTCACCTTAAATTAGTTACTAACAATGTAACCATACTATTAGTCCCTCATCGCCACAAACATGGCGATCTATAGTCCGCGTCACCTTAAATTAGTTACTAACAATGTAACCATACTATTAGTCCCTCATCACCACAAACATGGTGATCTATAGTCCGCGTCACCTTAAATTAGTTACTAACAATGTAACCATACTATTAGTCCCTCATCACCACAAACATGGTGATCTATAGTCCGCGTCACCTTAAATTAGTTACTAACAATGTAACCATACTATTAGTCCTTCATCGCCACAAACATGGCGATCTATAGTCCGCGTCACCTTAAATTAGTTACTAACAATGTAACCATACTATTAGTCCCTCATCACCACAAACATGGTGATCTATAGTCCGCGTCTCCTTAAATTAGTTACTAACAATGTAACCATACTATTAGTCCCCCATCACCACAAACATGGCGATCTATAGTCCGCGTCACCTTAAATTAGTTACTAACAATGTAACCATACTATTAGTCCCTCATCACCACAAACATGGTGATCTATAGTCCGCGTCACCTTAAATTAGTTACTAACAATGTAACCATACTATTAGTCCCTCATCGCCACAAACATGGCGATCTATAGTCCGCGTCACCTTAAATTAGTTACTAACAATGTAACCATACTATTAGTCCCTCATCGCCACAAACATGGTGATCTATAGTCCGCGTCACCTTAAATAAGTTACTAACAATGTAACCTTACTATTAGTCCCCCATCACCACAAACATGGTGATCTATAGTCCGCGTCACCTTAAATTAGTTACTAACAATGTAACCATACTATTAGTCCCCCATCGCCACAAACATGGCGATCTATAGTCCGCAGCGCCTTAAATTAGTTGCTAACAATGTAACCTTACCATTTGTCCATCATCACTACAAACATGGCGATCTATAGTCCGCGTTACCTTAAATAAGTTACTAACAATGTAACCTTACTATTAGTCCCTCATCACCACAAACATGGTGATCTATAGTCCGCGTCACCTTAAATTAGTTACTAACAATGTAACCATACTATTAGTCCCCCATCACCACAAACATGGCGATCTATAGTCCGCGTCACCTTAAATTAGTTACTAACAATGTAACCATACTATTAGTCCCTCATCACCACAAACATGGTGATCTATAGTCCGCGTCACCTTAAATTAGTTACTAACAATGTAACCATACTATTAGTCCCTCATCGCCACAAACATGGCGATCTATAGTCCGCGTCACCTTAAATTAGTTACTAACAATGTAACCTTACCATTTGTCCCCCATCACCACAAACATGGCGATCTATAGACCGCGTCACCTTAAATAAGTTACTAACAATGTAACCTTACTATTAGTCCCTCATCACCACAAACATGGCGATCTACAGTCCGCGTCACCTTAAATAAGTTACTAACAATGTAACCTTACTATTTGTCCCTCATCACCACAAACATGGCGATCTATAGTCCGCGTCACCTTAAATAAGTTACTAACAATGTAACCTTACTATTTGTCCCTCATCACCACAAACATGGCGATCTACAGTCCGCAGCGCCTTAAATAAGTTACTAACAATGTAACCTTACTATTAGTCCCCCATCGCCACAAACATGGCGATCTATAGTCCGCGTCACCTTAAATAAGTTACTAACAATGTAACCTTACTATTAGTCCCCCATCACCACAAACATGGCGATCTATAGTCCGCGTCACCTTAAATAAGTTACTAACAATGTAACCTTACTATTAGTCCCTCATCGCCACAAACATGGTGATCTATAGTCCGCGTCACCTTAAATTAGTTACTAACAATGTAACCTTACTATTAGTCCCCCATCGCCACAAACATGGCGATCTACAGTCCGCAGCGCCTTAAATTAGTTACTAACAATGTAACCTTACTATTAGTCCCTCATCACCACAAACATGGCGATCTATAGTCCGCGTCACCTTAAATTAGTTACTAACAATGTAACCTTACTATTCGTCCCCCATCGCCACAAACATGGCGATCTATAGTCCGCAGCGCCTTAAATAAGTTACTAACAATGTAACCTTCCTTATTTATCCCTCATCGCCACAAACATGGCGATCTATAGTCCGCAGCACCTTAAATTAGTTACTAACAATGTAACCTTAGTATCTGCTCTCCGTAACGAATACATTTCATACACATGTAGTTCTTTCCAAGTTGATTTACGCATTTCTCATAAATGGGTATAGTTTGTGTCGACGGACTGGAAATCGCTCAGACTGCAGACTTAGCCTATGCCATGAGAAAATTGATTGACTTTATGAATGTGAACTTTCACCAGCAATTATCTGGTCACTTTGTTGGTATAACTAGGAGTTAGTAAGGCCATTTCTTGAGATGATACCCTTGCTTACACAACAGCTTGACAGGCCAACATTTCGCAACGTTAGATCTATCTGATTATGTCGGCAAAGTATTTTATGGCGATGGCTACTGAGATGTTGTGAAAGTGTAGACCACTCGCAGAAAGTTGCAGCAGCCAAGCAAAACTAGCATGTTCATAGACATCGAGCATCAACTGCTGGAGAAAGTAGAGGTTCCCTCCAAATCGTTGTATTCTCATATAATGTAAACTGATTGCTTGCTATGAAATAAATAGACCATATCCGCGGGATATTATAACTACAGTGAGGGTCGTCTCTACAGAACGGAACCTCGCAGGCGCCGTGTAGCGGTCGGGGAACTGCGAGGAGCCGCATGTCGAGCTAGCAGCAGTAAGGCGCCCAACTAGTTTATCACATTTACAATTTTTAATGTATTTAATTATCATTACTCACATGAATTTCACAGTTGTTGCTGGAAATGCTGTTCTTCAATTTCTAACCACACATTGCACCAACGAAGGAAGTTCTGGTACACTCGCTGTAATTCATCCTCATTGATATTTAGTATCTGTGCAGTTATTTCCTTCTCTAGAGCCTCCTGAGCACGTGGATTGTTTCTGTATACCTTTTGCTTCTGGGTCCCTCACAAGTAAAAAACGCTCGGAGCTGAAACTTATGAACACATTTACTGGAAGACCTCTTCTTGAGAAGATAAGTTCCCACTAGGAAAATTCGATATTTTGTTCTGTACCTAACCAAGTTCACGCGGTATGAGGTAGGTTTCAGTACTTCACAACAAGTCTTACTTATCACAACCTAGGTATTTTGCCAGCTCCGTATGTAAAGAATGATATGACAGCATCCGGTGCTTCCCGAGCCGCTGTTGTATAATCGACCTAACGCTGTCGATCCGTCTCACGGCCCCTGCGAGGTTCCGTTCTACAGAGAAGGCCCTACTGTTGCAGAAGTACCTGTTCTTTGAACGGCTTTTTGTAGTTATCGGTAAAAATAAAACCTCTCATTAATCACGTATTCTGTTGTTATAGGAGTTAATAACGCCATAGCTGGGTTGCTATGATACAAAATATATCTCGTAAACAGTTGACTATTGCGTACCTCATGGGAATGGCTCCTTTAATGATCTCATTCTAATTGTCCTCGTGTCTGTTCCTTGTTCATGAGGAGTGCGGGTGTGAGTCTAAAATATAATAATATGATGCTGGATAAAGACTTACTGTTCGAATCCATCCTGAGTGGTTGAGTTGGCTGAGTCACTCTCACTGACACAGAGTACGAGCAAGCGTGAACTTTGACTGTGTAGTGCCAATACGCCTTCAGTGAATTCCATCAAGAATGTTTCATTTGAGGGGCACGGACATCGTGATCATTTAGCCCCGTGTACAGTACTTGGGCGTGTGTAGACTTTTCTGATTATCTGTGTTATTGTGATGTCTATATTAATGATTATATATGAATAGCAGGGTATTTTAATGGAACGAAAGTTCAATTTCAAGTTGTTCCATCTTTGGCTACCAAATGCTACTGTCATTAATACCAAGCGGCGAACGTTGGAACTTGATAGAGCGTTTCTAACAATCCAAATATAACCTTCAAATTTTGCTACACACCACCAATATTGCAGTGGCAAGTTCTTTTACGTGGCATGGGACCGCCGGCTTTACTTCCCCTCCGAAGGAAGGCATACTGAAGGATTTTAACGCTCTTAAAAAAATGACGACGTCAGCCGGGTTTGAACCCGCATAGCAGTTCAGCATGCTACCGACTACGCCACTGAAGCGTAATTCGGGTAAGGATTAGGAAGGAGTCTGCCGTGGCTTTACGTTAGGAACCATCCCGGCATTCACCTGGTGTAAAGGTGGGAAACAACGGAAAAACACTTTCAGGATGGCTGAGGTGATCGAAATCAGGTTGCCTTACGAGGTTGAGTATACCCCGTTCTAATTAAATGTCTTTGCCAAGTTGGAAATCGATCCAAGACCTTTGGAACCGTATGTACCTGTGCCTATAGAAAGCGCATCCACCTCGTGGTGTGGACGTCCGGGTTCGATTCCCGGCTCTGCTAGAAATTTAATTCTGGTCTGAGGGTTGAAACGGAGTACACTAAGCCTCGTGGGGAAAAACTCACCTCAACCATCGTTGAAGTGGTTTTCATAGGTTTCCCCCAATGCTACTCCACAGAAATGCTGGGATGGTTCCTAGCTCAATATTACAAATACACACACTATTACAGACATCACAGTGACACAGGTTATCACCCAAGTACACAAGGCTACATGACCACGATGTCTCAAAGTCGCTTGTTGGCGCGGAAGCGAAGAGCGGGAGGAAAGGGCTACACAGCCTAGCTGCGGTCGCCATGGCAACCTCCTTACTACAGAGTGGCTGGAAAGTCAATATGTATTTTGAACATGAAATATTTCAAGGAGTGTACAACTTATCATAGATTTATTTGCATTCAACACATTATTAGGGTGTACCATTTGGTTTAGTACGTGAAATTTAATTATTTACATTTCTACGAGTGCACCCGGATTATCTACACATTTCTGCAACCTTATCTATGTTATCTACGATAAGTTGCACAAACCTTGAAATATTTCACTGTCCAAGTGACTTATTAGTGTTCGTATCTACACTCTTATCTTTTCTTAAGTCATATTTAATCTTTTTATTTTTATTTTTAATTAATACCATGCGCTCGGAAAGTTATGGCGAAATGTTGCTGGGAGGCGGATATTGCTAAGCTCCAGTCAGTCATCAAGCGGCTGCATTCCTCCGCATGGCACTGTACATGACCACGATGGCCCTAAACTAATCACAACAGTAAAAATCCCTCTCAGCACGCCGGAAGGTGGAGGTAGATTCCTCTCAGCACACCGGAAGGTGGAGGTAGATTCCTCTCAGCACACCGGAAGGTGGAGGTAGATTCCTCTCAGCACACCGGAAGGTGGAGGTCGATCCCTCTCGGCACGTCGGAAGGTAGAGGTACATTCCTATCAGCACACCGGAAGGTGAAGGTAGATTCACCGCAACACACCGGAAGGTGGAGGTAGATCCCTCTCAGCACGTCCGAAGGTAGAGGAACATTCCTCTCAGCACACCGGAAGGTGGAGGTACATTCCTCTCAGCACACCGGAAGGTGGAGGTACATTCCTCTCAGCACACCGGAAGGTGGGGGTAGATCCCTCTCGGCACGTCGGAAGGTAGAGGTACATTCCTCTCAGCACACCGGAAGGTGGAGGCAGATTCCTCTCAGCACACCGGAAGGTGGAGGTAGATCCCTCTTGGCACGTCGGAAGGTAGAGGTACATTCCTCTCAGCACACCGGAAGGTGGAGGTAGATCCCTCACAGCACGCCGGAAGACAGAGGTATATCCCTCTCGGCACGCCGGAAGGTGGAGGTAGATTCCTCTCGACACGCTGGAAGGTGGAGGTAGATTCCTCTCAGCACACCGGGAGGTGGAGGTACATTCCTCTCAGCACCGGAAGACAGAAGTAGATCCCTCTCAGCAACCCGGTAGACAGAGGTAAATCCCTCTCGGCACGCCGGAAGACAGAGGTAAATCTCTCTCGGCGCGCCGGAAGGTGGAGGTAGATCCCTCTCAGCACACCGGAAGGTGGAGGTAGATCCCTCTCTGCACAACGGAAGGAGGAGGTAGATCCCTCTCAGCACGCCGGAAGACTGAGGTAAATCCCTCTCGGCACGCTTGAAGACAGAGGTAGATCCCTCTCGGCACGCCGGAAGGTGGAGGTAGATTCCTCTCGGCACGCCGGAAGGCGGAGGTAGATCCCTCTCGGCACGCCGGAAGGCGGAGGTAGATCCCTCTCGGCACGCCGGAAGGTGGAGGTAGATTCCTCTCGGTACGCCGGAAGGCGGAGGTAGATCCCTCTCGGCACGCCGGAAGGCGGAGGTAGATCCCTCTCGGCACGCCGGAAGGCGGAGGTAGATCCCTCTCGGCACGCCGGAAGGTGGAGGTAGATTCCTCTCGGTACGCCGGAAGGCGGAGGTAGATCCCTCTCGGAACGACGGAAGGCGGAGGTAGATCCCTCTCGGCACGCTGGAAGGTGGAGGTAGATTCCTCTCGGCACGCCGGAAGGTGGACGTAGATCCCTCTCGGCACGCCGGAAGGTGGAGGTAGATCTCTCTCGGCATCCGGAAGGTGGAGGTAGATCCCTCTCGGCACGCCGGAAGACAGAGGTAGATCCCTCTCGGCACACCGGAAGGTGGAGGTAGCTCCCTCTCGGCACGCCGGAAGACAGAGGTAGATCCCTCTCGGCACACCGAAAGGTGGAGGTAAATCCCTCTCGGCACGCCGGAAGGCGGAGGTAGATTCCTCTCGGCACGCCGGAAGGCGGAGGTAGATTACTCTCGGCACGCCGGAAAGCGGAGGTAAATCACTCTCGGCACGCCGGAAGACAGAGGTAGATCCCTCTCGGCACGCCGGAAGACAGAAGTAAATCCCTCTCGGCACGCTGGAAGGCGGAGGTAGATCCCTCTCGGCACGCAGGAAGGCGGAGGTAAATCCCTCTCGGCAGGCCGGAAGGTGGATGTAGATCCCTCTCGGCACGCCGGAAGGTGGAGCTAGATCCCTCTCGGCACGCTGGAAGGATGAGGTAAATCCCTCTCGGCACGCTGGAAGACAGAGGTAGATCCCTCTCGGCACGCCAGAAGACAGAGGTAGATCCCTTTCGGCACGCTGGAAGGTGGAGGTAAATCCCTCTCGGCACGCCGGAAGGTGGAGGTAAATCTCTCTCGACACGCCGGAAGACAGAGGTAGATCCCTCTCGGCACGCTGGAAGGTGGAGGTAGATCCCTCTCGGCACACCGGAAGACAGAGGTAGATCCCTCTCGGCACACCGGAAGGTGGAGGTAGATCCCTCTCGGCACACCGGAAGACAGAGGTAGATCCCTCTCGGCACGCCGGAAGGTGGAGGTAGATCCCTCTCGGCACGCCGGAAGACAGAGGTAGATCCCTCTCGGCACGCTGGAAGGTGGAGGTAGATCCCTCTCGGCACGCCGGAAGGTAGTGGTAGATACCGCTCGGCACGCTGGAAGGTGGAGGTAGATCCCTCTCGGCACGCCGGAAGACAGAGGTAGATCCCTCTCGGCACGCCGGAAGACAGAGGTAGATCCCTCTCGGCACGCTGGAAGGTGGAGGTAGATTCCTCTCGGCACACCGGAAGACAGAGGTAGATCCCTCTCGGCACACCGGAAGGCAGAGGTAGATTCCTCTCGGCACGCTGGAAGGTGGAGGTGGATTCCTCTCGGCACACTGGAAGGTGGAGGTAGATTCCTCTCGGCACGCTGGAATGTGGAGGTAGATTCCTCTCGGCACGCTGGAAGGTGGAGGTAGATTCCTCTCGGCACGCTGGAATGTGGAGGTAGATTCCTCTCGGCACGCTGGAAGGTGGAGGTAGATTCCTCTCGGCACGCCGGAAGACAGAGGTAGATCCCTCTCGGCACACCGGAAGGTGGAGGTAGCTCCCTCTCGGCACGCCGGAAGACAGAGGTAGATCCCTCTCGGCACACCGAAAGGTGGAGGTAAATCCCTCTCGGCACGCCGGAAGGCGGAGGTAGATTCCTCTCGGCACGCCGGAAGGCGGAGGTAGATTCCTCTCGGCACGCCGGAAAGCGGAGGTAAATCACTCTCGGCACGCCGGAAGACAGAGGTAGATCCCTCTCGGCACGCCGGAAGACAGAAATAAATCCCTCTCGGCACGCTGGAAGGTGGAGGTAGATCCCTCTCGGCACGCCGGAAGACAGAGGTAGATCCCTCTCGGCACGCCGGAAGACAGAGGTAGATCCCTCTCGGCACGCTGGAAGGTGGAGGTAGATTCCTCTCGGCACACCGGAAGACAGAGGTAGATCCCTCTCGGCACACCGGAAGGCAGAGGTAGATTCCTCTCGGCACGCTGGAAGGTGGAGGTGGATTCCTCTCGGCACACTGGAAGGTGGAGGTAGATTCCTCTCGGCACGCTGGAATGTGGAGGTAGATTCCTCTCGGCACGCTGGAAGGTGGAGGTAGATTCCTCTCGGCACGCTGGAATGTGGAGGTAGATTCCTCTCGGCACGCTGGAAGGTGGAGGTAGATTCCTCTCGGCACGCCGGAAGACAGAGGTAGATCCCTCTCGGCACACCGGAAGGTGGAGGTAGCTCCCTCTCGGCACGCCGGAAGACAGAGGTAGATCCCTCTCGGCACACCGAAAGGTGGAGGTAAATCCCTCTCGGCACGCCGGAAGGCGGAGGTAGATTCCTCTCGGCACGCCGGAAGGCGGAGGTAGATTCCTCTCGGCACGCCGGAAAGCGGAGGTAAATCACTCTCGGCACGCCGGAAGACAGAGGTAGATCCCTCTCGGCACGCCGGAAGACAGAAATAAATCCCTCTCGGCACGCTGGAAGGCGGAGGTAGATCCCTCTCGGCACGCAGGAAGGCGGAGGTAAATCCCTCTCGGCAGGCCGGAAGGTGGATGTAGATCCCTCTCGGCACGCCGGAAGGTGGAGCTAGATCCCTCTCGGCACGCTGGAAGGATGAGGTAAATCCCTCTCGGCACGCTGGAAGACAGAGGTAGATCCCTCTCGGCACGCCGGAAGACAGAGGTAGATCCCTCTTGGCACGCTGGAAGGTGGAGGTAAATCCCTCTCGGCACGCCGGAAGGTGGAGGTAAATCCCTCTCGACACGCCGGAAGACAGAGGTAGATCCCTCTCGGCACGCTGGAAGGTGGAGGTAGATCCCTCTCGGCACACCGGAAGACAGAGGTAGATCCCTCTCGGCACACCGGAAGGTGGAGGTAGATCCCTCTCGGCACACCGGAAGGCAGAGGTAGATCCCTCTCGGCACGCCGGAAGGTGGAGGTAGATCCCTCTCGGCACGCCGGAAGACAGAGGTAGATCCCTCTCGGCACGCTGGAAGGTGGAGGTAGATCCCTCTCGGCACGCCGGAAGGTAGTGGTAGATACCGCTCGGCACGCTGGAAGGTGGAGGTAGATCCCTCTCGGCACGCCGGAAGACAGAGGTAGATCCCTCTCGGCACGCCGGAAGACAGAGGTAGATCCCTCTCGGCACGCTGGAAGGTGGAGGTAGATTCCTCTCGGCACACCGGAAGACAGAGGTAGATCCCTCTCGGCACACCGGAAGGCAGAGGTAGATTCCTCTCGGCACGCTGGAAGGTGGAGGTGGATTCCTCTCGGCACACTGGAAGGTGGAGGTAGATTCCTCTCGGCACGCTGGAATGTGGAGGTAGATTCCTCTCGGCACGCTGGAAGGTGGAGGTAGATTCCTCTCGGCACTCCGGAAGACAGAGGTAAATCCCTCTCGGCACACCGGAAGGCGGAGGTAGATTCCTCTCGGCACGCTGGAAGGTGGAGGTAGATTTCACTGGGCAAAGAATAATGTTTGGAATTCACTAAATTTGCCAACTGTTGTATACCTCCCAGTTCCACATGTTCACATGCGGGATGTGAAACGCGTACATTTCCTCATCCCTTGGCCTAACGGTGGGTTATATTTTCTTTGCATACAAAATTCTGACATAAATTTTAGAGGATTATCGACAATTTTGAACGATTTTGGTATTGTGCCTCTTAAGGGAGAGATATATATTTTTTCTCAAAACTCCATTTTTCTCCCCCCTTTGGTCAATGGTTGGCGCTATCAAAAACCTTTATTGAGATAAGTTTTTGGCTCTTATCCGAGGAATAGTATGAACTTTGAACAATAATAATATCGTATGGCCTCGGGTTGGAGTGCAAGCTTTGTTAATTGACACCCAGAGTGTAGCTTGCATGTCGAATTTCGTTATTCCTCGAGGCATTATGAAAGTCAAGGTGGTTAGATATCTAAGCTCCTTGAACACTATAGCACTTTCTAGTAGAGAAATGTGGAACTTTGTATTGGCGGAAACTCCCGCGATTAATTTTGTCATTATGAGCATGGCCTACTGAATTCAAATGGGTTCTTTGACATGCCAACATCGTATGACATACGTGTGGTTATTTTTGCCGCCTTTCCAAAAAATAAAAACCACTTACCACGGCCAGGAGCGAACCTGCAAGCTTGGGGTTAGTAGACCGACACGTTGACCACTCACCCACCGTGGCAAGCTAACTTTGAATCGATTCTATTTTTGACGTACAGTACTAAGAAAGTTATAACGATATTTCCCTTTTTCAAAAAGGGTGATTAGTGCAAAATGACGTTAGTTACCGCGTCCCCGAGAAAGTGATATATGTAAACTTTTGAACTGACGGTGGTTTTGTGGTTTGCGGGATGTGAAACGCGTACATGGTACCCATTTCAATGGGTAGCTTTCTCATGGAATCTACCTAATTGTGCATTTAGTACTGAAATACATTTTCTGTATATTTCGCAAGGGCCGCCTCCTGTATTGTTATCCTCCTGGTGATGACGGTTGAGAAAGTAGAGCATCGCGGAAACAAAAGCCTGCCTGCTCTGCGGCGATTGTCAAATGTTAGACAGGGATAATTATGTCGCGGAACTTACGTGTATCTTGTGGATCTCTCGTGCTCACTCAGTTCCGACATCCAGAGAGAACGCATTCCTTCACATCCTCTCTCACATCCACATACAGCGCATCCACGTTCAAACATTGTTGTTACTCGAGTTTCTGCATTATTTAATCATTCTTCTGTTGTTTGATTTACCTGGTCGTATTTATCAACTGGCTACCATTACCCAGGCCCGATGAGCGGGTGGTGCAAACGAGGTTACAGCCCTGGGGTCCGGACGAGATAAAATCCCCTTTCAAATATTTTGTGGGCCGAATTCAGTCTTCACAATTTTGTAAATTACGAAAATATTATGTGAAAAATGTGAAACAAAAGACATTTTACTGATTTTTGGAAATAAACAATAAACTTGAACTAGCTTGCCACGGTGGGTGAGTGGATAGCGTGTCGGTCTACTAACCCCAAGATTGCAGGTTCGCCCCTGGCCGTGGTAAGTGATTTTTGAAAGGCGGCAAAAATACGACACGCATGTCATACGATGTTGGCATGTCAAAGAACCCATTTGAATTCAGTAGGCCGTGTTCATAATGGCAAAATTAATCTCGGGAGATTCCGCCTACAAAATTTCCTCATTTCTCTACTAGAAAGCGCTATAGTGTTCAAGGAGCTTAGATATCTAACCTCCTTGACTTTCATAATAATTCAAGGAACAACGAAATTCGACATGCAAGCTACCCTCTGGGTGTCAAATTACAAAGCTTGCACCTGGCACCCGAGGCCATACGGTATTATATTTATAACTTGAACTTTTGTTAAACGAAATATTAAGCGGGTAAAGTAGCTAGACTTTCAAATATTATTTATGCCTAACAAAATTGTTGAAAAGCGTATCTCGATATACTCGATCACTGCTAGTCCATGAGCTTGCTGCGGAACCTTTCCTCATAGAAGATTTGAGGTTCAAGTTTTCTCTTCTTTCTACGGTTGGCTGGAAGAAATTTTTGGAAGAAAGGGAAATAAAGCGAAAGGACATCTGGCTACAGTTCTACTCGACTGAAGCCACGATGAACAGGACATGCTCAGATGCGAACTAGGACCTTCGACCCTTCGTTAACTCCATGGCCGTGCAAGTTTGTCGTGCCAAATTTCCCTGCTTCTTCTTCTTCTTCTTCTTCTTCTTCTTCGTCTTCTTCTTCTTCTTCTTCTTCTTCTTCTTCTTCTTCTTCAAGTGCCTCGTCCTCCAAGAACATTGGCGATCAGTAGCATGATCTGTTGTTTGCCCATAGCCGTTCTAAACAGTATCACTGTATTAAGTCCGAACCACTGGCTTAAGTTCTTTAGCCAGGATATTCGTCTGCATCCTGGGTCCCTAATGCCATCAATCTTCCCTTGGATAATTAATTGCAAGAGGTGGTATTTGTTGTTGCGCATGAAATTACCAAAGTATTATAGTTTTCTCCTTTTGATGATACTGAGAATTTCCAAGCCTTTGTTCATAAGCCGCAGTACTTCCACATTTGTGACTTTAGCTGTCCATGATGTCCTTAAAATCCTGCGATACGTCCACATTTAAATGCTATCAGTTTATTACTTAAAACCTCAGTAAGTGTCCAAGATTCAACTCCATAGCAGGACACTAAAAACGTAGCATCGAAGCAGTCGGGCGCGTAATGACAGACTTAAATCACGGCTGGTCAAAACTTTTTTCATTTTCATGAAAGAACTTCGGGCCTGCTCAATTCTACAGCGAATTTCTTGACTTAAGTTCCAGTTATCATTGATTTGACACCCTAAATATTTATATGATGAAACCCTTTCAATTCTTTCATTACCAAGTGTAAAAATGCCCTGAATGTCATCTTTCTTTCTATTAACAACCATCCACTTAGTTTTTTGTACATTTAAATGTAATCCCACGGCATTACTCTCTTCAGAAATAGAATCCAGTGGTGTTTGTAGATCATCCATACTTGTTGCAATGATAACAGTGTCATCAGCATATCGGATGTTATTAATGATAGATCCATTTACCACTACTCCTTGAGACTTTCCATCAAGAGCATCTTGGAAAATCTTTTCAGAGTAGATGTTGAAGAGGAGTGGAGAAAGAATGCAACCTTGGCGAACTCCCTTCATTATCGATACTTCTTCCGACAGCTGACCATCAACACGTACAGCAGCACGTTGATTCCAGTACAGATTTCCAATTAATCGGATATCACGTCCATCTAGTCCCAAGTCACATAAAATGTTCATCAGTTTATCGTGTTGAACAGCGTCAAAGGCTTTTTCATAATCGATGAAACACATGTAAACATCGATACGAACATCCCGACATCGTTGAATCAACACCTGAAGACTGAGCAATGCCTCCCGAGTTCCGAAACCACTCCTGAATCCAAACTGTGTGCCTTTTCGTTTCATGACTTTTGTACAAATATTAATAGATACAATATATTGAGCATTATTTTGGTTTATTTGCAGTTTAAATAACGCACAAATTAAACATAAAAGCAATACAAAAGAGTTTCCGCAAAGGGACACGACCCTACGACCCTCGGATTACCGTTATGTACTTTCTCCACTGCGCCAACCGCTACCAGGAAACTACGCTAACATACGTGGTTCATGCCTCGCCCGATTCGCGCCAAAAATGCAATTTTTTCTAAACGTGTGACCACCTGGAGCTCCCACGTATGTCACCATACATTTGGACCAAATCGGTGATGACGTGTAGCCGCGGTCCGCTTGTTAGTTGAGTTGATAATGAGTTGTGGCAAACATCAGCTTGATGGGGCCTAAAGACGACGTCGTAAAACGTTATTAATGATGTTTGTAATCTCAAATTTAGAGGTTAGACTCATGTTTGTCAATTTTGAGACAGTATGGGACATTTAGTACGAAAAGATCTGCACTTGAAAGGAATACAAGCAAAATGCAAACGGCATAGAAAATTTTCCAGTTTCCAAGGAGAAATCTTTCAAGGGTAACCTCTTCTCCATGACATCACTGAGCCAACAGCTGCGCGCTATTGCTCCTATTATGTTTTATTGCTAATGGATAGAATTTTATTTCGTAAGTGATCAAGAAATAGTGGGCTAAATAAAGTTGTTAATCACAGGTGTCGTCTCATAAAAATGCATTACGTATTTAACCAAAATAATCCATATTATTAGCTTAGGTTGTTTATTATAAGGGCCGATAACCTAGATGTTAGGCCCCTTAAAACAACAATTAGCATCATCATCATGTTTATTATAGTAAAATTAAAGTTATTGACTTCCCATATTGAGATAAGTTAGATATGTTTTTGGGGTTAGCGTGGATAGTGCTATCCATATTGATACGTGTCTATACAGGCATTAAGCAGCGCTTTAAGCGGTGGGGTGAGGAAACTGTTGATAAATCACAAAATACGACATTGTCAAGGCAGTGGTTGATGAAGGGGAAGAGACGGGTCGAGTCGCCTGTGGTGGTGTGTGATAGTAGAGACTCTGTGAAGATATAAAAAATGTAGCGATTGTATTAGAAAGTGCGGTGAATAAATTCAGGAAGAGATCAAATTAATTTATAATTTTACCCACGGAACGTAACAATATTATCGATGTACCTCGGATGATTATCGTCAATTATCGATAGCAGAGACTATCGATATTTCGTTTTCACTAGTGCCAACGTGATTTTTTTTAGCGCTAGGTCGCACGAATTGGCGCTCACTACGAATCCTGTTGTTTCTACTGTAGGATAGCCTAACTGGGAACATAGATAAGAATCCGAGGTTTCCTTACATAACATCGCCAGACAGAATTGTGAGGGGAGATGGTGTCGCAAACAATAGTTTTTTGGCTGATTAAAGCGACAACAACAGTGGTGTTACCGTGACTACAGTATTTTTAGCTTCTTTCATTGTGTTTCATATTAACAAGGCTTTAAATACAAGCCTGAGGTTTACGTTCCGCCCCTCAGTAAATAACTACGTTCCAGGATTTACATAAAATTACTGTTGAAACACATGGTTGAGGTGCGAATCAAACCCACCTCTTCTCAGTTTTGCCTCACGAAGATCAATTGGTACATTTCGTGCCACTGCATCGCGAATGAACATAATCAGTTCGATCGCCAAACCTTCGGAAGGAGGCGGCGTGGTGCGGGAAACACAGCTGCCGCGTGCTATTTGTTATTTTTAGATGACAAAAGTAATGAAATGAAATATAGATTAATTACAAGAGTTATTTACTACTTCAACGTTGGCGGTAGCATGCTGAGCTTCTATGCCCAAGATCGCGGGTTCAAACCCGGCCAAAGTCGACAGATTCTTAAGAGCGTTAAAAATCCCTCAGTATGGCTTCCTTCGGAGGGGAAGTAAAGCCGGCGGTCCCATGTCTTAGATTTATGGCATGAAAAACAACCTTCCACTAACTACAATTGTGCGATGCTAAATTTGTACACTAAATTTGATTAACGCTTATTAATTTACAACGTTCGTCGCCAGTTGCGGTGGCATCTAGTATCCAAGTTCGCTGCTAGGTGTCGTTGACGGTAGCATTTGGTAGCAAAAGTAGGAACTACTTGAAATTGATCGTCTGCAGTCCTTACCTGAATTACAGATAACACACACTAATGCAGCCATCACAATTAACACCGGTTATCAGATAGATTCTACACACACCCAAAGTACACGGGGCTACATGACCGCGTTGTCGCAGCCCCTAAACTGAGGAACCAACCACTATTTCAACGTTATCTTAAAATGAAAATGAAGGAAGATACTCCCTAAGATACAACTCATGTAAATATTATCAACAAGAAACCATCTTCTTTCAGTTTGCTGAACATCAGAGACTTTAAGTTAAACTATGAGTCACTAGACAATTGAAATAACGGTAACTGTTTAGGCCTAACTGTTACTTTTAAGAAACAACCTACCCAGTCCTCCAAGATATATTTGTTGATTGTCACCTCATCTATTATATATAAGTTAAAGCTGAATGTTTGTATGGTTGTTTTTCTGTCTGTTATTTATTCAAATCTACACGGTTTCACCGATCTGAACCAAATTTTATGTACTTGCCATTTGTAACCCGACGAGTAGCACTGTCCACTTGAAATATCGGACAGCTCTCTCCTTTCTCCACTTAGGCCGTTTGGCACATAGACGAAATATCAAACAGCGCGATGTGGCGCAAAATGACACTATTGCTCCCCCAGGACCTCAGGACAGCCGAAGTTTCCCGAAGTGCTCCGATTATTTTCCTACAGCGCTGTGGCAAAAGACTACACTATTGGTCTCTACTTTTCTAAGAGCCAATGAGATATAGGCAGTGTCTTTTATTTCAGTATTACTCGCCTTTCTAATATTCTTTTTCAATTCGTTAGTAAATTACATGTGTCAGTAGTCAGTAAATAGCCGTTTCCATGTTCTTTATTATGACCTAGATGTTATGATCATTATACAGTACTACGTACTTACCACCACCACAAAAGTTTTATTTTTTAATTTATTTTTTATTAAAAGAACAACACGTTAGAGAATTTCGGGCTAAAAATAAACACAAAGAAAACGAAACTCATGGTCGTTCAAAAGAAGAAAACTGAATTGAATACAAACATTACGTTAGGCTGTACAAAAATAGATCAGGTTACAGAATTGTGTTATCTGGGTAGTGTCATTACCAGTGACAATCGGAGTCTTACAGAAGTCAAAAGGAGAACTGCTATGGCAAAGCAAGCATTTCAGAGCAGGAAGAATCTACAGTATTGTTAAATAAGCGCATAGGAATAGAAACCATCAAGACATTTGTTAAAACCTTTGTTTGGAGTTTGCTAACTCACGGATGCGAGACCTGGACTTTGGGGAAAAAAGCACAATCAAGACCAGAAGCTGCTGAAATGTGGTTCTGGAGAAGATTGTCAAGGACGAGTTGGAGGGAAAAGAAGACTAATGAACAAATCTTGGACGATGTTAAGGTGAACCAGACATTACTTTATTCATTAGAGCAGAGGAAAACTAAATTTCTTGGACTTGAGTTACGGCATGGCACCTTTCTCCGGATTGTCTTCAAAGGCAAGATCCTAGGGAAGAAATCGAGAGGAAGCCCGCGTCTCTCATAGCTTAGAAACACAATCACTCATCCGGGTTTTGCTTCCTACGTCACGATGAAGAGAACTGCTGAAGATCGTGGGCCAGGGGGATGACAGATCATAGGGAGCGCGTGGGAGGCGGTAAAGCTCTGCTCTGGATGTTCTGCCAACCAATGAAGAATTAATTTTAGCACTAAGGTTCCGTAGTTGGCACTCATGAACGCTGACATCAAACCGACTGGCGGAAGCGGGAATAGTCTGTTTTGATTGATTTTCCTCGTGGTGTTGGTTGTTTTGATTTGTTCGGTATTTTGATTATTTATTTGAATTGAATTGAGAGTCAATCATGCCACTGCAAGGGAGGAAAAATTGCCAAGCACCGGGATGTAGGAATTATAATGATAGTAAGAACAATAGGCCTACGGCAATTTTCATCTTCCTGGTGTTGACCATGTGTAAAACTAGTGGGCATTTGGACGATAGAGAATAAATGTGTGCATTTCATCTCTAGTTTGTTTTCTTACCCATTCTCCTTTGCATTGCAATAACATTTGTGGTTTAGGGCTACAGGGAGGGGTGGGTGGTTGCGGGCATGCTACGCAAAAAGTGAGGTTATGGAAATATAGTGTGCATTTGGACAGTTTTCATTATATTCATCGAATATCCCAACAATTCTGTAGATTAGGAGAGCAATGTTTAATTAGCCTAAAGGTGAATTAAGCTCTAGAACGGCATAACTGTGTCCTTCGTGACAAATCTATTACCAACATTGATATATATCAAAATGTATTATTTTCCTATCTGGACATATATTTCAGCGCCTAGCGAAAGGCGCAGTTATGTTTGTGTTATTTTCATCAATAATCAATAACTCATCGCAGAACATACTGTTCAATTACGTGTAATAAACGCTACATTCATACGGCTTTTTACTTTTTATGTTGCCAGACTTGGAAGTACAATCCATAGCCTCAGGCGGTGTTCTCACTTGACGTTACAGACAGTTAGGAACAGGGCTTAGAGTGAAAGCCGAAGTTAAACGATTGAGAATCAGCGTCACTACATGGTAGCTTTACGATTGGTTACAAAGTGAAAAGCTTATTATCCTCTCTGTTTCAAAATAAATCAAGTGATTGCGCCAGAGCTTATCTAAATTTAAGACACTTTACTAAATGTAAAATACTGTAGTGTAATATTCAACATTATCATATTCTCATAATACATTACTTTGAAGTACCTCCATTTTCTGCACATTGCAAGTTGCACTGTTTGTCTAGGGGTATAATTCCTGCTTCGGGTGCGAGAGGTCCCATGTTCAAACCCCGGAAGTGCCTAGAATTTTTACTTTTGTTTTATCTCTTGAATATATTCAAAAAGTGTATAAAAGAACCTTAGGAACGTTATTTTTTTCGTTCGAGACTTGTACTTATACCGGTAATGTAAATACATAGTTTGAGGTAAACGCTTCTTTTTTATTTTACCCTCCAGTTTGGCTTTTCCCTCGGACTTAGGTCGGTTGGTTGGTTGCTTCCTCAGTTTGGGGGCTGTGACAACGCGGTCATGTAGCCCCGTGTACTTTGGGTGGGTGTAGAATCTGTCTGATAACCGGTGTTAATTGTGATGGCTGTATTAGTGTATGTTGAAAAAAAATGAAAATCCACAGCCTGCTTCCAGTCTCCGACCGGGTCAGGAATGGAATGAATGAAGCCCCCCATCTAGCGGCGAGGATATGAACTGTGCCGGCTGCCGAGGCCTGACGCACTCCTCTGGGGCAATGATTAAATGCATGACAGATGAAATGAAGTGATAGTGGAGAGTGTTGCTGGAATGAAATGTTGACAGGGAAAACCGGAGTACCCGGAGAAAAACCTGTCTGCCTCCGTTTTGTCCAGCACAGATCCCACATGGAGTGACCGGGATTTGAACCACGGACCCAGCGGTGAGAGGCCGGCGTGCTGCCGCCTAAGCCACGGAGGCTTTATTAGTGTATGTTATCTTGCTTCCTCAGTTTGGGGGCTGTGACAGCTAGATAAAAAAGGGGGGAAATTAGGGTTTTTTTAATAGGTAAATGTTATCTGGATCAGGTGTACGATGTACTTTTCTTCTGCAATAAACCAAGGCCCATATTCGCGGCAGTATTAAAGGTGCCGGGACGTCCTCATAAGACCGTCAACGCTTAGTTCGAATGGGTTATGCTCCACGCGTGGCGAGGGCTAATCCACGGTCTTTAATAGTTGCAGACCCACCTCATTCAATAACATACATCTTATCTAGGTTGGCAACACCTCACATAAACACATCGCGATCACTCCCCACAGCACGTAGGGGAAGGGGGGAGAAGGGAGGGAAAAACCAGTCGTTAAGATAACCACCGCAGTCGACCGCACAGTGAGTTCTAGTAAGCACGAAAACTGCGAGTAGCTGTAGTACGGAAGACAATCAGATAAGTAGTTAGCCTAAAATTTTATAGTTTAACCATAGTTTACAACCATATAATCTCTCTAAAGTACAATCTCCGGATAGCTATCACCATTTAGCATTTCACCTAACATATATACTGCATTTAGCATACGCTGACAGTTGCAGTACCAATACTGCAACTAAATAATTGTACATATTGTAAATATTTTCACATGTATTTCAAACATAGATTTTATAGCCTAAGTGTAATGGATCTGATGATGATCGCTTGACGATCGAAACTGGTCATCCTAGTGTTTTATTAATCTCATGTTATTTATTTCAGGATTAGGGCATAACCCATCTCTTTTGGGTACATTCATGTTGACCGACTGAAAAGCACTAAACACTTGTATGTTATCTGTTTTTAATTCAAGTAAGGACTGCAGACATTGATTTTTTTCCAAGTATTTCCTACTTTTGCCGCCACACGCCACCATCAACAACTACTAGTTCAGAACTTGGTTACTAGACGCTACCGCAGTCGGCTCCTGGCACCGAACGTTGGAACCTAAGGGCGTTATCCAAATTTTAAGTTATAATTCAGCTTCACACAGGTTTAATTACTGGAAGGTTCTTTAACATGCCATAAATCTATGACATGGGACCGCCGGCTTTACTTCCCCTCGGAAGAAAGGCATACTGAGTGATTTTTAACGCCGGCTTCGGCCGGGTTTGAACCCGCGATCTTGGGCATAGAAGAACAGCATGTACCAACTACGCCACTAAAGCCACTACCCTTCCTTGGACTCAGCGAGGGATCCCACCATAACCGCCGCCAGGGCAGTGTCCTGGAGCTTGAAACACCTGGTTGTGGGATACAACTGGGGAGGTAGGGCCACCCTCCTTGCCTCTTCCTTGCCTATCCCTCCCAATCTTCCCCTCACTTTCCATCCCTCATGAGGCCCATGTTCACTTTGCAGGTGAGGCCGCCTGGGCGAGGTGCTGGTCCCACCTCCCCAGTTTTATCCCTCGTCCAGGTGTTTCAAGCTCCAGGACACTGCCCTGGCGGCGGTAATGGTGGGATCCCCCGCAGAATCCGAGGGAAAAGACAACCTGTAGGGTAAAGCGACTAAAATTTAAAAAATGCGTTTGACCTCAAACTATGTATTTATATTACTGGCACACAGTAAGTACAAGTCTCGCACGAAAAAAAAAAGTTCGTAAGGTTCTTTTATACACTTTTAGAATCTTTTCAAGAGATAAAACAATAGTAAAAATGCTGGTCACTTCCGGGGCTTGAACCCGGGACCTCTCGCACTCAAAGTAGGAATCATACCCCTAGACTAACAAGGCGACGTGCATTTTGCAGAAAATGGAGGTATTTCCATGTAATGTATTCTGAGAATATGTTATGTTTAATATTACGCTACAGTATTTTACATTTAGTAAAATGTCGTAAATATAGATAAGCTGTGGCACAATCACATTATTTATTTTGAAACAGAGAGGATAATAAGCTTCACACTTCGTAACCAATCGTAACGCTACCATGTGGAGACGCGAAGTCAATCGTTTAACTTCGGCTTTCACTCGGAGCCCTGTTCCTAACTGTCTGTAAAGTCAAGTGTGTTCACTCTCGAAAATTCTATAACGTATCTCTTATACTTACATGATCCTTGTCGTGGGCTGTGGCTGCAGGGACAAGATAATGATGATGATGATGTTGATGATTTGTTTTCTATTAGTTTATAAGTTTGATGTGTAGTAGTACGTATTCATTATCTTCCTTAAAACAAATAAATGCTATTGCTGGTCCCCGATAAATAGGAAGTTACCGTACTCTATTTATAGACAAGATGGAGTCTTGCATTGCTGAATCCCACGGGAAGATACCTGCTTGTATCGATGGAGCTTTGTGTAGGATCTCAGTAACCCGGTTTAATACGCCTAATTAACTGGGAGCACCATTGTTGTCGTTCTGAGAAGATAAAGATTATCATCAGTGCACTCTCATTAGAACTCAGCTGAGGTCATGAACACTTTCCGGGAACTTCCAGGTCAGAGCCTTCCAAGGCTGACAGGCTACAGTGTTACACTATCAATTACATTGGGCAAAATAATTTGACTATACTGTATCACTTATTTTACAATAGTTTTACATTAGCTACCTCGTTGCTTAGTGGCTAGAACTCTTGACTGGGGTTTAATTCCCGGCTTCGCCAAGAAATTTAATTCAAAAACAATATTTACATAGATAGAATCTTTATTTATAAGTAAAATACCATGAGTTTTTATGAATAGGTTTGAAAATCTTATTATATAATACGCTAAGAGGTATGTTTCACAAAACTCAAGCTCCTAAACCAGAGGGAGTTAGAAGGTGTGGTTTGTACCAAGATCTTCCAAATCGTCTCAATAGTACAGGAAAAATCTTTCTTTTCTTGAAAAGTCAACGGAAATATATTTATTTGTTTATGAAGTGCTTTTAAACAAATAAACAAGACGATAGCCCTTGACTGAACTGTGTCGCGTACAGCCCGCATATCAATAGTACCTGGCGGGTAGTCTGTACACGTGGGGCACACACAACCCATTATGCGAGAGTTCTCGCACAGGTCTGCTAGTTAATATATATTACCTACCGTATTAGCATGCTGAACTGCTGTGCCCAAGATAGCGGGTTCAAACCCGGCCGAAGTCGTCGGATTTTTTAAGAGCGTTGAAAATCCTTCAGTATGCCTTCCTTCGGAGGGGAAGTAAAGCAGGCGGTCCCATGTCATAGATTTATGGCATGTTAAAGAACCTTCCACTAATTACACCTGTGTGAAGCTAAATTGGATAGGTTAAGAATATAAACAACGCTGTTAGGTTTCTACGTTCGTTGCCAAGAGCCGACTGCGGTGGCGTCTAGTAGCTAAGTTCTGAACTTGGCCTAGTAGTCGTTGACGGTGGCGCTTGGCGGCAAAAGTAGGAACTATTTGAAAAATTCTAAGTTGCAGTACTTAACCCTTTATAGGGCAGAATATTATTAAGGATATGGTAATTTGTATTTATTGAAATTTAATTTAAATATTTCAACCTAATTTTTATGATTATTATTATTAATATTTTTGCATTTCAATGTTGATGCTTGTTTTTTATAATTTAATTTTTATATTATTTTAATTATCTCAATCTTAAGGTCGTAAAATTAATAAAATTGTTAACTTTATAAACATATTTATTACTAATTTTATCATGCATATTTCTTTATAAATCTAATTTTTATTATTTTTTATTTTTTACTTTTTAATTTTAATTGTTTTTATTTTAAATACAATGTCAACCACCTTAGGTCAAGGTGATAAAGAAATAAAATTTAGTTTCAGAAATATTAACACTTCTAAAGAAAATTTGGTGAAAATAATGCTGAAAGATACAAACATCAGCATCTTTAATGACAAAAATTGGGGCACATGACCTCGTTGTTCTGCTCTTTAAAACAACAATAACTCTCGAACTAGCAATATAACTTGTCCTGATAGTACGTGGTTAATATACTGACCACTGACCTATAATGGGTTAAATTAAAAAACAGATAGCACACACTAATACAGCCATCACAATTAACACCGGTTATCAGACAGATTCTACACACACCCAAAGTACACGGGGCTACATGACCACGTTGTCGCAGCCCCTAAACTTAAGAACCAACCAACCAATGCCCCATTGTTGGACCCAAACATTCACTAATTTGAATATATTTCTACTGCTCGAGTCTAAGCTGCGTGGACCTGAGAGGAATGTGCATCGCAGACTATGAGTAGTGGTGGTGACGAGTGATGAGGTTTCTCGGTCCTTGCGTAGTAACAGAAGCAAATACATTAGTCGGTGACTCAGTCACTCATTCCCAACGCCACACTGGTTTCAGAAAAGACCCATGTTAGCAGTATTGGAATAGACGACAATGTCAGGTAACACGGCGGGCTGTCGACAGGCTGCTCCTACCCTGCCTCTGCCCTTCATCCCGCAAGTTCACAGAGCTTGGAACCGAGCAGTATGTGCTTTGATTGGAGATTCGTGTTGTTATGGATCGCAACATACTCGCTTCCTCGTCATGGACTAGGCTATTACCCTCTTTCCGATTTCAGCTCGTTTGCCATATCTCATTTTCCAATACGTTGGTATTCATTCAAGGGCAAGCATTGGGATCCATCCTCGCAACGTGCTTTTTCCAATTTCCTCTGTTTTGGGAAATTCTATTATTCAATGCAAATACATTTAATTAATGCCTTATTTCTTCGTTGCATTTTATATCCTTACACTGATCTCAGGATTGCCAACTCGGATGACTCGTGTTTTTGTGACCAGGTCCCGCTTCCATTTGACACAATCATATTCTTATAGAACTTTAAGTTGAGTCTCTTTTCGTACTTTACCCTTCAGTGTTCGTCGAATTGTTTCACTCACATATTGAAATCGTCATTATCAGTAAAAGATAAATCACAACCAACCAAGATAAGTGCATATTTTGTTCTATTCGTTGATTTTCAATTATTATCTTAGCTCTGATAGGGAAGCCTCCGTGGCTTACGCGGCAGCATGCCGGCCTCTCACCGCTGGGTCCGTGGTTCAAATCCCGGTCACTCCATGTGAGCCCTGTGCTGGACAAAACGGAGGCAGACAGGTTTTTCTCCGGGTAGTCCGGTTTTCCCTGTCAAAATTTCATTCCAGCAGCACTCTCCACTATCATTTCATTTCATCTGTCATTCATTTCATCATTGCCCCAGAGGAGTGCGTCAGGCCTCGGCAGCCGGCACAGTCCATATCCTCGCCGCTAGATGGGGGCTTCATTCATTCCATTCCTGACCCGGTTGGAGACTGGAAGCAGGCTGTGGATTTTCATTTTCATCTTAGCTCTGATAGGGCATTTTTCCTTCGCATTTTATAACGTTTGTTTTGTCATAGAAATCTAAAAATTGCAACTATTACAAATGGTGTCTAATATATGTATTGATTTCTGAAGTTTGTCTTCATCACCCTGAACGATAAATTGATTATCTCCAAAGAGCATCTTCTTAACTCTCTCTCTATGACTTTCATTGTTATAATGCTGTATTCATGACTCTTCTGCAAATATATTTATATTGGCAGTTTCTCTTTCATCACTATTAAGATGTTTGACTAATTCACAAGCCATCGTCTACCAGCTTTGACATCCTCCCAGCCTCTCACAAAATGTAATTTGGGTACAAAATTCAAAATACATTAATGAATCCTTGAAAATACAAAATTGTATTTTAAAATCAATATGAAAATACCCAATACTTCCAGCGAAAAATATTTCCATTCCATTAAGATTTTTCAAATCAATGGTTTGCGACCAAACTTTATTGAAAGTGCTCTTAGAAAACCCGATGACTTCGGTCTTTGTGAGAGCAAAGTTGAGAATCCTTTTGGTGAGCCTGTCAAGATGACGATTATTATTATTATTAAATATCACAATCTCATTCTTTTGAAGCTGTCTTGATGACACTATAAGAAAGAAACACTATCTCCGTTCTTGTTGGTTTCTGAATTCCGTAAGATTTTCGTCGCTTTCACATGAATAACGATGATCAATAAGTAATGTAGCGTGAAGGAAAGTCGAGGAATACCACAACGTGACTGCTTTCATCTGAACAAGTATTATTGAAATTAGCGTGTCTGATTCCATTAGACGCGAGTAATAGCGAGCACTGACAAGTACTGGAACTAAAAGATAACACCTCACGCATTTCCACCAATCTTATCTCCTTATAAACACCGTTAATGTCTTCCCAAGAAAATACCTTCAGTTGTGTTGTTTATTTTAGTGTATTTTAAGCGGTAACACAGCTAGGTTATGTTCCTCTAGAAACATACAGTTTGCCGACAGTTGAAATGGGGCATTGATAATTTGAAGTCCTTCGCCTATGACTTTGTTAACTGTCACTGCTCTGCCAACACTTTTCCAGAACTTGCATCCAGGAGGAGTTCCTTTGTAAACAATGGGAAGAGTTGATCGCTTCCGATATCTCGATGGATGGTTGAGACGGCACTGCAATCTCAGGAAGGAAAGAAGGAATGATTGGTAGATTTATTTATTTATTTATTTTAAAGAATCAACAGTTGAATCTAACTCTTCAGTTGGTCAACTGGAATTTGCCCAATGGCTGTACTGTATATAATATATGAATCATCATATATATTATTTCAGTAGTATAGATCCCTCCTGCGGCGATCACAAGCGACCGATCGTGACAAATGAGCATTCAAATGAAAGAGAATAGACATTAGCAGTGACGAATTGCACTCTAATTTCTTAAATATGTATAATTTCTTTAAAAAAATGACTTTAAAAATGTACGAAGTGTGCGATTTGCATATACTGTTGCTGTAGGAAAGTACGTTCCATAATTGCTGTCCACTTCACATTTTGGCCACTGTGACGCCTGTTTCATGTCATTTTAACATTCAGAGGCCTTTCCTTTATCATTTTGCATGGATTACAGAAACAGTAAATCAAAGGAATGAGTACCGTACTCAAATCGAATAACCGGTGAGTGTTATGGTGATCCAATTTTCAGTGATTGCGTAGAACTTGGAATTCTAACTGAAATGTAAACAGTGTTCTATAATCATTTGGATGAAATTAAAACATAACAACCTTTCTCCTTAAGTATCTCATTATAAATCTATTGGGAAAAGTGTGGTTTATGAGCATGCGAGATTTCTCGCGCAGGTCCGCTGGTAATTAATAAGTAAATAACACTCCTGGAAAAAATTAGCCTACATGTGTTAGTTAATCCTGAGGCGCAATTCGTTTAGTTGTAAAGCATCATCAGCAGATAGGCCCAATACTCTCATGTCCCTTTGGACATTCGTCATCCATGTTGTTCGAGGTCTGCCGCTACCTCTCTTTTGTGTAACCATGGGAACGTACTTCTTCACTACATGATTCTCCGGTCCATACCACCTTAGCCTGGACAACACAATTAGAGCATGCACTTGAATTCTACTTATCTCAGCAGAGCCGTTGGTCGTAACGCCAATTTGTAAAGACAACACTGAAAGAATCGCTTCAAAATTTTACAAGTCCCTATAGAACTGTAGTCAGATCCCAGTTCTTACACTCTGGTGATGAACAGTAAGGGTACCATTGACGACATAGATAAAGTAGAAAGACGTATTCTCCAGAGAATTAATGGACCCAGAACACAGTACTCTCCAAAGCGTACTCCGAACTGAACCGACAGAAACTTCCAACACCGGCATGTGACGTGGCACTTCCTCCGACAATAGACTTACCAAGAAGATCGTCTTGCCTGAAGCCTTTGGCTCAACGACGTCCGAAAAGACCTGTATTCTGCTGATATTTCTGATCTAGACCCCTTTAATTTTATGACATATTAATTATTGGTCTGCGCCACTCCAAGGAAATCGATCTCAAAAGAGAGAAGGGAAAACTAGTTAGCCGGGCTCAGAAAATAGCGATCCTTCAAAATCACTCATAGAGGGTTTATAGTACAATATGCAACGAGCCTATAATAGCAATAATTAAGACACAAGTATGTTTATAAAACGACCGTATGCGAGTTTTATAATTTTCATACGAGTGTCTTAATTACCATTATAGGCGAGTTGCACACGACTGTTTATGTTCGACGATAATTATTATATCTATTTTATTTTCGAACATAAATATTCATAAATATCTGTCGAGATTTCGCCAGTTTTATGTACTGAACAGAGCGCATGAGACGCAGAGAATGCCTTGTATTTGACCATGGCCTCCTCGATTACCCTACTATGACACTAGGCCACGCAGTGAAATTCAAATTAGAAGGCCGTGGAACTCTGTGCAGGTGCAATTATATCCTTATCTAATTGGTCAAACAACTGTTTCTTGAGCTCTGATTGGTGGGAGAAACTGTTTCATAATGAGAAATAGTGTTATAATGAGCCTCATTATGATACAGTTTTCTGACATATAAGTGTCAGGGTCGAACATAAAATTAATAATAAATGTATCGCCTTACAAATAATAGAATGCATCTTTATTTGATTTTAAATTTTAAAAAGGAAAGCATACGGTCATGGTGGTATCGGGAGAGCGTGGGTTCGAATCCCACCTCGGCCGCCCTGAAAATGGTTTCCCTGTTTTCCCCATTTTCACCACCAGGCAAATGCCGGGAGAGTTACTTTCAACAGGTCCGCGGCTGACTTCCTTCCTTTAATTAGTTCCAAGTTAGCGGTTGCCTAGGTGACAAAGGGTGTTCAGGTCCCAGACACCGTCTGTGTAACGGTAGAGGAACGATCCCTCGCAGAGTTCGTGGGCGAAGATGAGCTGGGAGGATAAGCGATTTAAAAAAGAAATTCGTCTCGGCTTGCCGGAAGGCGGAGGTAGATTTCACCGGGCAAAGAAAAATATTTAGAAGCCCCATCTTATAGTTACTGCTATTTACCTTGTACTAGCACGACCAGTCGGACAGGAGTTGGAGATATCGCTATGTTTAGAACCCTGCGAATATAAGCGGAACGTTATCCACACCCGTCCCACATCCACACGACTGTTATCCACACCCGCCCCGCATCCACACGACTGTTATCCACACCCGTCCCACATTCACACGACTGTTATCCACATCCGCCCCGCATCCACACGACTGTTATCCACATCCGCCCCGCATCCACGCGACTGTTATCCACATCCGCCCGACATCCACACGACTGTTGTCCACATTCGCCCGCATCCGCAGGACTGTTGTCCACATTCGCCCCGCATCCACACGACTGTTGTCCACATTCGCCCCGCATCCGCAGGACTGTTGTCCACATTCGCCCCGCATCGCAGGACTGTTGTCCACATTCGCCCCGCATCCGCAGGACTGTTGCCCACATTCGCCCCGCATCCGCAGGACTGTTGTCCACATTCGCCCCGCGTCCGCAGGACTGTTGTCCACATTCGCCCCGCGTCCGCAGGACTGTTGTCCACATTCGCCCCGCGTCCGCAGGACTGTTGTCCACATTCGCCCCACATCCGCAGGACTGTTGTCCACATTCGCCCCGCATCCGCAGGACTGTTGTCCACATTCGCCCCGCGTCCGCAGGACTGTTGTCCACATTCGCCCCGCGTCCGCAGGACTGTTGTCCACATTCGCCCCGCATCCGCAGGACTGTTGTCCACATTCGCCCCGCATCCGCAGGACTGTTGCCCACATTCGCCCCGCATCCGCAGGACTGTTGTCCACATTCGCCCCGCATCCGCAGGACTGTTGTCCACATTCGCCCCGCATCCGCAGGACTGTTGTCCACATTCGCCCCGCATCCGCAGGACTGTTGTCCACATTCGTCCCGCATCCGCAGGACTGTTGTCCACATTCGCCCCGCATCCGCAGGACTGTTATCCGCATCCGCACAGCCATGCAAACTACTGTATATCAGCGAGGCGAAAACGTCTGCGGATATCCGCGATCTTTGCCTCGCGTGTAGAACGACACGTCTGTCAAAACATCAATATTGCTTTGAAGACTTCCATGGTACAGTCAACAATAATTTGTGATACCTATCTTCGGCTTAGCTCTTCCCTTATCAATTTGGCATCTTCATGGACAACATTTTGCTCATCCCTTGGCGTAAGGGTGGATCGTATCAAAATACTTCCAGACAAAAGTTTTAGGTAGAGGACTATTGACAATTTTAAGTGGTTTTGATATTGTGTCTATTAAGGGAGTTATGGTTTCTTTCTCTCAAAAAACTCCATTTTCTCACCCCATCGGTCAATGGTTGGTGCTATCAAAATACTTAACTGAGATAAGTTTTTGGCCATTATCCGAAGGATAGTATAAAATTTGAATGGATTCAATATTTCATATTAAGAAAGTCCTGGCGATATTTCACTTTTTGGAACCTCCCATTTCCACCGTCTTGGTCCGATTTTGCTCATTAACGAACTCGTTCAAGATTTTATAAGGTAAGGTATAAACTAGTATGTTGAAGCACTTCGCGCGTCGTCGCTCATTATTTTGTTTAATCTACTTGTGCGATACCTATTGTAAAGTGGATTTACTAAGCCAGAAACCTTCCTTGAAGTGTACACAACCTCTCACCCAAGTTTCATCGCTATCGGACGAATGGTATGTGAACGCATACAGGACTTTGTTGAAACGCTTCGCCGTCGTCGCTCATTTGTTGAATCTACTCGTGCGCTACCTATTGTTAAGTGGATTTACTAAGCCAGAAATCTTACCTGAAGTGTACACAACATCTCACCCAAGTTTCATCGCAATGGGATGAATGGTATATGAACGCATGTGGGACTTTCTTGATACAAACGCACGCCATTTTGTTGAAGCTACTCGCGCGCCATCTATTGTAAATTGGATTTACTACGCCTCTAACTTTGCCGTGACTGTGCACAACAACTCACCAAAATTTTATAGCAATGTGATGAATTGTATATGAACGCATCGCCAACATGCATTTGTTTAAACTACTCGCGCGCTGTCTATTGTACATTGGATTAACGATGCCTATAATGATTTCGGAAGTGTGCACAACAACTCACCAAAATTTGATCGCAATCGGATGCATGGTTTATGAACGCATAAAAGACGAACAAACGAATATCCTTTATATATTATATATAAGATTTGAAAGTGATTGGTGGAAAATGGCGGTTGTTATCGTGTCAAAGAAAAAGTGATTCTGCATTATATAACTTTTGTACTGACGGTATTTTGGGTTCTGGAGTATCTGAAATGCGAAGATATGTCGAAATTTTCTGTCAGTCGAAACATGGTACCCATTGCAATAGTTAGCTTTGTTATGAAATCTACATAAAATGAAGAAAGAAAGCAGCATGAGTGTACTACTAAGTGCATTAAATACAGTAAATGAAGGAAGCACAAGGCCAGTGAGCCATGTGACACGCGACCACACTAGAGATTAACATTAACAGCTCCTATGCTGGCCGCTAGGAAGTGCTTGCAGTTTTCACTTCACTTCCAGCTGCAGCAGCAGGCGAAAGGGAAAGGTCTTGTAAGGTCAGACGCGGGTCACCAACGGACAATATGCTTTCTAGACAGAGATAACATCAACAGTAATGTTCGCCATCCGATTCGCGCATTAAATAGAAGTTATTTATTCTTTGAAGAACTTTCATCGTCCGAAACAGTGCTTCCAACATAGATATTTTCTTTCGTTTAACCGTCACAATTTTGCACTGAGTAGGTCAATTATGGATGGCGTAGTATTGTGCCAATCCTATACAATAATACACAGTAGATATAATAAGTATTCTATTAAGTTCGCATCACCTTAAATAAGTTATTAGGATGTCTCATTAGTAGGGCTCGGATTTTTAGGTAAATAAATATTTTAAACATTTTGTATATAATTACATAAATTCCTGCTTTTCACTTATTAGCACATAAAGAAACATAATATTTAAATTTTTTAAATCAGTATGCTAGGTCTTTCAGTTTACTGCATTTTTGTTCTGTGCTACTTCAACGGGGAAGAACCTGTGAGCTACCTAATCTTCATGCAGAGCATATGTCAGCTTGCAACTGTGTTATTCTTAACTTGTCGCCCCGTCCCACTCACTGTGGAAGCCGGGGATTTCCTTGTCCATAGCCATATTGCCCCACGTGCTAGACCTCCCCCTCCCCCAGCTACCTGGAACTAGTGTCAGTCACATGCAGTTCATTTCTGGCACTGTGAAGTGTAGGGCAGTTCTACGATGCCTGAAGTAAAAAAAAAAATACAGTCAGTCTGAAAGACTAGACGTTGTATCATTTCAAATGACGCATGCTACAAATGCTACACATGTTAGAAAGGCTTTGGAGGGCTTCTCCCTTCGCTCGAAGCCCCAGGACTTTTTCAACAGACTCCATTACCCATTAACTTAGGCTTCCCGCACGGGCACCTCTTTAAGGGTCAGCCATTATTTGAATTGAATCTAACATACTGTACACCTCGTTAAGTGTCACCCTGTATTTTGCTCTGCCATCTTGTTCTCCTTTACCCATTAACCCTTTACTGCATGAATTATTTTTCATTTGCGTTTGGTGTACAAAATTTCAAGCTGCAATATTCAATTGCCGTTTAGTGTCTTAGATTTACCAACAATTTTCAATTGGCGCTAAAACCTTAACACTCGTATGTGATGTGGAATGCCATAATGGAATAAATATATGATCTTTTGCGATTCCTACCCAAAGCTTTTAACTCTCGAAGACCGAACATTACTGCCTACTGGCCATGGGTACGTATTGCCACGTTTACTTGCACGACCGTAGGTCGGTAATGTCTTTGAGGTTGAGCCAAAGGTACTCCAGAAGCCTGTGGTAACTGGATGGGGAGGGCCCACCGAAAATAAACGGTGGTTGGTACGCGTGGATGTTGACGGGGTGGAAGGAGTACCTTTGGTTGTCGGGTTGTTTTGTCGTATGTTATGTAAAAAAAAACAAGGCATCACTGGTCTGTGTGTTTGAATGAGTGCACAATTGAATGGACGTTGTTGGTTTGCCGTAAAACCTACTCTGCCCCTACATACATAGGTGAAAAGTGATATGTTGCACATATGCAACACTATGCAGTAAAGGGTTAACGTAGACTTCCCGAGCGGCTGCATGACGTCACAGTCTCCGTCTCCGTAACGCATAACGTTAGACCCAAAGCATAACGACGAAGTCGACAAGATCATTTGAAATGATAAAGCAACTACAAGTTATCGTCCGTTGCAGAATTTAAAGATACTTTTACTTGTGATGGGGGCGTTCTGTTCTGCCAACCATGTGGGAAAGCAATCAAGGTGGAACAGCGATCTCAAGTTACACAACACCTCGAGGGCAAGAAACATATTGCCGCAGTCTCGCGCCTTCAGAAGAAGTGTTTCGCGATAATCGTCGGTCATTTGTGATGGACAACCTAAAGATGTATCTCGTTGTGTATTGTAATGCTTCAGCAGTTAGTGAGGCATAGCATTCGTGAGTGCTGCATATTGTTTATATTCACTTTAATAAACTGATGATAATGATCGTGTGCCCTCCGGAGAGGCCGAGTGCAGGTCTTTCTAGTTGACGCCCGTGGGCGACCTGCGCGTCGTAATGAGGATGTAGTGATGATGAATACGGCTCATACACCCAGTCCCCGAGGCACGGGAATTAACCCCAGGAGATTAAAATGGCTCGGTTGGGAATCGAACCCGGGGCACTTTGTGCCAAAGCGTAGCGTGCTAACCATTTAGCCACGGAGCCGGACATTAATAAACTAAATTATAATTACATATTTTTCCTTTTTTGTCACATATTTCAGGTAGGCCTATATTTAATACATAAAAAATAAACATTTTCCCGATTTTTAGCACCTAAAAATCCGAACCCTACTCATAAGTTTTTTTTTTTAAGTTTGGTATTTTATAAGATAGAATTGGTTTTCTTTGGTTGGGTATTGCTATTTACAGGAGGCCTTTATTAGAATTGTGTGGGCTATATTGGGAGAATGTATCAGTCGTCAGTTGTTGATACCCAATTACAAAGTTGGAGGTAAAAGCACTACTGGAAGATTACAAAGCTGCTGCCGCGGCTCGAAGAATATATAGTAGTTAGTTATTGTTGTTTTAAAGGGCGGAACTACGAGGTCTTCTGCCCCTCTCGAAGAGAGTGGAAGGAGAGGGTGTCGTTATAGAGCTTGTGGCACAAGGATGGTTCCAATGTTTCAACACTGGAGAAGAGAACCTCGTTCTGGAAGATCTAAACTATGACATATTGAGAATAAACGCAGAGTTTTGGAAGAAAATCCGCAGAAAAGTACTCGTAGGCTGTCAGAAGAACTTGGTGCATTAAAAGATACCATACATTGCATCGCCATAGTAAAAAACTTGGAAAATGAAACAGAAGCTGTAGATCTGTACCTCATGAATTGACCCCTGAACCGAGTGGATATCTGTCGTCAGCTTATCGGTAACCCCATGGACTTATCACGAGAATTGTCACATGTGATGAAAATATATTACCGCAATGGTGATGCCTCAAAACAGTGGCTTGCAAGGGGAATATACGATGTATGTGTCACCGATTCGAACCATCTTTAGTACACTTGTAGGACATCATCAGGCGTATATCAGGTGCAAGTAGTAAGATGCGCTTCTCAGCCGTTTCCGAGTAATTATATAATTGCAGTTACAGTGCGGCGTCTATGTGCGTTGTACGCTAGTGAGAACCCAACTAGCACGTGTGCAACGGTAATAGCCCTGCTTCGTAAGCACGGGATCGCTGGTTCGAATCCCACCGGTGAGCCTTTGCAGGGTGTCGTCTTTTTTTTTTTTTTTGTAACCATTGTCAATTTCCAACCAATACCTGTGGCAAGAGTCACTGCTTACGGGGTGGTCTGATGGTTTACAGACGTGCAATGAACGGAACAGACTGGCCCTTCAATGTATAATTGTATACATATGATAGAATACACCTGACCATGTATAATACCAATGTATTTGCAATGCCGATACTGTACAGTATGTAATGTCACAAAAGTTGACCCCCATACGATGATTTCAGAATCCCTTTTCCCGCTCACAAAACACTTTATTACAATTGACTGCAAAATGAACATTATTCACGATACCTACAATTGTACGAATTGCCTATGTTAAAAAAATCATCACCGGTGGGAATCGATCCAGAGATCCCTCGCTTACGAAGCAGGCCTCTTACCACTGCACCACGCGCTCCATGGCTTCATGTTAACGTACAGCGCACATGAACGCCGTACAGCAATTACGAATAATTTATAATTAATTTCTCGGAATCGGCTGAGAAGCGTATCTTACTACTTGCACCTGATATACGCCTAGTCATGTCCTACAAGTCTACTAAAGATGGTTCGAATCGGTGACCCATGCATCGTATCCTCCCGTTGTTAGTGCCCCGTCAGCCTGTCAAAGTCATGTTGTATGTCTGGTGGAATTTTGAAGCAGTGATTCACTGGGAGTTTGTTCCAAACATGCAAGGAGTCAATAAGGATCTTTATTCTCAACAACTGGTACGAGTTTTTGAAATTTTAAGATGTAGATACCCAGCATTGATTAACCGAAATAGAGTTCTTTTGCAACAGGACAATGCAAGACCTCATACTGCACGAACAACCATGGCAGAAATTCAGGAATTGCTACCACATCTAGCATACATCCCTGATCTTGCACCTTCAGACTACCATCTTTTTCGATGCATGGCCCATTTCGTACGTGGAAGAAAATTCAAAAACATTGAAGCTATGGAAGTGGGTCTCGCCGAATTCTTCGCATCAACACCCAGAGACTGGTGCCGTCGCGCGATAAGAAACCGCTGAAAGATGGCGCAAGACCAGAGAATGTGATGGTCTCTACTTTGAAGAATAGCTTAATTTATTTTCAAATAAAAGTTTATTTAAAAAATACACGTTACTTGTGAGTAGGCCCCGGATGTTGACGACATGTCATCTTTCTATTGAGCTGCCTAAAACAATGCTGAAGTACATAGAAACTCCGGACGGGCCACCCCGTCTTCAAATATGTCAGTTTTATTTTGCATCTTTTTGCATTTCCCCCCCTATTTTTCCATTTTAAGAACATTTTTTAAGTTTGGTAGATTTCTTTGGTCTTATTTTGGAGAAATTGGCCTTTTGAGGTCATTTTTTTTTTCAATTTAGTCATGTCACAGCTTTATATGAGGGATTTAGGTCTCTCAGAGTTCAGAAGAAGCTAGTAGCTGATACAAGATAATTTGAAATGTTGATTCCATTTCCTTAATCAACCGGGTGAAAGCTAGTGCTAGCAACAATCGTGGCGAAATTGCTGCGGGTACTGCATCGAAACTGAAACAAGTACTGGGCAAAAACACCGAGTATAAAACATTATGCAAAATCTCAGACATTCTTTCTGGTGAAAACTACTGCATGGATGGGATTGAGGAGGATTTAGCAGAAAACGACCTTCCTCACTTCAAGTACGCTCCGATCACATCAGTTGATGTTAAACGCAGCTTTTTTCGAGATATAAAAACACTTGTTGGCTGATAACCGCAGATCATTTACATTTGGCAACATCAGAATGGTATTCGTAGTGCAGTGCAACTCAGACTAAAGTGCTAGAAATCTATTTTGATTCTCCATTTTATAGTGCATTCTTCGAATTTTTGAAATATTGGTGAGTTTATTATTATACGATAATTTTCTCCATTTTACAGTGCATTTTTCGAATTTTTAGGTCATTTTTGAAAGTTTTAAGTGCATTTTTTAAACTTTTTTACGGCATCAACATGCGGGCCCTACTTATGAGACACCCCCTGTTCTAACAATGTAACCCAAGGCCTCGTATACCCTAATACAGTCGGGGTCGGTGTCGAAAGATAACCAGAGTTGACCGAGGGAGGTTGACATGAAAGTGAGGAGCCCGGCACAAGTAAAGTGGAAGCAACTCTAGATTCAGCTAGGGTCCCGTGGTCGCCAACCCACGTTATGAGCCCCTGTACGACTGTACGTTAACAGCGAGTTTGGATACAACTGACCTAGACGACTTGAGCACGTGCACAGAGGTTCGTCACATAAGTCAAGTTCATGGCCGTCCCTACATTGCCAACGTAAGTCTTCTAAGTCGAAGAGCGTCACGTTTCCCCATCTATTTAGGATCGAGTGCAGCACAAGGCCAGTTGGCCATGTGACACAACGTCAGTAGGGATCCCCACAAGCTCCTTAATTGTGCACCGAGTCGCTCCTACAGCTTCTTGCCTTATGCAATGTTTTAAAGGGTTGCTAATTCAAGAATATCTAAATCATATTTTTAATTAATAAATGATTATTGTTAGATAATGAAATTCTTTGCGACTAGGAAAACCACAGCTCGCTGGTATCAGCAGTTGAAGAAGGACCTAGGAGAAATGGCAACATCTGAAGCTGAAGTCAGCAACAAGGAAGCACACAAAACCAAAATTAAGAATTCATGGGTTTTAAGAGTCATCCTGCATTACGGATCCAGGCGCCATGGACTGAGGAAAGGAGGGGAATGAAGAGTGATAGAATGGAGGAGTATTGGGCACAAATAAAGATCCAGAAGCTGTAACGTGGTCCAGAGTCGGCCTAAACGACAGAAGAAGAAGAAATGATTATTGACATAGTATCATCTCATCCTTTCAAAAATTAAACGACAGTCAAGAAAAAAATTAGGATTTTTTTTAAATTTGAAAATTGCTCAATAGTCCTAATATTTAAACATTACGATAAAACAGAATCTACTCAAGTCAGCCCATACAAAGGTTAAGGACATCATGCGATCAAACCCTGAATTAATATTCAGTTTCGCCACACGCTCTTTCGCTGCTTCTGGCTCTGAAACAAATTTTTGTTGTTGTTGATGATGATTCTTGAGGGGTTTTGCGACATCGTGTTCATCTAGTACCGTGTACTTGGGTGTGTGTAGAAGTTATCTAATAACCTGTGTTACTGTGATGTCTGTACTAGTGTGTGTACACAAGAACCTCGTTTATCCGGATTGAGTGGGATCAGAACTGATCTGGTTTATCGAAAGTCCGGATAATCCGAAAAAGAACAAATACATGTTATATAATCTATTAACATAAGTTGTAAGACCTTTTTTTTTTTCAATTGATCAAAAACATATAAGAACGCTTTTCTTACATTTACGACTGTGTCATACACTAATGTGTGAGTTTTTTGTTTTACATTTGTATAGCGTTTGCGCGCAGCACGATCACGAAAACATCAGTTCTCAATTCCAGGCGAATGCTGGGATAGACCATGGCCGAATTACTTCCTATTCCTGTCCTTGGCGGAAATTACAATCAAGGGGAGTCGACCCCGTAAAAGAAATACTGTACAGTAAAACTATTTTTATTATAATTTTGGATCCGGATAAACGAGGTTCGTGTGTACTTGTAATCGAGTTAGGATTTTGGTAAGAAGCGGCCGTGGCTGAGGTAGGAATCGAACCCGTCACTTCTCAGTTTAACCTCACAAGGCTGAGTGGACTCCTTTCCAGCCCTCAGACCAAAATTAAATTTCTTGACAGAGTCGGGAATTGAACCCGGGCTTCTGCGGTTATAGCCACTACACAAATAGAAACCAATTTTACTACGTATTTCTTCGCATGAATTATCAGTCACAATCCACCCCTTGATTACTAATATTACGTGACACACACTACTTATCTGTCCTTTTCAATTTTAACCTGGTATTGAACTATAAGGGGTGATCAAAAATTTCCGTTTGAGCTAGAAAGCTGTGTCACCACTGCACGGTGGGTCAAAATCGAAATCTAGGGGAAACAAAATATTTTTACGTTTTAATCATGAATATAGAGTGAAAGGAACGTATATAATTTGTTTACTTCATAATAAACACCAGTTAAGACCATTTTTAATCTACGTCTACACATGCAAGATCTTGTCTATGACTAGGAGTTGGATAGAGCATTCAGTTATCTCTTCAGAACAATTTTCTACCCCTCATTTACTTTTAACAATTTCACAAAGTTCCACTTTTGACATAATAGTCGAACCCAGTGCTTCAAACAGTTGTAAACGTGTGAGAACTGGTTGCGCGGCATCTTCTAAAACGTAAAATAACTAAGTAAGTTGCAAAAAGATGCAAAAAATCTTTTAACAGGCGTAAACTACAAGACTTTATCTACATTTTAACATTAAGTACTAAAAATCTAAGTTAAAATATAATTTTAAAAGTAATAGTTAAATATTATATAATGCAAATATAGCTAAAATTACGTAACAATTACGCCCATTAATAACTGAAACACGTTACAAAGATCATACCTTCAGCTGCATGTTCCATCTTAAAGCATTACACTAACCACAAAGACAACCAAACCACAGCCACTTACATTCACCCTCCAATTCAGACTGCTCGAACAGTGGTGACAGATTTACACTAAGATGCGTTTATATCCCAGAATAGTGAGCGGCAATTATAAGAGAATGCTGTAAAAGTAATAAATTTTGATTTTTCAATTATGAAAATAAATAATTTTGTCCTCCTAGATTTCGATTTTGACCCACTGTGCACTGGGAACCGGAATCGAAAGTGTCGATCCATCGTCCCTCGTCCCAAGAGCCATCCATCCGACCCTGCTCTTGAATTACCGGGACCCATTGGTTATTGATTTCGGAACCTGATGTCTCCATCACTGGGGAAATTATGGTGTGCAATTAAGGTGAAACGTCCAGGAAAACTGCGACAAGGGGTGATGCTGCTTCATGATAACGCACGCCCCCATACCTCAAAGGTCATAGCGCAGAAGGTACGCCAATTTTAAGTGGGAGACACTCTAGTAACCGCCATATAGACTTGATCTCTCCCCACGACTTCGGTGCCTTAAAAAGGCCTTGGAGAGTTGACGATTTCTGTCGGACGAGGATGTGCAGTCTTCACGCAGCAGGACAAGGTAATCTCCAACTTGGGTCGCCGGTGCGATGAGTGTTCGATGCTCACGGCGATTTTGCCTGATTGGCGTACACATTCTGGGCCGTCAAACGGAACCGCCCTTGGTCTGACGGATCATGGGATATTTAACTCGAATCTGACGTGTTGCTGTCATCAGTTCCTGCATGATTCAAAGGGTAGCTTCTGAAGGTTCCTAGATAAAACCCATTATTCTTTCAGATGTGTCCAGAGGCTGATTGACGCGTTACATATTTAAGTGACTTGTGTCGTGAGCTCGTATGTTCACGTCACTCTGCGACCAGAATAATGGCTCTGTTATTGGTCCCATTAATCGATTATTTAGACAGTTATGACGCACTCGATCCAACATGTCGCAGTTGACAAACGTACGATATTTAATTTTCCAACAGGGTTTCTAAGAATGGGCTCCAATATATTCTGAACTAGCAACCCGGGAACAGTTATGAATGCATTACGTGATAAGCGCTTTTTTTTTCGATGTCTCAGCATTATGGGTTAAAATCACTGACCGGACTATTAATTATACGCGTATTATCATGGAGATGCAAGTGCAACGAATTCCTGTCAGACGTTATTTAAAAATGGCTAGATGCATGAAACACAAATCCCTTTTCTGTCCAATATTAACTTGACCGTGTATTTTGCAGAACGAAACGTTCACAGGCGAAATGAAGAAAATCCGAGTTGCACTTCCAGGGAAACTCCAAACACAACCACTCTTCTCTGAAGTCTTAACTCAACACGACTCCACAGTTTGCAGCTGGCTGTATCTGGAGTAATAAGCTCGCCCGCTAGCTAGGCTGTAACTGGGGTGATATGCTCGTAAACTGTCGCCTCAGTAATTGAATGGAGATTGTTGGAAGAAATGAAAACGTAAAAACACGTATAGTGGGCGATGTATTAAAGATAGAGATATGCTCTCCCGGAACTTTTTGTAGAACTTTTCATGCTGAACAATTCTTACCATAGTATATTGATATTTTTAACGGTTTGCCCAGCGTAAGCTTAAAAAGCGCACGGACGCCAGGCTTTTTTCGACTTTTTCACTGAAATCGTTAGTGCTTGAGTTCCTTTGGTCATAAATCATTGTTTTTCTACAGAAACCTTCATCGAGAAATTCTTTACAGAATGGTGCAAACCGCATCAAAATCCATCCAGTGGTTCTCGAGATTACCAGTGACATCCATGAATCGGGAACTTTGTTTTATACTAAGTAGAGATAATCTTATCTTAATATACACTCACCGGCAAAGAAAACGCAACACTTGTATTTTTTAATTATTCTCATAATTTATTGCACTGAAATATTCTTATGTAAAAATTATGCAAAATTTATTGTTTTTTAAACATTTGAAAATCAGTTCAAATGCAAACAAATATGCTTCAAATAAAAAATCTGTTTGATTTTCTAGAATAAGAAAAAAAGTGGAAATGTCTTAAATTTCGAGTAAATTACGTACGGTAGTCATTTAAAAATGTTAATCTGAGTTCCAAACTGTATCATTACAGAATTAATCCATCAATTTGTGTACTGACACAAGAGCTGCACACATAAAAACGGGTATTTCCACCCCTAGCACGAATGACCATGCGTAACCTCTCTGCCATACTTGCGGTGATTTGTGAAATGCTTTCCTGTGGGATGCGTTCCCATCCTCATGCAGAATCACCCGAAGTTGCTGGAGAGTCTCAGGATTACGTTGCCGAACATTTTTGGCCAACATATCCCAAACATTTTCAATTGGATTGAGGTCAGGCCTCCTAGCTAGCCAGTCCAACCACATGCAGGTACTGCTGGACACATCGGGCAGTGTGTGCTCGTGCGTTGTCGTGCATCAGGCGAAATTCATCCCCGTCAAATGGAGCAAATGGTACAACTTGGTTTTCAAGGACTTCCATGATGTACCGGTCAGCTGTGAGGGTTCCATTCTCAATTACGTAAAGTTCAGTCCTGGCATCCATACTGACCCCGGCCCAGGCCATGACAGAACCCCCGTCGGATGCAGTCCTGGAGGAAAGAGTTAAAAGGAGAAAACCTTTCTCCAACCCTCCTCCACACTCTCTCTATCTCTTCCGTCAGGCGATCTGAGAACGAATCTCTTCTCGTCTGTGAAGAGAACGGTTTGCCATTGCTGTTGTAAGTTTTAATTTAAAAATCAAGTGTTGCTTTTTTTGCCGGTGAGTGTATGTTTCACAAAACCCAAGCTACAAAAACCTTCCAAATCGTCTCAATAGTACAGGAAAAATCTTGCATTTCTTGGAAAGTCAACGGAAATATATTTGTTTGTTTGTAAAGTGCTTTTAAACAAATAAACAAGACGATAGCCCCTGGCAGAACTGTGTCACGTACATCCCGCACAGCACTAGAAGCTGGCGGATAGTCTGTACACACGGGGCGCACACAACCCAGTATGAGAGAGTTCTGGCACGCGTCCGTTAATAACAAGGATGCAGCAGGTGTGAATGTGTTGGCTGGGTAGGCTACACAGTACTATCTTATCTTATCAGCAAGCACAGCTGCTCGCCCGTTATCAACACTGCACAGGTGGGCGATTCGTACTCAGTGCTAGCTACCAAATCGTATTTAATGGTGCTCTTGTACTTGACAGTCTCAGAAAGGCTGAGAACCATTGGTCTGGATAAAGATAATTGATGAGTAGTCTCGTATTCGCGGGTTTGCCCCTTAATCCATGCGGACACAACTGGAATTTTAATATACAGGGTGTCATTTATGTACTTGAGTACCCTTAAGGGGCGTGTAGGGGATGGGTATAGGATCAATTTGAGATAGGGAACCTGGGGTCGGAATGGCCTCCTAATCCCAGAAAACAGGTTTGTTTCAGGCCCTCCGCCCCTGTAAAGTGGGAAAGCGCGCCATGTGTTGCTCTGAGGTCTGGCACTCTTTCTCCGTCAACGGTCTTGGTGCGACCACCGCTGAACGCTGCGTTAGCCGAGAGGATAGCGGCGAGGCGCGGTGCCACGGTGGTACTAGGTTCGTTTCTCCTGGGGTGCCATGCCTTCATTACTTTCTTTTTTTTTTCTTTTTTTTTTTAGAAGGGTAGGAGGGGACGTAGTCACAGTGCGAGTTTATTCTGTGCTGATTTTTTACACTATCGTTGATTCTGTAAAATTGCATTTTGATTATTAGTATCAACGAGTTACGTGTGTTTCTGTAGTAGTTACAGACGACGGAACTATCAATTGGGAAGAGGAATGCAGCTCTCGGCTAACGCAGCGTTGAGCGGTGGTCGCACCAAGACCGTTGACAGCGAAAGAGTGGCTGACCTCAGAGCAACACATGGCGCGCTTCCCTACTTTACAGGGATGGAGGGCCTGAAACAAACCTGTTTTCTGGGGTTAGGAGGCCATTCCGACCCCAGGTTCCCTATCTCAAATTGATCCTAAACCTATCCCCTACACGCCACTTAAGGGTACTCAAGTACATAAATGACACCCTGTATATGATGATGATAATTATTGTTTTAAGGGGCCTAACATCTAGGCTATCGGCCCCTGACACCTGTATAAGTCGTGATCTTAGAAGGGAATGGTGGGCGGATTATATACAGCGGAGGAGAAAACATCAATTGCCACATCATTTCCACATTATTCATCATTACTAAATGTATTTTGGCTAATTTCATTAATTTAGAATTATTTTATCGTAGGTTCGGGTTTCGTCAAGTGAGTGACGTCCCTACAGGATCCAGCAAGAAGTGTGCACGAGATGTTGAGGGGCTTCTCGCCCTCGTGCGCATCAGCAGAACATGTGCCAACCGTAACATATCACGTCTGTTGTTTCATTTAGGGGATTGGACATTATGGTCATAAGGGGTGTTGGGTTCACACAAACGATCACTGAGGACGGATGAGCAAAGAAATGTCGAGCATTTGATTAAAAGAACTACCGAACAATATTTTTAGTAGATTTCATTGCAATGGCTACCATGTTAAGACCTCCAGAAAATGTCGACATATCTTAGCATTTCACATCCTCTAGACCCCAAATCCTCCGTCAGTTCAAAAATTCATACGAGTATATCACTTTCTTGTGGACACGATAATTATCGACATTTTGCACCAATCACTTTCAAATGCATACATAATAAAGACAAGGATAGTCGGTCTGAAAGACTGGACTTCATATCATTTTAAATGCTAGCAGCTGGGTACCAAGAAGGCAGTGTGACAACAAAGTTTCAAGATTCTCTTTTGTTTCTTCACTGCCTACTTGATTGTTCTCACACTGCCTTCTTGAAACTCTGTTCTCGCACTGCCTTTTTGGTACTCGGCTGCTACATCGTCACGGCCAACGAGAAAGACAGGCCATGGCGCGTAAACCTAATCCTTTTGTGACGTAGGCAATGTAGTGCTCTTGTAGTGCTTGATGGTGCTTGTAAGTTTAAGTCGAGAGTAATTCATGAGCAGCAGAAATGCGATATTTTATATCAATCTTCTTGAAATGGACCCAGTTTAGATGTTCCGTGTTTTTAAATCACAGTAAATTATACTGTATAGGTTTAGAAAACTACGCCAGCTATACTGTAGACAGCCTATTTACATGTTGAAGTAACTCGTAACAAAAATCGACGCAAACAAGGATTCGAGCGTTTGTTGTGTCTTTTAATAGCAGCGAGTACAGTAAGTTGAGTTATAGAGGCTGTGACCGTCGTTGTGAGTTACATTATGTGCACATGAGTATAATTATCTTGCAGTGAAAATATTACTTAGTTACTGTTGTTTGAAGGGGCGGAACCATCGTCGGACTGCTGTCTTGGCGTTATCGTTCGTGCCCGGAACTTCTTCAGCGGACCATTACAATGCGACACCACATGTGGCAACCAGAACCGCCAACAAGCTCCGGTTATTTCACTGGACCACCCACCATACAGTCTGAACCTCGCCCCTAGTGATTTCCACGTTTTTGGTCCACTGAAGAAGTGCCTGGCAGGACAGCGATTCACGTGCAACGATGACGACAAGACAGCAGTCAGGCGATGGTCCCACAGTCAGCCGGCTGAATTCTACCACAGGGACTTTTAAATTTAGTGCTGCCATGGCACAAAGTGGAGACTATGAGGCAACATATTGTAAGGTTCGTAGAACAGTACGCATATTGTAATTACCTGTATGCATTTTTGTTTGGTTAAAAGGAAATAGAGGCAATGACTTTTCGATCCGCTCTTGTACACACAGTAACACACAATAACACAGGTTATCAGAAAAAGGATAACTATCGACAATCAAGAGTTGGAGAATGTGAAGCAGTTCAAGTACTTGGGAAGCTTGCTGACAAAAGATGCTCAATGCACAAATGAAATTCGCGCCAGAATCGCCATGGCCAAAGCCGCATTCAACAAGAAGAGGACTCTGCTCACCAGCAAGTTGAGTTTAGAACATTGGTGAAGTGTTACATCTGGAGCATTGCACTGTACGGTGCAGAGACGTGGACAATGAGAAAAAGGGAAAGAAAATACTTAAGAAAGTTTTGAAATGTGGTGCTGGAGGAGAATAGAGAAGATCAAGTGGACAGATCGTGTGACAAACGATGCTGTACTGAGAAGAGTAGGTGAGAAGAAAACTTTTCTGAATACAATTCTTCTGAGGAAGGCCAACTGGATCGGGCACATACTTAAGACATGAGGGGTTCATACATGACGTCATTGAAGGGAAGATCAAAGGAACGACAGGACGGGGAGGAATAAGAATTCAACATATGGATGACTTGAAAGATGGAAGGAGTTACAGCAGACTGAAGGAAGAAGCTGAAGACCGGGGACGTTGGCATCAGACATGGACCAGCCACTAGGCAGAATACTGTATAATAATAATCAGAAAAAATTACAGACACTCATCTCTCTCTCTCACACACACACCCAAGTACACGGGGATAATTGACCACGATGATGAAGCCCCTGAAATTAAACAACAACAAATATAAAGCTTAAATAAAAATGAGAGCAGTATCATTGCTTAGGAACAGCAAGCAATTATCGCCGAGGCCTATGTAATTTACCTTAGAAACACAATAAAGCTACGAGCTCATTTGTCTCAACTCCTGGACTTCTTCTACATGGACTTGCCTTTCCTCGAGTTCGTATGTATTGGGTGTTATCTGTCATTTATAGATGTTCCACATCGAGGTCATCGGTCACTCGTAACGAAGGAGGAGGACCGACTCCTCGGGAAATGGTACAGGGAAAAGAAAAGGGCAATGAAAGGCGGTAAAACTTATTGCAATATCATTGGGATTAGATGAGCAAGGGAAGCCCATGGGAATGTTGAAAGAGAGGCAAATAAATGGAAGCAATGGTAGGACCACAGGGTCGCAAACCAATTCCCACAAATTATGAGGGGGTTCCCTTACTGGACCAAGATATGCTGATTGGCACCACGGGTGACGCTAGTCTTTGTGATCGCCTACCTCGTAGCGTACAGACTAACAATCTTGGCTGTCTCCGCGGAGGTGCGGGTTTCATTCCGGAACCAGGTCCAGATTGCATGTATACTCGATGGCAGAACCCACGTGAGCAAACGCCGGTCGTATGGAATCTCATAAGAAATGTTATCTTCTTCTTCCTAGCATTTTTCCGCACACAGGCAGGGTCTCTGTCGCCATTTTATACGATCGTAGACCATATCGGGATGGAGTCCAGCAATTTTAAGGTCTTCATGTAGTGTGTCAAGCCATCGCTGTCTAGGACGTCCAACTGGTCGCTTCGCATCAACAAGCAAAGTCAATCCAGTGCTTGCAACTGTTGTTTTGTCCGCTCGAAGCACATTACCATATCAGCGCAGACGGCTTTCCCTCAGCTTCTCAATGACTAGTGCTACTCCATATCGCCTATGGATGTCATCATTGGTGACATGATCGTGAAGTGTCAGACCAGATATCCACCAAAGAATCTTCGTTTCCATGATAGCAAGTCTTCGTTCTTCTTCCTTTGTAGTGGGCAAGCATTCTGCGCCATATAAGGCGACTGGTCGCACTACGGACCGATATATTTTCGACTTGAGGCTGTCTGGAATCTTCTTATCGCAGAGAACACCAGTCATTGTCCGCCATTTAAGCCATGTGCTGCTCACACGGTGAGAAATCTCAAGCCTTAAGGTTCCATCAGCAGCATAAGAAATGTTGTACGGTAATGGAGAATAAGATGTAAGGCAATTTGGCTGCAATGAAAATGAAATATCTTGACATGTAACTGTGCAGCTTGAGGCACTATGCACGTCACGCATTATCAATTGATTCTGTCATCCATGTATTGAAATAATTATTGCGAGTATTCATTTTCACCAAGGTTATATTTCTGGCCAAGCTGTGTCCTGGCCGTAGTGTTCTGTAACACGCATGCGCCCAGGAGCCAGATGGCTTGTCCCGCTGTAACATGCAAGCACTGGCTGACATTTTGTTTCAGTATTCATCAGGGGGATGACAGTTCATAGGGAGTGCGTGGGTCGCGGTAAAGCTCTGCTCTGGATGTTTTGCCAACCAAAGAAGAATTAATTTTAGCACTCATGAACGCTGACATCAAGCCGACTGGCGGAAGCGGGAAAAGTCTGTTTTGATTGATTTTCCTCGTGGTGGTGTTGGTTGTTTTGATTTGTTTGGTATTTTGATTATTTATTTGAATTGAATTGAAAGTCAATCATGCCACTGCAAGGGAGGAAAAATTCCCAAGCACCGGGATGTAAGAATTATAATGATAATAAGAACAATACGGCAATTTTCATCTTCCTGGTGTAAAACTAGTGGGCAATATGGACTACTCTCGAATAAAAATATATAGCGAATAAATGTGTGCATTTCATCTCTTGTTTGTTTTCTTACCCATTCTCCTTAGCATTGCAATAACATTTGTGGTTTAGGGCAAGACCAACTACAATCCTCAGACCTTAATGTAGAAAAAACATGGCGGCGACGGTTGCCCTACCAATAGCTAAGATCATGTCATCGGGCTTGTCACAGTTCGTGTAAATTATAATTTTTAATCACCTAATATCATAAAAGATATCACAAGACGAGACTAGGTTCAGAAGAAATATGCATCAATAATTTAGACTTACCTGAATTAATTTATCTATATAGTGCTGGCCTCGAATTATAGGTTTCTGGGTTTCTTCGTCTTCACCCAAGGGGCAGCTACAATAGTCTCACTATTTCTGTGGTTGAATAAGAAGCTTTTTGGCGAGTTATCACGATTTGTATTTAAGTTCAATAATTATAGATTAATATTATTAGCAAAAAATCAAACAGATTCTGAAGTAGGAGAGAAGAAAGTACGCGGTTACTGAAGTGCTGTCCCAGCACATGCAGAGTATTTGTGTAGACCTACACAATCGGAATGAGAATTGTTGCCTGAAATAATCGAACCAACGCCATAGAGATACAATTCAATTAAGACCTCTCGTGGAATTGTCTAAAATCTCGGGTAAAACATCACACCGAATTAGTTGATTAAAATATGCAAAGAAGTCGTCGTGAGGATATCAGAACATAATTATGGAGAATACTACACACAAGGGACACGATAATATGTTACCATCTAACCTATTAAACATTCGCTGTTACCGTTTGGAATAGTTGTACGCTGGAAATCGTTGATTTAGTAAAGTACTATAGGTTGGAAGGCACCATCTCCCTCTTACGGAATTATCGCGGCACACCATCTCGCAATATAAGAACGTAATTGGCAAGGTACTCACAACACTTGATTACACACATCATAATAAAAATAACTTGAAAGCTGTAAGAATCACAAAAGTATGAATAATGACGGAACACAATGAGTTCACTGTTTGGCACAGGGGGAACATCTTCCTTAACCAATAAAAACGTTCACTGTATTATTTGGCGTGTATACAAGTCAGTGTAGAACATCTGCCAGACTGGTAAGTATTTACGGAGACACATATTGCTGAGCGTTCAAGATAACGTCAATGGTTTGGTCTAGCCGTAGATGCTCATTGCGTTTTCCCTTTACGTACTTAAGTTCGGCACTAATGGAGTGCACTAAGCTATTATTATATTGCCACTAACTAGCAAATCATTGCGGTGTATATTCTTGAGTCACTTCTATTATGCTTCATTCTTAGGAACTTCAGCATCCGAAGTAAATGCCATCGGTTGACTGGACAATCATCACACAAACGAACCAGTCCATATTAAGCGTATTATCACATATTTACATACGATTGCAGTACATTAACGCGAACTGGACTTTACAGACACACAGAAGACACTAAAAATTACAGATGAGTGACAGTTTATCGCAACTCTCATCAAACGAAGCTAATCAAAGCTAAATAGTGTATCCCAGCAACGAATGTAAACAAACAATATGCCGGGGCTTCAGCATACGCCATTTTTACACTTTCGAGACTTGCATTAAGGTCTGAGTATTGTAGTTGGTCTTGTTTAGGGCTACGTGGAGGGGAGGGTGGCAGCCGGCATGCAAGGCAAAAAGTGAGGTTATGGCAATGTAGTGTGTGCATTTGGACAGTTTTCTTTATATTCATCAATTATCCCAACAATTCTGTAGAGTAGGACAGCAATGTTTAATTAGCCTAAAGGTGAATTAAGCTCTAGAACGGCATAACTGTGTCCTTCGTGACAAATCTATTGCCAACATTGATATATATCAAAATTTATTATTTTTGATCTGGACGTACATTTCTTCGCCTAGCGAAAGGCGCAGTTATGTTTGTGTTATTTTCATGAATAATCAATGACTCATCGCAGAACATACTGTTCAATTACGTGTAATAAAGGCTACTTTCATATGGCTTTTTACTTTTTATGTTGGCAGACTTGTCGGAGCAGTACATAGCCTCAGGCGTTACTCTCTGTCGGAAATTCTATAACCAAAAGTGACGAATCTCTTATAGTTTACATGATCCTTGGCGTTCATGCTTAGAGGTGTGAGCTCTAAACATAAGAAGTGATATAGGACTGCGGGTCCCCAACTTAAGCTATCCGCCTCATTCATTCACATCTCGTCCCCGACCTCGTCGAAACTGAATTAATAAGGGGTTAAGACTCATTGAGTATTCAGATATTTTCTTTAGGAAACGGGGATGCAATAGCATTTGATTGTGGGACAGATGGCCTCAATGTTCCACCCCTTAAAACATCAATCAACGGCATTGAGCACAATAATGGTGATTACATGGTTAGAGTTGACTTTACGCCAGCCTATAAAGATCTAAGTTGTTAGGGATGCACAATGTATAAGGTCACGAGGACAATTATTCCGAATTCTAGTTCCCGACACGAGGAAAGACTTACTGAAGGCAGATGAATTACAATTATAGATCTAGATCGCGTGTGACGGACGACCATATACAGTATGGCTTTACAAGTATACAAAAGTATCATTCAAATGGAAATGTCCAAACTTGACAACCAGTCCAGAGCACTCGGAGTCACTTGGTGTAGAGTCCTCAAATCACCGTCAAATCCTCGAGGGGGGCACTCCTTTACAATATGGTCCATCGTCTGGTCTTCGTAGGGCATCGTACAAGGGAGAGTTCTTTTGAGATGTGATCTTCTTGAGCAACTTTACCTTAGCTGCTGTCCTCCTTAGATCTTGTGAAGCAATATTAGTTAGGACAGGTAACCACAGAATGAGAGTAGATCTGACAGTCCCAGTGATAACTCCCATGGCTTCATTAAGCTGCACATTAATCTTTTTTGTGTGGACGCTGTCCATCCACACAGGAGCACAGTATTCACCAGCAGAATACACAAGCGCGTAAAGTGTTGGCGTCCGCACCCCAACTACTACCGGCAATCTTGCGGAGCAGATTCATCCTGGAGCCAAGTTTCACAGATAACTTGATGCACTGTTGTTTGAAAGTCAAGGACCGATCCAGAGTGATTCCTAGATATTTTGGATTGTGGTTATGCGGTACTTCGATCTCGTTGAACGTTACGGACGTCAATGAAAGATAGGAAGAAAACGAAAATTACAAGAGATATACAGTGAGGTGTACCGTACTTTCATTGAGAAGTCGTGTACGTATTATGTGCAGATATCTTTGTTGTTCTACTTTTAACCAGGAAAGTAGGCACGTTGGAGAAACATTTCAAGGTATATAAGCGGATGATTGAGAAGTCGTGTACGTATTATGTGCAGATATCTTTGTTGTTCTACTTTTAACCAGGAACGTAGACACGTTGGAGAAACATTTCAAGGTATATAAGCGGATGAATTGATGAGTAAACTTTCCTAAATGTATTAGTGACGTGCTCATCCCAATTCAAAGTTTCATTTAGTGTGACTCCCAGACTTTTTACCGATTAAGAGAACGGGTAATCATTGGAAAAGCAATTTAGTCCTATTATGAGAGCTTGTGTTTTAGCTGTGTTGATGGAATGAGAATCTTTCCCTTCAAATTTAGATTCATATTTTCAATTGCCGCATCTACAGATATGTCATTTACTTTTGTGTGACATATATCTGAAGGTCGTCTGCACTACTTAGATGGTAGTTTCAGTTTTCCAGTTTCGATGAGATGTCGTTCAGCTATAAAATGAACATAAGGGAACCGAAAATTGATCCCTGTGGTACTCCATTTATTTTAAACTTCCACTCAGTTCATAGGCTATTGTGCTGTTCAGGTATTCACAATACTAACATGAATACTTTATGTTTTTTGACTGGTATTATCGAGGACAAATTCCCGACACTTAGTTCCCACTCGTTGAATCGTGCGTGATATAATGCGCGAATAGACGTGGAATGAAAACATACCCGATCACCTCGTGTAGCGGCTAACATTCTTGGTCCCGGGTTCGATTCCTGGCTCTGCCAAGAAATTTAATTCTGGCCTGAGGGCTGGAACGGGGTATACTCAGTATCGTGAGGCAGAACTGAGAAGAGGTGGGTTCCATTCCTACCTCGGCCATCTTGGAAGCTTTCCGTGTGCTTTCCCTACTTCTACCCCAGGTACCTAACGTAAGGCCACGGTCACTTGAATTACAAATACAAACACACTCTGTAACCGTACGTTTTCTCCTTCGGGGTATGGTGGTATAGAATTACCACAAGGGACACATTTCCTAAAAATATAACCAGCCTTTTATTTCTTCCTATTGACCAGCAGACAAAATTCAATAATCATCCCGAATTCCTTTTTCTTCCTTAAAAGCAGACCCTCATTCTTTCTATATCTCATCCCCGTACTACTTTTACCAAACACATAACAATCATCAGACCCAGGGGGTACCGTTACGAGCTCTGCGCGAGTAATGGTAGCCATTGGTCTAGCAGTACGTGACGTCACCTCGCGGACACAGGCGAGCCCCACTGCACTGCAGCCCCTGCATATATTTCGCTTGAGGACCATTTTCTTAATATATACCAGTTATTAGCTACGTAATTGCCCTCAGCTTTTGATCTACTAATGTTAGGATGTTTCTGAATGATGTTGGAAATAATGACGATGACTTAACACGTAATGAATGTGAGTTAATTAACGGCTATGAAACTTAGACCTAACACATCTTAGAATCCAATATTTCTGTTCTTAACTATTCATTTTAGGAGATTGGGACATATTGGTCTTCAGTCTCATGTACTTGGACGTATTGAATTGGCCTGATAACCTGTGTTTTTGTACTGTATTAGTACGGTATGTGTTCAAGACTTGAAATTTGCACCATCCCGACATTTTCCTTGAGAGAGTGTGGAAAACTCTCTCTCAGGAAAACCACACACGGTGTCGGAATTCGAACTTTTGATCTCCGCGCAGTTATGGTGTACACCTTAACGAACACGGCTATGCTGTGGGGTCAGAAAATATTTCTAAAGGAATATTGGAAATGTCAATATTTAAACCAATACAAAGTTATGGTGGTTTAGCATAGTCCATAAATGATTCAACAACACACAACATTTCAAACATCGTGGTCAAGTAGCCCCATGTAGACTACTTGGGTGTATGTGCTAAATCTGTCTGATAACCTGTGTCTTTATGATGGCTGCACTAATGTGTTCATTTGTAATTGGGCTTAGGATTTAGGTAGGAGGCCGTGGTCAATTGTATGTCTCAATTTCCGTGTCTGGAATGCGTTGTGGTAGGAATTCAGAAGAACGCGGTCATGATCTGTGAGGTAGGTAGGCTACCATCCCTGGCATTTACCTGGAGTTGAAATGGAAAACCACTTCAAGTCCAGCAAACGGTGTAATGCAAATCCACATGTCCTCGATAATCAGTGTTTAGGCGTTGACAAGGAGACACCACACACTGTACGGAAAGAGCGGCTGCCGACTTGAGAACTTGGGAGGCAAATTTCTGTCGGCTTAAAGGAAGTATTCCATTTTATTAATTATATTGCAATACACTTATGAGATAGAAACGTCAAGGTCATCAGTTAGTTATTGTTGTTTTAAGGGGAGGAATTACGAGGTCATATGCCCCTATATAAAGATTTTAGGGTGGGTGGAACAAGATAATACCTAATCCTAGGTTTTTTTTATTTTCAGATTATATTCTTTATTGGTTAACAGCCGCTCACCCACCCCTGCTGTACAGAGTATCGTTGTATTGAGATGATCGTACAATTGTAATGTTTCAAAATTGTTTGTGGAAGAGGATGGCAATAACCCTCAGTTTTTTTAGATACCGCTCTTTTTTTAGCTATTAATGTGGTCCTGTAGAAGTGCTGCACTAACGTACTCACTTTCGGCTGTAGCTTATTATTAGGGTCTTTGCGAGATAGTGGTCGAGAAGCCCCGTGTACTAGGGTGTGTGAGTTTGGAATTTTCCTGATAGCTTGTGTTATTGTGATGGCTGTAATAGTATGTGTATTTGTAATTCAGATGAGGATTGGGAAGGAGGTGGCCGTGGCCTGAATTTTGGAGCCATCACAGTATTAGCCTGAAGTAGAAATGTGAAACCACGGAAAACCACTTCCAGGATGACTGAGGTAGGAATCGAACCCACCTCTTCTCAGTTATGCCTCACGAGGTTGAGTGTAGGCTACCCCATTCCTCCGCGGTGACAGCCACGAGTGATAGCCACTACGCAACAAGGCGGACTTTTAGGCTGTATGCCCGGGTTTAAAAGTAGGTATTTTGTTATGTTTATTTGATCATAAGCTTTTCTCAACTCGTCGTTGACGGAGTTGCGTTGTAAGGGTAACAAGAAATTGCCTTCGGGAGACTGGTGACAATGTTTAGCTTAGGTAGGTATGACTTTGTTAGACCAACACGTGTAATTTCGCAATATTGACACAGTGCAATCTTCTGCTTAGAATTAGGTACTGAAAGGAAGACAAATTAAGGGTGACGGCGAGAGTCGAAGCCAGTTGATCTGTGAGGAGAAGAAGTAATTACAGATTTTAACAAAGGTTTTACTTTCCTGGATAGATTATCGCATTTATCTGGTAAGGGTTCATTCCATCATAAATGTACGGTCCCATCATTTGCCTGAGTTGAAAATGGGAATCCACAGAAAAACATATCAAGGACGGCTGATAGGAGGCCCCTAACCCACGTCTACTGAGTCCGCAGAGAGCTTGGCCCCATGGCCTAGTGCTACGCGTTCACGAGCGTAGCTACCGCAGTAGTCTTTTTAACATACCTGTTGCTCAGTAGCACAATGTCCCAATGCCAGCCAGGGCCGTAGAGAACGATCACTGGCCCTAAGATAACCTGGGGCATAATTTTGAAATTACGGTATTAAGCTTGCAAAAGTTAACCCCCTCCCCAAAGAAAGAGCTCCTCGCTGTTCTGCCCCATAAAACTTCAATCATCATTATCATCCATGGAATTTAGCTGCCCAACTGATTATTAATTTACTTTGTTTTTAGTTATTCAGCCCTCTCCTTTATTTTCGTCTCTCATTGGTTTTCTTTTACTTAACGATTTTGATCAATGTGCCTTAAAAATGCAGTTTTCTTTATATCTGAACGTGTTGAGGCTCTACAAGAATAGCCCACACTCCTTACAGAAATGCACAGTATGAAGGGAAGATTTTTTTTTTCTGGGAGACAGAATTAGAAACGTTAAGGACTCTTTAACTCTAACACGTAAAATGGATGACTCTGGCAACTTAACCAAGCAAGCAAAAGCAAGCAAGCTTGTAGTTTAAAGTGACCGTTAATCTCGAGATCATGAGCCACGGGACCTCCTTTTTACGTGGAATCCGAACCACAGGACATGACATTTCACTTCGAAAATCTCACATGCATTGACCGGGAATCGAACCCGGACCGCCTTGATGAGAGGCATACAGCTAGACCGCTGAGCCCCCACGCCCCCACCAACTTAACCATTTTCCCGGAAAACAAAGAACACAAGGGAGTAAAATTAATCATATGTTCTCTTTGTAATGTTTATTATGATGTTGACTGTGTTTACATCAATGTGTGTCATCAGAAAATTTCATAATAGTTTTGATATATTTCTTTTCGTAGTCAGTTTACTCTCCAGGTAGGCTTTCCCCACGGACTCAGCGAGGGATCCCACCTTTACCGCCTCTACGGGCAGTGTCCTGGAGCTTGACATCGGGACGGTGATACAACCGGGGAGGTGGGACTAGCACCTCGCCCAGGCGGCCTCACTTGCAAAGCGAACAGGGGGACTCAAGAGGGATAGGACGGGATGGGAAGAATGGGAGGGATAGACAAGAAAGAGGGAAGGAGGCGGCCATGGCCTGACGGTAGGGACCATCCCAGTATTAGCCTGAAGTAGAAGTGGGAAACCACGGAAAACCACTTCGAGGATGCCTGAGGAGGAAATCGAACCCCCTCTACTCAATTGGACCAGCCGAGACTAAGTAGAGCCCGTTCCAGTCCTCATACCACTTTTCAAATTTCGTGGCAGAATCGGGAATCGAACCTCGGACCTTCGGGGTGGCAGTGAAGCACGCTGACCACTACGCAACGGAGGCGACAGTTTTAACATTAAATTAAATATAATTGTCCACTCGAAGTCCTTTTAACACCTCGAGCCCCTCAGATAATCCGGGCCCCGGGACAAAAGCTCCGCGTTCCCCTCCCTCTCGTCGGGCCAGATGCCTGCGAAGAACCTGCACCAACGCGTAATTTCTTCTTCAGAGGCAAACTCAATAATTCATTTTTGAGGTCCCGTTCGTAGTCCTATGGTAAAAAAAAGGTGCAGGACAAACTCGGGCAGTTCTAGCATTGACGCTATCCTTTCGTCTGCATCTAAATCCACAGCTTTTGAAGTTGCTTATCGTTAGAAAATGAGTGGTAAATCACTTCAGAATTTCTACGGCCATTGTTTTGTACTCAGAAACGTCACAGTTACTGTGGCTACCCATTATTAAAAGCGCATTAACATCTAAATGGATCATACAACTACATTACAAAGCACGTTTTCTACTTCAGGCGACAATGGCTTGTCCGCGAAATGACGTCAGCGTAAAGGGAGCCACCTGGTGACTGAAGCGGGAACTGAGATATCGGCCTACCTGTTAGTATTCTAGTTACCTTGCATCAGACCTAACACTATCTATAAAAGCAACCAACATACCAATTTTAGCATGGAATAAAAGAAGCACAAGAACCAACACGGAGAAAGAAACACAAAACAACATCGTAAAAAGATATTATATACACAGATGTGCAACTCTATAGCCCATGGCCTCCTTCCTCACCAAAGAGTAGCCAAGATCCTCACCTAAAGAAACCAAGGAAATAGGAACTCGATGAACATTGTAACCTCATTGTCAACTCAAACTAACACTTGGGGCGCTGCGGTCGGTCTGGATAAGTAGGGTTTAAAATACTCAATAACACGCGTTTGATATGGAACACTTTTTATTTTTCGGTTATAATCAGTAAATATGGTCTCTAAAGTAATGACAGTGTTATTTTTAATTGTATATATGTATAACTGTGCGATACACGTGATCTAATTTGTGTGTTCCACTGGATTTTTTGGTGTCATTTGCATATTATCAAGCATCAGTTTTTATGGGTGATGTAGATCAGCTAATTCAAATTTACACGGGGCTACACTTCGGACATTATTTCGGTACTATTATGCGCAATATAATGTAAATGTCGATCCTGAGTCAACGCCGAGGACATTCAAATAGAGAAATACGGTACATAAACAAATAAATAACACACCGAAGCTGTGCTACTTTTATCATTCCGAGACAAGCATCCACGCAAATCAGACGCCACTGTTCCAAGCTCCGATTTATATCGTGAATTGATGTCAAACTGATGATCCGCCAGCCTTTCCGCCAAGCCTACACCTCGTAATCGCTAAGTTCTTCGATATTCGAGCTATTCCACTACGAGTCATATAGGCCTAATTTGCCTCCCCGTGGGCACTGTAGAATGAGTGATTCCGCTACCCTTCAAATATTCAACACCAAACCCACCTTTTAACCATCCAAATCAAGTAATTCCTGTCGCCCCCCGAGTTTTAATACAAGTTAAACTCATCCCTTCTCCCTACCAAGCAGCCAATAATTAATTATTTAATTAATTATTCAAGTAACTTCAATCTTACCAGCGCGCCCATCGTAACAGCTGTTTTTAAACTGAATAACCTTCGCTGGCTCAACACCACCTATATCTAGGTGGTGTTGGCTGGCTTTACGTCGCAGGTCTTCTGTCTGTCTACCTCGACAAGTGTTAGATCCTTCCCGGGGTGGAAAGGTATTATTATTAGGTATTATTAGGTATCATCACATTTCGGCTATTGCTATTTGCATCTTTTGGAAAGTGATGAAAACGTATATCCGCAGCCCTCTTATACATCGACTTACAGCCGTAAACTGAGCAATACACTTTGCTTTTACTCATTTTTCACTCTATCAACGAGTAAAACTTATTACTTATGTATAAAGACACGAACAATTTACCACGATCTGTTTACCAATACAAGAAACCATATACAGTCACCACGTGACAAATGTACCCTACTTGGTAAGTTTCTCATTTTTACCGCTAGATGTCATATCAGATAGCTGGAGTTGCCAATAGGGTTACAACTCTTAACAGACATAACATTATCACAGATTATCAGATACATCATACTGTACATATTATATATATTCGATAACTAATTTTATTAATGCAGCCAATGGCCACGTACCTTACTTTTCAGGACGGGTCAGGGAAGGGATATTGGAAGGAAATAATCAATAACCGTTTGTATAGTCCGTATTTATTATTACATCTTAATTTACGTGTCCCACCTCCCTCAACTTGTTCAGTAACACACATAGTTCCTTTGTTTCTGCCTGCTGTCAGATCACTTGAACTCGAGCATTCAACCTACAATTTCCTACACAGAATTATTTAAATATTAGTATTTAGTTGTTAGAATTAATTCGGAATACAATCTCAAACTTATGCCTGTAGATTATTCTATAATTTTATAGAATTAAGTGTTTGTTGTTATTAGGTATAACTTATGCCTGTTAGAAGCACAATAAATAAATCCACCCAAGTACTCGGGGCTAAATGACCATGATGTCAGAAAGGCCCTAAATTAATTAACAACAACTTAATTAATATAGCCTACAGTCCAGGTTTATGTAAACACAAATTCACAATATTTTACATATTCCATATTGTGTTGGTTGGTTCCTCAGTTTAGGGGCTGCGACAACGCGGGCATGTAGCCCCGTACTTTGGGTGTGTGATAATCTGTCTGATAACCGGTGTTATTTGTGATGTCTGTATTAGTGTGTGTTATCTGTTTTTAGTTCAAGAAAGGATTGCAGACTTTTGAATTTTTCCAATAGTTCCTACTTTTGCAGCCAAACGCCACCGTCAACGACTACTAGTTCAGAACTTAGCTACCAGACGCCACCGCAGTAGGGTCTTGGCAACGAACGTAGGAACCTAAGAGCGTTGTTTACAACCTTAACCTATAATTTAGCTTCACACAAATGTAATTAGTGGAAGGTTCTTTAACATGCCATAAATGTATGACATGGGACCGCCGGCTTTACTTCCCCTCCGAAGGAAGGCATACTGAGGGATTTTTAAAGCTCTTAAAATATCCGACGACTTCGGCCGGATTTGAACCCGCGATCTTGGGCATAGAAGCTTAGCATGCTACCAACTACGCCACCGAAGCCGCCTAGCCGTACTGTAAAAATACGTTTAAATTGTACATTATGCAACGAGCCTATAATGGCAATAATTAAGACACGAGTATGTTTAATTTCCATACGAGTGTTTTAATTACCATTATAGGCGAGTTGCATACGACTGTTTATGTTCGACGATAATTATAACTACTTTATGTTCGAACATAAATATTCATAAATATCTGTCGAGATTTCGCCAGTTTTATGTACTGAACAGAGCGCATGGGACGCAGAGAATTACATGGCCTCCCGGAATACACTACTATGACACTAGAAGCCACGCAGTGAAATTTAAAATATAAGGCCGTGGAAGTCAGCGCATGTGGGATGCTATCCTTACTTAATTGGTCACACAACCGTTCCTTGAGCTCTGATTGGTGGGGGAAACTGTTTCATAATGAAAAATAGTGTTATAATGACCCTCATTATGATCTGACATATAATATAATATTTCCGGAATGGAGGAAAAGTTCCTGCAACAGCAAAAATCTACATACAAGGACAGCAACTAAAGATCACTCCAGATTTCAAGTATCTAGGAGTCACATTTCAAATAACCGCTAAGTGTTTCGCAAAACATGTATTAGAAAAAGCTACACATGCAATAATGGCTATGCATGGAATAAGTTATATAAGATCCCTCAGATTAGAGACAGCAATGTCTCTATTTAAAGCAAAAAATACTGCCAATATTGACGTATGGCTTAGAAATTATCTGGCCGTATCTCTCAATGAAAAACCTCTCCACATTAGAAAGAGTAAAGCAGTATACATTAAGAAAGCAATTGGAGTTTCAAAGACAACAAGATCCAGATTAGTTTATCTCATGGCAAGAGAATCCTTCCTCATAGAAGATCTTAGGACACAAATACATCTACCCAACACGAATGCATCAGAGAACCTATTGGCAACACTCATCCAAAAGCGAGAAGACGTATATCCGGAGTTTTTTGCATCTGGCGCCATGATTGATCGGCCATGAACGAAAGCAAACTTTGAAATGCGTCACGTTTATACAAGAATGGCAGTACACGGCTTCCATCGCATCATTTGTCACAACAAGACGTATCATGAGCCTTCAATTACATGCAAGTGTCAACTGTGTGGACATGCATTCGATCACTATGACCACTTGGAAATCTGTACAAAAAGAACAAGGACAATCCGTGATTATGCGAATCAAAAGAAATTAAGTTTTTGTAAATAGTATTTTTGTAAACCTATGGCCACTTGGCTGCATTAAATGTTTATATTTACATTTCGTGATGGTGGATCATAAATAGAATTTATGATCATTCAGTATCATTGTGAGATTTAACCCTTTATAGGGCAAAATAGTGTCTTTACATTATAATTTATTTTAATTATTGTTATTATCGTCATATATATTATTATAATTTGTATATTTCGTTTATTATTGTAATTTTTTAAAATTTATTTCTATATTTATGTTTTATACACTTTAATTGTTTCTGTTCTTTATTTTTATTTTTGATGTGTAACATGTTTCCATTCGGTAGCTGGACATTTTTATGGGAGTAATTTTGGAAAAGGGACGGAAGTGGATGGGACGGAAACAATGAGCGCGCGTGGTGGCGGAGATCGGTACAACGACGTACTGTAGGCCATGTGGCTATGGGGAATGTATATCGCATACAGTTTAGTTCAAAATTTGGAGACCCCTTTTAAGATATTCATACAATAAATCATCTTCAAGTTGTCGTTCTTTGGTGTGAAAATATTTATTATATCATATTTGCTGAAAACAATTACGATTTATTAAATCTTCATACTTTTGCTGTATTCGTATTTAATGTAAGCACTGGATACCTCGAGTGCTATATCGCATCAACAAACACTCCAAACAACGTAGGAATTCAGTATATTAACACTGACTACTAACAATAATTGAAACTTCGTTGGTCTAAACATATCACTGGGAGTAAACACATTTAATATACCTTCCGCACACCTAATTTTTAATCGCGCCTATACTTGGTAGTGCGCTGATCGGCAAAACGAGGCCATTTTCAGTAACATCACTAACTGGCCGGTATAGAGCGCAGCTCGCATCAAGTAGGCAGTGGATTGCTTCCGCCACGGCAAATAACAATTATGGTTCATTACGGTCAGGATTTGGCATTGGAGTTATACAAGTAGTTATTTCAATGACCAACAGAGCTCACTGTCAACAAGGGATTTGCGCTCCCGGGACACACATAGTAGGATAACATGTAACACATCATATGCAGCTACTGTAAGGCTCGTATACATTTATTTATTTATTTATTTATTTAAAATTCTATCTAGCACATTACGTCAAGTAGATACTGTACGTATATAACATTTGATCTTTAGAAATACTAGCACTTCGGCATGAAAATGCTCCGACATTTGGCTGAAAGATTCAACTATCAGCATCTTTGAAAGCATAAACTGTCCTTATGAGAGGTGGTTAATATATCGACCACTATCCTATGATACCTCGGGCATTGGTTCTATACTGTCTGGAGAAGTATTGTTGCGGTGCAAACGCAATGCGGGAGATTTGGGTTCCATATTGTGCTGGTTCTATTAGGGATGAGAAAGTAGCTCATATTGTTCTATTATTAGCAGTGGTGTGAGGTCAGCCACAGGTCGGGTCAGTTACTGGTCACGCAAATTGAGAGGGGCGTGGTCACTCCGACCAGGTCGGGGCTACTGCACTGCCGGCCAACTTACTCCAGTCAGAGACTAATAATAATAAAAAAAAAGTGACAGTCAGTCTCAAAGACTAGACTTTGTATCATTTTAAATGCTACACATGCTGAAAAATGCTAGAAAGGCTGGAGGCTTCTCGCTTCGCTCGAAGCCAAAGACTCTTGAGATGTTAGGAAATTATCCGCATAATACTTATCTTGCTTATCTCGTTTCAAATTACTCGCGAACGGCAAGTGCAAACCAAGGGCAAAGCAAGGTCAAGCGCGTGGAATGCCGTCACGTTCACCAGAGCGCACGGAGACGTGCCCCTTCCATCCAGTCTAAAAACACTTACAGTGGGCGATGTATTGATGCTCTCGTGGACGTTTTTGTAGAACTTTTCATGCTGACCAATTCTTACGCTCATAGTAGGCTATATTGATATTTTTAACGGTTTGCCCAGCGTTAGCTTAAGAAGCGCACGGACGCCAAGTTTGTTTTCGACCTTCTCACTGAAATCGTTACTGCTTGGCTTTCTTTGATCATACATAAATTATTTTCTACAGAATCTTTCCTCGAGATATCCTTTACAGAATGGTGAAAACCGCATCAAAATCCATCCAGTGGTTCTCGAGATTACCCGTGACATCCAAGAATCGGGGATTTTTGTCTTATACTAACAAAGTAGAGATTGTCGGCGAACACATGCACCATGCGGTACTATGACGTCACACACCTCAGTGCATCTGGGTACATTTCGTCCCGTCACCGTAACGTAACGCCAGACCCCAGCGTAACGACGAAGTCGACAAGATCATTTAAAATGATAATAAGTATTGTGAGGTTTCGCCTAGTAGCACCAAGTCAGACTCATCAGCGGGCTCTTGGTACACCCTACCCGGACCACCACTGGGGTAGTGGACCATGTATTACGTCTCATATATGAAGCACATCACACAAAATTACATCCTCCATATAGAGCCACCAAAAGATGGGATACCGGTTTTGGCTTTCACAATCATGAAATTAAATTTCATCAAATTTTAGGGGCAGATAACCTCACTGTTCCGCCCCTCAACCCTCTTTCGGTCGCGCACAAAATGTTACGCGATCAGTTGTCGTGTATCTGTAGAATACAGACGCAATATCTCTGTAAAATTTGGCGGTGTAATTTATTAATATTTCAAGGGCATTTTAAAAGCATTTATCCACTTGCAAAGAATCCATTAGTCCATTTTTTAAATATTATTTATTTATTTATTTATTTATCGTATGGCTTTTAGTGCCGGGAGTGTCCGAGGACATGTTCGGCTCGCCAGAGTCTGTAGCTGCTTCCAGCGGACACCCTTAGTGTGAGCTACAAGTTCCGTTCAATTTCAAGTAGTTCCAACTTTCTCTACCAGATATCAATGTTACCTAGTGGTGAACGTTGGAACTTTGTTAGAGCGTTCCGACGAAATCTAACCTAACAATTTAGCTTCACACAAGTTTAGTCTGTGGAGTGATCTTTTACATGCCATAAATCTATGACATGGGACCGCCAGCTTTACTTCCCCTCCGAACGAAGGCATACTGAAGGATTTTTAACGCTCTTAAAAAATCCGACGACTTCGGCCGGGTTTGAACCCGCTATCTTGGGCACAACAGTTCAGCATGCTACCGACTACGCCACCGAAGCCGCTCATTTTTTTAAATAATATAGGTAATACAAACATACACTCAATACTCATCTCAACACAACATACACCTAAGCGCAACTTACGAATACACCACTTCACTTTCTATTATGGAATGGCTATGATGAGTACGTTTGTTGCGTAGTGGCCACGTCCGCCTCCTTCCCAATTCTCACCAGAATTACAAATACACACACTACTACAGACACCACAATAATACAGGTTATCAGACACACTATAGATCATAGCAACACAGAACTTTAGGATCGATTTTGATGCTATACTTATTTGGCTTGGGAGGAATAATATTGTCATCGTCATAGTCACTTTTACAACGTGTAGAGCGAATTAATTGAGCGCAATTTTCATTTCCTGGGTCTAAACGTTCAATATTTGCAACCTTTTACACTCGTACTCATGTACTCGGTAATACGTATCTCGTGTCACGATCGATCGCACTGTATCTCTCAGATACAGACACAAGACTGACAAACAACGTGACTGCTGACAAGCAGGAAACCCCGACGGGGAATACCTAGAATGATGACTAGCAGCTACTGATAACGGCAGGGTGAACGAACTCACCGCTTGCGAAATAAGACATTATGAAATTCGCATGCATCTCACAGATACGGCGCGCCGACGGAGGGTTACAAAATAAACATCATGAATTATTCTTAAGTTTTGCTGAGTCTAGTGCGGAGTTTCGCAGAAGTTAACCAAGTCGGGCAGACTTCTTCTTCTTCTTCTTTTTTTTTTTTACGCGAGTTGTCACGATGTGTCCGTAATTATGAATAGTACGTACCGTAACTACTAACTTAGGTCAAAAATTGGAAAAAGTGCTCCAGGACTTAAAATGAGGTAGCCTACATTTTCCGGAGTGGGGAGTGTTGGAAAATACGCGAAAAATCCACGCTTTTGATGGTTGCTGTTAGCGCCGAGATTTGAACGATCTTCAGACTTGCTGCAACCCCTCATTACAGTCGTGGTGCTGTGATTCAGCAGACAGTTATTATTATTATTATTATTATTATTTTAGAGCATGCCCTCCTTCGCCACTTTGATCCTGATTTAACAACAATCGTAGCATCGTTTCTGGACTGCAACCTGATCCTCGTGATTTAGCGTTTAGCATTCGATTCCCGGATCTGCCAAGTAATTTAATTCTTGTTTGAGGGCTGGAACGAGGCAGAACTGGAGCCATCCTGGAGGCGGCTTAAACATTGAAATATATTGATACGAAATTATTTCACATAAAGAAATTTAAAATGGAAAACAAGTGGGAATTGTTCAGGAGTGGTGAACCTGGATTCTACACTTCACTTTGATAATAATTTATATGCCATTTCCATACCTTATTTCATATTCTGGGAATCATTGCCAATTGAAATTACTGTCCATTATCACTGCTGCACTGGAAATATGTAATGTGCCCATTCAGCATGAAATATGCAAATCACAGTTTGCCAGCAATGCTCAACCGGGAGTATCGGGGTTATGGTATGTTCTCCCACTCTGTGACTTACACATTTTGGATTAAATAGAGGATACACTTCCAAAAAAATAAACAAAATCAACTCCTACTATAACACATTTAATTAACCAAATATATGGCGCTACAACAAATTAAACAATTAAAATACTGACCCATAAATCATACTTGTTCAGAGTGAACAAGGAATACCTAATAAAACAAAGATTAAATCATAATAAATGGTTTTTCATAAACCAACAAACTCATGTTTCTTTTCACTTCCATATAGTGTCCTTGTTGGGGAATGAAACAAGGACAATGTGTTAATGTAACTTGCCGCTAGAGTGTGTTGTATGTTGTAGTTGCTAATGAAATAAAATAGTGAATGTCACGGTGTTGTTCTTCCTAACTTCACGCTATAATACCCCACAGTCCTTTTAAAATTCCATAAAATCAAGAGCTCCAAATGGCTCGATACTTTTTATATACACTGTGTTATTCTTTTACAACACATCACTTCCTATTATATGAGTATCTTATAATCAAAAAAATATATAATTCTTATTAAAATACTGTTACTCCTTTACTTAAATTTTGGGCTTTCACAATGTTCTCAGGTTACCATCTCTCTCAAGTCAACAACTCACTACCGTGATTGGGAAACATTTGCGTACTCCCGAGCTACAGAAAACTACTTGAACACGTCAAAAATTAAGATCACTCCCGGAATCTAATTGTCTTCACTAAACTCGTGAATCACTACATTATATAACACTACATTAGGGATTTATCATTATTTGTCTTAAAAGACCATTATCTCATAAGAAAGCAACGATCTGAACTTGCAAGCGGTAATCTTCATCTAAAAGAACCTCGGTTCGAAGACCGGGTCGTTAAAATAAACTCTAAACCCTCTTGTGTATTATAACTTCAAACAGACGGCTCTCTAGACCTACCACATCATCAATATTAAGGGTCTGGTCTGGGCCACTTAGCGTGATTTATGGCCGGGAGCACGAACTTCACGGTCATACTCACAAGAGACGAGCTACCCTCAGCTTTATACAGCTGTTTCTTAAATGCAGTTCTTTGAACAAGCAAGGCTTTCATTCTACTTATTTTAACAACATATTTAGGTTCCACAAACCTATCCTCTTAAACTCGGCATTTATTAATTATGAAGTGTCCTCATTGGCGGGTAAGAATAATTCAATACAACAACAAATATTTAAGGGCTTCAACATAGACGAATCTGGGTTCGATTCTTTCAACTGCCTCGGGAACCATATCCCATACTGGAGGACTTATAACATTCGCGACTTAGGGCGGCCTTTTTAACCTTGAACCTGCGCTCCTAATACAATAAATATTTCGCACCCTTTTATAATACAATGCACACATGGCCTCGTGATCACATCACTATTTAGAGGACTTACCATAGCTTAATTACCACGACCAACTGCCCCTCATAATTAGTGTTACCGAGTATATTTAGGTTCAACGTCTTCCTAGCGTGACAAAATACTTCAATGCGCTACATTGCGCTATTACTTTACTGCCAAGTTGCCTTCAATGAACTGATAATTCAAAATCAACATTTGATTGTACATCTCAATTCTATATTACTCCTCTCCCGTGACAATAATCGCTTTACCTTAAGAACATGTGTTCATAACATGTATTAATTCATTTAAAGTAGCTCATAAGCTACTACTTTTATATAAATCATCATAATCTTCATTCATTTATGTAATTATTATTATTATTATTATTATTATTATTACGCTTGCTTTCACATATTTAAATCATTTATCAAATACACTGATATTTTATTTCATACATTTCCCCCAAGGGATTTATTTATTTCACATAATTATTTTATACTTTCTCAATTTTAATCGTTCAGATCGCGCTATTATTCTGTTATTTGTTATTCAAAAACATCCCTATTCTTTCGTTCTCAGGTGGATTGTACGCAAACCTTCCCCAACACATAACATAATGAATGGTTACTCACATGATATTACGGTCACCGACCGAATTCTCCAGCGATGTTTCATTTTTGCCCACTCAATGTGTTTAAGCCATCTTGATTAATCCCATTTCACACAATGACACTTCTTGATACACATACACATTATTTACCTTAAACACTGGTAACATAATTGAATACAATTTTGTATTCTTTTATCATACACAAATAAATTCACTAAAAATTATAACACTAAAACAGATTTTACTATATTTACATTACACTGCTTTTAATCACTGAGGCTTTGATTTTTGCCTTACACACGTGATTTCTTTCTTCCCCGTTTCCAAGGGTGACACTCTTAGACGTCGGCTCCCTAATCTAGCCAGATGATGAAATTCTCGATCAATCTCCCCCTCCCTGGAACGGTAATTCTTCAGATCCGGTTTTCTGACTATCGGCTTCTATTTTTACTAGCTCGAAGTCATTTCTTTCTAGACACTATTTAGTTTGTCTAGCGAAAGTCTGTCCTGTTTACGGACTCTCGAATACTTTATCGGTGACCTTCCTATTTCCCTAGCATTTACTGCTATTCCTTAGTTTCGTAGCTTATTGCTTATTATTGTTCGCTTGTCTCCTGTAGACAACGTTTTGGATTAAATTCTCACTTCTTATTATACTGCGCTCGAGTTATTATCTTTTTGGTACACTAGGCGTTACTTATTTCGTCCGACCCTGATCGGGTTCCTTAACAAGAGTTTAGTGCTTTTCAGTCGGTCAACACGAATGTGTTGACCGACTGAAAAGCACTAAACTCTTGTTTACTAAGGCAACACTGAAAATATGGCTTCAAACACCACGGGTTCCTTAACTTTGTTAGAAATGTTAGTTTCACTATCGTTGGTACTTCAAAACGTTACGATACTTTCTGTCGTTTAACTGAACTGTTATTTGAAGACCTATCGCCTGTTCTTTAAGTTCGCAGCCTAACTTTGACTGTAATACGGAACTTTCACTATAAAGACTGACGCTTGATGAACTAAATCCTGTACTAGGATTTTACTAAGTCTTCACACGGCGATACTATGATGATACTTCTCGGCCACTCCCCTACGGGTGTTCTTTGGTGATACAGGGTATCACGACCTCTCGAGGTCTAGTAAGTACTGCATGATTGGCCTGGCTCTGCCAGGGCTTTTATACAAATCGGCGACAAAAAGATAAAATCCTCGTCTTTTTCATAACTAATTTTTGAAGCAATAGTCGCACACTTTTGAAAATTACATCTCTGGACAGCCCGTTTTCTAAACGTAAACTGACTTCTTTGCACATGAAAATCGATCGTACAATTCCGAGATATTAAATAAAATTTGCTCTTCAGATACGTGGGTGTTGCAGTTGATTTTTAATCCCTACCACCTCGGGTCTCGGGGAACTTTTAACTACGTCATGCTGCGTTTGCACTTCTTTCCTGTGCAATTATTATAACATCTTTTCCCACACAAAAATCTCTATTCCAAAATGATTCACAATGATGTATTTCTTTTGTTAATTATATTCTCGCAAATGGCTTAAATCTAATTATTATTCTTCTTGCACAACTGCGAGGTTGCCATTTTAGTGCTGCGTAAGATCAATTTCCGAAACCTCTTCTCGCTCACTCCCAGCGGAAAGTTTTTATCGTTCTATTATTAGCTATGATCGGCTCCCCATCGGTGCGTCATGCATGATATCATTTCCTGGGGCCACCTGGACTCTTATTCTTGCACAACATTATACCAGTCCTCATGCCTAAAATCTTTCCAAGTCATTCTAAGGACTGTATTTTTCTTCCCTTCTTTTACCAATAAATGATGGATTCGGCGCTTGAACCAACAGTACATGGGTTCAGTAATAAATAACGAAAACACGGTATATGTTTTTGTTTGTTGCTCATTCAAAGACAATGCCATGTTTGTTTGGCGCATGAAGTATCTTCAACTGTTATCGATGCGCACACATTGACGTCACATCACTGTCACCAACATTGGGGATACAAAATACACCTTGTAATTCTGTGAAGAAGCATTAATTGGCAAAACGACTGGTCTGGATAAATGTTATTGATGCGCGAATACTCCCACTGTGCGTGACAAAAACCAGGGGTGTACATATTAGCTAACCTATTAAATATTGATCTAGATAAAGATTATTGAGGGGTAGGCGATGCTGTATTTGTCCATAATTCACGCGTGTAATGGCGGATTCAGCTGGAATTTTACTACAGATGCAGTAAGTCGTGATCTAAAAAGGAAATGGCGGGTGGCTTATAGCGGGGGAGAAAACATATATTACCACAGCATTTCCACATTAATAGGTATTTCGATTAATTTACGTAGTTTTGTACAAGTTTCACCACTCCTCAACTTTTACAAAACAAGTCATTAAAGGAGGTGGAATAACGTAGGTGGATTTCCCCAACTCTTAGGAGACAAATTCTCGTACTTTGGTTGGTTGGTTGGTTCTTAAGTTTAGGGGCTACGACAACGCGGTCATGTAGCCCCGTGTACTTTGGGTGTGTGTAGAATCTGTCTGATAACCGGTGTTAATTGTGATGACTGTATTAGTGTGTGTATCTGTTTTTTAATTTAAGTAATGCAACTTAGAATTTTTCAAATTGTTCCTACTTTTGCCGCCAAGCGCCACCGTCAACGACTACTAGGCCAAGTTCAGAACTTAGCTACTAGACGCCACCGCAGTCGGCTCTTGTCGTCGAACGTAGAGACCTAAGAGCGTTGTTTACATTCTTAACCTATCCAATTTAGCTTCACACAGGTGCAATTACTGGAAGGTTCTTTAACATGCCATAAATCTATGACATGGGACCGCCGGCTTTACTTCCCCTCCGAAGGAAGGCATACTGAGCGATTTTTAACGCTCTTAAAAAATCCGACGGCTTCGGCCGGGTATGAACCCGCTATCTTGGGCATAGAAGCCAGCATGCTACCGACTACGCCACCGAAGCTGCCATTTCTCGTACTTTGTTTTCTGAAGATTTCTGTCAAACCTAGGTTGAAAACTATTAGATTAGATGTGACAAGGTGAAGGACCCTGGTGTAAGAGAGGTCATGTCGGTAGCGTGACGCGACTCAGGACACGGAAACGTGCGAGCTACCCTGGAAATGGGTCATCATGATAGGTCAGCATTACTGCGGCTGCCGGATCCTTCCGCGGACACCGTAACGTGTAAGTCAATTACTGCTTCAACCCCACAAGTGAGTCCGAGGACGTTGACATCCCTTGGTGAACAATTCTGTACCGATTCCGTTGGGAGTAGGGTATCAGAGGACTTCTTTCATTTCCCGTCTTAATTGGCCCTCGTCTTTTCTTACCCTCATTTAGTGAGGCCAAATCTCTTCCCTTTGTCACGGTATCCTCTGCTTGCTGTAAGAACCGCGGAGGCCCGGGTTCGATTCCTGGCTCTGCCAGGAAATTTAATTCTGGTCTGAGGACTGGAACGAGGTACACTCAGCCTCGTGAGGGTTCAATTCCCACCTCAGTTATCCTGGAAGTGGTTTTCCCACTTCTACTTCAGGCAAAGCTGGGATGCTTCCTAACGTAAGGCCATGGCCGCCTCCTTTCCAATCCTACGCGGGGCTATATATGACTACGATGTCGCAATCCCTAAAAGAAACAACAACAATAATCTGCTCATATTTGTCTTCAGTGATGATAATGTTTTAAAAATCAATTCCACAATCTTGCCAGAATACTTTATTTTTTGTTTATATAAAAGTAATCTTACCTGAAAATTGATCCATCATAACCTCAAACTTCCGCTTGCTAATTTCCTCATTATTGAGAGAAGTCATGTTAACGGCGGATCAAACAATACTGTTGTATATTTGTGGAACGTGAGAATGAGGAATAGTTCACAACCCGGGGTAACAGAGGGCTTTGACTTGACATGTGCAGTGGTTTGAGTAAGCCTGGATTTCCTAGACAACATGGAGAATAAGGAATTCTGTATTATCGAGACTTGACCTTGAGTGTCCTTGATGGGAGATGGTGTAGGGACAGGATTTTTGGGTTTGCAAAATTGTTATTTTAGGTTTTAAAAAACATAATTAAAAAAAAGAAATGTTTTTAATAGGTAGAATAAGATTTTAAATAGGTTTTTATGTTTGAAGTGTAGCAAAAGTTAACACGAACTTCGCAACGCATAAAATTAATGAATTGTTAGTAGAAAATCTGATTGCAATGAGAGTGTAAATATTTTACATATTGATACGTCTTTTAACAAATTATTACCGAGAACTTCACACTTTTAGGCAACATTTGCTCTCCTTTATGTTAATTATTCAAATTCAATAAAACCAAGGATGTGAGAGGTGATTTTACACACTCTAGCTCGTTTAATTAACTTGGTTTATTTAGAACATAGAAAACTAGGAAACAATAAGAGATTTATCCCCAGTTTCCTGACAGTAAGAATATGATAAGATATTTAGCCGCACTTTCACTGATTCAAGTACATTTCACAGCCATTCTGTGCAGAACCTAGTTAAAGGAATTGTCCATCCTGCACAACTCAGTGCGTGATGATGGTCGTATTGCTTCCCGCATAGGGCGCACATGCATTCCTCGTTTGGCGAGTGGTGCGTCTTTGTGGAACACAGCTAGTCTGGTCGTTATGTGTCTTAATTCATAGTTGGCTTCTTTCCACTTGTCGGTGGTCGTCGCGTCTATGCTGTAGGAGTCCAGTCAAATTTCTATTTTCTTTCTGTGATGATGATGATGATGTTCGAGAAAAGGATAAGTCATGTTTAATTCAATTGCATATTTTGTGCTCTAATAAATTTATTTATTATAACCAAGTATCATTTTAAATATATGGAGTCAAGATTCAAATATAGCCTACTACAATAAATGGAACAAAACTGCAATTAGGTATTGTTAGGTACTACAGAATTCTTCTTCTTCCTCTCTCCGTTAGGGTCTTCTGAGGACGACGAACCAATTTCAATGTTTAGTCCTTTGTTGTTCCTCCAGTGCTCCTTCATCTTTTCGCTGTGTGTCTTCTTTCTCTCTTCCGACCATTTTCAGCCTGTTTTCTTATATAGTGAAACCTCTATTAAGAGGCCAGTGACGGTTCCATAGAAAACTGGTCTTTTAGAGGGGTAGTCTCTTAATAGGGGAAGGCATTAAATAATTGTATACTGCATTATTAATAAAGTACAGTTGGAACACATACTTGATTACAATTTATCTGCATTGGCTCACATTTAGTACAAATTAATTACAATTAGTTATTTTCTGAGCTCTGTCATTTAAAAAAGTCACGAATCTCTGAAAAAGAGATTAGCACATCTTTTTTTTTAAACAATTTCACTTTATAGACTATCACTGAATGAGTTCGAAAGTCCATTAATTTGTTCTGGATTCGAACAATCTTCTAGGAGAGCCGTTTTTTGTATTTTTTATACGTTACATAACACTTTTTCTAATGACATTGTATGCTGATGCAGTTCTGTGCCAACAGAATCATTGTTTATATCATCACCCTCATCACCATCTCCAATGGGAAGGCAGACGAGAAGTGGTCTTTTGAAAGAGGTCAGACTGAGAAAATGCCTTGTCTTTGGTCGGGGAGAGGGGTGGTCCTTAAATAGAGGTAACAAATACATTGGCCTTGTGAGGTTTTAAATCGGTTCCAAGAAAAATAGGTCTTTAAGAGGGGTGGTCTTTGAGAGAGGTTCCACTGTGTTGCCTTCCTTGGAGTCCTTCCATACCCAATACCTTTTTTTTTTTTTTGAAAAATTCTCTCTCTAGTGCATCTTCTTCTCTTACATTGTTTCTTTCTAAATCTTTCTTTACTTCTTGAAGCCAATCTGTTGTCGATTTCTTTTTTCAAAGATATTTAAAAAAATTATTTGGTTAATCTGCTATCATTCATTCTATATGAATGTCCGAAAAATAACAATCGCCTCTTCTTTATTGTCTCCGTTATGTTTTCAATGTTCCAATGTTTCATTACTTCTTAATTTCCAAAACTCTGTAGTTCTTAATGGACTTAATGTAATTTTTATTTCTGATACTTCTAATTTATCCAATTTATAATTTAGTATTAGACATTCACTGGCATATAAGCATTCTGGTTTGATTCTGATAAGTATTAAACTATTTTTGTTGTTAGAAGGAGAAAAATTGGTAAAAACCTAAGAATTCAGTGCCTAGTTATATTGAAGCTTGCAATACCGAGCGGAACTAGAGCTAATTTGCCCAGCCCTATCATTGGTAGCCTATGAAGACGTCACAACATAATGTGGTGTGTTACAGCTGTTGGAGCAGGACCGCCATGCCCTGCGGCGCCGGCTCGCCTCGCTGCAGTCTGAGAGTGACGCGCGCCTGTTGGAGCTCCAGGCGGACATCAGCGCGCTCACCACCAAGCTGACGGAGCGCGAGGGAGCGCTCAGACACGCCGAGCGAGAGAAGGCCGTGTTGGTCACGGAGCTCACGGAGCAGAACCAGCGACTCGCCATGCAGCTCAAGGAGGTGAGTCACTTCAACTTGACCAAAACATTTAAAACTATATTAGAATTGCAGCCAATAGCCATAGCAGGGCATTTCAATTGAACACCCGTAGAAAAGAAATGGAATTCTCACCAAGGACAGCGTAGCTGTGCATTAAGTCGTATACCCTGTTTACAAGGGGGAGTTGCAACTCCGGTGATCACTGACAGCGGCTATCCCAGGATTTATCCCAACTCACTCCAGGCAAATGTACCTGGGAACATAACCCAATCCTGTTTACAGTCACAACAGAAACACAGGTGATAGCCTACACCCAAGCACCAGCGGCTGATGATGCTAATAACAGCAACTAGACTAGTTGGGGATTATACAATAGGAAACTTGACTTTATAAAAGTCAGTAGTGTACCCTGCTGAGTTCTCTCAAATAGGGTGGTCTCAACATAGCCCATTTTGAGAGCAAGAACTTCTTTTGAGATCCTTGAAACATGGCATAGTCTTTACGAGTCCTTCCAGATGCAGCACTAGCCACTAGACATACAACCACCTCCCCAATTCTATACAATATAATCCACTATTTAGAGAGCATAGTGGGACAAGATCGTGGAAGAAGAATGGTGGAAGGAGAGAGGAAAGTGGAGAAGTGGCATAAATACTCCGACCTGGCAGGAGCTGGATAAGGGGAAATGATGATGATGATGAGTTTGGACACAATACTCACAAAGCATATTTTCAATACAAAATTCATGAAATACAAAATAGTATTTCAAAATAGAATTGAAGAAACTAAATACTTTCTGTAAAATATGCTTCCAATCCATTATATTGAACAATACTATTTTGTCTTTGTATTTTGCCCAACTCTGGTGGGAGTTTTAACTACTGCCAAGTTTAAATTTTCCTTTGATCTTGTGATGAACTATTTGTATAAAGGAGAAAGGGGATTTAATGAAAAACTGTTGAAAATAAAACATTATTTTTTATAAAATATGGCATGAAATGTTACCCCCTCATACTTCTGGAATGCTCGCATCTTGAAATGTGTTCATGTTCCATTTTGGTAACTCTTCAACTTGTGGTTTGAAATCTGACATTTCATAAAATTCCGCTGTCAGCTGAATGTCACTTAACAAGTAGTTGAGGAGTGATGTTGAATGGTCTTTATACTGTACAGGATCCCTCCAAATGTTTATATACATAAACCAAGCTTGGTTAAAAAGCAAATTTTGGTGAGTGAGAAACAAATTTCCATCCTCATGTGTCCCTAAAGTTTGTTCCACCTTCCATGTTATTTTGACAGAATCCATTTTCTCTTGACCATCTCAACCCTAATATAATACAGACACCTAGCGGTTCATCAAGTTAATTCAGGGCCGTATTTCTAAATAGGCTAAGTAGGCTGGAGCCTAGAGCGGCAGTTTGGCAATTCATTCAAAAGCTAAAATGAAGTATTTCAGACGTTAATAATATTTTCCGTACAAATTTAAGAATACATGTTACTTAAAAATATGTTTTAGTCCTTCTACATAGCCTACTTTCTGCCTTAGAAGAGTTAAGAACTATGTGCGAAGTAGTATTTCTGAAATACCGTACGGTTAAACTCACTTTCATTACTTTGTCATCATCATCATCTTGAGCAGTTTCCAACCGCTGGTCGGGTCTGCTTTGTATTGAGGCAAATACACTTTCATATGAGGACATTATTAACGAGTTTGCCATTAAGAAATCTATGTAAATTTGAACACGAAGATTACGTGGGGTGAGTTGTTTTAGAGAACTTTTGTATAGTTTTCAACAAATAATCCAGTAATTAACTACATTTTGTGTAACTTCATTTCACCGTGTAGGACAACTTAATTCAAATTGAACACAGTTCTTCAATTACGAGAAAGATAGTCATTAGCATTAAAATATAAAAATATGTGTAAAATAGTGATCACTGATCTCCAAGAACAATTTAATTAATGAAGTTTGAAATCCATTTCATTTTTTAACGAATCTTAAAGAAGTAAGTAAAAAAACAACTAGATAACTAATTTAATTTATAACATTTATTATGTAAGCAATTCAATTTGTAGTTTTATCTAAACTAAATGAACATTATGCTTAAAAAAGATGAAAATGCCAATGAACTCCATCCTTTTGTTGTATAATACAACTGAATTAAGTAAATATGAACTACAGAGGGGGCGGCAAATGGACTTGAGCCTATAGGCGGCATACTCTTAAATCCGGCCCTGAGTAAATCTATAACCATTTAAAGATTCTCACAAGAGGACTGCGACTACTCGTCATCACCGATTTCGTCCAAATTAAAGTGACGGAAGTGGGAGCTCAAAATAGTCAAGCGTTTAGAAAAAAAATAGCATTTTTAGTGCGGATTGGGCCAGGTATGAGCCATGTATGTCAGCGGTTGGCGCAGCGGAAAGAGTACAGAACAATAATCAGAGGGTCGTGGGGTCAAGACCTTATGCCGAAACTTATTTGTCTTCTTCTTTTTAATGTGTACATTATTATTATTATTTACGCCCACATTGGAGCACTAAAATCAAACCTTGCACAACAAATTCTTCAGAAAACAAATAAATTCAACTTCTAACACATGTATGTTACTTACACTGCAAATAAACCAAAATAATGCTCAATATATTGTATTTATTAATATTTGCACAAAAGTCATGAAATGGAAAGGTAAAGAAAAATTTGGGATGGCAAATAAATTTCCAGTAAGGGATTGCAATTAAGGCGTACTCGAGAATGTCGTACAGTAGGCTATATAACATTACATTAATTTATGACTTACACATGCTGGGGTAATATTCTACGTAAAACAGGGCAAACAATTATTTTCTCGTCATCTTGCGCAAGCTAAAAATGCTGCATATTTAGAATCAAATGGTTGTTTTAAAGTTGCTATAGAAAAACAAGAAACATGCGTGGCTTATGCTCGTGTAATTGGCACACGGCCCCGGCGAGAGAAGGCCCTCTCTGTATTATCATTAGAAACAATGGATAAATAATTTCCTATGCCAAGTTTATGTCACTGATGGACGTTTCATTCAACTGCGTATTCTGTAATTTACTTCAAGGCGTTTGCTTAATTGGCGTCATTTCAAAGAGCATTACATTTCATAAGGCTACACTTTAGCTCTGATTAAATGTCGATGGTGCTGATACAGTACCAATATATTGTCATTTACATGAAAGGAATGTTAAGAGATACTTCCCTATTTTAAATTAAATACAGTGTAATGATACCAAAGTAAACCAGCAAGTATGGATCGTATTGCAGTTTATCATGCATTGTTGCATAAATCTTCTACAGGTTAAGGGAGCGCTGTGTGCAAATATATAGTCTGTCGTAGTAGTGCAGTCCCCCCCTCCCACAAAACAGTCTCTGATAGAAACACAGTGTCCAACCACATTTGGCCTCTTTTAAAGGCCGACTCATTTGACAGGAACATTTTTCTCTTTGTTGCAGTCTCAAAGTGTGTGTGTTCCGCTGACACGAATGGAATTGTGTTCACACTTGGAGGCAAGTACTGTGACCCCGTAGATCTGTCCACTGCTCCCTCATGGATTCCAAATTGGCTTTAATCCTAATGTATCTTGGTTGATTCCTTAGTTTAGGGGCTGCGACAACGCGGTCATGTAGCCTAATGTATCTGCTTGTAATGGGACCCTACATTTTGAATACAATTTTACCACTACTGTCGACCAAAATATTATGTGCACTCGAGTTTGAAGGTTGTTTGTGAAGTAACCAATAGACCTACATAAAATCCAATAACATCATCATTTTCGTCGTTCTATTTTACGTTAGTTCATGTACGTTTGGAATTTTTAATTTATATTTTAATATTTTATCACAGTTGAAACACAAAAAGTGCCCGTTTTTAAGCGTGTTTCACCCATGCGTCACATTTAAGAATTATTATCTGACAAACCCGTCATCAGATCGAATCCAAATTTTAACACAATATACATTGGAATGTTTTATAACTGGTTTATTAATTTCAAAATTGTGTGTGTTCAAGAACGAAAGTTGTTATCATTTTTGTAAGGTAACTTTTTCTCGGCTCGGGGTCGTTGGAAAATGTAGTTCTTGGTTGCGTTGTAATCCTTATACATCAAAAAGTTATGCTGTATGACTGTGAAATACGTAAATTAATTCACTTATTTTATATCGGCTTGTATTTGTACGGGGAATTAAGACATGGTTCACCAGCTAGCCGCTCCGGGAAATGCTGTACAGCGTTGCTGATATGGAGCCCATCACTTCCGAGCGAGGCACGCTATGACGCGTGAAGGAGCCCATCTTGGCAACACTGTACAGCTTTCACCGGAGCGGCTAACTGGTGAACCATGTCTTAATTCCAGGTACAAATACAAACCAATAAAAAATAAGTGAATTAATTGACGTATTTCACAATCATACAGCATACCTTTTTGATGTATAAGGATTACAACGCGACCAAGAACTACATTTTCAAACCACCCCGAGCCGAGAAAAAGTTACCTTACAAAAATGATAACAACTTTGCTTCTTGGACACAGAAAATATTAAAATTAATTAAGCAGTTATACAACATTCCAATGTATATTGTGTTAAAATTTGGATTCGATCTAATGACGGTTTTGTGAGATAATAATTCTTAAATGTGACGCATGGTTGAAACACGCTTAAAACGGGCACTTTTTGTGTTCAACTGGGATAAAAAATATTAAAATATAAATTAAAAATTCTAAACCTACATGAACTAACGTAAAATAGAACTACGAAAATGATGATGTTATTGGATTTTATGTAGGTCTATTGGTTACTTCACAAACAACCTTCAAACTCGAGTAAACATAATATTTTGGTCGACAGTAAGCTAGTAACTCACTAGTTGAATCATTGAATTCTGTCTGCCTTATCTCTCAAAAAACGCACATAAAACTTCGGAGATCCTTGATAATTTACTGGTAGTTCATCTATAGTCAAGTCTGTAGCTCATCCAAATGAATTCAAGTGTCTGGTTTTTTCTTGGCAAATAAATATAATATGTTGTTGTTGTTGTTTCCTATGGCTAGCCCGGATTCCAATCCATCAGCTTTCTTGCGTTCCAATAGAGTTGTGAGAGGTTTCCAGAAGTTCTAGCAGTCACATCAAGCTTGTTGCAATGTAGCAGGTGCCCCTTATCCATTTTACTTCCAGGTTCGTGACAAAGTGTGCATTCTTCAGATCTCAGGATGTTGATTCGTTTCAGATGAGCTGCAAAGCAGTCGTGGCCAGTGTTAAGTCTGAAGAAGGCTACAGCTTCTCTTCTTGGTGTTAATTTATATTGATCCCATTTAGCATCAATGTCCTTCCATAATTTGATTTCTGCTGTTTTCTTTTGGCCATTTCTTCATACCTGGTTTTGATAGTATTTTTCATGATCCTTTTTGCTGACATAAAATCAGTCTGACTGACAGGTTGTTGTAGTGTGGTACCTTATTTTGCTAATCTGTCTGCCTCTTCATTACCTGCTATTCCAACATGAGAAGGGATCCACTGAAATGAGATCTGTTTGTGGAGTCTTTGAAGGGTTTTTATCATACAAAATATTTCTTTCAGTTCTTTATTTTGAGGCGTATAATTTGACGAGACGGCTTGGGAATCTGTAATGATAACACATTTTTGATAATCAATGTTTCTGCCTAATAACTGATGGAGTGCATGTGAAATTGCTCTTATCTCAGCATCAAAGTTTGTTTTGTTTTGGCCTACTGGGAAGTAGAGTGAGAAGAGAGATGAATGTATTCCTGCTCCAGTTCTATTTTCTTTGGCTTGTGAGCCATCTGTAAATATATTTAGCCATTGCTAATATATATATATTTTTTCACATTTCTTTCCATCATTTTGTGGTGATTGAAACCAGTATATACATTTTTGCACATATCATTGTTGTTCATCATAGGAAAACGGCTCATCTAGTTAACGTGAAAATTTGTGTGTGTGCTGCTGTTGGTCGAGCTTGAAACTGCGGTTGCCTTCAATTCAAAATACCTTTCTTTTTGAGAGGCTCCAAATATACACATGACAAGCAGGCAAGAGAGTAGAATCCGAGCCAGTGAAATGAAATTCCTAAGAACTATGATAAGAAAGACAAGGAAAGACAGAGTGAGGAATGAAGATGTTAGGAAGGAAGTTGGGATGGGAAAACTAAATTAGAGAATTGAGAAGAATAAACTAAGGTGGTTTGGACATGTAGAGAGGATGGAGGAAAATAGAATACCAAGACAGATGCTGGAGGCAAAGTGCAAGGGTAAGAGAGCAAGGGGAAGACCTAGAACAAGGTGGATCGATTTAGTGAAGAACAGCATAAGAAAAAGAAATCTTGACTGGGACAAGATCGTGGAAGAAGAATTGTGGAAGGAAAGAGGAAAGTGGAGAAGTGCCATAAATACCCCGACCCGGCAGGAGCTGGATAAGGGGAAATGATGATGATGATAAAACTCCCACCAACCTGGATACACTGGCCGGCAAAAGAAAAAAGATCACTTGAAATATTCAACATCATTTTCATTTAAATCATAAATAAGAACAGATAGGTGTAGTACATAATTATAGCATGAAAGTAAGGTAATTGTTTTACTGAATGTATTATCATTCCTCATGTGATTGTTCCACTTAACAACAGTGATTCTATGACATGATGCTGTTTCCCACGGAAAGATGTGCGCGCCATCACTATCGTCAGCAATGCAATGTTTTGGCATAGGAAAAGATCAATACAGCCATATCCTTCAGTTATCCTTGTGCAATTCAGAAACAATATGCATTTGAGGCGTAGAGATGTTGCCACGACAGTGGCTCTGATTGAAAATGGTGGCGCGCTGGAAATAGCATCATGTCATAGAATCACTTTTGATACGTTCAGTAAAACAATTAACCTTACTTTCAAGCTATAATTATGATTTAAATGAAGATGAATTTTTCAAGTGATAGTTTTCTTTGCCGTCCAGTGTATTTTCAGCTTGCGTGACAGAGGCAAGAAGTATCCTGGGTTCAATATCCCCCTTAATTACTGTCACTTTAGACACCAGGGTATTGGAAGTTTCTCTAGAGGGTATCTTTAACATGTAAGTATATCTACCGACACAGGTTTCACACATTATAAGCACCTTCAAATGTGCGCAGATTCGAACCCGCAAACTCTAGCATAGTGAGCAAGCTACGCCATGCAGCTGGCTGTACATTGCGCATAATACAGTATTGTACACACAATTATCCTCACAATGGTGGACAGATGATCTATTTATTGTAAATCTTGGTGGTGTAACTCTATGAGGTTACAAGGTTCTTATTTTACTGTTTATTTCTTGGATTAGTTGAGGTTAGAAGCATAGCTACCTTTTGCTTGTGGTTATTGAAGGCCTTAGCGCTGGAGCTTAGGTATTCATGGCTACGGTTCAGTTATAAGGTGCGGCGTATTTTTATACTTTCCTTTTATTCTTAGACTTAGATAGGGTATTGTTCACAGTTATTATAGTACTGTACCTGTTGTTGTATTCTATGACCATGTCAGTAGAATGTGAAGTATGATTATTGGTTTTGGTTTGGATAGCAAGAATGAAGAAAGAGAAAGAAGAGAGTATCCTTTTGTAGGGAATGAAAGGTTATGAAGCGGAAGATCACGAATGTAATGGTATTGTTTTATCTGCTAGTTGTTGAGGAGATTCATTGAGATTAAAAGGATGGTAATATGTTTTTTAAATGGCTTTCCCTTATGGTAAATAATTACCACCGCGGCCCTGATAACCACAAACAAAAGTAAGTACGGTTACAGTGGGTGTACAAAAATGTAAACATCCTGTCCGTCCACCAGCTCATGGTCTTAGGGGGCTGAAGGGGAGAGGAGAGACATTCCAGCTGCGTTGATTGAGTGGACGTGCCGATGCAGGTATTGCCAACTCATGCTATGGTTACTCAATGCTACTTTCGTTTAGTTTCAATTGTGAAATCGCACTGGTCAGTAGTAGGTTGGCACTATTGTCGTTCGCGCAGAGGCCAGCTGTCTCCAGCCGACTCGTTGCATTCCTGCAACGGACCTTAAGCTGGTGGACGGACAGTACCATACACGGCTAAAATGGATATAAACCAGGCTATATTCAGTGCACACACCACTAGTAAGCAACACCAAAGGTTACTGGGGACTCAAATGCCCAACAGTAGTCTAAGTTATATTTTCAGTAATTTGCATATATAGTTTCCAGCTGCTGAAGTAATTGTTTATCCACATAAAATTGTACGATTTTCCATTACAGTTTTTTGAAATGAAATCCCCAACATTAATATTGTACTAGGCATAATGAAGCTAGAAAAAAGTAAAGATAATAATATTAACAATTTTTAAAAGAATATTCTTAGGAATATCATTTTAATCTTTGTTTGTTGTTGATGCTTTCTTTTAGGTGCTCGGGACTACAGAGCCAGCCAGCTTCATATAGGTCTACTGTCTTAATATGTGTTGGTGTTGTCTTATACCCAGCATGCAATAGCGCTTCAGCACACTGGGTAGAGAGTTATTGGGGAGATGGTTCCACACTCATCAACTTGACCATCAGATTTGATTAGCAAGTCAACCAAACTCTAGAAGTGGATGAAGAGAAAAACGTACTATCCAACCATTCCTTAGTACCAGGATAAAATATAACTATAGAGGATTGAAGCTATTGGTCTAATGGTTGGAACAAGGGGATCATAACATGTTGACAAGAAAAGCACTATCCAAAGGTTGCACCTTGTTATGAAGAATCTAGGGTCAGTAATAACATATCCAGTGTAAAGCAACCCTATATAGGCCTACTGATTGACACATTTATGGATATGCTACTTCATTATAATATTATAAATGATTTCCAAGTCAACCAAACTCGAGAAGTGGATGAAGTGGATTTATAATATGCAATAAAATCTGGTTAAATAGGCCATAGATTACTTATGGAAGGGCAGAATCAAATCATAATCAATAACTGAAATGTGCATCAAGAAACAGGACAAGTGATACTCAGCAAATTGTGCAGGAGAGGCAATTATTAATGAACCAGCTCACACATGTGCAAACTCCCAAAACATTCACATCCACTCAATACTATCATGCCTCCTTCGCTTGGAGAGCTAATAGCCATAATAAATTACATTTACATATATGGATCAGTTGTACCTAAAAGTAGAGAACTTAGAAGCCATTTCTTCAGTGTAGCCTCTTAGAATCTATGTAAAATGTTCTTTAGTTAATTGACACATACAATCATCTTGGGCAGTTTACGTTAATAGCTGAGCAAAAAAATCACATCATCCTAAGATATTTGAGAAACTGAGAAATAATATACATTATGTAAACTCTCATTCTCGCAATGAAAAGTGCTCTGGATATCACATTAGTAGTGAGCTAAATGACACACACACAAGTTTGTAATTGAATAACGTAAATCACTTTCAATTTCTTTGTAAAATCTGAGGATCGAGACTTACTGCTCTGTAGATGATTTTCTTTGATTTTTTACCTGTACATTCTCCTTTACTTCTTGTTCTTCCTAGCGTTGTCCCGCTGGTGCAGGGTCTGGTTTTTTGGTCATTGACCTCCATTTTGTCCGGTTTCGTGCGTCAGCTGGATTTAGGCCGGTAATTTTTAAATCACCATTTATAGTGTCTTGCCAACGCTGCTTCGGTCGTCCTCTGGGGCGTAGGCCTTCAACCTCAAAGTGAAGGACAGAGTTATTAACAGTTCAGGCGCTGCACGCAGGGCATGGCCATACCATCGGAGCCGTTTCTCTCTCATTTTGTCCACAATTGGGGCGACACCCATTTGCTCCTGAATTGTGTCATTTCTGACATGGCCAATAAGGGAGATGCCCATTGTCCAACGAAGCATTCTTATTTCCATGGCGTACAGGCGACGTTCTGAAATTTTGTCGGATGGTCGACATTCAACGCCATACAGCGCAACTGGCCGTACCACTGTCCGATATATCTTCGATTTGATGATGATAATCGATGATGATAATTGTTTTTTTAAGGGGCCTAACATCTAGGTTATCGGCCCCTGATGGTTTGGGTGATCGTGAAGATGAAAATGAAAAACGAACTTAAAACTAAAACTAACTAATAACCTACATACTAGAAGAATAAATGGAAAACTAAAGGAGAATAAGGCAAATAAAAGGACAGAAGGAAACGAAATGCCCTCAACCCCCGGAGAAGGCGGATTGAGGGACTTGGAAGGAAGGAGAGCCAAGAATGGCATATAGGAAAGTGAAAGAGGAGAGGGTCCGCCCCAAAGGTAAGGGACAAAAGGGGAAAACGGACCCAGCTCAGGAATCCCTCGGGGTCGCCAACTCCCGAACTCACCTGCCGTGAGCCCCTGAGGGTGTAGCATTTTCTAGGGTGCACCAGAAGTGGTGGGGCTACATACACCCTGCCTCCTTAAGGGCCTAGAGCACAAGGCAGGAGGTAAAAGGAAGAGAAAAAGAAGGCTGACCCCTCGCAGAAGGAGGGTATCAGAAAAGATGAGACAAGGGCCAATTAAGGCGGTCTTCGATTTGAGACGAAGTGGCATTTTCTTGTCACAAAGCACACCCGTGACCTCCTTCCACCGCAACCAGGTTGCGTTTACCCCGACTCTTACTTCATCATTGAAAATGCCATCACTCTGAAGACGAGATCCAAGGTACCTGAAGCATTCTGTCTTGACTAGATTTTGTCCAGCGACTTGAATGGTACCGTCACTTGGGTTTAACTCCAGATACTCCGTCTTTTCCACATTCAGACATAGGCCACACTGGGAGAGGCGGTTATTCCAGTCTTCAATTTGACAATGGAGTTTTTCTCGGGTGTCATCTGCAACCATTATATCATTATATCAAGGAACATTCCGTTGCAGGTCACGATTGATGGTGTCCATCACAGAGCAAAAAGGGACGGTGATAGTGCTGAGCCTTGGTGGACGCCGACATATACAGGAACGTTTTCCGAGGTGCCAACAGCACAACGTACTCTACTGCTGGTGTTCATGTATAACATCTTGATCACATTTACAAATGACTCTGGCACACCATGGTTGCGGAGCGCATACCAAATCAACTCATGAGGAACACGATCGAAGGCCTTTTCAAGGTGAAGAAAGGCAATATACAGAGGCTTTCTTTCCTCACGGTGCTTCTCTATGGGTAACCGTGCTGCGAAGATGGTGTCAGCGGTTCCAGCCCCCTTGGCACACTCGCACTGGTTGGAGCTGATTTCGGTGATGGCATGTAGGCGTCGATCAAGAATCCTCGCTAAGATCTTCATTGTATGTGAGAGAAGACGTACTGGATGATACTTTGTACATTCCGCTGGGTCTTCGTTGTTCTTGAAAATCGGTACTGTAATGCTTTCTCGTTCAATAATTAGACTTACATATTTGAACTCACTTAGTACTCTAACTGGACCAATAACTGCAATTCACTGTACATCTGTATGTCCAAAGTGGCAGCTGGCGGATAATTGCTCTGGGTGTTGCACTATTTACACTAAGGAGAGGTGGGGTTGATACCAGAGAAGACGGTGTACACATGCTCGGTAAAACTGATGTAGCATATTCGTCACGAATGCAGCATTGCTTATTAGAATTACCGGTACTTCATGAGAACAAACCCTCATTAGTTATAGGCCGTCGTCACCCCATCTCCCCCTTGTTGCAATCAGTAAGCAACAACCAGCTGAGTTACCGGTAACTGTTGGGATAGGACTTACTATCGAGATCTGGTTGGTCCTCGACCACACGGCTTTCTAAATTATGAATTCCTGTGCATGTTTTCTTATTTCAATTGCTATTATTATCATTTATTTAAAAGATCTGTAACATTGGAGCCTTAGTATCGGTACTCAAGTAGACTAACTGTAATGCTCTTTACTACTCAAGGCAAAGTACGGCCCACAACATTATACCACCTACTACAATTACACATAGGTCATATTTCCCGTTCCGTGTACCTAGAAGTAAAAACCTATTTCAGTCTCATTGTGTTTATGTGTCTTTTGTGCGAAAAATCTCCACGACGAATTTAAATGAAGATTTCAAGACTTCAATGTTACTGAACAGGACTTGGAAGTTTTCAGCCTGCCATTTAATGTTGACTGAAACAATAAAATCATAGTTGCAGCTACAGCTGATTGAGTCACAATTTACAACGAATGAAAGCAACTATTCCTCAACGTTTCGAAAATTGAGTTCTACAAGGCGCTACCAAAATCAAGCTTCCCAAAACTTGAAATCTCATGTACTAAAGATAACTGCCATGTTCACATCTTACCATATCTGTGAACAGGTGTTTTCTACAATGAATCTTCGCAAAGATAGCGTCGGAAATAGATTGACAGACCACCATTTAGCTGCGCTACTAAGAATCAGCTCATCCCAGTTTCAACCAGATTATGAAATACTTTTAGAAGCACAGTCACAGTTTCACTTATCACATGCTCCTTCCTCTTCTAACAAACAATGAAGGTGTGTTCTATTTTCCTCAGTTTTCTACCATTTGTAGCCTACAAGTTTTGTTTGATTTAACATTCAGAAATACAAAGTTTATAATCTATGAATAAACATGTATTTGCTTACCCACACCCGTTACAACAAACAATCAATATTGTTCCAAGCAAAAATTAAACACTATGCAACTGCCGTTAATCCAGAGGTTTTATATGGTTTTGAATGCTTAACATTGAATACAAAAGGAAACTAAGTTGAACTAGAGGAAAAAGAAAGAAAAATACTTTGAAAAATATTGGGTTCCCTAAAGAATAAAGAAAATTGCTGCATGAAGACCGTTACCGTCATATAGAAGAAATTACAGGTTCAATTAAAAAGACAAGTCTAAAATGTTATGGACATCTTTACAGGATGAACAGTAATTGTCTCTTGAAGATAATTTTTGATTATATCTCTACATTAAAAAACAGTACAGGATGGCTGGAGGAGATACGATGGGAACTGAAGTTCACGGAGGCTATCATCTCGGACATGGGTCCATTCAGCAGATGTTACACGTTTCAAAGTCCAACGAGAGTGATGTCAGTGGAACAACGGCAAACGATTAGCCGCCGAATGAAAAAGTTCTGGGAAGAAAAGAAATGGATAAAATAATGTACCATTGTCCTAGATCTAAGCGGTCTATAATTGGCCAAATTCTGTATATATACAGGGTCTTTCATATAAAATAAGAGCGCCAAGCGGTGGCTTTGTTAACCGTAGCTGCGGTCACCTTGGCCGAGCTTGTGGTGCGCCAAGGCCCCCTGCTTTAAGCGTATGTACAATCCTATATGATGCAGCGGCCTTGCTAGCGTGTGTACAATGCTGAAATCTTACTTTAGTTAGTTATTGTTGATGAAACCGAAACCCCTATAGTATTGAAAGCGCGTGCATAGTACATACGATGGCTGTTTTTTTTTTCCAAGTTCCGATGGACTGTATAAAAATAACAGATTGACATGACCAAACTTGACCTTGCAATAAGCGTGCAGGTGCTCAGTCGCCAGTCTAAACCTCAAGTGCTAACATGGTGAGACAGTTATCATTGCAACTTCGTATTTTTTATGTAAAACTTATTTTAAGTACGAGTCGCCTCGGCGGGTACGTGATGCATTTGTTCAGCAATTTCCTGATGAAGTGCCACCTTCACTAGCATAGATTCACGTAATTGCAAATATGTTTGACACTACTGGCTCGGTGCTCAATAAAAAACATGCCCGCACACGAATAGTTTTAACAGAGGATGAGCTAGATGACATTGGCGAGAATCTTGAACGGTCTCCGAATAAATCACTCACAAAAATAGCACAAGTAGGGGTTTTGGTTTCATCAACAATAACTAACTAACTAAAGTAAGATTTCAGCATTGTACACACTCTAGCAAGGCCGCTGCATCATATAGGATTGTACACACGCTTAAAGCAGGGGGCCTTGGCGCGCCACAAGCTCTGCCAAGGTGACCGCAGCCGCGGTTAACAAAGCCGCCGCTTGGCGCTCTTATTTTACATGAAAGACCCTGTATATCATGTATTGTTCTTTCTTTTGGCACACATAGATTATATTGTATTGCATGTGCCCCATGTCTGGAATAAGGCAGCATTCTGAGTGTGTATGTTCCAGTCGAACAAGGCAGAGGAACAGCTGTCGGCCCAGCTGCAGGGTCTCCGAGACCAGTGTAGTCTGCGCAAGTCCAGCCTGCAGGATCACGTGTCGAGCCTCGAGATGCTCCGGGACGAGGTGAGTACCTGATATGACACCACAAACATGGTGGAGAGCTGCAGCAAGTCTTCAGTCTTTTGACTGGTTTGATGCAGCTCTCCTGAGCTAATTGTTTCATCTCTACAGAGCTACCACACCCAACGTCCGAGGCAATCTGTTTAACATATTCTAATATTGGTGTACCTCTACAGTTCTTGTCCTCGATCCTTCCTTCCATAACTAAGCTTGCTATTCCTGGGTGTGTTAGTATGTGTACTACCAACCTCTCTCTTCTCTTCGTTAGCAGTCACCAGAAACATCTCTCCTCTCGCACTCGTCTTAATACCTATTCGTTTGTAACCCTATGTACCCATCTGATCTTCATCATTCTCCTGTAACACCACATTTCAAACGCTTCAATTCTCCTCTTTTCTGCTGCACCAATAGTCAAGTTTCACTTCCATAGAGCGCGACGCTCCAGACAAAGGCTTTCAAAAATGACTTCCGAACACCTAAATCTATATTCAATGTCAACAGATTCCTTTTCTGTAGAAATGCTTTCCTTGCCTGAGCCAACCTACATTTTATATACTCTTTGCATCGTCCATCACTGGTTATTTTGCTTCCTATGTAACAGAAGTCTCCTACTTCCTTCAGCTTTTCACCTGCCAATTTGATGTCCATAGAGGTTTCTGATTTATTTCGGCTGCATTCCAGTATTTTTGTTTTAATTTTCATCATGAACTATTTCCTCAAGACAGAATCCATACAATTCAAATCCTCAGGAGTGTCGGCCAAGATGACGATGTCATCAGCAAATTTCAGAGTTGAAATTATTTCTCCTTGAATCTTTATTCCCACTTTAAATTTTTCTCTGATTTCCTTCACTGCTTGTTCAATGTAAAGATTGAAAAGTATGGGTGATAAGTTGCAGCCTTGCCTTACACCTTTCTGAATACCAGCTTCTCTCTCATGACCTTCAACTCGAATGACTGCTGTCTGGTTTCTGTATAGATTGTAGATCACCCTGCTATCCCTGTACTTTATTCCAATTGTTTTTGGAGATGTCTCACTGAACTCTATACATTATCAAACATTTCCCTTAGCTAAGCCCTCTTGTTGAGATTATAACTTTAGTAAACTAGGGCAGATGCTGTGAGGAGAGAGCTTTACCACTCTCTGTTTCCAGATCCAGATGCTGACAGACAAGAAGATGGAACTGGAGAGGAGGATGCAGACTCTCCTAGAAGAGCGAGAGAGGCTCACGACGGCACTAGACGAGGCTACGGACCGCATCGTTCTGCTGGAGCATCAGTCTCGGGAGCACGAGCTACAGGTAAGCAACATACACGATCAATCATTGGGCAGAAACATGAAACAAGGACAGGTAAGAACACCTTTGTGCCTTGTCTTTCCTTCGTGTTTCCCCTTCACCTGCCTTTCTATACTTATCCTGTCTGATGATTGCTTAAATTTATAACTTACAAAGGAGCTTAAAAATAAATAAAAAATCCAATATGAACATGGATGGCGAACCTTCATTTTATAAGCTGATCTAAGCATACACAGTAGTAGGGCACTTGTTCCAATGGTACACCAAGGCACTGATACAACATAGTCGCCATTTATATCATTTTAAATGATCTTGTCGACTTCGTCGTAACGCTGGGGTCTGGCGTTACGTTACAGTGACGGGACGAAATGTACCCAGATGCACTGAGGGGTGTGACGTCATAGTACCGCTTGGTGCATGTGTTCCCTGACAATCTCTACTTCGTTAGTATAAGACAAAAATCCCCGATTCTTGGATGTCACGAGTAATCTCGAGAACCACTGGATGGATTTTGATGCGGTTTTCACCATTCTGTAAAGGATATCTCGAGGAAAGATTCTGTAGAAAATACTGTATGTATGATCAAAGGAAGCCAAGCAGTAACGATTTCAGTGAAAAAGTCTTAAACAAACTTGGCGTCCGTGCGCTTCTTAAGCTTACGCTGGGCGAACCGTTAAAAATATCAATATACTATGAACGTAAGAATTGGTCAGCATGAAAAGTTCTACAAAAAAGTCCGCGAGAGCATATCTCTATCTTCAATACATCGCCTACTGTAAGTGTTTTTAGACTAGATGGAAGGGGCACGTCCCCACGCGCTATGGTGAGCATGACGGCATCCCGCGCGCTTGACCTTGCTGTTCGCGAGTAATTTGAAACAAGATAAGCTAGATAAGTATTATGCAAGATGTATAACACAATTTACACTCGCCAAATCAATACTTTACTTTACTAAAAAATACTATAGGTACATGTTTCGGAAACTTGATATGTTTTCTTCTTCAGCCCGTATGTTGGTGTGAAACATCATATGACATCGAAATCCTAACCAAAAATAAGAATACAGTTCGTACTTTTTCTCTTGTTCTTCATTTGTTGAGCGTGTGTCATTAGACGTATTAATGTCAACCATGGAATAAGCACTTATTATTTGAAGTGATGAATGAGTTACGTGAAACGTTAAATATTTATTCCTTGTAAGGGTGATTGGGTGTGGTGTCAAGAAATTTTGATCAAGTCAGGATATATGTAGGAATTAATCTATTACGGCGGGGGTTGAGGAGGCAGTTTTCTTTTTTTGTTATTTAAATGATCTGCTAATGTATCAAATAATACGTTAGTCTCAAAGTTAATCTCGTTCAGATTATTGCATTCATTAGATCTCTGATAAGTGTTGATATGAATATTTTCCAAAACATTCATATAGCTGCCTTTCGTTGCGTAATGCAAAATTTTGACATCATTATTTATGTCCGTGAACTTATGTCCCGTTTCTTCCATATGTACCGCCATGGCTGAGAACTTCCTGTGCTTTATGGCCGAAACATGCTCAGCATAACGAGTGCGTATGCTCCTACCTGTTTGTCCCGCGTAGTTTGATTTGCAAAAATTACATCTGAGCTCATAAATTCCCGATTTTAAATGTTTATCAATACTGTTAACTTTATTTGTGTTAAAAAATTTGTTGAAGTTTGAATTATTTGTTTTAAAGGCGATGCTCATATTGTGTTTCTTGAGGATATTGGTTACTGTGTACACACTTTGATCCACGTAGGTGAAGGTAGCAAAAGTCTTCTTAGATGTGTCCTCTCTAAGTAATTTAGTTAAGGGTCTATTTTTCAACTTGTAAATCAATCTGCTAACATAATTGTGGTTATAACCATTGAGTTTAGCTATTTGATATATAATATCAATTTCTTGCTTCCGTTCATGATCAGAAGAAGGGATACGTAACGCTCTATTAATAAGGCTTATGAATGTTGCATTCTTATGGCCGCCTGGATGGTTAGAATCCTGCCGTATAACTGTACTCGTTTGCGTTGGTTTTCTGTAAACTTTATAATGCATACGATTGTCTTTTCTAATCACAGTTACATCCAGGAAATTAATTTTGTTGTCTACTTCTGATTCTAAAGTGAATTTAATATTTCTGTCTATTTTGTTCAAATTATCTAATATTTGTTCAATCGCTTGAACTTGGTTATTGGTAATGAAGAAAATATCATCTACATATCTTCCCCAGAAAATGATGCCATTAATTTGGTTAATAATCTTCTCATGTTCAATGTGGTCAAGGTAAATGTTGGCTAAAACACCTGACAATGGAGAACCCATTGCAAGGCCTTCAGATTGTTTAAATATTTTCTTGTTGAACAAAAAAATGTTGTTGTCTGTGACAAAGGTTAAAATTGAAATAAATTCCTCGATTTCCACTTTAGACAAATCGCTATTGTTAATTAATCTATCCTGAATTATCTTGATCGTTTTCTTGACCGGGATGTTAGTATACATGTCTTTAATGTCGACCGAATGCATGGTGTTGTTCTCGTTTAATTTCAAGTCTATGGTTCTTTCACAGAAATGCATGGTGTTGACGAAAGAACAGTCGGCCTTGAGTTTGTAGTGCTTATTAAGAAATTGTTGGGCAAATTTCGCTAGTTTGTACGTTGGGCTATTCCTGAAATTCACAATAGGCCTAATAGGGGTGTTAGGTTTATGAATTTTCGGAAGAGATTTCAAAGTGGGAATGCCGGGGTTCATGCTTACTAGCATATCTGCTTGTTTCTCATCTAAGACAAAGATGGTGTTCTTCAAAAGTTGTTTCAACCATTTCTGAATGACATTAGTAGGGTCCTTTTTGACTTCTGTGAAACTGCCTGAATTAAGAAACTCCATTGTTTTATTAATGTAATCGTCTTCATTCATTAGCACTGTTGTGTTGCCTTTATCTGCTTTGGTTATTATGTACCTATAGTATTTTTTAGTAAAGTAAAGTATTGATTTGGCGAGTGTAAATTGTGTTATACATCTTGTAAACATGGTCAATACGGAACCTGGAACGAGTGCGGTTTATAAGTATTATGCAGATAATTTTCTAACATGTCAAGAGTCTTTGGCTGCGAGCGAAGCGAGAAGCCTCCAGCCTTTCTAGCATTTTTCAGCATTTGTAGCATTTAAAATGATACAAGGTCTAGTCTTTCAGACTGACTGTCACTTGTTTCTCCAAGCACTTGCTCCAATGTTCGAGCAAGGCATCGATGACAGCATAGAAGAAATTTACGTTCATTCCCTGAAGCCACATCATAAAATCATGTATCGTTGTCGAATTGCTTACTGCCCAGGTGCTTCTTCAACAGTCCAAAGAGCAGTAACTCACGACGTCATTGGTCATTTGTCACATTCGTCCTGCTGTTATTGAACTCAGTGCAATACCATTCCATTCACACCGTGCACATCAAGAAGTTGCAGATGAATTTGCACTAATGAGGTGTCCTTCATCTTGCTACATATTGTGAAGTTCTTATGCCCCAGTTTTGGCCCTGATGGGGAGCTCGTTACATTAGGTTTGGAAACTATCTTGTATATTTTCAATCAATCCCACAGATTAGAACTGTTATTTGTTGGTTTCCAGTCTCGGCACTCGCAGCGCGAGTTGGAACAGCTGCGCTCGGTGAACAGCTCTCTGGGTGAACGTCTGGAGGCCATGTCGGGCAGTACGAGCAGCAGTAGTCACAGCACCCACCGCTCCCTGCTCAACGAGATGGAGTGCGACGGGGACGGGGACATGGAGGAGGAGGAGCTACCTCTGATCGTTCAGCAGCAAGCAACAGACACGGTCAGTACATGCTCATGTCCACCCTGGCAGTACAGAGCAAGGTTTGAATTGGACAAGATTTATTTTCCAAGAATTGTACGGCATTGGTGAGAAATGCACAGTATCTGGCAGGATTATTATGCGCATTCTTAGATTTCTTGTATGTATCTGTTATTAGCTTTGTTTCCTCTATACATGAGGTTTTAGTTAAAGAAAGATGATTAACTCTTGCCAAGTTTGTTGGCATTTTTGTAGTGCGCTTGGAGTTGCTCAGCTGAGCAATCATAGACGGACCTAAATGTTTCAGTGAGTCTTTTGTTTTGTAGGTTTTTGATTAGAGATAAGAGTGAATTTGTGGTTGCTCTTTACTAAAAATCCTTTCATTTATACTGTTCTGCCCTTAGTTATTTGTGCATTTGACATAATCTTCATCATGAAGGGAAAATTAAGAAAGAATTTACCCTGGAAAAGAGCCTGTTTTCGTGAAAATTGCAATCCTTTACAAACAGAAATAACCCAAGAAATATCAGAGTAGAGAAATGCAGAACACGACGAAAAACATCACCACGAACGTGTACCGGTATTAGCTTTTCAAGATTTGTCGCTGAACGTGGCTGTGCCAGCGTTGCGGGACGAGCAGGGAGCGACATTGATGACGGAATTAAGCAGCATCGCACGCACTGCTTATGTTAGTTTTTTTTTTTTTTGAAGTTGCATTGTGAATTGTGAACAGAAAAATTCAGAATGGTGTGTTTTCTAATAGTTTCATTTAGGAATTAGGGAAATCGTATCACAAGAGCTCATATCACCACAGACAGTTGAACGATGATTGAGGCTACTGGAGCTGAGTCATATCCTACTCACACAACTGTACCTGACAATCAAGCATGCGGACAGTGTGACATGAGTAAACAAAAAATAGTTCCCATCTCGACCGCCAGCAATCAAATCCTGAAAGACTAATACTTAATTATAAAAAACTTTACAAGCCTTACAGTAGTCGCATATGATGTGTAACATCTGACAGAAGAAACCTCACGTGAAATTGTTGATACACCGGTATTTTATACTATTATTGGCACAAATATTAATCTATTGTAAAAGGGAGTGTTCTACAGATATTGTAGTTTATAATACGGAACTCATTTTATTAGAGGTTTTGTAGCTTCCACCAGCACTAGCCTAAATAAAGAATACGATATGGATAACTAGATTAATAGACGCGACACCGCTCATAACCTTAAATTCCTTATAAATAGGTTCTCTTCACAGAGCAACACGTAATTTCATATGGATTCTGTTAAAAAAGAGTCATATTGATATGATTAGCAGCAGAGTATCAAGAAGACAGTGTGAGAACTATCAAGAAGGCAGTGCGAGAGTAGAAATATCAAGTAGGCAGTGAAGAAAAAAAAGAGTCTCTTGGAATTGTTATGTATTATTAGTGTGTAAATAAAAAAGGTTTTGTGTGTTGATGAATGTCCAGGAGGGATATAATCCAGCTGGCAGTGCGTCTTACACACTTCCGGCCCATTTTTCAAAATCACTCCCACAAAAATATCCAGCAACCGAGTGGAAAGATGTTACACATCAATATTGTGGCAAGGTTGATGGAATGTGTGCTAGCTCATAGATGTATCCTTGGTAAGTGTCCCCCAATGGCTTAGTGGTCAGAGCACCAAGCCGGAGTCTACTTGTGCATTACATGACCTTATAACTTAAAACCATTTCTCAAGCTTTAGACCCCACAAAAAGTCTGATTTTTTCAAGATTCCACATTAATCAAGTTCGATTGTAGTATAGATTTCTGATAAGACTTAGTTAACATCCATTCTCAGACTTTCTGAGTTAGGCCAATCAATGTTATCGTATGGCAATAACCACCTGGCATCGGTTGGTTCTTAAGTTTAGGGGCTGCGACAACGCGGTCATGTAGCCCCGTGTACTTTGGGTGTGTATAGAATCTGTCTGATAACCGGTGTTAATTGTGATGGCTGTATTAGTGCGTGTTATCTGTTTTTTTAATTTAAGTACAGACTGCAACTTAGAATTTTTCAAATAGTTCCTACTTTTGCCGTTAAGCGCCACCGTCAACGACTACTAGGCCAAGTTCAGAACTTAGCTACTAGACGCCACCGCAGTCGGCTCTTGGCAACGAACGTAGAAACCTAAGAGCGTTGTTTACATTCTTAACCTATCCAATTTAGCTTCACACAGGTGTAATTAGTGGAAGGTTCTTTAACATGCCATAAATCTATGACACGGGACCGCCGGCTTTACTTCCCCTCCGAAGGAAGGCATACTGAGGGATTTTTAACGCTCTTAAAAAATCCGACGGCTTCGGCCGGGTTTGAACCCGCTATCTTGGGCATAGAAGCTCAGCATGCTACCGACTACGCCACCGAAGCCGCCACCTGGCATTAGAAAGGTCACTAAGTGATGTTCAATGCAGTCAAATGAGCAGATCTGTTACTTGTGTAGGTCCAGAATGTACTTAAAAATTCAGTCTGGAAAATATATTTTTAAATGTTTAACTTGATGATTCAGAAAAGAAAAGGTAAAAGAAAACCAATTGTTATACTTTTCCTACTGAAAAACAGGATTTAAAAAATGAACATGATGTCGGTAGAGAAGAAACACAAGAAAATAGGAGGAACCAAATTGGTGCAGGTGTATTCTCTCACGATGGTCAAATGGAGAAACAGTCTAGGTTCAGAGAAGCCAATGCAGTGAGTTCTCTCATCTACAGTATTCTGTATTCGACCATCCCGGCTGCTGTCAAAATGTTTGAAGAAGAACGGTGTAGACTTGTTAAGGCCAAGCTCCGTGCAGCACAGCCACGCCCTCCACCAACAGTTCTGTGTGGACGTTTGTTTCATGCACGCATTGGGCTGTTCAGTCACCGCAAACATGCCCACAGGCCTCAACCTTAGATTATATTAGACTGTTTTGGAAGATCTATACTCGGAAACAAGTTAAAGCCGATGACGATGACAGTATTCTGCAAGAAACAAGTTAGTGTAGTAATGAAACTCTCCCTACATCGCTCAGTATTTAGACCGACCTTGCTTTCTGGAAGTGAGAGCTGGGTAGATTCAGGATATCTGATCCATAAGCTAGAAGTAACTGATATGAGGGTAAGTGGGACAAACAGATGGGAGCAATGGTAGGAGGGTACTCGAGATAAAGGCTAAGTTAGAAATGAACACGCTAGATGAAGCTGTGGTGGGGTCATGTGATGAGAATGGGAGAGGAGGGGATCATGGTGGCCTGCAGACTAGACTGAATGTTAAGGCAAAACTGCCTCAAATGAAACCTTGTTTTGGACTTTTGACACAGCACTCTTCCTAGCTGTCCATCTGTTGCAACGGTCCGGTCACCCGACATATTTGCTTACAGGATGCGCTGCTTCGTCAAGAGGTGCTCACGGCCTGCCAACAGTTACGAGGTGTCTGCAACACCCTGAGGCGTACTCGGTCGGACTCCTGCAGCAGTTCGGGGCCCGACTCAGCTCCGGACAACAGCGGCTTTGATGTCGTCAAGGTGAGCTCACATCACTGTACATCTTTCATACCCCACTCACCCGGAATAATTTTCATAATATTTGTGCATTTTCCTCATAGTCTCACCACAGTAAACTATTTCCAATTTTCCATACTGTATTAACAAATTAATTATAAGACAAGCAGTATTATTCAAATTTCAACCGTTACTGTTGCTTACATCATTTCTGAGTATTTAGTAACTTTATTCCAATACACTGGTCAGTTCTCGCAGAAGATAACGCTACAGACCTAGAGCTCACCTCCACGTCCCAGAAGATGTACTGTAATATCATACTCTCTTTAGGCCAATTACTGTAGCAACAAAACTTTAAATTTGAAGTTCAAAATACTGTACTAATTATTCAATTTTTAAATCCTTTAAACAACAAAATTTGTCAATAGACCAGTTTTGGGATGATGCTTGTTTACTGCAGGTTGGGGACCTGTCGGAGCTGGTCAAGGAACTGACGGCGCTGGTGCGGACGGTGTGCAGCCACTCCCGGACCAGCAGTGCCAGCAGTAGTGGACTCGACCTCGAGTTAGAGCTGGAGGCGGAGCTTCATCGAGCGAGAGAAGCTCTGGAGAAGGCTCAGCGGGTCCTCAACGACAAACAGGACCAGTTGAAGCGTGCCAGTGACGAAATCCGGGACCTCACCAGCAAGGTGATGGATCATTGTGTTTATTTCACTGTGTGCTGCATCCACATCATCACTAATATCAGCATATTATCATAATTTTGGCTTCGTACTCTGTTTAGAGGTTTGACACATATTGGTCATAACCCCGTGTATTGGACTTGTTTGATAACCTGTATTCCTTATGGTGTTTGAAGCCATTTTCAGTGTTGCCTCAGTAAACGAATGTTTGATGCTTTTCAGTCGGTCAACACGATTGTTCCCAAAAGAGATGTATTTATTAATGTCATGTAATAGGATTAGGGAATAACCCATCTCCTGCGTGGGAGGTAGCGCACAGTTCGTCTCTCCTGTGGGGGTCCAGACGGGGACACCAAGAGCCCGCCGATGACCCAGCTTGGTGTCCTTGGCGAAACCCCACACAAGACACGGCACAAACCTAGAAGAATTGCCGAGTTTTAGTCCAACCCAAATTGGACACCAACTGTACAGTATACATGAGGAACAGCTGTAACAGAAGGTTACTGCTATAGTGAAACTTCCTTAACAACAGAATGTTTGATGAGTAGGGCTCGGATTTTTAGGTAAATAAATATTTTTTTATGTAAATTCATATTTTAAACATTTTGTCTGTAAATAACATAAATTCCTGCTTTTCACTTATTAGCACACAAAAAGACATAATATTTCCATTATTTAAATCAGTTTATTGCAATTTTGATCTATGTTACTTCAACGGAGAAGAACCAGTGAGCGTATGCCAGCTTGCAGTTGTCGTTTTCTTGTCTCATCGCCCCGTCCCACTCACTGTGGAAGCCGGGGATGCCTAAAGTAAAAGCAACTACTAGTTATCGTCTGCAGCCGTATGTTGCAGAATTTAAGGAAAATTTTACTTGTGATGGGGGCGTTCTGTTCTGCCAACCATGTGGGAAAGCAATGAAGGCTGAACAGCGATCTCAAGTTACCGGTACACTACACTTCGAGGGCAAGAAACATATTGCCGCAGTTTCACGCCTTCACAAGAAGTGTTGTGTGATAATCGTCTGTCATTTGTGATGGACAATCTGAAGATGTACCTTGTTTATTGTAATTCTTCAGCAGTCAGCGAAGCTTAGCATAAATTGCATTAATGAATACTACATATTGTTTATATTGTCATTAATAAACAAAATTATAATTAATAATTTTTACTTTTTTGTCACATATTTCATAAACATTTAATACATAAAAAATAAATATTTTCCCAATTTTTAGCACCTAAAAATCCGAGCCCTATTGATGAGCATGTAGGTAGATATAAATGTGATATTTTGAGAGCTTCAACAACTGTTTCTTAGCTTTAGAAAAATATAGTTTGATTTGTGTGTAGTGTAAATGAAAATGCCAGCACATTGAATGGCTGATCATGGTTGCCTGGCACAGTGTAGTGTTGTCAGCACACATGGGTAGTGTAATAAACAATTAAAAGAAAGGAAGCTGTTAGTTTTACAAGGCTGTTAATCTCACAATCATGAGCTACGGGGTGAGATGCAAACTACCAGACATGACAGCATCATACACTGACAGATAAAGCAATGTTGCATTCCAATGCCATCTCTATCCATATTGGAAATGAATAATAATAATAATGATTAGAAAACACCAGGAAAAGATGGAATAATATTGCTGAAATTTTGAAAATATGTGGTAACAAACAGGTCTACAGGACATTTGGCATACTGCAATAATTTCCAAAGATTGGAAATGTGCATCAATTCACCCACTTCACAAGGACACACATTTCATATAATTACTGAGGGATTTCTCTTCTCAACAGATTAGAAAAGCAAACTGCCCACCTAATTGGAGAATATCAGGCTGGATTCACAAAATAATAGTAATAATGTTATTGGTTTTACGTCCCGTTTAACTACTGTGGCTTTTAGAGACTCCGGGGTGCCAGAAGGGGATCTTGAACGTGCCAAGGATGTAAAACTAATAACATTGTTATTCTTATAATTAAAAGTGAAACTGGAGCTGTTATTTGATGATGATGAATGCATGTTGAAACATATGCGATAACAATGTATGCAAATAGTATTACAATTTTAACAACGAACTAAAGAGCCTACTTTTCTTAAAATTTAAGATTCATGCCAATGACTAATATATATGGATCTATCTAGAATAATGACGAAATTAAGTTGGTAATATCGAAATTTCTAATTAATTCGAAATAGAGCACTACAGTTGGCAGCCCTGGTGACTGAATGAATATATTCTTAGTTCCAGCTCTTAAGGTACAGAATACAAAATTTCGTTGAAGTCCAATGGGTAGCATGGACGTTACATGCAGTTAAACATTGGATTTAACAGCATGCGTAAAATCATGTTGGCAACAATGTCATGCATGTATTGGTCAGAAATAATCAGAAATAATATGATCTATTGTGCAAATTTTGAATGAAATCCATTAGTTAGTATAGAAGTTACATGCATTTTAAAATTGGACCTATCAGCAGGCTTAGAATCAAGTTGGCAGCACTGACGTATATTAGTTTCTCCAAATTAATCTAGAAAACCAGGTTACTACATGTGTGCAAAGTTTAGAGCTATTGGCTTGCATACTTTCCGATATATTGATATTAGGGTAACAAAAATAGAGACAGCATTTATTAACAGTTGGCAGCCCTGGTTGCTCTTAAGAATACGCATAGTGATAGCTGTAATAGTACACATAGCACGTACGAAATTTGGTTGAAATGCAAATGACAGTGTAGAAGTTACATGTATTTCAAGTTGGACCTTTCAGCAGGTTTAGAATCATGTTGGTAGCACTGACGTATATAAGTTACTGCAAATTAATATAGAATGTCAGGTACTACACGTGTGCTTAGTTTAAAGCTGTCAGCTTGCATACTTTCTGATATATTGGAATTTTGATAAAAGAAATTGAGAGCATTTATTAACAGTTGGCAGCCCTGGTGGCTCTTAAGAATACGCTCAGTTATATCTGTTTATGTACACATAGTACATACGAAATTTGGTTGATGTAGAATTTATATGCATTTAAAAATTGGTCCTATCAGCAGGCTTATAATCATTTGGCAACACTGCCATGCATGGCCTGCTGGAAATTAAATTGAAATATCTTCCAAGATATCCAACATGGAGCTCAAATTTCAATTGCAATTTTTCAGCAGTTGGTAGCACTGACATCATTTTCAAATACGGCATTGAGATATTCAGGTATAGAGATCTTTACTTCTACCAAATTTTGTTTTGATTGCTGCAGTCGTTTAGGAGTTGATAGGGACACACACACACACACACACGGACAGACAGACACACATTTGCCCGGATCGATCTCATAAGTCCACTTTTTCCTCATTTTTGCAAGATGTGAAAATTAGGCTAAAAATTACCGGTTATTTTTATTTGAACTTGTAATATTCTTGGCCTTGCTTCTCTTCTACAAATATTACAGCAAACAAATGTGACAAATTTAACTGTGCTTGTTTGCAGCTCACCATACGGGAGGCAGAGCTGAAGGGGGTGGTGGAGGAGAGGGACCGGGCCCGTGCCGACCTAGAGGACACGCACCTGGCCCGGGACGAGCTGATCCGCAAGGCGTGGGACGCTCGCGATGGTGCCGTGTCTCGCAAGAACCATGTCGAGGTGGAGCTAGCACGCACCAGGATCGACGTGATGCAAGCCAACAGCCAGCTTCTGGAGGCCATCCAACAGAAGGTGGAGCTCAGCCAGCAGTTAGAACAATGGCAGGTCAGCAATCTAGTGCAAATACCCTTGTACACAATCAGTACCTCACACAACCTTTCACGACTTAAGAAGTTTTCCTGTAAAATTGTGTTCAATTCTTGGTAACTTACACTGACGAGCGAAGAAAGCGTAACACCTACTGTCGACCAAAATATTATGTGCACTCGAGTTTGATGGTTGTTTGTGAAGTAACCAATAGACCTACATAAAATCCAATAACTTCATCATTTTCGTTGTTCTATTTTACGTTAGTTTATGTTGGTTTGGAATTTTTTATTTATATTTTAATATTTTTTATCGCAGTTGGACCACAAAAAGTGCAAGTTTTTAAGCGTTTTTCAACCATGCGTCACATTTAAGAATTATTATCTCAAAAGCCCGTCATCGGATCGAATCTAAACTTGAACACCATATACATTGGAATGTTGTATAACTGGTTTATTAATTTCAAAATTTTGCGTGTCCAAGAAACAAAGTTGTTATAATTTTTGTAAGGTAACTTTTTCTCGGCTCGGGGTGGTTGGAAATTGTAGTTCTTGGTTGCGTTGTAATTCTTATACATCAAAAGGTTATGGTGTATGACAGTGATATACGTATATTAATTCACTTATTCTATATCGGTTTGTATTTGTACAGGAAAATAAGACATGGTTCCGCAGCTAGCCGATACGGAGAAAGCTGTACAGCGTTGCAAGGATGTGCTCCATCTCAGCAACGCTGTACAGCTTTCCCCGGAGCGGCTAGCTGTGGAACCATGTCTTATTTTCCTGTACAAATACAAACCGATATAAGATAAGTGAATTAATTTACGTACGGAATTTCACACTCATACACCATAACCTTTTGATGTATAAGGATTACAACGCGACCAAGAACTACAATTTCCAACCACCCCGAGCCGAGAAAAAGTTACCTTACAAAAACGATACCGGTAACAACTTTGTTTCTTGGACACGCAAAATTTTGAAATTAATAAACCAGTTATAAAACAATCCAATGTATATGGTGTTAAAATTTGGATTCGATCTGATGACGGGCTTTTGAGATAATAATTCTTAAATATGACTCATGGTAGAAACACCCTTAAAAACGTGCACTTTTTGTGTTCCGACTATGATAAAAAAATATTAAAATATAAATAAAAAATTCCAAACCAACATGAACTAACGTAAAATAGAACAACGAAAATGATGATGTTATTGGATTTTATGTAGGTCTATTGGTTACTTCACAAACCACCTTCAAACTCGAGTGCACATAATATTTTGGTCGACAGTAAGTATTGGCGCCATAATGACACAATGAATGACTTCCATTATAGGAGGGGTTTCATTGGCTTAACGTTTGTCAACACTAAGCTTGTTGCTTTCATTAAGGTGTAACAGATAATACCTTGAATAATTAATAAGTCTTGTATTCTTGCCACCGTTGTACTACATTATATTTGCATTTCTCGGGGAAAGAAGAAGACGAAGTTTTCCGCTGGTTTTTTGACTGTTAGTTTGGGAACTTCCATGTTCTAATCTTCCAAGACTTGACAAGTATATTAGGGTGTCCTTATATCGAAAACACTAGTGATTTTAACGTACTCCCCGCAATTTGTTTACTTCAAGGACCCATATTTATTAGGACACTTTATCCTTTGGATTCATACTTTCACCTTCTAATATATTGGATACATTTTTAACACCCTCTATTTGTGGCCTTTTTTTTTTTTTTTTTTTGGCAAAGTGGTGTTTGTTTGTTGTTAATTCATTTTAGGAGCTCGGGACATCTTGGTGATCAGCTCTGTGTAGAATTTGTATGATAACCTGTGTTTCTGCATTAAGGGTAGCTGCCTTGGTACCATGCTTGCATTTGCCTGGAGGGAATGTGGAAAAACCCAGGGAAATCTCACACTCAGAATGGCAAATATACCCTCAGACTGTGAGTAGTCATGGTGCACGGTTATGCTGTGCCGAGAGGACAATAGCTTTTAATGATAAGGAATCTTTAAGAGAGTTAAAAATCTCTCAATATGCCTTCCTTCGGACGGGAAGTAAAGTTGGTGGGCCCATGGCGTAGATTTATGGCATGTAAAACAACCTTCCACTAACTACAATTGTGTGAAGCTAAATTTGTAGGTTAGATTTGATTAGCACTCTATTAAGTTCCAACGTCTGCGCCAGGTGCCGGTTGCGGTGGCATCTAGTAGCCAAGTCCGCAAGCTAGGTGTCGTGGATGGTAGCATTTGGCAGCAAAAGTAGGAACTACTTGAAAATTGATCGTCTGCAGTCCTTACCTGAATCACAGATAACACACACTAATACAGCCATCACAATTAACACCGGTTATCAGACAGATTCTACACACACCCAAAGTACACGGGGCTACATGACCGCGTTGTCGCAACCCATAAACTGAGGAACCAACCAGCTTCTAATGAGTAGAGTTCATGGTTTTTAGCGTTTAAAAATCCCAAACTTGACATTTTGAATTTAACATGATTTTTGGATGTAGCATTTTGTAGCAAATTTGTTACAAATAAGGATTTTGTGCAATGTTACATGTCGCAATTAGTACTGAAATTTCAATAATATAACATTGCTCATCATCTTACAAAATTTAGACAGAAAAATCTAACATACAAAAATATTCAAATTTATACTGTGATTGTACATAATATGTAAAAATATAGAGTTAGTAAAATAAATTTACAATTTAGTCCCTTCCATTGAAAAATTCCAAACAGTCCACCCATAAGAAAGCTAATTTTAGTTAACGAATAAATATATATATATTTTGTTTTCAAAGGTATACACCACTACTATATGAAAAATTGTTTATTCTGTAGAAATCAAGAATATCATAATTTATTTTTCAGAAAACTAGTAATTTTAAATTTTAAGCTAATTGTATCACAAACCAAATACCATTAAAATTCACACGCAAATGCTATTAACCACAAATGTTTACAAAAGCCCAAAGAACAATTATCTAGTTGGAACTATCATGTCGGCTATTTAGAGATCAATAGCTACACATCTTACCTTGAGGCTGGCTGGCTCGCTTCTCGGCTTTCCTTTTCAGTTTGTAGTAGAAATTGCATGTCATATCTTGGTCGCCCTGTATGGACCCCTCAATTATACTCCGCAATAATCCCTCATGTCCTATCAGATGATCCCGCCATCTCTTTAATTGTGATATAAAACATCTCGTTTCTCCTGCTCTTCTACAGAGGTATGCAAATTGTTAGACTGAATGCCAGTTTTCCAAGATTTAAGTTTTACTTTTTATGAATTAATGCAGTAAAATTGTTTGCAAGGTGGTGAAATTATTTCAAGCGCTTAATTATATTTTCTGTTAGGAAACTGACTGAAATGATTTTTAAGAATTTCCACTAAAATGCAGAATATCACCAGTTTTGTTTTGATTAATTTATCATAGCTGTTTTGAAAATTTAGAGCATAGGAATTTGAAGTATTTTATTACTGACAGTCCAATCTTGAACTATTCAAAGAATCATGGACAATGGATTGAAATCACCTGCTTCAGATGGTACATTCCAAATTATATGAAAATGAGAAACGGACCCAGCTCAGGTGTCCCTCAGAATCTCCAATTTTGAAAATTTGCAGATGCAATATCCTATGGGTAGGGAATGGAAAAATTCGCGATCGCGAATTTCGCGAATTATTAAATGAAGTAATATATAGATGGTAATGTGTTTTAATAACCCTAAAAATGGCAAAAAAAAATTGTTTTTGAAGTCGCGAAATTTCGCGAATTTCGCAGGAAGACGCGAATTTCACGAATTATGCATGAAGACGCGAATTTCACGAATTATGCATGAATTTCGCTTGAAAACGCGAATTTTAGCTTTTTGTTTTTTTTACAGTGCACTTACGATAATTCGCGGCAATTAATGCACGAATTTCCGCGAAATATTGAAAACTGCGAATTATCTACAGTAATGTTTTTAAGCCTAGCAAAGAGAAAACTATTGGTTAAAAATATTGAAATGTATTTTATGAACACCCAAAACAAAAATAGAATACTTTATAACATAGTATTGTAAGACACACTGTGGATTTTACCAATATTAAAAACTAAGAAAAATTACTGTCATCATTTTTTGTTTCTTAGTTGGTTTATTTTTTCTAATTTTAGATTGTACAATACTGAAGAAAACAATATATGAGAATGAAAATTCATCTTGATTTTCTATATAAGAGATAAGTGTGACTAGACACACTAGCATGACTGTGGGAACTTTCAGAATTTCCGTTGCATCACTCCTGCATTCTATATGTACTGGATCTCAGTTTACCTCACCGACAGTCAAATTCCATACAATATCCTCATGTCTGAAACCATGATTGTCTTTATCGAAGTCTAACTACTGGATGTCACTTTCTTCTGCATCTTGACATTCATCCAGGTTTTGCCCTAATGTCATCGTAGTGAGACCACCTTGTCCGTTTAAAATATCGTCGTCACAGAAGCCGACAAACGCTTGTTTTTGTGCGAGTGTAGTACCGGTAATCTTCTCCCATGACTTGACTGCATGGAGAGCATCCAACAAACACGGAAAGATTGGAAACTTAACGGTAGATAGCGAGCCTCACTTTCTGCATACAGCGATCTCTAACAATCTGGGAAATCATCCTAGTAAGTTACAGTACTTAGTTATTGAGGTGTTAAGGACCGGAACAGCAAGGTTATCTGCCCCTTCATCGTAGTACCTACTCGATGCGTGGCGTCATGTAGTCCGCCTATCAGACATGAATATCTAGATGGCAAGTATCCAGATCAAAATGTGCCACTGTTTCCTGAACCAGTATTAACCAGGTGGTCTTCTTGGTGTCATTCTGTAGTGTGCCTGTCAGAGTACTTGAAAGATATTTTGCAATTTATGAGTGAAGTAGTAGGGACTGATAACTCTGGTGTTGATTTTCTCAACAATGTTTCACATGACGAAATACTTGAGATTCAAAGAATTTGGCACAGACATCACTGAACTCATCCCCTTATTAGACGGCCACATCCAACTGTTCACCTTCTTGATGGACATCTACAGAGAATTCAGCAAGCCCTTAAACTTGCTGTTTCTGGAAAGTACGGTACCAACATTAAGGAGCAGTTGGAGGGTTGTGGAAATGTGTTAAAAAGAGGGAAAATACATTCAGTTTTAATAAATGCTGGGTCCCATGCTCTTGGAAAATGAATCAGCTTGAGATCTGTTGACCCTGGGAACAGGATTTACAAATGTGTGCGTTTGATCCAGCAGAAATAGTGCCAATGAACATCAATGAGGACCCTGCAAAGAAAATTAAGAAGTTGCCGTTCTGTGGAACACTGGAAGAAAGTGAGGTGTTAAGAGATACAAAGAACTGCAAACTTTAATCAAGAAGCAGATGCATGACAGGACCAAGACAGACATTGTTGGAGTTTTGCAAAGAATGACATTTGTATTTCCTAAGTTCGCAGAATCTGTGTTGAAAACCATTTGGATCCCCTGTTCAAACGCTGTGAACTTTTGTTTTTCAGTTTACACTAGCACGTTAAGTGATATGCGTCACCGTTTGACACAAGAGATTTTGATCTCTTTACTGAAGTGTATACTTTGAAGGATGACTGAAATGTGTTATGTTATGCATGTTATCCATGATATTTATAAAATCCCACCTAAAATTTATGATTTTGAAAGTACCGAAAAGTGCACTTGAAACCACCGAATTTGCCACTTTAAAATACCACTTTCTTCACTCTGAAATCACCGAAAAATTCCAATCCCTACTATGGGAAAAGTCCATAGGGGAGGAAGCATCACTAAGTAGGGTAAGAAAAATACGGTAAAATAATTTTGAATAAAAATATATGACTGATTTACAATTATTTGTTTAAGTCTATAATGATTTGCAACACCTCTGTAAATACTGAGACCATTTCTCTCCAACTAATTTTCAGTAATCTCCTATAGCACCAGGTCTCAAATGCAAGGAGTCTCTTTCTTTCCCTTATTGTCCAAGTTTGACTTCCATATAAAATGATACTCCATACATAGGTCTGGTGTATTCTTTGAATACACGGTACCTGAGATATAATGTCTATTGCTCTTTGCATGTTCATTTCTTCCTTCCTCTTTGCCAAACACCAACAGTGATCATCTGTTTTCTCCTTGTTGAGCATGTTTCTTATGTCTTCATAAGTATGTTTCAGATATATAACTTCTGTGGTCCACCTAGCGTCATCTAGTAGCGAACCTCTGAAGCTACTCATTTCCTCATCGTGCAAGATGACTTACTTATCCATTTGGCTACCAGATCTCGTTACCATCGTCAGCTATTTTCTCCTAGAGCAAGAGGACTACGTCTACTTCTTTGCTCACCATGCTGCGCTAGTATCATCTATCAACTCCTTGAAGACCAGCTCACCAAGAAATCAATTATGTTTTGTTAAGTTGGCCATGCTTATATGTTCTCCTTTTGTCTCCCACCCCCCTCTCTTTCCCCCTTTTCTTGGACCCTCCGTGCTCCGCTGAGCCTCACTCACTTCTTCGTCTGCAGTTGACTCGTACAGTCAAAGCTCCGCTCGAGCTTAGCCTCCTCAAACCAAGAGGCACAACCTCTTCTACGCCATGTTGGCTAGATAGTCTTCCTAAGGAACTCCGACTTCAACATGAAATCGAGATAAGTACCATTTTAAAAAGTTTTAACCTCATCTTCATGGTTTTAATTTTAATTATAGGCAGTGTGAAAATATTTACTTGGGGCAAAATCATCCTTCGTGGGATTTGCAATGTTGAGCTTTTTCTTGTAAGCCAACCTTACTAAAAGGAGCTTTTCTTAAGCTATTTAAACGAGAAACCCTCTCGCTACGTGGGATATTATCTAATACCCGCTGCCTATAATTTTGAAACTATTTCCTCCGTTGGATTTTTTCAAACCCCATTTTCTGCTAAAGTCGTTCTGGAACCTTCTAGAACTTGTTCTCTATTTGCGAGTCCTGCCATCATGTATTTCTCACGTACTTGGGAGAATCCTGTTTAAAACTAAATTACTACAATAGTGAATTTTCATCCTCCGCTGGAACCTCTGGAAAATTCTACGGCGCATTTGATTGTAAATTACAGCTTTTTCAAGAAATAGACTTTAACCTACATAGTGCAATCAGTTATCTCCATAATTGCAATAACTTTTTTTCTCATAAACTTCAGTGTTTCTCTAGTGAACTTTGCATCCATCTTTACAGACTATAGTGTTAATCAGTGTTTGCTCCACTTTTCTACCGCGTCGCGATCGTCCGGTTATATTAAATACGGCCATGAACATTGTCCCTATATCCCCATGATCTTTCCTTAACCTTCTACTAACAACCATTATTTATAAAATTGTAACTGTCTATAAGGTGTTACTCACGAAGTACCCTTCCAACTTTGCTAGTTTAACATTAATTAAATTCTGCATAATTGCTTGTGTGATACAAGCTTTAAATCACGTTGTTCCTTTCCTATACATAGGGAAAACAATTCTCTCAACTCTTGAGTGAGTTATTTTTTGGTCTAGCTAAATGAAAACTGCCTCATTTGACTGGCGAGTCTTATTCAAAACATAGGAAGCCTAGAAACTTCCTTTTCACTTTCTCCAGGTTTCACAGTAAGTGACCTGCTCTCTTTGTATAATCCTCATATATTAACTCTGTATAAATATAAGAAGTTGTAGGAACTTCCTTCTATTTTATTTTTCACGTTGTTATTATTGTTATTTTCAAAGTTGTCACTTTTTCTAGAACATTCTCTCCAGAATTTCTTAAGGTGCACTTTTTGTACTTCAATTCACGTTCAAGCTTTAATTATTTTATTGTTCGTTTGTTCAAATCTTATAAAGATTTCAGAACCATGTAAGGTTTGAAACCTTTTAAATTGTCAATTGCCTGGAGCAACCGTTTAATGGTGAGCGGTCTGCGACCCTATTTATTAAAAAGTTCAAATGAACTATGTTAATTAAAATTATATTACATAATTGTTAATTTCCTCAAATTTTTTCTAATTGTAAAATAAACTAATCTTTTCCCTTTGCTTTTTCATTTTCGAATATAAAGTTTAGGCAAAATCCTGTCTTCCTTGACTCTCCTCACTCAATGATATTAAAATCTTTAATAAGGCTTTCACCATTTGTTGCATTTGAGCAAGAACTCTTAATTTTCACCTTACTAAAGTTCTTCTTAGCGATAATAGCTAATTCTAATTGGCCAGTAAGGCAAGTAAAGTTCGCTAAGCCAACTACCTGCTTGTGGAGACCCTCTCCGAAAACTTATGGTCAGTTTTCCAAAAAATAAGTGTTTCTTTTTGTCTAAACTTTTAGCCGGCTCCTCGCTGAGTAAAAGCTTAGCCATTGTCCAACGCAACCATTGGTTCATTTACCAAGATTACCCAATAAGGTATAATCTCTTATCATATTCCTTTTTAGAGACATTTGGTCGCCCTAACAAGAACTCCATAATTTTGGAAATTGAAAATACCAAGCTTGAGTTAAATCATTGGCATTCTTCGAATTACTTCGTAAAACCTAATCTCCTTAAGAAAACATACAGTAAATTTGTTCCTCTAAGTCTTGCCAGACCATCACCCTACCCCATAGTACTTTTATACATGCTTGGGAGGAAAGGTACTAAGGCCTCTCTCTTGCAAACCGCCCAAGTCTTAGCTGCGGTTCCCGTTAGCCTCGACCAAGCTCGTACCTACTTTAGGTATCCTAGAGTTAACTTCCATTGGCAACTACTTTTAAGTGTGTGTTACACCAAACTTATTAATTTTGTGGGACTCTCCTCCTATTTCTCTATCCTTCTTTTCCAAATCCCAAATTTACTTCTTTCTTTTAATCATCTTCCCTTGGTGGGTGGGTTATTCCCTAGCCTATAATCTACCCAAAATTTGGTCCCAGAAACCCGGGAGAGCCCATTTTTTCTTCTCTCTTGTTAAAAAAGTGTCATTTGACAATACTTTGCATATTTTTAATATCTCCTTTGGATCTTTCAGCTATATCTACGTCATGCAAAGCCTGTGAACGGGAAAGAAGCCGCTCCTGTCTCCTATGGTGTGTCCTGTTCTTTCTACTCTCTCGCTGTTGCCAACCTGACAGCATCTCCAAAGTTCTACAGTTTCGTGAGTTGTATTTTAATTTATTATTTTTGTCATGGCTCCTGCCGAAAAAGATGAAACTCTTATTGCTAGACGTTCTTCTTATAAAGGGCAACTCACTAGATTCCGAAATGTCATCAGCAAATTAAATCCCGCCGAGTGTGATTTAGATATCTTGACTCATCGCCTTAAGTTGTACGAACGGTCTTATGATTATTATGACCAAATTCAAACCGAGATTGAATCCGCTTGTCCAGAACTGCAATTGGACCGGGATGAGGTCGAACCCTTGTACTTTGAAGGAATTGCAAAGGCCCACCAACTGATCCGCAATATCTCAGAACCGGACACTAAGGTCATCAATCCGGCCCAGTTAGCACCCGCTTCAGTTCACAAGAACAAACCGAAACTGTTACTTCCCAAGATAAGCCTACCCCACTTCTCAGGCAAGGAAGGTGAATGGTATTCTTTTTACGAACTTTACTGTTCTTTAATTCATGAAAATATCGAGATCCCAGACATACATAAATTTTACTACCTCCGTACGTCTTTGGAATCAGAGGCCTTGACCTTGGTAGAGTCACTGCCTTTAAGCGCAGACAACTACCACATCGCCTTTAATCTCCTTAAAGAGAGATATGGCAATTTAAGGTTGAGTGTCGCTCGTCATATCCGCTGTCTCTTCAACTTACCTGCCGTCAAACCTAATGACGTCACATCTTTAAGAGACCTCTTAGATTCTATGCAGTTAAATGTCAGAGCGTTATACCAGCTAAAACAGCCTGTCCAAACATGGGACACCATACTTATTCACCTAGCTACATCAAGATTCGATTTTTCGACACTGAAGGCCTGGGAGGTCGAACTCGCCTACAACAAAGAATTTTCCTTCGAACACCTTGTCTCGTTTCTCAACAGTCGATGTCAATTCCTTACAGCACTCGCATTTCAGTGCGAAAAAGTCGAAACGAATCCTCAGTGTCAAATTTTTGAAAAAAAACTTGCTTCTTCAAAGGGACATCAGCCCCCATTTGTCGAAAACAAACAAACCCGTTCTTCTTTTAATCATTCAAGAGAAGATATCAGGCCGCTTAACAAATCGTTAAAATGCACGCTCTGTAAAAAGCTTCACACATTGTATTTGTGCAAATCCTTTAAAGAATTGTCTGTCGAAGATCGAAGAAAGTTTGTCTTAAACAGCAAACATTGTTTCAACTGCTTATCACCTAAGCATTCTTCTTCGAACTGTACGTCATTAAATCTCTGTTTTCATTGCAAAAAACCGCATCATTCTTTATTGCACGTTCACGATAAATCGAGGTCATCAGCACTTGCCTCTTCAAGCTCCATGCAGAGCAGCTCCGAACAAACTAATGCTTCTTCCTGCATTTCCAACGCCGACACTTCTCATAGTGCGCAAACCCTGTTGACCACTGTACAATTTGAAATCCAAGATAGATTTGGAAATTGGTTTCGAACCCGTGGTCTTCTCGATTCCGCTTCAACGCACAACTTTGTTTCGCAATCGTTGATTAAAAAACTAGGTCTTTCGTCATCGCCTACTTCTATCAATGTGACCGGCATTGACAATTTGAAAACTCAAGTTTTGCAGTCTTCAAAATTGAAAATCAGAGACGTTTGTCAAAGAAACACCAATCTTAATTTAAACTGTCTCATTCTTACCAGTATTGGTAAAGACACTCCAAGTCACTCTATCAATACTTCCGGTTTAAAGATTCCTTCGCACTTAAGGTTAGCCGATCCTCAGTTTAATGCTCAAGGTCCCATTGATGTACTTTTCAGTGCCAATGTCTTTTGGAACTGCATTCGCAAACAAACACGCAAGTTATCTTCAACCGTGGTCGCCAGAGACACCGATTTTGGTTGGGTTATCACTGGCGAGATCAAACATACCAGTGTTCAAACCAAAGCACAATGTCATTTCGTCACAGCTGACATAAATCCCATTTCTGAAAAAGAGAACGCTCACGTTTCAAATCTCAATATTTTTGAAAACCACTTGTCGAAACGATGTCTTATCGTGAATAACTGCGCCAACCCTGTAAGTTGTTTAAATGGCTTTTCCTTCTTCCCGCACAAAATGGCCATTCAAGTTCGCCTTGCTTTGTGTTATTTCGTATATCTTCTTATGTCATTTTTTATAGCAGTTAATTGCTTAAACTATTCCTCGAAAACTATCTTCCCCTTGTGTAAAACCATGGCTATCAGTCACCATCACTTTGCTGTACGCTATGCTTCACTTCTTTCGTTACGAAGAGGGATGGCCACGGCCGGCTCCTACCCCCTTCCTCGCAATTGGAAGTCGCTCATGAAACCGCTTGAAACTCTGAATTCCATTGCACCTAGAATAACTATTCTTATGCATAACCTTCGTCTCAATGTCCCAGCTTGTCTTCTTTGCTCGGAAGAATTAAGCTTCTTTTTGTTGAAAATTGTTCGATTTCGTGATCCTCTCAATTATGCGAAATTGATTTCCTACTTTATTTCATATAGCTTTAAATTGCTTTTTCACGTCCAAGTTACGATTGACTGCATGTCGTGTTACTCTTTCTGCTTTAAGTTACAGCTGACTCAATTAGTGTGTGTGCACTTTGAACTGCTTGTTTTTGAGACTCGTGTGTATATCAGTCTGAGGAATGCCCAGTCGTTGTTTATTTCCTGTTTGATTGACACAGTTCAAAACAAGTTTCTCTTATCTCAGCTCTGGCCGACTGCCAACGATCGTCTTGCGAGTCGCTACTGCACGCTCGGAAGCTGTTCACCTAGTTCCCAAAATAAACTCGTTCCGCTTAAGGACTCGTTCAGCTATTTATATGCCTTATCTCGTTGTACTCTGTGTGTCAAGGCCTTGTTTGTTTACGTCTATCACCTACTCACGCTCTTATCTTACAATTGTTTCGATTCTTACTTTAAAACTTCGTTGCGTATTTCTCACGCGCGTATGTATTGCAATTTGCTTGCATATTTTGCGATCTTAATGTTCATTGATGAACAAACTTGTTTTTTCTCGACGTCATATTCGATGTGTTTTTGTATTCATGCTTGTCCTGTCAAGTTTTTTGCTGACTTAAGTATTTTTCTGAGTAAACCCTTTGATACTCATTATAACTTGAGGTCATTGTTTATGGCTACTCGTTTGTTACCTATGGCGTTCTTGCTTTCTACTCGCATAGTTCCTTTGTTTATTTGGTATATTCTTGTCCTGAATAGATGTACTCGTTCCTATACGCTTTGTTTAAACTTGCCAATTCTTCTTTCTCATCGTATCGCAATCTTTACTAGTGCTTTACTTCCCTCAGTTTCTAGTTATTTCGTGATTGAAAGTGTCGTTAATTCTCGCCTTTTAACTCCGCTTTCCAATGACCCTGATGACCTACTTCCACTCACCCCTGGTCACTTCCTTATCGGCACTTCTCTTTCTGCCCCTCCTCCTCTTACTAATTCTTACAGGGATTCTAATCTACCTATCGCTTGGCGGAAACTTGAAGCCCTCCGTAATTCTTTTTGGAAAAGGTGGAACTTGGAATATTTAACTTCCTTGCAACGGAGGCAGAAGTGGTTTCTTTCCAGTCCCGACATTAAAGTAGGGGACTTGGTCTTGGTTAGGGATATTTCACCCCCCCTAGTATGGATTTCTGGTAGGGTGACCGAATGCTACCCTGGAAGAGATGGGAGAGTCAGGGTGGCCAGAATCTTGACTACAAATGGACCGATCACAAGACCACTGTCTTTGATCGCTCCGCTTCCAATAAATGTGTAACTGCTTATTTGCTCTCTGTTGGTGTTTGTCCCCCCAGTATGGTGTATTCTTTGAATACACGGTACCTGAGATATAATGTCTATTGCTCTTTGCATGTTCATTTCTTCCTTCCTCTTTGCCAAACACCAACAGTGATCATCTGTTTTCTCCTTGTTGAGCATGTTTCTTATGTCTTCATAAGTATGTTTCAGATATATAACTTCTGTGGTCCACCTAGCGTCATCTAGTAGCGAACCTCTGAAGCTACTCATTTCCTCATCGTGCAAGATGACTTACTTATCCATTTGGCTACCAGATCTCGTTACCATCGTCAGCTATTTTCTCCTAGAGCAAGAGGACTACGTCTACTTCTTTGCTCACCATGCTGCGCTAGTATCATCTATCAACTCCTTGAAGACCAGCTCACCAAGAAATCAATTATGTTTTGTTAAGTTGGCCATGCTTATATGTTCTCCTTTTGTCTCCCACCCCCCTCTCTTTCCCCCTTTTCTTGGACCCTCCGTGCTCCGCTGAGCCTCACTCACTTCTTCGTCTGCAGTTGACTCGTACAGTCAAAGCTCCGCTCGAGCTTAGCCTCCTCAAACCAAGAGGCACAACCTCTTCTACGCCATGTTGGCTAGATAGTCTTCCTAAGGAACTCCGACTTCAACATGAAATCGAGATAAGTACCATTTTAAAAAGTTTTAACCTCATCTTCATGGTTTTAACTTCCAAGTGATTTTAATTTTAATTATAGGCAGTGTGAAAATATTTACTTGGGGCAAAATCATCCTTCGTGGGATTTGCAATGTTGAGCTTTTTCTTGTAAGCCAACCTTACTAAAAGGAGCTTTTCTTAAGCTATTTAAACGAGAAACCCTCTCGCTACGTGGGATATTATCTAATACCCGCTGCCTATAATTTTGAAACTATTTCCTCCGTTGGATTTTTTCAAACCCCATTTTCTGCTAAAGTCGTTCTGGAACCTTCTAGAACTTGTTCTCTATTTGCGAGTCCTGCCATCATGTATTTCTCACGTACTTGGGAGAATCCTGTTTAAAACTAAATTACTACAATAGTGAATTTTCATCCTCCGCTGGAACCTCTGGAAAATTCTACGGCGCATTTGATTGTAAATTACAGCTTTTTCAAGAAATAGACTTTAACCTACATAGTGCAATCAGTTATCTCCATAATTGCAATAACTTTTTTTCTCATAAACTTCAGTGTTTCTCTAGTGAACTTTGCATCCATCTTTACAGACTATAGTGTTAATCAGTGTTTGCTCCACTTTTCTACCGCGTCGCGATCGTCCGGTTATATTAAATACGGCCATGAACATTGTCCCTATATCCCCATGATCTTTCCTTAACCTTCTACTAACAACCATTATTTATAAAATTGTAACTGTCTATAAGGTGTTACTCACGAAGTACCCTTCCAACTTTGCTAGTTTAACATTAATTAAATTCTGCATAATTGCTTGTGTGATACAAGCTTTAAATCACGTTGTTCCTTTCCTATACATAGGGAAAACAATTCTCTCAACTCTTGAGTGAGTTATTTTTTGGTCTAGCTAAATGAAAACTGCCTCATTTGACTGGCGAGTCTTATTCAAAACATAGGAAGCCTAGAAACTTCCTTTTCACTTTCTCCAGGTTTCACAGTAAGTGACCTGCTCTCTTTGTATAATCCTCATATATTAACTCTGTATAAATATAAGAAGTTGTAGGAACTTCCTTTTTCTTTATGTTTTACAGTTTGTTATCTTCGAAGTTGTTATTCTCGTTAGAATGTTCTTTCGAAAGGTTTCGTAAAGTACACTGCTTGTACTCCTGTAAATGTTAAAACTTTAATTATTCCATTTTGCCTATTTATGAAATCTTACCAAGATTTTAATACACGGTTAAAAAACCTTAAAAATTGTCAATTGCCTGGAGCAACTGTTTGATGTTAAAAGGTCTGCGACCCTATTTGTTAAAAGGTTCAAATGAACCATGTTTATTAAATTTATATTGCATAATTGTCAATTTCCTCAAACTTCCTGCATTGTTAAATAAATTAAATATTTATTTTTGGATTCATCATTTCTCTGACACTACAGTTAGGCAGGATCCTGGCTTTCCTAGCTCCTCCTAGGTTTATGCCCTCGTTAATGCTTAATAAAGCTCTTACTATTTGTCTGGCCACATCATCCCCCTTCCCTATAGTACTTTCATTCGTGCTTGGGAGGAAATACACTACAGGTTCTCTCTGGCAAACTGCCCAAGCCTTATCTGCAGCTCCCGTCAGCCTCGACCAAGCTCGTTCCTATTTTAGGTATCCAAGCGCATATTTGCAGTGGCAACCACCTTTAAGTGTGTTTAACACGAAACTTATTACTTTTGTGGGACTCTCCTCCTATTCTTCTATCCTTCTTTTCCAATTCCAAAATCTACTTCCTTCTCTTCATCATCTTCCCTTGGTGGGTGGGTTATTCCCTAACCTATAATCTACCCAAGGTCTTCAACAGTTGTTTCCTCACATTAATCCTTGTTGAAAGCTTGTTATCTCTCTACAACTTCTTCCATCATTTGTGATTTTACTTCCTAAGTAAGTACTGTACACTGGAACACAATTGCAAGGGATAAACACAACACTTAAATTTAAAAACATTTATTCTATAAAAATACAATGCGAAAATAGACTTTTATCAAGCTGATCTACAACAGTTGAGTACCACCTGAAGGCGAGACCACAATTGGGATTCGAACCCGAATCTCCTGCGTTCCGGAAAGGCGCCTTAAACCACAGCAGCCTTGCCACGACCAGACTCATTTCCAAGTCTTCCTAATTTCTATGGTTCAACTTTATCTATGTTAACCAATGAAGCTATTGTACATATTTTCTTCTTGCTTCTAAACATATACCTGACATGGAGTGCAAAAAGCACCTCCCCTGTTCGTCGAGTAGCAGCTAGAATTATAGCACATTAGACAGCAGCCTTGAATTGTAAAGGTTTCTCACCAACAATGTTCCCTTATCTATCTGAACTCATTCTCATAGCCAATGGCTCACCCATTCGTTATGTAATTACAAGGCACATCTGCTTAGTGGGATGAACAAAATCAACACTACTATCAGATTGGAGGATAGAAGCAACAGGAGAAACAACAACAAACCACTGTTTGTTTCACTTCTTCCTACACTATCCACCTGTTTAATGCATAGCGCTAGGCACTGTTTGAGTGGCAGTACTCCAGCCTTGTGAAAAGATCGGGAAGTCGAAACAAACTAAAAGGGTCTTTAGTATTGGAAAGCTATCGAGTTGATTGATGGGGTGAAGACAGCAGTGTTCATTATTGTGCCTTTCTACCCTTTATTTCCTGTTTGATGCTTGCATAATAACTGGTGGTGTTTTCCAATATAGATTTAGGGTCTGTTTATGAATCATTGGGATAACAATTGTATGGTCACTTTCAGTTGGTCAACATGAATTTATATACTGTGCGAAAAATGTGCGACTGCTTGGGAGGGGAAAATATATATATTTCTTTAAATATACATGTGATTATCATTTGCTCAGTTTACAAGAGGGGTTAAAAGGATGACAAGTTTATAGTTTGTCAATCGAACTTTGTCAGATCCAAGTTTCTCAAATCAAAAATATGCAAGACAAACACATGCTCTACGAAATGCTGTTAAAACCCACAATGCTAATCCACGAAGGTGTGGCTGCTACTACTGTGTGATATACTTTAGCGATAAGCCCCTGAACTAGAACTACCCAAATAAGCAGCATTTGTCTACGAATACTGAGTTAAATGTTGTTGTAACCGAATTTATTCAGTTACAGTAGCTCACCCTCGGGTTTTCTGCCTTGTGCAGTTAGTTTGGGGTATTTTATTCGTATCTTATTATATTGGGTTAATGTGGGGTTGCAGAGGTGATTTTTATTGTGACTGTGTATTTTGTGTGGACGGATCCATTTTTGGATGGTTCGGACAACCTAGGATCACTGTTTATTAATTATCGGTTTTTGGATATTTGATATTATAAAATACGGGGTTTTGCGATTTATTAAGTTTTGGGAATAAGGATATATAAGACTGTATTAAGTAGAAGCATTATTTCATTTTGGTTTGGGGTTAATAGCTTTATTTTAACCTAGTAAATGTTAATGTTAGATTTGTGGCTGTACTATAAAGGTACAAAGAATTGATATTTTCGAGTGCTGGATTTGTGACATACCCGGAAAAGACAGGCAGTAATTCGGCTTGTGTGGGATTACCTAGGCTATTTATGGCATGAGCTCCCATGAACTTCGCGTGAAGAAACAACTGTGTGACGTCTGTGTGGATTTTGACCGTCTGATGTTTATGTGTTGACGCGGATGTTCCGCTAGGAGTGGGCTACGCACAAATTAGTTCCGGCAGAAACTTTGGGGTTATGTAGATCCCTGCGCCAGTGCATATAATGGCGTGTCTGGCGTTCAGAGCTTGTCTTATTGTTTTATCGGCAGAACACTGATCTACTAACGCCCAGGGTCGTTTTACGTGACATGGTTTCCGTAACGAACAGTTAGAGATCGTCTTCTTGCTTGTACTACGAAAGTCCGTTTGTCAACTTGCAATTAGTGTCGTGATTACTCGATCATGGTATCGTAATACGAACGAGCGGTGACTAATCTTTAGCTATCCACTGAGCTCTTACGGGCTATTGGAGGCTACGATTTTTCATGGGTCCATCCATACCATGGGCTGTCGGTAATAACTTGCCACGCCTAAAGGATAATCCAGTCGTAAACATTTCATCGAAGTCATGCGAGAATGGAGAGGTGAACGTGCCGTAACAGAAGAAAGTAGAATGAACCAGTCGTAACGTGTGTAGATATTTTGTGTACGGACGGTACAGTGTATATACATAGGTGGCTTTTATGCCTGGGTCTGATATGACCGGAGTGTTTTTCTTGCTCTCAGAGCCTAAATTCAGTGGCAAGGTACTGGATAAAGTTTGAGCACGAGTGTATGAAGGGTATTTTGTTGTATATTTTGTATATATGTGTTTAGTACAGCCAATAGATTATCTTTTTAAAATCCATGTGTGGTTATATTCCTGTCTTGCATGAACCTGGTACATCAGCAAACGCATGCCAAATGCCCTACGCCTGGGATATGGAGTTCCATAGTCGGGGCAACAGTTATGTATCGTATTTTATCCGATTTTATTCAGGAAGACCCATATGGTCGACTTTGGCGCCCATTCAAAGTCGGGAAGTAACGTTAAAATCACTTGTGGCCTGTATTTTAAAGGCAGTAAATTCTGTAGGTTTGTGGTAAATGAGGGTAGTTAAAGTTAAATCAACTCTAGCGAGGAGAATGAGAGTGTTTCATTGTGATACGTTAACTTATCTGAATGTGTGTATTTTTGTCTTTATTTGATTTGAGTAACCTGCTAGACGAATGAAACATGTCATCCTTTTAACTCCACTTGTAATCTGTGCAAATGATAATTAATCATAGAATTTTTCAGGTAGAATCTCACCCACAATGCTAATCACAGACAGTTACTGCCCTAATCCACGAAGGTGTGGCTGCTACTACTGTGATATACTTTAGCGATAAGCTCCCCCAATATATCATAGTAGCAGCCACACGTTCCTGCTTAATATTTGTGTCACATGACAAAGTACCATTTAATTGTTCATAAGGCAACACTGTAAAATGGCTTCAAAGCTTTCTATACAGGAGTAAGTTTCCAGTAGTGTTATCCACTAGGTAGTGCTACATGTGCTGGGTAACCTTCTGCTAGCACACAACCTATATATAATGAATGGCCTTGAAATAAAAACATAAAATACTCTGCATGATAAAGTCTTAATTTCTTTCATGAAGATTAAAATAGCAATGAAATTAAGATTAAAGACACGAGAAAATAGCATTTTGAAATGGATTTTGTAGCACTTTAATTTTGAAAAATAGCATTTTGTAGCATTTTGAATTTTAAAAATCAGCATTTTGTAGCATTTAAAAGTTAGTCACCATGTAAGATAAGAATTCAAAATTAATAAGCACGGGAACAAATTCAAACATGTGCAGGATTGGATATTTGGGCGTTTCTGATCAACGGCATTGGCATTTATCGCACATACAACAGATGTTTAACTAAATAATGAAGAGCGCATGGGACGCAGAGAATACCTTGTATTTTGACCATGGCCTCCCCGATTACCCCACTATGACACTAGGCCACGCAGTGAAATCTAAATTAGAAGGCCTTGGAACTCAGTGCAGGTGCGATGCTATCCTTGCCTAATTGGTCAAACAACTGTTTCTTGAGCTCTGATTGTTGGGAGAAACTGTCCCATAATGAAAACTTGTATTATAATGAGCCTCATATATAGTAGTTTTCTGACAGTTAAATATTTACATTTCGACATTGTCGAACATAAATACTGTACTATCAACCTGTCATGTTATAGATGGACATGCACGCCCTGCTGGATGACAAGGTACGCAAGAAACTGACTTCTCAGGAACGTGCCATGAAGACGCCGTCAGGAGCCAGCAGTGGCTACGAGAGTAACAGCTCGACCGGTTCGGGCAAGAAGAATTCCTCCCGCCGTCTCTTTGGCTTCTTCCAGCGATGACCGGCTGCAAATAGAGACAAGTGTTGTGAGTGATCTCTCTATGACCTTACAGACATAAAGAGAGGAACACAAGTGTTATGTTGTTATGCTCAGCTAAATGTGATTCCCTAGAGATATAGTGGTTGTCCCTTACCATGGACACTCCTCTCATTTCTTGTCTAATAAGCAACATTCTCACAACTCCTAACCTGGGCATAAGAGGATACTTTTACTGTCACTTATTCTTGCAGCAGTCAGGGATGATTTGTTTTACTTCTGAGCAGATTATGGTATTATACCGTATTTGATAATTTTTGGATCATTTTATGAGCAGTTACAGAATTGTAGCTGAACTCACATACTCCATACAAGCCTAAGAATTCACCTCGTATACACATGTTGTGATCTAACAATAATTATTAACTGAAAAGCTCAGAATGTGTTTTTGTGAAGGTTAAGTCCCATTGATAGATTTTATAATCAAATATTAGAAGAAAGTGTGAGAGAAAGAAAAAAGAACACCTTTTCACTAAACAACATTTAAAAGACACTAGATTGCTAAATTGGCAACATTGCACAGGCATACATGTAAAGGTCAAACTGCCAAATGATTAGAATTCCTCATTAGAATTCCAACCACTGAACAGATTTCAAGAATTGGAACTAATGGGCTTCAGACAAACTTCCACGACATCTAGGCATCTCAAAGCAGTAATCACCTCTATTCATGAACACTTGGTTCATTTTCATAATATAAAACACATCAAAATTGAGGAAATCAAAATTTGTCACTTCAGCAAATTCCTTGCCGTTTAACAGTCGGCCCATTAGTTAAGAAAAGGAAATGCCTGGTGCATTTTATGTTGAATACTGGCATCCAAACTGCCCCTATGAGTATAATTCACAAATGAAGAAGACAAAGACTGTTGTATGCTTGGGAAAACGTAGAAAAATTGCTTGTTAACCTCAGATATAATAATAAAACTCCTAATAGTAGAGTAAAATTTGTGGGTACAGACAATCTGATGTAAAATCACAAGTCAATGGGGAACAAACATGAAGGAGCCAATTAGAGAACGACCTGAAAAACATTTCCTCATCTACTTGATCTTTTTAATGCTGATTGTTTGATTGATTGTTGTTCCCAATAAGACAGGAAACAGCTGATGTATGATGCCACAGCTTAGACAAGAAATGAAAGCTTTAAGACTGTTGTTAAACGGGTAAGCGACAGCTAATCTACTGTGTTGATAGGGAGATTCAGTGAGCTGATCACATATACGGGTGAAGGTCCCAACAGCAAGCTCCGTCCAGAACAAATGAAAGCTGACAATCCCAAAGATGATAATCTTGCTTTAAAACTTGTTGTATAAATGTTTCAAGTAGATCATTCCTAATCTTCATGACACTATTGCATTTTCTCTGTATTTTTATATTAAAAGAAAGAGAGAATTATTATTATTAATTTATTGTTTGTTTATAAACATTTAACTAAACTAAGTTGTGTACATTCTAAAATATAATATGAAGAGTCTATTTATTATGGACAGTCAGTTCCATTGTGATATCAAATGTTTGAAACTACAGTATATGTTAACAAATCACTTTTCTGACTGTGTTTTCAGTCTGGTTTGGAATTATGTTTCAGACATTACAAGGTGATGAATCAGTAATACTAAATAAAAATCTAGGAAGGAATGTTGTACCTGAAAGGAAAGAACATCCTGCTAGGAAAATAAATATTTCAACAATGTTCAATAGGTTTGAAGTCCAAAGCAGCTAGTCTTCCTTAACCAACCACTAACAACATATCGCTCTTCTGTTATAATAATGCAACAAGTTTAATTTTATTAAGGTAGCCAATAGAGCTCTGCAAGATTTTGACCCTATGAAGAGACAGCAGAACCAGTTCCAGTCAGTTGTATTAATGAACCATCTTTACCGTCAAGAATTTTAACTATTTAGGGTTAATTTTCCAGACGACAGGAACTTCTTTCACAATGCATGTGAGAAACCGAGCGACTGCTGCACTAATAACTATGAACAACATACAGCATTTGCGTAAACTATCTTTAGTTACTGCTATGAAGCTCTTTGTTTCCACACTGACACCTATTTCAACCTACGGTCTGGAACTGATCTGGCCTCATCTGACCAAAACCAACTTAAAGGAAATAGAGCAAGTAAAGTCTATCTTCCTAAAGAAAGCATTGTGTGTATCGAAATTTACTCCGTCCCGGCTAATGTATGAGCTGACTGCAGAGCCATTCTGTATTGAGCAAATCAGACTACAAATGCAGCTTCCATCTAGCGCTGCCTATCAGGAACTTCTTGCGGAATTTCAATTAATAAAGAAAGAAATATGGTTGGACTTTTATGGGACAGAAGCGATGTTATCGTCTGATTGGAAGAGAGCAGACTACGATTTACGACACACTGTGACGCGTTTTGCAGTCCATGGATTTCACTTCAGGTGTTGCGGAAGAAAAGACTTTCACACTCCAAATGCAGCTACATGCATATGTGAATTGTGTAGCGAGCCCTGTGACCGATATCATGCGGCATACTGTAAAAGAAGATTAACTTCCCTGACGAAATTTTTTAGCGACTGACAGTACCTGCATTGTATTTTTTACTTTTTTCATTGGCCATTGGCTGCATTAAAACTATTATTAATGAACCATCTTTGAAGTTTTGGAAGACCATAAATCAGGGTTGCAGATTGGGACAAGTAGGTGATCTCTTCCGCACATTCTCTTACATACATCATACTCAGACAGATAATTGAAAAGACGTGGGAATTTGATAAGAAGGTATACTGCCTATTTATAGACTTCAAAAAGGCCTATGATAGTGTCAACAGAGAAAGCATCTGGAGGATAATGGAAGAATCGGGAATACCTTTGAAACTGATAGGGCTGACAAAAATGTGCATTGAGAAAACGGAATTTAAAGTGAGAGTTGAAGTCAGGGAATCTGAATGTTTTACTGTGGAGACGGGTGTCAAACAGGGAGATTGCATATCGCCCAGCCTGTTTAACTTGGTTTTGGAAAAAGCACTAAAAAGAGCATCATCGATTGGAAGAGGTACGATTGTAGGTGGTGAAGTGAAACTCTTAGCGTTTGCCGATGACATTGTGGTTTTAGCGGAGGAGGAAGAGGAACTAAAAATAACAGCTAAAGTTCTAATAGAAGAAGCACAAAGAGTGGGTCTGAGGATCAATCAAGATAAGACAGAGTATATGATTGTAACCAGAAACAATGAAGAGGAAACAGAGGGAGTACTGGCAATAGAAGATATGGAATTTAGGAAGACTAGGTCTTTCAAATACCTAGGGAGTGCAGTCAATGCCAACAACAACATGGAGGAGGAAGTAATGAACCGGCTAAAATCTGCAGAGAGGTGTCTCTTCTCAATGAATCAACTATTTACCAGCAGGCTCTTAACGAAAACAACAAAACTCCGCATTTACAAGACAATCGTGCGACCAGTATTAATAATGTATGGGGCGGAAACATGGACACTGAGAAAGAAAATGGAGAGAAAAATTATAACTTTTGAAAACAAGGTGTTAAGAAAAGTTTTTGGGCCAGTGTCTGAAAATGGAATCTTTAGAAGAAAAATATTGAAATCCACACGTTTAATGAACCTGATGTGACAGCTGTAATAAAGAGCAGAAGAATTGAATGGCTGGGACATGTCCTGAGAAGAGAAGAGAAAATGGTGAAGACAGTGCTAGAAGGGAAGCCACAAGGTACGAGACCCTGGGTAGACCAAAACTGAGGTGGATGGATGGAGTCAAGAAAGACCTGGAGACACTGGGAGCCAACGAGAACATGGCTAGCAACAGAGACCAATGGAAGAGGCTATAAAGTGAGGCAATGAACCGACTTAGGTTCGTGTGGCCAACGAAGTAAGTAAGTAAGCAAGGTGATCTATTCCAATTCCAAAGTTCCGCTTGCACTGCTACCTAGCAGCAGCTTGCATTTAATTAAATTTAACAAGCAATTGCGAAGTATACAAGAGATCTTTTACAAACTGACATTGTATGATGATCTGTCTCTCTTCTGAATGGGTGCAGTTCCACAATGTGAAAATTGAACAGAACTCAATTGGTTACCTTTATACAAACAGAAATCAATTGGTTACCTTTATACAAACAGAAAGTATCCACTATGTCCCACAATGATAAGGAGGACACCATCTAACACGGCTTTCTGCTTTGGAGGACAATCCTGAGGAGTTGAGAGATCCATTCTCCTTCCACATTGCATGTAATCAATTCTAAAACTTCTAAAAGAAAGAGCAAATGTTCTCTCTTACAGGTTGGTACTATTGTAAATTCTGTAAATAGCTGTTTTAAAACTAATTCTAATGTGCAAATTGTATCCCGTTAGGATATGAACTAGATGACTTTTTTATTACCTAGATACAGAGAGCACATGATAGTTAAAAGAATTCTAAAAGAAGGAAAGAAGGTGGAAGGTAGTGACCCCAAGTTTAGTAAGGGAAGCTACGTTCCACTTTCTTTCCTTCATTGTTATGTATAAAGTGGATCATATTAAGTGATCCAATAACAGAATTTTATTTAAAAAATAACAGGAAAGTGCACAGTTTTCATTTCCAGTATATGCACTTGGTGACACAGGTTGGAGAATACTCAAGAACTTGATGGAAAGTCCCATAGTGATGCATCACAAGAACCATTCAGCTATAAGCTCATACCAGAAGCAGTAGAGGATAGAGGATTTATAAAGCCCTAGCAATTTCTGTGTGCAAGCAACACGAAACATTTGGTCATGTAGCCCCGTGTACTTTGCCTGATAACGTGTGTAATTGTGGTGTCTGTATTAGTGTGTGTATTTGCAATCCAGATGAGAATTGGGAAGGAGGTGGCTGTAGTCTTAAGTTAGGAGCCATCCCGGCTTTTGCCTGGAGTAAAAGTGGGAAACCACTTCAAGCCAAAGCATCAAACAAATGAACATCAACGTCCGCACATCATCCATGACATCATCGACTGCACTAAAACGTTTCCCTAGACACGTACGTGTTGGGATACATACCTCGAAGGTGGTTGGGAGAACATGCATGATGAGGTGCTTGGAGCAGCCATCTAATTTCATCAATAGAAATTGAAATTTCTCCAAGTTCTCAAGGTTCGTTCTGAACATTTTCTACTAACTGGTCTTTATGGGTGGCAGACTTCTTTTAGGAGATTATACAAGGAGATATCTGAAAAGGCAGATAAAGGCAGTTACGTTCTTATTGAAATTAAACCTATCATTTGAAAAAAATCTCCTTCCTCTATTACCACTGTATATTGATCTCAAAAGTTCCACAACCCTTCACTGTTTACAAACCTTCTCAAAAGGGTTATGACAGCACACACTGGCTTCAATTCCTGGTCAATGCATGTGAGATTTTTGAAGTGAAAGTCATGTTTTGCAAGATTAACAGCACCATAAAACTAAAAGCTCCCTTCCTTTAAACTTCTCACAAACCAAGTTTTGAAGCCATATTTTCAGTGTTATCTAGCTAAATCTCATGAGCTCTCTCCAAACTGTGTCACAAGTATCAATGTGTGCAATATTTTGTGTATTTGTCGAGTCATCAGTTTATTTTCTGTATATGTTTCAGGACTATCACCAAAAGTGCAATTAAAATAATTGTTTCCTCTCCTTGCAATATTGTACATTAACAGATGAAATAAAGTAGTTTATTTTAAACAATATTACTGTAGTTTCTTCTCAATACCTTAACAGTCAAAATACTCTAGTACAGGGATTCTCAAACCTTTTAAAAATTGTACCCCTAAGTTATGACTAGTTTTCTATTGTACCCCCACTATATCTTTTTCAAAATTAAGGTTGAAAGTTACTGACATGTGGCAAAGTACAGTATTTACATTTAAATAATTCAAATGTTGTAGTTTTAACATAATGCGTTTTGGTAACGTTAAGATCAATAAAAAAAAAAAGAGGTTTACCATTACAATTGCAATCAAACCTTTTAAAAATAACGAAAAAAGTATTAACATTATCTGCAAAATTAAATAGACTGCTTCGATTTGTGAGCGAGATAATAAAATAATGCCACGTATTACATCGTTGTGCAAGTTACTTAAGTCGAACAAGAATGTCGCAACATTAACAGTCACAAACGTATTATGTTTCGATCCTTGAAATCAGAAATAATCATCAACTTCCATTGTTGATGATTCACAGAGTCATGTGTTAAGGTAACAAGTAGTTCCGTGATGAACTAAAGAGCCTAGGTTTCTTAAAATTTAAAATTCATGCCAATCTATATACGGTATACCTATCTAGACTAATGACGAAATTAAGTTGGTAATACTAACATTTCTAAGTACTGAAGTTTGAAATACACCTGAAATAGTGTAGCCTAATAGAGTAACTTTCAAGAGTTGGCAGCCCTGGTGACTCTGAATATATTCTTATTTCCATCTCTTAAGGTATAATTTGGTTGAAGTGTAATGCATTGTATGCTGTATGATATTGGATTCATCAGTGCGCGTACAATTCATGTAACTTCTATACTATTCATTGGATTTCAACCAAATTTCATCTGTTTCTTATGGCTAGCCCGGATTCCAATCCAGCATATGTACTATGTGTAAAAATATTACGATCTATTATAAAAGAAAAGACTAGGATTCTTTGGGCACATCATGAGAATGCCAGATTCACGTCTTCTAAAACAACTAGTGCAGTACAATCTTGCTTCAAAAAACACAACAACTGAATGCCGATGGTTAAAAGAAATCAGAGAGGACTTAAAAGAAATTGGCCTAACAACAGAAGATGCTGCAAATAAGAAAAGTTTAACTACAGCACTTAAAAATATGACGTTTCATTTTCCACTCACAAAGAAGAAAATTCCTACAAGAATATTTTCTGCCGAAGAACGGGCAAGACGATCAATACGCATGAAGAAGTACTGGGAGGACCGCAAGGCTCGTACAGTTCCTACAAGTCGACGAACTAATGGTTGGGTAAAGTGATCCTTTGTGGTCTCAAAAGAAGAAGAAGAGAAGTGGTAATTTTGGATAAAATCCGTTTATTAGTAAAGAAGTTACATGCAACTAAAAATTGAAACTATTAAAAAGCTTAGAACCATGTTGGCAGCATTGAGGTATATTCATCATCATCATCTTGCACAGTTTCCAGCCACTGGCCGGGTCTGTTTGGAACACAAGCCTCTCCAACGTCTTCTGTCTTCCCACCATCTCTCAGCCTCCACCCTTGTCCAGTCTTCTCCTGACTTCTTCCACCCCCTTCAGCCACCTGTCTCTCGGTCTCTTTCCTTCCCACTTTGTTTCGTGTACCCTCCTGGGTATCCTCTTCTCCTCCATTCGTTTTACATGTCCATACCTTCTCTATATCATCCTGTAATGGTTCCTCCTTCATTAATTCTCTGGTCCTCTCATTTCTTATTCTGTCCATCTTTGTAGCTCCAATACTGCTTCTCACTGGCCTGTATTTTGCTCTTCTCCCTTCCTTTCATAACCCAGGTCTCCGAGGCATACGTCAGGATAGGGACATAGTACGTCCGATATATGATCTTTTTGCTGTTCTGAGGGACATCCTTGCTCCATTAACATGCTTCTCACACTCCTCCGGAATGCTTCTGCCTGTCTCTCCCACTCATTTCTCTATCGTTTCTTCCATTATCTTGTATCAGGCTTCCCAGATAAATAAAACTCTCCACTTTCTTCTGCTGTTCCCCACCAATTGTTATTCCCGTTGTGGTTCTTTCCTTCTTCCTTGTTGTGATCACCATCTCACTCTTATTTATGCTAAATTTCATCCCATATCCTTGTATTATTCCTTCCCACATGTCCAACTGTTCCTGTACCACCTCCTCCTTGTTTCCCCAAATCATCTGCAAACACCATTGCTTTCATCTTTCCTTCCCCAATTACTTGTGCCACTCGGGTCATTATGTCATCCATCACCACAATGACAGTGCACTTCCTTGTTTCAGGCCGTTTCTCTGTTCCAACCAGTCCGATCTCTCTCCTCCCACTTTCACACAGCTCACGCTTCCCTTGTACATCTCCTTTATCCTCTTTATAGACCATTTCTCAACTCCTCTATCCTCCAGGGACTTCCATACTTTGTTTCTGCATACACTGTCATATGCTTTCTCAATGTCCAGGAAGGCCATCAGTAGATCTGTTCCATACTCATAGTGCAGTTCATGTAACTGCCTTACAGCAAAAATCAAATCCACTGTGGACCTTCCTGCTCTGAAGCCATGTTGTTCTTCCCTCATTCTATCCTTGTCCTAATTCTCCTTTCCAAAACTTTCTCGAAGATCTTTGCACAATGACTCATCAGTGTTATTCCCCGATTACTTTTCATTGTGGTGATGGATGACATAATGACCCGAGTGGCACAAGTAATTGGGGAAGGGAAAGATGAAAGCAACTAGTTACTCCAAATTAATCTAGAATGTCAGGTACTATACATGTGCAAAGTTTAGAGCTGATAGCTTGTATAATTTCTTTCTTCGGCTTTTCCCAATTAATTGGGGTTGCCCGAGCCAACCAGGCTCATTTGGGTTTTGGCCGGGGATTTAAGGCCGGATGCCCTTCCTGACGCCACGTGATTTTTCAGGTGAAAATTCCACCCCACTGTCACCGGGATTCGAACCCCGGCCGGCCGGAAGACGAGTAGCTAAGCCACTGCGCCACCACGCTCCCCAGCTGATAGCTTGCATACTTTCTGATATATTGGTATTAGGATTAAACAAATAGAGAGAGCATTTATAAACAGTTGGCAGCCCTGCTGGATCTTATGAATACGCATAGTCATAACTGGTATGGTATACAAAGCACACACGAAATTTGGTTGAAATCCATTTGTTAGTATAGAAGTTATATGCATTTAAAACTGGACCTATCAGCAGGCTTAGAATCGTGTTGGCATCACTGATGTATATAAGTTACACCAAACTAAGTTAGAATGTCTGGTACTATACGTGTGCAAAGCTTAGAGCTGTTGGCTTGTATACTTTCTGATATATTGATATTAGGGTTAAAACATAGAGAGAGCATTTATTAACAGTTGGCAGCCCTGGTAGTTCTTTAGAATACACACAGTCATATCTTTGTAGTACACATAGTACTTATGAAATTTGGTTGAAATCCAATGAATAGTATAGAGGTTACATGAATTTAGAAATTGGACCTATCGGCAGGCTTAGAATCATGTTGGCAACACTGGCATGTATGGACTCCTGAAAATTAATCGGGAATGTTATTATGAGCCAATTATTATGTGTGCCAATTTAGGAATAGTTCGCATGCATAACTTCTGAGATATCGAACATAGAGTTCAAATTTCAATAGCGATTTTTCAACAGTTGGTAGCACTGACATCAATTTCAAATATGGCCGTGAGATATTCCGGTATAGATCTTTACTCATGCCAAATTTGGTTTCGATAGCTGCAGCCGTTTAGGAGTTGATAGGGGGGACACACAGACAGACAGGACAGGACAGAAAGATTCCCGAATTGATCTCATGTCTACTTTTTCCTCATTTTTGCAAAATGAGAAAAGTAGGCTAAAAATGCAGAATCCCCCAAATGCAGCAAAGCCGAGAGATGACCACGTAGTTCCGCCCCTTAGAACCTCAATAACTAACTAACCTGTGGTAGTGTAGTGCTGTTCCTCAGACTACCAAGAGGAAAGTTAATATTGCACACCTCAAACACTTATCGCAACGTTTCGTTCTTTAGTCATTTTGTCAATTTCTCAATAAGAATCGTTCCTGCCCCTGGGGTACGTGTACCACTGTTCGAGAATCGTTGCTCTAGTAGCATTAGCAAAACTTGGGTCATGACGAATAGAAATAAATAGTGTTCTCACTCACCGAGTTCAACCGCGCCCCGCTCGGCTAGCGCTAGCGGCGCTGATCCCCAACGCTACACAGTCAGCTGTTCAATAGTGGGATACGCGCTGGGCTACGTAAACCTCTTTACGAAGACTGCGGTTACTCTGATTACAACAAATTGTGGGTTTAGACTTATGAATAATACTGTCAAAACGTTAGTATTAATATTCTCTGTCCCCATGTAGAACTATAGTTTAATAACCTCCGTTAGTCGCGCATTGGTCTGACAGCTCCATGGTTCGTTATATTAGTTTTAATATCAAGCCAACAGTTCAAGTTATGATCTTATCGTCTCGTGACATCTTACACCAAACCTTAGTAAGCATTTTTCTGGAGTTGTGAAATGGCGTGCCTAAAAATAACTTTAACACGTGTAATATTTTGTCAGCGTGAGGTTGATAGCACCAGCGCTCCCAATGATGTTACATTCTGTCAGTGAGTGGCAGGTGTGCTGTTATACCGATCATTTGGCTTAGTATGTTGCCTTAGTTAATATCAGTAAGGAGATTGCGCCTTACGAAAACCTAAGGATGCAGATGAAGCGTGTCACCTTCTGCTGAAAGATAACGAATAGCTAGTTCATGATTCAGTAATTTCAAAGGAATTTGTGACTCTGATACTGAAGACAAAGTTGAAACAAGATCCGAAGATCAGAAGGAACGTTAACGGAAGCGAAGAATTGGATGACCGTTTATTTTATTGGCAGGCTGGCCATTATTATTATTATATGTCCGACTCATTCTTGGCCACTTGGCTATCACCACGGAAGTCCGGGTTTGATTCCCAGTTCTGCCAATAAATTCAATACTGGTCTGAGGGCTGGAACGGTGTTCACTCAGCCTCGTGAGGCAAAAATGTTAACAGGCGCGTTCGATTCCTACCTCAGCTATCCTGGAAGTGGATTTCTGTGGTTTCCCACTTCTCCTCCAGGCAAATGCCGGGATGGTACCTAACTGAAGGACACGGCCGCTTCCTACCCAAATCCTACCTCAATTCCAAATACACACACTACTACAGACATCATAATGACACAGGTTATCAGACGAATTCTAAACAAACCCAAACACACGGGGCTACGTGACCACGATGTTGTTAAGTCCCTAAAGAATCAATAACTATTATTATTTTAGGCCTATTATTATTAAGACGGATTTTTTTTTTTCGTTTTAGGTAAGGATGGCACGAAATAGAACAAGTAACCTTGGAAGGCTGCCTTCATTCCGTGATTTTACATCAGTGGATAGACATTTCGGTAAATTTTGAAAAATGTGAGGTACTGATCCTGGTTTTTATTTCCACTTCACGCGAGGAATTTCCACGTTCTCATAGTTCACTACGAAACAGTCCGCCTTTATAATAATTAAATCTTCCGAAAAACGCTCGTCACAGATTCTATTTTTGATCGACAATTGCTTATCTTTCCACGGAATAACTCTCGCCCATTTCGCAAACAGATTTGTTTCTTTTGGCGGTGTGAAAAATGTCTACCATCAGATTTTCTTCGTAACCCGATTTACTTCCAGGAACAAAACATTACGACATTTTCTCGAAACAACAGAAAACTTAGTCGTTTGCATACACAAAGCACTGCACAGACATTCGTAAACTATTACAAAGAAACAAATTCCCTCGAATAATATGACTTCTCGCGCACAGGATATTACAGTACTAACCTCGTGCTTATGGTTCGTCGCGACTTCCGCGCCACACACTGGCTGGACCATGAACTACAATGCTTAAGTAGCGGAGTGATGACACTGTTTATTTCTATTCGTCATGCTTGGGTACAATAGAAGAAAAATCACAGAATAATAAGTGGTTGTTGAATCTTTTAGAGAGGGGCAGATGACCTCGTAGTTCCGCCCCTTAAAACAACAATAATTGACTAACTAATCTTTTAGAGCAGGCTTGCTCAAACCGGGCATTTCAAAGGGTGAGCGCCCGCTCCATGCACGGCCGGCAAGCGGGCAAAGTAGCTGCGTTCAGTCTTGGCAGCGTAAACCAACCGATTGCATCACTGCAGTGACAGTGAATATGGAGTCAGCCGAGAAGAGACCAAGTTCTAGTGCAAATAGCGTGCAACAAAATCCCAATGGGAAGGGCAGTGGCTTTTTGTGCCATTGTTTAGTATGTGGACATTCTGTGATAGCTAAAAAATATAACGTTGAGCGGCAGCTATAATGTCCTCTGCTTTAAAACTTTGCAAATCGAGACATCAATCACAAATGACAGATAGCCATCTGACTGCACACCAGACATTCCCTCGCTTACAGCAAAACATGGGACATATACATTATATTGTACACACGTGAATGCCTGCATTTTTGTAATGTAATGTAAATACATTGTCAAAAATAAAACAGTAAAGTTCGTTTACTGTAATGCACTTTCTTGACAGTTCTCGCGGGAACAAATACTCCTACTGGACAGATCAATCCGCCGCTTGCAGCCAATAAGCCATCAGCCACATGGCAGCCAGCAATGGCCGCGTGTATTCTGTCAAGGGGTGAACAGCTCTTATGAGTTGCCTAAACCTACATTCATCTCGCAATATCAATTCATTGCCTTTTTTAAAAGGAAACTTGCATTTCTTTGTGGCATTTATCAAATAATCGTTCTAACAGCACACATGAAACCCACAGACGGCTCGCTGACAGAATGTTACAACATTGGGCACGCTATCACACATCAGCTGATAACTTAAATGTTACACGAGTGGAATTATTTTTAGGCTCATCATTTCACAGCTCCAGGAAAATGCTCACTAAGGTATGGTGTAAGATATCCTTAAGACGATACGATCATTACTTGAGCTGTTGGCTTCATATTAAAATAAAATGTTCAAAAAATTTTGCCATGTAAGTTAACTTTTAGGCCTACACAAGTTATATTTTAGGCCTAATCTTTAGTGAAAATAATTCACCTGGCAACTGTCCTTGGGGGAAACCAAGAGTGCTGTTGCCATTTCTCTTACCTTCAAAGAGAGAAAAATAAAATAAATATCTTGAACAAGAAATTCCGTATCTGCTTCAGACTCAATAGTCAAAACAAAGATGTCCGACCTGGAGACCTCTCAGGCTACATATTTACTCAACATTTAAAAGCACTATATATTTATCTGAAAAGTGAACATGCGTTCAAATTGAAATAATACTTTCAGACAACTTTGCGCAATATTATCAATTATAATTATTATCTACGGTACTATGTATTTGTCAAATACCACTCACTCATTCATTCATCACGAAATCGCAGAAACCACCAAACGGATTGGAATGAAATTTGGTATGCAGCTTCCTAAAGGGCCGTAGGTGCTCGCTAAGAAAGGTTTTCAAAAAATTCACTCGGGATCATGGTTAAACCGCGAAAACAGCGATTTCTACTATATACAATGAAGAAAATGGAAATTGCAACACCCAGAAGGAGTGGTGCTACATTGCTGCAATTGAACATGCAGGACGAGTGTTCGGTTGTGATTCGATGATTACACTTTCAGGTCCCTCTGACCGCAAGTTTGGACAACAATCAATACAGGATGTGCCCACAATACATGTGCTGCAATACATTGATGAATTCGGCAAGGCATGGAGTCAATAAGGCCCTGGATCGCTTCCTGAGGAATTGTGGCCCATGCTTGCTGCACTGCATGGGTCAGTTGTTCCAGAGTTGTGGGTGGCTGAGGACGGTTGGCCAGTTGTCGACCCATCATGTCCCACACATGCTCAATAGAACTGAGGTCCGGGGATCTGGCGGCCCATTCTAAGGTTGTGATGTCGTGGAGAGCTTCTCTGGAGATCCGTGCAGTGCGAACCCGGGCATTGTCCTGCTGAAGCATCCCATTAGCAGTGTTCGCCACTGGATTGAGTACCCTATCAACGTACTGTCGAGCAGTCATAGTGCCCTCAACAAACACTAATTGTGATTTCACATTAAAGCCAAGAGCTCACCAGACCATAATGCTTGGTGTTGGCCCTGTGTGCCTCTTGACAATAAGGTCTGGGCGGCCCCTCTCCCCGGCACGTCGGCGCACACGATTCCGGCGATCACTGCGGGCAAGACAGAAGCGCGATTCATCACTAAAGACGACCCTATGCCATTCGTCGACCCACGTCGATCGTTCTCGACACCAGGCCAGCCTTACACGTCGCTGTTGTGGCGTCAATGGAACACCTTCTGCAGGGACACGGGATCGTAAGCCAGCTGAATGCAGGCGATTACCAACTCTTTGTTGTGTAACGTGGGGTGCCACAGCTGCTCGAATTTACACTGCTGTTGCTTGGGGTTCCATCCGGGCCATCCGAATGATGCGGCGATCCTCTCTCACAGTTGTCTGTCGCGCTGGACCTGTGCCAGGTCATTTGACCACTGCTGCCATACACGTTGTACCGTAGATGCCTGTCGGCCAACACGTGCACCGACAGTCCTTAGCGATAATCCAGCCTCACACAGCCCAATTATCCGAGCCCTCTCAAACGGCGACAGTTGTTGATAGCGTGAACTTCTCTGTCGTCGAGGCATGTTTGACGGGGAACACTTCACTGCACAGACTGCAAGTCAACTACGCTACACCAGAGTTCGCATACTGGAGTTGATTCCTCCTCGACCAATCACGTGGGGAGACTTGTAGCAACAATCCAATGGGTCTGAACACAACACAAACGACCAATGCCTTCATGGTGTTGCAATTTCCATTTTCTTCAGTGTAAGTTCTGTAGAAGGAAACAAGGAAAGCCAGTCCCAGGTTATTCTGGTTTGAAAAAAGATCAGACCCTTGGCAGAGTTTACACCGTTCACTCTGGTAATGCCAAGTGCTACTACCTCCGCCTCCTTTTACATAAAATCCCTGGCCCTCAGTATTTTACTGATCTCAAACCCGTGGCAGGGGTGGTTCAACCAACATTTCAAGCGGCATGTAAAGCACCTGGCTTGCTAGAGGATGATGCGCAATGGGACCGCACACTAGAGGAAGCGTCCTCCACCGACTCTCCCCACAAGATACGCGAGCTGTTTGCCATCTTACTGGTGTTTTGTCAAGGGAGTGATCCCATCATGTTCTGGAAAAAACACAAAGACAGCCTCGCGGAAGATGTGGTGGGAGAGGTTCAGAGGCAGTGTGCTGATGTCAACCTGGTCATGGGTGTTATCTACAACAGGTGTCTGGTGCTTCTTGAGGATTTAGTACTAAAAATGTCTGGTCAACAACTAGAATGCTTTGGACTTCCGTCGCCTCCTAGAGAACAAGACTCCGTCATTGTTCACCGAGAATATGTCAGTGAACTATCTTATGACATAATTAAGTTTTCCAAAGTGGTTGCTGATAATGTTCCAAAATTGAACAACGAGCAGAGATTGGCCTACGACGAAATAGTTTGAAGTGTTTCAGAATGTGGTCAGCTCTTTTTTCCAGATGCACAAGGCGGAACTGGCAAAACCTTCCTGATTAATCTCCTGCTCAGTACATTTAGAAGTCGACAGAACATTGCCATCGCAGTCGCCTCCTTTGGTATTGCAGCAACCCTATTGGATGGTGGAAGAACAGCTCATTCTGCTTTCAAGCTCCCTCTTAACCTCTGTCACGCTGCATCTGCCCTTTGTAACATCTCTAAGCAAAGTGGCACAGCTCGCGTGCTGAGAGAGACAAAACTCATTGTTTGGGATGAATGCACAATGGCGCACAAAGGAGGAGTCGAGGCATTGTACAGAACACTTAGGGACATTAGGGGTAACAACCAACTGATGGGTGAAGTCACAGTACTTCTTGCCAGTGACTTTAGACAGACTCTCCCTATTATACTCCGTAGAACACGGGGTGATGAAGTAAATGCCTGTCTAAAATCGTCTTACATATGGCCCAAAGTCACATCAATTCCCTTGACTGTCAACATGCACGTACACCTCCTTGGCGATTTTATGGCTGAGGAATTTTCCCGTTACCTTCTAAGCATTGGCGATGGAAAGTTGGAGGAAAATGACGGAAAAATAACTATTCCAGCTCAACTGTGCGAAGTTGTTGACAGTTTAGAGAATTTGATCGAAAAGATCTATCCCCAAGTGTTTGTAAATTCCAACCTTGATAATTCATGGATGGAAGAAAGAGCTATTCTTACCCCAACAAATGACTGCTGATAGTATAAATATCGCCATCCCTTAAAAAGTTATCAACAACAAAAATGGTATACGAATCATTAGACTCAGTTGCAGAGGTTGAAGATGCAGTTCATTATCCTGTGGAGTTTTTAAACACTCTTAACCCACCCGGAATACGGCCTCATGTCCTGATCCTCAAGGTTGGTGCTCCTGTCATGTTATTGCCCAATCTAAACCTTCCTAAACTCTGCAATGGAACCAGGCTGCAGGTTAAAGCTCTGCATACATTTGTGATCGAAGCCACCATATTTACAGGTGTTGGCCAAGGCGAAACTGTCTTCATACCCCGCATTCCTCTAATCCCATCAGACTACCATTTTCAACTGAAACGTCTGCAGTTTCCTTTGAAAGTCTGTTATGCCATGACAATTAACAAGGCTCAGGGGCAGAGTTTAAAAGTAGCTGGTGTGGATCTGAGAAGTGACTGTTTCGCACATGGTCATGCATGCTGGCATGCTCCAGAGTCAGTTCTTCTGGTGGCTTAGTCATTCTGCAGCCTGAGAGAAAGACCAGAAATGTAGTTTACCGAGAAGTGCTTAGGCGTTCAAAACACTCTCGATAAACATGGCAGTAGGCTAGGGGACCTGCCTTAAATCAAAGCTCCCCGTCGTATATTGCACCTGATTTTCAATTTCAACGCTCCATATTGCCGGCATTATCTTTCACTACGGGAAGAATCTATATAACTAATGTTATAACGGGATTCCAAAAATTATTGCGGGCGAAGCCGCGGGTAACAGCTAGTAATTTAATATAGTAATCACTTTATTTGCACAGGCGCATGAACACGGTAAAAAGCGTCCATTATCAACCGCACACCCATGGCACGAGCACGTGGTTCTTCAGTTTGATAATGGAAATATCTGTTCCCGAGAGAAACTGGAAACAGTTTGATAAGGCAACGTTTCGGTCTGGCCGACATAATATGTTCCCAATATATTCCCAATTACTGGGACAAGTGAGAAAATAACCTGAAAAAACCTACATGTGATTAAAACATGTATATATTTGTTATGGACTACAGATTATAAATTGAGTCTTTCCTAATGAAAGTTGGCTACCCTAGCTGTCAAGGAAAGTGCAAAGTTACAGTAAACGAAGTCCATTAGATCGAACCTGCCGCCCCTGAATCTCTATCGCATCTGGGCATGACACACTACTTGCAATGCCTGCCCAGTGAGACCTATGCATACAGGTAAGCGTCTATGCCTGCTCGGCTGCACTGGGCCAGGTTAAATGGGCACCCAGTTGACCACCTCTGTTTTAGAGGCTTTGTGATATTGTGAAACATGTCATTGTGAAGGCTGTACTTGTATGAGTATTCGTAATTGAGGTTGATCTTAATTTAAATACCATCCTAGGATTTGTCTGGAGTAGAAGTGGGAAACCACTTCTAGGATGTCTGAGATACGATTCGAACTCACCTCTTCAAATTCTGCCTCATGACAGTGAGTGAACTCGGTTCCAGCCCACAGACCATAACTTAATTTCTCGTTAGAGCTGGGAATTGAACCCAGAACTCAGCCAAGAATGCTAGTCACTACACCACAAGGTGGAAACAAAATAAAAGGAAGGAAGATTGTAGTTTTACCCGATTGTGAATCTTGGGATTATGAGCCACGGGACCTCATTTTTATGTGGAATCTGAACCACAGGGCATGGTATTTCAATTCGAAAATCTCACATGCATTGACCGGTAAACAAAATAAATGGACAATATGGGTAACATTCTCAAAAATTTTCAACTGAGTAATATACCGAATTTCCTCACACAATCGTCGCACTTTTTTAGCCTAAATTTCGTGGAAAAAAGCAGGGTGCGACGATTATGCGAAAAATATTTAATTTCAAGGAATATACTGTATCATTATTTGCTGCACGGGCCAGTTATTCGCGTAGCGTGATTCTGGCACGAGTCATAGCCTGTAGTCAGGGACAGGCTTCTTTCTTCTAACAAGGTCACAACAGGTTAAAGCTCGCGGAATGTGCTGACGAAGCTGGCCGTTCGCGTCGCGGTTCATAGCCCGCAGGCATAAAGACGAGAATACTTTCTCCTGACAAGATCACGCCAGATTAGGCCTATAAGCTCACGGAATGTGTGCTGGCTGCTCGCGTTACAGTTCATAGCCCGCAGGCATAAAGATGAGATTACTTTCTCCTAACATGATCACCCCAGATTAAGCCTAAAAGCTCGCGGAACGTGCGCTGGCCACTCGTGTCATAGTTCAGAGCCCGCAGGCATAAAGACGGGATTACTTTCTGCTGACAAGATCACGCCAGATTACGCCTATAAGCTCATGGAATGTGCGCTGGCCGTTCGCGTCACAGTTCATAGCCCGCAGGCATAAAGAGGAGATATTTTCTTCTGACGAAGTCGCGGCACAATTACGGCCCAAATACGAATATGCAAATACGAACATGCTATGCGACGATTAAGCAATGAAATTTTATAAACCTATTTTAGTGTTTGAAAAGTGGGGTGCGACGATTATGCGAGGAAATACGGTACTACTGAAATTCCTTACATGAATATTTGATCCATGCTTGAAAAAAAAAAAGAAAAAAAAAACAAATTCTAGGGAAAGAAAACTTTTGTTATCTGAACTAAACATTCGCAGCAACAGCGCAGGTCGATCAGCAATAGGTTTGTTGCATGATTTTACAAAACATTATGACAATTCTAGGATTTTGTTTGGGACACAGGTATCCAAATTGCTCAACCAACAGGAAGAAGGCTGAATGATTTATATCCTATCAAGAAAAATTTTACATTTTGTTCGATATCCTCAACCGAAACATAAAATGTGTGGGTACGTTAATGAGTAAAAGCAGCAGACACAGTTGTAGAGGGTCGGAAAAACATTTTCATGTGCATTTTATCCATTTTCCTTTGGAAGATTCTCAAATCTCTAGAAAATAAGGGTGAATAAATACATTTTAAAAATATATATACATGACTAACATTAGTGAAGGTCCAGAATGGTTGTTTACAGACCATGGAAAGATTCGAAGAGTCAAGAAGTTTAAATATCTGGGTGAAGTAATCTAAGAGAATGGGCTAGAACAAGAAGCGGGCAATATCCGCATCCTGAAATTAGAGCGAGCGTTCCAACTGACTAAGAACATCTACAATAAGAAGATGCTGAGTATAGGAGCCAAACTAAGGCATTACGACACTGTTGTCAAACCAGAAGGTTTATATGCTTCGGAGACCCTGTGTATGAATCGTACAGGACAAGTCAATCAGCTACTTAAAAGAGAACGCAGTACTACGGAAGATCTTGGGCAACAGATGGGTTGACGGACAGGTTCGACTGAAATCAAATAAAGAAGTATACAGAAAGATGGAACCGATAACAACAACAATTAGAAAGTGAAGATTGCTGTTTTATGGGCACATCTTCCGTATGAATAATGACCGGCTCACAAAGAAAATCTGGAATTTTTACCGAAGATCTCCAAGTTGAAATGGTTCCAAGAGTGTGAGAAAGATGTGAGACAGGTGGGCATTACGGAGGAATAGTTAGGATGGTGAAAGGTTATCAGTGTTTTATGGTGGAGGCAGAACCCAGAAGACGGAGAGGCCCTTCGACAGAGGAGCGGAAGAACAAACTGATAGATGGGCTCAAGAGATACTGGCAAGATGTCAAAGGCAGCAAACGAACAAGACGAAGACACTGAAATGAGAGTGGTTTTTAACACGCAGTCCATAGAGGCTCAGTCGACAGTAAAAAAAAAAAAGTAATAATAAATCTCAAAATAAAATACAGTAAACTCTTTCTAATTCAGACTAATGGGGACGAGGTCTAGTCCAAATTATAGAAATATTGTACTGTACAATTCAAAAGTTGTAAAATCATGCAAATATGCTTTACAGTATCTACATAGCGTACCTTTCCTGGGATTGGTTATCCATCGTTAAAGTCAACTTACTAATGCCAAACTCTGTCATAATACTACTCACTCATTTTGTCTTCTAAACTTAGCAACGTATATTTCCCCCTAACACTCATCTTAGTTACAGTATTCTAGTGAGGACAACAGTACCACACTTCCAAACACTTGTAACCAATCCTACAGATGGAATTTAACACAATGTAACAGTAACTTGTCATGTGGGCTTCACTGAGCAGGCACTGCCTTTGTTGAGTGCTTGTGACCAATAATGATACAAACCATACTTATTATTGGCTGCAAGTGGAGTGGGAGAGGGATTCAACAAAAATTATGTTAAATGGTCTGGCTAAGCTCAGTGTTTCGCTGCAGTATACCATTGGGCTCTTCAGTTGGTGCGGTACACCTCAGCAAGACGCTGTTTAGTGCTCACTGAGTAGGCCAATGCAAGACGCCCAATACACATTATAAAATGTAGTATCTACGTCATGAGCAATGTCAAAGCACTACGGAAGTATCGACTTCATTCCGAAACAAAGCGAAACGCTGTAAATTGTTTGAGCTTAGCCGGACCATTCTACATAATTTTTGTTGAATAATTCTCAGCTCAACGGACCATAACAACATGTTTCTCAGTCGAGAAAATTCATTCGACTAGGGAGAAGATGCGATCCACATTTTGAACAGATGGCCTTCGTGCGATTGATGTCTGGCGTAGTACTGAGGCAATGGAAACCTGTCCCAATTATCCGAATTAGTGAAGCCCGAAACAGTGAGGTTCACCGTACAAAGAATAGCAGAAAGTCTCTTTGGAGTTCCATCTTGTAAACATTTCTGGGAAAAGTAACTTTCCCAACCCTGCTTTAAATACTTGTGGATACCAATACATTTACCTTCATTTGTCAGCTGAAATCTGTTGCCCCAGTGAAAGCCAAGATGGTCATCCTGGCTCCAGCTGTGATAGCAAGGGTCTTCCCCAGAGGATGCCAGAGCAGTCTGACCGCATACAGGTCGCATACCGAGGAGCGGGGCAGTCTCGTCGCATGAGCCCCACTCGCTGGGGTCCACAGGCAGAGGTTAGTGGTGAGACTCGACGAAGCCAGTCGCGTTGAACTCTGGTCCCATCTCACATCTGCAATCAATGCAATAGCTAGAAATATGGCAGGTAGCTTTCTGATACAATTCACCCACATGAGAATTACATTCAAAAAAAGTAAATCTAGATTTATTGACCCAATCAAGTTTATTTAGAAAGAAAAAAAAGGGACTAATTTTGAAAACGTGCATGAAAAAGGTGCACCTTTTAATCTATAAGAATTATTGCAAAATGATGTAAGCTGTATTGAGTGATTCCCCAGAAGCCCACAACTAGTGGGACATGAATTGGGGATCACAGGACCCCAGCTGAGTCCGACATGGTTTCCAGTTACTTGTGCCTTGCTACCTTCATCATCTTTCCTGTCAACCTCCCTTAGTCAACTCTTTTTCCCTCCCGACCCCGACGGTATTAGGGCATCCAAGACCTAGAGATTCTTATTTTCCTAATACTCTCATTCTTTGAGGGGTAAGACCTCTCCTTTTCTTTCCATGGTATCTCCTACCTTCTGCTCAACGAGGCAGGGTGTGTGCAGCCCCATCACCCTCAAGGGATCACAGCTGGTGAGTTCAAGTATTCCTGATCTGGGTCCATTTTTCCTTTGCTTTTCGGGCGGGCCTTCTCCCCTTTCCCATTCCTATCTGCCTTTCATGGCTCTACTGATTTCCGAATCCCTCAGTTCATTCTTCGGGGGCAATCCAAATTTTCACCAGGCTGAGAAATTAGATGAACAGGTAAATCAACCTGTCCTTTATTTCCCTATTTTCTTCCTTCCTCTAGTACGTAAGTTAGTAGTTACACTGTAGTTTTCTATTCATTACCATTTTTCACTATCACCCAAACAGCGCTATAAGAGTGGGAACACATCCACTGATGTGTTTTCCAGGTTGGGCAGGAATAAGCAATTGAGGCTAGTGCGATCAACAATCGACACTTCATTGGTTGCAAAGCAACGCCAATAACATACCCCGTCTAAATCAATAGGTTGAAGTGCTTCACTTTCATTAAATAGATAACTACACATAATTTATTGTGTGTTGCATTTTTGTGCCGGTCAGCGTGTATTGACAAATGAATTATATGACAAGCAATATTGTGTGATTGTATTATTCAAATTTCAACTGTTACTGGTGCTTACATCATTTCTGAGTATTTAGTAACCTTATTCCAATTTTGAACTACCAATATACTGGTTAGTTCTCAGAGAAGAAACCATAATGGTACACCTAGGAATGGATTTCTACGGAGAATACATACAGATATTATTTGACATTGTAATGGTAAGCCTGCTATCTAGTTTATTCAGCTTTTATGCGAGTGGAAAAATTATACTAATTTTTTGGCTAAAGAAGAGCGGTGCAGCTTATATGTAAATATACATGCTAATAATAATTGAAAAATTTTGCAAACTTTTGTGATTCATTGCCACATACCTACGACTGGTTTGCAATGGACGATGATAGAATGAACATTTCCACTCTTGACATCCCAGATCCAGAGTAAGGCCGGCATCGACTCGTCCCGAGACGCCAAAAACCGTCCACAGGGACTGAAGGAGACTAGTCCCACTCCCCGGTTCAAGCGAAGAGCATCGGGATCTGACGTGACTCGAGCGATGGTCATGGGACGCTCCAACACCACCTCGACTACAACGACAGATACAAGGACATTGGAGATAATTCTGAACCATTGGTGAATATGGCAAGGGATGTGCCAGTCACAGCATCAGGCAGGCAGATTGCATGTTGCTAGTGATGAGGAATGTGCAAGTTGTGTGTTTACTAAGAGACACCTGTTAATACTATGATGTTTACAACTCTTCACTGGGATCTTCAATAGCATTGCTATTAGGGTGGTCGGCTTCAGTGGCGTAGTCAGTAGCATTCTGAACTGCTATGCCCAAGATCGCAGGCTGAAACCCAGCCGAAGTCGTCGGGTTTGTAAGAGCGTTAAAATCCTTCAGTACGCCTTCCTTCGGAGGGGAAGTAAAGCCGGCGGGTGGGCCCTTGTCATAGATTTATGGCATGTAAAACAACCTACCACTACAATTGGTAGTGTGTAGCAAATTTTGTAGGTTATATTTGGCTAGTTAGAAACGCTTGGTGTTAGTGACTGGCATTTGGTAGCCAAAGTTGGAACTACTTGGAATTGAACTTGCTGGAAGCCCTCGAGCGTTCAATCTAAGTACCCTGCTATGGCCATTGGCTACCATTCATATATACAGTAGTATACTTATTATCCTTTTTTTTTCTTGAGGAGTAGAAGTTTCATTTAGGGGCTTCAACATTGTGGTGTGCATAGAATTAGTCTGATAACCTGTGGTATAGTGGTGTCTGCGTGTATCTGTAATTAAGACTAGGAATGAAGAGGAGACATCTGTGGCCTTAAGTTGGTAACCATCCCAGTACCTGCCAGTAATAGAAGTAGGAAAACCACTTTCTGGATGGCTGTGGACGGAACTGAAAGCCACCACTACTCAGCTTAGCTAGGGGGTGTGGTCAAGCTGTTTGCCTCTCACCAAGGTGGACCAGGTTAGATTCCCCGTCAATGCATGCAAGATTTTCGAAGTGAAATGCCATGTCCTGTGGTTTGGATTCCACGTAAAAAGAAGGTCCCGTGGCTCATGATCGCAAGATTAACAGTCACATAAAACTGAGCTTCCTTCCTGCCCCATGAGGCTGTTCCAGCCCTCAGATCAGAATTACATTTCTTGCCAGAACAGGGAATTAAACGTGCACCTGGGTGGTGACTATCAACAATGCTAGTCACTATGGCATGAGGTGGACCAGTTGCTACTAACTAATATTATATCTAACTTACAAACTAGAATAAATAATTACATTAATAATTGAATAAATATATTAAAAAAGATCATAAATAAAAACATAAAAAATAAAATAAAAAAGATGAATAGGAGAAATCAGACAGGGAAAATGAAATAAATGGCCTCAATCCTCGACGAATGAGGGACTTGGAATGAAGTGAAGCCATGAAAGGGTCCACCCCAAAGTCGCTGCGGGAGGAGTGGGGGTAAAAAGGACCCAGACCCAGCTCCGGAATCCTTGAGGGTGTAGCACTATCCAGAATGCACCATGTCTAGTGGGTCTACGTCCAGCGCGTCATGGAAAGACAGTTACAAGATGTGAATCACAGTCTTCCCGCACGCCGTATAAGTGCGATCCGTAATTGGTTTCCATTGCCTCAATATTTGTCATACATTATCATTCTTTCCTGGGATCTCTGAGCAGCAAGACAACTACTATGTGAGCGAAGACGCAGCATTTTCTGTTTATTATTATTATTTGAGAAGAATTACGAGTGATGGAGAAATTCCAATAATTTCATAAAAGGACTAAACTTGTAACTGACATCATATTCATGCAATAACTTACTCATTTTTGGCCGAGTCATGACGTTTATGTTATTATATTTACATTTTGAGTTCAGATGGCCAAAAATGCAGTTCCATCAACATCACGAGGCCCAGTATTACCTCTTGATTTTAAGCATCGTGCGGGTCACGCCCCAGGCTAAGCTCGGTAGAACTCGTCTAAAACTCCAATTATTATGACTTTGAAGAGTTCCACGCCACTTTGGTACTCTGCTAATTTGTACTCTGAAAGAGTACCATGTACCATATGTTAACAAGTTTATAACGCGTTTTAAATACATGTATTGACTAGGCAGAACAGTTTCTCTGCTAATACGCCATGAACGTGTTAAGGCCTCAGACAGAAGGCAGGAGATACCGCGAGATAAGATAAGACCCCCCTCGAAGAATGAGGGTATCACGAAAGAAAAGCACAAAGCACCATAATGGAAGACACCATAAGCCTCAGACACTCTAATACTGACCAAGAGAGGTCTGACTTACAGCAAGTTCTGCTGGTCTCTGGTGGTTTCTCCTCATCAGTAGATGCAGGCATTACCACCTTACTCTCCTTGTACACACAACACGCCGAGCTGGATATCTTGTCTTCGTGGAACAGTGATCGGATGGGCTTCCAGGTGATGTTGTTCAGCAGGTGAAGCTGCCAACAGTTACAGCAATATAATATAACCTTATTTACATAGTTTGCATCCACATTGGAGCACTTAAATCAAACCAAATATATTTAGATCATTAAGAATTGACATCTTCCTCCTCTCCCAAAAGCTGACCTGGCGCCCTTTGCTCATCAGATATGATTAGGGGCCGTATTAGCGATACACGCAAACTTTTTTCATATCTTCTTTCTTGCCTGTATATGACCTGGTAGGTAAGCTACTTGAAGTAGCGTATTTTAGCAAAATAAACTCGCAAAATAACACGAAAGCTGATTTATTGCGCGAATTGCACAAATAATCACGAAATATACTCAGCTTGGAATGAAAAATGCTAAATATTATCGAAAAAGCTCTCCAATACACGTTTAAATGCTTCTGAGGAGTTGACCATCCTGGTTTCCTTCTCATTTGAAGTGCTGCATATTCTCGACACAAAAGCCCGCAAAGCCGCAAGTATGTGTATTCAGTTCCGCGATCTCAAACTATGAAAATCGATATCTGCTCTCGATTACATCAAATGGTTTTGTGGTCATAAATACAGCAGTGCGAGTTCGCGACTGATAAAACTATCGGCAAACATCCAGCATTTAAGTATAATAATGCCGAAAACTAAAGTCACAACAGTTTCCTCGAAGGCCGAGGAATACAACAGTGAGAGGTTCTATGTATTTGATGTTGCAAGAAAGATTCTAATGTGTAAATACTCCCATTTTTTTTTATTTTTATTATCATTAACAGTCTCCAGCTTCCCGGGTGCGGTATAAGAGCGCTCTCCATGTTTGTCTATTCAGGTATATTTCCTCCTCCTCCTCTACCTGGTGCCAATCGACACCTCTTCCCTGCAGGTCTTCTTTTATTTGGGAGATCCAGCGTGTCCGTGGTCTGCCTCTTGGTCTCTTGCCCTCCACATCTTGCTCAAGCCATACTCTTGCCGTTCTGCTTGGATTCATCCTCTTCACATGACCAAACCATTTCAACCTTGATGTTGCTATTGCTTCATGAAGTGGTTTCACTTGAATCTCTGCACGAATCTTCACATTTCGGATCTTGTCTCTTCTGGTCTTCTGAAGCATTGTTCTCAGGAACTTCATTTCTGTAGCCTGAAGTCTGCTACTATCTCTTCTGTTGATAGTACAAGTTTCAAGTCCATACGTCATTATAGGTAAGAAGTAGGCCTGATACATCATTTTCTTGGAAGTTAAAGGAATTTGTTGGTCCCAAAGGAGGTTCCTGACCTGGTGATAAAACTGAGCTCCTTTTTGGATTCTGTTGGTGACTTCAGCAGAACATCTGTTATCTTCAGTCATAATGCTACCGAGGTATTGGAAATAATCGACTTGTTCTAATTTCGCTCCATCCAGCTCAATGCTTGTATGCAACCTCTGTCTGCTGACTGCCATTGCTACTGTCTTTGTATGACTGATTTTGAGGCCAAACTCCTTAAATTGGTGGTTCCAAGCATTCCATGTTCGTATTAATTGGAAACGAAAAGACATGTGCGATAAACACTGCAGAGATTCAGAAACGCATAAAGAGACGAAGAAAGGAGGGAATAACATAGGCTAATTCTAAGTGGCAAATAAAATTCATTGATACTCAACACATCGCAAAGAAGTTGAAAAACCCCCATATCACATACTTTGTTAGATTTATCCCATACTATAAGGAAGATTTCAAAAGAAACATTGATCATTATGAAAATTTATTTAGCAAAATACCCACCGAAATAGCGTCAGTTTTAACATCGAAATCAACAGTTTTATTTCACCAAAACCTGAGGCCCTTAGATATGATATATTGTCTTCGTTGCTTAGTGTAAGTCTTATATGTTTGTTCCTCGGAATCCTTTCTTCTTCTCTATTTGTAATTAGTTGCAATGTAAAATTCAAATCATCTAAAACATTTTGAACTTCTTTGAACCAATTATTTGTTGTTCTACTTTTCCAAAAGTAGTTAAATACCGTATAATGTCAAATACCACCCGCACTGTTTTTTCTGAAATATCGCTTCTATAATTGGGTTCGGGTCTTATTTAAGCACTTTTGTTTTCCTTTCTCAGATTTGGACTTTTACGCTTTAGACTCCATTTCAACGAACCAGGCATTGAGACCGGGTTTTGACTTTCTCTCACATGGGACCGGAGTGAGTGTTTTCATACAATTAGAAGGTTTAAGATTACATCTTATTTTAGTTGAAGATTGAATTGGGTTTTCTTTTTCTTATGTTTCACGTGCAGAGGTTTCCCAGTACCGACAGTTTCACTCAGTGATCTCATTATCCAACAATGGTCAGCAGGGCTTCCATCCACTCACTCGTCCAAAAATAGTGAAATAGTGAGTGTTTTTCTTCCAAAAAAAGTGAAAAAAAAAAGGTGAGTTTTTGCATGAAAAAGTGAGTAAATTCATAGCATTGTTCGCATTTATGGCCGTATATCTGGTTCATAATTTTAACTTTTGTTGATATCTGTAGGCGCAATTAGGAGGGGTGGGGCGGCTTGGGTGGCTAAGCTCCCCAAAACCAACCGTAGGCCCTCAAAATTGTGACAAAACTGTATTGAAATAGACAAAATTTTTAAGCATGTGTATCTGAAAAACAAATTAGCCCCCCAAAAATGTCAACCAAATAGCACCTATGTTAATATCTCCGAGTTCTGTCCGTAATTTTTCATGTAGTTAACAGAGGACACTTGGAAATAATGGATTGGAAAATCAATGCAACACTCTAGAAATTTAAATCTAAAACAAAAAATATCAATGTGGAAAACAAAACAATGTTTATGTAATAATAGACTAGAAGAAAACTAAAACAAATAATACTGCCATACTGGCACATAAGAATAAAAGTAGATATAATTAGTCTTAAGACAAAACAATGTTTATGCCATATTGCACTCCTTATTAGAAAAAAAACCTAAAACAAATAATACTGTCATACTGCCACATAAAAAGAAAAGTAGATATCATCAGTCTTAAGATAAAATTCACAAGTTGTCATCAGTCTTAAAAATAAATTCAAATGTCGAGGTCATCTGGATCGTCGCTGTTTTCATCGCGCCGTCGTTTCCCAGGATTCTTGAAGATCTTCTCAAGTAGGGTGGAGGTGCATTTCTTGACTTTCTTCCTTAGTGGCTCTGCCTGCTTTTTGCGGAGATCTTCGGCCCGGGATCGCATGCTGCGGGCACCTTCTGGCATACCTTGGCAATTTTTGCACTTTTCAAATCAACCTTTATCAAAGCAGCTTTTAGCTTTTGGTTGGCCTCATCAATTAGGTAATCAGAAGCTTGTCTCTACTCTTCTTCCACTTCTTTTGCCTTCCTGAACTCTCCCTGTAATTTTCCTACTTGAGTTTCTTCCTGCTCTTCTTGCTTGCGCCGAATGTCCTCCACCTCTTCCTTTTTCCTTTGCTCTTCCTCTGCCTCCTTGCGCTTAGCCTCTAAATAGTTTTCATATTTGCTGTGAGCGCCAGCTGCCGCTTTCAGAAGTGCCTTTGTGAAGGGAACCGCTTCAGCCCGTCCATCGAACTCCATCATACCGTCACGAATGTTCAGTGCGCTCTTCCATTGCGGCTCTATCTGCCGGAAGTTGATTTCATGATTCCGAAAATCTACGTTCCATATCTGAGCTTCCATGAGCTGCTGGTAGGATGGCTTTCACGACTTTGCTCACAAGCGGATATTTTGCCTGCCCAGTAGTCTAAAATGCCAAAAAATGGTCAATTCTTGGACTTTCCTCAAAATGTGGGAGATTTTCTAGCTACAACAGCTTCCATTCATCGCGAAGCTTCTCTTCGTACACATCTTTCAAAGGCAGCTGCAACATTTTGTAAACAAAGACAGTGCTCATCAGAGACTTACTTTATTTGATGACCTGAGGCTGCAAGCATTTTAAGTGCTTGGCATCCTTTCAGTACTAAGGATGGTCTTGTTAAGCATGTGCTTCGCCGCTTCTTGATGAAACTTCAATACTTGCAGTTAGTTAGTAATTGTTGTTTTAAGGGGCAGAACTACGAGGTCATCTGCCCCCACTTGCAGTTCACTACAGCTCTTATCCATCAGGAGAGATTCAGCACTCTTCCCAATGTCAACATATTTCAATTCCATAAAATTTTTGCCATCCATGATGGAAGATTCTTTCAAAAATTCACTAGTACTCTTCAATGCTTCTGCCAGGCAGAACCTACTCAAGAGCAATATGAATAAATTTGACACTTCTTCATACAGAACATGTATCATAGGTTGCTGTAAGTGAAATACTTTTGAAAATCTTTCAAAAAGACTTGCACTATACCGTATACTACAAATCCAATCTGAGCGGGGAAAGTATCAACTTTTATAGCACTAGCAATAGCCTGATAACATTTTGATTGCAGTAATTTTTCAGCATCCATTCCCTTTTTAAGTGGCAGAAAAAGTTTTGTACCATGACAGTCCAGATCGGTGGGGTCGGTATGTCATTCTAATATAAAATCAAAATGTTCTCGAAAGAAAACGTGTTTTGTCCGTTGATCCATTATACTGTATATTAACACAAAAGTGATACAAATGTCTGGCATACACTCACTCACTCCGTTGGCTTTTCTGGGACGTGACGATCCCGTGCCGCTCTCACTATCTGCCTCCATTTCCTCCTATCCAGCGCAGTATTCTCCCATACAGTAATACCCATTTGTCTGCAGTCAGAGGTCACCTCATCTTGCCATCTACTCCTAGGTCTTCCAGGGGGTCTCGAGCCTTCGATCTTCTTCTCATACACCTGGCGAACTATTCTGGCAGCGTCCATTCTGATAACATGCCCTGCCCATTGCAGCCGTTTCGCTTTCCTGACGTCCACTACTCTGGGTCGATTGGCCAACTTGTACAGCTCATGATTTGATCTGAGAACCCATCTTTGTGTTTCCTGGTCAAAGATGGGGCCGAAAATTTTTCTATACATCTTGTTTTCGAAGACTGTAAGTTGGCGTTCCTCCCTTTTGGTCACACTCCATGTTTCGGCTCCGTATAGCAGTACCGGCCTGATGATCGTGTTGTATAGTTTTAGTTTTGTTTTCCTGGTCAAAAGTTTGGAGGAAAGTAATTTATGCAGGGAAAAGTAAACTTTGTTTGCATTCCGTAATCTAATTTGGTGTTCAACTTGTCTTCTATTGCAGTCATTTATATTTACCCCAAGGTATTTGAAGTTTGGCGTGTTCTTAAAGGTAAAATTGCCTATATGAAGGTTGTTGCGTTGGTCTGTAGTCATGTTTTCTCTCTGTATGATCATGTATTCTGTCTTCTCTTCATTGATCTTTAGACCTATTTTTGCAGCAGTTTCATTTAATTTCCTGAATAAAGCTTCAATTTCTCCTCCATTATTTCCTATTAATACAATGTCATCTGCATATGCCAGGATGTTGTGTTTGTTATCTGCTAGGTCTCCAGTTGCAGCTTCTTTGGTTTCCCGAATTACTTTTTCCAGAACGATGTTGAAGAGAAGTGGGGAGAGCGCATCACCTTGTTTTAGTCCTGTTCTGTTTTCAAAACCGTCTGATACGGATCCACAGTGTGTCACTTTGCTCACTGTCTCCTCCATACACATTTTGACCAGGCTGATAAGTTTCTGTGGGATTCCGTATTCTGCCATAATTTCCCACACCGTTTCTCTGTGGACTGAGTCATAGGCCTTTTGGAAGTCAATAAATAGGTAATGGACGTTTTTGTTATATTCCCAAACTTTTTCATTGATTGTCTTAATACAAAATATATTGTCTGTTGTTGATCTGTTTTTACGGAAACCATTCTGATAGTCTCCTATTATATCTTCGGTGTATGGAATTAGACGTTGTAATATTATGTGCAACAGTAATTTGTAAGCTGTGACAAGTAGGGATATTCCTCTGTAATTTCCGCAGTTATGTTTATCTCCTTTCTTATGTTTTGGAACAATAATTGCTTCCTTCCATTCATCCGGTATTTGTTCCTAGCGCCATATTTTCAGGATAAGTTTATGCAGTTTTTCATGAAGCTTCTCACCCCCATATTTCAGCAATTCAACTGGTATACCGTCAGATCCAGCAGCTTTGTGGTTTTTCAGTTTCTTCAGACTGCTGGTTACCTCTTCATATGAAGGATCATTTATGAAAGGTTCTACCGTTGAAAGAGTGGTTCTCTCCAATTTGTTGTCTGGTTCAGGGCAGTTCAGTAAGTGGTCAAAGTACTCTTTCCAAGCCTGTAATATGTGGGTTGTTCCTGCAATGATGTTACCATTGTTGTCGTGGAGAACTGCTGATCGCGGTTGGTAACCTTTCTTAATGTTATTCACCGTCCCATATACTTTACGGATGTTGTTCTCCTTCTGGTCATTCTCAATACTCTCTAACATATGTTTAAGGTAAAGCTTCTTTTCTTTTCGTAAGGTTATGCTTGTTTCTCTTCGTGTTTCCCTGTAGTGCTGTTCCAATTCTTCATTTCTCCTGTCCTGTAGCCATGCTTTCCTTGCTGAGATGCTAGCTGCTACTGCTGTTTTGCATGTACCATTAAACCATTTCTTCTTTCGTTCCACTTTTGGTAATGCGGTTTTAGCTGATTCTTGAATCACCTTCTTGATATCCTTCCACAATCTATTAATATCTGTAGTTCCACTTTCATCCACTTCTTCTCCTACTTCATCAAGTACGCCAAACCTGTTGCTCACTTCCACTTGGTACTGACAAGTTTGAGGAGTTTCCTTTAATGCTTGTAGATCATATTGTATTGCGCGCCCTTGTTGTTGTTTGTGGTGAGTTTTCAGTTTCACCTCCATGGATGCAACCAGCAAGTTGTGGTCAGAGCCTATGTCAGCTCCCCGGTAAGCACGAATATCAGTGATGGCGCTTCTGTGTCGATTTGAAATTAGTATATGGTCAATTTGGTTTGCCGTCTTTCCATCTGCTGAATACCATGTTTCCTTATGTATATCCTTGTGTGGGAACGTCGTACTCCTGACATTCATGCTTTCTGATTCTGCAAATGAGATCATTCTAAGCCCATTTTCAGAGGTTTCCTCATGAAGGCTTTCATTACCTATCGTCGGTTGTAGGTGCTTTTCTTTTCCTACCTTGGCATTAAAGTCTCCTAGTACTATCTTGATGTCATGTTGTGGTAGGCCTTCATACACCCTCTCCAGCTGTTCATAAAAGCTGTCTTTCACCACATCTTCTTTATCATTTGTAGGTGCATGCACATTGATAATGGATATATTAAACCATCGGCCTTTCACTCATATGTAGCACATTCTTTCATTGATTGCCTCAAACCGGATTACTGTTTCAACACATTCCTTTGATAGGAGGAATGCTGTTCCAAATTCATGCTTTCCGGATTGAGTTCCACTGTTAAACATAGTGTACTCTCCGAAGTTCTGTATGTCTTCCCCTGGATATCTTGTTTCTTGAATAGCAGCAAATTGTATTTTATACTTATCGAGCTCGTCTTTCAATCTTTGAATGTGTCCAGGCTTATATAAGCTCCGCGCATTCCATGTACCAATTCGTAAGTCCTCATTTCCTTTGCCATGTCTTCGAAGGGTATCCATTCTTAAATCGTTCCGAGGCTTAAGTGAGAGATTCGTAACAATTCTCTTTTTACATGAGAGGGTTGTTAACCCTAAGCACAACCCCCAACCTGGAGGACATAACTCAACAAATTGCTAGCGTTTCACCCCAGTGTACCAATTGGGCTCTTCATTTGGTAAAGGTACACCTACCAAGACGCATAGCTGGCACACACTGAGAAGGCCATTGCAAGACGTTTCGCTACATGTGTAACTAAGTCACGAGCAAGCCAGTGCACCATGGGTGTCAAACCTCCACTCCAAAGCAATAAAATCCATACCTTGGCATTGAATATAAAATCAGGCACCGGTGGCAGAAAAACGAACTACCCATTCATGGGTATATTTTGGGTAGTTTCTAGCAATTTGATTGTGCATGAGACCATTTTTAATGCAGAATGTGACCAGTTTTGTTAAAAAAGTGAGAATAGTGAGTAATTTTATCAAATAGTGAGAAAAGTGAGGCTGCTTTGAAAATAGTGAATAATAGCGAGTCGCTGGAAGCCCTGATGGTCAGTACACACGAGATTATTTGTGAAACAATAGGAACCAATATTAGACAAAGGTGATAGGACAGTCAACTGCACGAGGTTTCAGTGAATAAGGACAATGAGAACTACAGCTTAATAGACCAATTTTATCACACTTTGATGATCATATACTGTATATATTTCAAAAATTTTAACACTGATATTGACATACGAATGATCAAATGTCAATAGATTAAGTTTTGCAAGACATCTTATTAAGCATGCATATTTACTTTAGCAGTGTTTTTTAAATACACTCACCGGCATAAAAAGCGAAACACTAGGAATCTCAGACAAAACGCAATGTTTGTCCGTTTCATACCTGGTATAAATTGAATGTTTTAACTTTTCAGTGGCCGGCCCCGTGGTGTAAGGGTAGCGCGCCTGCCTCTCACCCGGAGGCCCCGGGTTCGATCCCCGGCTCCGCCAGGGATTTTAAAACTGACGTGAGGGTTGGAACGGGGTGCACTCAGCCTCGTGAGGACAATTGAGTAGCTGTCTGACAGTGAGACAGTGCCCCGGTCACGAAAACCAAGATTAACGGCCGAGGGGACCCGACGCGCTGACCACGCGTCACCCCAAAATCTGCAGGCCAATTGGCTGGGCAGCGGTTGCTTGGTAGGCCTAGGCCCTTCAAGGGCTGTAGTGCCACGGGGTTAGGTTAGGTTAGTTTTTTAACTTTTCAGTGACATGGCAATGTGTCGTGAGTTAACCATGAGTTAATTAGCTCATTTGAGAAGTTTCAGCACAATAATATTGATACACATTGTTGATCGTGATAATATCAACACCAATGTTCCTGTTTCCCGCCTTTGGACAACAATACCTACAAACAGCTGTCTTAAGGTTTATTGCTGCGAATTCTCGTGCCGTGTATTTTTGTGAACATTACGGTTTGTCTGCAACATTCGTAATGAAATCACACAGTGCAACAGGTCGGAGGACAGTAGGCTACAATGGTTTCCAGGTTTCGACAATTCCAAATTCGTGTATGTGCACTGTTGTGATTGTCTTGATCAATAATGTTTATCAATTATTGTACTAATTAAAGTAATTAACTTATGATACATTGTCATATTGTTGTATTTCATTAATACAAGGTTTGGAACGGTCAAACATCGAGTTTCGTAGTGTTTCGCTTTTATTGCCGGTGAGTGTATTTATTTTTAAAGTTAGTGTGAGTGGAAGGAGACATGTTAATTCAACAATTATGTGATTTTGTTTGTAATGCATACTTTTGAGCAAGGACGACAACATATTTGAGATGGACAAGTGGCTGATGAAGGGAGCAGTGAAGCCCCGAAACATGTCCCACAAAACCGCTTAATGTAAGTGGCATTTGTTTCTACGTTTGGGAATTGAGACAGGAATCTTGTTACATTTGTGTATATGTAACATCATCACAAGTTGTTTTACTCATTGCCGAGCGTCGTGACTACATGAGCTTTTCTTTAAGCCGGTAATCCTCGTAACCTGCTTGCTGCTCTCCCCCTTGGTCTTGTGCCCTCAATCTTCCCTTCCATGATTAATTTTTCAAAGTCTCTTCTCACAATATGTCCTAAGAACTGAAGAATTGCTTGATGGACAATAGAAGATATGTCAAGCTCTAGTTTTTTATTTTCCTTGCGAACCAACCGAAACTAAGGACCAAGCAAATATCACTTCATTTCCTTCTCATCTTTCTTTCTTCCTTCCACTTCCTCCGTTCTTTCAGAGTGTTGCGCCTTTCTCTCTTCTGTCCATCCTCCTCCCCTGTGCTCTGTCTTTTCTTCCACAAGAACCTTTATGTTAGAAAGTCTTTCCCTGAATTGTTTTCTGTCTTGACAGTCTTCATCTGTGATTCCTCGCCTCCTTCATCTGCTTGGTGTAGCCCCCCTGGCTCTTCAGATTGTATATTTCATCGAACATTTGTTTATTCATCCATGTGTACATAGAAACTCGGTCGTCTTTTCCTGATCGTTGTTTAGTTCTTTAATAATGTTTCAGTCCATTTTATGGGCAGCATTCTGCGCCAGCACCAGAGCTTGAATTCAGGGACACGATATAACAATATTAACGGAGGACGGCTGGCAACTACCAGAATTCTATGCCATACACCTACTTGGGCGAAAAAGGAACATTAATTACAATAATAGAACATACCTCACCTTGCCATCATAGCAGCCAAGCGCTAGGAACTGGCCAGACGGAGACCAGCCAACAGTATGCACTCCAAGCCAAGACTCCTTCAAGACTTTGGAAGGCACCTTGGGCTCGGCGGACATCAGCTGAACGGCACACTGGTCGGGTCTTCTGTCCCAAACGCAGATGGTGGTACTGTCGGGCGACCATGAGAGACCCCCAGCACTGCTCAACCCATCACACATACATCGCTGCAATGGATATAATATAATTTTTTGTCAAGTGACATATCACCTTCTATAGACAATGTGTATTATATAAAGAACATCATTTTTAAATAATGTAGGATTTTTAATATGTGACATTTTAGTGATTAACGATTTATGTATAGCTATATTCTTGTATGGTCAATGTTTTTATAATATATAGTACTAAAATGTTTGTATAGGCTGAAGAAGGGAGCAATATGAACTCCTGAACATGTACCAATAGATTTTTTATTTACTTAATATGTATTAAATGGGCAGACTCTCATTGAATTAAGTACCTCTAGAGTCCTATATTTCCCACCTAATATATGTGGCCAATACACTGATGTCTATACATGGCTGGTAGCTAAGGCAGCAGTAAGCCGAATAGACGATGACAGGTATAGCAAGATGGCAGCGAGCGCATGGTGCAATATTGCGAATCCGGCTCTGTGATTGGTTACTGGTAGTTTGATGTTATACATGTATTTATACTGGCAGCAAATATTTTGTGTTTCTTGTAGTTGTAAAATGGGCTGAATTAGGTTATTTAAAGCATAAAATCTTAGTTTTAAGTACCGGTTTGGTGACCCATCATCCCAGGCAAGCCGGTAATACCTTTACTTCTCAGGCAGATAGGTCACTAAGCCGTAATTTTGAAGTTATTGTGAAGTTAAGTATAAATATGCGGTGGTGCTGAAGCAGACGTGATCGGTCTAGGCTATTGTGTGTTTAAATTTGATCCCATTTCAGGGTTTTTCGGTTCTGGGTGCGAATAGTTCGCTTAATAGTTGTAAAACGGTGGGGAGAGTATATTTTGAGTAGGTTTTTAGTTGTGTTAAGTTTTATGTGGAGCTGAGGAGTGAAATTGATTTGGCTTAAAGTGCATTTTTGGCTTTGGTCTACTTCCCGTTATTAAGTTTATTGTGCTGCTAGCGTGATTAAAAGCTGTAGTATTTGATGTAGAGTGCTGGGATTACTTGGCAGAAGTGTTGGTTATTTCATGGAAACAGGAATTCATTACCAAGCACCAGTTACGATATGTCGAATCTGGGCCTATAGAGTGAGCTATTTTTATAGGTACGGTACCATACATCATTTGAAGAATGCATAATTTTGTGGCATATATACATGTATATTGTATATACAATTTACAAGAATGTTTCCAGAAATTGTTTTTCACTCGTTACTTGGTTACTGATCGCTAATTGCGTGTGCTCAGCACCTAAGTTGATATTTGTCAGCCGTTATTATACATTCCTTTTTATTGATATTCCGGAGATTTACTGACTTCGAAATGACATGTCGGTGATCCCAATGCCCTTATACTATGAGTGAACATATCTCTATATTTTTATTTGCTCCAAAGCACCATTAATTACGATTTAAAATTGACTAGATTATCATTGCTTCCCCATAAGGACAGCTTGAGAACGGGTACGCCAACATGGCGGACCTCGCACTCAACCTGGCGTACTTTCTCGCTCAGCGGAGAGCTGCCATCAGCGATCCATGTATAGAGATCAGTGGGCCAATAATTAGTATTGACCAACTGAAAGTTATCAATTAACATAGTCGATGAGCACAGCAGAATACAGCTTGAATTAAATAACCACATTCGGAAATCAAGTCAATTCTATGAGCAAGTTCGATATCTACTCTGCAATAAGCAAGTGCCACTAAGATCACAACAAACTCTGTTTCGAACATACTTTGTCCCTATATTGACTTATGGGTTGGAAACATGACAGCAGACTTCAGGCTTCAGAAATGAAGTTTCTAAGAAGCATGCTTCAAAAAACTAGGAAAGACAAAGTAAGAAATGAGAAGATAAGAGAACAAGCTGGAATAAATCAGTCTCTGAAGGAGACCAGAACTAGGGCACATCAAACTTATGACAGAAGGAAGAATTGCAAAACAATGGTTACATACTGAGATTCCTGGAAAGAGATCTGTTGGAAGACCTAGGAGGAGATGGCTGGACCAAGTGAAGTAAGATATCACACCCAAGGATGAAGTGTTGAAGGAGCAGTGGTACATGGAGCCACACCCGGGAGACTGGAGTGGAAGCTTGATGATGATGAGCACAGACACATAAACTAGAATAAAATAAAACTGAATCATGCAAGTCACCTTCATTAACTGCCAGGATGAAGTACAAATTATAGAAAGAGAGTCAAAATCTTCTCCAGGCTCAATTACAGCCAACCATTTGCCATCTTGACTGAATTCCAACACAGGGTCAGCCGAGGTTTTCAGATTGTGGATGTATACCACCGAGAGGCTGACCAGGGACCACACACAAATCCACACCTGGTAACACACCAATTACAGTAGTTAAATAGTTTACACTTTATAAGAAATTAGTGTTTTAAACTAGTAAAAAGAAATACCTTTTTATAGAAACGATAACTATAACTTTCAGCCAATCAACACAAAATAATTCCCACTACTGGAATATGTGAAGAAATAACTTGTGATCCATCACATGTAACACATATTCCAGTAAATGGACCGACTGAAAGTTACAATATCAATTGCCAATAAGGCAACACTGAATAATGGCTTCAAAGTTATCTTTATGGTAGCATTCAATGCAGTGGCGTATACTGGTCTGAAGATTTGGGCTACCACTGAGCTTACAAAAAATGCTTTTGAACTGCAGTGCGAAGAGAGTTCATATTTGAAAACCTTTCCTTAGACCATACATTAACTTCACGACTAAATAACAAACACAGCCAGCAATACAATTTGGACAGTTTAGAACTGCCAGAAAACCTACTCCACCTAGCATATGTAGATGATGTGAAATGACTTGTATACATTGGCACACAATTGCAGTTCAGTTGTAGACCTTGTTGTATGTATAATATGAACTTTCTCACTGTATGGACGACGGCTGAAAGGAACTTCCAACAAACTCGCTATTATACAGTCATTGGCATTTAAAGCTCCCGCATATGTTTGTTCCATAATCTTCTTACAAAATCACAACTGGCACAGTTAAAACAAAACACTACATAAAGATTCTTCAGCATACACACACCTAAATAAATCACACATCAAAAATAGTACAACTTCTAAAACATAATCACATCTATGCGCGTGATAATGTATATTTATTGTAGGCTATTTGTGGCTTTAAACACTTTAAACTTCAAAGAAACCGCTGGCTGTAGCGGCAACTGGCTCGCTATGAGCACTGTGCCTGCACGGAACAAGGGTGGGTGCGGGGAGATGGGGAGAGCGGCGTAAGGCTGCTGCTTTCTTGGTCGGTTTCTACTTCTTTGAATTCAGTCGAGTTTATGACAGCGGTCGATGTAGTGTTCCGCCACAGTAAACGGTCCGCAGCAGATGTTTCCCATGAGTGGATATGTATACTATTCGTCGTCACGATGTGTTTTAGCTGGTCTTTAAACCGCTACAGAGGGGCCCCATGAGGTCGAGTGCCGGAGCAAAGCTCACCATAAAGGAATTGACGTGGAAGCCTGGTATCACTCATACGGTGAACATGGCCTAACCATCTCAGTTGATGAGCAATGATGGTTGCCTCAATGCTATTAAGAGCTTTCTCGAGAACTGCAGTGTTAGTCACGTAGTCGGGCATATATTGGAGTTAACACAATAGTACCTGAATTGTTCGATTTTACACACAATATTATTTCAGTCACAAATAGGACAAATAAAGATTTTATGTTTGTTGATCACTTCTTAATAGTTTTACTCCTTACTAGTTTTTCAATATTCGGTGTCCTCCATACTCAACAAACAAGAATAGTTCTTCCCACACAGACATTTTCGTTAGAAATAATATTAACTTTAATGAGGCGGCGTGCAACTCTGTATACTCGAACAGGCACCACTGAACACGGAAAGCTACTCCTACGTCACAAACAAGGCAGGTGAAGGCGGCTGATCTAGGGAGTTCATTTCCAACTTAGCCTTATCTCTTCATTATGAGTACCCTCCTCCCATTGCTCCCATCTGTTTGTCCCAGCAATCATTCATGCTGGTATTCAGAAAGGTGTAAGGCAAGGCTGCAACTTATCACCCATACTTTTCAATCTATACATTGAACAAGCAATGAAGGAAATTGAAGAAAAATGTCAAGTGGGAGTGAAGATTCAAGGAGAAATAATTTCAACTCGAGATTTACTGATGACATCGTCATCTTGGCCGACACTCCTGAGGATTTGAATGAGTATTTGAATGGTATGGACTCATAACTGTAAAACAAAAATACTGGAATGCAGTCGAAATAAATCAGAAACCCCTATGGATGTCGAATTGGCAGGTGAAAAACTAAAGGAAGTAGATGACATCTGTTACTTAGGAAGCAAAATAACCAGTGATGGACGAAGCAAAGAGGATATAAAAAGTAGGTTAGCACAGGCAAGGAAAGCATTTATACAGAAAAGGAAACTGTTGACATCAAATATACGAGGGCTATTCCAAAAGTAAGGTCCGATTCGCCGTAAATAGTTGAAAGCTGCGCCAAGGGCAAAACACGCATGCGTGCCGACTCCTGGCATGCCTTGCACGGCAAAAGCCGCCAGTAACGTTGTGACTGTTGCTGTGTGCTGTTGATAGTGTCGGTTCACAATGTTTAAGACAATTAATCAGCCTGGCGATTGTGAAGTAAGGGCAGTGTACAGAATTGTGTCTGAACATTTGCATTTTCGAAAATTGTCGTCTGGAGTGTTGTTGTTGCATGACAATGCCAGACCCCATACTGCGAATGACACGCAAACTCTAATCAAGAAATTTGTATGGGAACAGATGGACCACCCACCGTACAGTCCGGACTTGGCGCCAAGTGATTTCCACCTGTTCCGCTACCTAAAGGAGTTTCTTGACGGCAAGCGCTTCGACACAGATGATGAAGTGAAAGAAGCTGTTAAAGACTGGTTAGCTTCGCAGGCGGCCGAGTTCTACGACTTAGGCATTCAAAAGCTTGTGGAACGATGTGACAAATGTGTAAATAAGTATGGAAATTATGTAGAAAAATAGAGAAAGACGTAAGGAATGTCAATAAAACAATTGTTTTGGAAACAAGTTTTATTTTGGATGTTTTTTTTACCGGACCTTAGTTTTGGAATAGCCCTCGTAGATTTAGGAATTAGGAAGTCATTTTTGAAGGCCTTTGTCTGGAGCGTGGTGCTTTATGGAAGTGAAATTTGAGACTATTGGTGCAGCAGAAAAGAGGACAATTGAGGCATTTGAAATGTGGTGTTACAGGAGAATGATGAAGATCAGATGTGTAGATAGCGTTACGAATGAAGAGGTATTAAGACAAGTGGGAGAGGAGAGATGTTTCTGGCGACTGCTTATGAAGAGCAAACTTAGTTATATAAGGAAGGGTCGGGGATAAGAACTGTAGGGGTAGAACAGGGTTAGACTATGTTAATCAGATTGCCTCGGATGTAGGGTGTGTTAGCTATGTAGAGAAGAAAAGATTAGCTCAGGACAGAAAAGCGTGGAGGGCTGCATCCAACTGGTCGAAAGACTGAAGACTCGAGCAACAATTGAGTAAAATCTTGTTCCCTGACTGAAAAACATTAAACTTAGTTTTTTTAAGGCAACACTGAAAATGACTTCAAACACCATATTGATTTTAAAAAATTCCTCTCGGCACCTCGGAAGGCGGAGGTAGATTTCACAGGGCAGACTAGGGGATAGGCAATAATAGGCAAAATATGCAGGTTTTCGTAGAAGGATCAGACCTCATTTATTGCGAGAAAGAATTTTACGATTGGAGCATAAAAAACTTTGTTTTTCGTCTTTCTATGCATATTTTTTTTTTTTACATTTTATTGTCTTATGGGGACGGTAACCTTCTTGTCATTTAGGGTCCATTTTTAAACTTGTGGTCACACTGTCCTTATGCAAGGTTTCGACACTGATGTGTAACTATATAACGGTCTGTTACTTCTTCACGCATAATTCTATCTCCCGCTGAGATGTTGGTTGGTTCCTCGGTTTAGGGGCTGCGACAATGTGGTCATGTAGCCCCGTGTACTTTGGGTGTGTGTAGAATCTGTCTGATAAATGGTGTTAATCGTGATGGCTGTATTAGTCTGTAATTCAGGCAAGGACTGCAGATGGTCAATTTCAAGTAGTAGTTCCTAATTTTGGTACTAAATACTACCGTCAACGCACCTAGCTGTGAACTTGGCAACTAGATTCCACCGCAACCAGCAACTCGCAACAAACTTTGGAACTTCCCCTCCCAAGGAAAGCATACTGAGGGAGTTTTAGCGCTCTTAGAAAAACCAGCGACTTCGGCCGGCTTTGAACCGCGACGATGGGCATAGAAGTTCAGTATACTACCAGTTACGTCACCGAAGCCGCTTCCCACAGAGTCAGATGGAAAACTGAATGTGATCTCGTGCAATGTTGTTGTCACGGCAACCTCTGATGGCTCTTGGCATTTTCTTATAATTCCGAAGTCATTTTTCTCATCCCTTAGCGTAATGGTGGGTCATATCAAAAAAATTATCAGACAAAAGTTTTAGGTAATTATTAGGTTCATATTGTCCATTTTGTACGGTATTGATATTATGCCTATTGAAAGAGATATGATTATTGTTTTCCGAAAAACCCACTTTTTCCCACCCCTTTGGTCAATATAAATTTTTGGCACTTATCCGACACATAATATGAACTTTGAAGGGATTCGATATTTCCAATATTAAGACAGTTATAGTGATATTTCACTTTCTTGAAAAAAGATCCCCATTTTCACCCCCTTCGACCGATTTTGCCCATTAACGAACTCTACCGAGATTTTATAGGGATATATATTATGTAAAAAATTCAAAGTGATTGGTACAAAATTAAGGCAGTTATCATGACCACAAGAAACTGATATACATATATACATAAATCAGGCGCGGCTGGTGATTAAAGGCTCTTAGGCGGAGCCTCTCTTGTGAGATTCTATAAATATACCTATTTAATTGAGGAATTTATAATTTATATTAATTAGAAACATTTATACATTTCACTAATCCATTAAGTCACGAGTCAATATATTTGGAACTGTTGATAAAAGCATGTTCTTATGATGGGTAGTAGCGCCGTTAGGCTGCGCCTTAACTGTGCCATTCCTTCCCATGTAACAGGGCTGGTGGGCGTGGTTAGGAAAGCTCCATTCGTTTACATTGTATCGCTAAAGGCTCAAGCGGCTACAGCCTAACCCAGGCTTGCCAACGCCGACAGGATGTTTCTATTCAGTGGAATGCATTGAAATTAGTTCTAGAAGACTCATACCACTCTCGAGAAAGTTTATCCTTTCCTTCTTTTAATTTCCGAAGGATTATTAATTGACAAGTTACCAGAAACAGTTCGACGACTAATAAGTGATATTCATTATTGAGAACTCAGATGGCATTCCTTGAAGTATAATAACTAAAATACTTCCGCCAGATAGCACCATGAGGTGGCGAGGGGTAGCAGAACCATCTACCGAGTCTTAACGGAAGTATTCTGTTTAAAATCTGCCGCTGTTCATGCATGCTGTGTATTGTAAACAAGTGTTCGCGCGTGAAAATCGTTGGTGTAACTTACAAGTTCATTAATTTTGTTGATTGTCAGTGGCAAGTCTTAATTTGCGTGTTACGGGCTACATTAGTGGTAAGTGTATATCTTCAAGACAATGAATTCAGTTAGTAGCGTATCGGGCAAAATTCTTGACCATGAAACTAGGCTCATTGTGAAAGGTCTTGGGGCACCTAAACCAGATCTTACAATCCCTCAAACTCAGAAACATTGTAAATCCAGGGCGGGTTATATTAGAAATTTTAATAGAGCATTGTACGATGCAGCAGAATGGTTGTGTGGTTGCGAGGAAAAAAATGCCTTCTTTTGTTTCACCTGCCTTGTTACCAATTCAAATGATAGTTCATGGACTGAGACAGGTATTACGGACTTGAAGAATTTTCATGCCAAAGTTAAAAAACATAACTCCAGTGAAAATCACCTAAATGGCTTTATTGAGTTTGCCATGTTAGGGAAAGTGGACATAAGGTGCCAGTTAGACAGTGCTTACCGCTTGAATGTAAAGAAATATAATGAAAATGTATCGAAGAACCGGTATATATTAGGCAAGCTCATAGATTGCATCAAGTTTTGCGGGAAGTTCGAGCTCGCCTTGCGGGGACATGACGAAACAGACAATTCCAAAAATCTAGGAATTTTTCGCGGGTTAGTTAGTCTAATGTCCGAACTCGACAGTGTTTTAAAGCAACACATAGAAAAGACCGATAATCGAGTTTTCCTAGGTCTCTCAAAAACAATTCAAAATGAATTGTTGGACTCGATTTACGAAGTTTGCCTTCATTTGATTAGAACTGAACTGTCACAGACTAATTATGTAGCAATCGAAGTTGATGAAACCACAGACTGTGCCTCTCTATCACAGCTGGTCTTGATAATGCGATACGAGTTAATGGGAAAAATAAACGAAAGATTCATCAGTTTCGTTCAGCCAAAAGACCATAGTGCAGAAGGTGTCACTGAAGCTATATTTAGTGAGCTGGTGAAAATGAAAGAAAGTGAGACCCCTGAAAAACTCATCGCTCAAAGCTACGATGGTGCTCCAGTCATGAGTGGTCAAAGGAGTGGGGTTCAAGTTAGGGTTAAAGAGAAATAGCAGAACGCCCACTTCATTCACTGTTACGCACACCAGTTAAATTTAATTGTTGAACGTTGTGTAACTGGGAATAAGCAAGTGCGACTATTTTTCAGCAACTTGGAAGGGATTTCCACCTTCTTTTCGCAGTCTCCCAAACGAACAGCTGTTCTTGATGAGATTGTAAAAAAGCGAATTCCTAACTGTCCTCAGTCCATCAGATGGAATTTCAAATCCCGTTGCGTGACCACTGTGCACAAATACAAGGATGAAATAGTGCAGTGCCTGGTCAAAATTATTGACGATATTACAAATGACTATAAGACAGTTAATAAGGCTATGGGAATAAAGGGTTTCCTACAAGAAGACGATTTCCTTTTTTGGTTGGAGTTTTTTAACCAAGTCATGCCTCATTGTGACATTTTATTCAATCAACTTCAACAAAAGTGTGTTGATGCAGTGAAAACAATGATGTATGTGTCTGATTTTGATTCAAGCATTCAGCGGGCTATGTCTTCGCTTGATACTGATCAACTCTCTGAGGGGGAGGGATTCTCTAAATATCGCATTCGACTTATTTAGGTTTAACTCTACAGAGCTGCGCCATGAGCTGAATGTGCTATACAGCCGACCTGACTTTGCAAAGGCATCAGGTGCGTTGACCTTGTTGAATTTTCTTTACGAAAACAACTTGGCGGGAGCTTTGCCCGAAAGCGTTAAACTCCTACAGATCATAGTGACCATTCCAATGACCACAGCAGAGGCAGAGCGGTGTTTCTCTACCCTAAAACGAGTGAAAACATTTTTACGTAACACAATGAAAGAAGGCCGACTCTGTGCACTTGCAATGTGTTCTACAGAGGAGGAGTTGTTGGAGTCACCGAACTTCAATGAGCTTGTCATTGACCACTTTGCAGCGCAAAAGGAGAGGAGTGCAGACTTCACTTACAAACCAATGAATTAAGGTAGGTCATGTGTTTATATAAAGTAATAGCAAGTAGCTTCATTGTTCTTAATATCTACAATTGTGTTTGTTTCCATTTATCCCTCAAGATCGGGTACACTTTCGGCCTATGTTCCAGATCAATTCCCTTACAGTTCTAGCTGGTAAGCACGCTGCTTTCTAAGTAAAATGCGATTGTTTGATAGTGTACAACCGTGAAACAGACTTCTCTGATCGGGACTAATTAGAATGGGGACTAGGTTAAATTAGAAAACGAATGCATTGCTTCTCCCCGTATTTCGAAACTAGGTAAGTAAATTCATTTTAATTAGGAAAAAATGCTTCATAAAATAATATAATGGTGCCAATCTGTTTATGTATTATTTATTATGAGCCAATCTGTTTGTCAACAAGAAATCTGTTCCGAGCTCCCACACCTTTCACCGTGAAATTTAAATCCTGCAGCCGTGTATGTGGGTGTCATATAATAAATGCGTTATACCCGCATTTTGACACTACGTGCTGAGCCTTCCCCGGCTCCAACGCCACGAGCCGCGGCTGACATAAATTATATGTAAACTTTTGAACTGACTGTGGTTTTGGGGTTTGGGGGATGTGAAACGCGAAGATGTCGAAATTTTCCGGAAGTCGAAACATGGTACCCATTGCAATAGTTAGCTTTCTAATGAAATCTATCTAATACTCTAAAAAATTAAAAATCAGATTTGTTACTAATTTCTTTAAGGTAAGTTAATGATGAAAGAACAAATTCTTCAAAAGACAGCCTGTAGTGGAGATGTCAATGATATGGAACTGACATAGTGGTTCATTGAAAACTTTATGAGGTTGGGATGAATTGTGATCTTGTGCTTACGTAGGAATAAAAGGCTGTTATAGTGATAATAGTCCAAAAAACTAGAGACGCTATAGATGAATGTTCGATCATAGAATTTTTTGAACTCATACTTTTTATAAAATTCTGTGTAATCTTGCAACTTTAATTGTATCAATTACTGTCTGCTGAAGAAGGTTATAATATAACAGTGTACTCAAATTCTGTATTACATTTAAGGAATCTTATCCTATTTCATTTGTTGGTATCCTTTGGATCTCCCTTCATGTTTATTATAGAGTGCCTCCATTGGTCTCATGGAAGAAAGAATAAGAGGAGATGCCCTGAGCTCGTTTGAGTGAAGCCAAGCGCTGCACCCAAAGTGGGCGAAACCTTATCCTGTATTCGGTGTTCCGTGACTCGCACGAGGCATTGTGCATGGTGTTTTCTGAGTTATCCTTGCAGGATATCTTCCCAGCCTTTTCTCGCCTTAACTCATGCTGGAGCAGTATTGTAAAGTTATATATATACAAAACTCTTCAATTCTAATCTCAGCATGTTTACCCTACATACCAAAAAAGCCATTTCTCTGCAAATCCCAAATTATCAAACAGCTGTCGGTTAATAATTATGGTAGGCCTACGTAATGAATCAATTCGAGGCTAATTGCAAAGTTTCTACACCCTCAAACAAAATACCGTACGGTACCAAAAAGTAGCCTATAGGCTATAACGTATTTTTGTGCAAATATGAGTCCTTTTTTAAGTGCTCTGTTTATTAATTTTAAGGTTCGTATTCTTGAATATCAGAATGTGTACAATGGGTGAAAGTGGCTGTGCTCGAAATTAGGCCTAAGAACTGTTGAATGCCTCAATACCAATCATCATCATCATCTTGAGCAGTTTCCAACTGCTGGTCGGGTCTGCTTGGAACATAAGCCTCTCTATCGTTTCCTGTCTATCCACCATCTCTCGTCATTTACTGTGTCCCAGCACACTCCTCTTTCCTCCACACTCTTCTTAACTCCTTTTGTCCATCTGTCCCTTGGTCTACCCCTTGGCCTCCTTCCTGTCATTTCCATTCCAAACATCTTCTTCGGTATCCTCTCCTCTTGCATCCTCCTCACATGTCCATACCATTGTAGCCTAGATCGCTCTATTCTATTTTGCAATGGCTCCTCTCTTACCATCTCTCTGACTCTCTCATTCCTTACTCTGTCCATTCTTGTCACTCCTACCCTACTCCTCTGGAACTTCATCTCCACTGCTCGTATTTTATTCTTGTCCCATTCCTTCATCACCCATGTTTCTGAACCATATGTCAAAATTGGCACAAAGTAGGTCTTGTAGATGATTCCTTTACATTTTTGTGGTACATCTTTATTCCATAACATCCCCCCTAACACTCTTGAAAAATCCATCTGCGCACCTTCCCCCTTCATTTATTTCCATCCTATTGCCTCCCTTTTCTTCAATTATGCTTCCCAAGTACTTGAAGCATTCTACTTTCTGCAACTGCTGTCCTCCAAGTATTATGCCCATATCCAGTCTGTTCTTCTTCCTCGTTGTGATGACCACTTCACTCTTTTGTGCTGAGAACTTCATCCCATATGATAACACTACCTTCTCCCACTCATCTAATTGCTCTTGTACTTCTTCCTCATCCTGTCCCCATACCAGAAGGTCATCAGCAAACAACATTGCCTTCATTTTCCTTTCCCCAATGCTATTTACCACTTTTCGTATGATTTCATCCATCACCACTATAAATAACAGGGGTGAGAGGGCACTTCCCTGTTTCAGACCACTCTCCAGTTGAAACCATTCCGTTCTCTCTCTTCCCACGTTTACACAGCTTTTGCTTCCCTCGTACATTGCTTTCACTCTTGCCACTGTCTCCTTGTTCACTGCTTTTGCTCTCATTGCTTCCCATACCTTGTTTCTATTAATACTATCATATGCTTTCTCAATATCAAAGAAGGTCATCACCAGATCTTTCCCATATTCATAATGGTGTTCTTGTAGCTGTCTTACTGCACAGATGAGGTCAACTGTTGACCTTCCTGGCCTGAATCCATACTGTTCAATACCAATAAGAACGTATAAATCAATTTGGTGTAAATACCGTAATTAGTTAGGCATCATTAGTTCCCAAGATGTTCCTCCCTTGGTATAACTCGCACCTTCAGACACCTGTATTCAATTTAATCAGTGTTTCAGCGTATTATAAAGTTTTGCCGCATCTTTCTAACAAAACTAGCCTTGCAAAGGTGCTCTCATATTTCTAATTAAATTGGCTTTTAAAACGATAACGCAGCTTATTTGTGCCAAGTACCGTGATGTACAGAGTGTATTCTGCCTATCCAAGAAAAAATCTTGACTTGACATTGCAGTTTTATGTCACTAAAATCCAAGACTAGTTGGAGTGGTTTATGGCTTTAAGCATAGGAACAGCCATTTTCTTGCTCCCCAAAGTGGGCGTGCCGTTTGGCTTCAGCAGCTTGCACTAGGCAGCAAAGGCATCTTCTTCCGTTCTGGTCCTACACTTATTGTAGAGTTGAGTCCAAATACAGGGTCCGGCAGCATAACTTCCTTTTTTAAAAACCCAACAAAATCCATTGTATGAATTACAAAACTTTTGTTCTTTTTAATAATGTCAAGTTTTGTTTTACTTAGTTTTGAAGATCAAATCAGGTAGGTGACGTCCCCCATTCTCCATACACTGAGTAAACCTCCTTCTGGCGTTTGTCATGACTCTTGCCAGTATATCAGGCATTATGTTGGTAATTGCTTTCTGGAGGTTGGTCTTCAGATCTTGTAGGGTCCTTGGACGGTTCACATAAACACGGGATTTCATAAAACCCCATAGAAAAAATCACAAGGGGACAAATCGGGAGAGCGGGCCGGCCATTCCAAATCGCCTCCAAGTGAGATGAGGTGCTCCGGGAAGTGTTCTCTCAATAAAGCCATCGATGCTCTTGAAGTGTGTGCCGTTGCACCGTCTTGTTGGAACCAAATGTCCGCTAAGTCCAACTCATCCAGCCGTGGGAAAAACAAATCCTGTAACATGTTTACATACCGGTCCGAATTCACTGTAACTGTGACTGCATTTTCCTCAAAGAACCAGGGACCAATAATTCCAGCTGAGGACAGTGCACACCACACTGTGACTTTAGATGAATGCAAAGGCCTTTGGTGCAGTTCTCGAGGATTGGTGGCAGCCCAGTTGCGCAGGTTTTGTTTGTTAACGGATCCACACAAATCAGAATGGGCTTTATCACTGATAAAACAATAGCGTCCTCGGAAACGACTTCGAGAAGAACCTCACACGCGTTCCGCCGACAATTGAAGTCACGTTCAGAAAGTTCCTGCGCACTCGCCATCTTTTACAGATGGAAATAAAGATCAGCATAAAGAATTCTCCTCACAGACCGATTGGAAAGTCCAAGGGCAGACGCATGCTTGCGTGCAGAACGCCGTGGTGATCGCAACACTGAAGCTCTCACTGCCTCAATGTTCTCAGGTGATCGAATAGGCCGAGAGACTCCAGTTCTTCGTCCTGTCACACTTCCAGTTCGTCTGAACGTAGTGACCCACATAATTGATTTCCGGTCCGGGACAAGGGCCAACAAGGCTAAATTAAAGCGCCTCCGAAAGGCACGCGCGCGCTGGGTTGCCATCACAGAACATCCGCTCGAAAAGTAGGCCTCAACGGCAAAAGCACACTCCTTCCTGTTCCAACGCATGATGGCGACTGAACAATGTCAGGACCAAAGAGGTTATAATAGACAAAACTTTATCGTACCACCTCACGAACGAGACAACAAGCGCTTCGCAACGACATCAACCGACCGAATGGCACGCAATTTAAAAAAGGAAGTTATGCTGCCGGACCCTGTACTAGTAAGTTCTGCTGCAGTGTCCTTTACATACTCATGCTGCTTTCTTCTATTTCATATTCTTTCTTGTTTCTCTGATGTCGAAGGAGACCAAATTCTTACTTCCATGGAAGGTTGGGGATCTTGGATATTTCCCAGTAAGTCATGAGCCTTTCTCTTATTTAACATATTTTCAAAGTGCTCTTCGCAATCTTGCATGTGTATGTTGTTTGAATTCTTTTCGGGAGTAGTATAGATCGCGATACATTTTCATATAAAATTCCCCTAAAAACATAGACGACGTCACGAAAGACACTAAATACTCCTCTGGCAAGCTTACGGGAAAAGCCTGGGGAATAGGGGATTTGGGTGGGGGAAATACAAAATGAAATTAACATTTAAAATACACCTTCGAAAATATATGTGTATCGCGCTCTTAACTTATTTTCCGTGGTCTAAGAGCAATATAGAGATCTTTTAGAGCTTCTTCAACTTCTTTCTCACCTGCTGTATATTTCTCTCTTTGGGTGTTGTGTCTTCGAAATTCCTTCTCAGTTGGTATAGCATGTGTACAACAGAATTTTGTTTGAGGTAGCACTCTTAATAAACCATTTCATGTGTTTTAGTTTATCTGTTCTGTTGCACTTTTGAGAAGGGTTTCTATTGCCTCAATTGCCTCTTCTAGCCTTCTATTTGAGACAGTTTCTTCTATCTATCCTAATTCATCTGTTTTCTTTCTAATTTCTTCTTTGTTGATATTCCTCGGCATTAGAATATGCTGTTTTAGTTTGTATTGCCCTAGTGTATTCAGAAATATCTTCATCGGGGTATGCTTCCTTACAGGGGATGACTTATCTGTCCATATGGGGTTTATATATCCCTCTATTGGCCCTTGAACCAACGCTATGTCAATGATGCTCTTTCCGTTACGACATATGTGGGCACTGGTACAGTAGAGCCTTTGTGGATGACACGCTTTGATTTATAGTTTTGGACGTCTAGTCTGCAATTAAAAGTTCTAGCAATGAATATTGGTCGGTTAATGTAGGTGGCTCAAATCATCAATTGTTATATATGATTGCTGTAAAAATGGCTGGAAATAGGCTGCAATTATTATTAACTGATTTGTTTCCACCATTAAAGCATTTTCATATTGTGTAGTTTTTAAGATAGGAGTCATCCAGGTCCCTTTGTCACCCCGTTTTGCAAGTATGGCATAGTATTCTGGATGTTGCCAGTCGTCCACTAAGGTCTTCATTAATATTGTTATATCGTATCCATGAATTCACGCTTTGGTGCTGGTGCAGAATACTACCCATAAAATGGATAAACGAGAACTAATATGTTCATTATTAAAGAACGTAACATCTCTAGGGGCCTTTCTTCTATTATCAAACATGATGTCCGTTGGTGCAAAGGCCATTGTGCTTTTCATCCCCTCAATATTCCAGAATAAAGCAATAAGAGCATGGTGATGTGGTGAATTCTCTCTATTATGCAAGTGACGCTCCTTTATAGCACCGTCTACGAAAGTGAAAACGGCTTAAAAGGACTCTTCCAGACCAGAAATCCGAGTTTTCCGGTTGTTGGAGATAGTCTAAGCCAATACCTATTTTAAAGGCTTTAAACCTCCCCTTTGTATGGACTTCTTCGCATTCAATGTTCCCTTTTATACCATTTCTTTGTAAATAACTCTTCATTAGCTCCGCAATGGTCGCCTCATTTAGTTAGTTATCGTTGTTTTAAGGGGCAGTACTACGAGGTCATCTGCCCTCGCCTCATTTAATCTTCCAACAAAGAGCGATGCTGTTTGTTCCCCAGCTTGAAGATCTTCATCCTCTTCTTTTGTTCCAATTACTACAATATTATTCATCCCATCCCATCTCTGTGATCTATTTCTTCTGGATGTTGCTTCCACCCATGTTCGGTTTCCCCATATTCGTCCATCATGGGGTTCTACTTGTGTTGTGTTGGGGGACGTGGTGACGCAGTGGTCAAGCTGTTGGCCTCTCACCAAGGTGGAATGTGTTCGATTCCCGATCAATGCATGCGATTTTTGAAGTCAAATGGCATGTCCTGCGATTTGATTCCACGTAAAAAGGAGGTCTCGTGGCTCATGATCACAAGATTCACGGTCACTTAACTACAATCTTCCTTCCCTGTCTTGTGTTGCTGTTCTTACAGCTCTGAACTGTGAATTCATATTTTCAATTTTTATCTCTATTTTGAGAAGTAGTTCCTACTAGTGGAGTTGATCAGTCATCAGTGAGGCTTATTTTTATTCCTTGGTAGGGTGTTTCTAGTTGTAACTAAACTTGCCATTAAAAAATCAGTTTGCCTCAAAAACTAAATCCACTTTTTGTATTATTGTAGTTCCCAATTCCTCTATTTGCGATTTTAAGTTGTTACAAGCTGTTGTATTACCTGTGATTATTTCTCTTGGTCTTTCAGTTTTGGAGGGGTTGTATTAATGCCATAAGTTTCCCATAGTTTGCGGCATTTGGTACATTTCCTTCTTTCGCCACTGCTTTCAACGCTTTAAATTCTAGCATTGAAAGTGAAGCACATTCTCTATGGAACCACTGGTGACAGTTCCCATTACAGTCAACTGTGTTAGCTTTGTCGTTTATCACCTTGTATCGCCAGTAGTGTGCTCACTTCAGGCATAGTGTGGTGAAACAGTTCACACTCTATAGCCTCAATACTTTTGTATTATCAAGTAGATCATGATTTTGAACGGTTTATATTCAGTGTCGACTGATGGCAACGATTACTGTTTTTCCGCTTCTAATTCCAATATGGTGACCTTTTGTTAACTTCATATCTCTATCGGTTGTAACGAATTCACCTGAATCAACAGTTGGGAAAGTATCTGGAGATGATGTAGTAATAGATGTTTACTCCTCCGCTGTTTGAGACCCACCCAGCCATCCCAAATAGGATCACTACTTATATAGTTGAAATTGCGACTTTGGCATCTATCTTTTTCAAGGAGTCAGTAATGCCAACCACACACATTCGGTACTATATCGCATCCGGCAGACCAATGGTTTTGCCTAGACCAATGGTGGATTGATAGCCTTTCATTTTATGTCGTGTGGTGTATTTTGTATTGGACATGTTGGCGACATTGACAACGGGTATGATGTAGTCTGACGTGAATGTAAGATGGCATGGAATCTCTTAAGAATTAACTGTTATCGGTAGTAAAAGTAATTATTTCGAGTGCAGCAATGCCGATGCATATCGAAAATGAACTCCCATAAGCTCCCAGAAGGTAAGTGAATCAAATTATATATATATTTTCAATATTTAGCCTTGTGAAAGTGATATAAAGGAAGGAAACCCTCTCGTAAAGAATTAATATAATTTGATTGATAAAAAGTCTTACCTGGAAAGAAAATTGGCTCCTGTCGATGTAAAAGTAACCTGAACACTTACTAGGGATGGTGTGATAAAACCAAATCTAGACAGGCCGGGAAATATTGGCGGATCTGTCTGTACATGCTTACTGAATCACACTGTTCCTCACATTGTGGACATGAAGACACCTTAACATACCGGTAGTGTATTCAGTTATAATGGCATAACTCCTCAATTTTTCAAGTTACTTACATTAAATTCTGCAACAGTTACAACATATCGACTATTTGGACTCCAGCAAGCCTTGCTTATTCCAGCATCACCTTCTCTGATAATACATTTCCATGACGGGGACAGAAGAGAGAACACTTGGACGGTACCACGTTTAAACATCGGGCAAAGGATCAATTGTGAATCTGACGACCACTCGATGTACTGGAAAACACAAAAATTAAAATATTAACAATGTACCAATACTTCTCAAGAAATAAACTACTAAATTGTTCTTTGCCCTACCTCTATCAAGTCCAATGCAGAGAATGAATGAAAAACTTCGCCAGTTTTAGCATCTCTGATAATTACATTATCTTGAAGGGCCATTGCCAAATACCTTCCATTTCGGGAAAATTCGCATATATCGTCGGTAATGCGGTATATTCCACAGTAAGACATTTATTTCGCTTCAATGTAAATTGCTACCAAAAGAGTATTATCAAGTTACCGCCTCTCTTTCTGTTTCCGTATGCGCTCTTCTTCTGTTACAAACTATAACAGTTCTGTTATAGTTGTTAGCATCAAGGAGTTTAATAATAACCAAATGTAGGCAACGAGAAATATCATCGGCAAGAGAAATTGATCAGTAACTTTGAAGCCATTTGTCAGTATTGTTATAACTTTCAGACGGTCAACATAGTATAATTCCAAAAGCGAGTGAAATTATTATTCATTCATTCATAAGAATAATAAGAATAATTGAATACCACAGACAAACAGTAATTAATTTCAATATTGCAGTTGCATCGTCTATGATATGTTTTTTTTTGTGCTATTTCTGTCAGGCACTCGTCCAAAACATGTAAAATCAGAAAGCTGTGCCTGGGAGAACCAATGAATTTCGTTGTAAGTTCTTTGAGCGAGTTCATGCCTTTGGTTCTGCTGTTTCCGTAGGAGTTCAGTGTAATGTCCTTTTGGGCATTAAAATATATCTTGAAATAAGTTTTATCTCTATCTTTATCATTGCAGACAACTAAAACAACTTAGGTAAGGATACAGTAAAGGGTTATAATGCAAATATAGACTGAAAACACTCGGTTAAGCATAGTTTTTAAGTCGCGTGGTAGGTGCCACATGTTCGGTGCTGCTGCTTCAATACTATTCATTAAAACATTCATCGTAAACATTGAGGTAATCCATTTGTTTTGGTTTTTTACTATTAAATATCATCCTTGGAGCTGATTTTATCCCGAAAAAAACACATTTGGGTTTCCGTACTAAATTCGTCCGTTTATCAGGTTATCGGATGTTAATCAGTCGCCATACGCTACTGTAAAAAGGTCTAATAACTCGTTTAGAGTGCAAGTAAAACATGACATTTAATAATAATAATAAACAGAATTGTACACGAATGTACTTAGAAATGGTAAGTTAAAGGTTCTTAATGTTCACTCTCGGCAAAATTGAGTTTTCGATTTCTTCCTTTGTTAGTTATTGTTGTTTTAAGGGGCGGAACTTTCCTTTGTTTGCATGGGAGTACATGGTATCTGTCGAATAAACACTCGCAGAGAACACATATGCACGTAGAATTCGGGTCATGGTAGTCTTCGGTTCGGCAGAGCCTAAAGTGGAAACTGTACTGCCAAGCGCATGGTTACATGCCTGAGAACATAGGATGCCCTCTCCCAATTGTGCGACATCATCACATGTGTGGTGTAAAAGTCAGCCCAGATCTGCGTAGGTGCAGCCTTGCCCGCGCGCAGCTCGGGGGACACGGTTGACACAAAACTATTGATCAGGGCGCGTTAGGCTGTAACCATTGTCAAAAACTAAGGTTAGAATGGTCGGGTGTGGATGTGGCCTTGGCGTCCAGGTATCCTCTTATTGCAGGTTACATTTCGCGCACGGCAGTGCTTTTGGTACTAAAATGTGGGATTTATTTACGGTCATAGCGAAAGCAGGCCGCACTGGAAACTGCAGTCGTTGAAATTCAAATGGTATTTCAGTGGGATTCATTGGGATGCTTGGTATCAGAAAGTCTTCTCCTTTGTACTTTCCCTTTAGAATAGTTGCTTCCATCATGTTGTTTATTAATTTTTTCACCACTAGCCGTGTGCCATTACAAAGACGCGGTTGGTTGATATTTCGCAACATTATGACCACCAATCCGACCTTTAATTAAAGATTGTGAGGCGGTAATCCTGTTAAATCCAGAGAGTTCAAAAATTAGGGTGGATAGTTGATATCATCTCGGTTAGTAGCGGAATTCGGGTGGATAGTTGACACCATCTTGGTTAGTAGCGGAATCAACTGATTGTATGCCCTCAAATCACAGGCAATTTCGTTTTGAAATTAAATTCATTTACATCCCCGTTTTTTTGGCAGCCAAAATATTTCGTTCGCTCAACCAAATATCTCAGTAATTTTGTGCAACTTTTGGGAACACCTTTTGAATGAGTTTATTTGAATCAGTAAACTGACAAAAATTGTCAGGAAATGTAATGCAGCCAGTCAAAATGTCTGAAGAGAATTTGCCATTTCCAATGTCAATGAGTTGTTTTGAAAACATTTCTCCAGATGGATAATTTTGTAACTCGACATGCATATTCTTCCTTAAATTTAGTATCTTGATCTGTTTCCACAGATGTTTTAATTTGCATTGAGTTCATCAGCTGGCATTGACCGAGGAATCGCTGGTAATGTTTGTCGAAAATCTCCTAACAAAATCATCGCATCTCCTAATCAGTTTTGATTGTTCCGCAGATCTTGCATGGTTCTGTCTAATGCCTCCAAACACTTTTGTGCCATCCCGCATCGATTCATTGCTGGCCAGTATCGTTACATGTGCGAGAAGCAAATTATTAGACACACCCAAGAATTGTGATCATGTGAGAAACACTTACACCAGTGAAAACATCAGTATTTTTTGATGGAATTTTATCTTCCTAGTGTTGATTGGAATCAGTGTTTTCTATGATTATTTGCCCCAAAGAAAGATTACCGTATTTACTCGAATACGACCCGCCCCTGAATAAGACCCGCACCCTGATTTTGAAGAACAAAATTAAAAAAAAAAAATTTTACTCAAACTATTTACGATCTTCACTAAATAAACAGAATAGCATTTCTACAAAATAGTTTCCAACAGTTCTGAAGTCGTCCTAAAATAACACTCAGAAACAATTAAAAATACAAATAAAAGACACAAACACTTCATTCATCAGAAGTACCAACTTCGTAACTTTTTTCACCATCACTTTCACACAAAATGTCGTCATCACTGCCAACCATAGCATTGGAAATACTACATTTCTTGAAGCTCTTCCGTATGAGATCTCACGAGATACGATTCCATGCCGTCAAAATCCACGAACAGAGCAGCTGAACTTCCGGGCGCTGAATACGACCAGTTGGGGTCAGTGTGTGCTTATCGGCCGCCATCCGCTCCGTATACAGCTGTTTCAAGGCTGCTTTGAACGGGCGGTTCACGCAGACATCCCGTGGTTGTAGCATAGACTTCATCCCGCTCAATCACGAATACATGACTCGTCAATATATTTCCTACCGGGCACGATTTCCAATAACTTCAGCTTCCCTCACAGTAAACGACCGCAAACGCTTCGTAGCACTCATGTTTACACTCGGAAAACGTGCGCGAGACTGTACGACGACGCCTGCTTACGGTAAAACAAAGTGATAGCCGGAAGAAGGTTAGCACCATCTAGCGGATACTCGCAACACCAGATATCGCGCGTGGCGGACAATTTAAATATTTAAAATCAGGATGACTCAAATAAGACCCGCACCCCAATTTTTCACGTCCGATTTTGTTTAAAAATATGCGGGTGGTATTCGAGTATATACGGTACGTTTTGGCACATTATCTTCATGGTATCAACTTATCTAATTACTCCATTTGCAACGGGGAATAATTATGGCTCAGTGAGGGATTTGAAGACCTGCCAAACAGTTTCCATCCACGCAACAGTTGGTTAGTTATTATACCCGACCCAAAACAACTGTGAACATGGGCTAGCCCAGTAGCGTGCGTCCAGCTGAGCACTGTTGCCACAGCGGAGCCGACACAGCTCTACGCTCGCAGTATACGCACGACCTGTTCCGTGAACACAAGGCGCTCCGAATGTAAGAACATGTACGAGCTGGGGGGCCTAATCCTACGAATATCTATGCTCACAACGGAGTGCGTACAATGTGATATGAGGCAGATATAAGATATCACACCAACATTATCTGTGCATGTGTCCACCTCATGGTGTAGCAACCAGCATTCTTGGCTGTGGCCCAGGAGGTCCAGGTTCGATTCCCAGCTCTGCCAAGCAATTAAATTCTAGTCTGAGGGCTGGAACGGGGTACACTCAGCCTCGTGAAGCAAAACTGGGAAGATGCGAGTTGGATTCCTACCTAAACCATCCTGGAAGTGGTTTTTCTGTGGATTCGCACTTCTAATCCAGGCAAATGCCGGGATGGTACCTAATGTGTCATGGTCGCTTCCTACCCAAATCCTACCCGACTTACAAATACACACACTAGTACCGACATCAGTGACACAGATTATCAGACAAATTCCACATACACCCAAATACACGGGGCTACATGACCACGAAGTCGCAAAGCCCCTAAAACAATCAACAACAACCCATGAGGTCCGGATTCGATTCACGGTTCAATCATGTCATTTAGTTCTGGTCTCAGAGTTAGAACTGGCTACACTGTGCCTCGTGAGGTAAAACTGTGAAGAGGTGAGTTTTATTCGACTCAATTACAAATAAAAACATAATTGGTGATACCACAATAACACAGGTTATCAGATTTTGTTTTTTCACGTACTTCTGTATTCGAAAGCTTCTTTTAAAGGCCATATACCCTGAAAATTATATTTCTTGCCTGGCGGTGTAAAACTGTTCGGCTGCCACTGGGCTTGCTAAGGGACATTGTTATGAGTTCAAAACTTCAGCTCACAGCACTTGTTAAGGCTCCACTACTGAATTGTTACAGCAATACCGTCACTCTTTGTTATCTACCCTAGTAAACCTAAATATTTCAACACCTAAATCATTCCTTCTCTAATTATGCCTTCAGTTCAAGGGCAGATGTTATCTCCCGAATGGCTGGTCGTATCGTCACGGGGTTTGGACAGTCAGTTTCAAAATTTTTAGCTCTGTAACATAGGGTCATCAAAATAATTAAATAATTAATTATTTTCGTGCGCGGAGAGAAATAACGATTTCGTACGCCGCTAGTTGAGTTAACTAGGCAACGCCGCGCTATGCTATTGGCTGGCGCGAGTGAGTGACTGAATCTGGCTCCTCCCTCATGTTCACAGTTGTTTTGGGTCTGGTATAGTTATTGTTGTTTTAAGGGGCGGAACTACGAGGTCATCTGCCCCAAACGAAACAGTCAGTCTTATTTCTGGGTAGTGATATGCTGATATCTTTTTGAGCATTTCCTTAGGCCCCTTGTCAACAACAAGAATGTTCGCCGTTCCGGCGCATTGGTCAGAACGGTAGTGATACATTATTTCCTATGAGAGCTTGTCCACGAGCCATCACGGGCTATCTACCGTCACAGCCACCGGGTGCAGTGCTGGCTTCCCTCTTAGGACGGCAACTGGACGGTATGACGTTTGCACACTGAGACATGTAGTGACATGCCGGCAAATCCACGGTTATTTGTCCTTGATATGGTTGTCCGTGGTTTCCCATTTTCAACACCAGGCAAATGCTGGGACGGTACCTTCTGACAGGCCACGGCCATTTCCTTCCACATCATTGCCCAGTTTCATTCACCATCATTCATTTCATCTCTCATTAACTCCTCTCATGAGGTTGGCGTCAGGAAGGGCATCCGGCCGTAAAAACCATCGCCACAAAGACTTCCATCGCATCTCATCCCCGACCCCGTTGGAAAACGGGAATAATAAGAGGTAGACATACATACGAACCTTTTTCCGATGTTAAGATGACTTCGCGAGTCAGGAATTTTGTTGAAAAATGGTCAGGAAAATTGACATTGAAAATTTTGTGGACACCATTTATCAACTGAACAGGGACAAGGCAGAATCATGTCGTTCTTTAGGGGCATAGCACCAACTGGAGACAAATCCCATGATGATGATTTCGGCTTTCAATTCGAAGTCCTGCAACTGATTAGGAATATCAAGTACAAACGAAACAACAGTACCATTCGACACAACCCGTTCAACTGTCCTCTCAATAGTACAATCACTATAATGCATCACGTGGATACCAAACTGTCAGAGGTCCGTTGTCGTATCAAACACCACTAGCCTCAAGCGGCACCAGTGTTGCAGCTTACGAAGTGTCTCCATTTATGAATGAACATCATCGCCTTCAGTTCTGTCTGTTCCAGTACATACCCCTGTTTTCATCTTACACCAGCCCAGCGTCCACAATATCCAATGTTTTGGGCATTTTGGAATTATCTAATGCATTCTAAAACTGCACTTAAAGACATTTCCTAGTAATATGTTTCAGATTGATATTGGACATTTAGAGAGTTGACGAGTATTTTCATTTCTGTTTGGACTATTGCCTTCTTTTTAAACATATTTTGTGTTTTGTCAAGGACTATTGGTGTCTCCATGTTTCAAAGACTAGTGTAGGATTACCAATAGTTTATGAATTTTTTTTTCTGACATTCTGAAATAATTAAAATGGTTAGCGTTGCCTTCTCTCAATTTTTCGATCAACGTATTAAGGGGACACATACAGCTCAAGGAGCCACAACAATAACGATTTTAATATTATAACTGCCTGCCACAAATCTTGTACAACAATGATATACATATCCAAGGAAACACACACACCTTGCTATTAGAACCCCCTGGCACTATACAGCCCATGGCGGGCTAAGGCGACCAAGTGACCGCTGCCCAGCCATTCTGTCTGCAGATATTGGGGTGACGCGTGATCAGCGCGTCGGGTCCCCTCGGCCGTTAATCTTGGTTTTCGTGATCGGGGCGCTGTCTCACTGTCAGACAGCTACTCAATTGACCTCACGAGGCTGAGTGCACCCCGTTCCAACCCTCACATCAGTTTTAAAATCCCTGGCGGAGCCGGGGATCGAACCCGGGGCCTCTGGGTGAGAGGCAGGCGCGCTACCCCAACACCACGGGGCCGGCCTTGCTATTGGAAGCAAAGTTAAAAATTTTCAAAATTCAAATGATAATTATTTTTATCAATTTTTTCAAAATTGGTTCTTTTTTGTGCTGACCTTTACCGTTTCCCTGATATCTCCCCTGTTTATAGGGATTTTTGGAGTTTTCTTTTTTTAATGTGGGTGTTAAACCTTCTGCTACAAAATGAATCTCGCATATTTTCACATTATTAATTAATTAAGAGTCATTATTTCCATTTTTATTCTGAGCAAACTAAAAAAAAATATTTAAGTTTCATAGAAAGACTAATTAAAGTCACAACGGTTTTGAGTGAGATTCATTTTGTAGCAGAAGGTTTAACACCCACATTTAAAAAAAAAACTACAAAAATCCCTATAAACACGGGAGATATCAGGGAAACGATGAAGGTCACCACAAAACAAGAACCAATTTTGAAAAAATTGATAAAAATAATTATCATTTGAATTTTGAAAATGTTTAACTTTGCTTCTAATAACAAGGTGTGTGTGTTTCCTTGGAAATGTATATCATTGTTGTACAAGATTTGTGGCAGGCACTGTTATAATATTAAAATCGTTATTGTTGTAGCTCCTTGAGCTGTATGTGCCCCCTTAAATGCACCAAAATTACAGCAATATTGCATTAATGGATGAACCCAGTACCTTCTGTGTCGTCGCTTTTTTACGGAGATAATATAACGCAATAATAAGATTGCATACCATATATACATAACATGTATATCCGTAGTGCACAGACTCAACTCGACTGAATGCGTGCCGTTTCTGTGGACAAGGCTCCCCGGTTTGTCTGCCGTACCGTTCCGTCGGAAAATCTTGTCGTGGACAAGGGGCCTAAGTCTCGATGAAGATATTAATAGTGCAGCTACTAATAACACATAGTTTCTTAGGAACTTTTGGCAGCAGTAGAAAATTAACTCATTTCATGTTGATGTGATTTGCATTATTCTGATTTTTGCGTTCAATAGGCCTACGGACTGAATTGTAGTTCAATACATTGACATTCATTTCAACAGAACGACGTCTGTCGAGTCATCTAGTATTCAATAAATACGGCAAGGAGAACAATCAGTAACACTGAATGATGTATCACTTCTTGATAACATTTTCTAGGGTACAATAATTAGCCGGAATACCTTTTCTAATGATGAAAGTGAAATCTGGAAAGATGTAGTAATAAATGTTGACTCTTCCGCAGTCCATAACCCACCCGGCATCCCTTAATTAGATCACGACTTATATAGTAAAAATCCAGCTGTGCGTGAGTTACAGCCAACAGTATTGCCAACCCCGTGCTTATGCATTTGTAAACCAGGGCATTGTGGGTTTGAATCTAAAAAGTGAACAAATAATTTGTCTACCTGTTCCTGTCCATTCGTCTGAGGTTTGAGGTCTGAGGTCAGTCGTTTACAAATGGTGACTGTAATTTTCTCTATTTTGCTATAGACATCCTTGTGCACAACATCTATTCAGAAATGTTTCATTGATTCTGAACGCGACCAGAACGTGGCTTTTATACTTGTATCAGACGTCATAGTGGCTTTTACATTCCTTGCTTCATCTTGTTGGCGACATTACCTATTCAAATTAATAACCCTGGTCGCTACTTCACCTGGAATAGGTGCTAAATTTTGTAAATATGTTTTTATTTATTGTTATTTTAACAGCCATGTTCCTACAGCGCTTGAATCTCGTTCAACTGTCAACAAGGCGCACACATTATTGCCAACATGTTGGATATAAAATACGCTATACTAATTAAACATTATTAATGCGTGACAACCACACTTTTTGTGACAAGAACCAGGAATGTATATATAGCTAACGTGGCCCGCAGGATAAAACCATTGTCAAAACCCATTGTATTGGACAAAATGATGGTTAGAATGGTCGGGTTGAGGTGTGGTCTTGGTCCCGGGAACATAGCGGGGTACTGTTGACAAAATAACCATTGATCTGCATGCTTTAGGATGTAACCATTTTCAAAAACACTGGTGCCAAAAAAAAATACACATTATAGCGGAGCGAAATGCTGCACACATTAATTGCAGAGCAAATATGGCACACTATCAAATTTTACAACTACTTTGTTTTACAGAGTAGTACCGTAAGCGTGGGGTTGGCAATACTGTCTTTGATGATAATTCAGGCGCATAATGGCGGACACAGCTGGAAATGCACCGCCGCACTATGAGTGGCCAAACTTACAAGCTCGTGAATGTTACCATGGCCAACTGTACCTGTCAACGAAGTAGGCTGACTTGTATCACAAGTAAACAAAAAAAATAGTTCCCATCTCGACCGCCGGCAATCAATTCGTGAAAGGGTAATACTTCGAAATTTTCAAACTACAGTATACCTACTGGCTAGTTTATTTGGAAATTTCCTTAAACAGTTTGATTTGAATCCTAACATGTCATTTGACAGAATAGCAATGTCATCGGCAAAAGTTAGACAGTGTACCATGATCCCCTTGGGTTTGGTTCCCATTCCCATATGACTATAGTCTGTGTATCACTCCTGTTTTACATTTTTCAATTATTATAATGTACAGTACACTCATTTGTACTGGCTGAGGATAGAACTTGAGATACATGTAATAAAAAAAACATGGGATCTTAAAAAAATAAAAAGGAAATGTCAATCACTTGCTTGGGTCTTTGAAACTACTTTAAAAAATTAAGTTAAATGGAAGTATTTCAGATAATTTAACATAGGTTTTTCAAATGGGTGGCCTCCCAATCAAAATTAGGAAGTGTGAATGATTTAAAATCAGAGAATTTACAACACTTCGATTATTTTTTTCTGATACTAGGCTGTGAACCGAATGAAGCTCATTGTGCTGGAGTTGCATTCAAGAGAATACGGCCATTTCCTAAGCCATATCGAGGTTGTATTATATTTTTCTTTGTTTCAGGAGTTGCATTCACAATGGGCAAGATTATGAAAGCTGGTAAAGTGGTGCTGGTCCTCAGTGGCCGGTACGCTGGCAAGAAAGCTATCGTAATGCGTAACTTCGATGACGGTACCTCGGACAAGCAGTACGGGCACGCTCTGGTTGCGGGCATCGACCGTTATCCCCGCCGTGTCCACAAGCGGATGGGCACCGCTAAGTTGAAGAAGAGGTCCAAGATCAAGCCCTTCGTTAAAGTCCTCAACTACAACCACTTGATGCCAACCCGCTACACAGTCGATCTTTCTCTGGAGAAGACGACGGTCAAGGATCTTAAAGATCCCATGAAGAGGAAGAAGGCAAGGTTCCAAGTTAAAGTAAAATTTGAGGAGCGATACAAGGCCGGCAAGAATAGGTGGTTCTTCCAGAAGTTGAGATTCTAAGGACTTTTTTCAAAGAGTGTGTCTTCTCCGAGTGTCCATTAATAGAAGTAGTTCATAGATAGGCGAAGAGTGGGGCCTATATGTATGAACTACCTTTATTAGTTGACACTTCGTGGAGGATTTTATTATAAGAGACAAGAGCGAGGTGATTGATGAAAATGTGGCTCCTCTCGTACCACCATTACGTTTTGAAGTAATAAATTACTTTACAGAACTATTGTGTTGTGTGTGGCTTATGATCATGTTGTATTACAAGCTTCCTTCCTTGTGTGTGCTCTTTTCCTTGTTATCCTAGACAATTTAAAAGAAATTCAACATGAAGTTTTAGGGTAAAGGAATTGAAGTGGTGGTGGTATGCTTGGAGATGTGATTGTGAGAATTCTGGAGCTGACAGTGGCCCCACTGAATGGTTTTACGTCCCTATTAAGCACCGACTTGCCAGAATTCTGGCCCATGAGGACAAATCTACCGACATTGCACCCTCAAATGCCGACTGACTGCGCCAAGATTCGATCGTACAACCTTCGGCACAGCAAGGATGGTACCTTGATTCAATCTGTAGTGTCTGTCTCGGTCTGAATACACTGGCCGGCAAAAAAAAAAACCATCATTTGAAAAATTCAACATTATTTTAAATCATATATTTGAATGCTCTAGACCTAGTACATAAGTTACTGTTTATAGCATGGAAGTAAGGTTAATTGGTTTCCTGGATGCATTATCATTCTTCATGTCATTGTTACACTTAACAATATCGATTCATTGACATGATGCTGTTTCCTGCGGAAAGATGTGCACACCATCATTTTCGATCAGGTAACATCTTCAGGCCTCAAGCGCACATTCGTTTCTGAATTGCACAAGAACAACTGAGGATGTGGCTGTATTGATCTTTTCCTAGGCCAACAAGTGGCAAAAGAATAACACATTGCATTGTTGACGATAGCGACAGCGCACATCTTTCCGCAGTAAACAGCATCATGTCAAAGAATTAAGTGAAACCATGTCATGAAGAATGGTAATGCATCCAGGAAACCAATTTAACTTTACTTACATGCTTTAACTACTGTACTAGGCCTATACCATTCATATTATGATTTGAATGTAAGTAATCAGGGTGTCTACCGGTAACGAAAGTAACGAATTTTACAAATGGGTAACGAAAAAGTAACGAATTTTACAAACGGGTAACGAAAATTTTCTGAAGGCGGGTTGAATCATTTAAACTCGCGCCGCTAGGCACAGAGATTGCGAGTTTCACGCAAGCGGCGCCGTGCCTATTGCATATACTAAGCTATATGTCTCCGTGCCCGACCTCAAGGAAATACATACCGAGGATACCTTGAGCGGTATACATCGGTTCAACGTATATTTTCGGCCTCGTGAAGTCTTAAGTTTCGTGTGAAATATTTTTCTGTGTTACTGTATTAGGAAACCTGACTTTTCGCGAGACGTTTATTTGCGAATACTTCCGAAACTAAGAAGAAATCTCTTATTTCTGTTATTTGGAAACTATGTCAAATTGAAGTCCAGAAATAACGCGAAACAATTTAATGTAGCAATCTTGCAAAATGTTACGGTTTCGAAAAAAATGCCAAAAATCTTCGAAATAAATTATAACTTATTTAAAAAATATGTCGAGTAAATTTGCGACATTCAGTATGGTTAATTCGAAATTCCGTTATAAGTCTATTTTTCCTTCGAACTTTCGTTCCATCGGATATATAATCTAACCGATTATTTCGCTAACTTGTTGATAATTCGTGGTTCTCAATCGTAATAAAACTTGCCCTCTTGTCGTATTATTCGTGCAATCCTCTCAGAACAATTCGTAATATTCGATACCGCACCTACTTCGAACCTTCATCCTCCAAAATCTCCTCCTCAAGACGGCCGGCTGACCGCACGGAATCTCGTCAAACGGACCGATATCGACGTCAGTTGCGTAAAATCATAAAACCCATCCCCTATCATGAACTTGTGACCACGAGGACTGCGGGAATCCTGTCAAAGGTGATTGGGCACCCATCACGAAACCTACTTGCCACTTTTGCCATGACCGTATACTTAAAAGCGTGCGGGGAGTGAGAAGTGCATCAACCCACATAAAAATGGCAGCCTACGTAGCATCGACATACTAAATCCTCCTCGTGATCCACCCTGAACTCATGAACTCCCAACTAAAGCATAGGGACAAAGGGAATCACGGCGCCGACCGAACAACATGTTCATAACTACTCGTGAATTTTAACCGTGCTCAACCTCGAGCTTGCCTCCGCCATTCTATCAGGACAGATATACAGGCAGACAATCGTTGAACGGCCGGGTGCGGCGACGATTGCATAATATCTCGAGGACAACGTAAAACGTCCGAGAGCGGCAGCGATTGCGATACATCGCGATATTTCTCCGCATTCAATGACTAGGACAACTGTATTGTTGTCAAACGGACAGCAAGTGGCGCCGATTGCGTAATAATGCTATATTTTCTTGTGCCCGAACTCGAGGACAATGGAAATCACGTCGAATGGCTAAAAGTGACGCTGATTATCTAAATCGTGATTTTTCTCGTGTTCTCTCGTGAAAACTACGGGAAGCTCACCAAACAACTGAGACCAGCGCCGATCGTGTAACATCTCGATATTTCTCCGCATTTAACTGCGAAGACAGAATTCGGTGACGATCGTGTAACATCGCATGCATTTCTTCGCGACCTACCGCGGGGACGAAGGAAATGTCGCCAAATGGTCAAGAGCTGAGCAACCTCTTGGTACCGTAATAATAACATATTGTGGACAAGACGACATATTAGCTGAAACAACTCATTGGATATTAAATATCTAGCATATATTTATTATTTTTTAAATTTTTATAACATCATGTGAATTTAATTTAAAGCGGCTTCGGTGGTGTAGTTGGTAGCATGCTGAACTGCTGTGCCCAAGATAGCGGGTTCAAACCCGGCCGAAGTCGTCGGATTTTTTAAAAGCGTTAAAAATCCATTAGTATGCCTTCCTTCGGAGGGAAAGTAAAGCCGGCGGTCCCATGTCATGGATTTATGGCATGTAAAGGATTCTTCCACAGACTAAACTTGTGTGAAGCTAAATTGTTAGGTTATATTTTGTCGGAACGCTCTATCAAAGTTAGAACGCTCACCACCAGGTATCATTGATATCTGGTAGCAACATGAAATTGAACGGAACTAGTAGCTCACCCACCCTAAGGGTGTCCGTTGGAAGCAGCTACAGACTCAGACGAGCTGAACATGTCCTCGGACACTCCCGGCACTAAAAGCCATACGATAAATAAAAAACTTCTTTAAAAACAGTTCATTGTTGTTTTTCTTCACCGCGTGATGAGCGCCTATGCTTGTTGACCGCAGACGTAATTTGAATTCAAAGGTAACTAAAATTAACTAAAAGGTACCTAAAAAGTAACTAATTTTTACTTCATCCTTACAGTAGACACCCTGTTAATGTTGAATTTTTCAAGTGATATCTTTTTTTTCGGTGGTACTGACAGCAGCCATTCTGAGTAAGATGAGTACCTAACTCCACGGTGGTACTGACAGCAGCCATTCTGAGTAAGGTGAGTACCTAAATCCACGGTGGTACTGACAGCAGTCATTCTGAGTAAGGTTTCCTCAAGTTTCACACCCGAGGAACCCTATTTCAAGTAGTTCAGGGCACCTACCCCACTCCTTGAACCAAATAGTTACGCACATACACCTGCAATAACGCATGTTACCAGACAAATTCCATACTCTTATAAATATTTATTATTTTATTCTCGGGCATGTTGGTGCAGTGGTTAAGCTGCTTGCCTCTCACCAGGGCAGACCGGACAGTCGATGCATGTGAGATATTCAAAGTAAAATACTGTACATGCCCTGTGGTTTGGGATTCCCCATAAAAACAGAGGTCTTGTGGCGCACGATTGCGAGATCAGGGTGTCTACCGGTAACGAAAGTAACGAAAAAGTAACGAATTTTACAAATGGGTAACGAAAGTAACGAAAAAGTAACGAATTTTACAAACGGGTAACGATAATTTTCTGAAGGCGGGTTGAATCATTTAAACTCGCGCCGCTAGGCTCAGAGATTGCGAGTTTCACGCAAGCGGCGCCGTGCCTATTGCATAGTACTAAGCTATATGTCTCCGTGCCCGACCGCAAGGAAATACATACCGAGGATACCTTGAGCGGTATACATCGGTTCAACGTATATTTTAGGCATCAAGAAGTCTTCAGTTTCGTGTGAAATATTTTTCTGTGTTACTGTATTAGGAAACCTGACTTTTCGCGAGACGTTTATTCGCGAATACTTCCGAAACTAAAAAGAAATCTCTCATTTCTGTTATTTGGAAACTATGTCAAATTGAAGTCCAGAAATAACGCGAAACAATTTAATGTCGCAATCTTGCGAAATGTTACCGTTTCGAAAAAATGTGAAAAATCTTTGAAATACATATAACTTATTTAAAAAATATGTCAAGTAAATTTGCGACATTCAGTATGGTTAAATCGAAATTCCGTTATAAGTCGATTTTTCCTTCGAACTTTCGTTCCATCGGATATATAATCTAACCGATTATTTCGATAACTTGTAGATAATTCGTGGTTCTCAGTCGAAATAAAACTTGCCCTCTTGTCGTATTATTCGTGCAATCCTCTCAGAATAATTCGTAATATTCGATACCGTACCTACTTCGAACGTTCATCCTCCAAAATCGCATCCTCAAGACGGCTGGCTGACCGCACGACTTGCCTGCGGGAATCTCGTCAAAAGGACCGAGATCGACGTCAGTTGCGTAAATTCATAAAACCCGTTCCCTATCGTGAACTTGTGACCACGTGGACTGCGGGAATCCTGTCAAAGGTGATTGGACACCCATCACGGGGCACCCATAACGGGACACCCATCACGAAACCTACTTGCCACTTTTCCCATGACCGTATACTGGCCTCCGCCATTCTGTCAGGACAGATAGACAGGCAGACAATCGTTGAACGGCCGGGTGCGGCGACGATTGCATAATATCTCGAGGACAAAGTAAAACGGCCGAGAGCGGTAGCGATTGCGATACATCGCGATATTTCTCCGCATTCAATGACGAGGACAACTGTATTCTTGTCAAACGGACAGCAAGTGGCGCCGATTGCGTAATAATGCTATATTTTCTTGTGCCCGACCTCAAGGACAATGGAAATCTAGTCGAATGACTAAAAGTGACACTGTTTATCTAAATCGCGATTTTTTTCCGTGTTCTATCGTGAAAACTACGGGAAACTCACCAAACAACTGAGACCAGCGCCGATCGTGTAACATATCGATATTTCTCCGTATTTGACTGCGAAGACAGAATTCGGTGACGATCGCGTAACATCGCATACATTTCTTCGCGACCGACCGCGGGGACGAAAGAAATCTCGCCAAATGCTCAAGAGCAGAGCAACCTCTTGGTACCGTATTTATAACAATATATTGTTCACAAGGCGACATATTAGCTGAAACAACTCATTGGATATTAAATATCTACAGTAGTATATATTTATTATTTTTAAAATTTTTATAACATCATGTGAATTTCATTTAAAGGGCTTCGGTGGCGTAGTTGGTAGCATGCTGAACTGCTGTGCCCAAGATAGCGGGTTCAATCCCGGCCGAAGTCGTCGGATTATTTAAAAGCGTTAAAAATCCTTAAGTATGCCTTCCTTCGGAGGGGCGGCTTCGGTAGCGTAGTCGGTAGCATGCTGAGCTTCTATGCCCAAGATCGCGGGTTCAAATCCGGCCGAAGTCGTCGGATTTTTAAGAGCGTTAAAAATCCCAGAGTATGCCTTCCTTCGGAGGGGAAGTAAAGCCGGCGGTCCCATGTCATTGATTTATGGCTTGTTAAAGAACCTTCCACTAATTACACCTGTGTGAAGCTAAATTGTATAGGTTAAGAATGTAAACAACGCTCTTAGGTTCCTATGTTCGTTGCCAAGAGCCGACTGCGGTGACGTCTGGTAGCCAAGTTCTGAACTAGCTGTCGTCGACGGTGGCGTTTGGCGGCAAAAGTAGGAACTACTTGAAAATTGATTGTCTGCAGTGCTTACTTGAATTAAAACAGATACACACACACTAATACAGTCATCACAATTAACACCGGTTATCAGACAGATTCTACACACACCCAAAGTACAGGGGGCTACATGACCGCGTTGTCGCAGCCCCTAAACTTAAGAACCAACCAACCTTCCTTTGGAGGGTAAATAAAGCCGGCGGTCCCATGTCATAGATTTATGGCATGTAAAAGATTCTTCCACAGACTAAACTTGTGTAAAGCTAAATTGTTTGGTTAGATTTCGTCGGAAAGCTCTATCAAAGTTCCAACGTTCACCACTAGGTATCATTGATATATGGTAGCAACTTGAAATTGAGCGGAACTTGTAGCTCACCCTAAGGGTGTCCGCTGGAAGCAGCTACAGACTCAGGCGAGCTGAACATGTCCTCAGACACTCCCGGCACTAAAAGCCATACGATAAATAAAAATACCTCTTTAAAGACAGTTCATTGTTGTTTCTTCACCGCTTGCAGACGTATCTTGAATTCAAAGGTAACTAAAATTAACTAAAAGGTACCTAAAAAGTAACTAATTTTTACTTCATCCTTACAGTAGACACCCTGGAGATTCCTTTTATTCTCTGGCTTGATAAACTGCCGTGGTGGAAACAGTTTTGGTTTTTGTCAAAATAAGAATTGTCATTTTATTAAGATTCATCTCGGGTCAAGATTCTGTAAGTTTATTTATATTCATGGATTCAGCCGTAAATCTGCATGAGGGCCAAACATACGATAAAATTTGCAGAAATACCTTTTCATACCTGCCAACTTTTACGGTTTATCCGTAAAATTTACGGAAATTGCAGCCTTTTACGGTTTTACGGATGAACGGTGTCATTTTACGATTTTGCGGACAAAAATTTGAAACGATAATTTACATTCGATAATACCGCCCACTTCCGTACAATCGATTGTTTGCGTGGGTCGGAGGCAAGTCCACGATAGTCGATAGCTCGTTCTTTGATATGATTCGTACTTTTAACCGTGTGGTGGTTGTGTCGTCATTTGTAATTGAATTTGAAGCCGGGATAACCCTTCTTCCATGTGTCGATAGGCTCTGCTTCGCATATTCTTTGTTCCGCTCCGTTCGCTCGTTGCGATTTAAACCATATTCTTTGACCACGTTAGTTGTTCATTGTTCGCGAAGTTGGCGTTCCTTGAATGTTTTCGTCTTTTAAGGTTATGGCATATTTTAATGAAGCGTTCGAGTTTTTGTGCTATAACTTCGTGCTTCGCAGTTTCCTGTATTCCTTCGACTAATTACATTCGTTCCACGTGTGTGTGTGTTTTTTTTCTACCATGTGCATATTCTTTCTTCACGAGGTTGGCGTCGTTTTCATTTAATGGCTTTGTGTGTCTTGACATGTTTTAATGAAGTGTTGGCTGTCTTAAGTGTTTTATGTTATAATTTTATGTGACGTTCAGTGATCCAGGTTCCTTTCGATGTTTTAGTAGATATCGAGAATGAACAAATCCAACAAGAAACAGTACTTCCAGACATTTAAAGAATCATACTCGGTTGATTTTCCGTGCATACTAAAATCAAGAAAGAGAGAAAAATTTGCCTTTTGCACGGTATGTGGGTGTGATATTAATATTGCACATGGTGGAAAAAACGATTTAAGTAATCATGTGAAGTGCGGTAAACACATTAGTTATGTTAAATCGAAGGAAGATAAGCAAGAAAATCAACACCTTTTTTGCTAAGTCTGGAAACGTTGACAGTGACGTAATTAGGGCCGAGTGTCTGTTTACTTCCTTTTTGGTGGAACACAATGTGCCCTTAAGTGCGGCTGATCATGCTGGTGCTTTATTTAAGACGATGTTTCCCACATCAGAAGTTGCAAAGAAATATAGTTGTGGTCGCACGAAAACGACATGTATTGTAAATAAAATGGCAAAAATGCATCATCTGAAGTCGTTAAGTGCCTTCAGAACGGACCGGATACAGATAAATCCCTTTTCTTTTCATCAGTGAGAAACTACTTTTATACTGCCTGTGACTACATCATCAACAAGTTTCCACTCAAGGATGACGTGTTAAAGAATGCTCAAGTTGCTAGGTTAGACAACATTGAAGATGCACAGTTATCTTCCATTCGTTTTTTCTTGGAAAAGTTTCCTATCATGTTATGCAAGGAAGAGAATGAAACTACAGATGAGGTGGTGAATGAGCTTCAGAGGCAGTTCACAGCTCTTCAGGTAGATGACACTTTGGCTGCACATCAAGATGCTGCAAGTGATTCCAGTTGGGCACAAATATCAAGAATTCGTGGAGCCGATGGACTTCTTAAGTATAACCGAATTTCTAGAGTATTGCTCTCTATTCTCACCATACCCCATAGCAATGCAGAATGTGAACGTTATTTTTAGCCTTGTGAAGAAAAATAGAACACTGTTCAGGTCATCCATGTCCAATGAATCTCTGGAGTCTATTTCTATTTTGAAGACCAGGCGTTCTGGTCCCTGTTATGACAAAACATTTTCTCAAGAATGTTTGCAGGAAGCTAAAAAGGCCACAACCATGACTTAAAAGTCGAACTAGCATGTGATTTGCAGTGTGTATTATATTATTTCTTGCCTGTGTTACGTTAAACAAGTTTTATTGTTTAAAGCCTTTTTCAATTATCGTATATCAGCTTAATCTATCAAGGAAGTCCTGTTATGTCTGCTCCAAACCAATATTCACCACGCCTGCTGCTGATTAACATGGATTTCTTCTTGATTGTTATGTTCATCTACAAATCATAGTAAGTAGATATGATTTCATTGAAGTATCCTGTTTAAAGCATGAATTATTGTATTTTGTAGCCCAGAAGTATTATTATTTTCGTCAAGCCGGGGTATGTCGAAAATCGTTAATTTTTTGTCGCGCGTGAGTTTTACTGATAGCCCTTTTCAAAAGTTGGCAGGTATGCCTTTTGTAATAGATAATTTGGGGAAATGATGTAGTATACTCAAAAACACCTTAAATAAGTTACTAAACAACAAAAATGGCCACCAACCACATTTGGTGTTGCCAACTTGCCTCACTCTAAAGTGTCGCCGCACACACACGAGCAAGGAACTAGTGTGTGGACCGAACAGGGAGCCTCGTCTGTGCGAGTCTTGCCTGGCCCGTCCACATTGATCACGTGTTCAAGAGACAACACTCAGGTCGGGCCGAGGCATTAGGATCCATTGGGTTCGCCCTTTACACATCTGAGCAAGAGGGTAAACGAATGCTCCTTCGGGAGGAATGCTCAAGTGTATACAGGGTCTTTCATATAAAATAAGAGCGCCAAGCGGCGCCTTTGTAAGTACGAGTCGGCTCGGCGGGTACGTGATGCATACCTGCCAACTTTTACGGTTTATCCGTAAAATTTACGGAAATTGCAGCATTTTACGGTTTTACGGATGAACGGTGTCATTTTACGATTTCGCGGACAAAAATTTGAAAAGATAATTTACATTCGATAATACCGCACACTTCCGTACAATCGATTGTTTGCGTGGGTCGAAGGCAAGTCCACGATAGTCGATAACTCGTTCTTTGATATGATTCGTACTTTTAACCGTGTGATGTTTGTGTCTTCATTGTAATTGAATTTGAAGCCGGGATAACCGTTCTTCCATGTGAATCTTAGGTGTCGACAGGCTCTGCTTCGCATATTCTTTGTTCCGCTCCGTTCGCTCGTTGCGATTTAAACCATATTCTTTGACCACGTGAGTTGTTCATTGTTCGCGAAGTTGGCGTTCCTTGAATGTTTTCGTCTTTTAAGGTTATGGCATATTTTAATGAAGCGTTCGAGTTTTTGTGCTATAACTTCGTGCTTCGCAGTTTCCTGTATTCCTTGGACTAATTACATTCGTTCCACGTGTGTGTTTGTTTTTTATTTCTACCATGTGCATATTCTTTCTTCACGTTGACAGTGACGTAATTAGGGCCGAGTGTCTGTTTACTTCCTTTTTGGTGGAACACAATGTGCCCTTAAGTGCGGCTGATCATGCTGATGCTTTATTTAAGATGTTTCCAACATCAGAAGTTGCAAAGAAATATAGTTGTGGTCGCACGAAAACGACATGCTTTGTAAATAAAATGGCAAAAAATGCATCATCTGAAGTTGTTAAGTGCCTTCAGAACGGACCGGATACAGATAAATCCCTTTTCTTTCCATCAGTGAGAAACTACTTTTGTACTGCCTGTGACTACATCATCAACAAGTTTCCACTCAAGGATGACGTGTTAAAGAATGCTCAAGTTGCTAGGTTAGACAAAATTGAAGATGCACAGTTTTCTTCCATTCGTTTTTTCTTGGAAAAGTTTCCTATCATGTTATGCAAGGAAGAGAATGAAACTACAGATGAGGTGGTGAATGACCTTCAGAGGCAGTTCACAGCTCTTCAGGTAGATGACACTTCGGCTGCACATCAAGATGCTGCAAGTGATTCCAATTGGGCACAAATATCAAGAATTCGTGGAGCCGATAGACTTCTTAAGTATAACCGAATTTCTAGAGTAATGCTCTCTGTTCTCACCATACCCCATAGCAATGCAGAATGTAAACGTGTTTTTAGCCTTGTGAAGAAAAATAGAACACAGTTCAGGTCATCCATGTCCAATGAATCTCTGGAGTCTATTTCTATTTTGAAGACCAGGAGTTCTGGTCGCTGTTATGACAAAACATTTTCTCATGACTTTTTGCAGGAAGCTAAAAAGACCACAACCATGACTTTAAAGTCGAACTAGCATGTGATTTGCAGTGTGTATTATATTATTTCTTGCCTGTGTTACGTTAAACAAGTTTTATTGTGTAAAGCCTTTTTCAATTATCGTATATCAGCTTAATCTATCAAGGAAGTCCTGTTATGTGTGCTCCAAACCAATATTCACCACGCCTGCTGCTGATTAACATGGATTTCTTCTGGATTGTTATGTTCATCTACAAATTATGTAAGTAGATATGATTTCATTGAAGTATCCTGTTTAAAGCATGAATTATTGTATTTTGTAGCCCAGAAGTATTATTATTTTCGTCAAGCCGGGGGTATATCGAAAATCGTTCTATTTTTTGTCGCGCGTGAGTTTTACTGATAGCCCTTTTCAAAAGTTGGCAGGTATGGTGATGCATTTGTTCAGCAATTTCCTGATGAAGTGCCACCTTCACTAGCATAGATTCACGTAATTGCAAATATGTTTGACACTACTGGCTCGGTGCTCAATAAAAAACATGCCCGCACACGAACAGTTTTAACAGAGGATGAGCTAGATGACATTGGCGAGAATCTTGAACGGTCTACGAATAAATCACTCGCAAAAATAGCACAAGTAGGGGTTTCGGTTTCATCAACAATAACTAACTAAAGTAAGATTTCAGCATTGTACACACGCTAGCAAGGCCGCTGCATCATATAGGATTGTACACACACTTATAGCAGGGGGCCTTGGCGCGCCAAAATCTCGGCCAAGGTGACCGCAGCTGCGGTTAAAAAAGCTGCCGCTTGGCGCTCTTATATTATATGAAAGACCCTGTACATGCCTTAACAGGTATCGCAAGTGATCAAAACTAACGTGTAAGATGCATAAGTACAGAAATATTAATACATACTCAAGGTTTCTTCCAGTTTACCTGGGGAGTTACGGATGAACATGTGTGCTTTTTATAGGCTACACTTTTTAAGTTGGTCCAAAAATGCAAACTGTTCTACTATTGAGATAAATGTTCAGGGAAGGATTCAGGAGTAGGAGAGAAATAAAATAGGACGTATTTGCTTATTATTTCTGAAAAGTGCTCATTTCATGTATATAGGCCAACTAACTACATACATGGGGGCAGAATTGAGAGGCAAGAAGATGAAACCACTCATTAGATTTTAAGGGCATAAGACTACAATGTCAACCCTTCTTGGAATTATAGAATGCAGTTGTTGTTGATAGATTTATGGCCTTTGCGACATCATCCGCACGACTTTTTACGCATCCGCCCCGCATCCACACGTTTGTTATCCGAATCTACTGGCATTACAACAATATTTTCAAAGTGTTGCTTTATACCGTACTTTATCTTTTAGACATTAGAGCGGAAAGTCATTCCCCTAGACTATGTATGTCATGTGCTATGTTATACAGCCAGAATTGCAACCCTTTTCAGTTCGGAGTGTTAATTATCCTTAATGACATAATTTGAATGGAATTAGCGTAAATCATCTTACATTTTTCATGCAAAAACGAGAAAAAAAAGTCATGAACATCCGGGCTCTAGTAAGGGATAGTGGGGGAATTGTGCACACTTAGCAAGAATCGGTCTTGTGATGGTCTGATAACACAGCTGCAGTTATGAATAAGGGAGCCTTAGTAATCCTATATTTGATGTGCAGAGACAAATTTAAAACAAAAATAAATTTGGTGCACTATAATTAAAAATCTCGCAAGTATGCATTTGCGCACATTTACCTTACAGGGTAATCATGTGCATGGGTTGGGGAATTGTGTGCATGGGATGAATGTTGGAAAGCCATAATAATACAATGTGAATTGGCTGAAACTTGCATTGTACATTAACATTAGAATATTCCAATGCTTTTTACAATAGCATACTAAAATTCTGCAGTTTTAGATATTAGAATAAGATATCTTTGTTTCTTCAGCATTAAAGGAGGCAATCCAATTTAGGCTTGTATTTTCAGGTTGTCTCAACGTTAATGCAGGATTTCTCTTCAAGAACCCATGCAACCAATCTTTGCCTGCTAGACCTTTAACTTTATTGGAATTATGGGGAATCTTGTTCTCCTCTGCAAACTTGAATGCAAACCGTCTGACAAGCCTGGTGGGCGTTAAGCCGTAAAATAATTTTGCCAATGTCAAAACATATTCGGATAATTGTGACTCCATTTCGTTGGTAAAAACAGGTTTACCACCTAGACGAGGTAGAACAAGCATATTTTGCAGCAATTGCTTTCGTACGGTTGACTCGGAAATGTTGAAACGTCTCCCTACTTCCCTAATTGCACGTAGAGCTTTCTGCATATTTTCTGCTGGGTAGGAGTTTTTCTGTTTTCTGCGTATAATTTCTTGGCATCTGGAGATCAGACACGAAATATTTTGTGTTGTATTTACTTGTATAATAGTTCTGCGCACCATTACCCCACTCTGCTTTTAAAACGTAACTCACTAAATCCCGGTAAACTAATCTATTATATTGAAAAATAAATACATGCAAAACCACTGTACACACTGGCATTTAAAACTACATTTAATTTTAAATACACTGACTGGCAAAAAAAGTGGAACACTTTAATTTTTTATGTAATTTCTTAATTTATTCCACTAAAATGTATCGGTTTTCCAATATTTGCATTATTCATGTAAATTTAGATGGTTGGCAACAGAAAATACCGAATCATGTTTTACAACACGCTTTAACTCACAAATTTCGTTACATTTTGCAAATCTTACAATTTTCTATTTTTTAGTAATGCTCTTTTGGGCTGGTGTTTATCAAACGTATTGCCAAACAAAACAGTATTAATGTTTGCACTGCAAGAGAACACTGGTCACTAAAAACGGGTGTTTCCACCCTTAGCGTCCATGACAGCTTGTAAACGCTCAGGCATACTGTTCACAACTCGTCGAATGGCATCTGCCGGGATGCGATCCCATTCCTCCAACAGCGATGTTCTCAGTTGTGCCAAGGTGGTGTGGTCATGCTGTCTGACGTTCCTTCCAAGCGTATCCCATACATGTTCGATGGGGTTCAAGTCAGGACTACGAGCTGGCCAGTCCAGGGTTTGAATCCCCACTTCCTGCAGATATTGTACAACACAGCGAGCAGTATAAGGGCATTATCCTGCATCAGCATGAAATTCTGACCAATGAAAGGCGCAAAGGGTATCACATGGTTCATCAGGATCTCCTCGATGGACCTTTGGGAATTGAGCGTCCCGTGATCGATGCACACCAACTCAGTGCGGGCCATAACGTTGATGCCACCCCACACCATAACCGAGCCACCTCCAAATGGAGTCCTGGAGGAGAAAGCAACAGGGCTGTACCAGCTGTGTTATTGTGATGACTGTATTAGTATCTGCATTTGTGATTCAGATGAGGACTGGGAGGAGGCGTAAGCTACAGGGTGATATTTTTGCTGGAGCAGAGCAGCCAGCTACCAGGCGACCGCACGCAAACGAAATGCACTACCGGTAAATAAAAATAAGGCCTAGATTCACAGCTGACGAATTACAATAGCCAGCATTCCTCAATACTTGAATGTTAAATCTTTGGAAGTTACATTGTGTAAGAGACTAGCAGGAGCTACTTGGGGGAGCACTCAAGACACACTCAACAAAACCTACAATACTTACATCAAACCTATCATAACATATCTCTACAGCACCCCAGTCAAACATTGATCGCCTCGAGAGGTGTCGGAATAATGCCCTACGAATCATAACAGGTGCAATAAATACCACACCTATAACCGCCTTGCAATTATATACCCACAACTTACCAATAGAAGAAGAGATGAAACATCAAACAGCCAATGCATACCTCAGTATACAAAGACTACCTCAAATGACATGGATCAAAAAACCAGTTTCTAGCCCCAATCTTAAAACACAAGGTATGAAGAAATGGCAAAGAAAACAGCAGAAACCAAATTATGGAAGGACATTGATGCTAAATGGAATCAATATAAATTGACACCAAGAAGAGAAGCTGTAGCCTTCTTCAGACTTAACACTGGCCATGACTGCCTTGCAGCTCATCTGAAACGAATCAACATCCTGAGATCTGAAGAATGCACACTTTGTCACGAACCTGGAAGTAAAATGGATAAGGGGCACCAGAATTGCTAGAACTTCAGGAAACCTCACACAACTCTATTGGAACGCAAGAAAGCTGATGGATTGGAATCCGGGCTAGCCATAGGAAACAACAACAACATTGTGTAGCTACTCCTGTACCACCCTGTGTGTTTACTGCAATTAATCGAAGCACGGACCTTAGCCCGTTTAATGATTAATTGTGGGATAATTAAGTGTTCAGATCAATTACCCGTACTCTAGTGGAGCTGGAAAACAATATATACCGCTGCAGATATCCCTCACAAAGTGTGATTTTATTGAAACATCGTGCTTCCCACGGTGGGTGAGTGGTTATCGTGTCGGAGTACCAACCCCAAGCTTGCAGGTTCGCTCCTGGCCGTGGTAAGTGTTTTTTTTTTTTTGAAAGGTGACAAAAATGACGACACGCATGTCATACGATGTTGGCATGTTAAACAACCCATTTGAATTCAGTAGGGCGTGTTCATAATGGCAAAATTAATCTCTGGATTTTCTGCCAACATAGTTACTCATTTCTATTAGAACGTCCTATTAAGTCGAGGAGCTTAGATATCTAACCTCCTTGACTTTCATAGTGCTTCAAGGAACAACGAAATTCGACATGCAAGCTGCCCTCTGGTTGTCAAATAACAAAGCTTGCACCCGAGGCCATACAATATTATTATTATAACATCCTAAGCGGCTTCGGTGGCGTAGTCGGTAGCATGCTGAACTGCTGTGCCCAAGATAGCGGGTTCAAACCAGGCCGAAGTCATCGGATTTTTTAAGAGCGTTAAAAATCCTTCAGTATGCCTTCCTTCGGAGGGGAAGTAAAGCCGGCGGCCCATGTCATAGATTTATGGCATGTAAAAGATCCTTTCACAGACTAAACTTGTGTAAAGCAAAATTGTTGGGTTAGATTTCGTCAGAACGCTCTATCAGAAAGTTCCAACGTTCACCACTAGGTATCATTGATATCAGGTGGCATTGGAACTACTTGAAATTGAACGGAACTTGTAGCTCACCCTTTAGGGTGTCCACTGGAAGCAGCTACAGTCTCAGGCGAGCCGAACATGTCCTCGACACTCCCGGCACTAAAAGCCATACGATAAATAAATAATTATAACATCCTGTTGTAAAGCATGAATTACTGTATTTTGTAGCCCAGGAGGATTATTGTTTCAAGCCGGGGTATGTTGACATTTGTTAGATTTTTTGGCGCACTTGTGTTTTACTGGAAGTTGGCAGCTATGAGTAAGTAATACCGCACTAGAAAGATGTTCAGTAGCCGCTTCATAAGTTCACCTGCATGTGCATATTCATTGCTGTCCCTGTCTACTGATTTTTTGTAGGGCTGACCTAAGGAACTTCATTTCACATGCTTGTAATCGACTCCCTTCTCTCTTATTTACGACACAGGTGTGCAGACTATGCGTCATGATTGGCAGGAGGTAGGTTTTATACAGGGTCTGCTACTCTCTTGTCCCAGACGAGGTTTCGTACTTGCTGGAAGAAGCAGGGCTCTTACCGCAGCACCACACGGTCCTTGGCTTCATGCTAACGTACAGCGCACATGAACGCCCTACAACAATTACGAATAATGAATTTCTCGGAATCGGCTGAGAAGCACATCTTACTACTTGCACCTGGTATAAGCCTGGTCATGCCCTACACGTGTACTAAGGATGGTTCGAATCGGTGACCCATGCATCGTATCCTCCCCTTGTCAGCGAAATGCATACCGAGGATACCTCAAGTGGTATACATTGGTTCAACATATATTTTCTGCAGAATGTGAACATATACATATATGCCGATGACATGGCGCTAGCCTCTGATAACATGAAGGATTTACAAAAAGGTATGGATCTTCTCACAAAATGGGCAGATGATAATGAACAAAGAATGAACCTACGGAAGACAGGACTTATGGTTTCCAGGAGATGAGGACGTTTACCGAGGGAAGACTGCATTGTCTGCGGAGAACTTACACTAGCGCCTAAAAACCAGTTCAAATATCTTGGGATGACACTTCATGTAACTGGGACGACCTCGGTGCATATTGAGGAAAGATTAGCTGCTGCACTAAGACTTCAAATGCATCTGCAGCATACGAAGAACTATTACAAGAGCTACGAGGAAAAAGGGACTCGATCGAAGAAATCTTCTACACAACAGACGCAATGATAAACAAAGATTGGATGAAAGAAGTGACATCAGACACCTACAAAGAATGTCACTGAAGACAGCCATGGGTCTCTTCCAAGTCAAAGTGCTACCAACAGTCACATATGGCTTGGAAATAATTTGGCAATTTCTGTCACGTAGACAGCTGAAAGAACTGGAAAGCATGAAACCGAGATACCTCAAAAGGATTCTAGGGGTATCAAAATTTGCTCGATCCCAATAGGTGTATGTGTTAGCCCGGGAAACCTTTTTGGTAGAAGACCTAAGACTTCAAATGCATCTGCAGCACACTCCAGCATATGAAGAGCTGCAAGGATAAAGGGACTCGGTCGAAGAAATCTTCTACAAACAGATGCAAAAACAAACATTGGATGAAAGAATACGAGCTGACACCTGATGACGTGCTTTGCAATGCACGGTTTCCATCATCGTATTTGTATCACGAAATCCTTTCACCAGGCTAGCTATGAGTGTACACGTGTTTTGTGTGGAGAACAGTGTGATACATATCACGCAATGGAGTGCAAGAAGAGAGCGGTCTCTCGGACCAAATTTTGCTTGGATTCTTGAGCTTGATGTAATTTTTATATTTTGCACATTGTGCAGAATATGTTGTTTGTATATTTTCGGCATCAAGAAGAGTTTGTTGTGTGTGAAATATTTTTCTATATTTTCCATCTTAAAACCAACGCAACATTGCAGTCGATCTTCACAATTTATATGCACCCACATTTCTCAATACAGGACCATCCACACCTTATCCAGATATTTCATTTAAGCAGGGAATAATTACAACAGTTTTCCAAAACCATAACCTGACTTTTCATCATCCTCACGCATGCTCCCCTCAGCAAAGAGCACCATTCATCCTATGAAAATTCTTCACAAGATGAAATGAAAATCCACAGCCTGCTTCCAGTCTCCGACCGGGTCAGGAATGGAATGAATGAAGCCCCCATCTAGCAGCGAGGATATGAACTGTGCCGGCTGCCGAGGCCTGACGCACTCCTCTGGGGCAATGATTAAATGAATGACAAATGAAATGATAGTGGAGAGTGTTGCTGGAATGAAATTTTGACAGGGAAAACTGGAGTACCCGGAGAAAAACCTGTCTTCCTTCGTTTTGTCCAGCACAGATCTCACATGGAGTGACCGGGATTTGAACCACGGACCCAGCGGTGAGAGGCCGGCGTGCTGCCGCCTAAGCCACGGAGGCTTATTCTTCACAAGATATTTTATTTAAATTTTAATTTCTTCCTTTTATAAAACATATTTTTCAGAAAAATAGTACATTATGCAACGAGTGTATAATGGCAATAATTAAGACACGAGTATGTTTATAAAATGAGCATATGCAAATTTTATAATTTCCATACCAGTGTCTTAATTACCATTATAGGCGAGTTGTATACGACTGTTTATGTTCGACGATAATAATTATAACTATTTTATGTTCGAACATAGATATTCATAAATATGTCGAGATTTTGCCAGTTAAATGTACTGAACAGAGCGCATGAGAATGCCTTGTATTTGACCATGGCCTCCTCGATTACCCTACTATGACACTAGGCCACGCAGTGAAATTTAAATTAAAAGGCCGTGAAACTCAGCACATCTAATTGGTGAAACAACTGTTTCTTGAGCTTTGATTGGTGGGAGAAACTGTTTCATAATGAAAAATAGTGTTATAATGAGCGTCATTATATTACAGTTTTCTGACATATAATAGTCTGGGTCGAACATAAAGTATTTTATAGTACCGGTACTGTATCTTCAATTTAAAGCACAGATCTGTTACTTGGATATTTTTTGTGAAATATCCTCGTATTTCTGTTAGGTTTAATTCACCTTAGACAATCGCTGAACAAGGCCACAATGTGGTTGAAACTTGCATAACATATACTTTTTGCCTCTTAATGTGTACCAATATTATAAATATCACCTCAATAAGGAAATCTTTCAATATGATTAATTTCATATCATTACATATAAAAAGCAGGTTGGCTCAGGCAAAGCTAGACATCGAATATAGATTAGGTATTAGGAAGTCATTTTTGAAAGCCTTTGTCTGGAGTGAAACTTGGGCTGTTGGTGCAGTAGAATTGAAGCATTTGAAATGTGGTGTTACAGGATAATGATGATCAGATGGGTAGATAAGACTAACAAATGGAGAGGTTTTATGAGTTGGAGAGGAGAGATGTTACTGGTAACTGCTAATGAACAGAAGAGAAAGGTTGGTAGGACACAAATTAAAACCCTTTCAGCTCTGAGAGATTTTTTGTCTGAATATTTCAATACAATGCATGTTTTTACCCTTTAATTGACATCAGGATTCCAGGAAAAATAATTTAAAAATACTCAAATTTCTACTTGATTCATAAACTCACTAGCACAATTGTGCTAGTTAGGTTTTATTTAGTACTGTTTTATCCACTTGGCTACATCATTATAATTCACTTAGAAACAAAATATAATACAGTTTACAAATGCATAGAAAACATTAACAAAATCACAACTTAAAAATAAAATTGAACAGTTATTGATACAACCCGCACCAATAAAGAAATTTAAAAAAATAGTAGAAAAAGAACTCAATTCACTAACACTTGTGTCATCCTGCAGCATTTTACTTAGTGTGGAAGAGCCTGAAACAACATTTGTCCTTGGAATGGCAAAAATATACATCACATTTTAGACAGCGGTTTTTAGCTCTGCTTCATGCTGACACGAGCATTGTGAAGACAAGTCATCTACTTGAGGCCAGTGGTCATACCCATCGTATCAAAGACATACTTCGGAGTTAGCGTGTAGATTTTCATCTTCTTCTTTGCAAGTTCAATTTCTTCATCTACTTCTCTTCTTTCTCGATCTGGAGTGGCCAACAGAGCTTGCCCAATTGCCATTCGATAATGGGAAGTTTGTTGGCTCGACAATCCTCCCGGTATTGTAGCCAACTGTTGACGGTGCCTAAGTCGAGAAAATGGAGAATCATTTTCAGAGTCCATTACTTAGTCTTTAACCACTTGCGGTAGCATTCCAATTGTCGGTTGCAAATGTCGACTCCCCCCCCCCCATGTGCTGAATGTAATTCTGAATCACAAGGGCAATCAACTTCAATATATCTCTTCTCCTTCTTGCACCATTGGCCATGGGTTGTATTCCTGCACAAGTAGAGGTCACAACAACTCTTTGTAAATCTTGCCACTCTACAACCACAATGGCATCGTCGGAATGCACATACTCATTGCACCTATGTTCTTTCAATTTCACACCCTGCAATTTACCATTCCTGTAGCTTCAATGCCAGCCTGCCCTAAAGCCTCTAGCAATGGTAATGTAGTAAAATACCGGTCAAAATATACAAAACTACCCTGTGGCAATGAGCGAACAAGTCGCATGACAAAAGCTGGTCCCAGACCTAGTTGACTCTCAGGTAGTGAAGTAGTGTCAGCCTGATAAATATTGAAGTTTAGAAGAACAGATGACAAAGCTTTTTAAGCCTACAGGCCTTGGTTTGTTCTTAACACATTGCTTTAAAGCACAACGCCCAGTGAATGGAATCATCTGTTCATCTATTGGGTAATAGTTATGGTCCCTTGGCAACTTTTACATTGACTTTTAACTGCATTTATCACAGGCTCTACTTCCACAGTCTATTTTCTCTGCCAGGGCCTGACTGAACATCAACAAAATGTATATTCATTCTTAAGGAAAGGAATCTGTCCCTAGACAGGACAAGGACAAATTAATTCCTTTCTGCCAATACATCCTTAGCCTAATCCCATGATTAAGTTCATTCCAAAAAACTTAAACTCCACTGTAGTGGTACCCAAAGATTTTCCCTTTGTAAAAACACTGTACAGATTAGTACAATCGGCTCCCTTTCCATACAAGTGATCATCAAAATAGTCTGTAAAATATTGCAGAGGTGTTCACATTACTGCCAGATTCTGAAGAAGTGAAATGTGAAATACTTTTACATTCATATTCTTGGTTGAGTGTTATTGTTATTTTAAAATGAGCGTCATCTACCTGAATTGTATTCTCTAGAAGTGAAATGCGGCTTGGCAGCAAAGTCTTGTTTTTTCAACAATAATCTTCTGCTCCTACCTGGACTTCTAGTTTCTTCTGTTTCCACAGCATCATCATCAGTGTCACTCCCACCATCTGGTGCTAAAGGAACAACATTTTTGTTGTTGTTGTTGTCCGAATCGGTGACTTCCTGGACAACATTTGGCATGTACTGCTCACCACGGCGTCTCCATAAACGTTGACGTCCATCACGCTGTGTCAGAGGAAATCTGGACTCGTCTGCGACCAACACAGGTCTCCATTGGTGCCAGTTGACGTAGGTACGGGCAAACAGAAGGCGAGCTGCACTCGAACAGGACATCTGGGTCGTAAGGACACTTCTCTTAACCTGTTCCTTACTGTCTGGTCAGAGACCGTGACTCCAGTGACCCTCCTGAGGTCTTGTTGCAGTTCTCTGGTAGTTGCTGAACGCCGCCACAACGCACAGATGGTCAGATATCGGTCATCTTGTGGGGTTGTCATTGCATCCAACGCTCCTTGTGAACTGGCCTGTCTCATTGTAGCGATTCCACAAGTGTTGAGACATTGAGATCCACAGCAACACGACGAATAGTCCACATGGATCAAAGTAACAGACAGCCCTTGCCACTTGAACCTCGTTAAGATGTCTCATGGCACGTGCTGGTTTACCTACAACGTGCTCAAATGACCGCAGTAGTCTGTGTACCTCACAGCAACACACGGACGCACCACTATTCACTTTGTTTTGAGGTGTCACCTGACAGTTTAATGATGGCTACGCCTACAGATGGAGTATAACTTCGATATGACATACCCTGAGAACTAAGGTCTCGAGGCATGCGGTACGACCATTGGAACCCCATCTACAAAATTAATGTTCACATTCCAGACGTTACAAAACATGTTCCCCTAATTTTTTTGAACTGTGTATATAGGCCCTACATTAACAATACAGACCAAGTATGGAGGAAAGTAATCCTAGGTAAAGAATAGTTGCTGGACAAATAACTTTCCTTCACAAAGAACGTGATTCACAGAAAATGGGAAAAGAAAATCGGTGTAGCCAATGGTAATGACAAGAGCAAAGAAAGAAGGAAAAGGGATTGTTAAAATAGATGTAGATCTGCAAGTAGTAAAGCACTTCAAATAATAAGATATTTAGGCAGCCGTAATGAAATTCCTGGGGAATATGGTACAAAAGACCAGGAGAGAGTGAGTGAGAAGTGACATTCGAAAGGAAGAGAATGTACAGAAGATGAATGATAAGCTGGAGCAGAACAGATTGAGATGGTATGGACATGTGAAAAGGATGAATGAGGAAAGAATGCCGAAACAAGTGATGGAGAGATGGATGAGTGGATAGAGAGGACAAGGAAGACCTAGAGTATGGTGAAGGACAGTGTAAAGTGGAGGGGTGTGATATCTGCTCCGGCCTGGCTTAGGCCGGAAAATGGAAATTGATGATGATGGAGCAAATTAGCCCCGAACCATGTACCAAGTGATTTGAATAATTCAAAAGGCGGAACTTCTTACCTAATTTGCGCAATTTGTTATGTTTGTCAGGAGAGACTTGGGCAGTTTCAGAAGGTAGAATTCTAAATTTCCAAATTACCAGAATTTCAATCGCAACTCCATTTTATTAACAACATTTTTCTAGTGTATAAAATATAAATTTTATGTAAATATTTTTCATTTATTTTAATTCAAAGTTGTAAGGATATCCATTTAATTTTACATTCATCATCACCTTCATTTCCTCTTTTCCAGCTGACACTGGGTGGGGGCAAATATGGTTCCTCTCCACTTTGTTCTGTCGTTCCACCATTCCTCTTCCGACACAGTGTTCCAATCCAGGTTCTCTTTTCTAATGCTATACTTCACCGGGCATTCTTGGTCTTCCTCGTCCTCTCTTCCCTGTCATCCGTCGTTCCAGTGCTCGTCTTGGTAGCCTTACTTCATTCATCCGTTTGAAATGTCCGAACCATCTCAATTTGTTTTGCTCCAGTTTGTCATCTTACATTATTAAAGTTAAACTAGCAACGCTGAAGAAGATATCATTCTTATATCAAAACATGTACGTTTAAATGGTGGCCACTCAAATCGGTCAACAATTTTCCAGGAGTTTTCCAAGAGTAATTCTCATTCTTCCAGACTTAAAAATAAGCGCGGTTCCTGGGAGGCCTTTATCAGTTGCCTACTTCAAGACCAAAATAAAGCAGTTGTGATCGGTTTACTTACACAGATGTTGACAAAAATTAGTGGTGATTGCGTTATTGATACGCAAGCCTACACACAAATGATTTAATTCTTGTTTTAAAAAAGCCTTTGTGACTGAAATATCCACTTAAAAAAAGAGAAAAGAATGCTGAATTTTATTGCGGTGAAGTTGTCTATACTCATTTTGTTTTACAAAAATACTACCGCGTGTTCTCGCACACAGAAAAAGGTAGCCTGAGGAAATTTCTTTCGTTAATGATCGAGTGCTCGCCCAAATCCGCAGCGAGAGAATGATTTAATATAAAACCCGGTGCGTAAATTTCCGGTTAAAAATGAGTAGGGTTTTGCAGAGAGACCGCTAGATGGCTTTTGCTACCCCATCCGCGATATCATGACGTCGAGGACTAAGAGCGGACTGGGAATTTTAGTAGTGGATGGAAAGATTTTTATAATTAATTAACAGTGGCCATTTTCTAGGAGTTTTCAAATTTTTCGTCATTTTTCAGGAGTTTTCCAGAACTATTAAAAATCCAGGAGTTTTCCAGGAGTAGTGGTCACCATGATTGTATTAAATATCACTTCACAGTATTTTCAGGGCAGATTACATAATACATAGACCAATTGTGCAACCTCAGCACTGACTCTGTTTGAAACCAAGATCACCCTTACCAAAGAAAATTTAAAAGATGTAGAAAATGTGAAAACTCTCTTTCTTAAAAAACTTTTATGCCTGTTGTCTCTCCTTACATACGAACTAGCAGGGTCTAAGAATAGAACATAACTCTCATCTACTAAGTCATGTACATCCTTCTTTTCGAGTTACATGCAAAGAAGAAACACATTCCACTGGATTCCTACAGCACAGCAGCAATGATGAACGCAGATTGGAAAGGACCCTGTCACGAGCTACGCCATATCGTCACAGCTTCCACTTCAAGATCTGCATGACCAAAACGTACCACTGCTCCAAGAGAACAGTCTTACAGAATTCTGCAGTGAATCACAAATCTAAAATTTGTACATTGTATGCCATTCTCTTTAATAAATTAAATAATTTACAATATTATCTCCCTAGGGTCGTTCCACAACAATCAATGTTATCTCTGAGAAGCAAACATGTCGAGCGAGTGTTCTGAACCGGATTCCTCGTTGTCATGACTGGGTTGAGGCACTGTACTGAGCCAGGAGCTCACTTTGTTGAGAGGTTTCTCCTCCTCCATCTCATCATCCTCCTCCTTGCCCATGTCGGACTCCGGAAACTCGTCCATGTCCCAGGCATCCAGCAGTATGGGCGACAGCACGTCTGCACAGGAGAGCAGGTAGGATTTGGAGCGCTGCCAGGGATCTGGCTTGCCCCTCTCTTCATTGACTTCTATTGCCAGTTTAAGCGTACTGTCCCTCAGACCTGCAACATAAAATAAAACAGTTGGATGTCATACCGTATATACCCGAATAACACCTGCACATTTTTATACAAAATCGGACGTGAAAAACTGGGGTACAAGTATTAATTGAGTCATCCAAATTTTAAAGATTTAAATTGCCCGCCACACGCGAGTATCCTCTATTATGGTGCTTGTTCAGGTGTACTTGTTTATTTCCGTCTAATGGCTTGACCGGTCGCGCAAACTCGGCCGCCTGACCGCTGCAAACTCTGTATTGTGTAATGTTGCATCATCCTGGTTAAACAGAAGGTGATCTACCGCGGCGGGCAAGTGAGCAGTTGTGATTTTCCACAAAGTTCGCGTGGGCTGGAATCAAGGCCCACGAAACGGAGATGTTTCAAGGTTAACACTGTCCAATGAGCTGCTGCTGTCATGGTCTGACATAATGTAGCCTTGACGTAGTTCGCCCAGTCAGATGATTCACTGGAGACTGCTGTATTCTTTCACTTGAAACACAGGAAGTACATTTCGCGGAGATTGGCGAGATTTGATTCTGTAAAACAGTCAGTTGTCTCCAGTGAACGTCTTATACTTTAAGGGGATACAAAATCTGATCTATTTAACCGAGAAAACCTCCTATGCAGGAACACTTTAAACGGGAAAAATATACATGTATCTTATGGGGCCGAGAATATTGGATGTCTTAAGTGGGAAAACTTTTTATGCGGGAACTTCTTAACCGAGTTTTACTGTTTTACAGTGTTAATAGTATACATTTTTGTTTAAAATAAAGTGTCAAAAACAAAGAAAAAAGTTTTTTTTATAAATTTCCATACAAAAATGAGGGTGCGAGGATTATTCGGGGGCGGGTAATATTCGGGTATATACAGTACTGGCTTTCACGGCCCGTGAATTAAAACCAGCAATTTATTCTAGGTTTGTGCCGTGTCTTGTGTGGGTGGGGTTTCGCCTAGAACACCAAGCTGGCTCATCAGCAGGCTCTTGGTATTCCGCTTTCCTACTTTTCTTTTTTAAGGTATGTATTACATCTGCACCTAGAAAATGTAGGTCAATCACCAACATAAACTGTAAATGAAGTAGTTTTATTGCATTTTTATTCAGAGCAGCTGAAAATAGCTTTTTAAAAGAATAAATACAATATATAAACAAGAAGTTCCGTGACGAACTGAAGAGCCTACTTTTCTTAAAGTTTAAGATTCATGCCAATGATTAATCAATGTAGAATAAGGACTAAATTAAGTTGGTAATATCAAAATGTCTAATTAGTTCGAAATATACCTGGCATAATGTAGCCTAATAGAGCACTACAGTTGGCAGTCCTGGTGATTGAATATATTGTTGTACCCCTAGGGTACGCTACCCCCATCCCCTAAATAAAATCTCCAACTAATCAAAATTCCAAACAATTAATTTAAAAACCTACAAATTACAACTACAAAATTACAAGACTAATAAATTAGCACGTACATGAGCCCAAGTAGCCTCGGGTCCCAGGCAACGACCCTAGAACGGACTATAACTTGGGAGGAATGTACGGATTCCGCCGACCTAGCACAAGAGACCTATAAAAACCCCGGAGGTCATACACCCGGGATCACTCAGTCTGTCTTAGTGCTACCGATGTGACGAACCGCTGCTGTTGGCTGAAGGGGTAAGTGTCTCAAGCGATCACTACACTCACCATCACATTACACTCACATCCCCCTGTGCTTGGACTGTAATAATTATTATTTGCTATCATTTGAACTGCTATTTGCAAGCGTACCTCAAAATCGAGGTACTCATTAAATTTAAAAGTAATAGAAGCCACTGGTCTTATCCTTTATTTATTTAGCTGATAAGATCCTACCCTCCTAGCTTCCCCTTTAGGTAGGATCTAGAATTAGCTTTACTGTTTATTGTTTAATTGCTTCGTGACGTTAGCCGAGCGCTACCGCTCAGCGCAGACACCAGCAGGTTCCCCGTTAGCTCGCCTGCCCACGACTTGCAGCAGACCGCGTGGCGCAGCTGTCGCGCACAGAGTAATAATTTAATTACCTTTCCAAACACCCCCTCACCTGGAACTACCCTGTCAAGTAGTACATTGGGGAGTTCTCCTTGCTGATCGCACTGACGATCGCAATTCACTAAATACTCCATACCTCTTACAGCAATTGCCAAGCTCGCCCCCTAATTAGACTAATTTCATCCCTTAGGTTAATTCTTTGTACAGGCCACCCTCACAGGTACCTTACAATATTCTTAGTTCCATCTCTTAAGTTACAAAATACAAAATTTGGTTTAAGTCCAATGGATAGCATAGACGTTACAACCAGTTTGACATTGGATCTATCAGAGTGCGTAAAATCATGTTGGCAACAATGTCATGCATGTGTTGGTCAGAAATAATCTGAAATATTATGATCTTTTGTGGCAATTTTGGATGAAATCTATTTGTTAGTATAGAAGTTGAATGTATTTTGAAATTGGACCTATCAGTAGGCTTAGAATCATGTTGGCAGCACTGACGTATATTAGTTACTCCAAAATAATCTAGAATGTCAGGTATTATACGTGTGCAAAGTTTAGAGCTGTTGACTTGCATACTTTCTGATATATTGATATTAGGGTAAAAATATAGAGAAAGCATTTATTAACAATTGGCAGCCCTGGTTGCTCTTAAGAGTACGCTCAGGGATGTCGATTTATGTACACTAGGTACATACGAAATTTGGTTGAAATCCCATTGCTAGTGTAGAAGTTACATACATTTAAAAATTTGACATATCAGCAGGTTTAGAATCATTTTGGCAATACTTTCATGTATGGCCTCCTGGAATTTAAACTGAAATATTATTATCTATACATGTGCCAATTTTTCCAAGATATCCAACATGGCGCTCAAATTTCAATTGCGGTTTTTCAGCAGTTGCATACCTGCCAACCTCTCAGAATGAAAAATCGGGAGATTCGACGCGGAGGGAGGGGGGGTGCAACATAACACATTTCAGCAAATATATAAGTTATGCCCGTTGCACACGGTAAAATGTTTCTTAAAATTTATTTTACAACTAATTTTATAAAAATTTGACAAAAGCAAGCTGTGTTGTTCACGGTAAAATTATTTTATAAAATCCGTGGATGTATCAGGATCGCCACCTACCGATAAACTTCTGAACCAAGAATCAGCTGTTCAACACACATTGGTTTGAGAGTATGGCTCCAACAAACAAAGCAAAAATTGCTGCTTTAGCTACAATTATATGTCGTACAGTCGTAAAAAGGAAGAAAAGAAATGCTACGAAGTCCTGGACTCGGGAATGGATAAAAAGAAGAGAAGAGTAGAGGAATGCTGTCCTTGGTCGAAAATGAGTTGAGGTTAGAAGATGAGAATTCATGTAGGAATTTTCTAAGAATGGAGGAAAGCAGTTTTAAAATCTCCTAGATCTTGTTGGTCTCAAAATTATTCGACAGGACACTGTAATGTATTTTACTTTGCTCCACGTTGAGCGTACAAGTGTAACGTTTTTACTGGCCCTCACTGTTGGGGTGTACAAATGTAATGTTTACTCTGACTAAGATACGTTGTGTTAATGGGCGCCAAGACCTCAACGCTATGTTGAAATCTAAATTTATATTTAACAACACCTAGCTCTGGTAGAACACCTTCGAGAATCTTTACACTCAGATCGTGGTATGATATGATCATTAACCCAACTAACAATTGTATCAGGAGAAGGAATTTGGTCTATATCTAATGCTACCTACTGAAAGCAAAGATTGCATGGTTAAAAGAAATGAATTTATTATGTAAAACAAGTATGGCAAAATTAATAATAATAATATATTTTAAATTTAAATTGGAGCGCTGCGATTTGAATATTACCGCTAGAGAATTACGTGAAAACGGAGTCGGATGAATTACTGATTTTACTATTATTCCCAAGCTATGAAGTTACTGAAATACTGAATATGAAACAAAGAAACGAGAGATTATGTAGTTCTAAGTCATTCGCGCTTACCATTGGAAATTGCCGTGGCATTTCCCTCGTACTGGATGTTGAAGAGAGCTTCCCACAGCCTTCTGGACGTCGTCATCATCTTCGTTAGTTGAAGAGATACTTGTAGATATGTTAATTTATGGTCCGATCACATAGGAACCAACCACACGTGCAACCACAATGGTCAAGTTTTACAAAGATCATCGTCCTGCCTCCTCGGCGCGCAAACCATATATGCACTCCTCGCATCCCCTCTCCGGTGCCGTCTTCTTCTCACCCGCTCTCCACTGATTGGCTGAGCCACCACGCGATACTCCCCACCTCCGGGTCATTACACTCGGCGCGGCGATGATGTCGATTGCCGGTCCAGCCCATTTCGCCTTTTCTTGATGCAGCAACCCCGCTTGCATCACGCTTCTCGACAAGAATAAGCCTGTAGCCGAATTCCCAGTGACTCATCTCAACAAACTCTAACTGACTAAAATTCCGTAATCATATAATTTTCTGCGATAATGTTGTTCGTAATAATTCGCTTGATAGGGTTTTCTATAACATCGAAAACCTATCTGTATACTTATAATCTTATAAAAAACGCTCCAAAAAATACCTTAATAATAATAATAAGTTACATGAAACTTCTCTTGGCTGAACAATTTGCCGCGTAAATAAATATAGAATGGCTTCCTACTGACTTATGTCAGTGGCGTAAAATACCCTCGAAAAACACGTTACATATTCGCCTCGGATCATCGGATGATTTACCGTGACGACGGTCCATCATGCGATTATCCCAGACAAAGTTAATAAATCCCCATCCAAAATACAAATTACATAAATTAAATCACCCTAAATTACATATATATACACTCATAATTTTCTTTACGCACTTTGCGTCAAAGTCTGTTGACATTTTGGATTGCCCTGTGCAACCAGTCCAATGTTTCTCATTTAGATTAATGTTCCACGGATATTTCCGCCTCTCAAATATCTCTATATATCTATCTATGATGTCACATCACACGCATTAAAGGTGTTCTGATAGATAGATATATATCACCACAGAACTTCCTAATTTCACTGGAGGTCGCTTCCTTCTGGTGAAACTTAATATCACTGATCTCACTGAGCACACAATTGTGGCAGCGCATCGTGACCATAATACTTAATCTCTCTGTAGATGAGACAAAATTAATATTGACTTCTGGAAAAAAAAACCAGTAAGTGCGCATTACATATAACACCAAATATTTCTGTGCCGTAATCGTCCTGTCTTCTTAAGTTCCCGTAGACCAAATTCTACTTAATACTAGTTCACAACTCAGACCAGTTCTCCTCACTCAAATAATACCTTTGTACTAATTACCTTAAATTACACACTTATAATTCTTACATGGCGAGGCCGCAAACAGAAATCACGTGTGCTGTTATGTATGAGTTTCATGAAGGACTGTCTCGCCTTCTGATGGCCCATCTTTTGTCTCGTGGACGCCTTGAGCAAAAATACCCTGTTCAAGCGCTCACCCTTCTCTAGGAGACAAATGGGAATTCACCAGCGCTACCAAATTCTGGCCTTGGTGTATCGAGACATTTTAGTGCTCAAGAGAAGCCGACAATCCCGTCATATTTCCCTGTACCTTAAAAACTCCCAATTACTTACATACTACCCCCCTGTGTGACTTCTGATACGCCTGCCTGGAAGACCAGATCTTCCACGCACCATTTGATAGGCTGGCTCGCCAGCTAAACACACTTACTTTATGACACATACTTTCGTAGACTATGTATATTATACGTCCGGTATAATCTGTTTCCCTTACTATCCTCCAGCACATATGCTGTTTTGCCAATACGTTTGGAAACTATAAATGGGCCCTCGTAGAGATAAAAGAACTTGGACATGACTTTCTCTAGCTTATTTGACTGTTTCGGCACTCTAAGTAAGACTCTGTCCCCCGGCTCGAATAGGTCAAATTTAGTTTCTTTTTGTTGGCGAATTCTCTTTTGTGCTGACTTAGATAAATTCTGTTTCGCCAACTGGACAATGAAATCCATCCCAGGTTGCTTTCCCTCATTTAAACCTAACACCCTCGCTAGTTCATTTTGTGGTCTCTTTCCGAAGTGAACTTCGTATGGCGTCAATTTCGTGCTCTCATGCTGGACAGAATTCAGCCAAGTCTCGACTTTGGGAAGATGTCCAACCCAGGCCGTATGCTTGTCATGCACTAGAGTCCGAAAAAGACGAGCCACTTCCCTTAATGGACGCTCTGCAGAATTACCCTGAGGGTACCTTACAGAGGAATGAACGTGTGAAATACCAGCTTCCTGCATACTGGTTCTCCATTTCTTTGCAGTAAACTGTGGTCCACTGTCAGATAGTATCCTGAGAGGAAGGCCATACTCAGATACATACTTATTAATGATCAGACGGCTACACGCTAGTCCCGTGGCTTTCCTTAGCGGATATAGCTTGACATACTTACTAAAAGCGTCAATAACTATAAAAATGTACTCGTAGCCGTACTGTCCTTTAACGATCGGGCCAAATAAATCCACACACAGTAGTTCGCCGGGACTACTTGTGAGAACTGCAGATCTCTCCCCCACTAAATATTTAACTGGATACTTGCTCCTTTGACAGGTGTCACACTTAGCTAAAATCCTCCTAACATCCCTTCCCATTTTACTCCAAATGAAGTCACGACCAATTTCATAGAAGACCTTGGCAGCACCAAAGTGTCCTAATTCCCTATGAATGAACCAAATTAGCTCCTCCCGCAAAGTGGCAGGAACACATATTGCCCACCGATTATTCCTACATTTCCGTGCAAGAAGCCCATCCTGCATCTTGTACGTGAACCGTCCTACTTTCACATACTCTTCTTCACTTATTTCCAACCTAGCCAGTGGCTCCCTTAACTTAACGTCATCACGTTGCTCCACTAGCATATTTCTCAGTGTCTGTAACGATGCCCTGTTGCTACTGTCCACACATGCACATATTAAAATACCGTCCTCTGCTTTAACCACAGGATAATCCCTACATAAATTAGTGTCCCTCGATAGCATGTCTGCAAGAATGTTATCTTTACCCTTAATATATTTTACTGTGAATTCGTATTCCTGCAGAGCAAGAATCCACCTACTAACTCTGTTAGAACTGAGTTTACAAGTCCTCATATACAGTAATGCATGGTGATCTGTATGGATCTCAAATTTCTCCCCTACTAAATACATTCTAAATTTCCCTAAACTGAAAACAATACCTAAAAGCTCTAACTCAGTAATCGTGTATCTTTTCTCTGCTGCTGTCAGTCCTCGCGAGGCTAAAGATACAATGCACAGATTATCCTCATCATCTTTCTGACATAATACTCCAGCAATGCCTATATGTGAAGCATCAGTCATAACCACATATTCCTTATCTTTCAAAGGATATTTCAGCACTACAGCTTTCTCAAAACCTTCCTTAAGCGCTCTAAAAGCCTGATCATGCTTGGACTCCCATCTCCACCGAGTCCCACTTTTAAGCAATTCCCTGAATGGTTCTACCAACCCTGAGTATTTAAGAACGAACCTCTTGAAAAAGTTGCAAATTCCCATGTATGCCTTTAACTGTTTAACATTCTGTGGCACCTCTGCGTTAAGTATCTATTAACCCTACTTTCTTCTGGTGTAACACCTCTACTCGACACTCTATGACCTAAAAATGTCACTTCTGACTGACAGAATGACGATTTAGACAGCTTCAAAGTGAACCCTGCCTGATCTAACTTCTGAAAAACTATATCTAAATGACGTAGATGCTCCTCAAAATTGCGTGAACTAATTACCATATCATCAATGTAAATGGTTACAAACTCTCCTGTGTCATCCCCTAATGTGATGTTTAAAGCCCTAATTAAAGCTGCTGAACTACTCTTTAACCCATAAGGTACCCTGCAAAACTGATAAAGGTTATATTTATGACTAAAAGCTGTAAATGGTCTATCCTCGTACATAAGTGGCACTTGCCAAAAACTGGAACTCAAATCTACACAAGTGAAATACTTCTTCCCCTCAAATGTTTGCATCAATTCCTCCATTGACATAGATTTCAGCTGATCTGAACTAATTCTACTGTTAACCAAACGAGCGTCTAAACAAATACGAACTGTGCCGTCGGCCTTGGGTACCGTGATCAAAGAATTAACATATGGACTGTTAGAGTGCTCAATAATCCCATCTTCAAGCATCTGGTTAATTTGTGCCTCAACTGCACTCTTATAAGCGAAAGGTACAGGATATCTATGTCCTGTGAATACTGACCTATCAATAACGTTCAATGAATGTGTATAGCAATTGGCCATACCAATGCGATCCTCAAAAACTCTCCTATTACACAATAACACATCATAGAGCCGAACACACTGGTCCACCTCTATATTTCCCTGAAATGCAGCATCACGTAACATCAAAAATCCCTCTCGCCGAAAGGCGGAGGTAGACAAATATTTTAAATTCACTAAATCACCCAATTGTTATATCGTTTCTTAGAACAAAAGTTCTACATGTTAAGCCTCATCTTATATTCGGGGTCGTCTTACTTTCGGGTATATACGGTACTGCCCCCGTAATTGAATTATATAGAGACCACGGTGGCTATATTTGAAATTTATAAGGAGAGTTATGGCTGTCATAGTTATGACGTGGGTAGTCATGACGTAAGCACGGATGACGTAAATGTTATGCCAGCAGGCTACTTGAGCTGAGATTCTCAGTGACGTCAGCATTTAGTCGAGAATGTTCCAAGATTTACGACGCAGTCGCAGGAAACGAGGAATTCTGCTGAGGAAGAAACTATGCTATTGGAGGAGAGGCTTGAACCAATGAACGATAGTTTAAAGGAAGACGGAGATTGCTGAAACTATGGTATTTTTATTACTTTTGGAATGCAGAATTGTGGAAATCCATTTGCAGTAAAAGCATTGATTTGGAATTTTGGTGAAATTTATTTTCAGTTTTTGAATTTTGAAAATCCGTCATGTATTAACGAAGTTGGAACTTTTAGCGATGACGCAGTACCACGCTTTGGAAGGGATGGAAACGCCCCTCGTGAAGTTAATAAAAGGGCTTGCGCAGAAGAGAGGAGTCTCTTTCGTTCTCCGATCATTCTGAGATCTCATTCTCAGATCATCGAAGTATATTTGTGAAAGTTCTTTTCTTATACATTCATTATAGTGAGACGTCGAAGTGAACAGCAGTGAAAAGAATCGTCTTTATAACGCGTGGCGAGGCCACTATATTAACGAGATCCAAGTCAAACTAGGTGAAGTTGAAACGGACCTTAGAAAGCTTCTACAAGTCTAGCTTCGAACAGTTAGCGGTCACCGATAAGCTAATTGTATTGTGCTGTGCTTCATAAAGTAATAGAGAAAAGCTGAACAATTTCGACCGATTAGTTTAAAAGATATTAGCAGTTTTATACGACTGACAAAAGTGATTATCTCGCCACAAGAGAAGCACTTTTGTATAGCCAGAATCAACGCAACGGCTGACGCTGCGAGTGGAATAGAAAGACTTCAGATTGCTTGGTTACACAACGCTACAGTATAATGGAGCAATTTAATACGGCAGTTTGTTCTTCTAATACTACAACCGAAGAGCAGATGGAAGGCTAAAGGGCTTATTGCAATTGGGACATATTTCAACGGAGTAAGATAGCGACATGGAACTTCGCTAATTGCTATTCCACACAAGCGAACATGCGGTGAATACCATCTACACCCATGTTTCGTAATTAAAGGCTGAATACCATTGAACAGCCATAGAAACAATTTCATACTCTGAATATGAATAATTTCTTCGGAAATTTCTACAAAACTTCATGGCGATTGTCTACTGGAACTTCAGGGAATTTTTCAAGAGAGGTCAGGGATGTCCCGACTCACAAAGAAGATTATTGCCGGAAGGATGTCTATTCGTCTTCAAGGAGCAGAGCGATTTCCGGAGAAGGAAGCAGTTCGATTCTCCGAGGGTGCTATTTCCTATTTCGAGGATGGAGCTCGGCTTTGACTTGGTGAAATGGATCCATCAGCAGTCTTCTTTGGGGAATTTTCCTCTGGAACGTCAATCGGCAGATAAGGTAGTCGTGAACGTTTATTGTATTTGAGTGTATTAGCAATGTTTGAGCAACTATTTTTCCCATATTTTTATCCTCATGTTTTTTGCCCTATTTTCTTGTTGAGATTCTTATTCTCAGTACACCTTGATGAGTTTTGCATTTTTCGACGATTTATTAAGACATTGTTATGTCATGGGCATAGTTAATGATTTTGAATCAGTTGAGACTGATATTTGGATTTTTCAGTTATTAATATTTTTGTAGTCACGATTTGACTGTAAGTTAATGATTTTTATGGCAGATTCAAATTCAGACAGCGTGTCATTTTATTAAAGTAATTCTACCCCAGTTTAATTACTTTGACCAATTTTCTGTCATCATCAAGAAGGAAGAACATTTAAATGATTTTAGAGCGTTAAAATCTCTTACGTTGTCGACGATCTTGGAAATACTAGTCGTTATTTGCATTGATTGCAACACAGACATTTACCGTCAGTTATGAATGAACATTGCATCATAGACACTTTTGTGAAAGATTAACTTTAATAATGAATTATTGAATGCATTAAAGTCAAGAACTTTTGTTAGGAGTTTTTCTCAATTAGAGATTTATATAACGATGTTTGCATTCACCAGTCTAATTGGATTCTATTCGACTACTTTGCATTTTAGTCGCACTTTATTTGATGATAGTATTTCTATACTACATTTCTTTTAAGATGTTAATCTTAAACTTTGATAGACCAGACAGGCGTATATAAGCGTATTCACTATTAAATTTGTTTGTGATTGGCAAGTTTTGACTTCATTTCGGTTCATGAATGAAATCCACGAAGGTTAGAGAAAAACAGTTTTGAAACTATTAATGATTATAAAAATTTTTAAGTGGAACTATGAATGTATAATCGCTAGTGCAGCGCGTGTTGAAAGTCGCTGAGGTATAATGCCCTTGAATATGAAGGAAGTTCCCACAGGAATTAATGTTAAAGAATTATTTGTGGAAGTTTTGTAAGTTATGTGGAAGTTTTTAATGCCATATAGATTAATATATGATGATTTTGGGCATATTTTTAATGCAGATTGCGCATTAACTTGTTAGCGAAGGATTTTCCGCTGGAATAAGATTGTCATAGTTCGTTGAAAATTAATCAAGTGAATTTACTGTTAGAATTAACACGAGTTTTGAAAGAATTTGAGATAAGATTTTGAATGAAGGTTGCCGTCACAAATCATTATTAAAACCTTTATTAAACCAGATTGTGACATTAACATGTATAACTAACCTTCATTGGTCGATTATATTAAACACGATTATGAAAATTACCAACCGAATGAACATGTGGTTAATGTATTTCTTAAATTAATAATTTAAACAATTTAAATGTTAATATTGTAAATAATTGTTGTAAATATTTTTGAAAATAATGTGAAACGAGAGTGATGTTAAAGGCGTGCTTATAATATTTTTATTGTCTTTGACAAATATTATAAACAATTTCTAATTGTTATAAATAATTTTGTGATTTTGTTATAAACATTTAAGAGCTAATTAAACATTTGGATTGAACTTAACAAGTTTAAGGAATTAACATAATGATCCAATAGGATGTGAGCAAAGTACTTGAAAGATTTGCGTAAATATTAATGTGAGGTGTCTTGTAGACATTTAAAAGCTTGAGAGAACAAGCTGTATTCTTACGTAACATAGCATGTGAGAAGGGAGTGCATTTGACCAGTATGCAACAGGCTGGAGGGTAGCCCGCAGCTGTGCCAACATCTGGTTCTCAGAGAGTGAGGTCGTACACACTCTGGCCTTGCGACTATAAATACCATTGCCATGTTTATTAAAAGGAAACCAAATGCTCTATATATGTCACACCCTGACGTCCTTTTCCAATCCAATAGTGTTATGAATATTACGTTATTTTGAGCTCAAGGGAGCTAACATATTGTATGATAATTTTGCAAGTCCTACTGGAGGACGTAGTCAGATTGACTTGGGCTACTGATAGCCACGTTGATTTTGTTGTGTTATCAAAATCATACCCTTTATTTGAAATAAAGCTTTTGTACAGTTCAAAGTTCTCGTCTTCGTCTTGGTTCATTTTTAAATGTCATGGTGGAGGTTATTGTGTGAACAGACTTTAGTGATCCTGTTGTCAACTCAAACCCCGAGATAATTAAGAGGTAAGTAACTGTAAGTATGAACCCCCGTCTATTTTGGTGTGTTCCACAATGATTTCCTGTGAACTTCTGTGCTCTTATCTCGATAGTATCTGTCAGTGCCATTTTCATTGATGTAGCTATGCCGGTGCGATTGATAATTGGCAATCCGATTGAGGGGGCGGATATCTGACAGCCTACTATCCAGGTAAACGGGGACAGAAAGATTGGCGACCCTAATACGTGGGGCGAATTCGACAAAACTGGATTACCAGGTTGAACGCCAGAAAGAGTGGCAAACCTAAAACGTGAGGTTCGATTAGACTCAAATAAAGAGGTTGATTCTTTGTTAGATGTCTAGGCCAATTGTAGAATTTAAGAGTGTGATTATATAGGAATTAAATGTTGTATTGTGTTAGGAAAATTACACTCAGAAAAGATCAGATCTTATACAACTTGAGAAAGGTTAAATGGGCAGGAAACTTAGAAAAATCGCCTATAATCTGGAATCTTATTTTATTTGACCGGCTTATGACATTTTAGTCATGTTAAGGATAAAATTAAATTATTTGGATTGTAAATGTAAATTATTTGTGTTAGGATATTTTAAAATGAGCCAAAGAAATTTGAACATGTGCTTGAGTTTGTTTCAACATGAAGTATCTTCGAAGGTTAAGTATAAGGTAGTTATAAGTTAGATTTAAGACAGAAAATTGATCAAAATTATATATGGTGAAAAGTGTTGCTCAAATGTTGTTATTTTACTCTTTTGATGTATGTCCCTACAGCAGTCCATTTTTGAATAATATTGTAATGGCAGATGAAAGTATGAGGTTGATGTTAGAAGAATTGAAAGCTAGCATGAATAATAGTATGAAGCAGATGCTGAATGAAAGCATGAAGGAGAACGTTAGTCATTTGAATGCAAGAATGGAAGAGAATGCTAGTAATATGTCTGCTAATTTGAATAGCAGTATGAAGGAGATGGAAGCTAGGAATAATAGTCGAATGGAGGAGAATATGAAGGTTCTTCATACTAGTGCTGCTAATTTGGAGGATAATATGTCGCGTTTACAGATTAATACCCTAGGAATTGAGAATAATGTAACGGACATGCGCACAGACGTGTCTAATGTCCATAAAGATGTGTCTATTGTGCATAAAAGTGTTGATGATGTTAAATTTGATGTGTCTAAGGTACAGAAAAACCTTACAATGTTAAATCTAGATGTAGCTAATGTCCGAGGGGATATTTCTTGTGCTAGAGCCGAAGTTGTTGTTGTCAAAAATGATGTAGCGACTGTCCAAGACAAGGTCGAGGAAGTCCAAAAAGAAATTCAAAAAGCTAGAACTGATGTATCCAATGTTCAGGTAGACATTAATAACATTCGTGCGGATATAACTGAGGTGCAAAGTGACATAACTAAGATTCAGGTAGAGGTCAACACAGTTTTCATAGATATGACTAAAGTCCAAACTGATGTAAATAAAGTCAGGGAAGAAATCGAAAACTCAAAAACTCTTTGTACGCGTAATATAACTGCATTAGCGACTAGACTAGTTGATGAATCAGTTAGAACAACAACGTCTTTAGCAGAGTTGAAGTATGATGTAGAGGTCATGAGAACCCAGGTATTAGACCACAATAGAGTATTAAAAGAGGATATCGAAGTAGACATAGCAGAAATGTTAACAGCAAACGTAGCGGTATGGAAAGACGAGTGGAATAAGTCAAGTGGGGAACATGTAACCCAAATTCAGGAAAGGATTGAAAGAAAACTTGCCAGTACGCAGATAGAAATTAACAATGAAGTAGTACAGATTAGGAAAGATTTAAGCGTCAGGATAAATTCGCTATCCGAAAAACAAGTTGACGATAGAACACAACTAGATCAGGATATGCAAACTTTAAAATCTACATTAGAGGAACAGATGCATAAAGTTGTCTCTGATGTAAATGAAACGACGAGTAAACTGAAAAATTTGAAGTTAGGAGAGGCTAGTTTAATGGAAAACTACAAAGAAGAGATAGTCAAGAAAGTCTTAACAGAAATCACCGACAAGGATACAGAAGGCTTAGCTTGCGATTTGAATAGGAATTATACCAGAAGATGTCACCTAGATCCAGAAGAAAGAGACGTGACTCCTGAAGAACGGGTATCCAGATTCAGAGAGGAGGATGACGAGAGGAATATGGAACCTGAGTGGAATTATCGAGATAGTGGGAAAAACTATCCGGATTCATATCCGAGGAACGTGACGGTCATCAGGAATTTCGAGGACAAACCACAAAAATTCAGTAACACTGATAGTTTGACACCTATAGAGTATGTAAGGAATCTCAAAGATTATTTCATCGAAGCTCACATTCCCAGAGAGAGAGAGATGAAGATAGTAGAGAGATATCTGATTGGAGGACCCCTTGAATGGTTTCGCGCATTTAGATACACATTCAGTAACTTTGACGAGTTTGCAGAGGCATTAATCAAACGATTTTGGTCCATAGAAGCGCAGAATTCGTTAAGAGCGGAGGTGTATTCAAGAAAATACTCAGGTACTCTTCCAACGCGGTACGCTGATTTCTTTACGAGTCAATTGTCCCGCTTGAGATTTTTGCAACCCCCATTGTCCACGGAGCAACTAATAGATGCGATTTCTCGTATGCTGCCAGTTGAGGTGAGAAGACTTATAATTTCGTCCAACATCAGGGATTTATCCAGCATGGATGAATTACTGAGAAGGTTAGACTACACAAGTCCAATGCCTAACGTAGTACAGAAAGGTCAAAGGCAGGAGTTTAAAGAAATCAATACGGTATATATGGACCAAGTCCAACAAACTGACAAGCCAGAGGAGGAGAAAACTGACAATGTAGGTCCTCACAGGAATAATCAGTGTAGAAATTACAGATCACAAGGTTACCGACCGTATCAACAGAGAAGAGGTTGGAACTACAACCGAGGAAACTACAATGGAAGAGGCAGATATTACAACAATAATGGGTATAACCGTAACTATAATAGGAATAACCAAAACCAAAATAGAAACCAGAATACTCAAGGTCAGGTTATGACACCCGATCAGTATCAGCAAAGAGAAAAGGAAAGCCAGCAATACTTAAAAGAATTAAGGGATAAAGAAGCTGACAATCAAAAGAAAAGGCAGGATGTTGTAATCGATCCTGGGCCTTCTACGAGCCAACAGAATTTTGAGGTCGGTAACACAAAAAAAAAAAACGCCGATTTCTCAACGTCAGTGAGAACCTGTAAATACATTGCCACACCACACCTGATTACGATTAATGAGATATACGAAGTTACCGATGAAGATTTACTAGAAGAGAGGGGTATTGTTAAAGAGGAAAGACCATGTGCATTACCTATTATTGCTGTACGGATAGATGGACAGCAGTACAAAGCCCTGATGGATACTGGTGCTATTATTTCCATCATTTCAGAGGAATGTTATCAAAGTCTGTTAAGAGGAGAGAACATGACAGTTCTACCTGTTTCTACCGTCAAAGTGAGAGGGATATTCCAAGATAAGGCAGTGAAATGCAAGATTCAAGTGTTATTGAACTTTGAGATCAATGGAAGGAATTATGAACAGATCTTCATTGTGGTGAGCAAGATCAATTTTGATATGGTGCTTGGAATCGATTTTATATCGAAGGTCGGAGCTATTATTGACATGAAGAACAGAAGTATTAGCTTTAATGATGGGTACATAATCACAGAAGAGATAGAAGAACAGGACGTGAAAAACAGTCTGGAAATAGACCTTAGGGAAGAAATTTTGAATACAATAATTAATGAAGTGGAAAATTTAGAAGAAATACCCAGTAGAAAAACTGAAGGATTTGAAGAAATTCAGGGGGAATTTGAGGATCTGATAAAGGAATTCCAAGATATTTTCGATGAAAAGCCTGGATTGATTAAGGATTATAAATACAAGATAAGGCTGACAGATGAAACCCCTTACCAGAAGAGAATATACCCCATTCCTGAGAAATACTATCAAGAAGTACGAGGGTTAATCAGAAAAATGGAGGTAGACGGGATTATTAGAAAACAGGCGTCGTCTTATATAAACCCCATCACAGTAGTGAAGAAAAGTAATGGTCAAATACGTCTTTGTCTCGATGCCAGGACCATCAACTTGAAGATTCTTCCAGAAAATGACAGACCACCCAAGATTAGAGATCTGCTTCGGAAATTCAAAGGAAGAGCTTGTTTCAGCGTTCTCGACTTGACGTCTTCATTTTATCAAGTTCAACTAGAAGAGGATAGTATGCAGTACACTGGATTCCTATTTGACCAGACGTCATGGGTCTTTGCCAGAATGCCTTTTGGAATGGTTAACAGTGGACCAGCACTTATTCGAGCACTTGATAGTAAGCTCACTGACGAAGTGAAAGAAAATGTAATCTGCTACATTGACGATTTAATCGTATCTTCACCCAGCGCCGCAGAACATTTAGTGCACTTGAGAAAGTTGTTCGAGAATTTAAGGGAGGCCAACATCAAGGTGAACTTTGGAAAATGTCAATTCTTGAAGAAAGAGATAAATTACTTGGGGCATACTATTGATAAAGATGGATATCATCCAAACATGAAAAAAGTAGATGCGATCACGAGATTTCCAAAGCCAACTAAGGTAAAACAAGTCAGAGAATTTGTAGGTGCATGCCAATTTATTAGCAGCCACTGTCCAAGATACTCGGAAATTATGGCTCCTCTGTATGACTTACTCAAGAAGAACAACAGATGGAAATGGAGTACCGCTGCAGACGAGGCTTTTGAGAAAGCAAAAGAGATGCTCAGAAATAATGTGAAACTGGAGTACCCAGACTTTGAGAAGGTGTTCTATATTGAGTCTGATGCATCGAGAATAGGCATTAGTGCAGTCTTATACCAGAAAGACGAGGCAGGCAACAAGCACTACATTGCGTTCACTAGTCGGAAGTTGAAAAAGCACGAGGAAAACTACTTCACGACAGAGCTTGAAGCGTTAGCTTTTGTGACAGCTTTACAAGCCTGGAAGAAAATCCTGCTGGGACATAAGGTCATCATTATTACTGACCATAAAGCACTACAGTTTATGTTGCAAACTGACATGTCAAGTGATAGATTGACACGTTGGGCTTTGTTCACCCAACAGTTTAACGCTACTATCGTCCACCAGCCTGGGAAAGATAACTTACTGGCTGATGCTCTATCACGTAACCCTATTAAAAATGTGCAGATACACCATGTACAATTGGAGCAAGAAGATGAAGAAACCGTTAGGAGGTTAGCCCGAATCGGTATGTCACAGAAGAGACACGCTCCAATAAGGAAAATGTACAGGTTCCTCAAGGGTTACATGGACAATACGGATGTTGACTATGAAGCTACACGGAGAAATTCACGACACTTTGTCTTGAGTGGAGACATCGTATGCAAGTATGCTGACTCTGCGCATACAAAACTCCGAATAGTCGTGCCACCTAAACTTGTTGTCAATTTAGTGTGGGTAGCTCATCACGCAACTGGACATGCCGGTTTAGATAAAACTCTTAATACACTTAAAGAGAGATTTATCTGGACTAACATGCGTTCCAGCATTGCCAAGGTCATTCGATCCTGTGACAAATGTCAAAGAGCAAAGTATGCTTCTGCTTTACTAAAGGGAAAACCGAAGGCGATGATTCCTTCTAAGCCAAACGAACTTATGGCGATGGATATATTTGGCCCCTGTCCGAAGGGATACCAGGGTAACCAATACTTGTTGGTGACCGTGGATGTTTTCTCAAAATTTGTTACAATGAGTCCCATGCAGAAAGCTAACACGAGGAACGTAGTAAGCAGACTGGAAAATGCTGTATTTCCTAAAGCTGGTATACCGGAATATCTACTGTCAGATCATGGAACGCAGTTTACGTCCGTGGAATTTGCAGCGGATATGGAAAGGCTTGGCATTAAGCACTTATTTTCAAGCGTGCGTTACCCTGAATCGAATTCCTCAGAAAGATATATGGCCGAATTTTCGAAATTCTGTCGAATTTTCTGTCCAAATGATCATTCTGGTTGGGTGAGATTTGTACCCCTTATTGAGGAATGTCTGAACTCTACAGTGCAGGAGAGCACAGGAGAAGTGCCAATGCGACTTCATCTAGGAAGAAACCCAGAAAGGCCGTGGGATAATCTTTTCAACCACATACCTAGAGATCCCGACATAGGAAGGCAGCAGAGGATTGACAAGGCAAAGGAACAACTCCAGAAAGCAGCAGAGAAACGATTGAAAAGAGTAGCTGGAAAACGTTTTGGTACACCCTTTCAAGTTGGAAATCTTGTATTATTACGCAGACCTGTCAAGGCTGATGTGACCAAGAAAATCTACCCCAAATTTGGATTAGTGTTCCTGGGGCCATTTAGGATTACGAACGCTTATGGAAACAACTGTTACGAACTCTACGATGATGAGAATAATGTCGTTTACGGCAAGTTCAATGCTGGAAATTTAAAAAGATACTATCCTAGAGTAAGCCAGTAATAAATCAATTTCGTGTTCAAGAGAGTTGAGATACTTGTAACATTGAGTTTAAAAACAATTTGCAACTGTTTTTAAAACGTGGTGAGAGGAGAATGCCCCCGTAATTGAATTATATAGAGACCACGGTGGCTATATTTGAAATTTATAAGGAGAGTTATGGCTGTCATAGTTATGACGTGGGTAGTCATGACGTAAGCACGGATGACGTAAATGTTATGCCAGCAGGCTACTTGAGCTGAGATTCTCAGTGACGTCAGCATTTAGTCGAGAATGTTCCAAGATTTACGACGCAGTCGCAGGAAACGAGGAATTCTGCTGAGGAAGAAACTATGCTATTGGAGGAGAGGCTTGAACCAATGAACGATAGTTTAAAGGAAGACGGAGATTGCTGAAACTATGGTATTTTTATTACTTTTGGAATGCAGAATTGTGGAAATCCATTTGCAGTAAAAGCATTGATTTGGAATTTTGGTGAAATTTATTTTCAGTTTTTGAATTTTGAAAATCCGTCATGTATTAACGAAGTTGGAACTTTTAGCGATGACGCAGTACCACGCTTTGGAAGGGATGGAAACGCCCCTCGTGAAGTTAATAAAAGGGCTTGCGCAGAAGAGAGGAGTCTCTTTCGTTCTCCGATCATTCTGAGATCTCATTCTCAGATCATCGAAGTATATTTGTGAAAGTTCTTTTCTTATACATTCATTATAGTGAGACGTCGAAGTGAACAGCAGTGAAAAGAATCGTCTTTATAACGCGTGGCGAGGCCACTATATTAACGAGATCCAAGTCAAACTAGGTGAAGTTGAAACGGACCTTAGAAAGCTTCTACAAGTCTAGCTTCGAACAGTTAGCGGTCACCGATAAGCTAATTGTATTGTGCTGTGCTTCATAAAGTAATAGAGAAAAGCTGAACAATTTCGACCGATTAGTTTAAAAGATATTAGCAGTTTTATACGACTGACAAAAGTGATTATCTCGCCACAAGAGAAGCATTTTGTATAGCCAGAATCAACGCAACGGCTGACGCTGCGAGTGGAATAGAAAGACTTCAGATTGCTTGGTTACACAACGCTACAGTATAATGGAGCAATTTAATACGGCAGTTTGTTCTTCTAATACTACAACCGAAGAGCAGATGGAAGGCTAAAGGGCTTATTGCAATTGGGACATATTTCAACGGAGTAAGATAGCGACATGGAACTTCGCTAATTGCTATTCCACACAAGCGAACATGCGGTGAATACCATCTACACCCATGTTTCGTAATTAAAGGCTGAATACCATCGAACAGCCATAGAAACAATTTCATACTCTGAATATGAATAATTTCTTCGGAAATTTCTACAAAACTTCATGGCGATTGTCTACTGGAACTTCAGGGAATTTTTCAAGAGAGGTCAGGGATGTCCCGACTCACAAAGAAGATTATTGCCGGAAGGATGTCTATTCGTCTTCAAGGAGCAGAGCGATTTCCGGAGAAGGAAGCAGTTCGATTCTCCGAGGGTGCTATTTCCTATTTCGAGGATGGAGCTCGGCTTTGACTTGGTGAAATGGATCCATCAGCAGTCTTCTTTGGGGAATTTTCCTCTGGAACGTCAATCGGCAGATAAGGTAGTCGTGAACGTTTATTGTATTTGAGTGTATTAGCAATGTTTGAGCAACTATTTTTCCCATATTTTTATCCTCATGTTTTTTGCCCTATTTTCTTGTTGAGATTCTTATTCTCAGTACACCTTGATGAGTTTTGCATTTTTCGACGATTTATTAAGACATTGTTATGTCATGGGCATAGTTAATGATTTTGAATCAGTTGAGACTGATATTTGGATTTTTCAGTTATTAATATTTTTGTAGTCACGATTTGACTGTAAGTTAATGATTTTTATGGCAGATTCAAATTCAGACAGCGTGTCATTTTATTAAAGTAATTCTACCCCAGTTTAATTACTTTGACCAATTTTCTGTCATCATCAAGAAGGAAGAACATTTAAATGATTTTAGAGCGTTAAAATCTCTTACGTTGTCGACGATCTTGGAAATACTAGTCGTTATTTGCATTGATTGCAACACAGACATTTACCGTCAGTTATGAATGAACATTGCATCATAGACACTTTTGTGAAAGATTAACTTTAATAATGAATTATTGAATGCATTAAAGTCAAGAACTTTTGTTAGGAGTTTTTCTCAATTAGAGATTTATATAACGATGTTTGCATTCACCAGTCTAATTGGATTCTATTCGACTACTTTGCATTTTAGTCGCACTTTATTTGATGATAGTATTTCTATACTACATTTCTTTTAAGATGTTAATCTTAAACTTTGATAGACCAGACAGGCGTATATAAGCGTATTCACTATTAAATTTGTTTGTGATTGGCAAGTTTTGACTTCATTTCGGTTCATGAATGAAATCCACGAAGGTTAGAGAAAAACAGTTTTGAAACTATTAATGATTATAAAAATTTTTAAGTGGAACTATGAATGTATAATCGCTAGTGCAGCGCGTGTTGAAAGTCGCTGAGGTATAATGCCCTTGAATATGAAGGAAGTTCCCACAGGAATTAATGTTAAAGAATTATTTGTGGAAGTTTTGTAAGTTATGTGGAAGTTTTTAATGCCATATAGATTAATATATGATGATTTTGGGCATATTTTTAATGCAGATTGTGCATTAACTTGTTAGCGAAGGATTTTCCGCTGGAATAAGATTGTCATAGTTCGTTGAAAATTAATCAAGTGAATTTACTGTTAGAATTAACACGAGTTTTGAAAGAATTTGAGATAAGATTTTGAATGAAGGTTGCCGTCACAAATCATTATTAAAACCTTTATTAAACCAGATTGTGACATTAACATGTATAACTAACCTTCATTGGTCGATTATATTAAACACGATTATGAAAATTACCAACCGAATGAACATGTGGTTAATGTATTTCTTAAATTAATAATTTAAACAATTTAAATGTTAATATTGTAAATAATTGTTGTAAATATTTTTGAAAATAATGTGAAACGAGAGTGATGTTAAAGGCGTGCTTATAATATTTTTATTGTCTTTGACAAATATTATAAACAATTTCTAATTGTTATAAATAATTTTGTGATTTTGTTATAAACATTTAAGAGCTAATTAAACATTTGGATTGAACTTAACAAGTTTAAGGAATTAACATAATGATCCAATAGGATGTGAGCAAAGTACTTGAAAGATTTGCGTAAATATTAATGTGAGGTGTCTTGTAGACATTTAAAAGCTTGAGAGAACAAGCTGTATTCTTACGTAACATAGCATGTGAGAAGGGAGTGCATTTGACCAGTATGCAACAGGCTGGAGGGTAGCCCGCAGCTGTGCCAACATCTGGTTCTCAGAGAGTGAGGTCGTACACACTCTGGCCTTGCGACTATAAATACCATTGCCATGTTTATTAAAAGGAAACCAAATGCTCTATATATGTCACACCCTGACGTCCTTTTCCAATCCAATAGTGTTATGAATATTACGTTATTTTGAGCTCAAGGGAGCTAACATATTGTATGATAATTTTGCAAGTCCTACTGGAGGACGTAGTCAGATTGACTTGGGCTACTGATAGCCACGTTGATTTTGTTGTGTTATCAAAATCATACCCTTTATTTGAAATAAAGCTTTTGTACAGTTCAAAGTTCTCGTCTTCGTCTTGGTTCATTTTTAAATGTCATGGTGGAGGTTATTGTGTGAACAGACTTTAGTGATCCTGTTGTCAACTCAAACCCCGAGATAATTAAGAGGTAAGTAACGGTAAGTATGAACCCCCGTCTATTTTGGTGTGTTCCACAATGATTTCCTGTGAACTTCTGTGCTCTTATCTCGATAGTATCTGTCAGTGCCATTTTCATTGATGTAGCTATGCCGGTGCGATTGATAATTGGCAATCCGATTGAGGGGGCGGATATCTGACAGCCTACTATCCAGGTAAACGGGGACAGTACTATTGTCATGATGATAACTGTTTTAAGGGGCTAAGAAATCTTTTTACACTAATTACTCCCGGTGACTGCAATTTATAAGCAGCTCGCAATTCTGCACCAGAACACTGTGGATTTTCATTCATTTCAACACTGGTAGGAGCGACGTGATGCACCCCGCATTACATGGCAACAATAGACTTCGGTATTATTGAAGCCGTTCTGGAGCGTTTGTTCTTCTGACTTACTGAACAAAAATCAATCTTTAAGGTTACCTGAGAGGTGAAGCCTAATGCTACATAGCCTAAACTATTCCTCTTGAATCTGGCTATTATATACAAAAATAATTTTTCGAATCCGACTGGTAGTTCCAGAGATTAGCGCGTTTAAACACATAAACTCTACATTGCAACAAACTTGATGTGACTGCTAGAACTTCTGGAAACCTCACACAACTCTATTGGAATGCAAGAAAGCTGATGGATAGGAATCCGGGCTAGCCATAGGAAACAACAACAACAAGTATATTAGTATAGATTACGTTTACATAATGATTTACGCTCAACAAAGCAGATTAACAGACAGTACTGTACCATAATGACTGAATCTTGATTAACCTCAAAAGTTTCAAATGATAAAAACCAAAATGTACTATTCACCTATTTAACGACAGAAGTAATCCAGCAAAGTAGTTAAGTCTTAGAGAAATCTACTGTTTTTCAAAAAAAGTTTGAGATTTTTACCTGTTTTCTACAATTAAGTCTCTCGGCCATCACAAAAGAATCTAACAAATTTAAGGAACGGAAAAAAGAATCATTTCTACTTTCAAAAATATGCCTAAGTTCTGTGATGTGGTTTGTTGCTTGGGCTGCACTCAGAACAGTTTTTTCTCTTTTCTTCATTCCCTTTTCCACTTTTTTAATCACTGCTATTTTCTCCGTGAAATTTTTATATGGAAATATCTGTTCCCGAAGGAAACAGGATGTAAAATTGTCCGATTGAGCTATGTGCATTAACAAATTCACAAAGAAATTTGATACAATGGTCCGGCTAGCTCAAAACAGTTGCCAGCGTTTCGCCCCAGTGTACCAATGGGCTCTTCAGTTGGTTATGGTAGTGCCCAGAAAACTGCACCTCCTGTGCCCGAAGGGAGGAGAACACCGGGATACAGTGCCGAAGGACTACCGTGGAACTTCAAGGGAGCTGGAGCCGCGAATCTTTCACGCGGGCGCAAGCGGAAGATGATGACCTGGGACTGATAGCCGAATGGAAGAGGGCCTGTGTCCCCAGACCCGGGTGGAACATTGTGAGTGACTGCAGCCCAAAGTTTAAGTCCTACTGGGCACAGTGGGACTCGCTGATTGTAAAGGATGGCCTCATCTGCCGTACCTGGGAGAGCACCGACGGGAAGACATCTCGGGAACAAGTCGTCGTTCCAAAGGCTATGACGGAGGAAGTCCTGAAGGAAGTTCATGGAGGATCATCTGGTGGACACCTAGGGATAAAGAAGACCCTGGAGAAGCTGAGAGAGGGGTTCTACTGGATCGGATGCCGAACAGACGTGGAGAACCACTGCGCGAGGTGCCACGATTGCGCAGCCAGCAAGGGCCCAGGACGAAGACGACGGGGTCCACTGAAGCCCTACAACGTGGGCGGCCCCATGGAGAGAGTGGCCATCGATGTTGCTGGGCCATTCCCGTTAAGCGAGGCAGGGAACCGCTACATATTAGTCGTCAGCGACTACTTTACCAAATGGCCGGAGGCGTATGCGCTCCCTAACCAAGAAGCCGCGACGATTGCAGAGACCCTGGTGAAGGAATTCGTCAGCCGGTACGGAGTACCCCTGGAGCTGCACTCCGACCAAGGGAGGAACTTCGAGTCGCAGGTGTTCCAGAACCTATGCCAGCTGCTGGGAATCCGGAAGACAAGGACAACGCCACTACACCCTCAGTCCGACGGGATGGTAGAGCGATTCAATCGCACCATCGAGAACCATCTTCGAATAGTCGTCAGCGAGCACCAGAGGGATTGGGACAAACATCTTCCACTATTTCTCCTGGCCTACCGCGCCGCCGTGCATGAAGCCACCGGGTGCACACCAGCCCGGGCCATGTTTGGGAGGGAGCTCCGTCTACCTGTCGATCTTGCCTTTGGCCGACCTGGGAATGATCCGATCCCGGTAAGCCAGTATTGTCAAGAACTGGTCGACCAACTGGAGGACGTGCACGCGTTCGCGAGGAGGAAACTGCGGATCGAGACCGACAGAATGAAGACCCGATACGACCAGCAGACGGATGCCGGCGGATTCCACGAGGACGACCTGGTCTGGCTCTTCAACCCATTATGGAAGAAAGGCCTGTCACCCAAACTGCAGAAGTCCTGGGAGGGCCCGTACCGAGTCGTGAAACGGATCAACGATGTCGTCTACAGGATCCAGCGGAGCCCGAGGGCGAAGATGAAGATCGTGCATCGAGATCGCCTGGCAGCCTACGGAGGGACACAGACGGACCAATGATTGATCGGGACGATCAGCCTTTTTAGGAAGGGGGTGGTGTTACGGCTGTGAGTTTGTGTCATCGCTTGCCGCTTGAGTCACAACTGCCCCAGGGGCTGGGCTGTGGCTTGCCTCCTGTATTGCGCGCGCCTTATGCAACAGGGCTACTACAGACAAAGGGATAGTCCAGAAGATTCGTGACTGGACCAGCGGTGGAAACCTCGAGAAGCCGTGGACTCTGGATGGATCTAGAACCATTTATTGAGTCACCGGCCTGCTATATAAGAGTGACCCGTGAAGCAGTTGTTGTTGTGTTTTACGAGCTAGTGTGAGCGTTTATTCTGAACGACAGAAGTGTGGTGACTTGCGAAACCCCTAGTGTAGCGGCGAAGTGAGGAACATACAGGGGACTGCCGTGTTCTGAGTAAGTGTGCTTTCACTGAGTGTCAGATATTGTGGTGTCGAAATTAAGTGACATTGTTTCTCCCAGCTGGTGAACAGCGCGCAGCAAGTGCTCGTAAGTACTGTAGTAGGCGCACATTAGAAAGAAGTTGCATGTAGTTCTGGTGTTACGGCTGTGAGTTTGTGTCATCGCTCGCCGCTTGAGTCACAACTGTCCCAGGGGCTGGGCTGTGGCTTGCCTCCTGTATTGCGCGCGCCTTATGCAACAGGGCTACTACAGACAAAGGGATAGTCCAGAAGATTCGTGACTGGACCGGCGGTGGAAACCTCGAGAAGCCGTGGACTCTGGATGGATCTAGAACCATTTATTGAGTCACCGGCCTGCTATATAAGAGTGACCCGTGAAGCAGTTGTTGTTGTGTTTTACGAGCTAGTGTGAGCGTTTATTCTGAGCGACAGAAGTGTGGTGACTTGCGAAACCTCTAGTGGAGCGGGGAAGTTGAGACTCCTACAGAGGAACTGTGTCTTGAACGAGTGTGTTTATTTCCAGTGCGACATAAGTGATTGTGCTACATTGTGAAACAGTGTGTAGTCGGTGTACATGCTTGAGAGGAGCAGGTAGTTTCTGTCAAGGCCACCGTACTCATTAGGACGGATTAACTTCTGTGGTCTGTTGACAAGTGAAAGGGGCAAGAGCTCTCCACAAGCAAGAGACTTTGTAAACTGGAGTAAGGTTCCTAATTGTCTGTAATTGCTGATGAGTAGTGTAATTTTCTGGCCGCAATAAAGTTAATTACTTCTTTAAGCAGTAATTGGTGTTGTGCTTCCTACCCACCGTAATCCAGTTAACAAAAGTGCCACTAGGGGGGTGGCACGTAACAACTGGTGTCAGAAGCCGGATTACGAACTCAAGCACAACACCTGACGGTCCTGGTTTCAAAACCCGAGCAGGTCATTTTCTCTAATTTTCCTGTGAGTGCATGCCCTTTACAAGACAAACAACTAAAATGGAGGAGAAATTGGCAGCATTGCTAGAAAAGTTAAATGGCATGGAAACCAAATTAGAAGACGGCCAGAAGAATTTAACCAAGGACCTAACTGCCAAATTAGAAGACGGCCAGAAGAAGATGGAAGACGGTCAAAATAAGTTAGCGGAGGACCTGAAGAAGATGGAGGACGGCCAGAAGAAGATGGAGGATGGCCAGAAGAAGTTAGCAGAGGACCTGAAGGAGAGCCAGAATAAGTTAGCAGAGGACCTAACCGCCAAATTTCTGGATGGCCAGAAAAATCTGGAAGAGTGCCTGCTGACGAAATTAGAGGAGAGCCAAAGGAAATTCGAACAGGACCTACGTGAGGAAGTCGCAGCAGTGGAAAAGAAGTTCGACGCCTTACAAGTGGAAGTTGCCGAGCTGCGCCAACGCCCGCTGATGGGGGTGGAGGAGAAATTCAACGCCTTACAAAAGGAAGTTGCCGAGCTGCGCCAACGCCCACTGACGGGGGTGGAAGAGGAATTCAACGCTCCACGAGAGGAAGTTGCCGAGCTGCGCCAACGCCCGCCCACCGTTACACCGGGAATATCAGGAACGGGACATAGCAGAGTGACGCCCCCAACCTTCGACGAAAAGGTCCCGTGGAGCACCTACTTACGTCAGTTCGAGGCAGCCTGTTCCATAAATAACTGGAACAACACAGAAAAGGCTACAGCTCTCATTGTAGCGCTGAGAGGCGACGCCCTTAACGTCCTTCAGGCCATCCCGACTGGATCCCAGGACTACGCTTCACTGATCGCCCATATGGAGTCCCGATATGGAGATAGCCATCTTCAGCAGGCCTACCAGATGCAGCTCCGGACCCGGGTACAGAAGAACGCGGAAACCCTGCAGGAGTTCGAGATGGACATCGCACGCCTCGTAAGGCTCGCCTATCCAACAGCGCCGGCCGACTTTCTGGAACAGATTGCGACGCAGACCTTCACCGACGGGCTACGGGACTCGGACACTCAACAGGCGCTGCGACTAGCGCGCAATAAGACCCTGGCAGATGCGCTGAGCCACGCACTTGAGTTCGAGACGGCAAAACAGGCATCTAGAATGCACGCGCGGGTGCGTCAAGTGGACGTCGACGAACCAGTAAAAACCAACGAGACCAAGCCCCTGGCCGACGAATTGATGGAGGCGCTAAGCCGTTTCTTCGACAGTCGCGCCACTACCAGCAACGACACAGCCGGAAGACAACCGGAGAGGCGGCCTGGTAGAGGACTACCGACCTGCTGGACCTGCCGTAAGAGAGGCCACCTGAGCAAGGACTGCGGTGATCGCCGCCGCCAAGGGTTTCCGTCGGGACAGTCAGTCGTAGAGAAACCGCGCGGCCCAGGAAAGCAAGTATCAGCCAGCCTAGGGGGGCAAAGGTTGGCTTGTGACAGTCGTCAAGCCCCGGCAGTCCAAGTTCGTGTGACGCAGTTATGGAGGGATAATAGCAGCCTGATGGTCGACGGAGTCGTCAACGGAGAGAGCTGGCCTATGCTAATCGACACGGGAGCATCGAGGACCATCGTCAGTCCCACCGTGATCCCGAAGTGGAGAGTTCAACCCACACAAAGGAACCTCCAGCTAATAACCGCGACCGGAGAGACCGCACCGGTACATGGCGAAGCATCACTGGAGTTCGTCATTGGTCGACGGGCGATAAAGCATCCAGTGCTTGTGGCTGACGTATCAAATGAAGTGATCATCGGACTGGACTTCCTGGACCAGAACAACATCATCTTGGATCTGAGTACCAACACTCTGCACTTCGGAAGGGAGGAACTTGCTTTGCGACCAGCACACGAGACCGTCGCCGCACGACGAGTAAGGCTGAGAGAGGACGTCTTCGTTCCCGCCAGGACGGAAGTCAGCGCTGCCGTAATTGTCGACGGAACAGCTGAGGGAGTGGCGGCTGTCATTGAGCCAAAATATGAGGACATCCAGACAAAAGGATTGCTAGTTGCCAAGACCCTCATCAACACGACGCCTCGGCCGTACGTCCGCCTGTCCAACCTGAACGACTACGATATTACGGTTCACCGGGACACCAACCTAGGAGTCTGCGAGCCCGTTACCTGGATTGCCCGCATCACAGAAACGACGGACGAACACCTGCAGACGGACAACCGAAGAAGACGCGCCCTGCCAGAAGAACTACAGAAGCTGTACCAAGGATCCCAGGACCATTTAGACGAAGAGCAATCACGCCAACTTCAGGACCTGCTACGCGAATTCCAGGATGTCTTCTCCGTGGGGAGCAAAGACTTCGGCAGGACAAGCTTGGTCCAGCACAGAATCGACGTTGGGGACAGCGCACCGATTAGGGCCCCATTCCGACGTGTCCCGCTCGCCAAGCAAGCCGAAGTCGACCGGATGGTAGAAGAGATGAAGGAGCAAGGGGTGATCGAGCCATCACATAGTCCTTGGAGTTCTCCGGTCGTGCTAGTGAAGAAGAAGGACGGTTCCACCAGGTTCTGCGTGGACTACAGGCGGGTGAACGACGTCACGAAAAAGGACAGCTACCCTCTACCCCGGATCGACGACACGCTGGACACCATATCAGGATCAAGATGGTTCTCCACCTTGGATTTGAAGAGTGGCTACTGGCAGGTGGAGGTCCACCCTAAGGACCGCGAGAAAACGGCGTTCTCTGTGGGCAGCGGGCTCTGGCAGTTCACCGTCATGCCATTCGGTCTGTGCAACGCCCCTGCAACCTTCGAAAGGCTAATGGAGTCCATTCTGAGGGGACTACACTGGAAGACCTGCCTGGTATACCTAGACGACGTCATCGTTCTGGGGAGGAGCTTCGAGGAGCACTACAGCAACCTGAAGGAGATCTTGTTGAAGCTACGGGCTGCCCAGCTGAAGTTGAGCCCCAAGAAGTGTCAGCTCTTCCAGAAGCGGGTCCAGTACCTTGGGCATATCGTCTCCGAGGAAGGGGTGCGCACCGACCCAGAGAAGACCGCAGCTGTGAGGGAGTGGCCAGTTCCGAAGGACAAGTCGCAACTACGAAGCTTCCTGGGACTCTGCACTTATTATCGTCGCTTCGTGAGAGGATTCGCCGACATCGCCAAACCTTTACATCGACTGACTGAGAAGGACCAACTCTTCACGTGGACAGCAGAATGCCACAATGCCTTCGAGCAACTCAAGCAGGCTCTGTGCACCGCGCCTATTCTGGCCTACCCCAGACCTGGAACAAGGTTCATCGTCGATACCGATGCCAGCGACTTTGGCATAGGGGGAATCCTGTCGCAGGTAGTGGACGGCGAGGAGAGAGTAGTGGCCTACTTCAGCAAGGCCTTGTCAAAGCCAGAAAGGAACTACTGCGTCACCAGGAAGGAGCTGCTCGCCATCGTGAAGACCATTGAACACTTCCACAAGTACCTGTACGGGCAAGAATTTCTCATCAGGACCGACCATGCATCCCTGCGGTGGCTCCTGAACTTCAAGCAGCCCGAGGGTCAACTCGCGCGGTGGTTAGAGAGGCTTCAACAGTATAACTTTGAGATTCAGCACAGGAAAGGCCAACTGCATTCTAACGCCGACGCCCTGTCACGAAGACCGTGCCTAGAAAACTGCACCTTCTGTGCCCGAAGGGAGGAGAACACCGGGATACAGTGCCGAAGGACTACCGTGGAACTTCAAGGGAGCTGGAGCCGCGAATCTTTCACGCGGGCGCAAGCGGAAGATGATGACCTGGGACTGATAGCCGAATGGAAGAGGGCCTGTGTCCCCAGACCCGGGTGGAACATTGTGAGTGACTGCAGCCCAAAGTTTAAGTCCTACTGGGCACAGTGGGACTCGCTGATTGTAAGGGATGGCCTCATCTGCCGTACCTGGGAGAGCACCGACGGGAAGACATCTCGGGAACAAGTCGTCGTTCCAAAGGCTATGACGGAGGAAGTCCTGAAGGAAGTTCATGGAGGATCATCTGGTGGACACCTAGGGATAAAGAAGACCCTGGAGAAGCTGAGAGAGCGGTTCTACTGGATCGGATGCCGAACAGACGTGGAGAACCACTGCGCGAGGTGCCACGATTGCGCAGCCAGCAAGGGCCCAGGACGAAGACGACGGGGTCCACTGAAGCCCTACAACGTGGGCGGCCTCATGGAGAGAGTGGCCATCGATGTTGCTGGGCCATTCCCGTTAAGCGAGGCAGGGAACCGCTACATATTAGTCGTCAGCGACTACTTTACCAAATGGCCGGAGGCGTATGCGCTCCCTAACCAAGAAGCCGCGACGATTGCAGAAACCCTGGTGAAGGAATTCGTCAGCCGGTACGGAGTAACCCTGGAGCTGCACTCCGACCAAGGGAGGAACTTCGAGTCGCAGGTGTTCCAGAACCTATGCCAGCTGCTGGGAATCCGGAAGACAAGGACAACGCCACTACACCCTCAGTCCGACGGGATGGTAGAGCGATTCAATCGCACCATCGAGAACCATCTTCGAATAGTCGTCAGCGAGCACCAGAGGGATTGGGACAAACATCTTCCACTATTTCTCCTGGCCTACCGCGCCGCCGTGCATGAAGCCACCGGGTGCACACCAGCCCGGGCCATGTTTGGGAGGGAGCTCCGTCTACCTGTCGATCTTGCCTTTGGCCGACCTGGGAATGATCCGATCCCGGTAAGCCAGTATTGTCAAGAACTGGTCGACCAACTGGAGGACGTGCACGCGTTCGCGAGGAGGAAACTGCGGATCGAGACCGACAGAATGAAGACCCGATACGACCAGCAGACGGATGCCGGCGGATTCCACGAGGACGACCTGGTCTGGCTCTTCAACCCATTACGGAAGAAAGGCCTGTCACCCAAACTGCAGAAGTCCTGGGAGGGCCCGTACCGAGTCGTGAAACGGATCAACGATGTCGTCTACAGGATCCAGCGGAGCCCGAGGGCGAAGATGAAGATCGTGCATCGAGATCGCCTGGCAGCCTACAGAGGGACACAGACGGACCAATGATTGATCGGGACGATCAGCCTTTTTAGGAAGGGGGTGGTGTTACGGCTGTGAGTTTGTGTCATCGCTCGCCGCTTGAGTCACAACTGTCCCAGGGGCTGGGCTGTGGCTTGCCTCCTGTATTGCGCGCGCCTTATGCAACAGGGCTACTACAGACAAAGGGATAGTCCAGAAGATTCGTGACTGGACCGGCGGTGGAAACCTCGAGAAGCCGTGGACTCTGGATGGATCTAGAACCATTTATTGAGTCACCGGCCTGCTATATAAGAGTGACCCGTGAAGCAGTTGTTGTTGTGTTTTACGAGCTAGTGTGAGCGTTTATTCTGAGCGACAGAAGTGTGGTGACTTGCGAAACCTCTAGTGGAGCGGGGAAGTTGAGACTCCTACAGAGGAACTGTGTCTTGAACGAGTGTGTTTATTTCCAGTGCGACATAAGTGATTGTGCTACATTGTGAAACAGTGTGTAGTCGGTGTACATGCTTGAGAGGAGCAGGTAGTTTCTGTCAAGGCCACCGTACTCATTAGGACGGATTAACTTCTGTGGTCTGTTGACAAGTGAAAGGGGCAAGAGCTCTCCACAAGCAAGAGACTTTGTAAACTGGAGTAAGGTTCCTAATTGTCTGTAATTGCTGATGAGTAGTGTAATTTTCTGGCCGCAATAAAGTTAATTACTTCTTTAAGCAGTAATTGGTGTTGTGCTTCCTACCCACCGTAATCCAGTTAACAAAAGTGCCACTAGGGGGGTGGCACGTAACAATATGGAAATATCTGTTCCCGAAGGAAACAGGATGTAAAATTGTCCGATTGAGCTATGTGCATTAACAAATTCACAAAGAAATTTGATACAATGGTCCGGCTAGCTCAAAACAGTTGCCAGCGTTTCGCCCCAGTGTACCAATGGGCTCTTCAGTTGGTTATGGTACACCTCACCAAGACGCGTGGCTAGTACATACTGTGAAGGCCGCTGCAAGGCACAAATGTTGCCACGAGCAGCGCCAATGTACTACGGAAGTCAAAACTTCCTTTCAAAAATAATGTTAGCTTACCTTGCTAATCCATATTGGAAATATCTGTTCCCGAAGGAAACAGGATGTAAAATTGTCCGATTGAGCTATGTGCATTAACAAATTCACAAAGAAATTTGATACAATGGTCCGGCTAGCTCAAAACAGTTGCCAGCGTTTCGCCCCAGTGTACCAATGGGCTCTTCAGTTGGTTATGGTACACCTCACCAAGGGATAACACTGTTATGAGATGTGGAGCGGGACGGTTGGGCATTGACTTCGGAAGGAGCATCGCAGGCATGTTGTTAGTCACATAGGCAAAACAATCGAGTAGGGGCCGCATGCCAATGATACGTCGTTTTTCGGGAATTCCTGACCCAACTGTTTGGCTTCCAATCGGCTTTTTACACGTAAAAACTTCGAATTATCCAAAATATAATAAGAATTAACCACGATATTTTAGCAATGATTGTATGCAAAATGCTAGGGACCAAGAGAAAAATTCTAATTAAAGGAAGATTTCGAATTATAGAAGTTGGAATTAGCCACGTTCGACAGTTGGTTGGTTGGTTCCTCAGTTTAGGGGCTGCGACAACGCGGACATGTAGCCCCGTGTACTTTGGGTGTGTGTAGAATATGTCTGATAACCGGTGTTAATTGTGATGGCTGTATTAGTGTGTGTTATCAAGTAAGGACTGCAGACGATCAATTTTCAAATAGTTCCTACTTTTGCCGCCAAACGCCACCGTAAACGACCAACTAGTTCAGAAATTAGATACCAGATGCCACTGCAGTCGGCTGCTGACCACGAATGTAGGAACCTAAGAACGTTAGTCAAATGTTTAACCTATGTTAATGTAGCTTCAAACAGGTGCAATTAGTGGAAGGTTCTTTAACATGCCATAAATCTATGACATGGGACCGCCGGCTTTACTTCCCCTCCGAAGGCGTACTGAGGGATTTTAACACTCTCAACGTTCCACAGTACATACGTGTATTAATATATAGACTTTTGAACTGACCGTGGTTTTGGGGTCTGAGGGATGTCAATTTTTTACGGAAGTCGTAACATGGTACCCATTTCAGTACTAGCTTGCCATAGTGGGTGAGTGGATAGCGTGTCGGTCTACTAACCCCAAGATTTCAGGTTCGCTCCTGGCCGTGGTAAGTGATTTTTGAAAGGCGGCAAAAATACGATACGCATGTCATATGTTGTTGGCATGTCAAAGAACCCATTTGAATTCAGTAGGCCGTGGTCATAATGGCAAAATTTAACTCTGGAGTTTCCGCCAACACAAAGTTCCTCATTTCTCTACTAGAAAGCGCTATAGTGTTCAAGGAGCTTAGATATCTAACATCTAACCTCCTTGACTTTAATAGTCAAGGAACAACGAAATTCGACATGCAAGCTACCCTCTGGGTGTCAAATAACAAAGCTTGCACCCGGCATCCGAGGCCATACGATATTATTATTATTATTTCAATTCTAATCAAACCTACCTAATTCATTCTTCTGTTCAAATTTTTCAAACACAATCAGTCTCTTAAGACTAATTGCAACTAATGTTGAACATACCTGAGTAGAGTTTCTTCATGTTCCTCTGGCCAGTGAGGTAGAGTTTCTTAGCTGGTCGTGGTAAGACTCCTGTCAATCCTTGCCCTGTGGTAGAGGCAGGGGCCACATGTACCCGCTGGTGGAACACATCTCCTGCTGCCGTCTGAGACAGCAAGCTGAAACCTGTCTCTGCACGGTCCGAGGGCAAGCATGTGATACCGGACAGACTCTGACCCAGCCTTGTATTGAGGAATGGGTCCAGACACTCGCCTCTCGACTGCGCCTTAAACATTCAACATTGGAATAACATGCTATTGATTGTAATCAGATCACATTTCATTGTAACGCTCTATCAAAGTTCCAACGTTCACAACTAGGTGTCAATGGCATCTGGTAGCGAAAGTTGGAACTACTTGAAAATGAACGGAACTTGTAGCTCATCCTATGGGTGTCCGCTTGACGCAGCTACAGCCTCTGATGAGCCGAACATGTCCTCAAGCACTCCCGGCAGTAAAAGCCATACGATAAATAAAAATAAATAAATAAAGTAAGTCAATGTCCCAGGAGAATGGTAAAAGAAGGAATTCCAACAGATGAAGAAAGAGGGGTGGAAGAGGAATGGGCCAGATTTAAGAAGACACTAGTAGGTGCAGCAGAAGCAGTATGTGGGAGGACAAGTAGTAAGAAGAGGTGGAAGGAAACACCATGGTGGAATGAGAAGACAAAAGATATAGTAAGGGAAAAGAATAGAGCCTTTAGGAGGTGGTATCAAAATAGGACGGTAGAGACAAGGGAAGAGTACCAGGAAAGAAAGAAGGAGGCGAAGAGAGTAGTGGCTGAGGAGAGAAGAAAGTGCTCAAAGATCATGAAGGAGGATAGTGAAGGTACAAAAAAGGTCCTGTTTGGGATGGTAAAAAATAAGAGGCGGAAGGATCCTACGGATTATGTTAGAATGGTGAACAAAAGGGGACAAGAGATAGATAATAGGGAAGAACTGAAGAAAATGTGGAAAGAATATTTTGAAGAACTTCTGAACCCAAATGGAAAAGATGGTGAGGCGGAAGAAATCGGGGAAGAGGAAGATGCACTGCCAACAGAAAAGGACTTAACATGGAAAGAAGTGGAAGATGCAGTGAACAAGATGAAAGGAGGGAAGGCACCGGGTGTGGATGAGTTGAGTGTGGAGATGGTGAGAGCAGCAGGAGAGGTGGGGATACAGTGGTTGTACCGAGTGATGAGGACAGCATGGAAGGAAAGGAAGACCCCAGAGGACTGGAAAAGGGAATAATTGTCCCCATCTTCAAGAAAGGTAGTAGAACAGATTGCAGAAACTATCGGGGAATAACACTGATGAGTCATTGTGCAAAGATCTTCGAGAGAGTTTTGGAAAAGAGAATTAGGACAAGGATAGAAGGAGGGATGAGGGAAGAACAACATGGCTTCAGAGCAGGAAGGTCCACAGTGGATTTGATTTTTGCTGTAAGGCAGTTACAAGAACAGCACTATTGAGTATGGAACAGATCTACTGATGGCCTTCCTGGACATTGAGAAAGCATATGACAGTGTATGCAGAAACAAAGTATGGAGGATAGAGGAGTAGAGAAATGGACTATAAAGAGGATAAAGGAGATGTACAAGGGAAGCGTGAGCTGTGTGAAAGTGGGAGGAGAGAGATCGGACTGGTTGGAACAGAGAAACAGCCTGAAACAAGGAAGTGCACTGTCACCGTTACTTTTCATTGTGGTGATGGATGACATAATGACCCGAGTGGCACAAGTAATTGGGGAAGGAAAGATGAAAGCAATGGTGTTTGCAGATGATTTGGGGAAACAAGGAGGAGGAGGTACAGGAACAGTTGGACGTGTGGGAAGGAATAATACAAGGATATGGGATGAAATTTAGCATAAATAAGAGTGAGATGGTGATCACAACAAGGAAGAAGGAAAGAACCACAACGGGAATAACAATTGGTGGGGAACAGCTGAAGAAAGTGGAGAGTTTCAAGTATCTGGGAAGCCTGATACAAGATAATGGAAGAAACGATAGAGAAATAAATGAGCGGGGGAGACAGGCAGAAGCATTCCGGAGGAGTGTGAGAAGCATGTTATAGAGCAAGGATGTCCCTCAGAACAGCAAAAAGATCATATATCGGACGTACTATGTCCCTATCCTGACGTATGCCTGGGAGACCTGGGTTATGAAAGGAAGGGAGAAGAGCAAAATACAGGCCAGTGAGATGAGGTTCTTGAGAAGCAGTATTGGAGCTACAAAGATGGACAGAATAAGAAATGAGAGAACCAGAGAATTAATGAAGGAGGAACCATTACAGGATGGTATAGAGAAGGTATGGACATGTAAAACGAATGGAGGAGAAGAGGATACACGAGACGAAGTGGGAAGGAAAGAGACCGAGAGACAGGTGGCTGAAGGGGGTGGAAGAAAGCGTGAAGAAGAGAGGAGAAGACTGGACAAGGGTGGAGGCTGAGAGATGGTGGGAAGACAGAAGACGTTGGAGAGGCTTGTGTTCCAAACAGACCCGGCCAGTGGCTGGAAACTGTGCAAGATGATGATGAAGGCACAACACACACAAAAAAAAAACACTTTTAACTGGGTCAGTTCAATTCAATGTTGTTATCGACGTGACATCTATGAAAAGAATGTGAATGTTACCCAGGCCGAAGTGGAGCGATGTGAAGGTATGTTCTGAAATGAATAATATGAATCAATGAGGGATTTCCAGACATCTTAGAAACATGAAACTTAGTACCAGTGAAGCCGATACTCACAAGATCGCTTTAAGAGTCTAAAATATTCTAAATTTTTCGAGGGGACCGATTTGGAGGGATTTCAAATGGCTGCTTAGGTATAGAACTGCGTAGGCAAGCATTTCTTTCAACCGTAGATTAGCCCTTTTTCCAAAGCAATGATCAATAGTCTTTGTGAGCTCAAACGTTTCCTGAATGTCCAAACCCCGTGGAAGTGTTGACGAAAATTTCCAAGATATAAAGGACATAATGTTAGTTATTGTTGTTTTAAGGGGCGGAACTACGAGGTCGCTTTGATGTAACGATGTATAATAAATACAAACATGAAATTAGACATGAATTAATGCAACACTTCCAGGTATCCTAGAAACTTAAAGAGAAGTTTCTGTTCCCAAGATCCCTAGAAAAATCTAAATATCTAAAAGTTTTGTTAGGGGGCCGTGTTTATGAGCTTTTAAATTGGGTTTCAGAAGCAGTTTGGCCTAAGTAGACCTACGCAAGCGTACTTTCACCCATAGGTTAACTTGTTTTCCAAAGCGATGACCTATAATTTTCGTGAGCTCAAACGATTGCTGAAAGTCCAAACTAACTTTTAACATTAACAAACCTAATTTAATCCCAAATGCACAATTTAAACTTACTGATTGTTATTTATTTATCGTATGCTGGTGGAAGGAATAGATAAAACAATTACAGTAGAACCTCGATGCATCGTTCCCGGAACTGTCGTTTTCCCGTATGTATCATTCAATTTATTTAGTCCCGAAAATTTTCCATATAAACTAATGTTAAATTTCCCCGCATCTATCGTTCTTCGAACTATAGTTTTTTCGCATAGTTCATCAAAAAATCACCAGTCCTTGGCCACAATTTTCCCGCATTGATCGTTTATGAGCTAATATATGCAAACGTTCTTTTGAATTTGAAGCGACTTAGAATAGCGGCAATCTGTTACGCGAGAATGTACGAGGTACGAACAATTAGGAGTTGCTAGGCTTGAGCAAGGTTCAAGTAGGCTGGACTGCAGTGTATTACAGCTGAAATGCAGTCAATCGGTGCTGAGGAACTTCAGAACATAAATTACAATTTCATAAAGAGGTGCCAGCGATGTGTAGCAGTGAATGGCGAACATTTTCAGCACCAGCTGTGAACTATAGGCTACTCAATGACTCAGTGCTGCACGAGCTACGCATTACGGCAAATTGCCGGCAGAAGACAGGCTAGCAACGCGGGCGAGCGGGCTAGCGAGGGTCCCGTTAAGAAGTGAAAAACAAGAAATAATAATAAGATTGTTTAACAATAATTGGCAATATGTAACAAAACAACTACAAGAGAAATGCACCCAGATACAACAAAACAAAGAAAATTGAGTCATTTTACGAAGTAGTCTGTTATCTTGACTTGTTTTTTGTTGGCCGCAGCCACGGCGTGAACAGTATTTTAATACCGATATAATTCGGCCATTATTTCCTCAGAAACGTTATGGCGTGTCACAAAATATTTGATAGTCCATAGAGCATTGACAGCATCATTAAAATCCACTGTATTATGCTGGGGCTCTTCGTCATCGTCATTAATAAAATACCGTAGGATTTTCATTTGTCTCAAGACGCAAGATTATTATAACACAGAATCAATTGCGTATTTTTAATGGTTTGACGAGCAGTCCTAAAAAAACCACGAATAAAAATTATAAAAGCGGAAATAATAAAATGTTTAATATATCGGTGATTGTAAAACACTTCCGCTTTATTTCGCTCATCTTAACGTAAGCTTCAGATGCTGTCTGTGTTCTAAGGCTGCTTCCTGTTATTTTGAGAGGTCAACAACACTTTGGCTAACACAAATAGCGCTCGCTTATTACGCAAGCTGTTCTTCCTTGTTGCGACACTGACAAGCGAGTGTCGCTGTGACCACCGGTGTCGCTCAAGGCCATCGTAACACAAATAATAGCACGTGGTGCATCCTTCCGAGCGGAAGTACAGGCTGTACCAAAAGTTTGCATTCAACCATACGTACTTTCTCAGAACACGCAACGTATAAATGGCGCTTTATATTGCAAGCGACTTAAAATATGATCGTATAAGCGTAAAAAACGTATATCGAAAATAAATTAACATGGAAAGTATAGGGATTTTGCAGGGACCAGGAAAAAACATTTTTTTACTAAATTTTTTTATGTTACCCGCATTTATCGTTTTTCCGCATCCATCATCATTTTCCCCCTCCCCCTTGAAAAACGATGCATCGAGGTTCTACTGTATTTACAAATATATATACAATTATATACACTAAGATACACTTGATCTCAAATTCGAAAAACTAGAGTCCAAAATTGAACCGTTGAATCCAGTCAATGGCTTCTTGGGACAGCTTGTGTAAGTCTTGCAATGTTCCTTTGAATGCTCTGAGGGGACATGCGAAGACTACGTGATCCATAGTCTGCTATTCTTCGCCACAGTCACATGCAGGAGAAGACTTCCAACCCCATTGGTTCAGGATCACTGCGCACCTTCCTTGGCCCGGTCTTATCCGATTCCGTGCGCACCATTGGCACCGAGGTAGATGAAATCCTGCAGGCCGAACCCAAGAAGTTTTGATTAACTGATGGTGTGTCAAGGACGTTTGTTCCTGCCATTTGGTATTCCAGGCATCATGGATGTTGAAGTTGTCGTCCTGCAGGCTGGTTGCTGTTCTCCATGATGGTTGCCTGGACTTCACTCGCTGTGTTAAAGTTACTGGGAGCATGGAGTGTAATGGCAGCGATGGATTGTTTTGGACTTTCTTCCATGTGTTCCTCAATGACTGGAGTCTTCTAAGGGGAGGAGGTGGAATGTTACTTAATACTGGTAGCCAGTGAGTGTTGGGGGATCGCAGACATCCAGTAATGATGCGCATTGCTTGGTTCGGTTGTGTGTCAACAATTTTGGTATGGGCACTATTAAGCCATAGTATTCTGCGACTGAGTAAGTGAGAGCCAGTGCTGTGGATTGGAGAACTGTTGCGTTGGCACCCCAGGAGGTCCCTGTCAGTTTCTGGAGTATGTTGTTCCCGGTTTTGATTTTAGCTGCTGTGCTCTTCAAATGTGTTTTAAATGTCATTGACCTGTCTAAGATCATCCCTAGGTATTTTGGATTGCTGCAATATCAGAGAATCTGTCCTCTGAATGTAACTATAGGTTGGTAATTTACATCTTTATTCCGTAGATGAAAAGTTGATACAACAGTCTTTTGAGCATTTGGTCGTAAGCAGTTTTGTTTGAAATAATCATCTAATATCTTCAAGTCTGATGTCAATGACGCTACTGCTCCTTGGAAGTTTTGATTCTGGAAGATCGTGGATGTATAGATTAAAAAGAAGTGGGGCCAGCACTGATCCTTGAGGAAGTCCGTCGTTTATTTTGTGCACCTTGCTTTTAGAGTCCTCTGAAAATACCTGAAAGTATCTGTTGTTTCGCAAGTTTTCTATCAGGGTGGTTAATTTCCGACATGGAATGACATTACTGAATTTGAGCATCAATCTGTCCCGCCAGACGGTGTCGTACGCGGCAGTTAGGTCTAAGAAGACACCAATATTAATCAACTTCCTCTCAAATCTATTTTCGATGTGAGATGCTAAGGCTAGCACCTGTCCTCACAACCTCTTTCCAGTCTAAAACCAGCTTGTTCTATAGGGACAACCTTGTTGATAGTAAAAGAGATTCTGTTATGGATTTGCCTCTCCAGAAGCTTCAGTGTCACACTCAGAAGGGCAATGGGGCGGTAGTTTTCAACGTTTGAAGGATCTTTGTTTGGCTTGAGGACAGCAATGATCCTAGTTTTCTTGAAGAGCGATGGCAGATTACCTGTTTCTAGGATGTTAGTAAAGAAATTGTTCAGCCATCTAACAGTAGCAGGACCACAGTGTAAAAGAAACTCTGGGTAGATACCATCAACACCAGCAGCCTTTCCTGGTTTTATGCTTTTCATGGCTTCCATAATTTCTTCTACTTGAAATGGGGCAGAGAACTCGGATGTTTGAGGAGCTGACTGTTTTTTTTTGCTTTCAGTAGATATCTGACTTCTCTTATTATATGCTTTTCCTCGGATACTCGGCATATAAACTCATCATTAAAAATAAGAAGACACGTGTCTGAGGGTTTTTCGATGTGGTGTATATTATGAGGTGCAACGGGTGAAAAGTGGGGGTTGAAGGATTCCTAACGGAGCGTGTATCTCTTAAACGACATAGGCAAGGAGTTTGAAACTCAGCGGAAAAAAATCAGCATAAAAAAGAAGTAAACAGGTGTTTGACCGTTTTTTTCATAAATCGAATTTAAGGGGCCCATGGGGAGGGGTGAAATTCTGGGGGGGAAAAAACAGGAAAGAAAGTGTCCTAACTGATTGACTGACTGACACTCATCAAACTCAGGGGGGAAAAAAACCTGCTTAAAAGTAAGTAAATAGGGGTTCGACAGTTTTTTTTTTTTTTCATAAATCAAATTTAAGGGGTTCATGGGGAGGGGTGAAATTCTGAAAAAAGAAAATTGAAAGAAACATTGAATAGCAATATCTCCAGATGGGTTTCATTGGGGGATGTGATACTCGGCATATGACACGTGTCTGAGGGCTTTTCGATGTGGTATATATTATGAGGTGAAAGGGGTGAAAAGTGGGGGTTGAAGGATTCCTAACGGAGCGTGTATCTCTTAAACGACATAGGTGAGGAGTTTGAAATTCGGAGAAATCAATGAGCTTAAAAATAAATAAATAAATAATTAAAATAAATAGGTGTTCGACTGTTTTTTCATAAATCCAATATAAGGGGCCTATGGGGAGGGGTGAAATTCTGGAAGAAAAACGTCCACTAAGGAAGGATTTTTGGATGTTCACTCTCATCGACCAACCAAAACTATTAAAGTTAGAAGAATGATATTTTGGGGATTTGTTTGTTGTGTGTCGAAAACGTCCACTAAGGAGGGATTTTTGGATATTCAGGTTCTAAAGGGGTGTTAACGGGGTTAAACCTGCAATTCATTGAATAACAATATGACATGACTATGACGTGAGCGAAGCCGCGGGTACCTGCTAGTCTGTTATAGTTGTTAAAAGTAGGTTTTATCCATCTTATGTTGGAGTCTGTCTGTTTTGAATACTCGACCAGTTGTCTTTGTTGAAGTTCCCCCTTGGTTTTGGGTATGAAAAGTCCTGTCACAAGGATTATTGGCCGATGTTGACTATGGGGAAATTTGGCTAGTACGATGCGACGCATGCCATTGAGCATGTTCGTAGTCTGCGTGGTGAAGCTCAGATCAGGTGTGTAGTCCCTATTCCATCGCGCAGAAACAAATGTAGCATTATCTTTTGCATCATAAATGAGTTTGAGGTTTTCCGTTTCCATCCAATCGACAAGTTTCTTGGTTTTCCCATAGATTGTGGTGACTAGTGAAGTCTCCAGCGATTATACAAGGGTGTTGTAATGAGGGCAGAGGTGTGTTCTGGTGGTTTGTCAGGTTACCCACCCTGACTGCTGCTGTAACGACGTTGTCATTTGAAGTAGATGGCAGGACCTCGTAGTCCTTATGTAGGTTGCTAGTCCATTATTTGTTGCCACAGCCTTGAACCCTGGAATCTTTCCTCTGCTGTAAAGCTGCAGGTCGTCTTCGGCATGAGTTTCCTGGAGTAGGATAACATCGATATGCTGATTTTGCATACTTTTAGATAGGTAATCACTGCTTGTTATTCACCATCAATATCCACTGTGTTTTCAAATCAATTTTGTGAGTTTGTGAAGGGAAACTATGTAGAATATGACATTGTTCTGTGTGTTACAATATCTATTATTGCAACCAACAATACTACACAACATTTTGACATCGTTACTGTATAAAATAACAGAATAAAAGCTCGCCCGTTTTCGTTGTACATCAATACTCAGCTCATCGCGGCATGTAGCAGCTTGGTTTGGAATATTACTATTAATGGTTTGGTCCGTATTGACAATTTACTAGCTTCACCCGGGAACAGTTATAAATGCATTACGTGATAAGCTTTTTTTTTTTCCGATGTCAATGAACTACTACCTATATCCATTTTACGTCTCGGCATGATGGGTTAAAATCACTGACTGGCTATTAATTATATTATCATGGAGATGCATGTGCAACAAATTCTTGTCAGACGTAATTTAAGAATGGCGAGGGGCATGAAACACAAATCCCCCTTCCGTCCAATCTTAACTTGACTGTATTTTGAAATGAAGAAAAGCAGAGTTGCACTTCCAGGGAAACTCCAAACACAACCACTCTTCTCTGAAGTATTAACTCAACACGACTCGACAATTTGCTACTGGCTGTATCTAGGGTGATAGACTCGCCCCTAGCTAGCTCGTAAACTGTCGCCTCAGTAATTGAATGGAGATTGTTGGAAGAAATGAAAACATAAAAACACTTATAGTGGGCGATGTATTGAAGATAGAGATATGCTCTCGTGAACTTTTTTGTAGAACTTTTCTTGCTATACAATTCTTACGCTCATAGTATATTGATATTTTTAACGGTTTGCCCAGCGTATGCTTAAAAAGGGAACGGACGCCAGGTTGTTTTTTTTCTCGACTTTTTCACTGAAATCGTTACTGCTTGGCTTCCTTTGACCATAAATAAATAATTTTCTACAGAAACCTTCGAGATATCCTTTACAGAATGGTGAAAAACCACATCAAAATCCATCCAGTGGTTCTAGAGATTACCCGTGACATCCAAGAATCGGGGACTTTGTTTTATAGTACCGGTAAGTAGAGATAATAGAAAATTTAATCTCCACTCGATGTCTCTCATGAGTTTTCCACCCCATTTTAATTTCAATTACCCTAATTTCTGCTTTCTTCAGCATATCCGGTTTTTCGAACCTTTTCATCATATATGCCAAAGTGTCCACATACAGAATTCCACATTAAGAAGACCCAGTTGGACGCGTCAATTTTTTTCCTAAGTTTTTTAGCGACGTACATTTTGTCTGTTATAGAATCTGCAAATTCTCTTAATTTTAGTACCAAATTTTTGTCCCATTAAACCGTTCCAATTTAAGTATTTCTTATCTCAACTTTTTACAGAAAGTTTTTTCATACTTTGACCCAAGGTCTTCTTCACCAGAAAGTGTTAGATACTTTCCGAGTATGTGTTCAGGATTAAAGTTGATATTTAAGCCTCTCAAGCACCGACATCAACAAGTTCTTTTATGCACATATGCACATAAATCACCAAGCTAAGCCTAAGGAACTTACAAGCATCACAAACATTACGGACGTTTTCTAATTAACTAAGAAGTGAAATTACCTCAAGGATATCAACTTGTGCAGTTTGATAAGGCACAAGGACATTTACCTCCCTATTTTCTGTGTATTTTCAGATTTTAGATGTGTTTCTACTCTTGAGTTATGCATGGTTTTTGAAGTGTTTTTCATCATTGTATTTTCTCATTCATTTTCACTCATTTTGTTTATAGTTAGTTATTGTTGTTTTAAGGGGCGGAACTACGAGGTCATCTGCCCCTCTCATTTTGTTTATTATGTCTTTTAATGTTCATTGCTTTTTAATGTCCATTAATAATAATATAATTAATTATTATTATTAACTTTATTGGCCACATTGGACCACTTGATTCTTCCATGTATACTTTTTCTTTGAAGGTTGTATTGTTTGATTCTTCTTATCTGCCCAGAACTTCTTCATTCTTTTTGATCGCAGAGTTCTTAATTCGTCTGAAATCTCCGCAGGCCGTCTGTGCATTATTTCTGCTGAAAATGTGTGATTCTTAAGAAGGGTGGTAATTTTATTCTTGTTCTCTGCATCTGTAATTTCGAGTCCAACTGTTTTGAGATCCTCTTGAATTTCTTTCATCCAATGCCCTCCAGTCTTCTTTCCCAGATTTCTCAGCACTAGTTGTCGTAAAATCCTGTTTTCTGGTAATCGTAGGGTGTGAAAGAAATAAGAGATTCTTGTCTTCTTCATCATGCTGGTAACTGGGTCAATCTCTCGATAGACTGTTTCATTGGAGAGGATTATCCAGACTCCTTCAACCTGGTACTTTTTATTTATGCAGGTTCTGATAATTCTTCTTTCAGTTTTGAGGAGTTGATCAGTTCTTCTTTCATTTTTAATTTGGAACAAGGTTTCTCAAGCATAAGTGGCTTCGGGCAAAGTTCCAGTTTTGTAATGTTGGATCTTAGTGCCTATTGACAAGCATTTTTTGTTATAAGTTGACCAGGTTAGAAATTGTGCTATTTTCATTTTGTTGGTTCTATTTATCCATGTTGTTTTTTCGCTTAAGTTATGCATAGTAATTTCTAAATTGTAGAACTATGTTAATTTTTTGATCATTTATGATGACTTCCTTTATGTCAAGAGGTTTCATTGGCATGAAATATAATATAAATATAATTATTATTAATGTCCATTAATTTTGATTGGCTTGTACGATGATATGGCTGATGAAGGGGCAGAAATCCTTTAATGCTTCGAAACATGTCAATTTTTAATGTGTCCTCATCGTCGGCCAATACTCGTATCCGAGTGAATGTTTCTTTCCTGCTTTACTAATTTGTATTCACTCGATGGTGGTGTAATTAAACACAAATTAAAAAAGTATTGACTAGACGGAAAGTGTGTATTTCTATTATTTAGATAGCAGCTTCTCGGAACGTTCTCTTACAGCAGCACTTCAGTGTACGCACGGAGCCTATAGACACCAGGTAGGTGTTGTCTATAGTGAAAGTGATTCAATAATAGACACGATGAGAAAAAGAAGAATTGCCTTTCTCTGTCATTTATCGAGATTACATGACAATAGACTGTTTTGGGAAAAGTAAAACAAACAATAATTATGGTAAATTGGCTTTCATGGCTCAGGTCTGTGCTGTATCTTGTGTGGGGTTTCACCTAGTACACCAAGAGCCCGCTGATGAGCCACTTCAAAGAAGTTCAAAATGATTATATTATAATGCAACAAATTGCAAAGAGAGAAGAAAATAGGATTCAGAAGAACATGTAAGACTTACACTAAAAATTAATCAATGAAAACAATATGATGAGCAAAGGGTGCCAGGTCAGCCACAATGTAGAGGTTTTGGGAGAGGAGGAAGATGACAGCTAATTCCCTGTCAATTCTCAGATTTGGTTTGATTTAAGTTCTCAAATGTGGGTGTCATCATCATCATCATCTTGCACAGCTTCCAGCCACTGGCTGGGTCTGTTTGGAACACAAGCCTTCTGTCTTCCCACCATCTCTCAGCCTCCACACTTGTCCAGTCTTCTCCTCTCTTCTTCACGCTTTCTTCCACCCCCTTCAGCCACCTGTCTCTTGGTCTCTTTCCTTCCCACTTCGTCTCGTGTATCCTCCTGGGTATCCTCTTCTCCTTCATTCGTTTTACATGTCCATACCTTCTCTATACCATCCTGTAATGGTTCCTGCTTCATTAATTCTCTGGTCCTCCCATTTCTTATTCTGTCCATCTTTGTAGCTCCAATACTGCTTCTCAAGAACCTCATCTCACTGGCCTGTATTTTGCTCTTCTCCCTTCCTTTCATAACCCAGGTCTCCCAGGCATACGTCAGGATAGGGACATAATACGTCCGATATATGATCTTTTTGCTGTTCCGAGGGACATCCTTGCTCCATAACATGCTTCTCAAACTCCTCCGGAATGCTTCTGCCTGTCTCCCCCGCTCATTTATTTCTCTATCGTGTCTTCCATTATCTTGTATCAGGCTTCCCAGATACTTGAAACTCTCCACTTTCTTCAGCTGTTCCCCACCAATTGTTATTCCTGTTGTGGTTCTTTCCTTCTTCCTTGTTGTGATCACCATCTCACTCTTATTTATGCTAAATTTCATCCCATATCCTTGTATTATTCCTTCCCACACGTCCAACTGTTCCTGTACCTCCTCCTCCTTGTTTCCCCAAATCATCAAATCATCTGCAAACACCATTGCTTTCTTCTTTCCTGCCCCAATTACTTGTGGCACTCGGGTCATTATGTCATCCATCACCACAGTGCACTTCCTTGTTTCAGGCCGTTTCTCTGTTCTAACCAGTCCGATATCTCTCCTCCCACTTTCACACAGCTCACGCTTCCCTTGTACATCTCCTTTATCCTCCTTATAGTCCATTTTCTACTCCTCTATCCTCCAGGGACTTCCATACCATGTGGGTGTAAGCTACGTAAATAAATAAATTAATATTATACATTATAGACTTACCAGATGTAAGGAATCTCTGAGTGTGGTCAGTTTGAGTAGCTGATTGGTGGATGGTACAGCCAGCTGTACTGTGGCTGGCCTCTGGTTGGCGATGCAGGCCACCTCCTTGCCGGACGGCAGCACCAGCGTGTGGCTGTAGAGTGGTGGCGAGCTCAGCTGGTGCGTCCAGTAGTGGACGGGCTGCCAGCACCTCGTGTCCACCTGCACCAGCTTGTGGGTGGTGGCCACATACAGCAAGTGTCTGGAGCGAGGACTCGGGAACACCAGCGAGATCTCCTCGCACGGCAACACGTTGTGCCAGTGGTCCAGGCTCAACTTGCGGACACACCGCGACTGCCGCTGCAAAAGTGGTGTAACATTCAACTGTAGGAGGTTCTGTCACTTTGAGGAGTACACAGGTGTCGTATAAGAAAAGTGGAGCTTCAAGTACAATATTTGTTTGTTTGGGACAGATGTCCTCCCTGTTGTGACCCTTAATGCTAAAGTAACTAAAATAACAGGGTCAGGTGTCAGTCGGTCAATCCAACATAATTTCAATTACTGGAATATGTGAAAAATAACCTGAAATAAATAGCTTGTGATTAAGATATACAGTCGAACGGACACCCCTATTCAGCGGACACCTTCCTATACGGACATTTTTCCTTGGAACCGAATTTATTTTACATAAGCCAAGTGTTAAATTAGCCTAATTTCAGCGGACATCGCCATCTGTCCCGTCCACTTGACTTCACACGCTGCAGGACATTTTTTTTTTTACACCGGACCATGTCATCCTTTCTTTTAAAACCATTCTGCAGACATATGGAAATCCCTCTTGAATGTCAAAGGAGAGAGAGAGAGAGAGTGAAATGCAGGCTACATGGCAACGCTGTAGTAGCCATAAAGTTAATTCTTCTATACATTCCTCTTTCCAAACCTTTTGTTATGGTGTTCTACCTACTGATGTACATTCTGAGAATTCTAATTGTCCAGGATTGCTGCCAGTGACTACTCACGAGTTACCTGGGGATTTTCTTCCCTGCTTGCATCATTCTATTCATTACTCAGATTGCCACCGATAAGGTCGAGCTCAGGTAGTCAACTTGAGAAGGAAAAGACTTGCAGTAAATGCGCTAGTTAGTGACACAGAAATACCGTAGCATTGCAGTCGTCGAGTAATCATGAGTAACAAGGGACAAACGTGTTCATTGCACTTCGTAAATTTCTAGCTATACCTAGCTGCCTTCACTAGTCATACAAAAGGAGCATTTTGAATAAAACTTGTTACCGTTTTACTGAGCCCGAAACAGGAACGAAAAGTGACGACAGTGAGGCAGAAGAAAACAAGAAGAAGTTCTGTCAGTGAAGCAGGGACTAAATATGCTTAAACAGATAAAGAATTGGTGTCACGCTGGACCACGAGTACGGCGATAACACAATGGAACAATTTAATAGACTTTATTCCCTTTTCGAGAATATCGCAGGAAAACATGTGCTAAATTTACACAGACAAATCTTAATGATTACTTCATGAAGCTGTAATGTTTGTAAATTATTTGACATCACTTGTGATGACTCCCAAGGAAATACGTAAACAGAAAAGACTTAGAATAATCAAAATAAAGATATGTATGTTTATTTTTAAGGTGGATGTACTTTCCCAATAAAATGTTCGATTATTTTTACAAACTTGCTTCAGCGGACACCTCTCGTAACGGACATTTTCCCTCGAAACTGAAGGGAGGTTCGACTGTATTGTTATAGCCTATGTCTATCAATCAGAACAAAATTAAAACATTACAAGACAGTGGTTCAACCAGAGGTGACCTATGGAAGTGAAACTCTTTTTAAAGTTACTCAGAAAAACAGAATCGACAAAATTTTAAAAGTAGAAAGAAGAATAGCTAGAACATGAATAAATAAAAAATATCAGAAAGATGGACAGTGGCGGATAGTACCAAATGAAGTGGAGCCCCTCACTGATACTATTCGGAAGAAATGGATTTCTTTTCTTGGTCACAATATGAGGAGGACACCAGAAACCAGGTTATCTAGAAAAATCGTTGAGACCAAAAATCTTTTTATTTTTACACTCCCATAATATACAATTCCAAGACTCTCTTTCTTTCCTTCACTGCCTACTTGATATTTCTACTCTCGCACTGCCTTCTTGATACTCTGCTGTTACAAAGTAATCCGTATGTTATAAACATTCCACATGGTACCACTGCCAGCTGGATCACATCCCTTCTGGCTGCGCGATCCAACTGGCAGTGCGTCTTACACACTTCCGGCCGATCCACTTTTGTCCCATTTTTGAAAATCACTCCCACAAAAATATCCAGCAACCGAGTGAAAAGATGAAACACATCAAAAATTTAAAAAAAATGAAAGACATAAAAATAAGATTTCAAGCAAAAATAGACAAACGTAATACAATAAAAGGGTATTTACAGATGAGGAACGCCTGAGAAGATCAGAGCGAATGAAAAGCTACTTAGAGCATTATATGTATTATTGTATTGAAAAGGACGGAAATTATTAATTAGTTTGTTAGTGAAAAGCTACTGGGCGACTCGGAAAGGAAAACTTACTGAAGACGAGGACCAAGAAATGATTGACTGAAGAGGACTACAATGTGGCCGAAACTGGTGTCCACTCCAGTCTCCCGGGTGTGGCTCCATGTACCACTGCTCCTTGGATGTGATATCTTCCTTCCATCTCCTCCTTGGTCTTCCAACAGATCTCTTTCCAGTAATCTCAGTATGTAACCATTGTTTTGCAATTCTTCCTTCTGTCATATGTTTGACGTGCCCTAGTTATGGTCTCCTTCAGGGACTGATTTCATCCAGCTTGATCTCTGATCTTCTCATTTCTTACTTTGTGTTTCCTAGTTCTTTGAAGCATGCTTCTTAGAAACTTCATTTCAGAAGTCTGAAGTCTGCTGTCATCTTTTTTGGTAGTTAAGCATGTTTCCAACCCATAAGTCAATATGGGGACAAAGTATGTTCAAAACAGAGTTTGTTTTGATCTTAGTGGCACAGAGTAAATATCAAACTTGCCGATAGAATTGACTTGATTTCGGAATACAGTTATTTAATTCAAGCTGTATTCTGTTGTCACTTGATATTAAGCATCCAAGGTACTGATACTGGTTTACTGTTTCCAATTATATGCCCTCCAGCATTATATTATCTTTACTTCTCTGTCTGTTAACAGACATTGCAGCAGTTTTTGTAGCACTTACTTTCAGTCCATATTTTTTCAAATGATCATTCCAGACGTTCAGCCTTTCCTGGACTTTCAGCTCACTATTTCCCCAGATAACTATATCATCTGCAAAAGCAAATGCTTGAAGATCCATATTGGTGCTCTGCTTCACTTCCTTTATGATTTCATCCATGATGGTGATGAATAGTAATGCTGCACTCCTCTAGATGTCTGGAACCAATCTGAATATCCATTTCCTACTTGAACACAGCTGTAGCAGTCATCACAAAGCATTTTTACTCTCTGAATGAGTTCCATGGACACATTCTTCTTTTTAAGACACTCCCATATAGTTGTTCTAGGGGCACTATCGAATGCTTTTTCGATGTCTAGAAACACAAATGTCAAATTACGATCTTTCTCCCAGTGCTTTCCTAATACCATTTTCAGTGTGAATATGAGGTCTATAGTAGATCTATCTTTCCTAAATCCATATTGTTCTTCTTGCAGTTGGGGTTCAATAATTTTCCTTAATCTTTTCTCAAGAATCTTCTCAAATATTTTTAAACCATGAGACAGTAAAGTAATCCCTCTATTGTTGTTGCACTTTTTTCGACTTCCTTTCTTAAACAGGGGAACTATAACTCCCTTCTTCCAGTCATCTGGTATAATGTATTCTATTTTCATTATTATTATTGAAAATGAAAATCCACAGCCTGCTTCCAGTCTCCGACCGGGTCAGGAATGGAATGAATGAAGCCCCCATCTAGCGGCGAGGATATGAACTGTGCCGGCTGCCGAGGCCTGACGCACTCCTCTGGGGCAATGATTAAATGAATGACAGATGAAATGACATGATAGTGGAGAGTGTTGCTGGAATGAAATTTTGACAGGGAAAACCGGAGTACCCGGAGAAAAACCTGTCTGCCTCCGTTTTGTCCAGCACAGATCTCACATGGAGTGACCGGGATTTGAACCACGGACCCAGCGGTGAGAGGCCGGCGTGCTGCCGCCTAAGCCACGGAGGCTTCATATTATTATTAAATTTATTGGCCACATTGGACCACTTGAGTGTTCCATGTACACTTATTCTTTGAAGGTTGTATTGTTTGATTCTTCCTATCTGCCCCGTATTCTTCATTCGTTCTGATCGCAGTGTTCTTAATTCGTCTGAAATCTCTGCAGGTCGTCTGTGCATTATTTCTGCTGAAAATTTGTGATTCTTAAGAAAGGTGGTAACTTTATTCTTGTTCTCTGCAGCAGTAATTTCGAATCCAACTGTTTTGAGATCCTCTTTAATTTCTTTGATCCAATGCCCTCCAGTCTTTTTTCCCAGATTTCTCATCACTAGTTGTCGTAACATCCTGTTTTCTGGTAATCGTAGGATGTGAAAGAAATAAGAGATTCTTTTCTTCTTCATCGTGCTGGTAACCAGGGGCAGCTCCAGTCCCGCACAAGGGGTAGTGCCAAGTAAAATATGTAAATATTGGTATTTTCATAACATTATATCAGAGCAGGGTTTGATTTCAGATGTATAGCCTATATAGGGCCTACACTAATCTTGATAGTCAACATTTCACATCGGGACTTACCAATAATAATATACCGGTATACGATAAGAAAATATAAAAAAATATATCAAAGAAACTTTTTCAGCACTCAACCATTCACTCACGAATAGCCTACAACACAAACTCAATGTTTGACTCTTTGACACCTAGACACTCACTAAAAATAACCACGAACCGTTAACAAGAACTGAAGATAAACTACATACACGAATTAGAGTGATTTCATCCAGGCCTGACAGTTGCAGATGGTTTGTCAACCATAAATATTTAGCTACCGTGCCGAGAGTAATCCGTGAAACCTTAACATGTACGGTAGTCATGATCGTACTTTTTTTTCTCTTTTATTCATTCGCTTAGTTATTCACTTTACCAAATAGGGAATTAATAAATACATATTGTTTTCACTATTTATTAGGGCAAGTTTAAATTTCACTGTTGGGCGCAGAGCCCCCTTTTAGAGAAATCTAGAATTAATGCTCTTTGTGTGAGAGCGATTGGTTGTCAGTTTGTGTCAACCAAAGCCCAACCCCACCAATAACCAATGAGTCAAATTACTTCCAGCCAGAGCCTCCGTGGCTTAGGCGGCAGCACGCCGGCCTCTCACCGCTGGGTCCGTGGTTCAAATCCCGGTCACTCCATGTGAGATCTGTGCTGGACAAAACGGAGGCAGACAGGTTTTTCTCCGGGTACTCCGGTTTTCCCTGTCAGAATTTCATTCCAGCAACACTCTCCGCTATCATTTCATTTCATCTGTCATTCATTTAATCATTGCCCCAGAGGAGTGCGTCAGGCCTCGGCAGCCGGCACAGTTCATATCCTCGCCGCTAGATGGGGGCTTCATTCATTCCATTCCTGACCCGGTCGGAGACTGGAAGCAGGCTGTGGATTTTCATTTTCACTTCCAGCCAATCAGACCATTGGCCCACACCCTCTTCCCCTGGAAGCAGGCTGTGGATTTTCATTTTCACTTCCAGCCAATCAGACCATTGGCCCACACCCTCTTCCCTTCCTCCCTTTGTGACAGCATGTGACAGGCATGACGCTGGCCCAGTACCTCACATACCTGCCAACTTTCAAAAATAGAAATCCAGAAGATCTCAAAGCGCAAAAATTTAATGCGTACGCCGTACATGCGTCGCAAAGTCTTAAAACATAGCGAGATAAGAGATGACAAACTCTTGGTGACGTGAGACTATATAATTCGCTGTCCCAGTTACAGTACATCAAGGACACACAATTGGGAACAGTTCACAAACATGAGCTTTTCTGCACGTTGATCTTGCAAGTCACAGAACACAGGTTGGAGAGGAGTAGCTTTCTTCAGAAACTATTCATGTAACATGGACCACTACTGAAAACAGAAATGGATCCCACAGTTTCATTGGACATGGAGGACCTAAACTGATTTCTGATCTTTTTCACCAAGCTGAACACACGCTCACACTCAGCATTGCTGTGTGGTAGATTGAAAACAGGAAGCATTAGCCTGGATATCCTGTCATACTTAGGAACACCATCAGCTCCACGAATACTCATCAAGCGAGCCCATTTGGTGTCATATGTCAAGTTCTCACTCTCAACAGTACCAAAGTCATCAACCTGCAGGGCCACCAATTGGATCTGTAGTACATCCATTGCATCCTCAGTCGACTCACTTCCCTTCCTTGGCAGCAATTATGGAAACCTTTCCACAAGATATTCTCACTCACTCACTCACTCCGTTGGCTTTTCTGGGACGTGACGATCCCGTGCCGCTCTCACTATCTGCCTCCATTTCCTCCTATCCAGCGCAGTATTCTCCCATACAGTAATACCCATTTGTCTGCAGTCAGAGGTCACCTCATCTTGCCATCTACTCCTAGGTCTTCCAGGGGGTCTCGAGCCTTCGATCTTCTTCTCATACACCTGGCGAACTATTCTGGCAGCGTCCATTCTGATAACATGCCCTGCCCATTGCAGCCGTTTCGCTTTCCTGACGTCCACTACTCTGGGTCGATTGGCCAACTTGTACAGCTCATGATTTGATCTGAGAACCCATCTTTGTGTTTCCTGGTCAAAGATGGGGCCGAGAATTTTTCTATACATCTTGTTTTCGAAGACTGTAAGTTGGCGTTCCTCCCTTTTGGTCACACTCCATGTTTCGGCTCCGTATAGCAGTACCGGCCTGATGATCGTGTTGTATAGTTTTAGTTTTGTTTTCCTGGTCAAAAGTTTGGAGGAAAGTAATTTATGCAGGGAAAAGTAAACTTTGTTTGCATTCCGTAATCTAATTTGGTGTTCAACTTGTCTTCTATTGCAGTCATTTATATTTACCCCAAGGTATTTGAAGTTTGGCGTGTTCTTAAAGGTAAAATTGCCTATATGAAGGTTGTTGCGTTGGTCTGTAGTCATGTTTTCTCTCTGTATGATCATGTATTCTGTCTTCTCTTCATTAATCTTTAGACCTATTTTTGCAGCAGTTTCATTTAATTTCCTGAATAAAGCTTCAATTTCTCCTCCATTATTTCCTATTAATACAATGTCATCTGCATATGCCAGGATGTTGTGTTTGTTATCTGCTAGGTCTCCAGTTGCAGCTTCTTTGGTTTCCCGAATTACTTTTTCCAGAACGATGTTGAAGAGAAGTGGGGAGAGCGCATCACCTTGTTTTAGTCCTGTTCTGTTTTCAAAACCGTCTGATACGGATCCACAGTGTGTCACTTTGCTCACTGTCTCCTCCATACACATTTTGACCAGGCTGATAAGTTTCTGTGGGATTCCGTATTCTGCCATAATTTCCCACACCGTTTCTCTGTGGACTGAGTCATAGGCCTTTTGGAAGTCAATAAATAGGTAATGGACGTTTTTGTTATATTCCCAAACTTTTTCATTGATTGTCTTAATACAAAATATATTGTCTGTTGTTGATCTGTTTTTACGGAAACCATTCTGATAGTCTCCTATTATATCTTCGGTGTATGGAATTATACGTTGTAATATTATGTGCGACAGTAATTTGTAAGCTGTGACAAGTAGGGATATTCCTCTGTAATTTCCGCAGTTATGTTTATCTCCTTTCTTATGTATTGGAACAATAATTGCTTCCTTCCATTCATCCGGTATTTGTTCCTCGCGCCATATTTTCAGGATAAGTTTATGCAACAAGATATTCTACAGAAGAAAACTTGGCATCTTCAATTTTGGAAACTTCTGCAACCTTTGCATGCTTCAGTACTTCATCATTGAGGGGAAACTTGTTTATGATATAATCACATGCAGAGCAATAGTAAGCCCTGACTGACGAAAAGAATGTTAATTTGTCTTTATCGTTAAGTTTTTTCACCAAGTTCATTGTCTGAACACCAATAACTAGATCAGTATTGTCTCTCTGATTCTGAACAGAATGGTCCTGAACTTTCTGTAACAGGGAACCCTTTATCACTTTAGGTTTAACAAACCTGGAAAGAAGCTGCTGAAATAGGTTCGTCATTAGTTCTAATAGTTTATGAATTTGAGGGGAAGCACTGTGAAGTGCAGAGTTGAGATTCTCAAATAAAGGAATGACAGCACTCAGGAAGGTACAGTACGCCTTGTTTAAGTCTGAAGATAGAAACATAAACAGTTTTTCTTCACGGGTTTGAATAATATCCTTGTTCATCAACACAGCAGTGTCAGATACAAATCTTTTGGGGGGAACCAATTCTGATGACGTTGTAGCCTTCCTCTTTCCATGGTCTTTAGAATCACCAAGTTCAGTCTTTGGGATTGTAAATGATGTGAGGCTACTTGTTGATGCACACTGAGCACTAACATGCACCTCCATGGTGTCTACCAACTCATCTTAAAATACCGTATTTCCGCGCATAATCGTCGCCCCTGCGTAATCGTCGCACCCCACTTTTCAAACACTAAAATAGGTTTATAAAATTTCATCGCATAATCGTCGCATAGCATGTTCGTATTTGTGCGCTAGTCAGTTGCACACGCTACCGCGACTTTATAACCCGGCGCGACTTTGTCAGACGAAAAATATCTCGTCTTTATGCTTGCGGGCAATGAACTGTGACGCGAGCGGCAAGCTTCGTCACTTAGCACATTCCGCGAGCGTATAATCTGGCGTGATCTTGTCAGGAGAAAGTAATCTTGTCTTTATGCCTGCCGGTTATGAACCGCGACGCGAATGGCCAGCGCACATTCCGCGAGCGTGTAGGCCTAATCTGGCGTGGTCTTGTCAGGAGAAAGTAACCTCATCTTTAACCTGCCGGCTATGAACCACGACGCGAACGGCCAACGCACATTCCGCGAGCTGGCGTGATCATGTCAGCAAAACGTAATCTCATCTTTAGACCTGCGGCCTATGAACTGTGACGCGAGCGGCCAGCGCACATTCCGCGAGCGTATAGGCCTAATCTGGCGTGATCTTGTCAGGAGAAAGTAATATCGTAGTTATGCCTGCAGGCTATGAACCGCGACGCGAATGGTCAGCGCACATTCCGCAAGCTTATAGGCCTAATCTGGCGTGATCTTGTCAGCAGAAAGTACTCTCGTCTTTATGCCTGCGGGCTATGAACTGTGACGCGAACGACCAGCGCACATTCCGCGAGTTTATAGGCCTAATTTGGCGTGATCCTGTCAGGAGAAAGTAATATCGTCTTTATGTCTGCCGGCTATGAACCGCGACGCGAATGGCCAGCTTCGTCAGCACATTCCGCGAGCGTTAACCTGTCGTGACCTTGTTAGAAGAAAGAACCCTGTCTGACTGCGGGCTATGACTCGCGCTACGCGAATGACTGGCCCGTGCAGCAAATAATGATACAGTATACTCTTTGAAATTAAATATTCTTCGCATAATCGTCGCACCCTGCTTTTTTCCACGAAATTTCGGCAAAAAAAGTGCGACGATTATGCGAGGAAATACGGTAATTCCCTGAATATTCCCTGATTTTTCCAGGATTAATGAGAAAATTCCCTGAGTAAAGACTGCTACACATTCGCCCGGGAACAGGAAGTGTGATGAAATGCACGCTATTTTTGGGTTGGTTTTAAGCGCTCTCCATGAACAAGAAGCAAAATGTAATCCAGGAAGGCAAATGGAAAATAGGATTAAGATTTATGTTTCCTGTTCTCGGATATTCCACGAGCCAAACAGATGTGAGCAATGGCGGTTACACAAGGGAAACAGTTGTGATAATGATGAAAATTGCTGTTTTAAGGGGCCTAATATCTAGGTTATCGGCCCCAAACAGTTCTCCAATAAAAGGGACAAAGGGAGGTTGAATACACACATCAAGGTGTCACCATATGAGTGGGATCATCTTAGACCAATATTTAATTTGTAAAACCTTTCATTACCATTGAAATCACTAATCCTACGTCGCAGGTATGATGATATTCGGTAGCATAAGGATATAGCATATAGGCCTACACAGTAATTTACACATATCCAAGGGACGAAGGGAGGCAAATTCCAACTTCTCACTCTCGATTAGGTCCACCTCGTCATGACAGAAGTATCAATTTAGTAATTTATAAATACATTTAAATGACGGAAATCATTATGAATGATGTTTCAACAGGCCAGAACACACTATTATCAGTCTAAAATAATTTAACCAAGTCTGCATGATAATACAAGGCAGAAATTAAAAGGTGTTACAAAACAGTTCCTGGGCACAATTAAAAAGAAAATTGGACATAAGTTCTAGCCTAGCCAAGGAACGTAGGAGCAATAAATATGCATTTAAGGGCACTAGGCATATCCATCATATTACATAAACATCAAACTTTCTCCTCGTTCCCATTCCAGTGGTTAATCAGAGTCCCAGCAAGCTTCCCGTTCTCATTCCCGGGCCAATCGTGAACCAGTCTGAACATAAGTGGCAGCATCTACAAGGTAAAGATCCCAAGTGGACTTCAGATGATCACATTAACAACCTCACAGTGATCGTGAGCTAGACAACAGAACAAGTGCTTGAGCTTCCGTTAAGCCTTTTGATCACTACAGTATACAGTACAAGGTATCCCAAATGAAATATTCACAAGCAGAGTGAGGGGTTATTTGCCTCGATGCACAATAGTAGACACAGATCAAATAGCAACAATGTAAGTAAAAAGAAAAAAGAAACTAAAAAAATAATATGAAATACTCACATATTCTCCATATTTCAGTGGACACAATAACAGCATAGCACGATTACAGTGCTTTTGTACAACACACATACCTGCCAACCTCTCAAAGTGAAAAATCGGGAGATTCTACGCGGCGACGGGGGGGGGGGGGGGGGGGGGGGGGCGAGGGGGACGCTACATAATACAGACACAGGCTAAGACATTGCACCAAATATGCATCGAAGATCATATTATTGGTCGTTGTTGCAGGTGACTGAGGCTGATTTTGCCCTCTTCAAAAAGGTCTTGCAATATTCTTGCTCAAAACACTTCCCTTTCTGAATCGACTTCAGAGTTATAAGTTTGTCCAAAGTCTTGTCAGAGAGAGATGACCTGAACATCCTCTCACACTCTGCATTACTATGCGGAATGGTCAGAATGGAAAGCATAACTTGAGTACCCCACCACTACATATCATTTGGCCTACCAGTGCCCGCTTCACATCAATTCTCTCTTCTTCTTCTTCTTCAATAGATGTCACATCCTCAAGTTGGAAGTTAAAAAATTGGGAATTTAAAGCATCCATTTCCTCATTAAAATTGTCTTGAATGTCTGTTAACATGCTAGGAAATGTATTTACAAAAAACTTAATTTTGGAAAATGAAATGTCCCCCTTTCCACTATGCGAGATACTGAAATCACACCTACAGACACTACAAAATGCAAATGTTGCGCCTCTTCTTGACTCAGTTATATGCGGAATCAGGGTGTCTACTGTAAGGATGAAGTAAAAATTAGTTACTTTTTAGCTACCTTTTAGTTAACTTTTAGTTAATTTTAGTTACCTTTGAATTCAAGATACGTCTGCGGTCTGCAAGCAAATGGGCTCATCACGCGGTGGAGAAAGACAGCAATGAACTGTGTTTAAAGCGGTAAATACAATTCACTTAGGGAGTGACAACAATTTTAAAAATAATAAATAAATACTAGATATTTATTATCAAATGAGTTGTTTCAGCTAATATGTCGTCTTGTGCACAAGGCGATTTTATAATTGCCAAGAGGTTGCTCTGCTCTTGACCGTGGCGAGATTTCCTTTGTCGCCGCGGTAGATCACGAAGAAATTTATGGGACGTTACATGATTGTAACCGAATTCTGTCTTCACAGTCAAGTACGGCGAAATTTCAAGATGTTACACGATCGGCGCTGGTCTCACCCGTTTGTCAAGATTCCCGTTGTTTTCGCGATAGAACACTGATAAATATCGCGATTTAATAATCGGTGTCACTTTTAGTCGTTCGACGAGATTTCCATTGTCTTTGAGGTCGGGCGCGAGGAAATATAGCAATATTATGCAATCGGCGCCACTTGCTGTCCGTTTGACAAAAATACAGTTGTTCTCGTCATTGAATGCGGAGAAATATCGCGATGTATCGCAATCGCTGCCACTCTCGGCCGTTTTACGAGATTCAAGTTGTCCTCGAGATATTATGCATACCGCGCCGCACCCGGCCGTTGAACGATTGTTTATTCGTCCTCACAGAATGGTGGATGCAAGCTCAGGGTTGGGCATGGTTAAAATTCACGAGTAGTTCTGGACAAGTTGTATGGCCGGCGCCGTGATTCCCGCTGTCCCTATGCTGTGGTTGGGAGCTCATCAGTTCAGGGTAGATCACGAGGAGAAATTAGTATCGCGACGCTACGTAGGCTGTCATTTCTAAGTGGGTAGATGCACTTCTCGCTCCCCGAACGCTTTTAAGTATACGGTCATGGGAAAAGTAGCGAGTAGGTTTCGGAATGTTTCGTGATTGATGCCCAATCATCTTTGACAGGATTCCCGCAGACCTCGTGGTCACAAGTTCACGATAGGGGACGGGTTTTTTGATTTTACGCTACTGACGTCGATCTCGGTCCATTTGACGAGATTCCCGCAGGCAAGTCGTGCGGTCAGCCGGCCGTCTTGAGTATGAATGTTCGAAGTAGGTATCAAATATTAAGAATTATTCGGAGAGGATTGCACGAATAATACGACTAGAGGACACGTTTTCTTTCAAATGCGAATCACGAATTATAAAAGTTATACAAGTTTTCGAAATAACCGGTTAGATTATAATATATCCGATGGAACCCAAGTTAGAAGGAAAAATCGACATATAACGGAATTTCGAATTAACCATTCTGGATGTCGCAAATTTACGAGACAGATTTTTAAAATAAGTTACAGCCTACGTATTTCGAATCTTTTTCAAAACGGTAACATTTCGCAAGATCGCGACATTAAATTATTTAGCGTTATTTCTGGACTTCAATTTAACAGTCTCCAAATAAATGCGAAAAATGCGAGGTTTCTGAATAATTTCAGAAGTTTTCACGAATAAACGTCTCGCGAAAAGTCAGGCTTCCTAATATAACACATAAATATTTCACACAAAACTAAAAAGTCATATACGCTGAACGATGTATACCACTCAGGGTATCCTCAGTATGCATTTCCTCGAGGTCGGGCACGAGGAAATATAGCTTATGCAATTGGCGCCGCTTGCGTGAAACTCGCTCCATCGCAATCTCTGAGCCTAGAGGCGCGAGTTTAAATGATTCAATCCGCCTTCGGAAAATTTTCGTTACCCGTATGTAAAATTCGTTACTTTTTCGTTACCCATTTGTAAAATTCGTTACTTCCGTTACCGGTAGACACCCTGGGAATGTTATCTTTGTACACACTTTTAAATGTCACATCATATCTTTTCGCCTTATTACCGAGGAACCGACGCAATCACTCAGTTCGAAAAATCACAATAACCTACCGGCATATTAACGCCAACAACATCAAACTAAGTTATACACAAATCATATAATTTCACGTGTGTAACAGATACAATATTCCGCAGCGTACAACTACCTATCACCTACTGGTCATTATGCAACACATCTAGGAACAAGCGCTGAATTAACCTTCTACGATTTCAAACGAAGACTTATTCGAAGCCGATTTCAAACGAAGACTTATTCGAAGCCAACTTTTTATAACAGCAGGACGCGACGCGGAAGTTAGTATGCAATTTTCGATTATCGATACAGAGCGAAACTGCGGTATCGAGATATAACTTCAAAACACGTAAAGTCGATCCGTTCGATAGACGACACATTAAATCCGAAATTACGCGTGGGTTTTTTGAAAAATCGGGAGATTTAATACGTTAAGCGGGGAGGGCGGGAGAAATGGTCTGAAATCGGGAGTCTCCCGCCTAAATCGGGAGAGTTGGCAGGTATGAACACATTACACAAGTTAAAATAAAAAATGTGTCTAAATTTCACATCCCATGCACCATTACAACCGCATCTCAAAAGAGGAATTACAATAGAGAAAACTTTGTACAAATTAAACACTAAGCAATTATTTACAGCGTATGTACAGAGATCACTACAGAACAGTGTACTTCCATTCAGATAGCTACTGTGACTCATCAGCCAACTTCCTGATGCTTTCCTCAAGCAATTCCAGTTCTTTATCCTTTTCTTCCCTTACTTTTACTCTTTTGACTTCCAGTTCCATAATTTGTAGCTCAACTTGCCTTTTCCGATTCAATTTCAGCAGTCTTCCTTCATCTTCTGCTCTCTTTCTGGAAAGTTCTTCTACATACCGACTTCTTGCATTTCTTGCGGAATGTATCATACTCTTATCAATCACAAGGTCTTGTACATTGGGACCCTCTAGTGTTTTGACTGAGTCATACACTAATCTCCTTGCTACAAAGTCTTGTTGGCCATGTTGTCTATTAGATCTTCCTTATTGACAGAGAAACCTCGTTCTAAACTGGAATTACCATGGGAGACGATAAGAACCATTTTTACAGCTGTCAGAATTCTTGATTCAGGACTGTACCTTCCAAAAAAGTCTCTCCAAAAGTGTATTCAACCAAAATGGATAGCAAGTGTTGCAACCTTTTCTCTACCAATGACCTGGATGAGGCAACTAATTGAGGATCAAAGCAGGAGGCAGCTTCCGTAAGTTTATATGAAAGAGGCGAGCGAGCTGTCAGTTTCTGGCAGATTTTTATGAGACACACTCTACAATCTTTCTTGAATGTCAGCATATCCAATTCCTTCACATTCTTTATTTTCTTCAGCTCTGCCATAGTGGCATATCCCACCTTCACATGTTTCACTGGCAACAGATTTTCATTTTTTTTTTAGGTCAATGCAAGGTCCTGTAGGCACAATGCAAGCCACAATTTCCCTGCTCGAGTAAAACAGCTTTCCCCGGAGCGGCTAGCTGGTGAACCATGTCTTATTTCCCCGTTCAAATACAAACCGATATAAAATAAAATCAGTGAATTAATTTAGGTATTTCACAGTCATATAGCATAACTTTTTGATGTATAAGGATTACAACGTGACCAAGAACTACATCTTCCAACCACCCCGGGCCGAGAAAAAGTTACCATACAAAAATGATAACGACTTTGTTTCTTGGGCACACACAATTTTGAAATAAATAAACCAGTTATACAACATTCCAATGTATATTGTGTTAAAATTTGGATTTGATCTGATGACAGGTTTTTGAGATAATGATTGTGACACATGGTTGAAACACTCTTAAAAAGGGGCCCTTTTTGTGTTCCAAGTGCGTTAAAAATATTAAAATATAAATTAAAAATTCCAAACCTATATGAACTAACGTAAAATAGAGCAACAAAAATTATGATGTTATTGGATTTTATGTAGGTATATTGGTTACTTCACAAACAACCTTCAAACTCGAGTGCACATAATACTTTGGTTGACAGTAGATGCTGATGTAGATTTATGATTGCTGGTTTCCCTGCATTTTTCCAGATTTCTGCAAAGACTAAGTCTTCACCACATGCCTTATAATTTTTTAGTTCCTTAATTGCTAGTTCTACCTCATTGATATTAGGCGGATCAATTAGATCTGGGGTGGTTAAAATGGGAGTGTCAGTATTTATTTCCAACGTCTCCAGTGGGTCATCGCAATTTAAAAGTATGTAGAATGTTTCAACGAGGATCTCTGCATTTTCTATGAGCCAACCTTCCAGATCAATGTAGGGGGCTCATATTTTTTAAGGTATTTCCCAAAGATTTTATAATAATCTCTTGATTGTTTTTTGTTGAAACACTCTTCTATCTTTTGAAAGGTATTTTTAAGAAGTCTTCGTTTGGTTTGTCTGATGATTTTATGGGTTGACTTTCCTTGTTTTATTAGTTCTAAATTTGATTTGTCAGATTTTTCTCTCAATTGCCTGATCACCTTCTTCATTCCACCACTCATGTTCTTTCCTAGGATTTGTTGGAGCTAACTCTTCTACCATCGATTTTAGTTTGGTGGTCAGTTCTTCTAATGTATTAGCATAACGAATAGAATATAAAGTGTGATCTCTTCTCCCTCAATAGCATGTAATGAATACGGATCAGGCTGACACTCGCCGCTACGCAGCGCTACAGTCGACTTGAGATTGTTGATTCCACGTATGTTTATGTGCGATATATTAAGTATTTAACGTTCGGAGTGTTTTGGTGGTGTTATGTGCAAACGTTATTGGTATACAAGTGCTTACACTATTACTTCATAGTATTAATACCTGAAATGCTATTGTAGGAAGCATTAACTGAAATGGAATTGAATTTCTTCTAGTGTGTTGACGTTATCTTCGTGTGTTAATTTTATTGTTATTTAATGTAAGTAAACAGCAGTTTAGCCCTTACATTTTCATGAGTGCTTAATGCGAGTAGTGAAGATGCCTTGCTCTTTTGTACCAGGATGCAGATCTAGCTGTGGGGACTGTAAAGAGGTCAGATGGTTTTTCAAACCTCCTAAAGATAAGGAACGTTTTATCAAGGGCAAAGGGGCCATACCAGGGTAGGGAACTTACTGAAAAGTCCTACATCTGTGATGCTCACTTTTCAGAAGATTTAATTGTTAAATTTGACAAATTTGTGATGGAAGCGAAGGAAGTATTACTTCTCCCAAGAACCAACTGCCGATTGAAAGGCTATTCTGTTCCACATATATTTCCTAATTTGCCTAAGTATTTGTCCAGTATGGTGTAAATAAAAACTCTCTTGATGCCATTAAAGACTACTTCTGTGAAGAAAGTGATGAGAATAAAAAGACGAGTTAAAAAAAAACATATATGTACCGTAATGCTGAAGGAGGCGTGATCAGTCTTAGACAATAGCTTACTCTATGAAGGGGTCATGACTATGCCTTCTATGTCTGTTTAATATTAAGTTCTTCTGAAATGATGGTAGGTTACTGATTTTGGCGTTTGTTGAGTGAAATTTATGGTTAGGCCTATTATTGAATTTTATAGTAATCTACGGTAAAGTTGAAAGTTGCGTTTGTACGGCTTTTTTTTTTCTGTGTTGCAAGTCTGAAGGGAATGTAAAATGTGTAACAATGTGAAGAAATCCTTTCTGATAGCGAGGTTAATTGTGCCGTTCTTTTTTTAAATTTACCGATAGCTGGCAAAACTAATTGCATTTTGAACTTGCTCTCTGCCTTCGCTTATTGTCGAAACTGGACTATCACAGGAGACGACTTATTAAATTATAATTGGGCACAGTAAAGTAAGTGGAGATGTCGAACTTATTAGCGCCTATGAGGATATCTTGCGGTGTTATAACATGTAAAACAGGTCGCAAGGTTTCAAAAGACTCGTAAGCGCCAATGCTAACTTACATCACAGATCGGAGCCAGCGCTGCGCTGCGGCGGACCAGGCGTACTAGGCCAGTGATATCACTTCTTATTCTATTCGTTATGGTATTAGTGTTGTCACGGTACAGTTTCTCTTTGATTAATTTTTAGGTGTAGAAGTGGAAGGAGGCCATGATTTATTGAGTTGCATATCTGTTTAAGAGTATCTATTTATGATGTTGCTTTGTTTTTGCACTATTCTTGTATTGCTTCTTCTATGACAGGGAATAAGTGTTGAAGAGATTATTGGGCTACTTGATTGGATAGGTTTTCTATAGATTGGAATGTGGTGTGATAAAAGTGAAAGATGGGCTATTGAGATGGTTGTTGGTTAGATGTAAAAGTTAAATGATGAAAGGAAGTAGATTATGAGAAGGAAGAAGAAGAATGGAATTAGTAATTTGTTTAAGATAATGAAAGTGGCTTTTTATTGTGATTGAAAATTATCAGAGAAGAGATGAAAATATATATGTTTATATAACAGAATCCCTCTAGGTACTCATTACCACCACCCCCGAAGAATCATATAAATGTTACAGTGTTAACAGATCCTTCTCTTGTTTTCCTATTATTTATTAAGGTGGTAGGGTCGAAAGTTTGTTCTATTCTTATTTGGAGATTTTTTCTTAACCCCAGGAGTTCATTTTAATTTTCATTATGTATTGACTTATGTATTTATTTACTTCTGATAACAACGCCAGTAAGGAAACCTTCTAAATATGATTAATTCCATATCATTACAGAAAACTTTGGATCCCAATAAAAAGTGCAGAGAGTAGTACACTTTGTTAGCATTCTGTGTTCTAACTTTAATTTCCACTTCTCTATGATTCTGTTCATCAATCATGACTCCTAAGAATTTGAAATGTTCAACCCGCTCAAAACTATGCTTGCCAATAAGAAGAGGTAACAGATTCCCAAACACATCAATATTACCATGAACTGACCTTTTTGGTCACTAATTCCAAGGCCTAATTTTAAAGCTATCTCCTCAAGTTCAACAAACAATTCCCTTAATCTCAATCTCATTTCTTCCTACGAGTACGATATCATCTTCATATGCAAGCACTTTATTATACTGTCCGAGATGCATTCACGTAAGTATTTAAATTCCTTTACACTGCCAATTTTATTACTATTATTGTCAAGTTCACATGGAGCATTTTTGATGTTCGTCATAAATTCAGTTTTTTTTTTAATAAGAGATTTCAAGTCCTATTTTTTGCTGCTTGCTCTTCCAGTAAAATATCTGATTGTCATTACTAGGGCTCAGATTTTTAGGTAAATAAATATTATTTTTATGTAAATACATATTTTAAGCATTCTTTCTATAATTACATTAATTCCTGCTTTTCACTTATTAGCACATAAAAAGACATAATATTTACATTCTTTTTAAATCAGTAAACTAGATCTTTCAGTTTATTGCATTTTTGTTCTGTGTTACTTCAACTGGGAAGAACCAGTGAGCTATCTAATCTTCATGCACAGCGTATGTCAGCTTGCAGCTGTGTTATTCCTAACTTGTCGCCCCATGCCACTCACTGTGGAAACCAGGGATTTTCTTGTCCATAGCCATATTGCACCACGTGCTAGAGCTACCTGGAACCAGTGTCACTCACATGCAGTTCATTTCTGGCAGTGTGAAGTGTAAGGCAGTTCTACGATGCCATACCTGCCAACCTTCGGAAGTCAAAAATAGGAAGATTTTTTAAATTATAGATTTCATCATGCGCAGTATACCGTGACGAGGGCGAATGAGGGTACACGCAAGACCTGCGTGTCTTTATTGGCAAAGTATGAATTCAGCATAAAATTCACAAAAATGTAAACAATCTTCAATCATCGAGTAGTATGTTTGGCCAATATTTAAACGTAAGAGAACATAATTGTGTGTTTAAAGAAAATGCATACAATCATTCGTATGGATTACTCGTCGAATTCGCTACCACATATTCATTCTACTTTAGATTTCGCCATGGTCCGTATCGACAAGAGATTATAAACCAATATAAGACAATATATGTCCGTCAATCAATACCAAACGGAAATATATTGTACTATATTGGTTTATTACCACATATTCACGTAGGCTTGACGACTGTTTGTCCGTAATATACCACCAATCAGTATGCGGTACGGCGATCAGCTGACTCACCATTCCGAAATCGCAGCTATGGAGCTCACAGCCAAGCGAGGAACTTACACAAACGTGCACTAAAAACCAAGGTTACGCAAATCACAAAAGAAATTACGACTCACGAGAGAATCTCCTTGAGCAGGGTGTCTACTGTAAGGATGAAGTAAAAATTAGTTACTTTTTAGCTACCTTTTAGTTACCTTTTACTTAATTTTAGTTACCTTTGAATTCAAGATACGTCTGCGGTCCGCAAGCAAAGGGGCTCATCACGCGGTGAAGAAAAACAACAATGAACTGTGTTTAAAGCGGTAAATACAATCCACTTAGGGAGTTATAATAAATTTAAAAAAAATACTAGATATTTATTATCAAATGAGTTGTTTCAGATAATATGTCGTCTTGTGCACAAGGCGTTTTTATGATTGCCCAGAGGTTGCTCTGCTCTTGACGGTTTGGCGAGATTTCCTTCGTCACCGCGGTAGATCACGAAGAATTTATGGGACGTTACGTGATTGTAACCGAATTCTGTCTACGCAGTCAGGTACGGAGGAATATCGAGATGTTACACGATCGGCGCTGGTCTCACCCGTTTGTCGAGATTCCCATAGTTTTTACGATAGAACACGGATAAATATCGCAATTTAGATAATCGGTGTCACTTTTAGTCGTTCGACGAGATTTCCATTGTCCTTGAGGTCGGGCACGAGAAAATATAGCATTATTATGCAATCGGCGCCACTTGCTGTCCGTTTGACAAGAATCCAGTTGTCCTCGTCATCGAATGCGGATAAATATCGCGATGTAACGCAAACGCTGCCGCTCTCGGCCGTTTTACGAGATTCACGTTGTCCTCGCGATATTGTGCATACCCCGCCACACCCGGCCGTTGAACGATTGTCTATTCGTCCAGACAGAATGGTGGAGGCAAGCTCAAGGATGGACATGGTTAAAATTCACGAGTAGTTATGGACTAGTTGTATGGCCGGCGCCGTGATTCCCGCTGTCCCTATGCTGTGGTTGGGAGCTCATCAGTTCAGGGTGGATCACGAGGAGAAATTAGTATCGCGACGCTACGTTGGCTGTCATATCTAAGTGGGTTAATGCACTTCTCGCTCCCCGTACGCTTTTGAGTATACGGACATGGGAAAAGTAGCGAGTAGGTTTTGGAATGTTCCGTGATTGGTGCCCGATCACCTTTGACGGGATTCCCGCAGTCCTCTGGCCACAAGTTCACGCTAGGGTACGGGTTTTATGATTTTACGTAACTGACGTCGATTTCGGTCCATTTTACGAGATTCCCGCAGACAAGTCGTGCGGTCAGCCGGCCGTCTTGAGTATGAATGTTCGAAGTAGATATCAAATATTAAGAATTATTCTGAGAGGATTGCACGAATAATACGACTAGAGGACACATTTTCTTTCGAATGCCAATCACGAATTATACAAGTTTTCGAAATAACCGGTTAGATTATAATATATCCGATGGAACCAAAGTTCGAAGGAAAAATCGACATATAACGGAATTTCGAATTAACCATACTGGATGTCGCAAATTTACGAGACAGATTTTTAAAATAAGTTATAGCCCACGTATTTCGAAGCTTTTTCATAATTCTTTTTCGAAACGGTAACATTTCGCAAGATTGCGACATTAAATTATTTTTCGTTATTTCTGGACTTCAATTTGACATAGTCTCCAAATAAATGCGAGAAATGCGACGTTTCTATTAGTTTCAGAAGTTTTCGCGAATAAATGTCTCGCGAAAAGTCAGATTTCCTAATAACACAGATAAATATCTCACACAAAACTAAAACGTCTTCTTGATGCCGAAACTATACGCTGAACGATGTATACCACTCAAGGTATCCTCAGTATGCATTTCCTTGAGCTCAGGCACGGGGAAAAATAGCTTATGCAAACGGCGCCGCTTGCGTGAAACTCGCTCCATCGCAATCTCTGAGCCTAGAGGCGCGAGTTTAAACGATTCAATCCGCATTCAAAAAATTTTCGTTACCCGTATGTAAAATTCGTTACTTTTTCGTTACGTTCGTTACCCATTTGTAAAATTCGTTACTTTCGTTACCGGTCGACACCCTGTTGAGAATGGAAATTATTTGCAGTTCCTTTTCCTTTTACAATATATCACTGGGGCCCAAAATTCGGAAGAAATAATAGTAATTAAGAAGATCGGAAGACGAGGTGAAAATTCGGAAAGTTTCCAAATAAATCGGAAGGGTTGGCAGGTATGCGATGCCTAAAGTAAAAACAACTACAAGCTATCATCTGTTGCAGAATTTAAAGATACTTTTACTTCTGATGGGGGCGTTCTGTTCTGCCAACCATGTGGGAAAGCAATCAAGGCTGAACAGCGATCTCAAGTTACACAACACCTCACGGGCAAGAAACATATTGCCGCAGTTTCGCGCCTTATGAAGAAGTGTTTCGTGATAATCGTTGGTCATTTGTGATGGACAACCTGAAGATGTATCTCGTTGTGTATTGTAATGCTTCAGCAGTCAGTGAGACATAGCATTCGTGAATACTGCATATTGTTTATATTCACATTAATAAACTAAATTACAATTAAATATTTTTACTTTTTTGTCACATATTTCAGGTATTTTTAATACATAACACATAAATATTTTCCAGATTTTTAGCAGCTAAAAATCCAAGCCCTAGTTATTACATGAAGTAAGCTGTACCATATTCTTACTGAGCTATAGGAAGCTCCAAGTCCAGAGTGCTATTTGCGGAAACATTCTACGAGGGCTGTTTTTTAAGTAAGGGCCGTTTTTGTTTTGTCTTTAACTAACCGAACGTTTTATTTTGAAACCACATTTATTTTTAAGTTTTACATACCTTCCTCTATTTTCTACATAGTTGCCTTGTCATACCTTAAAACTAAGTTCTGAAATCCCTCTGCATAAAAGTTTGCCGCCTGCTCTGACAACCAAGAATCCACGGCTGTTTTCATTTCTTCATTGTCGGCAAAGCGCTTCCCTCCAAGATGACGAAGGGCTATACGGTGGGTGACCCGAAACTTCCCACCCAAAAGAGTAAATCAGTTCTCGAGTCCGGGCAGCAGTGTGAGGTCTTGCGCTGTGACGGTAAAGTGCGAAAATGGGTTCGCGAGTTCAAAAGTGGCCGTGAAAATGTTCGTTGCATTATCACCATACACCTCACAAAGCTGACCTGTTTCTTGCACTCAAAAAACGTATCACAGATCGTACCTCACAAGCGGCGGGCGAATCAATAATCTTGAACATTGCAAAGAGGCACAGTTCAGCGTACAGGTTAGCTACACCGCTGCAACTGACGCCTGCTTGTTCGCAAAGGATGCCAGGAGGTTGCGCGCAACCTTGTTGTGGCGTGTGCATTAACTACGGGCTTTAAAAAAAAAAACGCCCTCCCTTAAAAAACAGCCTCCTTACTTACCTCCGAGTCCCACAAATGGATGCAACAAGAGTCAGATATGATGAGGTTCGGATTGTCTGCACCAAACTGGATTTGATTCCATCGGCCAGACGATTCTCCAGGATGATCCTGAGATAGTCTTTTGGTGCAACGCCTGCAACATTACTCAGAGTAAACACCACAAAGCAAATACGTTGGATACAATTATGCTACCAACATAGGTATTTTACCTTTGCGACTGTTATAAATGTGGTATTACGGGATAATGATGAAGATGGGTAGATAGAGTGACAAATTAAGAGCTATTAAAATGAGTGGGAGAGGATTTCTAGCGACTGCTAATGAAAAGAGATAGGTTGGTAGGACACATACTATCACACCCAGGAATAGCAAGCTTAGTTATGGAAGGAAGGGTCAAGGATAAGAACTGTAGGGGTAGACCAAGGTTAGAATATATTAAACAGATTGCCTCGGATGTAGGGTGTGGTAGCTATGTAGAGATGAAACTATTAGCTCAGGACAGAGACACATTGAGAGCTGCATCTAACCAGTCAAAAGACTGAAGACTCATACACACAATTTTTTTTTTTGATTCGTTCCTCTAGCACTCTTTCCATGATCTTGGCAGCACGAGAGATTATAGTAATTTCTTGGTAGTTTCCACACACCTCCTTACCTCTTTTCTTGAGTATTGCTATAATAATCCCTTTCTGCCACAATATTAATTGTTAATAAGGCAACACGTGCATGTCAGTACGGTTGTGTTCCATAATATGTATCTAAGCCTCCGTGGCTAAGGCGGCAGCACGCCGGCCTCTCACCGCTGGGTCCGTGGTTCAAATCCCGGTCACTCCATGTGAGATCTGTGCTGGACAAAACGGAGGCAGACAGGTTTTTCTCCGGGTACTCCGGTTTTCCCTGTCAACATTTCATTCCAGCAACACTCTCCACTATCATTTCTTTTCATCTGTCATTCATTTAATCATTGCCTCAGAGGAGTGCGTCAGGCCTCGGCAGCCGGCACAGTCCATATCCTCGCCGCTAGATGGGGGCTTCATTCATTCCATTCCTGACCCGGTCGGAGACTGGAAGCAGGCTGTGGATTTTCATTTCATCATGTAATTGAATTGGATGCCTCCAAAACAAATTAACCCTTTTAGTGCCATTACATTGGAATGAAAATTTGAAGGAGTTTGGAATGGTAATTAGTAAAGAGAAAACTGTAGTCATGTACTGTGGAAAAGAGAAAAAGAAAAGTCAAGTGAACATAGATGGGGTACGGTTAGAGAATGTAGAACAGTTTACATATCTGGGTAGCACTATAAATGGAAGTAATGACACCAACATTGAAATTGAAGGTACCTCATTTTATCATCAAGTCAGAGAACTTTCATGGGATGACCAAGTATCCAAGAGAACGAAATTAACACTATATAAACAGTATTTCATACCAATTGTAACATATGGACTGGAAACACTGGTAACGTAAGTAAGATACAAGCAGTAGAAATGAAATTTTTAAGAACTTCAGCTAAAAAGACAAGAAGGGACAGAATTCAAAATATTAAAATCAGAGAAGATTAAATATGGAACCGTTAAATCAGAAGATACAGAAAGCAAGGTTACGTTGGTTCGGACATGTAAAAAGAATGGGTAAAGAAGGAGTAGCAAGAAGGGAATTAGAAAGAGAAGTCAAGGGAAAGAGGAGAAGGTGGTTGGACCAAATTTTGAAGGACATTGGAGAAGCTGGATTGGATGTGGCAGAACTGACAGAACAGGAAAAATGGAAGGACCGAAAGGAGTGGAGGAGGCTTGGAAACCACACCCGGGTGACTGGAGTGGGACTTGGATGATGATGATGATGATGATAATGCCAAACCATTTTCAATGGTCATGTAGACTGTTCGAAAATAATCATAAATACCACATTTCCAACGATAGAATCATTATTTTTGCTTTGCATTATAACCAATAACTCATTCTTTCATACATTATGTTCATAAAGGTAAGTACTGCATCTAAACCTTTTTAATTGAGGTTATTCTGATAATTGTTCAATTTTTTGTTGTTGTAAATATCAGTTTTGATCCTAAATTAAGGACACCTAAGAGCCATATTGGAAGAAACACTACGTTTCCAGCTGTAGGAACTTCTTAGATATGATACATCTGTAGGCAGAAAACTTCAACAAGAAGAAAAAGAACTGCACCGCAATTTTGGCGGGAAAGTGCGTGATTGGGGGAGCGCTAAGGGAGGGCGTGAATACAAACTCAAACCTGTCGCAGAACGCACTTCAAAGGAAAAAAGTAGACACCGCACGGGCAAGCTTGGAACCTCACCTTTCCAACAGTATGAAATAATCACAGACAAATGCCTACAGAAATCTACAAATATAAGATAAACAACACGCCGATTCAATCGGCTTTGGCACTTTCGGCGCGAGCAGCGAGAGGGTTAGAGGCCTTAAATTAGCACATAATGTTACAACATAACATTCATAACTTTTAACTAGAGCTGTTTAAAAATTTTGTTACTTTATGACATAAATAACTACTAAACTATTTGGAAGTTACATTTTCATGTTCTGATGTAGATGTAGATTTTTTAGTCTATTTTCATTTCTGAAAAAATAGACTCATGAGTTCACCTTTTGTCCGAGTGTGTACGTGTGCTAACAAATTCACAAAGAAATTTGATGAAATGGTCTCAACTAGCTCAATCGGACAATTTTACATCCTGTTTCCTTTGGGAACAAATATTTCCAATGTGTACGTGTGTGTGTGTGTGTGTGTGTGTGTGTGTGACCCTAATAACGGCTGGAGAGATTTCAATGAAACTCGGTAAGGTCATAGTAATATTTTGTCTGATCCCGACCGTGCCCTTCAAATTTTATTATGTCTCACCAATCCAACACGGCAGATAATTCACCGGCATTCTATATCTCCAAAACTATTACTGATATCACCCTGAAATTTTGTACGGTGATAAAGGGCACTACTCGAAGTTCACCTATGTGACTTTCAAATACATTCAAATAGACCTTCCTCGCGATTTAACCATCCGATCGCAGTGAAACATGCTTATACACATTGTAATGCACTGACATCTAATTTAGTTCAATTGTTTACATAATTACAAGATGACGGCTATGCAAAATTTAATTTCTGCTCTCTTAATAGACACAATATCAAATCCGTTTGAAATGGTCAATATTCTTCTAAAACTTATCTAAAACTTTTGTCTGAAAGAATTTTGGATATGACCCGCCCTTACCCCAAGGGTGAGCAAAATGCTTTTGGAATGATAAGAAATGGGACTTCTCGTATACTATACGTGTGGAATCTTTGTAGGTATCGTTACCATGACAACGCCAGCTCACATGTTGTTGCTTATTTTAGGGGCTGTGACATCGTGGCTACATGTCACTTGGGTGTACTTTAACCGGAGAAATACACCTCCACCTTCCGGCATGCCGAAAAGGATTTTTTATGACTTGTGGAAGGTGACAGAAGACAACTAATTGCCTTTAAAAGTGCCCAGCTAGGGTTTATTTATCATAAGATACGATATCCGAGTCCTCTTATCTTATGTTTGCGCAGCAGTGAAGAGTGAGTGTGCGGAGCCTCGCAAAGTGGTCCTTTTCCTTAGCAAAAAATAAACCTCATGGTTTAGCAGTGATTTCACGCAGTGAGCAGATGACGGTCTGAGCAATACATAGCCATCAGAAACGAAAATTCAACATTTTACTCCCTTGAGTGGAAGCCTCCGTGGCTTAGGCGGCAGCACGCCGGCCTCTCACCACTGGGTCCGTGGTTCAAATCCCGCTCACTCCATGTGAGATCTGTGCTGGACAAAACGGAGGCAGACAGGTTTTTCTCCGGGTACTCCGGTTTTCCCTGTCAAAATTTCATTCCAGCAACACTCTCCACTATAATTTCATTTCATCTGTCATTCATTTAATCATTGACCCAGAGGAGTGCGTCAGGCCTTGGCAGCCGGCACAGTTCATATCCTCGCCGCTAGATGGGGGCTTCATTCGTTCAATTCCTGACCCAGTCGGAGACTGGAAGCAGGCTGTGGATTTTCACTCCCTTGAGTGGATTGTTACAACTGTCAACTGTTGACCGAGAAGTGCTCCCGGAAACTGCAAACATGGTGCCTTTGATGATAGTTTTAAGGGGCCTAACATCTGGGTTATTGACCTCTAATGGTTTGGGTGATGGTGAAAATGAAAAGGAACCTATAACTACAGACTTACAAACTAGCAGAGGATATGGAAATCCAAAAGAAGAATAAGGTAAATAAAAGGCAGGAGAAAAGGAAATGCCCTCAACCCTCAAAGAATGAGAAATAAAGGACTTGGAAGAAAAGGAGAGGGTCCACCCGAAAGACACTAGACAAGGGGACAAATTGGACCCAGCTCAGGAATCCCTTGGGGTCGCCAACTCACCAGCCATGAGCAGAAGGCAAGAAATACCTTGTAAAGAAAAGGAAGAGGTCTGACCCTTCAAAGAATGATGGTACCAGGAAAGATGAAGCAAGAGCCAACTGAAAAGACTCCCTAGACCTTGGATATCCTAATACCGTCAAGGTCAGAAGAGAACAAGAGTTGACCAAGGAAGGTCGACAGTAAATAGCTTTTAAGCTAAGTGTTGTATTATTATATGTGGCGTAGGGATGTGGCGGCCCCATTGCCCAGTGGGAAACCACTGCAATCAGCCACACCATAACTTAGTGGGTAAGGAGGAAATGCCTGACCCTGTCTCCAGAGGATAGACATGGAGGATGGGATGGTAACCCTAAGTTGGGCTAATCACCCATGTGGAGGTAAAGTCATTCAGAGAACTACAAGTATAGTTCATCTACTGTAACTTTGCACTTTTTTTGACAGTTCTCGCGGGAACGAATACGCCTACAGAACATATCAATCCGCCTCTACCACGTGCATTCCAACCAATGAGCTATCACCTACGTGGCAGCCAGCAATGGCCGCTGTATTCCGTCAAGGTGTCAACAGCTGTTATGAGTTGCCTAAACCAACATTCATCTCGTAATATCAATTCATTGCCCTTTTTAAAGGAAACTTGTATTTCTTAGTGACATTTATCAAATAATCGTTCTAACAGCACACTCGCTGACAGAATAATGTTACATCATTGGACGCGCTATGACCAAGACCTTGACTATGACAGAGCAGCTGATAACTTACATGTGAGCTTGGATTTATTTTTAGGCTCTCATTTCACAGCTCGAGGAAAATGCTTACTAAGGTATGGTGTAAGATGTCCTTAAGATGATAAGATCATTACTTGACCTGTTGGATTGATATTAAAACCTACGAAACATTTCACCATGTAAGTTAACTTCTAGGCCTAAAAAACAACTCATATTTTAGGCCTACTTTTTTGCACAAATCATGCCATATGAAAATTATTCACCAGGCCAATGTCCTTAGGGAAATAAATAGTTCTGCTGACTTCTCTTTTTACCTTCAAAAAGAAGGAAATAAAAATAAATATCTTGAACAAGAAATTCCGTAACTGCTTCCTACTCGACAGTCAAAACAAAGATGTCTGACCTGGAGACATCTCAGTACTCATCATCATCTTCTTGTACAGTTTCCAGCCCCACAGGCTGGGTCTGTTTGGAACATAAGACTCGCCACTTAGTTCTTTCTTCCCACCACCTCTCCGCTGTCACTCTGGTCCAGTCCTCGCCTCTCTTCTTGACACATTCCTCCACTCCTTTCAGCCATCTATCTCTTGGTCTTCCCCTTGGTCGTTTCTTCTGCATCTGCATCTCATGTATCCTCTTGGGAATCTTCTTCTCATCCATTCTCTTTAAGTGTCCATACCACCTCAGTCTTGATGTCTCAATCCCACCTTGCAAGGGCTCCTCTCTCACCATTTCCCTGACCTTTTCATTCCTCACCCTGTCTCTTCTTGTTACTCCGATCCTACTTCGCAGGAACTTCATTTCACCTGCCTGTATTCTGCTTATGTCTCTTTTCTTCATTGTCCACGTTTCTGAAGCATAGGTCAGTATCGGGATATAGTAGCTTCTGTATAACACTTCCTTGCTTTTTTGTGGGACATCTTTATTCCACACTAAGCTCCTAATGCTTCTGCCTGTCTGCCACGTTCCGTAATCTCTTTGTCATTTCTCCCATTTTCCTCCACTATACTTCCCAAGTACTTGAGACTTTCCACCTTCTTCAGCTGTCCACCTCCAAGTGTTATCCCACTCATTGGTCTGTCCTTTTTCCTGGTTGTTAACAGGATCTCACATTTACTGATGTTGAACTTCCATCCGTACTCTCCCACTGTTTCTTCCCAAGCCTTCAGTTGCTCCTGAATTTCCTCCTCCCTGTTTCCCCAGACCATGAGATCATCTGCAAACACCATTGCTTTCATCTTATCTTCTCCTATCTTTCCTGCTATCTGTGTCATTACCTCGTCCATAACCACAATAAAGAGAAGGGGTGACAGCGCACTACCCTGTTTCAGGCCACTTATTTGTCTGAACCAGTCTGTTCTTTCTCCTCCTTTCACACAACTCACACTTCCACAATACATCTCCTTCACTCTGCCTACAGTCTCTTTTTCCACTCCCATGTTTTCCATTGCTTTCCAAACCTTCTCCCTACACACACTATCATAGGCCTTTTCGATGTCCAGGAAGGCCATCAGCAGATCCTCTCCAAATTCGTAGTGGTGTTCCTGGAGCTGTCTCACTGAAAATATGAGATCCACTGTTGATCTCCCAGGTCTGAACCCATACTGCTCCTCTCTCAATTTTCTCTCCACTTTGGCTCGTATTCTACTTTCTAATATCTTTTCATAAATCTTGGCACAGTGTGGTATGAGTGTGACTCCCCGGTAATTTCTGCACTCCTTTCTGCTTCCTTTCTTAAATATTGGGACAATTAATCCTTTCTTCCAATCTTCTGGGGTCTTTTTCTCCTTCCATATCACCCTCACCACACGGTACAGCCACTGTTTCCCAACCTCCCCTGCTGCCTTCACCATTTCAACACTCACTTCATCCACACCTGGTGCCCTTCCTCCTTTCATCTTGTCTATAGCCATCTCCAGTTCTCTCCAAGTCAGGTCCTTTTCCATTCCTGTGTTGTCTTCTCCATCTTCCAATACGTTGTCATCCTCCCTATGACCATTTGGATTCAGCAAATCCTCAAAGTACTCTTTCCACACTGTCTTGAGTGCCTCTTTGTTGTGTACCTCATTTCCGTTTTTGTCCATCATTACCACATCCTCTCGCAGACCTCTTCTCTTACTTTTGACCATCCCATAAAGTACTTTCTTACTTCCTCTGCTGTCTTCCTCCATCATCTCTGTCCACTTTACCATCCACTTCTTCCTCTCCTCTGCGACAATCTTGTTTGCTTCTTTCTTCTTTATCTTATAATCTTCCCTTGTCAGATCAGTTCTTTCCTGGAACCACACTCTGAAAGCCTTGTTCTTCCTTCCCACAGCTTCTTTTACTCTCTCATTCCACCATGGTGTCTCTTTACACCGCTTTCTGCTGCTTGTTCTTCCACATACTGCCACTGCAGCTTCCACCATTGTGTTTTTGAATTGCTTCCATTCCTCTTCCCCTGTTTTAGGATTGTCTGTTGGCATCCTTTCCCTTATTATCTTCTGGAATTCTTCCTTGACTTCCTTTTCCTTGAGTTTCCATACTTTGATTCTCCTTTCCTGGTACTCTGTCCTCTTGCTATTGAAACTCTCTCACCTCCTCGCTGGAGTTGATTTAACTTTAACTACCCTCATTTACCACAAACCTACAGAATTTACTGCCTTTAAATACAGGCCACAAGTGATTTTAACTTGAATGGGCGCCAAGGTTGACCATATGGGTCTTCCTGAATAAAATAAAAATAAATACATAGCTGTTGCCCCGACTATGAAAACGCTTTCTCCCAGGCGTAGGGCATTTGGCATGCGTTTGCTGATGTACCAGGTTCATGCACGACAGGAATATAAACACACATGAATTTAACGAAATAATCTATTGGCTGTTCTAACACATATGTACAAAAAATATACAACACAAAATACACTTGCAATAAAACTTTGTACAGTACCTTTTGTTCACTGCTTCTACGCTCTTAGAGCAACAACACTTCTGGTCAGTTTGACCCCAGGCATTCAGCCTCCTATCATATTTACACTGAACCGACCGCACACAAAACATCTACACACCTTACGACTGGTTCATTCTACTTTCTTCTGTTACTTGTCGAACTGCTTGTTCCCCTCTCCATCCTCGCATGACTTCGATGAAATCTTTCAGACAGATTTAACCTTTAGGCGTGGTACATTAGTAGATCAGTGTTCTGCCGATAAAACAATAAGAACCCTTCTGAGCGCCAGACACGCCATTATATGCACTCGCGCAAGGATACCATAACCCCGAAGTTTTTGCCGGAACTCAAATTGTGCGTAGTCCGCTCCTAGCGGAACATCCGCGTCAACACATAAACATCGGACAGTCAAAATCCACACTGACGTCACACACGCGAAGTTCATGGGAGTTCATGCCAGAAATAGCCTAGGTAATCCCACACAAGCCGAATTACCGACTGTCTTTTCCGGGTATGTCACGAATCCTGCACTTGAAAATCTCAATTCTTTGTACCTTTAGTACAGCCACAAATCTAACATTTAACATTACTAGGTTAAAATAAAGCTATTAACCCCAAACCAAAATGAAATAATGCTTCTACTTAATACAGTCTTATATCCATATTCCCAAAACGTAATAAATCGCAAAACCCCGTATTTTATAATATCAAATATCCAAAAACCGATAATTAATAAACAGTGATCCTAGGCTGTCCGGACCATCCAAAAATGAATCCGTCCACACAAAAACACACAGGCACAATAAAAATCACCTCTGCAACCCCATGTTAACCCAATATAATAAGATACGAATAAGATACCCCAAACTAAATGCACAAGGCAAAACCCGAGGGTGAGCTACTGTAACTGAATAAATTCGGTTACACTATCCTTAACAACTCCCAGGTTCATTACAAGTATTCTGTGGTCGCTATCTAAGGCCTCTGATGGTATTACCTTTATATCTCTGACACTTCTCTTCATTTCCCAGTCGTACAGCATGTAATCTACCAAAGATTTCTTTGTTAAATCACTGCTGTACCACATTACCTTGTGGCTTTCTTTCTTCCGGAACCAGGAGTTGCCTACCACTAAACCGTTTCGCCTGCAAAAATCCAGCAACTTTCTCCCTTCTTCATTCCTGCTACCCCATCCTTCTGCTCCCAATACATTTTCATATCCTTGCCTTTCACTTCCTACATGTGCATTCAAATCTCCCATGACAATGACGCTCTGCCCATTCAACTGCTGTTGTAGCTCCTCCTCAAAGTCTTCCTTCTCTTGAGCTGTACATCCAACTTGAGGGGCATATACCTGGGCTATCTCCAGGCTTCTTCCCTTTACAGTTACTCTGATCTTCATGATCCTGTCACTTATTCCCTTTACCTCTTCCTTCATTCCATCTCTCACAACTACTCCTACTCCGCTGCTCCTTCCTTCACTGTTCCCACTCCAGTACAACCGGTACCCTTTCCTCAGTTCTCTGCGACCTTCTCCTTTCCATCTTGTTCTGCCAAGCCCAGTACATCCAGTTTTCTTCTCTCCATCACATCCACAATCTCCTCCACTTTTCCTGTCAGTGTCTGTATGTACTATTATTATTATTATATCGTATGGCCTCGGGTGCCTGGTGCAAGCTTTGTTAATTGACACCCAGAGGGTAGCTTGCATGTCGAATTTCGTCGTTCCTTGGAACGCTATGAAAGTCAAGGAGGTTAGATATCTAAACTCCTTGACACTACAGCGCTTTCAAGTAGAGAATGGAGGAACTTTGTGCTGGCGGAAAATCCCGAGATTAATTTTGCCATTGAACACGGCCAACTGAATTCAAATGGGTTCTTTAACATGCCAACAACGTATGACATGAGTATCGTGAACAGTCTCCACATGATTCGGTCTTCAGCCATATTCTTCACTGATATATTCATGGATCAAAAAACCAGTTTCTAGCCCCAATCTTAAAACACAAAAAGATCCCTTAAGTCTCGCCAAAGAATATATCAATAAGAGCAATCTGCAAATAAAACTTGAACCACTCTGTATGCCAGTCAACCCCATTGAATATAATGTTAAGGGCCGAGCCCTTAGGTCTCAGGACCCAACGACCCTAAAAGGGAGAGGGGACCTACACCACTGACCTCACGCTGGACATCAACATCTAAACCCACGACCACCAGAATGCTCCAAAAACACCTAAACACCTTCTTCTACCCAAAATCCACCCCCAGGCTGGGAATATAATAAGCCTATACATTTTCTTCACACTGTAAGGAGACGGCCACTTGACACAAGGTGGTTAGTCAACAACTTACATCACACATACGCAAAGACACTATCGCTGGTATCTGGAGCATCAACAATGACGACACGCCGACTCAGCAGCTCGAGAACCCTTAAAAAGGAAGACCCGAGAGAGCTAGACATCTGTTGTCGCCCCAGGCTCTGCAGGACGACGTCCCGGTCATCACCTCAGGTAAGAGTGTGCTCAGCAATCCTTATATTTTATTGTAATCCATTCCCTTCACACCTATACTAAAATTGTACTTGTAAAACAAATTGATTCACATTGTCCCTCCTTGAAAGGGACCACACATAACACTCATACTGATCAAATAAACCTTTGATCAGTAAGCTACACGTTGTCCATCATTACATTTGCCTTCACGTCCTTACTCCCTCTCTCACAGTCTTAATTGCCCGTGACCATCAAACCAGAGAAGTGCAAGGTAAGGCCTTCCATTGTGTTCATATTAGCGTACTCGAGTAGCCAAGCAGGCGCTAGGTCAGCAGTTAGGCTCCACACACACTTGCATCTGTTTGCTCATCGCCGCAAGCATTCTCATTTTGATCGCACATCCCTTGGTAAGTAATTGCACCCCCATAGAATTGCGCCCCCATTTCATTACATCCTTTTACAAACACATACACTTGCAGGTTCCCCCAATTACGTGGAAACTTGCACCCTTTCGGAAACCACCCCTAAATTGGACATCAACACACCCTTGTTCGTCCCATCCCCTAACACCGGGACTGAACAATAATACAAGTGACTACAGATCTTACTTTGCTAGAAGAGGTCTGCAAGAAAGACTCTTCACCACATGATCTAAAACAACTGGCCCTCTGTATAATAGAAGAAAGATATCCGTCTAATCAATGCCTAAAAATATTTACAGATGGCTCACAAGACAAAGAAAATAGAACTGGAGCAGGAATACATTCATCTCTCTTCTCACTCTACTTCCTAGTAGGCCAAAACAAAACAAACTTTGATGCTGAGATAAAAACAATTTCACAAGCACTCCATCAGTTATTAGGCAGAAACATTGATTATCAAAAATGTGTTATCATTACAGATTCTGACATCAAACAGAATTACGATAGATGATGGGACAACCAGATCGGAATACATCACTCAAACCAATGGAGTCTTGCAAGGAGATCCATTAAGCCCACTACTCTTTAATGTAATCACTTCAGATATTGTTAAAATAATACCTCGGAACTCCCCAGTAGTACTATACATGTATGCTGATGACATGGTTCTAGGAGCTAGTAATAAAGAAGAATTACAATCAACAGTAAATACATTGGAGGAATGGGCAACAGAAAACGATTTTACTATTAACAATAACAAGACTGTACAGATGGTTTTTAGAAAGGGAGGAAGACTAGCCAAATCAGATAACATACTTATTGGAAAAGAAAAACCACTTCAAATATTTAGGAATAAGCCTACAATCCACCAGAACATCATTTAGATTACATATAAAGAGCAATAGCAGCTATTCGTAGTATTCAAGATATCACCAAACCAGAACAACTGGATATTAAAACAGCTATGGTCTTATTTCACGCAAAAATTGCACCGATCGCAACATATGGACTACATTTAATATGGACACATCTTAAAGGCAGAGACCTTGAAGTATTAGATGGTGTAAAAGCAAGTTTTTTGAAAAGGACACTTGCTGTTTCAAAATTCACTCCCACATGATTAGTATATGAACTTACAAAGGAAACCTTTTTCATTGAGGAACGTAAAATAAAATTGCAACTACCAACAACACCAGCCTCAGAAAAACACCTAATTGATGGGAAGAAGAAACGGGAAAATATCTGGGAAGAATTCTACAGCACTGACGCAATGATAAATAAGGAATGGACTCAAACCAACTACACTCTCAGGCACACGGTGACTCGTTTCGCTGTACATGGGTTCCATCATTTGATATGCAAAGTAAAGTCTTTTCATTCACCGGACGAACACTGCTTTTGTGAACTCTGTGATAAGCAATGCGGGAGATATCATCTACGGGACTGTTCGAAAAGATCAAGATCCATCACGAGTTATAGTGAAGGAAATTAAAATGTATTTATATACTATATATGGCCGACAGTAGTGGCTACGCTGGCTAATGCCCAGCATTAGGTCATGGGGCCAAGCTCTCTGCTGACTCGGTAGGCGCGTGGGTTGGAGCCCCACCGTCGGCCGTGCTTGAAATGGTTTTCTGTGGTTTCCCATTTTCAACATCAGGCAAATGCTGGGACGGTACCTTCTGACAGGCCACGGCCGCTTCCTTCCATATCCTTGCCCAGTTTCATTCACCATCATTCATTTCATCTCTCATTAACTCCTCTCATGAGGTTGGCGTCAGGAAGGGCATCCGGCCGTAAAATCCATCGCCACAAAGACTTCCATCGCATCTCATCCCCGATCCCGTTGAAAAACGGGAATAATAAGGGGTAGACATACATACATACAGTACATACATACTGTATATATTGGCCATTGGCTGTAATAAATCTATTAATTAATTACAGATTCAAAAGCAGCCATCCAAGCCATCTCGTCAAATTATAATCCTCAAAATAAAGAACTGAAAGAATTGTTTTGTATGATAAAAACCCTTCAAAGACTCCACAAACAGATCTCATTTCAGTGGATCCCTTCTCATGTTGGAATAGCAGGTAATGAAGAGGCAGACAGATTAGCAAAAAAGGTACCACACTACAACAACCTGTCAGTCAGACTGATTTTATATCAGCAAAAAGGATCATGAAAAATACTATCAAAAACAGGTATGAAGAAATGACCAAAAAAAAAAACAGCAGAAACCAAATTATGGAAGGACATTGATGCTAAATGGGATCAATATAAATTAACACCAAGAAGAGAAGCTGTAGCCTTCTTCAGACTTAACACTGGCCACGACTGCTTTGCAGCTCATCTGAAACGAATCAACATCCTGAGATCTGAAGAATGCACACTTTGTCACGAACCTGGAAGTAAAATGGATAAGGGGCACCTGCTACATTGCAACAAGCTTGATGTGACTGCTAGAACTTCTGGAAACCTCACACAACTCGATTGGAACGCAAGAAAGCTGATGGATTGGAATCTGGGCTAGCCATAAGAAACAATAAACCAACAACAACAATTTCATGTTGGATTTGATGGAGCTGCCCTCGTCTCCGAGACCCTTCCACCTTTCCAAGCATAATTGTCTTTTCCAACGAACAATGTGTCCAAAATAGGACAGCTGTAATCGTGTTATCAATGCTTCAAGAGACAGATCTGGTTTGATTTTTTGAATCACCCATACATTTGTCTTGTTGGCTGTCCAAGGAACATGCAGTATCCTTCTCCAACACCAGAGCTCAAAAGCATCAATCACACTAATCACATCATATATATTATTTCAGTAGTATAGATCCATCCTGCAGCGCTCACAAGCGACCGATCGAGACAAATGAGCAAACTAAAGAAAGAGAATAGACATTAGCAGTGACGAATTGCACTCTAATTTCATAAATACTTTTTAAATGACTTGTAAAAATCGTACGAAGTGTGCGATTTGCATATACTGTTGCTGTTGGAAAATATGCTCCACAATTGTCCACTTCACATTTTAGCCGCTGTGACCCCTGAGATCTTTCCTGTATAATTTTGCATGGATTTGAGAAACAATAAATCAAAGGAATGAGTAGGCTACTCAAATCATATAATTTAATAAATATTGAATAACCGGTGAGTGTTACGATGATTGCCTTCGTAAGTTAGGGAACGTAGAACTTGGAATTCTAACTGAAATGTAAATAGTGCTCTATAATCATTTGGTTGAAATAAAAACATAACAATCATTCTCCTTAAGTCTCTCATTATAAACCTATTGGGGAAAGTGTGGTTTATGAGCATGCGAGATTTCTTGCGCGGCTCCACTATTGTAATATATTTCAGGCTAGTTTTTTACATATTCCAGTAATTGAAATTATGCTGTGTGAACCGACTGAACATTACAATATTAATTGGCAGTAAAAATGATAGAGAGGAGCCCAAAACAAGTACGTGGAAGCAATGCTGCACATGGTTACCAACCTACGGGACGTACATGTTTGCCACTGGCAGCAGTGAATACAACTTTGACACAAAGCAACAGCGAGAAATTTACTATAAAGCACCATGTGATGGGGGAAGGGGGTCAAACAGCAAGGTTTGCAGTGGAGCGCCGATAATCCGGATTAATTGTGACCGGAACCTGTCCGGATTTTCGAAACAAAAACAAAAAAAAAGATCGTTTGAGTTGATAACAGAAAGAAAACTTGCTAAAACTATTAATAATTCACTTTAGTGGTTAAATAATTGGTGCAGATAATTAAAAACATGTATTAATATAAACTTACAGTGTATTTTAATGATAGAATATAAGTACGTAGATATGTAATGTACAGAGTACTGTCCAGTTTATACATTGTCAGAGCTCTTAAAAAAATCTGTTATTGCTTTTTGAACTGCAGTAGTGGCTCGCTCTTTTGCAGCCAAGTCTTTGATTCGTAGCGGTGAGACGACCCCAACGAGCCCGTCGCATCAACGCTTTTGTTTGACAAATATGTATGTATTCACTTCAACCTTTTTTTTTATTGGAATTGAATCTGGATTATCGACGGTTCGGATTTTTGACTTGCGGATTATCGATGCTCTACTGTATATTCAAGCATTTTTCCAGTTTTCAGAACAATAACTATTTCTTACACTAGTTGTAGTAGCCTACATGTTTCGGTCTAAAGACCTTCTTCAGCTACATCTATTGAGACCACATAGGAACACTTTAATCAACCTATTTCTTTTTCGACTTCTCGGCAGGTCCTCCCAGTACTTCTTCATGTGTGCTCATCTTCTTACCCTTCCTTGCGTGGAAAATATTGTTGTTTTTTTTCTTTTTGTAAGTGCAAAATGCAAAGTCGTAGTTTTAACCCTCTCAGTACTACGCGCCGATCAGAGTGGCTCGCGCCAAAAGTGCCAAAGCATTCAATCGGCGTGCTGTTTATCTTATATTTGTAGATTTCTGTAGGCATATATCCGTGATTATTCATACTGTTGGAAAGGTGAGGTTCCAAGCTTGCCTGTGCGGTGTTTACTTTTTCCTTCGAAGTCCGTTACGCGATAGGTTTGAGTTTGTATTCACGCCCTCCCAATCACGTGCGTTCCCGCCAAAATTGTGGTGCAGTTGTTTTCTTCTTCTTGACGTTTTCTGCCTACAGATGTGTCTAGGAACTTTCTACAGCTGGAAACGTAGTGTTTCTTCGAATATGGCTCTTAGGTGACCTTAATTTAGACTCAAAATTGATGTTAAAAAAAAATATATATATATTACAATTATCAGAATAACCACCATTAAAAAGGTATAGATACAGTATTTACTTTTACGAACATAATGTATGAAAGAATGAGGTATTGGTTATAAAACAAAGGAAAAATAATGATTCTATCGTTGGAAATGTGTTTTTTTTTTCGTGTTTTTTTTCTCCCCCCATTGAAAATGGCTTGGCTTTCTTGGCAAGTATTTCAGGAAATGGTTTGGCACTAAGAGGGTTAAGTATTGTGGTTATTTTTTTCTTATTTGTAGTGTCTTCTGGTGTTAGGCCAATTGGTTGCAAGTCTTCTCCAATTTCTTTTATCCATCTACATCCAGTTGTTAGCAAGATTGTACCATACTAGCTGTCTCAGAAGTCTCATGATGTGGTCGTGGAGAGTATCTCCGTGTCCCCGTACTGTACATCGTGACCGGGCAAGAGAGAATGCTCAGCGACTGACAATTTCTCAGTTTGACCCAGGCGGCTGTGTCTGTTATGTTCCTTGAGTCTGGTGGTCACGCTCCTCTTCGTCGTTCCTATGTACACCTGCCCACAGGAACACGGGATTCTGTAGACACCTGCAGTGGAGTGTGGGTGGCGCTTGTCTTTAGCGGATCGCAGCAAGTCCCGGATTTTGGCGGTGGGTTTATAAACCGTCTTTACCCCATAGGGCTTGAGTAATTTGCCTATCCTGTCCGTCACCTTCTTCACGTACGGCAGGAATGCGGGGGCCACCGGAGTTTCCTCAGATTCTTTCTTCGTGCTCCGGCGCCTGGGATGAGAGGCTCGCTCTATCTCCTTATTGCTGTATCCGTTGGCGGATAGGGCCATCCTTAAATGTTTCAGCTCTTGGTTGAGGTTGGATGGCTCACAGATTCTCCTAGCACGGTCTACGAATGTTTTGATAACTCTGTGTTTCTGTTATCAAAACGGAGTTATCAAAACATTGGAGATACTCTCCACGACCACACACTACTATGCCAGGCTGCAATGGGAAGCCATAGAAATATTCAAACACCCCGATAATTTCAATCGAAAGGAAGAAATTGAACGTGTGAGTAATACATGGATCCCGGCCCTTAGGAACACCAAGGCCAAGATATCACGCACACGTCAACCTGAAGAACCTTCCCGCTACAGCCCGGGAGTCGCCCAGGGAACACCTGACCCCCACAAGTTCGGTCGCCGAGGCCGGAGCACGCACTGCACCCCGCAACATGTACGCGAGGCCAGACGATCTAGCCGGATTTCGCAGAGAACGCTTGGCTCACCATGCTAATTTGAAGATCCAAAACTACCTTCCAGCCGTCAGTTCATCGCCAAGATCCACCCAACCAACAGTCATATTCAAACAACAATACCCCACTACAAACCGTTACCCATTATTTCAAGCCTCTTCCTCATTCCACTGCTGAGCAAGGAAAGGAGCGGAACCCTTTATAATGCCGGACGCAGTTTCCGGTGAAACGTCGGGAGATATCCTGTCTGGACCACGGCCTACAAGCCCGAAAATCTTGTACTTAATTATGAACGCCGGTTGTGAAAGCCTAAGCTGTTATATCATTATTACAGCTGTTATAATAATAAATTTATTGCAGCCGAATGGCCAGGAAAGGTTTTGCAATATTTACATTAGATCACTGTTCATTTGCTTGCATTTATGAGGTCCAGCTTTTAAATTTCTTGAAGTGACAAAGTTCACACCTTTCGCTACATATTTTACACACGCATTGGTCATCTGCTGTTATGCTACATAGGAGCCAACTGAAACGAAAATATTGTAGACGGAAATTATAACAATAAAGGTGCACTTTTAACTACCTAATACATATAATTACATCCCCAAAATAAGAGTGGCAGCGATAACATATACAGCGCCATTACATGTTTTGGTTCGCATGGCAGCGAGTCTCTCATTTGTTTCCAAGGAAACTTATGCAAGGAGATCTTTTCTATGCATGAAAACGAGTAAGAAGCATCTGTAAACTTGTAGGAACAAACGTCATGCCATCTCTCAATGGAACAGGGCTACTGAAAAAAATGAAATAAGAACAGCGACGAAGAATCGACTCTGCCGCTACAGAAATGGGAAAACCGTCGATCCATCGACGCTTGCTGGTTCTAGGGTTAAGGAACTATTTAACTACTCTGGGAGAAGTAAAACAAAAAAAATGATCGGTTCAAGAAGTTCAAAATGATTTAGAAGAGTTGAATATCACAATGCAACTAATTACAAGTAGTGAAGAAGCATGGCTTCGGTGGCGTAGTTGGTAGCATGCTGAACTGCTGTGCCCAAGATCATGAGTTCATACCCAGCCGAAGTCCTTCAGTGTGCCTTCCTTTGGAGGGGGAGTAAAGCCGCCAGGTCCATGTCATAGATTTATGGCATGTAAAAGAACCTACCACTATTGATCGTGTGTAGCTAAACTTGTAGGTTATTTGGTTAGAAACGCTCTAGCAAGTTCTAATGTTTGCCGTCAGGTGTCAGTGACAGTGGGATCTCTGGTAGCCAAAGTTGGAACTACTTGAAATTAAACTTGACAGGGAGCCTACCCTGCTATGGCTGTTGGCTGCAATTCAAATATAACATCTGATAAATAGAGATACAGGAAAACCGCAACTGCGATAAATGAGAATTTTACTATTTTCTCCTTTATTCAACAATTTGTTAACTATTATGACAGTGTATACCCACAATTTGCGACGAAGTGCGATAATTGAGGGTTCTTGCAAATTTACCCCATAAATGCGAAAAGTGCCCAATTTACCAAAAAAAAAATCAATATCTCTTCTTCTTACAAAATTTTCGCGCCACACTTTGAAATTTGCAAGTTCCTAGCATTGGAAATATCTACATAATAATCGATTGTTGCAAAAGCAATCAATTACGGTATTTGAAATCAATTTGAAGTGGATGTTGTTTTCATCACATATTTACTGTTTACAGTCAATTAAATGATGTTTTTGGAGAAAATATTTCGTAGTATCATTTAGTTGTGCTATTAAAAGGAATGTTCTAATCGATTGTATCCATTCTTTTTTTACAATTAAAGTAATAAGGTTATATTGGTTTATATCCTGCCGGACCTCATTTCTTGTGTAAGATTGAAAAGTTTTTTTTTTTTTTTTTTTTTTTTAGCGTATGGCTTTTAGTGCCGGGAGTGTCCGAGGACATGTTCGGCTCGCCAGTTTTGTAGCTGCTTCGAGACGGACACCCAATGGGTGAGCTACAAGTACCGTTGGGGAGGGAAGGAGGGAAGTTGGAATGTAAGGACGAGGAGTTGGAAGGTAGCGGCTGTGGTCTATAGTTAGGGACCAACCCCGGCATTTGCCTGGAAGGAAGATGGGAAACCACAGAAGACCATCTTCAAGGTTGCCGGCGGGGGGATTCGAACCTCCTCGCCTCCCGGATGTGAGCGACTGCCATCAGTCATGCCGTAACCACCACGGCTAACTCACCCGGTATTGAAAAGTATATCGTGATATAAATAGACAATGTTTGTGTTTCTCCTCGTTTTAGGGAATGATGTGTTATGTTTCAGGCCATCCAGCGATTTCTCTTTGAAACCAGATACTGTTTTACAGATTGACAGTCATCATCATCATCATCATCATCTTGCACAGTTTCCAGCCACTGGCCGGGTCTGTTTGGAACACAAGCCTCTGTCTTCCCACCATCTCTCAGCCTCCACCCTTGTCCAGTTTTCTCCTCTCTTCTTCCATCCCCTTCAGCCACCTGTCTCCTCTTCTCCTCCATTCCTTTTACATGTCCATACCTTCCCTATACCATCCTGTAATAGTTCCTCCTTCATTTATTCTCTGGTCCTCTCATTTCTTATTCTGTCCATCTTTGTAGCTCCAATACTGCTTCTCAAGAACCTCATCTCACCGACCTGTATTTTGCTCTTCTCCCTTCCTTACATAACCCAGGTCTCCGAGGCATACGTCAGGATAGGGACATAGTACGTCCGATATATGATCTTTTTGCTGTTCTGAGGGACATCCTTGCTCCATAACATGATTCTCACACTCCTCCGGAATGCTTCTGCCTGTCTCCCCCGCTCATTTATTTCTCTATCGTTTCTTCCATTATCTTGTATCAGGCTTCCCAGATACTTGAAACTCTCCACTTTCTTCAGCTGTTCCCCACCAATTGTTATTCCCGTTGTGGTTCTTTCCTTCTTCCTTGTTGTGATCACCATCTCACTCTTATTTATGCTAAATTTCATCCCATATCCTTGTATTATTCCATCCCACACGTCCAACTGTTCCTGTACTTCCTCCTCCTTGTTTCCCCAAATCATCAAATCATCTGCAAACACCATTGCTTTCATCTTTCCTTCCCCAATTACTTGTGTCACTCGGGTCATTATGTCATCCATCACCACAATGAAAAGTAACGGTGACATTGCACTTCCTTGTTTCAGGCCGTTTCTTTGTTCCAACCAGTCAGATCTCTCTCCTCCCACTTTCACACAGCTCACGCTTCCCTTGTACATCTCCTTTATCCTCCTTATAGTCCATTTTTCTACTCCTCTATCCTCCAGGGTCTTCCATACTTTGTTTCTGCATACACTGTCATGTGCTTTCTCAATATCCAGGAAGGCCATCAGTAGATCTGTTCCATACTCATAGTGCTGTTCTTGTAACTGCCTTACAGCAAAAATCAAATCCACTGTGGACCTTCCTGCTCTGAAGCCATGTTGTCCTTCCCTCATCCCTCCTTCTACCCTTGTCCTAATTCTCCTTTCCAAAACTTTCTCGAACATCTTTGCACAATGACTCGTCAGTGTTATTCCCCGATAGTTTGTGCATTCTGTTCTACTACCTTTCTTGAAGATCGGGACAATTATTCCCTTTTTCCAGTCCTCTGGGGTCTTCCTTTCCTTCCATGCTGTCCTCATCACTCGGTACAACCATTGTATCCCCACCTCTCCTGCTGCTCTCACCATCTCCACACTCAACTCATCCACACCCGGTGCTTTCCCTCCTTTCACCTTCCACTTCTTTCCATGTTAAGTCCTTTTCTGTTTGTAGTTCATCTTCCTCTTCCCCAATTTCTTCCTCATCGCCGTGTTTCCATTTGGGTTCAGAAGTTCTTCAAAATATTCTTTCCACATTTTCTTCAGTTCTTCCCTATTTTCTATCTCTTGTCCCCTTTTGTTCACCATTCTAACATAATCCGTAGGATCCTTCCGCCTCGTATTTTTTACCATCCCATACAGGACACAGATAGTAAAAATACTGGAAAGGATATTAGAAAGAAGAATGAGAAGAAAGGTGGAAGGAGAGTTGCAAGAGGAACAGTATGGCTTCAGGAGTGGAAGATCCACAGTGGACCCAATCTTTAGCTTGAGGCAGGTGATGGAAAAGAACTGGGAATATGGAGAGGATTTGATCATGACTTTCATAGATCTAGAAAAGGCATATGATAGTGTCCCCAGAGAGAAGGTATGGGAAACCATGGTTAAGAAGAGACTGGGAAGAGAAATGTTGGAAATGGTGCAAGCAATGTACAACAACTGTGTTAGCAGGGTTCTGACCCCTGTTGGAAAGACAGATTGGTTTAGGAACAAGACTGGACTAAGACAGGGGAGTGTGCTGTCACCCCTTTTATTCATAATGGTAATGGATGAAATTGTAAAGGAAACAAAGGAAGCATATGGACATGAAGAAATGAAGTTACTATTATTTGCAGACGATATTGTGGTCTGGGGAAGGAACACCGAAGAAGTGCAAAAATAACTAGATGCACTGAACGAAAATATTCAGAAGTATGGTCTGAAAATCAGTACAGAGAAAAGCAAGACCATGGTGATGACAAGAGGGGAAAGACAAGGAAAGGGCACTGTGAAAATTGGAAGTCAGAGTTTGGAAATTGTGGACACGTTCAAATACCTAGGAAGTGAATTGATGCAAACTGGTAGGTTGGACATGGAGATTGGCAGGAGGGTACAGCAGAGCAATGCATTCTATCAAAGTGTAAGAAAACTTGTTTGGGATAAGGAAAAGCAAGGAGGTAATGTATAAAATGTACTATGTACCCATATTAACGTATGCAGCTGAGAATTGGACCCTGACGAGCAGGCAAGAGAGTAGAATCCAAGCCAGTGAAATGAAATTCCTAAGAAGTATGATAGGTAAGACAAGGAAAGACAGAGTGAGGAATGAAGATGTTAGGAAAGAAGTTGGGATGGGAAAACTAAATGAGAGAATTGAGAAGAATAAACTAAGGTGGTTTGGACATGTAAAGAGGATGGAGGAAAATAGAATACCAAGACAGATGCTGGAGGCAAAGTGCAAGGGTAAGAGAGCAAGGGGAAGACCTAGAAAAAGGTGGATTGATTCAGTGAAGAACAGTGTGAGAAAAAGAAATCTGGACTGGGACAAGATCGTGGAAGAAGAATGGTGGAAGGAAAGAGGAAAGTGGAGAAGTGCCATAAATACCCCGACCCGGCAGGAGCTGGATAAGGGGAAATGATGATGATGATGATGATGACAGGACCTTTCTTGTACCTTCACTAACCTCCATCATCTTTGTCCACTCTTCCATCCACTTTCTTCTCTCCTCAGCCACTACTCTCTTTGCCTCCTTCTTTCTTTCCTGGTACTCTTCCCTTGTCTCTACCGTCCTATTTTGATACCACCTCCTAAAGGCCCTTACTATATCATTTGTCTTCTCATTCCACCATGGTGTTTCCTTCCACCTCTTCTTACTACTTGACCTCCCACATACTGCTTCTGCTGCACCTACTATTGTCTTCTTAAATCTAGCCCATTCCTCTTCCACCCCTCTTTCTTCATCTGTTGGAATTCCTTCCTTTACCATTTTGAGGTACTCGACCCTTCTCAGCCCTTCTTTCAGAGTCCATATCCTTATACGTCTTTCCTGGTTCTCAGTCCCTTTCTTCTCCTTACTCCCTCTCAGGTTCATTACCAGCAATCGATGGTCGCTATCCAGGTTCTCCGATGGTATAACCTTGATGTCCGTGATGTTCTTATTTAATTCTTTCTCATACAGTATATAGTCGACGGAAAGAAGAATCATTAGAACGTGCATAAATAAAAAGTATCAGGTTGAGGGAGTCTGGAGGATTCTCCCAAATGAAACTGTCTATCGTGAGATTGATCCAATCACCAGCACAATGAAGAAGAAAAGAATTTCATATTTTTTTCACATCTTACGGCTTCCAGAAAACAGAATTGTACGCCAACTGGTGATGAGAAATCTAGGAAAGAAAACTGGAGGAAAATGGATCCAAGGAATCCAACAAGATCTCAAAGCAGTTGGACTTAAGATAACAGATGCCGAGGAGAAAAATAAAATTAACACCATTCTTAAAACTCACAAATTTTCTGCAGAAATGACACATAGAAAGCCTATGGAGATTTCAGATGAGTTGAGAAAATCCCGATCTGAAAGAATGAAAAAGTACTGGAAAGAGCGCAAGAACCAAGCAGTACTACCTTCAAAGAAGAAGTGATTGTGGAACGACTCAAGTGGTCCAATGTGACCAATCAAGATAATAATAATAATAATATAGTCGACCACCGACTTCCTGGTCAGTCAAGAGTTGCAAAATGGTATATCAGTAATTGCGTGTTTGCGTATTCCGTTGAACTTAAATTAAGAAAACCATTCTTCTTTTTCTTCATTTCCCGGTTCTAGTGATCTGGGTCAGGGTGTGAATCAAGGACCTCCATACTTTTCTCTCTCTCCACCACTCTCGTCCCTTTTCCAGTACATCCTCCACTCTCACTCCTCTTTTCTCAACACTCTCCCTCACTCCATCCATCCACCTCATCCTCGGCCTTCCCCTTTGGCACCTTCCCGTGACTTTCTCAGTAAATAATCTCTTCGGGACTCGTTCTTCTCCCATTCGCATCAAATGTCCATACCATTTTAGTTTACTGATCTCGATTTTGTCTTGTAACTTTGGGAATCCTGTTTTCTTCCTATTTCCTTGTTTCTGATTTTGTCTCTGCGGGTCTTTCCAATTATACCTCTAAGGAACTTCATCTCTACTTTCCTCCCGTTTAGTTGTTGTCCACGTGCCTGCTGCATACGTCAATATAGAAGTGTAATATGTTGAATACAAAATTCTTTTACATTTCTCGGGAACTTCCTGGTTCCACACCAGACCCCTCACACTCTGGTAAAACCCATTTGCTTGTTGGATCCTCTTACCAACTTATCCTTCCATCATCTGTTAGGACACTCCCTAAGTATTTGAAGCTTTTCACAACTTGTAATGGTTTTCCATCTACTGCATTATTCTCCCTACCATCTCATCATTACCGTCTGACTCTTCTCCACACTGATTTTCATTCCATGCTCTTCTATCTCCTGGTTCCAAACATTTACTTGTTCTTGGACTTCCAATTCATCGTCCGTCCCCCCCCTCATATCACTATGTCATCAGCGAAGAGTAAGGCCATTGTGACTGATAAAATGTTTATCAGAAACACCCATATATGCAATCCCGCATATGTTTGAATTAGTTTCCATGCTTATTCATTTTGAACCTGTTCAATTTTTATCTTACCTGGTGAGGAACTTTTAAATGCTAATTTTTAAAATTCAAAATGCTACAAAATGCTATTTTTCAAAATTAAGGTGCTACAAAATCAATTTCAAAACGCCTTTTTCTCATATCTTTACAGATAAAGAAAGATCAGCCAGGTCAGCTAGAATGCAGAGGTTTTAGGAGAGGAGGAAGAAGATGAGATACCGTATTTGCTCGCGTATATCTCGCAATTTTTTCCCTGAAATTTCAACTAAAAAAATGGGGTGCGAGATATATGCGGGGGCGAGATATATGCGAGCCGAAAATACGAGTGAAATTTGTCGGCGAGAGATATACGCAGGGAATCTCCGTATTCCCGAAAAAACACAAAATTTTCATTATTGAAACAAGGCAACTGGTATACGGTACTCACCCTATTCATTATCACTGCCGTCACTGCTACCAATCTCCGAGGTACTCTCGCGTGCATCATTCTGGTCATCATCCCACACGGCTTCATCCTGACTTCCGTCCAATGCATTTGCGATGCCTGTCTTCAAGAAGCTCTTCAAAACAATGTCCGGCGACACCATAACCCACGCCCGTATAACCCAATCACACACGAGTTCAACTGACGGCCTCTTTATTTTGCCTGCTGGCGTCAGGTCGTGTACCCCTCCCGCCATCCATTCGGCGTACAATTTACGCATGTTGTCCTTGAAGGGTTTATTGACGGAAACATCTAAGGGCTGAAGACAATGTGTGAGTCCACCAGGAATTACAACAAGATCCGTTTTCATTTCTTGAAGACGTTTCTTCATGTCTTCCACCAAGTGTCCGCGGAAACTGTCCCACACTAGCATTGCCGGGCGTCGAAGCAATGCACCTGGCCGTGCTTCCCACACTGTACGGACCCAGTCCTGGATAAGAGCTGTATCCATCCATCCTTTCTCTTGCACGCAAACATGAATGCCTTTGGGAAACTTCGCTTTAGGCATTGTTTTTCTTTTAAAAATAACATATGGTGGCAATTTTCTTCCGTCCGCGGTTACTGCTAGCATGATTGTGCAGCGTTGTTTCTCACGCCCAGTTGTACGCACAAGGACGCTAGATTCTCCCTTCTTGTTTATGGTAGTGTTGGATGGCATGTCGAAGTTTATCGGAGTCTGATCTGCGTTGCCGATTTGAGATAGCAGGTAATTGTTCCTCTTCCGCATTGCTATCGCATGACGATGAAACTCGATAATTTTGTCATTGAAATCACTCGGCATTCTCTGACAGAGAGATGTTCGCCTTCGCAGACACAAGCCCTTTCTTTTCATGAACCTACGGATGACTGTTGTGGCGCGCTAAATCGAACGTGTTTATACCTCAAGGTTATTACGGTCATTTATATGATGGCGTCAAAAATGAATGCGAGATATATGCGAGTACTTTTTTTCCCCTGAAATTTCAACTAAAAAATGGGGTGCGAGATATACGCGGGGGCGAGATATACGCGAGCAAATACAGTAATTCTCTGTCAATCCGTAGAGGACTTAAATGTATTTGGTTTGATTTAAGTGCTCCTATGTGGGCGTAAACTGTGTAAATAAATAGATATTTTTGCAGCACAGGTTCAATTTCATTCTATATGTAGCTAATCTTCTGTTGATTTGATTGAATTTTGAGAATGGGAATCATTCTTGCAAGTCTAACGAACTTTGATGAAGTTGTGACGTCAAACGGAGCGACTTGGTCAGCTGTCCGCTACGTATTTAAGGTGACAGACACAAACTTACATGGTGGTGAGGTCCCACAGCACCACATTGCGGCTGGTGTCGATAGCACAGCATTGTGCTCGAGGCTCAGACCTCATGTCCAGTCCAACCAAGGGCTCTCTAGACAGGTACTCTCCACACTCCTTAAGAGACAGTGAACTGCCTTCATCTTGATCTACAGAGTAAATCTTGAAGCTGTTCTTCAGTCTGGCCCCAACAAAACCTGCACACACATCAAGAGACAAATATACAGTATATAAGAGTTCTGTTAGAAGAGTATCTGATTATTTTTTTGCGAAAACCTGATGGATTTGAATCGAGTGTGCTTGAGTGAGCCGACCTTGAACCTCCGTGCGCTTGCCTGTCGATAGCGTCTGTTGGAGGCAGTGAGGTAGTGTTCTTGTCATTTGCAAGGACTGGGATTTGGTTTTTGGGTCGTACCCGCACACCCAGGCCTCGTCACCAGTGGTTCATGCTTGCCTCTGTGGGTGAGTGGTTATCGTGTCGGACTACCAACCACAAGCTTGCAGGTTCGCTCCTGGCCATGGTAAGTGATTTTTGAAAGGCGACAAAAATCACGACACGCATGTCATACGTTGTTGGCATGTTAAAGAACCCATTTGAATTCAGTAGGCCGTGTTCATAATGGCAAAATGAATCTCGGGATTTTCCGCCAACACGAAGTTCCTCCTTTCTCATCTAGAAAGCGCTGTAGTGTCAAGGAGCTTAAATATCTAGCCTACTTGACTTTCATAGCGTTCCAAGGAACGACTAAATTCGACATGCAAGCTGCCCTCTGGTGTCAATAACAGACCTTGCACGCGGCACCTGAGGCCATACGATCTTATTACTATGGTGGTCATGGTGTTCCACTGTTTGTGGAGTCCAGCATGTACTTGGAAAGTCGTTAGCGTTAAAATCCCCCAGGATGCCTTCTTTCGGAGGGGAAGTAAAGCCGGCGGTCCCATGTCATAGATTTATGGCATGTTAAAAAACCGTCCACTAATTACAACTGTGTGAAGCTAAATTGTATAGGTTAAGAATGTAAACAATGCTCTTAGGTTCCTACGTTCGTTGCCAAGAGCCGACTGCGGTGGCATCTAGTAGCTAAATTCTGAAGTAGAAGTCGTTGACGGTGGCGTTTGGCGGCAAAAGTAGGAACTATTTGAAAAATTCAAAGATGCAGTCCTTACTTGAATTAAAAAACAGATAACACACACTAATACAGTCATCACAATTAACACCGGTTATCAGACAGATTCTACACATACCCAAAATACATGGGGCTATATGACCGCGTTGTCGCAGCCCCTAAACTTAAGAACCAAAGAGCCATGTCCTGGGAGACTTCAACGCGAAGTTTCTTTTGCTCCGCCGTCAGCAGCTTGGGCACTAAGCACTCACCAACATCTCCTGCTGAGGTCCCTTCCACTTGGAGTATTGCCTTTCCTCTCTCTGGAGCGATTGCAGCAGCGGAAGGGAGGACCGGGCTCCACGACGGATTGCGCTCCACACGTGTAAGAGCTGCAACACACATTAATTTCACTTATTGATTAATCAAAACACAAAAATTGATTAATTGTTTTGTCAATGAACCAATGTAGGTACTTTCACCAAGCTCTGACAGAAGCAAAACTGACATTTAATTAATTAATTAATTATATTGACTAGCACCTTCTGATTACACAAGAGTGGGTCAGGAAGCCCTGAATGGTGTCATTGCATTCATTACATACACAGGTACCTTAGTTGAGAGAATTAAGACTTGTGGTGAAGTACTGCATCCCGTGAACATGGTGTAACCGAACTTATGTTAGGTTACCGAGACTGTTGTTATTTTTATCAGGTTGCCAGACATGGCTGCTTGTTCGTGGAGCGCCATGGAGTCTCTTGTGTGGTCAGTGCCCATAGAATTCTTTTCTGGTGGTCTACGGATGGGTGGCCTGGTGGCACCAGGAGGCCTTGACTGTTTGGTCAAAAGCTTCCTCGGCATGTTGAGGTTGCCATGGGAATGGGCTGTTGATGGGTGATTTTTGAAGCAAGATGGAGAATTGTTGTTGATGTTTTCTTCCAGCCAATGAATGAAATGCTCACATTTGGATAACCATATTATAATTAATAAATATAGTGTGTGAAGATATATGAGTTGTGTGTCTTGTGTATTTGTGGATTCATTTAAAGCAAGTTTATTGCCCCACTACCTGAGATGATAAGTGGTTATGGCAGCCCAACTAGAGGTAAGTTTTACAAATATTACAATGGTTAGGTATAGAACAAAACACTGCATTTCCTAGTGGAAACTTATCTTCTCCAGAAGAAGTCTTACAGTAAATGTGTTCATAAGTTTCAGCGCCATTCGATTTTTACTTGTGGGGGAAACTCAAACAAAAGGTATACAGAAACAATCTACATACTCTGGAGGTTCTGTATACTGTGTACTCTGGATTAACTGCACTGATACGAAATGAATTACAGCAAGTACCTATATCAAAACTTCCTACATGAGTGCAACATGTGTTTAGAAAATGAAGGACAGCATTTCCAGCAACTACTCTGAAATTCATGGAAGTCATCATCATCATGTTGCACAGTTTCCAGCCACTGGCCGGGTCTGTTTGGAACACAAGCCTCTCCAACGTCTTCTGTCTTCCCACCATCTCTCAGCCTCCACCCTTGTCCAGTCTTCTCCTCTCTTCTTCCACCCCCTTCAGCCACCTGTCTCTCGGTCTCTTTCCTTTCCACTTCATCTCGTGTATCCTCCTGGGTATCCTCTTCTCCTCCATTCGTTTTACATGTCCATATCTTCTCTATACCATCCTGTAATGGTTCCTCCTTCATTAATTCTCTGGTCCTCTCATTTCTTATTCTGTCTATCTTTGTAGCTCAAATACTGCTTCTCACTGGCCTGTATTTTGCTCTTCTCCCTTCTTTTCATAACCCAGGTCTCCGAGGCGTACGTCAGGATAGGGACATAGTACGTCCGATATATGATATGATCTTTTTGCTGTTCTGAGGGACATCCTTGCTCCATAAAATGCTTCTCACACTCCTCCGGAACGCCTCTGCCTGTCTCCCGCGCTCATTTAATTCTCTATCGTTTCTTTCATAAGTCCAACCCCTCGTCCACGTCGTGGGAGACGTGCAACGGCACAAAGTAGGGTATTGCCTGTAGGGGCGAAGTACAGTGGGGACTTCGTGTGCCCCGGGACCGTTACGGTAGCTGTGAAGGTCCTACAGGAACCCTGAAAAGTGACGGCTAACGGGGCTCTGGTGAAGCTACGATAGGCCCAGCAAGCCAGTAGTGGTTAAGACTTTTGCTTTCAAGACGGGAACAGGCCTCGGAAAAATTCATGGAAGTAATGATTATTAAATACATTAAATAGTGTAAATGTGTTGAACTGCTGTGTACAGTGGCCCAGTCGCCACATGTCACTGGCCATGTAGAGAAGGACCTCACTGTAAGAACATTTACAAGTGGCAAGTCTAATTCAACCTAGCAGCACTATAAATTATCCTGTTTGTAAACAAGTGGTACTCACTGAGCCTATCACCAGCTCGGCCCTGTGTTGACAGCAGCAGTTCTTCCCCATTGACGCACAGGCTCTTCAGAGTGCCCCCTGTGTAATACCAGTTGTAGTCCTGGGGAGCAGAAACACACACAGGATGTGCATCTGAATAAAATAAATAAAAACTCTATAAAAATATCTAAATCACAGTGTATGTTAGTGATTGAGGTTTGATACACACTTTAAAAAAGGAAAAGTATGAACATTCTTATAAACTTGGAATGTATAAGGGAAACGGTGATACATTGTTAAAAAGGCGGGAAATTTTGAACATTTTATTTTGAAATGTTATAATTAGAATGTTGACATTATTGAAGTTGCTTCTGGTTGCCAGGAAGCATTGTGCAGCCTTTGTTAACAATACTTGTAGCATATTTAACAATCGAATGAATATTGGCCTTTGTTAAGCTGAGTCTCCCCCCATTGCTAACCAGTCTCCAGAATGCTACCCTTGCAGCACAAACCCCAATGATGGGTATGTTAAGCTTGTCAAAAATAATCATTGGCAATACCAATTTTAACTTAACTTATACACAATGAATAAGCATGAAATTTATGCCATTTAAGTAAATATGGAATAAAAAGAAAGAATCATGGTTTTTATCATGTCCACTTAAATACCAATTTAGTACGGGACCGATCACATGTCGTCCCTCCTCTGGCAAACTAGCGAAAGTGAAAATTCTTAATTTTACAGGAGAGCTAAAACAAGTTTCATCTACTTGTATAAAATCCAGTTATTTTCTTTTGCGGTCACTTTTAATACTCAGTAGACTCATTAACCAACATGTTTATAGGGTGCATTGATGTTAGCTCTTGTCTTAATTTTAAGGGCATAAATGGCAGTTTCGTTACTTTGCCAGAGTGATTTTATCTTAATATCTATAGTATTACTGTTCCAAAGTATCAAATCTGCAATACAATTACAAAAGAAACAATTATTTGAATTAATTCTTAGACCATTAGACTTTTATTTAAAGGGAAAAAAGTCGAAATTCCAATAATTTTCTTCAAAAATTGAACACAATCAAAAAAAAAGAAGTTCCGTGACGAACTAAAGAGCCTAATTTTCTTAAAATTTACGATTCATGCCAATGATTAATTTATATGGACCTATCTAGAATAATGAGGAAATTAAGTTGGTAATATCGACATTTCTAATTAGTTCGAAATATACCTGGTATAATGTAGCCTAATAGAGCAGTACAGTTGGCAGTCGTGGTGACTGAAAATATTTTTAGGTCCGCGTCTTAAGGCAGAGAATACCAAATTTGGTTGAAGTCCAATGGATAGCATGGACGTTACATGCAGTTAGACATTCGATCTATCAGCGCGCCTAAAATCATGTTGGCAACAATGTCGTGAATGTGTTGGTCAGAAATAATCTGAAATATTATGATCTCTTGTTGTGCCAATTTTGGATGAAATCCATTTGTTAGTATAGAAGATACATGTATTTTAAAATTGGACCTATCAGCAGCCTTAGAATCATGTTGGCAGCATTGGCGTATATTAGTTGCTCCAAATTAATCTAGAATAGCAGGTATTATACGTGTGCAAAGTTTAGAGCTGTTGGCTCACAAACTTTCTGATATATTGATAATAAGGTAAAAAAATAGAGACAGCATGTATTAACAGTTGGCAGCCCTGGTGGCTCTTATGAATACGCTCAGTCATATCTGTTTATGTACACATAGTACATACGAAATTTGGTTGAAATCCAATTGATAGTGTAGAAGTTAAATACATTTAAAAATTGGGCCTATCAGCAGGCGTAGAATCATTTTGGCAACATTGCCATGTATGGCCTCCTGGAAATTAAACTGAAATATTATTATCTACATGTGTGCCAATTTTGGAATAACACCCATGCATACCTTCCAAGATATCCAACATGGAGATCAAATTTCAATTGCGGTTTTTCAGCAGTTGGTAGCACTGACATCATTTTCACATATGGGCTGGATATATTTAGGTGTATATACACACTCATACCAAATTTGGTTTCAATTGCTGGAGCCATTTAGGAGTTGATAGGAGGGGACACACACACACAGAGACAGACAGACATACATTTGCCGGGATCGATCTCATAAGTTTACTTTTTCCTAATTTTTGAAAAATGTGACAAGTAGGCTAGTAACAAATAAATTAATACATAAATTAGCATACCACAATCTACTCAAAATCTGATTCTTCTGAAACATCAGGTTCGGGGAGTGTATCTCTCACCGTTTCTGATGACGGAAAGGTTTCATAAAATGCATGATAAACCTTTGGAATTTGCAGGTTATAGCAAAGTTTTTTCTGATCCTTTAATTTTGCACCGGAGATGCAGAATCTTGGAGGGTAAGGTTTCACTACTTGACAGTCCGATTGGCGGCCTCTTCGATTCCTGAGAACGAATCTACTAAACATAGCATCTTCATAAGCAGTCTTTATCTGAACTGTACCTGGTTTGTCCTTTGTTTATCAAAACCAAACAGCTTTTCGGAAAGGCAAAGGATTCTTACCTTCAACCGACATAAAACTGTTCTTTATCGGGTTGAATTCAGTGTGCACCAATGAAGAAACATTGCAGGGTGATGGATTCTTGCGTGCATTTCGTATCTGTTGAACCCATCCTTCAGGAGTGTACACTGGGAGGTTCTTTGCAGACATATATAATTTTTGAAGAATAGAATCACATTCCATTAAATTGTGCCCTGGCTCAAAATAAATGTGATCAATCTGCTGGAGCTTTTGGTGTTTCTTCATTGTTTCTAGACACATACAAACAAAGTTCGCATTTTTTTTGTTGTCCCTCGCAGCTATCTGACATCATCATTACATTCTCAATATCAAGCGAATCGGACACATTCGTTATTTTGCTGTAGTAAACTTTGTTGTATACTATTATGTTGACTACGGCAAACTAACCAAAGTGCAGATTCGCTACTTTTCCATTGTCAAAATCCCATTGTATGCAGTTTCGTAAATAAAGAAGAGCTAATTGTTGCCAAACGGAACGAGCTACAGATACAATACTTTGCCAGACTGTAGATCTTATATTAATAGTAATTCTATAATATAAATTGCAGATTCGCTATTTTTGCACTTTCGCTAGTTTGCCAGAGGTGGGACGATGTATTAACAAGGTGGAACTTACCGAACAAAAGAGTGGGTCAGGATCCTTTCTGAACAGCTTCAGAAACTTGATTTCTGATTGAGGGACAATGATCGGATCCTCCATCTTATTGAACTTCATCTTCAGTTCCTTCACCCTCTGTGTGCCTGAAATAATAATCAACATGATCAGTGCCCTTCTGTCCACATGGTGATCTGTTTTTAAATTCCAGTATTTCCCCTTTTCCCGAACGTAAATCGACCCAAGTCCTGTATATTTTAGAACTCTCTGAGACTGGAGTTCGCATACTGAATGGCTGAAAAATGAATCTTAAAAGCGCGAATCAAGTTTTGTAAGTGTAAGTGTAACTGTATGGTTAGAGAATACTTCCGCAGGGGTGGTGGCAAGACATAGGCCAAGTCCGTAGCGTAAGCAATGCGCGTGCGCGAGAAAGTTGATATCTCTTGCAGATGGGATGAGAAGCTACAAACACAAATAGAGTACCGTTTACGGATGGCCAGGCCAAGCAGTCAAATTCGACGCGACAACTCTGTTGGCTGGGCTCTCACTCCGCTTAGCGCTCTAAGCAGGTGGCAGCGTGGTCTACAGGCGAAACAGAAGGCCGAGCGTTCGGAGGCTAAGCATGGTGTCCACAGAATTTTCAATGTCAATTTTCCTGACTATTCATGACTTTTCCTGACCACTTTTCTACAAAATTCCAGACTCGTGAAGTCATTGTAACATCAGAAAAAGGTATATCAAAATTGCCATTATGGAAATAAGAAATATCAAGTGATTGGCATTTAAATTTTCTTGTTTATGAATGTCAAGTCTCAATATTTCAGAGGCTGATTGCAGACACGTAGTGCAATGTGCTGGGCGATGGGGTCGCCACATCCCTACGCCAACGCCAAAAACGCGTACAAAACATAGATAAAAGAGGTTTTTACTATGATGTAGGCTACTCTCAAAATGGAAACTTACCATAATGTCCAGCGAGTTATTGCTTTTTATCTTCAGAGATTGGTTGAACTAGTAACATCAAAATATGGCTGTAAAACACAAAATACTGTATGGTTAATATACAATTCCTGACTTTCTTATACTTTTTGCCATTTTTTCCTGACTCATGCCAGTTTTTCACACTTTTTCCTGACTTTTCCTGACCAAAAACAAAATTCCTGACTATTCCCGACTTTCCTGCCTGTGGACACCATGCGTAAGAAGTCTGGCATTATGAGACTTCGAAATTTCCTCCCGTATATTTCCCGGGTCACTAAAATTCCTGTACATTCCCACATATCCCGTATTTCTCATATTGCTCAACACCCCTTTTCTCTCAGGACTGCATCCCAGTTGACTCGTCTTGTTCCTATATCCTCCTTCACTTGGTCCAGCCATCTCGTCCTGGGTCTTCCTACCGGTCTTTTTTCAACCACCACTGTCTGAAGCCAATGTTTTGCCGTCCTACCATGGCCAAACGAGCCTGTGTCACTCAAGGATGGGTACACACTAGTTGTTGCGCACATTTCTAAACCATTTTAAGTTATTATGGGGGTTAAGTATGATTGAAAGATAACCTGTTTTGATCGTAAGGGAACTTGTTCTTTCCAGAGAAGATTCCAAAATTGATGATAGAACTGAGCTGATTTTTGAGTTCGGCTATTAATCTCATGTTGTATTCTGTTATGCACCCAAGATATTTGTACTGGTCTACTGTTTCCAGCTGTATTTTTCCTTTCTTCTTCTGCCTGTTGATAGACATAGCAACAGTTCTTGATTTATGTATTGTTAAAATATTAATTATTATAATGATAATTATGGCCGGCCTCATGGCGGACTGAAGTCACAGAGTTGTGTCGCTTAGAAGTGTAGTGTATTTTTAAAGTGTTCTCGCGATCGTGTGTCCATTTAAACCAACAATCCGGTGAGTGAAATTACTGTACATCAGTCGTCAAAAGAAATCAGGCTGCCAAATATACTCTAAAACCCTTAATCATCTACATTTATATATAGTAGAACTCAATTTTGGTTATACAATGTCTGGAGGGAAAAATAAAAACACGAAGCGTAATGCGCAGAATCGCCAACAGGTGCAGGAAGACTGTCAGCGCTCTCCCTCGGCAAAGATGGGAAATGCTGGCATTAACCACACAGAGGGCAGCACTGATGAACATGGCGACTTGTCAACATTAGTGCTAAAGATCGTAAATGACTTGTTTAACCAGCCCTCCTTCTTGTCAAGGCTTGTTGATGAGATCACCTCAAAAGTAATAGAGGGTCTCAAAGCATCCATTGATTTCAACACTAAGGTGATAGATGATATGGAAAAGAAAATTAAGGCCAGCGAGGAGGAAGTGCAATCACTGAAAGAGGAACTGCGTGAAAGGACTGATACAATGGAGCAATACTCCCGACGGAATTGTATCCGGGTGTTTGGCATGGAAGAAAAGAATGGCGAATCGACTGATCAGCTCGTCCTCAACTTGGCAGAACAGCTAGGAGTAAATATAAAAATTGAGGACATTGACAGGACCCATAGGGTAGGCTCAAGAAACACCCAGAAGCCACGCCCCATCATATGTAAATTTGTCTCCTTTGCCAAGCGGAATGCGCTCTTTCAGGCTAAGAAGATATTGAAGGGAACTGGGACTGTAATTAGGGAAGACCTAACCAAGTTACGGTTGGAATTGCTCCACAAAACAATCGACAAGGTGGGAGTTAAGCATTGTTGGTCCAATAATGGCGTCATCTTTGCAGTTAGCCGAGGTATTCGTCACAGGCTGACTAATTTCAATGACCTTAGATTGATCTCTGTTAGTGTGATCAGTGTTATATCCCTTACTAATGTAATTTTAACTTCAACCAATTGATTGTATCAACTGTATACCATAATACCGGTATCTGTTGCTCGAAAGCAAGTAAGGCTGGGAAACTTAAATTTAAAAAATACCACATTCCTCTTAGGCAACAACATTTAGAAAATTGTCTGCTAAATTCTATAACTTTTGTAAATCTGCCTTTACCAAATAGACACCAATACTGGGCTATACTGCTTGCTATTAGTTCCAAGCTTCCTTCCCTTATTGAACAGGTTGGCAAAATGATTTTTTATAAATATTAAGCTTTTCTCTTAGGTAGCCTACCAGTACCAAGCCTTTCTAAACAATCAATAAGCTTTAAACATTACTTACGTCTTTACTTACTTGCTTACTTGCTTTCACCTTTCGCTCCCAGCCCAAACCCATCTTTTTTCTCCCATACACGTTGTTAATGCTAATGGTGAGTGTGAGCTATAGGCTACGGCATGACATAGATATTGTCATACAGATCAGGCAAAACAAAGTTAACCCAGTTCGCAGTTGATTTAATGGCTGCTAGCTCAGAAGAGCTCTTTTTTTAAGTTCAATTATAACATCAGGACAATAGCTGACAACCTGTCTAATTTAATAGCCTTTCTTGTACAGTATATGGTGTTTGCTTTTCGGGCTGATACTGTGTCTGTATGCTCTCTTTTGTAAATAATCTTTCCATTATCATTATTATTATTATTGTTGTATTATTACTGTCTTTTTGTTACTATTGTTAGACTATTATTATTTATATTGTGAATGTAAGTGAAATGTTTTATTTGTATAAGCCCTAGCCTTATTTTATGTAGGGCGCTACTGTAAAGGAGCTCTTAAGCTCTAAGTGTAGCCGTGAAAATAAAATCAATCAATCAATCAATCAATTTGATATCCTTAGAGGTTTCTGATTTATTTCGGCTGCTTTGCAATATTTCTGTTTTACATTTATTAATTTTCATCATGAACTATTTCCTCAAGACAGAGTCCATACCATTCAAAAACAAAGGAGTGTCGGCCAAGATGACGATGTCATAGGCAAATCTCAAAGTTGAAATTATTTCTCCTTGAATCTTCACTCCGACTTTAAATTTCTCTCTAATTTCCTTCATTGCTTGTTCAATGTAAAGATTGAAAAGTATGGGTGATAAGTTGTAGCCTTGCCTTACACCTTTCTGAATACCAGCTTCTCTCTCATGTCCTTCAGCTCGAATGACTGCTGTCTGGTTTCTGTATAGATTGTAGATCACCCTGCTATCCCTGTACTTTATTCCAATAGATTTCAAAATGTCAAACAATTTAGTCCAATCAACGTTATCAAAAGCCTTTTCTAAGTCTACAAATGCCATGAACGTTCTCTTATCTTTCCTTATTGTACCTTCCAAAATCAGCATTAAAATCCCTCAGAACGCCTTCCTTTGTAGGGGAAGTAAAGTCGGCGGGCCTATGTCATAGATTTATGGTATATGAAAGAACCTACCATTACAATTGGTAGTGTATAGCTAAATTTATAGGTTATTTGGTTAGTAATGCTCTGTCAAGTTCCAATGTTCGCCTCTAGGTGTCAGTGACAGTGGCATCTCTGGCAGCCAAAGTTGGAACTACTTGGAATTGAACTCGATGGGGATCCTACCCAGCTATGGCCGTTGGCTGCAATTCAAATATAACAGGTGCTTGGGGAATCATGGTCATCAGTCCTGTATGTGTTGATGGTATCTGCCAGAAGCCCATGGGAGATACCAACATCTGCTTCTCCCACAATGAATGATGATGAGTGGTCTATGTAATGCAGAGAGTTTGTTTTATATGCGACGGGGGCCCTCGCTCGCCCGCATTGCGCGCCTGTCTCCCGCCAGGCACTTTGCCGTTATGCGGCGCTAGCGCGGCACTGAGCCATTGTGTATAGGAATTTGTACTTACCTAGTTCACAGCTGGTGCTGAAAATGTTCGCCATTCACTGCTACACATTGCTGGCACCTCTTTCTGAAGTTCCTCAGCACCAATTGACTGTATTTCAGGTGTAATATAGTCTTTAGGCTCATTTATAGTGTGAGGGTTTCTCGCATACACTCTATTTTTAAGCATCCCCCACAGATGAAAGTCACATGGTGATAAGTCTGGGCTTTGCGGGGGCCACACGTTCCGACTTATAATCCTAGTACCAAAAATGCGACGCAATTCTGTCATGGATGCTTCGGCAGTTTGAGCAGTGGCAGAATCTCGTTGAAAATAAGTCGACAATCGCTCTCCGTAAGTCAGTTCGTCAAAAAATTGGTCAAGGATCACATTGAAGTACAATTTTAAGTACAAATTCCTATACTCAATGGCTAAGTGCCGCGCTAGCGCCGCATAACGGCAAAGTGCGTGGCGGGAGACAAACGCGCAACGCGGGCGAGTGGGGAAGCGAGGGTCCCCGTAGCATATAAAACAAACTCTCTGTACAAGCTAGGATGATATTGCAGAATCACGTGCTGGGCTTCTTAATAAGCCAAGTAACAGATGAGCTCACTCATCAGGCACTACACAGTTGCACGAGAAATATAACTTTCAGAGCCAATGGCTATTTCTGATGCTGATGATGAATATTGTTCTAAGGGGTCCACATCTAGATCATTGGCTCCTAATGGTTTAATTATTAATTAACAAACTCACATTCACTATAAGAACTGGACTCCGACAAGGAGACGGACTTTTACCACTGTTGTTTAATTGTGCATTGGAGAAGGTTATGCGTGAATGGAACAAGAAATGTCAACCAACTATCAAGATCGGTAGAAATATTGAACACAACCGTCTTGCTTTGGCGGACGATTTAGCATTACTTGCAAATACAATAGAAGAGGCTAAATTTCAAATTGAACAACTAGAAATTATAGCAAATAAAAAAATGGGATTACAAATTTCATTTGAAAAAACAGAAATGCTGCCAACTTTTAAAGTTGATCTACCAGTCGTTCAACTGAACAATAATAAAGAGATTAAAATTGTTCAGAAATTCAAATATCTTGGGGGAAATAATAACATGGAACACAAATGAAAAAGAAGCAATATAATACAGAACAAGCACAAAGACTTACCTGGCCAACCTATAAAAAGAAATCTCTTTCGATAAACGCTAAGCTGAAACACTATAATTCCATAGTTAAACCAGAGGCAACTTATGCTAATGAAACTTTATTCAAATTGAATGTAAAATCTAAAACAGAAAACTGACAGAAGAATTATTAGAACAATTATTAACAAAAAAAACACCAAGTTGATGGACAGTGGAGATTGTTGCCTAATAACATCGTCTATCGTGAGTGTGAATCAATAATAACTACAATTCGTAAAAGAAGAATTTCCTTTTCCTGTCACATATCAAGACTGCCAGAAACCAGGATATTGAAACAACTATTTGATTACTTTTTGAAAAATAAAATCAATAATAATTGGTTCAAAGAAGTTCAGGATGATTTGGAAGAATTGGGTATAACTCGGCAACAAATCAAAGACAGAGAAGAGAAGAGGATTTTGAAGAACAAAAGCATAAGTCTCAAACTAACGGAAACAATATACTATATCGGACACACAAAAGGCTTCCAGGTCGGAGAGGATGAGAAAGTTCTGGGAGGAGAAAAAGAAGAAATTTACTCAAATGCATTGATTTAAAAGTTCCAATGTGGGCGTAAAATATGTAAATAAATAATAATAAATAACAAACTCTCAGTCGATGAACACAACATAATTCCAATTACTGGAATATGTGGAAAATAATCTGAAATACATTACATGTGATTAAGATTTATAATTGTATCTTGTATAGGTCCCGTGCACAGGGTTACGTGCGAAGTCCTCAACGGAATCTGCAGCGGAGATGATGGACTTCGGAACGGTGGAGATTGCGGAAGAGGCAACCCAGTACTCAGGGAATAGTATGAGTACAGCATCAATCGGCAGCGTCTGTTTCCCATGCTAGGGGCGGCTGCAAGGGCGTCTGTTCTCCACGTTAGGGCAGTAGCTTCATAAAATGCCTTTGGGAGTGGCGACCCCATTGAAATAATAGCCTAAAATGGAAATGGCACTTCCAATGATTCGGAAAAGGTTAGGGCGTACCCTGCAGGCGACGCGCAGTTCTTTTGGCACTGGGGGAACTGTGAGAAATGGGCGACCAGTAACCGAAATGAAAGTGGGAATCATGAATGTCATGACCCTGGCAGGCAAGGTGGAGGAGGTGGTAGACTTCATGGAGAGGGAGAATGTTGGATTGATGGGGCTGAGTGAAATGAAATGGAAAGGTAAAGGAAGGAAGAAATTGAGGAAAGCATATACATTATACTGGAGTGGTGGCCAAGAGGCAAAAAATGGCGTGGGACTGATAACCTCGAAACAACTGGAGGAGTATGTTGAAGTGGTCGAGTGTGTGAGTGACAGAATAATGAAAATTAGAATGAAGATGAAAAATGACGTGATGGACTTCATACAAGTGTATGCACCACAGACTGGAAACAGAGAAGAAGATATTGAAGTATTCCTGGAGGATGTAGAAAGAGTAATTTCAGATGTAGAAGTGGTGATCATGGGAGATATGAATGCACAAGTCGGAAACGAGAGACAAGGAAAGGAAGAAGTCATTGGACCATATGGATATGGGAAAAAGAACCGGGAAGGAGAGGAACTTGTAAACTTTTGTGAAAGGAATGGACTGATAGTGGGTAATTCATGGTTTCGGAAGAAAAACGGCAGGAAAATTACGAGGTATGGTTGGGGCGATAGAAGAACAAAATCAGTAATTGACTACATTCTGGTGGAAAGGACTAATCGCAGAAAGCTGATAGATGTGACAGCTTTACCAGGAGAAGCATTTGATGGGGACCATAGAGCTGTGGTGGCAAAATTTAGATGGGAAAAATTGGAAAACCTAAAGGAGATCGGAGAAAGTAAAATAAAAGTATGGAAATTGAAAGACAAAACTGTACAGGAAGATTTTCAGGAGAGATTGAAGGAACAAATCCCAGTTACTGAAGTGGAAAACATAGAAGAGGAATGGTCCCACTTTAAAAAGGCATTTGTTGGTGCAGCAGAGAGTGCCTGTGGTAGGACGTCAACAAGAGTGAAAGAGAAGGGGACACCGTGGTGGAATGAGGAAGTGAGGAAAGCAGTGAAAGAAAAGAAGTCTGCATGGAAAGAATGGAACCGAGATCAAACAGAAGAAAGCAAAAGGAAGTATCACGACAGCAAACGGAGGTGTAAGAAAGTGGTAGGAGAAGAAAAGAAGAAAAGTTGGGAAGAATTTACACGAAGAATGGAAACAGATGTAAGTGGCAGTAAAAGGATGCTGTATGGGCTTCTAAGAAGTAAGAGGAAAGAAAGAGTTACTACAAAGCTAGTGAAAAAGGAAGATGGAGAGTTGTTAACACACCCAGAAGAGATAAAGGGACGATGGAAGGAGTATTTCGATAAGCTATAGAATGTGAGCAATTGTACTGGTGAGATGGAAGTGACACAACCTGACGACTCTATAACAGAAGATGATATAACAATGCTGGAGGTGGAATTAGCAGTACAGAAAATGAAGATGGGAAAAGCAACAGGGGTGGATGAAATCAGTGTAGAAATGATAAAGGCTGCTGGACCTGTTGGTATGCAGTGGCTGTATCGACTGCTAAAGTGTGTGTGGAAATGGAAATGTGTACCATAAGACTGGGAGAAAGGGCTAATAATACCAGTGTTTAAGAAAGGGGACAAGAGTGTGATAAATATAGAGGGATCACCCTCATATCACAGATAGTAAAAATACTGGAAAGGATATTAGAAAGAAGAATGAGAAGAAAGGTGGAAGGAGAGTTGCAAGAGGAACAGTATGGCTTCAGGAGTGGAAGATCCACAGTGGACCCAATCTTTAGCTTGAGGCAGGTTATGGAGAGGATTTGATCATGACTTTCATAGATCTAGAAAAGGCATATGATAGTGTCCCCAGAGAGAAGGTATGGGAAACCATGGTGAAGAAGAGACTGGGAAGAGAAATTTTGGAAATGGTGCAAGCAATGTACAACAACTCTGTTAGCAGGGTACTGACCCCAGTTGGAAAGACAGATTGGTTTAGGAACAAGACTGGACTAAGACAGGGGAGTGTGCTGTCACCTCTCTTCTTCATAATGGTGATGGATGAAATTGTAAAGGAAACAAAGGAAGCATATGGACATAAAGAAATGAAGTTACTGTTATTTGCAGATGATATTGTGGTCTGGGGAAGGAACACCGAAGAAGTGCAAAAACAACTAGATGCACTGAACAAAAATATTCAGAAGTATGGCCTGAAAATCAGTATAGAGAAAAGCAAGACCATGGTGATGACAAGAGGGGAAAGACAAGGAAAGGGCATTGTGAAAATTGGAAGTCAGAGTTTGGAAATTGTGGACACGTTCAAATACCTAGGAAGTGAATTGATGCAAACTGGTAGGTTGGACATGGAGATTGGCAGGAGGGTACAGCAGAGCAATGCATTCTATCAAAGTGTAAGAAAACTTGTTTGGGATAAGGAAGTACCAAGGAAAAGCAAGGAGGTAATGTATAAAGTGTAGGCTACTATGTTCCCATATTAACTTATGCAGCTGAGACTTGGACCCTGACAAGCAGGCAAGAGAGTAGAATCCAAGCCAGTGAAATGAAATTCCTAAGAAGTATGATAGGAAAGACGAGGAAAGACAGAGTGAGGAATGAAGATGTTAGGAAGGAAGTTGGGATGGCAAAACTAAATGAGAGAATTGAGAAGAATAAACTAAGGTGGTTTGGACATGTAAAGAGGATGGAGGAAAATAGAATACCAAGACAGATGCTGGAGGCGAAGTGCAAGGGTAAGACCTAGAACAAGGTGGATTGATTCAGTGAAGAACAGCGTAAGAAAAAGAAATCTGGACTGGGACAAGATCGTGGAAGAAGAATTGTGGAAGAAAAGAGGAAAGTGGAGAAGTGCCATAAATACCCCGACCCGGCAGGAGCTGGATAAGGGGAAATGATGATGATGATGATGAATTGTATCTTGTTACGGACTGTTGAAAAAGAAAACTATGAAGGATGGTATATTGCTTCCATGGCCTGTGAATTAAAACTCAGCAATTTCTCTAGGTTTATGCCATGTCTTGTGTGGGGTTTTGCCTAGAACACCAAGCTGGCTCATCAGCGGGCTCTTGATGTCCCCGCCTGGACCCCCCCACAGGAGTAGCAAACTGCGCGCTACCTCCCTTTTTATGAAGCGGCCCACACAAGACACGGCACAAACCTAGAAAAATTGCTGACTTTTAAAACTAATGAACTTTGATAAAATGATCCAGCTAGCTCAAAACAGGTGCCAGTATACCATTGGGTTCTTGTGAATTTGTTAATGTACATAGCTCAATCGGACATTTAACATCCTGTTTCCTTCGGCAACAGACATTTCCAAATATGCAAGACAAATAGTTCTACAAAACACTACCGAACCTACAGTGTCACCCACAGACAGTCACTGCTCTACAAAATCAAAATACAAGAAAACCCGTCAGAAAACTAGTCATCATCATCTTGCACAGTTTCCAGCCACTGGCCGTGTCTGTTTGGAACACAAGCCTCTGTCTTCCCACTATCTCTCAGCCTCCACCCTTGTCCAGTCTTCTCCTCTCTTCTTCACACTTTCTTCCACCCCCTTCAGCCACCTGTCTCTCGGTCTCTTTCCTTCCCACTTCATCTCGTGTATCCTCCTGGGTATCCTCTTCTCCTCCATTCGTTTTACATGTCCATACCATCTAAGTCTACCGACGGTAGTGGCTACGCTGGCTAACGCGCAGCATTAGGTCATGGGGCCAAGCTCTCTGCTGACTCGGTAGACGCGTGGGTTCGAGCCCCACCGTCGGCCGTCCTTGAAATGGTTTTCCGTGGTTTCCCATTTTCAACACCAGGCAAATGACGGGACGGTACCTTCTGACAGGCCACGGCCGCTTCCTTCCACATCCTTGCCCAGTTTCATTCACCATCATTCATTTCATCTCTCATTAACTCCTCTCATGAGGTTGGCGTCAGGAAGGGCATCCGGCAGTAAAAACCATTGCCACAAAGACCTCCATCGCACCTCATCCCCGACCCCGTTGGAAAACTGGAATAATAAGGGGTAGACATACATACCATCTAAGTCTAGATTTCTCTATACCATCCTGTAATGGTTCCTCCTTCATTAATTCTCTGGTCCTCTCATTTCTTATTCTGTCCATCTTTGTAGCTCCAATACTGCTTCTCAAGAACCTCATCTCACTGGCCTGTATCTTGCTCTTCTCCCTTCCTTTCATAACCCAGGTCTCCGAGGCATACGTCAGGATAGGGACATAGTACGTCCGATATATGATCTTTTTGCTGTTCTGAGGGACATCCTTGCTCCATAACATGCTTCTCACACTCCTCCGGAATACTTCTGCCTGTCTCCCCCGCTCATTTATTTCTCTATCGTTTCTTCCATTATCTTGTATCAGGCTTCCCAGATACTTGAAACTCTCCACTTTCTTCAGCTGTACCCCACCAATTGTTATTCCCGTTGTGGTTCTTTCCTTCTTCCTTGTTGTGATCACCATCTCACTCTTATTTATGCTAAATTTCATCCCATATCCTTGTATTATTCCTTACCACACGTCCAACTGTTCCTGTACCTCCTCCTCCTTATTTCCGCAAATCATCAAATCATCTGCAAATGGACTATTGAAGAAGGTAATTGAGGGAGCAGTAGAAGGCAGGAATCATAGGGGAAGACCAAGATTGGAGTACATGAATCAAATATTGGAAGACATCTGTTGTGCTTCATACTATGAGTTGCAGAGGAAGGCAGAGTGGAGAGCTGCTGCCAACCAGACCGAGTACAGAATAAATGCACCAATTCATTATACATGATCATAATTTATTAGGCAAAAAACACTCCAAACTGTTTAAACACTGTTCATTCTTGTTGGACTATAACACAATGTTTGAATAGTCAGGAGAGAAGCGGTAAGCAACTTATTTAATGTGATATCGACTATCTCAACATCTAAACCTGTAACAGTGTTACAATGATCCTCTGGGCAATGCCTCCCCTCTTTTACGTCAATGTATGAACTTGTTATTCAGGATGAAGTACGGACTAGGCTGGACAGTACAAACCTAGTTGTACATTGTAATAACAGGGGAGTGGGGAATCAGGCAACCTCTCTGTTCACGTCATCCGCAATGTTATCTATTTATTTTGTGGGTGTTCTTGTCCTACTTGTTTTCGTCAGCTGAGCCGGGCTGGCAAGTAGGGGATGTTGTTTGGATGTGACGGTAGTTTATATGGTCCTCGTTAGGAGGGTGGGTCCATGATTTTGTCTTGTTGTTTTTCGTTTTTCCTTTGTTTTTATGTTGTGCACCATGTTGGACATGATCGGTTTGGAGAAATAAAAATTTAAAAAGAGAGAAAGATATCTATTATTCAGTTCAATATCCGATTAGGCCTATTTGAGAATAATGTGTTTCGTTTTACCTATTGTTCTTTCAGTACTTTGGGATTACGCCCATTCTTCCCTTAATGATATTAGATCAATACAAAGCATAAATAAGAGTGAGATGGTGATCACAACAAGGAAGAAGGAAAGAACCACAACGGGAATAACAATTGGTGGGGAACAGCTGAAGAAAGTGGAGAAATCTGATACAAGATAATGGAAGAAACAATAGAGAAATAAATGAGCGGGAGAGGCAGGCAGAAGCATTGTGTGTGTGAGAAGCATGTTATGGAGCAACGATGTCCCTCAGAACAGCAAAAAGATCATATATCGGACGTACTATGTCCGTATCCTGATGTATGCCTCGGAGACCTGGGTTATGAAAGGAAGGGAGAAGAGCAAGATGAGGTTCTTGAGAAGCGGTATTGGAGCTACAAAGATGGACAGAATAAGAAATGAGAGGACCAGAGAAGTAATGAAGGAGGAACCATTACAGGATGGTATAGAGAAGGTATGGACATGTAAAACGAATGGAGGAGACGAGGATACACGAGACGAAGTGGGAAGGAAAGAGACCGAGAGACAGGTGGCTGAAGGGGGTGGAAGAAGAGAGGAGAAGACTGGACAAGGGTGGAGGCTGAGAGATGGTGGGAAGACAGAAGACGTTGGAGAGGCTTGTGCTCCAAACAGACCCGGCCAGTGGCTGGAAACTGTGCAAGATGATGATGATGATGATGATGACAAAGCCCTTTCGTCACACACCCATTTTGTAAAATAAACCACTGTACTTACTGAAGTGTCTCTTCCTGACTGCATTGATGGCTGTGAAGTGCTCCTTCCACACCCGTTTCCTTCTGACCAGAGAGTACACCGGATCTCGTCCCTCTAAAACTGCAATTCATTGAATTAGTAGCACAATCATGGACAGGTGAGGTGCGAGTACTGGTGACCTAAAACAGCTCTTTTATTTACTTATTTCCTTTCCAGCAGACTTGGATTTGTGTGTTGTCTTTGTAATGACATTACAATTATCAATGATATAAATACGTTGCAACCACCTTTCCTCATCAGGTATGAGAATCAATTGATCCATTAGTTTTCATCAGGCATGTCCAAACTCAAATTCGACCAATGTAAGTTTATTTTATTTAATCCATTAGTGTGTGATTTGTTTAAATTCTATTTTGTTTACAATCATTACCCTCCAACGAATTCATTTCAGGTCCGTGAACAAGATTTTAAAACATATCATCTCAATGTTCTTCAAAAATTACTTTGTTACAACAAGGATGAGTCCGCTTCCAAGAATAATGTTTTAAACAACATAGACCTCAACCGTCAGCACATTTGACAATGCCTCAACATTTCAGAGTATCAAAAGCCATGTATTACCGGAACTCAGCTATTAACATCACAAGTTCAAGAATGTGACTTCGATCAAGGACATGAACAGTGTTTTAGATAATTTTAAAATTCTTTTCCAAAATGTTCCATTTTTATTTATTCACACATAAGGGCATTATTCATCACATATGAAATACCGGTAGTACAATGGATGTCAATATGACATTCATGTGGGAAAGGTTGTAAGAAGTCATAAAGTATTTTTTATTTTAAAAATTGCATGTGTTACTTTAAAATTTTTAACAATTTTTATGTGCTTTCGTTGTTGTTTAATTATGTGTTTTTTGACTTTTGAAAGGGTTTGCAACATTGTCTTTTATAAATGTTTCCTAATATTGTGATGGGCTGTAGAAGGCAATGAGAGAATTCCGAAACATGTACCCACAAGGGCACTAAAATAACAATAAAAAGTGTTGATTAGGCAGAAATTCAGGAAATTCTTATATTTCATCAGAATAATGCAAGTAAAAATATGAGGCATGTTCAAATGAAAAGGTACGAAAAAATACTGTGGGTACAATATATTCGTTAATCAAAAGTAATCAGTACAGGCCTGTGCATATTGCTTCACTAGCCACAGGATTCCCTGTTCCCAGAAGTCTTGTGGTTGTGACAGAAGACAATCCTGTACGGTGTCCTTTAGTTCGTCGTCCGATTGGAGACCATGGACGAACCATTGACAGTGACGTGTATGGTGCGACACTCCGTAGCCTACACAAGTCCATCAAGAACAAATGGCCTGGACTGCCCACAAAGGGAGTGATTCTGCTCCATGATAACGCTCGCCCACACGTCTCTAACGTCACACAAGGTGTATTGGCCACGTTCAAGTGGGAGCAACTTGTGTATCCACCCTACAGCCCAGACTTGTCACCCTGCGACTTCCATCTGTTTGGTCCGTTAAAAACCATCTCAAGGGAAAACGTTTCCAATCGGACGACGAACTAAAGAACACCGTACAGGATTGGCTCCTGTCACAACCACAAGACTTCTGGGAACAGGGAATCCTGTGGCTAGTGAAGCAATGGGACACCTGTGCACAGGTCTGTGGTGATTACTTTTGAATAACAAATAAATTGTACCCACAGTATCGTTTCGTATCTTTTCATTTGAACAGCCCTCGCACATTAATTTGGCTGAAATAGGCCGCGTTTTTATTTCTTTAGATTTTGCATGATGGCTGATAGTTAACAACTGTTTAATATTTATTGTTGTTACTACAATGGTTCTAATTTACAGGATGTCAGTGTTGCCTTATAGACAACATCAACTAGTATACACATCCACTTTTCAATACAAGTTATATTTCCATCTCACAGGTACATGTTTCTTTATACCATTACATAACAAATATTATTTTTATTAATATCAGCATTGAAGCCTCCGTGGCTCAGGTGGCAGCTCGCCGGCCTCTCACCGCTGGGTCCGTGGTTCAAATCCCGGTCACTCCATGTGAGATCTGTGCTGGACAAAACGGAGGCAGACAGGTTTTTCTCCGGGTACTCCGGTTTTCCCTGTCAAAATTTCATTCCAGCAACACTCTCCACTATCATTTCATTTGTCATTCATTTAATCATTGCCCCAGAGGAGTGCGTCAGGCCTCGGCAGCCGGCACAGTTCATATCCTCGCCGCTAGATAGGGGCTTCATTCATTCCATTCCTGACCAGGTCGGAGACTGGAAGCAGGCTGTGGATTTTCATTTTCAATATCAGCATTCTTACACTAAAAACAAAAAAACACTCTTTTAAATGATATTAAATAGTCTTTCTCATTGTAACCAAATCTATTAGATTTAAAATCCTTAAAATGGTTGGTAGCATGTTTTGGAGATGCGCATGCATCGTTCGGTGCTTGGTCTGACGCGACTTCACATCAAGAATTGCGATGTCCGAGGGAGGATGGGAGTTTCCCCCATACAGGGTAAAATGGGGGAGGCTCGTCTACGCTGGTACGGCCATATCATACGTAGTCACGAACAATCAGTCGCTAAAACTGCCTTGTGCCTCAACCCGGATGTTCAACTACCTCATGGGTGACCTATGAAGAGGTGGCTTGATCGCCTTAGAGAAGACATGTGACAAGTTAATCTGTGTCCGCATGATGTCCTTGACTTACAGAAATGGAGATTGGCATGTAAAGTAGCGGACCCTGCTACAAAGCGGGACAACTGCTAGCAAGATGAAGAGATGATGATGATGAAAATGGTTGGTAACTTGAGATAAAATCTATACTGGAGATATTTCCTTTGTCAATTGCTCAGTTGGGTTATTCTTTCTTCCCAACACGCTCTTGCATATCACCCTTGAAACTTTTTATTTGGGTCCCATTTGACCGTAATATCCAATATTACTGTCCTATAAGTGCTTGTGATGAAAATGGACTTTTTTCTTGTTTTTTATGATGTGACAACGATTAAATTTGTTAGAGGTTAACCCTTGAAAGGGCACGCACGGTTGATAGCACTGTGTTCATTCAGTATCACTCGGTATCTTGATGACTACTTAAGTTTACCTCCCCTCCCTCGGTATACCTTGGGCGATTAAGTTCTATTAGGTTTCCCGCCAGCGACTGTTAGCTGTCAAACTTGTCTTAAGACCGTGCGCGCCTCCTCCAGTTTTGTTGACCCGGTCAAATACACACAACGGTCATGTGTCTCAGATATTGGCACTGGCGATGCCTAGGAGCCTAGTAAATGTGAGTGAATAACAACTGTTATGGAAAAATGGATCACACTTTTGTTTTGTTGATTGTTTCACTAGTGTGCGACTTCTGGAAACAGTGGTATGTTTTAGTGATTATAGAAACATCATCATCATCATCTTGCACAGTTTCCAGCCACTGGCCGGGTCTGTTTGGAATACAAGCCTCTCCAACGTCTTCTGTCTTCCCCCCATCTCTCAGCCTCCACCCTTGTCCAGTCTTCTCTTCTCTTCTTCACGCTTTCTTCCACCCCCTTCAGCCACCTGTCTCTCGGTCTTCCTCTCAGTCTCTTTCCTTCCCACTTCGTCTTGTGTATCCTCCTGGGTATCCTCTTCTCCTCCATTCGCTTTACATGTCCATACCATCTAAGTCTAGATTTCTCTATACCATCCTGTAATGGTTCCTCCTTCATTAACACTAGAACCGCGGCGATCTATATACCCCCTAGAACCGCGGCTGGGTCACTTATGACCCACCTCTCTTTTTTGTGATTATTAATGAATTGATGGGGATGTAGTAACTAAAGAATATACCATACATGCGCTAGATAATGTATTTGAAATTTAGAATAGTAAGAACACAAATAAGGAACATTTAGACAATTGTGTACCTTTAGTGGCGAATGTCAATGATGTACAGTATGCTGCCAATAGTTTATTTGTAGGAATGGCACTTCACAAACGATTTGTTTCCTTTGCAATTGGACTTTACCTGACAACGCGTGCGCTTTTCCTGTCTCTCAGGAATCTCACCTGGAATAATGGTGCGGGCATTTGCAATTCTAGTTGATGCATATTTCTCAGTGAGCTCTTCGCCCAGCTGCAGAATGAAGTCCCTGCGTTTCAGTTTCTTCTCATTCAGTGCGTTGTGCACTACCCAGGCATTTATTCCTGCCAAATCCAGCAAGTTGTAGAAGGTATGAACTGGCCAGTGCCTGGATGGTGCCTTGGTTGAGTATTTGCGAGCCATTTGATCGACCACATCTACTCCATATTTTGTGCCGTTGTAAAATGTGACTGTGTCTGGCTTCTTCTTTTTGTTACCTGGCTCAATATTCACATCAGGGTGCATAGTGCTGAGAACGAGAACATTTTTGTTGCTCTTTTCCTGATAAATTGTCAACGAAGTATCATGTTTTTTCAGTAGCACTGTGCTGTGCAACTTGTGTTTTGCCTTTTTCACACTTACTGGTACTTCCCTGCGAGCCTTGTTCAAGGTACCGACAAGACTTATTGCATTTGATTTCAATGTTTCGGAGGGAGATAAGGAGGTGAAGAAACTGTCACATGTGACATTTCTTCCCTTCTTCATATAAGGATCCATCAACTTCTTTACCACAAAATCACCAAGTCGCTCGTTATTTGGCCTAGCATCATCTTTTCCGAGATACGGGAAAGCGTTCACAACATATTTGGAGTCTTTGTCCACCGCTATCCAATACTTCTGCCCATATTTGTCTGGTTTCGAGGTCACAAATTGCGTAAATTTACAGCGGCATTTAGAAGGGAAGAGCTGTTCGTCAACAGTTATATATGCCCCAGGTATATAGCTACACTGGGCATTCGCTATGAAGTCATACCAGATTTCTTATACCAATGCAAATTTGTCTTCTTTTATTCTTTGTGACCTTGTAGAGCTAACGTCAAATCTCAAGAAACGCATTATTTCTCTGAATCTATCACGAGCCATTGTTGCTTTTACAATTGGATTGCCCCACTTCTCTGACCACAATGAGTCCAGTTCTAGGCCTTTAGCTCCTATGGCATCTCGAATGTACAGTATAGCAAGAAAGGCTTCCACCTCCTCAATCTTTAGACACCAATCATCTGACATCATTACACGATGTGCCTCTGTCTCAGTGCAAGTCACAATATGTTTCAAAATCTTGTCCGTGATCATAAGTCGCCAAGCACTAACGCAAGTCTCATTCACATTACGTTTAGCATGTGCAGTAGGTCCAGCGTGATCTCTGAACACATTTTGAGCTCCACGTCTACCAGCTGCAACATCACCAATTACCCCAACTTTCCAGGTCGTGCCATCTGGAGATACAATTTCTGTACCTGCTGCAAGCTGAACCAGGCTCTCAACACAAAACCTGCCTCGTTTCATTGATGGCGCATCCTCTCTGTTGTCGTCAAATTGTGCAATTCCTAGACTGTTAGCGATGGCCTCCTCTTCCGATAAAGGAACGGAAGAGTGCTCCTGGCCAAGCCTCCTCTGACGACCGCAAGAAGTCCCTGGCATTGCAAGACCTGATTAGATACAAAGATAATGTTTGTCTTAGTTTTTCCACCCGAAAATAATATTTACAGCAAGTAAAAATGCACCGGGCGATATAAACCTAATAGCTAGAACATAAATATAACAGTGATAAAGAAACTGTCAACTAAATACTTTTAGGCCTGAAATTTGCAATGAATCTATATATAGTCCATAAATAATTAAATAAAAGTTTAGAAATACATACCTGCCCTATCAGGATTTGCTAAAGCTTCAAATGGCATGACGTCATCATCTTCTGATGACGAATCTGAAAGTACGAACTGTGATCCATCATCAGACGAAAAATTCAAGGGATCCCCTTCAGATTCCCCATCGGAAATATCATTTATGGCATCAATAATGGTCTGTTCAGTAGTAAGCCGTCGACGCGCGGCCATTGTCAACCATTCACACGCTATGTATACACTGATACTGCAAAACTAGCAACCTATTGCACTACAAAGCGTGAGTAGTGACCTAACTGCGCGACTGTTCAGATGTGACTAAGCGGTTTCGTACCTGTCCCTTCCTCCGCAGCCAATGAGATGTTGCCAGTTTGTGCACAGTATATGCTTGGAGAATCCCGGTGACACAAGGACTGAAAGTATAAGAAGCTAAATGGAAGAACAGATGTTAACATATTATTATCAATGATGGGTCTAATCTGACCCAGCCGCGGTTCTAGGTAAATCGGGATTTTTTAAACAGGGGGTTGCCCCCCCCCCCCCCCGAAAAAATAATTAAGTGTGGTTGTTAAAGACCCTTATTTATGAAAAGTCATAAAAATCTAGCACTTCAGGTAGAGACACAGAGAAGATAGAGAAGAAACAACTAACAGCTGGGTCACAAATGACCCAGCCGCGGTTCTAGTGTTAATTCTCTGGTCCTCTCATTTCTTATTCTGTCCATCTTTGTAGCTCCAATACTGCTTCTCAAGAACCTCATCTCACTGGCCTGTATTTTGCTCTTCTCCCTTCCTTTCATAACCCAGGTCTCCGAGGCATACGTCAGGATAGAGACATAGTACGTCCGATATATGATCTGTTGGCTGTTCTGAGGGACATCCTTGCTCCATAACATGCTTCTCACACTCCTCTGGAATGCTTCTGCCTGTCCCCCGCTCATTTATTTCTCTATCGTTTCTTCCATTATCTTGTATCAGGCTTCCCAGATACTTGAAACTCTCCACTTTCTTCAGCTGTACCCCACCAATTGTTATTCCCGTTGTGGTTCTTTCCTTCTTCCTTGTTTTGATCACCACCTCACTCTTATTTATGCTAAATTTCATCCCATATCCTTCCCACATGTCCAACTGTTCCTGTACCTCCTCCTCCTTGTTTCCCCAAATCATCAAATCATCTGCAAACACCATTGCTTTCATCTTTCCTTCCCCAATTACTTGTGCCACTCGGGTCATTATGTCATCCATCACCACAATGAAAAGTAACGGTGACAGTGCACTTCCTTGTTTCAGGCCGTTTCTCTGTTCCAACCAGTCCGATCTCTCTCCTCCCACTTTCACACAGCTCACGCTTCCCTTGTACATCTCCTTTATCCTCCTTATAGTCCATTTTTCTACTCCTCTATCCTCCAAGGACTTCCATACTTTGTTTCTGCATACACTGTCATATGCTTTCTCAATGTCCAGGAAGGCCATCAGTAGAACTGTTCCATACTCATAGTGCTGTTCTTGTAACTGCCTTACATCATCATCATCATCTTGGAGCAGTTTCCAACCGCTGGTCGGGTCTGCTTGGAACATAAGCCTCTCCATCGTTTCCTGTCCATCCACCATCTCTTGTCATTTACTGTGTCCCAGCACACTCCTCTTTCCTCCACACTCTTCTTAACTCCTTTTGTCCATCTGTCCCTTGGTCTTCCCCTTGGCCTCCTTCCAGTCATTTCCATTCCAAACATCTTCGGTATCCTCTCCTCTTGCATCCTCCTCACATGTCCATACCATTGTAGTCTAGATCGCTCTATTCTATTTTGCAATGGTTCCTCTCTGACTCTCTCATTCCTTACTCTGTCCATTCTTGTCACTCCTACCCTACTCCTCTGGAACTTCATCTCCACTGCTCGTATTTTATTCTTGTCCCTTTCCTTCATCACCCATGTTTCTGAACCATATGTCAAAATTGGCACAAAGTAGGTCTTGTAGATGATTCCTTTACATTTTTGTGGTACATCTTTATTCCATAACATCCCCCTAACACTCTTGAAAAATCCATCTGCACACCTTCCCCTTTCATTTATTTCCATCCTATTGCCTCCCTTTTCTTCAATTATGCTTCCCAAGTACTTGAAGCATTCTACTTTCTGCAACTGCTGTCCTCCAAGTGTTATGCCCATATCCAGTCTGTTCTTCCTCCTCGTTGTGATGACCACTTCACTCTTTTGTGCTGAGAACTTCATCCCATATGATAACACTACCTTCTCCCACACATCTAATTGATCTTGTACTTCTTCCTTATCCTCTCCCCATACCAGAAGGTCATCAGCAAACAACATTGCCTTCATTTTCCTTTCCCCAATGCTATTCACCACTTTTCGTATGATTTCATCCATCACCACTATAAATAGCAGGGGTGAGAGGGCACTTCCCTGTTTCAGACCACTCTCCATTTGAAACCATTCCGTTCTCTCTCTTCCCACCTTTACACAGCTTTTGCTTCCCTCGTACATTGCTTTCACTCTTGCCACTGTCTCCTTGTTCACTGCTTTTGCTCTCATTGCTTCCCATACCTTGTTTCTATTAATACTATCATAGCTTTCTCAATATCCAAAAAGGTCATCACCAGATCTTTCCCATATTCATAATGGTGTTCTTGTAGCTGTCTTACTGCAAAGATGAGGTCAACTGTTGACCTTCCTGGCCTGAATCCATACTGTTCTTCCCTCAGCCCATCTTCAACTTCCGTCCGAATTCTTCTCTCCAGTACCTTCTCAAATATTTTGGCGCAGTGGCACATGAGTGTAATTCCCCTGTAGTTCTTGCATTCCTTCCTACTTCCCTTTTTAAATATGGGTATTATTATCCCTCTTTTCCAGTCCTCTGGTATTTTCTTCTCCCTCCATATCACTTTCATTACTCGAAAGAGCCACTGTGTTCTTATCACCCCTGCTGCTCTCACCATCTCCACGCTCACTTCGTCTATTCCCGGTGCCTTTTCCCCTTTCATCTTCTTTAATGCTTCCTCCACTTCTTTCCATGTCAATTCCTTCTCTGAAATGTCTTGGTCACTGTCTTCCTCCACTATGTCCACTACGCTGGTTTTAGTTGGATTTAGGAGTTCCTTGAAGTATTCTCTCCAGATAACCTTTACTTCTTCCATATTTTCGACCTCCTTTCCATTCCTGTCCACCATTCTGACATTTTCCCCTGTATCTCTTCTCTTTGCCTTTATCATTCCATACAACACTTTCTTACTGCCATCACAGTCCTCCTCCATCATTTCTGTCCATTTCTCCAGCCATTTCTTTTTCTCTTCCTTCACTACTTCACCTGCTTCTTTCTTCCGCTCTTGGTATTCTTCCCTTGTTCTGTCCGTCCTCTGTTGGAACCATTTCCTGAATGCTTCATTTTTCTTTTTCACTGCTTCCTTAGTTCTGGGGTTCCACCATGGTGTTTCCTTCCACCTTTTCTTTCCACTAGTTCTGCCACACACGACTTCCGCTGCTTCTACCAACACGTCCTTGAACCTATTCCATTCTTCTTCACCTGTTTTCGGATCATCCTTCGGTAATTTGTTTCTCACTAATATCTGGAACTTCTCCTTATTTCCATCCTCCTTCAGCTTCCATGTCCTTATTCTTCTTTCTTGGTTCTCAGTTCTCCTCTTTTCCTTCAGTCCTCTCACCTTGGCGACCAGCAGACAGTGGTCACTGTCCAGGGCTTCTGAAGGTATTACCCTTATATCCGTGATACTCTTCTTTGTCTCCTTCCCGCATAGGATGTAGTCCACCACTGATTTCCTAGTCAAATTCCTGCTGTACCAAGTAATTTTATGGCTCTCTCTCTTCTTGTACCATGTGTTTCCAACCATTAGCCCATTTATCTTGCACAGTTCCAACAATCTCTCTCCTTCCTTATTCCTGTTTCCCCATCTTTCACCACCAATCACTTCCTCAAAACCTCTTCTATCAGTTCCGACATGGGCATTTAGGTCTCCCATGACTATCAGGTCTCTCCCCACTAACTGCTTCTGCAACTCCTCTTCAAACTCGTCCTTCTCGCCTTCTGTGCATCCCACCTGTGGTGCATAGACTTGCAGAATGTCCAGGTTTCTACCTTTCACAGTGATTCTGGCTCTAATTATTCTATCACTTACCCTCTTTACTTCATCCCTTAGCCCTTCTCTCACCACCATTCCCACTCCATTTCTCTTCCCCTCCTCATTTCCTATCCAGTATAGCTGCAAGCCATTTCTCAGTTCTTTTCTTCCTTCCCCTCTCCATCTGGTCTCTGCCAGTCCGAGAACGTCCAGTTTTCTCCTCTCCATCATATCCACAATCTCCTCCACTCTTCCCGTCAATGTAGTTATATTCAAAGTTCCAATTCGTAGTCCATTTCCATAGCCAGGTCTGTTTCCTTTAGATCTGTCCTTTCCGAGGCCCGTTCCCGTTTTAAAAGCAGTTTCATATCCACTACTGGCTTGCTAGGCCTAACGTAGCTTCACCATAACCCTGGCAAGGGGCCTGTTTTTGGTCCGCGAGAGGTATTTTATTTCCCTCAAACCCTCCGGACAAGTCCGGCGAGCCCCCCTATCCGCCACCTGGGACGCGCCCGATAGAGGAACAGGCAAACCCCCATGGGGGTAAAGTGGTATGGTATCTTAAACCCAGTCTAACCCACTGTGCGCAACTCCTCGAGCAATAAATAAGGACACGCCCTCTCAATGGTTGAAGTAGTCAGTGAGCAGTCGCGTCAGCACATCACGTTTAACAAATTAGGTGTTAATAACATGCATTCAACAATATGGAGAAGAAAATAAGAACACCTTTAACAAATGGTATTGTAGATGAGTCCACAAATCTCTCTCGAAGGCACAAATTGCTTCCTGTGTTGTTACTGACGTTGCCCAGCTTTCACAACCATATAGCAGTACCGGACGTATTAGTGTCATGTATAACTAAATCTTTTATTCCTTTGCGATATAAGACGTGACTTGAATAAAGTGTTTAGACTAAAGAACATGAGATTAGCATTTATTCGCTGATATACTTCTTTCATCACATCACTTTTACTAGTTAGTACTCATCGCAGGTACTTGAATTCTCGAACATGTTGTCCATCAACAATAATAGAAGGAAGCAGATCTTGACGGCGCGATACGACATATTTTGTTTTATCAGCATTGACTACCAGCCCAAATTTCCTTGCATGGTGAAGAAAGCGAGAGGTATCAGCACATACTTGTTCCAGAGTGTCACCAAACGCCAGAATAGTGTCTGCTCCCACCATCTCCATTTCTCTGATATGGCAAGTGTCACGGCTTACTGTTTCCAAGGCCAGGTTAAATAGAATTGGCGCCAATGGATCTCCCTGCCTGAAGGATGCCGATAAGCTGATTGAGAGTAGCTAGTCTGTGTGTTATGGGTTACAGAAGAGATTAATTCTGCAGAGTAGGAGAACATGCCATTTCGTAACTTTTAACAAGGTATATTATTGAAAATATAGTATTTATGATTGACAAACCGTTCTCAGAGTTGTTGGGAGTCGTTTCACAGTTTCAATTGCCACTGCGGCACCGGAAAGAATTACTTTTAACCTAAATAAAGCATTATTGATCGAGTTCATTTGAACAAGGTCGGCCATTTTCCATTCACCCCGGACACTACGTCATACCCACGTGACACGTTGCCAACATGAATAATGAAATAATAGACAAAACCATTGGACTGGATAAAGATTATTGATGCGTGATTTCCCCACTGTGCGTGACAAAAACCAGGGGTGTTATATATTAGCTAACGCGGCCTGCGCTATCAATCCACCATCGGTCTGGACGAAAATATTGGTCTAGGCAAAACCAAAGGTCTGCACATGCGATATAGTTCCAAATGCGTGGGGTTGACATTATGGACTCCTTCACAAAGATGGCCGTCAGAGCAGCAATTTCAGCTATATAAGTCGTGCTCCTATTAGGGCGGGATGGAGGGTCTACAGCAGCGGATGAGTGAACATCTATTACTATATCGTCTCCAGATGCCATTACTACAGTTATTTTGACCAATTTCATTACTTACAATGTTTTAAACACATGTTCTCCTACTCTGCAGTGCCACCCAGAAGAGTTAGGATGACATGTTTCGCTCATCGAGCGAGCATCATCAGATCAGAACTTTCAGACGGTCAACACAAAACAATTCCAAATACTGGAATATGTGAAATATCTAAAAATATCTCAAGACTTTATAAAAGCTACTCAAATTCAAACCATTCGTTAATTACTAGATTAATTCTGAATAAAACATCATTCTTTTCTTTTTACTTTCATTTTGATAGCAAATTATGTTCATACCTTGTTTCATCTTCTTGGGGACATTACCAATTGAAATTACTAATCCTGCAAAGGATATGTTGTTTGAGACTTCAGTATTTTGACTGGTTCAAAGCAGCTGTTCATGCCTCCCTGTCCTAAGCTAATCATTTCATCTCTACATAGCTACCACACTCTACATCCGAGGCAATCTGTTTAACATATTCTAACCTTGGTCTACCCCTACAGTTCTTGTCCTCAACCCTTCCTTCCATAACTAAGCTTGCTATTCCTGGGTGTCTTAGTATGTGTCCTACCAACCTCTCTCTTCTCTTCATTAGCAGTCGCCAGAAACATCTCTCCTCTCCCACTCGTCTTAATACCTCTTCGTTTGTAACCCTATCTACCCATCTGATCTTCATCATTCTCCTGTAACACCACATTTCAAACACTTCAATTCTCCTATTTTCTGCTGCTCCAACAGTCCAAGTTTCACTTCCATAGAGCGCCACGCTTCAGACAAAGGCTTTCAAAAATGACTTCCGAACACCTAAATCTATATTCGATGTCAACAGATTCCTTTTTTGTATAAATGCTTTTTATATGCTCTTTGCTTCGTCCATCACAGGTTATTTTGCTTTCTAAGTAACAGGTTTTTCACCTGCCAATTTTATGTCCATAGAGGTTTCTGATTTATTTCAGCTGCATTCCAATATTTTTGTTTAAATTTATTAATTTTCATCATGAATTCTTTCCTCAAGACGGAGTCCATACCATTCAAAGACTCATTCAAATTCTCAGGCGTGTCGGCCATGATGACGATGTCATCAGCAAATCTCAGAGTTGAAATTATTTCTCCTTGAATCTTCACTCCCACTTTAAATTTTTCTCTAATTTCCTTCATTGCTTGTTCAATGTAAAGATTGAAAAGTATGGGTGATAAGTTGCAGCCTTACCTTACACCTTTAACAGTGGGATACGAAATACACCACACTAATTAAAGATTATTAATAATAAAGGAACTGCGCACAAATGTGCATTACATTTTCGAGTAATCCAATAAGGACAGTGTTCTCTTAGAGCATTTATTAAATGGTATCGACCATACTGTTTAGCACATAATATGCACACACACACTGCTCAGAAGGTCCATGAAAGCCACGTCACACGCACAGCTTATGATGGAAGCCGTGTACAGCAAGTCTATTCAGAGCACTCCTCATTTCACAGTTAGGTTCAGTCCAATTTCTTTGAGACAAGGCATCAGTCCCATAGAATTCTAGGTCGAGTTCCACTCGCTTTCTTTGTCTCATCCTTAGGAATTCTTGTTCCTGTCTTGTAGAAGGCAATTGTAATAGAAATCTCAAGTCTTCAATAAGAAAAGTTTCCCTGGCAAGTTCATAAACAAGTCGGGAGTGCGTGTATTTTGATACTCCTAGGGCAGCCTTTAAGTATGGCGCTTTGACTTTTTCAATTGATCTGAGATCGCTCAAGCTTAATTTATCCCAGACTGGAACAAACTTGGCATCAAAGAGTGCTAAGGAGGATTTCAGTGAAAGTCAAGATATGTTTCTAATATCGAAAATAGCTTTAGTGGCCGATGCCACCCGCTGTTTTATGTGAATCCTGAAGGATTGCATAGTAGTTTTCAGAGTCAAGCCTAGATAGGTGAAGCTATTTACAATTTGAAGGGGAGTTTGTTTCAAAGTTATACTGTCGTCCTTGGACACTCGTCCGCCTTTCCTGAAGATCATATATTTCATTTTCTCGACGTTAACCTGCAAATCGTTGGTAGATGCCCATACCTCTAGAGAGCAGACAGCCGATTATTGGTGTGTGAAATAAACCAAGGGTGTATATATGGCTAACACGGCCCAGTGAGCGAATTGTCCAATAAGACATTCCTTAAAAAGGCTGAACTATTTTATAAACACTCTAAATAGAAACAGAAGAGACAATCACCTCCTTTCGGGACTGTGCTTGCCGAAAGGAAGAACTCGTGTTGAGCATCGCCTCGGAAGAGCTGCTTCGCGTCCTCCTCACAAACTGGATGAAAATCGAAGCCTGGTATGACTTCATGAGGCAGTTCACGGTACACAGCATTCAATCCATTTAAGAATGGGGATGACATCTATAGGCCTGCAAGCAAATATTAAAAAAATCTCTCATTTGAACGATGTGACAAACGGAAAATAAGGTAGTATTTTTTCAAATCTTGGACCATAAATAAGGAATATTTTGTAAACCATCCAACATCATTATCTGACACTGTATTAACTTGTCTTATCCTTTAAATTATATTTACGAGAACTACAGTAAGGTATATAAGTGTACTACATGATAATGTTGTTGTTGTTGATTCTTTTAAGGGCATTGTGGTCAGCGCTTAGTTCGAATGGCTTTTTAGTCCACGCGTGGCGAAGACAGTTCCACGGCCTTTAATAGTTGTAGATCTTCCTGTATTCAATAACATACATTCTTATCTAGATTTGGCAACGTCACACAAATAAACATTGCACTGACCTCAGACAGAACATAGGAACAAAGGGGAGGAAAGGTAAAACCAGTTTCGTCCAGTTAACACCCGGGTTCAGTCGACCACAACTGGTGCTAGAGTGAACACGAAACTGCTCCAAGTCCCAGCCAGGAAGGCAACTGGATAAGTATCAGCCTGTATTATTACAGTATAACCATAACTGATTTTTTACAACCATATAATCACCCCAAACAGACAATCTCTGGATTTCTATCACCATTTTAGCATTTCACCTAACATTAGATATACTAGGCTACACCGACAGTTGCTTTACCAATACTGCAACTAAATAATTGTACATACTGTATTGTAAATATTTTTCACCTGTATTCTTAAACATAGATGTTATAGCCTAAGTGTAATGGATCTGATGATGATCGCTTGATGGTCGAAACTGGTCATCCTAGTGTATTTATTAATCTCGTGTAATTTATTTCAGGATCAGGACATAACCCAGCTCTATTTGGGTACATTCGTGTTGACCGACTGAAAAGCACCAAACTTTTGTTTTCTTTTAAGGGCTTTGCGACATTGTGGTCATGTAGCCCCATGTACTTGGGTGTGTGGGGAATTTGCCTGATAACATGTGCTATTGTAATGGCTGTATTTGTAATGCCGGTAAGGTGGCCATGGCCTTAAGTTAGGAACCATCCCAGCCTGGAGTACCCACATAAAACCACTTCCAGGGAGGCTGAGGTGGGAATCAAACCCAGTTCTGCCTCACGAGGATGAGTGTACCCCAGTTCAACCCCCAGACCAGAATTACATTTTTTGGGAAAGCCGGAAATCAAACCAGGGTCTCTGCGGTGACAGCCAAGAATGCTAGCCACTCCGCAACGAGGTGGACTAATACACAAATAACCAGTTTGCTTCTTTTGCTACTTATTTGGTGACAGTGTTTTAGGAATGGGGAATTTTATTCATTTGCAGTTAGATGAACTTGAAATACCTCAATTATATGGACAAGGAAACATAATTCCAACACAGCTATTAGCCTAGTTTCATATAACTTCCAATATCCCTTCCCTGGCCCGGCCTGAAAAGAAAAAAGTACATGGCCATTGGCTGCGTTAATAAAATTATATATAACTTAGGTATACATGTAAATGGGTTACGTTTTGTGAGTACATTTATTTATTTTCACCTGGTCATTATGTTTGTTTACGGTGCATGAATGAAGTTCAAGTATTTTATAGCAACACGTAATGTACTGCAAATATGTGAACCACAATGGTAACTGACATTTGTACAGTATGCATATAAATATTTAGGCCTATATTATGATTGCAGCACAGGCTGGGTATATTACAGTAAGTTTAGCATAAACCTTATAAACCAAGACAGCGACTTTCTCTATTATGCCTAGCCTACACCTATACTTTGTTTAACGACAAGAAGAAATATTTATAATCCTATGTAAACTATAAACTGAAATAATGGCGTATCGACCTCAGGAAACATTATACAGACCAACGGTGTTTTACAAGGAGACCCGATTAGTCCTACCTTATTCAACATCATCATGTCTGACGTCACTGATATATTACAAAAGGATTCAGTGATAATGTACCTCTATGCAGATGACATAGTACTAGGTTCGCATGATAGGAAGGCCCTGCAAGACACTGTAGATAGGTTTCAGGAATGGGTCGCAAATAACCAACTCCAGCTGAATGCCGACAAGACAGTGCAAATGATTTTCAGAAGGGGAGGAACATCATCAGTACAAGACAAAATATACTAGGCCTACAGAGTGGAAGAGCTAAAGATTGTAAATTCCTTCAGGTATCTGGGAATCACTCTACAACCATCAGGTTCATCGTACAAAATTCACATACAGGAGAGGGCAGCAGCTGCCATCAAAGCCATCTACGACATTAAGAATCCGACAAGACTAGCACTAGACACTGCAATAACACTTTTCTATGCAAAGATAATGCCTGTCTTGACCTATGACATCGAGCTCATACGGAACAACCTGACAAATAGAGACCTATTGACCCTCGAATGTGTTGAAGCAAGATACCTGAAGAAAATTTTAGGCATATCAAAATACACTCCATCAAGACTGGCTTATGAGCTTTCAAAAACGTGATTCCTCATAGAAGACTTGAGGTTCCGACGACAGCTGCCAGCGACCAAACAAGAGTCGGTACAGACAAAGCAAGAGATCTCCAGGTGGCATCGGCCAATAAAGCTATTTTCGATATTAGAAACATATCTCGACTTTCACTGAAATCCTCCTTAGCACTCTTTGATGCCAAGATTGTTCAGGTCAGGGATAAATTAAGCTTGAGCGATCTCAGATCAATTGAAAAAGTCAAAGCGCGATACTTAAAGGCTGCTCTAGGAGTATCAAAATACACGCACTCCCGACTTGTTTATGAACTTGCCAGGGAAACTTTTCTTATTGAAGACTTAAGATTTCTATTACAATTGCCTTCTACAAGACAGGAACAAGAATTCCTAAGGATGAGACAAAGAAAGCGAGTGGAACTCGACCTAGAATTCTATGGGACTGATGCCTTGTCTCAAAGAAATTGGACTGAACCTAACTGTGAAATGAGGAGTGCTCTGAATAGACTTGCTGTACACGGCTTCCATCATAAGCTGTGCGTGTGACGTGGCTTTCATGGACCTTCTGAGCAGTGTGTGTGTGCATATTATGTGCTAAACAGTGTGGTCGATACCATTTAATAAATGCTCTAAGAGAACACTGTCCTTATTGGATTACTCGAAAATGTAATGCACATTTGTGCGCAGTTCCTTAATTATTAATAATCTTTGTGGTGTATTTCGTATCCCACATGAGAGAGAGGCTGGAATTCAGAAAGGTGTAAGGCAAGGCTGCAACTTATCACCCATACTTTTCAATCTTTACATTGAACAAGCAATGAAGGAAATTAGAGAAAAATTTAAAGTGGGAGTGAAGATTCAAGGAGAAATAATTTCAACTCTGAGATTTGCTGATGACATCGTCATCATGGCCGACACGCCTGAGAATTTGAATGAGTCTTTGAATGGTATGGACTCCGTCTTGAGGAAAGAATTCATGATGAAAATTAATAAATTTAAACAAAAATATTGGAATGCAGCTGAAATAAATCAGAAACCTCTATGGACATAAAATTGGCAGGTGAAAAACCTGTTACTTAGGAAGCAAAATAACCTGTGATGGACGAAGCAAAGAGGATATAAAAAGTAGGTTGGCTCAGGCAAGGAAAGCATTTATACAAAATAGGAATCTGTTGACATCGAATATAGATTTAGGTATTAGGAAGTCATTTTTGAAAGCCTTTTTCTGGAGCGTGGCACTTTATGGAAGTGAAACTTGGACTGTTGGTGCAGCAGAAAAGAGGAGAATTGAAGCGTTTGAAATGTGGTGTTACAGGAGAATGATGAAGATCAGATGGGTAGATAGGGTTACAAACGAAGAGGTATTAAGATGAGTGGGAGAGGAGTGATGTTTCTGGCGACTGCTAATCAAGAGAAGAGATAGGTTAGGAAGACACATACTAAGACACCCAGGAATAGCAAGCTTAGTTATGGAAGGAAGGGTTGAGGACAAGAACTGTAGGGGTAGACCAAGGTTAGAGTATGTTAAACAGATTGCCTCGGATATAGGGTGTGGTAGCTATGTAGAGATGAAACGATTGGCTTAGGACAGGGAGACTTGGGAGGGCTGCATCAAGCCAGTCAAAAGACTGAAGACTCAAACAACATATTCTTTGCAGTAGTGACCAGGATTAGTAATTTCAATTGGTAATGTCCCCAAGTAGATCCTGCCAATTTAAAGTCCTCCAAATCGATCACGTATGGTGTTTTTGAGGAGAAGACTTTAATCGAGAGGAAAAGAAAGGATATCCCAATAAATGTCGAGCTACCTAACCAAGTATTTCTAGAATCAGGTACTCAGACCGAGGACCAGCCTGATGTTACACCTCAGAGTGATGAAGAAGAGGATTTCTTGGGTTTCGACGACCTTTTCCCAGGGGGTATATCACAGCTGATGAATAAGTGGTGTTGTAAGGGTAGACTCGACATTTCTTTCTATTGACTGAACTCGAGGGTGCCGACTGCATGGCCAGCAGTAAATTTTGCCTGCTGTTCCTAAGGTTGCAGGATTGAATCCCAGTGCAGTTAATTAATATTTGAGAGTGCCTAAATGTAAAATACCCATGTTGGTAGCTTTACTGGCTGAATTTCCGGGGTTTTTTATCTCTTAAAAAAAAGGATAAGTGACTTAACACCCATAACATTATTATGATTATTACAACTCCACGGGAGAACGTCCAAGAAAGAAGTGCCGTAATCTTAGCGTTTTTGCTTGGATGTAACCCTTAAATACACGTGTTTCATAATATTCTGTGGAAAGGAAGTGCCATATTCTAAAATTTGTCGGTCTTTGCATTTTTGCTTGAACGTCCCCCATTTACCGTAGCTTAAGGGAATAATAGTAATAATTAATGAGTACAATAATAGTAATTGGTCCCTGTATCAGTTAGGTTAGGTTCTCATTTTGAAATTATTAACAATGTTTTGCGGCAATGACATAAAAAAAATGAACTCACTGCTAGGAAAAAAAACTTAAATTATAACGACTGATCCTATCACAATATCACACACATATCACATAATTTCGTATTTCGTGCCCACACCTGTCAAGAACCAAAGATAAAAACCTCTTCTTTGCTCTTCTTCTTCCTCTCCTAGTTTCGTTCTTCTTCTTGTAAGGGGGTTTTGTGGGCAGAGCGAATAGCTTTTTACCCAATAACTAGGTTCGGTGCGTAATTAAGGTTTGATGGACCATCGACGAATTAAAGAAATGGGGTTAACAAAAAACGAAAAAGGAAAATGAAACCCAGGAGACGGAGGAACTATTCTTCAGGTCAATTAGTTTCGTTGATTGGCACAGAAAAAAACTTCACCCAACAGCTTCTGTAAATTCTTCATCTGCTTTATATCAATTTTTTGAGTACATCAAATATCTTTACCCATTCAATAACACTTCCTAACAAAAGAAATGTTGGGAGCTCTCGCAGTAAAGAGGCGCGGTTCCATTTCATAAAAAAGGAGGTAGCGCGCAGTTCGCTACTCCTGTGGGGCACCAAGGGCCCACTGATGAGCCAGCTTGGTGTCGTAGGCGAAACCCCACACAAGACACGGCACAAACCTAGAAAAAATTCTGAGTTTCAATGACAGTATATGTAAGGTTTGAACGAATTATAGTAATAAGACCACCACATTGTGGGCCATCTAGTCTTTCCACCTGATAAATTGTTATAAAAGAAACGATATGTAGTGGACATCCACGATCCTTAGATGAGGATTATATAAGGAATGATTTCCTGTATTAATTGCACCGGTATCAATGAATATTTCTTATTAAGAATACTACGACAATTCCATTGCAAAATTATAATGATAAAAGTCGGGGGTTAGGTAAGGGGTCTGCCGGGGTGTGAGTTAATATAGGGGGGGGGGGGGATTGATGCTGAACCAGAAGGGCAATTTTATCCTGGTACTGCCCCCGTAAATTGAATTATTCTGGGACAAAATGAGAGTATTTCCGTCCCCATGATAAAATTTAACCAGCAAATATAAATTCTGGAAGTGTGACACAGGAGGGTCGTGTTACAAATTCGAGGCCGTGGGAGAGCCCGATCACGTGACATATTGCACAATAGACGCTTCTTGAAGGCTGAAATTGGCATAGCAACAGCGAGTTTGGAAATCTATATACGAGGTACGTCCAGAAAGTAAGTTCCGTTTGGTAATAACATTAAATTGTGTACAGATACAGAAAAAATATTTATTGCACAAAATTCTACAACCCTTAAACCACTTTTCCACATAACTACCGAAATGTTGCAGGCATTTGTCGTAGCGTGGCACGAGTTTTTATATACCTTCTTCATAGACGTGTGCCGCCTGTGTCTTCAACTAGTTGTACGTTCCGCTGCAGCACAGTTCCGCATATGCGCCATTTGGAGAGCGCTGTCAGCCACGTACGCGTTGTTGTGCATGTTTACTCGTACAATGTCGGTGTTGATTGAAAATCCCGCCGCTTGTGAAATCAGATCTGTGATTCGTTTTCTGAATGCTAGGAAAGTGAAACCAATTGAAATTTATCGGCAAATTTGCGAAGTGTATGGACAAAATGCTATGAGTGATTCAATGGTGAGAAGATGGGTCCGACAGTTCAATGAAGGACGTAGTGAAGTGCACGATGAAGAACGAAGTGGGCGTCCATCTTTGGTTACAGAAGAACTGGTTCACGCGATTGATGACAAGATCCGGGAAAACCGCAGGTTTACAATTAGTGCTCTCGCTATGGAATTTCCCAAAATCTCACGATCACTAATTCATGAAATTGTTACCAAAAAACTGAACTTTCGTAAACTTTACCGACGTTGGGTACCAAAGATTCTTACGGAGCAACACAAAACAAAACGGATGGGTAGTGCACTTCAGTTTTTGACCCGTTACAATGAAGGCGGCGAAGAATTTCTGACACAGATAGTCACAGGAGATGAAACTTGGGTTTCTTACGACACCCCTGAAAATAAGCGGCAGTCAATGGAATGGAGGCACACTTCATCCCCAGCAAAAGTTAAGCCAAAACAAATCTTGACACCTCGGAAAATGATGTGCACAGTGTTCTGGGACTGGAAAGGCATCTTACTCATTGATTTCTTACCGCGTGGTCAAACAATCAACGCAGATGCTTACTGCGAGACACTTAGGAAATTGCGCTGCGCAATACAGAATAAGCGCCGAGGGTTGCTGTCAAAAAGTGTTGTTTCTCTTCACGACAACGCACGACCACACATTGCAAATGTGACGAAAAACCTCCTACAGGGATTTGGCTGGGACCTGTTTGACCACCCTCCGTACAGCCCTGACCTCGCTCCTAGCGACTTTCATCTGTTCACACATCTCAAGTCTTTCCTTGGCGGTCAACACTTCAACAATGACGATGAGCTGAAAGAAGATGTTTCCAACTGGTTGAAGACACAGGCGGCAAACTTCTATGAAGAAGGTATCCAAAAACTTGTGCCACGTTATGACAAATGCCTGCAGAAGTTCGGCAGTTATGTGGAAAAGTAGTTTAAGAGGTGTAGAATGTTGTGCAATAAATATTTTTTCTGTATCTGTACAGAATTTAATTTTATTACCAAACGGAACTTACTTTCTGGACGTGCCTCGTATATAAAAGAAAGTCGTGTTAGTTACAGTATTTATAAATCAAGAACGGCTGAACCGATTTGGCTGAAAATTGGTGTGGAGGTAGCTTAGAACCAGGAGACGGACATAGGATACTTTTTTTTTATCCCGTGAGGTGACATAAAACGTCAAAGAGAATACAAGTCACTATAACACGTAACGCAAATGACAACTAAAGGTCTACGCACACCGGCGCGGGATGCGGGAACGGGAGCGGGAGCGGGATTGACACGATACCCGCGGTCGTTGCGAAATCGTGTTTGTCATCTGACCAGCGCGGGAAACAGATCCGAAATGGATTCGTCTGATGAAGAAGTGCTTCTGCTTTTAGCTGTTGCTGAAGATGATAATGATCGCAGGTTCGTAGTATTATTAATCCTCTTGCTATTAATGCATCATAACATCATTCATAACACTTACAATAAACATAATTGGGACCAGTGGCGTAGCCAGAATATAACTTCGGTGGTAGGGGGGGGGGGATATCTTACGGGGTTCCTACAAGCACTCCCTCACAGTTGTTTTACTTAAACTGATAAAATTGTTTTTCCAGACCTGTTAAATGCCATAACCCTAGCATTACATGTATTCTGCTGAATTCAATAGAAATAAAGCAGCGTTCTTAAAAATTTTCAAAAATCATAAACATCTTGATATCAAACATCCCCCCCCCCCCACCTCTGGCTACATAGTTGGAACCGGAAGTATACTGTATGCAACGAATGGACTAAAAGCTTACAATTTTAACTGCAGGAAGAAAAAAAAGAAATGGGTGCATGACATCAATCTTCAGCGTCATTCTTTTGGAGAATACCATACGTTAATGGAACAGCTAAGAAGAGACGAAAGAAGATTTTATATTTATTTTCGAATGACTACAGACAAGTTTGACGAAATTTTAAATTTGATTGAATACAACATAAGGAAAATGGATACCAATAATCGGGAAGCCATCTCACCAGAAGAACGTCTTGCTATTGCTATCAGGTAAATAATTCTATTTTTTAATTTTATTATTGTTTATATTTCACTCTGGAGTTGTTCTTTACAAAGGTGTGAATGTGGAAAACAGAGATTTTGCTGTGATGTTTTCACATGCTGTATTTTGTGACGGTGACGGTGGATGAGGGATGTTGGCTTCTTCCCAGGTATTCAGCATTATTGGGCTCGGGGAGAGGGTGATTGTTGATACAGGACTCCGAAAACTCCGGAAACTCGATGCCACAGATGAAGATGCTGAAGCTGTTGCTTGATATTCTTGTGCAGCTGCTTCTTCTTCTGCTTGTTCAGTTTCCTGTTCCATGAAAATCTGGGCTATTTTCATTTTTGTTATCGCCTGCCTTTGTGGTGTGAATGTTTGTAGAGTCTTTGCATAACTGAGAAAAAGCAGTTCGTTAGCATTCATGTCTGGGGTTCTACGTTTATTATCCAGGTACTGAAGAACTTTATCCACATTAGAAGTTTCATCGCATACCGGTAGTTTCCTTTTTCTTGACCTTCGTTCAATTGTACGGATGGATTCATTACTTGAAGGTAACTGACTGCTTTCAAAAGCCTTTTCTGTACTCTCGTCTTCATTAGCAGTCACTGCGCCCAATTCTTCATTGCAGTCTAGATCACATTCTGCGTCTCTTTCCTGACATATTTGTAAAGTTTCCAGGTTTGTGTCTGTTTTGGCGTAAGCAAGAAAAGGCTTCAAAAAGTCCATATATTTTGCCCACTGCCATTTTTTGTAGTTTTTCTTTGCACTCGTGCCTGTTGTACATTTAGAGGTTTTCAGAAATTTAAAGTAGGTATCCCTAAGATTTCTCCATTTTTTCTTCAATTGATCTCCTGGAAATAGAGATTGAATATGCTATAGCTATATGCTATATTATAACCAAGTATAGGCTACAGTAGGGTGAACTTTGGTAATTGCCTGATAATATTAAAAAGTCCATGAAATACTGTATATATTAACATTTGCAAGCTCTACTTCTAGGAGTACTAATGATTTCGTGATGCAATTTTTAAAAAACTATCGCGAAATTATTACCCAGGTTTATCTGATATAACTTACTGCATGTTTATGTATGTGTTCTGTTCTATTTTCAGATTTTTGGCTACTGGGGATTCGTACACGACAATTGGTCACAGTTTTCGTGTTGGATTCACAACTGTTGGAGCTATCGTGAGAGAGGTTTGCCAAGCTATCTGCGATACAATGCAAGTCATATATATGCCGGAACCATCTACCGCAACATGGAATGAATCAGCTGACGGTTTTAACAAAATGTGGCAATTTCCGAACTGCATTGGCAGTATCGATGGGAAGCACGTCACTATCAAGTGCCCCAATAAAAGTGGATCCAACTACTTTTGTTATTTGCATAAGTTTTCTATCGTGTTGTTGACAATTGTTGGGCCAGATTACAAGTTCCTGTGTGCGGATATCGGTGGGTATGGAAAAAACAGTGACGGTGGTATTCTTCAGCATTCGTTAATGGGACAGCGACTAGAAGCCGGTACTCTCGGTGTCCCTTCAGAGAAAAACCTTCCTGGACAGAACGAGCCTGCACCTCACGTCATAATCGGTGACGAAGCTTTTCCTTTGAAAAGTTATTTAATGAAGCCATTTCCATACAGGCAATCAAGAGGTGACAGGCGCAAAGAAACCTACAATTATCGACTCTGCAGAGCGCGAAGGGTCGTGGAAAATGCTTTTGGCATATTGGCACAGAAATGGAGAATATACTACAGGCCTATAGAAGTTAATACGGACACTGCTAAACTTATCATTAGGACAACGTGCATTCTCCATAACTTTCTAAGAGGAAATACAGACTATTTCGAACATTTAGATCCACCGGAACCAAACCTAGGAGCTTTTGGGAATGCTATCATTGATGCACGACGGGCGCCTACAGCTGCTTTCGCTGATCGAGAAAAATTTGTGGAGTTCTTCAGCACGCATCCTCTTACAACGCAATAGGCAAAGATTAATAATCCCTGTGTTGTGTAACGTATGATGTAATGTAGAACGATTGTGCAGTTTATATTTAGGGTAGTTCAGTTAGGTTTTCTTTGTTAATAACCACGTGAGACGTGTATACAGAAACAAATAGTGATATTATTTAAAATTATATGCTTACCAGGCACTTGCAGTTCCTGTCCTATTTCATCCCAGAGCTTACCTTTCTTCCTTATATTTCTATAATCTGCGTTACTCATGTCATATAAGATAGGATGTTTCCTGACACACTCTATTAGCAGTTCCGTCGCCATTGCTAAAACGAATGCGGGACGCGAGAAAACGCTGCAAGCTGCGTACTCCTGTAGTAACGCAGCAATCCCGCCATCTGTGCGGGATTGTGACGCAGCTGTCTGAGTGGATGCATATCCCGCCATGTGCGCTTAAGTTCGCGACAGTCCCGCTCCCGCTCCCGTTCCCGCATCCCGCACCGGTGTGCGTAGACCTCACGGCAAGTCATTTCCAGGCAACAGTAGCTCTTGACGAGACACGGCCGACTGGATGCGAGCAGCGCTCTCCACTTCCGGTATAGAAAATGAGGCTCTTGACATGAAATCCGGTTTGTTACTCAACGTAATTTGTATTCTCTTTGAATCATCATTAACAATGCCGCGACAAAGACGATCGAATCTTTCCCGACAAAGCCATAATGCAAGACGGATACGAAACATTGCGAATGAAAGGACTGAAGAAGAACAAGAAATTGCCCGTGAAGAGCGCCGCGTTATTATGGCTCGACTTCGTGCTTCTCAATCACAAAAGTAAAGTGAGACAGCCCGTGAAACGGCTCGGTTGGCAATGGGAAATCGCCAAGCGAACAACAGAGATCAAGAAGTAGATAATTTTCGACGCACAAGAAGAGGTTTATCAAGTGCTGATTTGAATCGATCAGCGTTTCTATAAGATTGCAGCACTGATTACTGCCTGCATCCTAGTGTTTGCATTGGGCCAAAGGACGTTGTTTACGAGTATTGTGGTGCATTGAAGTTTTCCGGAGAAACGCCCGGATTGTGCTGCCTTAGTGGGAAAGTGGAATTGCCATTATTGACTCCGCCACCTGAGCCATTGCATTCATTGCTTTGTGGCGAAACACCCGAATCACGTAATTTTCTTGCAAACACTCAAAAATACAATGGTTGTTTCCAAATGACCTCATTTGGGGCAGACATTATCGAAGAACGAGGATTTAATCCGACATTGAAGGTATTTATTTATTTATTTATTTTTGTACTTACACACAATAGAGTTGAAGAATAACTTACTATACCTATTTGCTAATTCTAGAAAAAGTTTTTATAAATCAGTAAAACTGTCTTTGCTTTTTATTTTGTAGATACATGGACAGATTCACCATCGAATTGGTTCATTGCAACCTCTCGAAGATGCACAGCATAAATTTTTACAAATATACTTCATGGGCAACATGGAAGAACAACTTGATCAACGTCAAGAGATCAATGCAGCAATGAAAAGAGCAATTCTTCAAGATTTGCAGCAACTACTTCATGAACATCATGCGTTGGTCAGGCTGTTCAAGAGTGCTTTGGAGCGCATGCCAAATGATGACTACAAAGTCGTGATCAGAGCAGATAAACGACCATCTGGAACACACGAACGTACATTTAACGCTCAAACAATAGATGAATTTGCCATCCTGATTGCTGGTGAACACTTGGAAACATGCGATATTGTGCATTTACGTCGCGATAATGGGCAAATGAAACAAATATCTGAAACACATCGTTCATATGACACGTTGTAATACCCGCTGATGTTTTGGCAAGGAGAAGATGGATATTATTTTAATATCAAAATGATAAATCCATTGAATGGTGAGTATCAATAGTTCAACATGACGTACATTTTACATTGTTTGGTTTTGGTTTACAATAAAAACCGATTACACTGCTTATTGCCAGGAAAAGATAAGGGGTTGTTTGTATAGATAAAATTGGACAAATGACTGGCAACCGATTTAAAATCATTTATCTTCACCCCTTTATAATTATGCTAAAAATTTACATACGAAATACTAAATCCACTGTTTTAATTTCAGGTGAAGAGACTACAAAGAAAGTTAGCTCGATGAATTATTACGCATATCGTTTGATGATTCGTCAAAATGCTGACAACTATTTGCTGCGGTTTCGTCGATTGTTTCAGCAGTATTGCGTCGACATGAACGTCAAAATAGAAACGGAGCGTTTAACTTTCATTAGGTTGAACCAAGCCAAACTGCGTTCTGAGGAGTATAACCATTTACGTGAGGCAATTCGTACTGAATGAAATGCAGCTAATATTGGTCGATTAACTATTCTGCCGGCGACGTACATAGGTAGTCCACGTCATATGCATGAATATGCGCAAGATGCAATGACATATGTTCGTCATTACGTCTATTACTTTTAACTGTAATCCAAAATGGATAGAAATTGTTCAATTGCTGCTTTCCGGACAGTCACCAAATGATCAACACGACATCACAGCACGTGTATTCAGGCAAGAAATGCGGTCCCTGATGAACTAGATTGTTAAACAACGCGTCTTTGGAGATCCTCGATGCTGGATGTATTCAATCGAATGGTGTTGTAATTCTTATGCTCCGAGCAGGGATGAATGATCAAGTCATTGTTAATATGTATGATGTCCTTTTATTTATCAAAAATTAAACAGCAAGTATCATCAAAGGCGCCTTTTGACTCTACAGCATAACACATGTTTATGAGTTATCAAAAACTTCCCTACATTCAATATAGATACAATTTTGATGGCTGATGGCTTCAGATTTCACAGACACTATCTTACACATACATTCCACCATACATACATCTTCTTCTGGTTTAAAACAATTGCCAACTTACTTATAAAAGTAAAATACATGTTTGATCACATTGTTGCCAACTTAGATTTACAGTAGAGGTTATAGTCAGTTGTAAACATAATTAAATTTCAACACTCCTCCTTAATTATTTTACAACGAAGCGATTCAAACAATTTTCTATTGAGGGGTTTGGTCAGGATATCAGCAAGTTGCTTGGAGTTCTCGACATGTTTGAGAGCAACAGTTTTGCCCACGTGTTCCTGTATGAATTTGCGTGGAATCTCTATATGTTTCTTTCCTTTTGTAGTCTTCCCCTCGTGTGCATTGTGCAGCATGTGAATTGCTGACTGGTTGTCAAAAAACAGCGTGACTGGTTTGTCTGACTTCAAAATTTCGAGTTCCAGTCCAATTCTCTTGATCCAGCTGATGTAATCTATCGATGAGATAGCTGCTCGGTATTCTGCTTCTGCTGTTGAAGTAGCAACGAGTCGCTGCTTCTGTGTGTACCAAAGGATTGGTCCTCCTCTCAACAGTAGAACACCACTTGTTGAGCGCCCTGTTACGGTGTCCCCACCGTAATTTGAATCTGTATATGCCACAAGTTTGTCGTCTCCATTGAAGAAAATTCCATAGTCTGGGGTTCCCTTCAAATAGTGAAATACCTTCTTCACCATTTTCCAGTTGCTCTGCATGGCTTTGCCGTTGAAGCGGCTCAAGTAGTTCACTGCGTAGCAGATATCCGGTCGGGATATTGTAGCCAGGTAGAGTAGACTTCCCACTGCTTCTTGATATGGAGTTGTAGGTGGTGCTGGTCTGTCGTTGATTCGATCTTCTTCGTTTGCCACCATTCCTTTCTCCATGGGTGTTGAACTTGGGTTGCAAGTGTCGAACCGAAAACGATTGATGATCTTTCTGGTGTATCCAGGCTGGTTCACAAAAATTCCTTCATTCTCTATTCTGACTTCCATGCCTAGGTACGTGAATTGCTTCTGATCTGATCGTTGGTAAGTGATTTCAAATTCCCGATTTATGACATCCAATATTTCAAAGATTTCTTTTTCATTATATCCAGCGATGAGCCCATCGTCGACGAAAAGAGCCATCATCAAAGTTCTCTTCTCGTTATAGTAAATGCAGCGGGTCATCGTCGGTGTTCACTAGTCCAAGTTTCTTCTCAAGAAAATCTGACATTTTCTCATTCCACTTTCTTGGTGCTTGCTTTAGTCCATATATGCTTTTCATTAGTTTGCAGACTCTGCCAGTACCATCTTCAAATCCTTCAGGTTGATACATGTACAAGTTCTCCTCCAAGCCTCCGTGCTAGAAGGCTGTCTTCACATCAAAGGGAACAAGTTTCATCCTCTCAGTAGCTGCATGACTGAGAATCAGTCTAATTGAAGCATGGTTCACTACTGGACTAAATGTTTCTGAATAGTCAACTCCTTCTTCCTGCTCAAAGCCACGTGCTTTCATTCTCCCATCAGGCTTCTCTCGCATCACCCAGCGGCAGGTCAGGGGTAGAACTGCTTCCGGACATTTCACTAATTTCCAAGTTTCCACCTTCTGTAAGGATTCAAATTCTTCTGTCATGGCTTTCAGCCACTTGGCATCTTTCAACGCTTTGGAAATATAGATATCCTGGATTTCTCCTATCATGGCTAAGTTGGCACTCTTTCCTCCCCGGAGGTAGCCCATGACATAGTCTGATTGCTGTCTTCATACTCATCTTCTTCAATCAACTCGTTCTCGTTCATGGCCATTTCAACATCTGTCAGGTTTCGCTCATCTTTTTCTCCTTCATTAAACGCGACGTTGTCTGAACTTACAACATCACGTTCTTCAGGCAGATAGACTCTGTAGGATGGAGAGTCAATGTCGTATCCAACAAATATACCTTTCCTAGACTTCTAGTCAAGCTTGCTTCTCTTGTGGTTGGGAGTCAAAACGTAGCAGTTGCATCCGAAGGTTTTCAGTTTGTTCATGTTGACCTGTCGTCCAAACGATAGGTTGGCTGGACTCTTTCATTTCACTGAACTTGTGCCAGTCTGGTTGATCGTGAACACAGAATAGTTCACTGCTTCTGCCCACAAATTGTCCTTCAGGTTTCGTGCATGAATTGCTGTCCTTGCTGACTCCACAATTGTTCTCATTTCACGTTCCACTCTTCCGTTCTGTTCTGGGGTGTAAGCTGTTGAAAAAGTGTGAAAGACACTCAGCTCCTCCAGCAGCTTAAGTGCGTTGATATTCTTGATCTCGGTTCCATTATCTGATCTTAGAATTTTCACCTTTCTTCCGAATAGGTTTTCCAACAGCTTCATGAAAACATCCAGTTTGGCTGCGGCTTCGTCCTTCGTCTTCAAGAAGTATACTGTTCGGAAATGTGAAAAATCATCCTTGAAAAGCAAGAAATATTTTGCTCTTCCTAGCGATGGTGTCGCCATCTCTCCAATATCTACATGGACCAGATCCAATGGTTGGGTAGCAACCTTCTCGTTCAGTGGGTGAGACACCTGATGTTGTTTACCGTAGGTGCATCCTTCGCAGACTCTCTCGTTCCAATCATCAACATATGGAATGCCATTCCTGTCCAAAGCATCCTTCACGTACTTCCTGTTTTGGTGTACGGGCCTCTCGTGCCAGGTTACGATCGAGGTGGCTACCATACAGGCTTCCGACTTCTCCTGGCGTAGCATCATTCTGTACAGGTCACCTTCTCTGACTGCCATGGCCACAATTTTACGATGATCAGACGTTTCAAATATTGACTTATCTTTGTTTGCAGTTTGGACATAACCTCTGTCGAGTATCTGACTGACAGATATCAAATTGTAGTTGAGCTTAGGCACATAAAGCATATCAGGATGACCTTGTACCATTCTGTTCCGTTGAACGCCTCAAGTTGAACGTTGCCGATGCCAACACCCTCTAGTACAGTCGCATCTCCGATGACAATAGGAGATGGAGTTTCCAATTCAATCAATTTGACGAACCAGTTCCTGTGTGATGTCATATGTTGTGTAGCTCCACAGTCCTGGTACCAGTGATTTCGAGTGTTACATTTCGAATTTAGACTGTTCAGCTCTGCAGTTGACAGTCCCACTGACGCTAGTGCGCGGTATGGGCGATTCGTGCTCTTCTGTTCACTCCGTTCTGACCTTTCATTTCCATTTTTGTTGTCATCCTTCTTAGTACAGTCTCTTTCGAAGTGACCTTTCTGTCCACACACATGGCAAGGGTAGTTTTCTTTACATTAGGCAAGATATTTGGCACAGGGTTTGTTTCTGCAGTGTTTCTTCACATGTCCTTTCTGTCCACACTTAAAGCAGCTGACTGGCGCGCTTCCACCTTGTCTGTTGCTATTGTTGTGAGTAGACTGATTTCCAGTTTTCTTCTCCTTTGCGATGAGTGCGTTGACTGCAGTTGCTCCACTTTCCTTTTTACCTTCATTGAGTCGATCCTCTTCCAGCCTCAATCTTTCGATGAGTGTTTCAAGAATTTTGTCGGCTCCTGTCACATTGTCCCAGGCTGTTCTGAAATGGTGCAGCTTAGGTGGTAGCATACTCAGCATTCGTGCCATGATAAAACTGTCTTTCACCCTGTCGTCATCTGATGACAGGTCTTCGGCTATCTGTTGAATCTCCAAGCAATTCTCAACAGCTGATTTTTGGCTGTCAAAAACATAACCAAAAAAATCCTTTGCAAACCCTCAACAGTAATATCAGACTTTTTACTTAAACATTTTCTAGCTTATCTAACATTTGTTTTGCAGCTTGGCATTTGACTAGCTTTTTCGCTATATTACTACTGACATTTAAACCTATAAGCGCTTGAGCTTCTACATCTTTCTTTATCCAATTACGTATAGGATCGGAGTTTGTACCTGATGGTTTGACAGTCAAACCAGTTGCATTATCAAAACATTCTTTTGTTCTCATAGTTAAATTAATTTTGAAACGCCAAGAATCATAATTGACATTTCCATGCAAATCTTCTGTCAAAGTTTCTAAATGAACCTTTACTGTATCCATGACTTGACTTAAAAAGCAAAATTAAGTTTCAAAAATATGACAAATTTACAAACGTTTGATTTCACAAGATTTTACTATCTATTTTCAAATAGTTTTATCAATTTACTCTGACTCATGTAGAGGCTACTTGACTGACATTTTGAGGTTAGATTGACTTAGCTGACGTTTCTTGGGCTGACGATGTGGTTGACGTCCTCTTCGACGGGGCTGACTTTGTCTGCGATGACTGACGTGGACTTTCTCGGCTGGCTGGACTGGCCTGACGACTTCTGACTTGGTCGACGACGACTGACTCGGCTGACTTTTTCTCGACGTCCAAATTGTATCCCGTAATGCTCGGCGTGTCTGACGTATGAGCGGTATCTGGGCCGATAACCTGTTGTTACATTTCTTATGCTCCAAGCAGGGATGAATGATCAAGTCATTGTCAATATGTATGACGTCCATTTATTTATCAAAAATTAAACAGCAAGTATCATCAAAAGGCGCCTTTTGACTCTACAGCATAACACATGTTTATGAGTATTCAAAAACTTCCCTACATTCAATATAGATACAATTTTGATGGCTGATGGCTTCAGATTTCACAGACACTATCTTACACATACATTCCGCCATTAGCTGTACATCTTCTTCTGGTTTAAAACAATTGCCAACTTATAAAAGTAAAATACATTTTTGATCACATTGTTGCCAACTTAGATTTACAGTAGAAGTTATAGTCTGTTGTAAACATAATTAAATTTCAACAAATTGCAAAAACGAGGCCTGCCGCACGCATACATTCTTATTTGGTTAGTGGAAAGAATTCAACTAGACCAAATAGATGATATGTGCCGAGATTTCCGATCACGAAGCCGATCCAGACCTACATGATGTTGTAATTACAAATACGATTCATGGACCGTGTGGCGCCATCAATCCCCAATCACCTTACACGGTCGACGGAAAGTGTTCCAAACGATATCCACGGAAATTAACGGCGGAGACCGTCACTGGCAACGATGGTTATCCACTGTATCGGAGTCGATCACCCGATGATAACGGTCGAACTATCACAACAAAAGTGAAAATAATGGATTTCGTTGTCGAGAACAGTTGGATTGTTCCATATTCGCCACTTATTTCCAAAACGTTCAAGACACATTGCAACGTTGAGTATTGAAATTCAGTAAAGTCCATAAAATACATTTGCAAATATGTCACGAAAGGCAGCGATATGGTGGTTTTTGGCATCCAATCCTCCAATACCAACGATGAAATTGCGCGCTATCAAGTTGGTCGTTATGTGAACTGTAATGAAGCGATTTGGCGTATATTCACATTCCCTATTCTCGAACGTCATCCTACTGTTGAGCATTTGGCGGTTCATCTGGAGAATGGTCAACGAGTATATTTCGCGGCATCGAATGTTGTTCAACGTGCTGAACCACCTCCAGCGACAACATTGACAAGTTTCTTTGTGACCTGCCAAAGCGATCCGTTTGAACGAACATTGCTTTACTCGGAGATGTCACGTTATTACACTTGGGATGCTTCATCGAAGAATTTTCAATGACGGAAGCAAGGCGATGTGGTTCCTGGTTATCCGGAAGTGCGTTCTACTGATGCTCTTGGTCGTATGTATACAGTTAATCAAAAGCATAATGAATGCTTCTATTTGCGGTTGTTTCTGGCAAATGTGCGTGAGCCAACGTCATTTGAGAAAGTACGGACTCTTAATGGTATAATATTCCCAACATATCGTGCTGCATGTGAAGAACTCAATTTACTAGAACACGATACCCATTGGGATACGACAATCGTTGAAGCCATTATCTCTGCATCTCCAAGTCAGATACGCACATTATTTGCTATCATCAATTCGACATGCTTTCCATCGAACCCATCTAACCTGTGCAAAAATACAAGGAAAATATGTCAGAAGATATTTTACATCAAATTCGTGTCAGTTCCAGAAATCACGATCTTGAGATGAATGAGGAGATACATAATCGGGCTTTACTCTTGATCGAAGACATGTGTTACCTCATGTGCGGTAGTTTATTAGTCACGTTAGGAATGCCAGCGCCAAATCATGAAATGAATGACGCATTTAATCAAGAATTGGAACGGGAACGTGAATATGATCACCAGGAATTAGATTTAGTAGTTCAAACGAATGTGCCGCTGTTGAATCCCCAACAAAAGGAAGTTTATGATACATTAATGAAGGCAATTGATGATAGAAATGGTGGTTTATATTCCCTGGATGCCCCTGGTGGAACTGGTAAAATATTCCTAATGTCAGTAGTTTTAGCCACTGTTCGTGAATCCGCTCCAAAACACTGATCGAAGCTTGAATTGGCAAAAATCACAATACTTGACCATATGAACACAACCAATGAAGAAGCCTTATGCTTAACAGGTCGATAAGTCAAATCAAAAGCCTGCATACAAACTAGACGAGCGTGGAAGGAACTACTTCATATAGCAATGAGGATAGCTCAATGCATAACTTCAGGTTAAATCAAGGTATCAATTTTGATAAGATTGTCTTATAAGAAGCTGAAGTTTCTTCACATAGCGCCATAGATTCGATGATTTGGGGCAAGCGTTTATTTCGTCGGCAGCCGTTGATCTTGGAATTACTGGCAGTGTTTGGCGGAAATCGCCAGACAGTCAAATCATTGCTCCTCCAAAACATCTGGAGTCATTGCGTAGGTCTTTCAATGTTCGGTTAAGTGCTTCTAATGCACGTTTATGCGCCATTGTGCATTCGTCTCAGATGATGATTTTCGATGCTGATAAAACTTTGGCCATTGATGATTTTTTGTGTGCAATATTACATGTTGGTTCTTCAATAGGTTGAAGATTTAACGGCAATTTTCATGCTGAATGAGTCGTACGACATCCTTCTAACAATGCAGCTGCTATTCCAGAAGAAGCAACTGCAACCGCAATGTTGGATTTCGCACGTGCTGATGAAGGGGATAAAAGCTATTAATCCCTGAAACATGTACCAGGAGCAAGTGTAATTAGGGGGCGTGGTGGCTCAGTGGTCTAGCTCTCTGCCTCTCACCAAGGCGGTCCGGGTTCGATTCCAGGTCATTGCATGTGAGATTTTCGAAGTGAAATGCCATGTCCTGTGGTTCGGATTCCACGTAAAAAGGAGGTCCCGTGGCTCATGATCTCGAGATTAACGGTCACGTTAAACTGCAAGCTTCCTTTTTTTCAAGTGTAATTATAATTTATTTTCGTTTATGTATTGACTAAGGCGGATATACAATTTGTTGTTAAAACTATTTAGTCCGTCAATACGGAAACATCATGGAAACTAGTTTAAATAATAGAACCCGTACCTATTGCCAGACAAGTTCATTACCCCCCTCTATCGTACGTTCCACTTGGTGTTCGGCGACAGCTATGGTTTCAGCATGATGTTGCACCGCCACACTTTGGAATGACTGTGCGTAACTGTTTAAATGAAGCGTGTTCAGGGAAATGGATTGGTCGTGGATGTCCAATGTTCTGGCCGCCACGTTCCACGGACCTTAATCCACTAGATTTTTATTTGTGGGGACACTTAAAGGAACAAGTTTATAGTACTCCACCCATGGATGTACAAGATCTAATAGCTCGCGTGCATGCTGCATCGGTAATGGTGGATGCAGGTGTGTAGCATAGGGCCCGGCAAAGTATGCTCCAACGAGTGGCGAAGTGTTTGCAAATGCAAGGAGGTCGCTTTGAATATCTGCTGTGAAGTGAAGGCGTTGCTCGTAAGTGTACGTACCGGCTCTGTGAAGATAAGACTGGACATCAAACGTACACTATGGAATTATGGTGCGTAGCATAATGGGCTATCTAGTGTAGGCTACCTACAATATTGTGCTTCTTTGTACCGCTTTGGATAGAGACGATGTTACTGTATCCACTATTATGTTCTATTGGTTTTATTTGCGTCATGGACGAAACAAGGGGTCGTTTAACTCTGTAAGAAGTTCATTCTATGCTTGAATGATTAAATACAGGTAACTGTAACGGTAAGACATAGTGTATTGCATAGTGAAGGTGTACATTGGATGCAATTTATTACATTACCTGAAGAAAACAAATGGCACGAACGCGACTCGAACATCGGCGCGTCCGCACAACCGGCATTTATGGCATTACCTCGTCTCACTGAGCTAATGAGACAGCTCCGGCAGAGTGCCGAGTCCCTGCGATCAGTTTTTGGCCACGCTGCATGCAGTTACAGCGTTGCCAGAGGCCTCGTTTCTTAACACGCATTTCTGTTAAACCTATTGGCAGGACTAGGTTTTGCAAGATAAATTTTGTCGTGAATTTCGTCGAGGAACCGCATGCCGACCTCAAAGTGCGGCATTTTACGTTCACCCTGTACAACACAGAGATACCTCGGAACATAAAACAACTGAAGTCAGTTTAGGCGTATGTAATTATTTTAGACGTTTTGTTCCTGTGCATTCATCGTTGGTAGAGCCATTTAAGGATTTATTGAAAGGTAAGTTGCAGTGGAAGTGGACCGCAGTTCATGACATTGCTTTTGAGAGGTTGAAGAATGGTTTTGTAGGAGCTGTTATGTTGAGATACCCTAGGTTCAATTGTAAGTTTGTTCTGATGACTGATGCTTCGGCGACTGGTTTGGCAGGTTGTTTATGTCAGGAGGATGACCAGGGCAATTAGGGGGTTATCTCGTTAGCAAGTCGGGGACTTAGTCCAATTGAGAAGAGGTATACAATCACAGAAATAGAGTTCTTAGCCATAATCTATTCAATAAGTAAGTTCCGTATGTATATTCTTGGCAATAAGCTAGAGATTAGAACTGATCACCAAGCATTAACTTTTGTGAAGACATGTAAGCTAACAAACATTCCTATGACGAGATGGATCTTAGCATTAAGTGAATATGATTATACTATATGTCACAATAAGGGTAAGGATAATGTGCTTGCAGATTACTTGAGCAGCACAATCCATGGTTGTTGTTTGAGTCTTCAGTATTTTGACTGGTTTGATGCAGCTCTCCTTGCCTCCCTGTCCTGAGCTAATCGTTTCATCTCTACATAGCTACCACACCCTACATCCGAGGCAATCTGTTTAACATATTCTAACCTGGTCTACCCCTACCGTTCTTGTCCTCAACCTTTCCTTCCATAACTAAACTTGCTATTCCTGGGTGTCTTAGTATGTGTCCTACCAACCTATCTCTTCTCTTCATTAGCAGTCGCCAGAAACATCTCTCCTCTCCCACTCGCCTTAATACCCCTTCGTTTGTAACCCTATCTACCCATCTGATCTTCATCATTCTCCTGTAACACCACATTTCAAATGTCTCAATTCTCCTCTTTTCTGCTGCACCAATAGTACAAGTTTCACTTACATAGGCTATAGCGCCACGCTCCAGACAAAGGCTTTCAAAAATGACTTCCTAATACCTAAATCTATATTCGATGTAAACAAATTCCTTTTTTGTAGAAAGGCTTTCCTTGCCTGAGCCAACCTACTTTTTATATCCTCTTTGCTTCGTCCATCACTGGTTATTCTGCTTCCTAAGTAACAGAAGTCTCCTACTTCCTTCAGCTTTTCACCTGCCAATTTGACCTCCATAGAGGTTTCTGTTTTATTTCGGCTGCATTCCAGTATTTTTGTTTTACATTTATTAATTTTCATCATGAAGTCCTTCCGTAAGACGGAATCCATACCATTCAAAAACTCATTCAAATCCTCAGGCTTGTCGGCCAAGATGACGATGTCATCAGCAAATCTCAGAGTTGAAATTATTTCTCCTTGAATCTTCACTCCCACTTTAAATTTTTCTCTAATTTCCTTCATTGCTTGTTCAATGTAAAGATTGAAAAGTATGGGTGATAAGATGCAGCCTTGCCTTACACCTTTCAAAATACCAGATTCTCTCTCATATCCTTCAGCTCGAATGACTGCTGTCTGGTTTCTGTATAGATTGTATATCACCCTCCTATCCCTGTACTTTATTCCAATAGATTTCAAAATGTCAAACAATTTAGTCCAATCAACGTTATCAAAAGCCTTTTCTAAGTCTACAAATGCCATGAACGTTCTCTTATCTTTCCTTATTCTACCTTCCAAAATCAGCCTAAGACTTAGTACAGCTTCCCTTGTTCCTACATTTCTCCTGAAACCAAACTGGTCTTCACCCAACTCCGTTTCTATCTGGCTTTCAATCCTCTTGTAAATTATTCTAGACAGGATCTTTGAAGCATGAGTAATCAAGCTGATTGTACGGTAATCTTCACATCTGTCAGCTCCCACTTTCTTTGGTATAGGGATGATAACATTCTTCTTGAAATCAGGGGGTACCTCACCTGTCTCATAAATCCTACACACCAAGTGAAATAACCTGATCAGACCTTCATCTCCTATGCAGCGTAGCAACTCAATCGGTATATCATCTATGCCTGGTGCTTTGTTCCTGCCTAAGTCCTGTAATGCTCTGTCAAATTCTGATCTCAATATTAAATCTCCTTTTGCATCCTCATCAATTCCCTCCTCCCTTTCCATTACATGATTCTCAATCTCCTTTCCCTTATACAAGCACTCTATGTAAGCTTTCCATCTCTCAACCTTTTCTTCCCTATCTGTTAGAGGCTTTCCATCTGTGTCCCTAATATTACAGCACTTAGTCTTCTTTCCCCAAAAGTATTCTTAATCCTTCGATAAGCTGTGTCTACTTTTCCTAATTACAGACACTTTTCTATACCTGTACATTTCTCTTTCAACCATTCTTCTTTCGCTTCCTTGCACTTCTTGTTAACCTCATTTCTCAGACGTCTGTATTCTGCTTTCCCCTCTTCATCCATGGTTGTGATAACAGTATTCCTATTGAAGTGATGGAAGGCATCTTAATTTGCAGTGGCTCTATCCAGGTATATGAGGATGGGAGGTCGAGATTACAGATGTTACTATCAGAACAGGAGAAGGATATGGAATTGTCTGTTAGTATGAACCAGTTACGTGAGGAGGAAGCTGGCCAATCTGTTACCCTCGGGAAGTATACTTATATATTGCAGAATGGGTTTGTTAGTCGTAAGAGTCATAATAATACGTGGAAGGTATGTGTGCCTGTGCCACTGCAGGAGGATATGACATGGCATTACCATAAAAACCTGGGACATTTCGGAGCCAATAAGGTCCTCTGCGCTATTCAAACTTTTTTCATCTGGAGGCGAATGGGAAGGTACATCAGGAGTTTGCTCGCTAAATGCGATTTGTGTCAGCGCAGTAAACATCTTAAAACGCATTTGGAAGGGCCATGTCAGGCTGTTATTACGGAGAAGTCTGGGGAGTTGCTCTGTGTGGATCTCTATGGACCGTTAGTGAAAACTCGATACGGATTTCAGTACATTTTGGTAATTCTTGACGCATTCAGTAAATATGTCAATCTGTATCCCTTGAGTAAGGCCACTGGGAAGGGTTGTGTTAATAAAGACCTAGACAAATATATCCCTGAGTTTGGTAAGCCTCTCAAGATACTCTCCGACCATGGTAGGCAATTCACAGCAAATATCTGGACTACCAAGCTGAAGGAACTGGGTATCCAATTTCACTACTCTTCGATTAGATATCCTCAGGGGAATATGGTGGAGAGAGTAATGCGAGAAATCGGGAGAATTTTCAGAGCTCACGTAAACTACAAGCACAATTCATGGTTTTCGAAACTTAGCGATGTAGAAAGGTGGTTAAATACCATTGCCCATGAGTCTACTGGGTTCTCGCCTTTTGAAATTCGTTATGGAAGGAAGCCTTCTGATGACATAGCAAGAATGTTAGGATTAGTTGAAGGACAGGGTAAATCTCAGGAGTTAATACTCCAGTTGGCCAGGACTAATTTAGAAAATGCAGGTGTTAGGAGAATTCGCCAACATACGAAGGGGACTCCAGATGAATTTAGTGTTGGTGACAAAGTCTTACTTCGGATTCCGATTCTTTCATCTGCGGAAGCTAACCAGATTAGTATGTTCTTTCTTTTATATCAGGGTCCGTTTACTGTTGTAAAACGAATATGGAAGTGGGCATATTCGTTGCAGAATCAGGATGGTTCTATTTTGGGAACACCCAACATCTATAATTTGAAGAAATATGTATGTTAATTTGTTAAGCTAGCCAATAATGATGTTTCTTAGCAAGTCTAACTGATGTATCCACAGAAACACAGTGTACACTCTGCTGCAACGGGAAGTTATAACCAACAGTGATATTTGTGAGTTTTTTTCTATGAGAGGAACTCACGTGTTAACTTATACATTGTAGTATATGATATGATTTAATTTATGTCAATCATATAATAGGGGGGCGTTTTTTGTAACTGGTCAATATTTGTTAGATCAATTACAGAACTTACCTGGCTGTTTATTTAATTGAATTGCATAGTACGATTATTATACCACATTTAAAATTATTAGAATTGTATTATTAGGTAAAGAGTGGGGGATGAAGTAACTTCAGTGTTTAGCAAGTTGTATATCACATTCAGTTATAGTTAAGTTGTCGTCTTCTTTATTTCTCTCACGGCGATATATCTGGAACTTTTGAGCCTATATAGAGCATATCTTATGGATATATCTCGACCATGTGCTATTCCTAGCATATTTACATCGACGCATGCAAGCTACGAGTTTCCCATATGGTTTTGGAACATATACGAGCGCTGCTATTAGGGGCACGGATCGACCTTGCATCATGATTTTGCCTCCATGTCTCCGTTGCCATGTACAGTTGTTTAGCTGTAAAAGTTTACTTTTTATCCTATCTATGGTTCGTCTGAGACTGATGTAGCTCTGTGGATACTGTAGAAGTACTTGATGTTGGATTATGAAGATATCTTCACATAAAGCAGGATTGTTGTCGTCTAAAGGCTATCTGAATTTCTTTTTGAAAGGATTGCGCACAAGGAGCTAATTTGGAAATCGTCAGCTGCATTGAGGCATGACTTGGAACTGGAAATATTGTATGGGATGGCCAACTACGCATTTAATGAGAACCAGGTTTGAACTACATGATTGCTCAGGCTATAAATACTAATGCCATTCAATTCCGAAGAGGTATTTTGACTTTCATAATACGAATTATACTCATGCACACGACTTGCTAATTCTTTTTCTTTCATTTGTAACGTCCCTCACTCTGTGGTATTGCTGCCGTACCGTATATCAGGATATAATTTTACTTTCTTCAGCATTCCTTTACTGTTTCACTTTCATTTATTAACAAATTAATTTCATACAGTATGTTTCAAAATTATAATATGATATCGATTTAATGCAGAATTGCCCAAAAACCCCTTAGATTAAGAATCTCGTATTCTACTTCTTTCATTGATGAATATCAAGAAATAAGAGCAAGTCACAAGGTATACCATCGATTCAGGAGCTTATTACCATCATCTGAACAGCAGCCTCAATTTCTACAAATTTACTTTGTTGGAGACGAAGACATAGAAAAAAACATCCGATGTGGCATCTTCCCTGACGTTAAACCTCAGATAGTTCTCCAATTGCAGGATCTGTTAACCAAGCATAATAGATACTGTACCCTTCAGTGTTCTTCTAGGATGCCGACTCTGGCTCGGGTAGTGATCTGTTCGGGGTGGCTCTAACTTATTCTAAACATCCTAGGAATATCGTCGAGGATCACAGGAGGCTTAACTTAAAATCAGTTTGTCAGAGAACTCCTAATAAAAATAATTTTATTCACAAAAACATCATCTCCCATTCTCCCATCCATAGACAATAAACAACAAAATAAATTCCCTTAAATTACTCTAATCACCAACATCAAAAAAAATGCAAAATGTAAATTTATCACACTGGCTGAAACCAGGAAAAGAAAAATAATCTATTTTACTGCAGTCCACTGCTTCAAGTTCAAAATTAACGTCAACAGACTTAGTTCATCAAACTATGGCTTAAATAACCCAGCCATTCTATCAAAACAAATATGCGCACTCATGTTCATAACTTGCAAAATTGGTTTCTGGAAGCTCGGACATGTTTTCTCGTACAATCATCGTCTTTCCTCACAAGAGTCAGACAATGAAGGCAACAGACTTATTCTAGGCCACAGGCATGTGTGCACTTCTAACTTGAAAAACAATTAATTCTCTCAGAGCCATAACTCTGTTAATTATGGTAAACAAACAAGCCATCATACATGAAGCATCAAATAAATACTTCGGCGGCCGGTGCCCCGCTATTATTAATAAACAAACAACTATAATGAATGCACTCAAAATAATGACAATACAAGACGTCGCTTCCTAAAGCGGTACACAAGAAGAAAACCCTGGGAAACCAGACTACCTTCCCTCATAGAATAACAATACATCCTCGACCTTGTGACAGACACTCTCACCACACTAACCAGCTGGGCAGGCAATAACCTTCATTGCTACTTTTAGAATCCAGGCGGCTGGCCGTGGCCCCCTACCTGCTTCTTAAGACTCTCTTTGACTACCTGGGGTTCGAGCTGTACAATTACCTTTCCGACGGAGCTAAAGCGGACTCTCATCAGACAATGAACTCAATCATTTCACTTACCATTTATATCATCGTAGAACACGGGAATATCACCTCCGTTGTTAATTTCACTTACCATTATATCATCGTAGAAACGGGAATATCACCTCCGTTGTTAATTTCACTTACCATTTATATCATCGTAGAAACGGGAATACCACCTCCGTTATTAATTTCAGCTCAACCCAGGATCAACTCTTAACCTTTTCTGAATATTTCATTATCATCCAGCCATTTTGTCTTACCTTTCTTTGCCTTAGTGTGATTATCAATTACCGTACTTACTGTCACATAGTTTCAATGTTACTTACTGGTCTTGTCACAATATCGAGCTATCTTCCCCATATTAGCTTTTACGTTAATATCGTGCATAAGCACTATCAAACCAATTATCCCCTTAATTGTGCACTCAGCAAAATTACTGACACCCAAACAAACCATATTTTAAACAAAATTTTTGATGCTCAAATACTGTTTTACGTTATAAAACACACAAAACTAATCATTACTGATAAATACACAAATCTACACAAAACATGCCTGCTATGCCTAAAATATCTATTTTATCATAATCGCTTATGATCGAGATAAACTTATCCGATCCCCATGATGGGATGCGCTATGGCAAACATGCCCCATACAATTATTTACTTATCTCGTATACATCCTGTCGATGCTCTGGTCCTTGTTATCAGTCTTCTGGATCAGTTGGTTCATCTTGCAAGGAGGATAATTTACACACGGCTTCCAAATTCACCAAAGCAAAGGTCCACTGTGAATTATTATTATTATCACAATGCACGGTTCTCGCATATGAAGCTCCTATCTCCTATAGCTATCATCAACCTACTTAGTTCAGCTGACAGTTCAATAGCTTCCTAGATCACTGATTTAGCTACTAATAGCTCGTGCGGCTATCCCTATCATTATAACTGCGTCGTACTGTTACGGTATGCACTGTTCTAATTCGCACTCGCGAATACTTAGCGATATTCAAATTTCAGAGGTATAACTGCCTCTACTTATAAAACTTGTACAGAATGTTACTTTTCTGACGGCTACGGGGGTTAGGCTTCCACCTCAACATCGCCCGGAGTAAGAACTTATAAAAACTTGTAAAAATTATCAATATTCTCGTGTCCACAAGCGCGGGCTTCCGCCTCTACTGCGCCCGGATTAAGAACTGCTTTCGCTGCGTCTCCAACCATTATTTATATGATTTCTCTTAGGGGGACTTGGAGTAGGGAGCTTTTAGAATTTATTTCCATAATAACACTCACACGAATATGCAAACTAGCTCCTTTGAACGTCCTCATTTCTAATGTCTCAATGACTTCTTTTTATCCAAAATCAGGGGGCGTGGTGGCTCAGCGGTCTAGCTGTATGCCTCTCACCAAGGCGGTCCGGGTTCGATTCCCGGTCAATGCATGTGAGATTTTCGAAGTGAAATGCCATGTCCTGTGGTTCGGATTCCACGTAAAAAGGAGGTCCCGTGGCTCATGATCTCGAGATTAACGGTCACGTTAAACTACAAGCTTCCTTCCTTCCTTTTATCCAAAATCCGATCGCTGGATCCTTATATAATGAGCTCCGTAATTTCCTTCATTGTTCCTTAATTTCGGCGGGATTTGGTCGCGTCTCGCGTCCCTCGCTGCTATTGGTAGTTTTAAATCCACCCCCTGATTTCATTTTAATTCTGGCAAAAATCACAGAATGATCCAATTTAAATTTTGACGATACTTCTGAGAGGCTGGGATGTTCCCCTACACGATGGTGTAACTCCTGTTTCTGTATTTTAATTACTGATCCATTTTCTCTCAAATGGGCGGGGCTTATCTAGTGAGTGTTCGTTGAAATTTGCGCATTTTCCCGCTTAGTTGGACCTTCGCGCGTTGTCTGGGCGCATGTGGTATCCAGATGTTTAGCTTTCTCTTCCTACCGTCATTGTCTGCGCTGGGTGAAAGTCGCTTTGAGGCACGTACGAACCTCCCTTTGTAATGCTCTGTTCCACAAGCAACATCTATTCTCACACCGGCTTTGAAACATGAATAAAATCTTGTTGAAATAAATATGTAAAATTTATGCAATCAGAGATGCATAAAGGTTACAATACATTTAGGATTTTATAACAGCAATGGAATCAGTTCCTGATGGCAATCAAGACTTCCTGGTGGTTATCAAAGCTGAGAAAAGACCTATTGACGAGCACAAAGGCCGCTATAACGCCCCTAGCACCAAGGAAGTGGTGGTTTTAATTGTTGGTCAGGAGTTTGAGAAAAGGGATATTGTACTCCACGGCAGAGATAGCAGGTTGCTTCGTATTAGTGAAACACATCGTGCGTATGATGCTCTGCAATATCCGCTTATGTTCTGCCGTGGAGGAGATGGCAACTGCATTAATATCCCTCTACGTCACAACAGCACTCAAGCACCTTTGAAGAACACCGTGTCTGCCACTAACTTTTACAGCTTCAGAATATTTGAACGTGAGGGTGATAATTCTTATCATTTGTTATTTCGCAATCTTCTCAATCAGTTTCTGGTTGATATGTATGCAAAGATTGAGACAGATAGACTACTTGGATTCGCATCAATCAGAAAAAGTTGAGAAGTGACGAATATGTGCACCTGAAGGATGCAATGGGTAAAGCTGACAGCCGTTTGTCAGATATTGGTAAAGTGGTCGTGTTTCCGTCGACATTCTTTGGAGGCCCGCGCTATATGCATGAACGCACTCAGGATGCTATGACTTTCGTGCGCCATTTTGGACGTCCAGATCTTTTTATAACATTCACCTGCAATCCAAAATTGTCCGAAGTAGTCGAGTACATGAAACACGGTCAACAACCTCAAGATCGACATGATTTGGTAGCGCAGGTATTCCTTTTAAAAGTTTAGCACATGATAGGACTTCTTACTAAGGGTTGTATCTTTGGTCCTTCATGGTGTCACATGCATTCCATTGAATGGCAAAAGCGAGGATTACCTCACGTTCACCTACTTCTGTGGGTGGAAGAAAAGCTAAGGCCTGAAGACATCGACAAGGTGCTAAGATTCCTGACCCAAATCTTGACCCTAATCTTGACCCTGCTCTCCATGAAATTTTCAAGGCAACCATGATCCACGGTCCATGTGGAGTTCTCAACAGGAGTTCGACTTGCATGTTGGAAGGAGTATGCACCAAGATGTACTCCAGACCACTCATCAAGGAAACCCAAACCGGGGAAGATGGGTATCCCAAATATCACAGGCTGCCCACTTCGGAGGGTGGGGTTTCTATTATTTAAAAGGGAGTGGAAATTGACAATAGCTGGGTGGTACCCTATGACCCCGTCCTATCTCGCACTTTCTCAGCTCATATCAATGTTGAGTACTGCAACTCTGTAAAGTCAATAAAATACATTTGCAAGTATGTTAACAAAGGTTCCGACCAAGCTACTTTTAGCATCAGAGAGTTTGACGAAGTTGCGAGATATGAATCAGGACGCTACATCAGCAGCTCAGAGGCAGCTTGGCGCATATTCTGCTTCCTCATACATGAACGCTATCCTTCGGTCATGCAACTTGCCGTCCACCTCGAGAACGGCTTTATTGAAGACGACGTTCGTGACCAGTTTAACATCCCTCCAAACACAACTCTTCTTGCTTTCTTCGAACTATGCCGATCCGATAAATTTCCTTCAACACTTTTATATTGTGAAGTTCCATCCTATTTCGTTTTGAAAGGTAAGAAGTTCTGTAGAAGGAAACAAGGAAAGCCAGTCCCAGGTTATCCTGGTTTGAAAAAATATCAGACTCTTGTCAGAGTTTAAACCGTTCACCCTGGTAATGCCGAGTGCTATTACCTCCGCCTCCTTTTACATAAAATCCCTGGTCCTCAGTCTTTTACTGACCTCAAAACCGTGGCAGGGGCGGTTCAACCAACACTTTAAGCGGCTTGGTAGAAGATGGTGCGCACTGGGACCGCACACTAGAGGAAGCGTCCTCCACCGACTCCCCCCACAAGATACGCGAGCTGTTTGCCATCTTACTGGTGTTATGTCAAGTGAGTGATCCCATCATGCTCTGGAAAAAACACAGACAGCCTCGCGGAAGATGTGGGGAGAGAGGTTCAGAGGCAGTGTGCTGATGTCAACCTGGTCATGGGTGTTATCTACAACAGGTGTTCTTCTTGAGGATTTAGTACTAAAAATGTCTGGTCAACAACTAGAACGCTTTGGACTTCCGTCGCCTCCTAGAGAACAAGACGCCGTCGTTGTTCACCGAGAATATGTCAGTGAACTATCTTACGACACAATTAAGTTGTCCAAAGTTGTTGCTGATAATGTTCCAAAATTGAACAACGAGCAGAGATTGGCCTATGACGAAATATGATGATGATAATTGTTGTTTTAAGGGACATAACATCGGGGTTATCGGCCCCTTATGACGAAATAGTTCGAAGTGTTGTTTCAGAATGTGGTCAGCTGTTTTTTCTAGATGCACCAGGCGGAACTGGCAAAACTTTCCTGATTAATCTCCTGCTCAGTACATTTAGAAGTCGACAGAACATTGCTATCGCGGTCGCCTCTTCTGGTATTGCAGCAACCCTACTGGATGGTGGAAGAACAGCGCATTCTGCCTTCAAGCTCCCTCTTAACCTCTGTCACGCTGCATCTGCCCTTTGTAACATCTCTAAGCAAAGTGGCACAGCTCGCGTGCTGAGAGAGACAAATTTAATTCTTTGAGATGAATGCACGATGGCGCACAAAGGAGGAGTCGAGGCATTGGACAGAACAGTTAGGGGCATTAGCGGTAACAACCAACTTATGGGTGGAGTCACAGTACTTCTACAACCACTGCACCATATTTTTAATTTATCACTAACGAAAGGACAATTTCCAGACTCATTCAAAATTGCCATCTTAAACCCAGTCCATAAATCAGATGATAAAAGAGAGTTAAATAACTATAGACCAATTTCCCTCACAACCCACCTCTCTAAGCTACTAGAGAAATGCATCAAAACCAGATTACTTAACTATCTGAATAAGTTCAACTTATTGTCACCAAATCAGTTTGGTTTTAGGCCAAACACTAGTACTCAAGATGCAATATTCTCCCTTACTGATTATTTGTATAAAGCCATTGATAGTTCTAAAAGAACAATTTCTGTGTTCCTGGATTTAAGAAAGGCTTTTGACACCGTAGACCACAATATACTCATTAGAAAACTTGAAAAGGAAGGTATTCGTGGTACTCCTCAAGAACTAATAAAAAGCTTTCTTTTTAACAGAATACAAAAGGTACGAATCAAAGGTACTCTAAGTAGAAGTGCTGAAGTAAAAATTGGAATTCCCCAAGGAACAGTTTTAGGTCCTATTCTTTTTCTGTTATATATTAACGATATGTGTAAGCTGAACTGTAATGCGATGATTACCTCATATGCTGATGACACTGTCGTCACAGTCACAGGAACAACTTGGGAGGACACTTTTAATAGAACTCAAGAAACCCTTGCTACAGTCCAAAAATGGCTAAGAAACCACCTCCTTACCTTAAATGAAACCAAAACACAATACCTATGCTTCTCACACAACAAAACATTACAACCCACAGACAATTTAACACTGAAGATCCACACACCAATTTGTAACAATGGCGAAAGATGCAACTGCTATACCCTACAGAAGTCAATGAATGCTACATATTTAGGGGTTATTATAGATAGTCATTTAACATGGAATATGCATGCATCAACGTTGGCCAATAAACTTCAAAAGTTAATTTATATATTTTACAGAATCAGAAATATCCTTTCAGCAAAAGTCTTGAGAACTGTATATTTTGCCTTAGTCCAGTCACAACTACAATATGGAATAAATGGTTGGGGTGGAATACTTGATTCACATTTGGCTCAGGTAAATACCTGCCAGAATTTCATTCTAAAAGTTTTGTACAAAAGGCCACCAACTTTTCCAACATGTGAACTGTATCAACAAAGCATGTTGCTTAACATACGACAGTTATTTGTTCAGTCATCAATCATATTTATACATAAAAATATGAAGCTCTTCTCTAATGGACAAAAACTTGAAATGTGCACAAGACTTCAAGACAGAACTGGAATAAATATCCCTCGTCGAAACACACTACTTGGCCAAAGGAATTTTAGTTGTCTTAGCACTAGGATATACAATATATTGCCAGTAAATGTGACAAATAATACCCTGAATATATTGAAGAAAAGGCTTTTTATATGGCTCCTTAGTAACTTTGATAGAGTAAATGAACTTATAAATTTTCACCAACATATTTAAACCAACTCGGTCAGAAACAAGTAATGTATCATCTTTTATTTTCAGTATCCTTATAATTAATGCTTTTGCTATAAACTTTTCTTATTATTATCAGTCAAATACCATGTTGCAAATAAATTAAGAAATTGTGAAATTGTGTTCATGAGGCCCACACACAAGTTTACCTTATGTGGGATTCACCCTGTATTTTTGATACAACATCTGTATATGTACAGGTTTTCTGTCAGTGAATAAAAATGATTGCTCGTAAAAAAAAAAAACTTTAGACAGACCCTCCGAGGTTGATGATCCTATCATGTTATTGCGCAATCTACACCCTCCTAATCTCTGCAATGGAACCAGACTGCAGGTTCCACGGGCTTACGAAGTAAATGCCTGTCTAAAATCGTATTACATATGGCCCAAAGTCACATCATTTCCCTTGACTGTCAACATGCGCGTACACCTACCTCCATGGCGATTTTATGGCTGAGGAGTTTTCCCATCTCCTTCTAAGCATTGGCGATGGAGAGTTGGAGGAAAATGACGAAAAAATAACTATTCCAGTTCAACTGTGCGAAGTTGTTGACAGTTTAGAGAATTTGATCGAAAAGATCTATCCCCAAGTGTTTGTAAATTCCAACCTTGATAATTCATGGATGGAAGAAAGAGCTATTCTTACCCCCAACAAATGACTCTGCTGATAGTATAAATATTGCCATCCTTAAGAAGTTATCAACAACAAAAATGGTATACGAATCAGTAGACTCAGTTGCAGAGGTTGAAGATGCAGTTCATTATCCTGTGGAGTTTTTAAACACTCTTAACCTACCCGGAATACGGCCTCATGTCCTGATCCTCAAGGTTGGTGCTCCTGTCATGTTATTGCGCAATCTAAACCCTCCTAAACTCTGCAATGGAACCAGGTTGCAGGTTAAAGCTCTGCATAAATTTGTGATTGAAGCCACCATATTTACAGGTGTTGGCCAATGTGAAACTGTCTTCATACCCCGCATTCCTCTAATCCCATCAGACTACCATTTTCAACTGAAACGTCTGCAGTTTCCTTTGAATGTCTGCTACGCCATGACAATTAACAAGGCTCAGGGGCAGAGTTTAAAAGTAGCTGGTGTGGATCTGAGAAGTGACTGTTTCGCACCTCGTCAACTGTACGTGGCATGCTCCAGAGTCAGTTCTTCTGGTGGCTTAGTCATTCTGCAGCCTGAGAGAAATACCAGAACTGTAGTTTACCGAGAAGTGCTTAGGCGTTAAAAACACTCTCGATAGACATGGCAGTAGGTTAGGGGACCTGCCTTAAATCAAAGCTCCCCGTCGTATATTGCACCCGATTTCCAATTTCAACGCTCCATGTTGCCGTCATTATCTCTCACTACTGGAAAAATCTATATAACTAATGTTATAACGGGATTCCAAATGTTATTGCGGGCGAAGCCGCGGGAAACAGCCAGTTCTATTATGAGGAGAAGAAGATCGCTGTCTATACTGCCTTGCTAAGCACAGAAGTGGTATCTGCATTCGGGTTGGAATGGAGTAAATCAAGGTTATAATTTCAATCATTGCCGTAGATTGTGTATTTGTTAAAATAAACAAATTTAGCATCTCTCTGGTATTATGATTCGCGGGGAATTACTTTTTAAAGCTTAAAATGGGATGAGAGAATATTCTCCCGCCCAAAACTCAGATAATGCTTAAACAGTTAATGAAAACACTCATGTTTGCTAAGCTATTTTACTGTATCTGCACTTTACTAGGCTAAAATATTGTTTCTGCTCAGATACCATGAACCTGCTTAGTAATTTGTAGATACTTGTTTTATGGCTTAGTAAACTTTGAAAACTTCTGAGTCGCTTTTATTGTATCTTTTTAATGTATCTATAATTTTGTTTGCTTAATCCAAGTTAAATGCTGTCAAAAATGAAAATTAACCAACTGTGGCTTATCTCACTTATTAATTCATGCATGAAATCTTACCTAAAATAATCAGAATTAGTAAAATATGCAGGATTTCATAACATATATAACTAAAATTACATTTCACAGTAAGAATTTATTGAAATATCAGGCTGATCTTAGACCATCAATACAATTAAAAGACAAACACATAAAAAGGTCACATCCTTCCGTAGAAATGTATCGCATTTTAGCAGTTGTATGGTAAGTCATATTAAGTCAGCTTAAATATTTTAGTAGGCTGATCGCTGAAGTTTTGATCTTGGTAAGAAAAAATATTTAAAGGACACATTGATTTGTTAAAATTTGTAACATGCTTCGTAACATTATGAACATAAATGGACTCTATAAACTATTTCCTCAATATATAAGAACAAAGGAAGTTGTAGGACATCTAAACAAATAAACTTGAAGTGTAGGCTATCTGACGCTTATCCATCAATGTCATCACTCGCAACCTCCCTGCTTTCATTAGCACTTAGAGGAAGTGAATGCCAAATGTTAGCAGGAACAACAGATGATTTTCCCTTCAAAAACTGAAGTAAAGATCCTTTCCTCTGAGTAGAAATGCCTCTGGGTTGTTCTTGCTTTCAGGTACAGGAATCTTCCCAGTTTTAATAATTTTCAGTTGAAGAAAATCTAATGTCTTCCGAACCTCATGATACCCCACTTTGTATAAAAGAAGTAAATTGCCACGTTTTGCTTGGATTGCAACAAAGATGTGAAGATATGGTCGTTCAGATGAACTGCTTTTTATCTTTTTCAGCGACATGAAACTTTTCCATTTATAAACGTACTCCAGCTGCATCGAGAGCACTGTGACCTTTTTAGAAACCATTGAGGTGGCCTCTTGAAAGTCATTGAAATCGTAGACTCTGGACTGTTTGTTGGTTTTCAATGACTTTTCAACACTGTGGTGGAATGAATCTGCAGACATAAACGTATGCCCAGGCTCAAAATATCTTACCTCAATCACATCGGCACTGATGAGGCTTGAGATTATGATATAAACAAAATATGTGAATAATGCCCAGTTTTTATTTTGTGCTGTACAATTGTTCATCCACAACACAAATTTTTTGGCATCGCGTGCTTCACTAGAAGTTGGGAATTTGAAAAATGAACTCACGACGCCTTCTTGTTTTCTGCCCCTTATACCTTCATGCCAGAGGACAGCGACTATTCGAGACCTGCTTTTTGCACCCACAGGTGCGAACGTTTCATTTTACACATATAAACGTTGTGCAAAAACCACATTTTTAAACATTTCCATCCTTGGGAGCATTATAACTTTTTGCATATCAACGCTGTACACAATTTCATCGTTTGATGGTTCTCTGTGCGTATCTTCTTGGTATAGCTCTCTTGCCGTGGATGCCCTATTAATAGGTGTTTTCTATGCCTGACAGTCTTGACAGTTCTTCGAGAGAACTGTTTAAAATGTTCACAGAATTCGCACTCCTCGTGGCCCAACTTAAAGAATGAAATATTCATTTTATCTACTTCTTTTCAGTATAAATCATACGAGCACGCAAATCTAGGGTTCTGTTTTCGGAAATCACCATACATAGAGGTAATAGTCAAGTCACTTGGCAAATACAATCGATTAGGTAAATGCTCTCAACGATAATGCGATATCGAAGGTTTGAATGATTTAATGTGTTCTTTAACAACTGTTCCGTCAATCTTATTGTGAGCAATCTTACCACGTCTTCCATCGAATTTGGAGGAAAGGCCAGTTTGTTTGCATAATGACTGAATAATACTATCATTGTTTCTAGAATACCCAAGAGTGCCAAGGAAGAATACTTTGCATACTTTCTTCGGATAGCCTTGCTCATCTTTCAAGGTATAGTGTAGTGTATCTTTCCTTCTTGATGTATATCCGGCTGTTTGTCTCTGCATAGTTTTTAAGTGACTGCTCCAAGGACGAATGTGTTTAGTTCTTGCCGTGATAGGTTCCAGTACTCTTCGTGAAGTTTAATTCTTTGAACCTCAGGTAAAACTGTGCAACATTTCATTTTACAGCTACAAACTTCTTTGATACGATGTGAATTTCGTATTTGTCTTACTTTAATGTTAGCCCTTTCCTTGGGAGAAAACACAAATTGTCTTCTTTTTCTAGGTCCTCCTTTCTTTGTGACATTATTTCTTGTTTGAAATTCAGCATCTATTTGGCCTACATCAACCTCATTAAATTCGTCAGTCAACATGGGTTCTCCAGGTGTTTCAAGGACTGGTTGTAAAGTATTGTCTTGGTTAACGATGTACTCACACTCAACAACTGGTACATGTTCTACGGAATGAGCATTTAAGAGACAATCCTGCAATGGGATGTTTCCACTTTGAAAATTTTGTAGGTAATCTAATTCCAAGCCAATATTATCATCTAGTGGATAATGATGTAACGTTTCTTCCTGCCTTTGTTATGACGAGCCTTGTTAAATACTACCAGCACCATAGAAAATCTCATTATTCTTAGCTAATGCAGTGATGTCTATTGGGGTGAAAGGACTAATTTCCTGATTGATACTTCTGTCCTTCATTAATTGAACATTTTTCTCACATTCCTGGAGAGATAGATCTTCAGTCTCAATTTCAACTGCACCAATTATAGTTTTACTCACGATGGTAGGCATAATAGCTTCATCACATGTGTCCCCAGAATGACTGAAAGAAGACAAAATATACACCTTAGGTCCATATAAGGCAACAGTACTTACAACTCATTACGGTTCAAGTGAACGTCTGTAGCAACTATTCTAGTTTCTAAATAATTATGTAGCTTATCACTGAAATAATTATTAAATATATTATTAGCGAGTTGAATGAATTAACTCATTTGCCCCCACGCGCGTGGTGGGAGTGAGAAGTTTGGCAAACTCGCTCTCAGACCACATGGCGAGGCGAGAACTTCCAATCGCATTCTCCCAGCTTACAGACTGTTGGTGTTGTACATTACAATGATACGGGGTAAACTCTTGATTCACAAACAATTGTGATTTTGACGGAATTCCATCAACTAATTTAAAGGGGCAGTCTGAAGTTCCCAAGGCTAGTTATAGTGAATATGAAACTAAGTTATGTTATGACCTACAGTATTTGCTTATGAAATTAGTCACTTACCTTGGTCTCCTGAATCATGTGCATTATTTATTACTTCACATAACTTCTATATGAGTTGACTTCTACAGGTAATTTCCTGTTAAAGTTTTGCAATCACAGACAAACATAGCATGTTTCGAATCACAAACACAACCTAGCACTGTCACAACCCAGCCATTACTGTTTGCCGCCAATCGTTTTAAGCTATATACAGTTTACTAGTTCAAAACAGTGCATAAATACTACGCCAAGTTATTGTATCTCCACATTACTAAAGCATTTTATGATATGTACACTTTACTAAATCAAAATGTCGTATCTACTATAAATACAATGAAATCGTTTAGTAAACTGCAGATACAATGAAATTGCCTAGCAATTCAAGTCCGAAACGCAGTTACGGTAGACTAAATAAGCGTTTATTTCCTAAACAAACACCTATATACGGTATTTTACACTAGTAACAGACTCTTTAGGATGCAGAGCAATGAATGAAACCCGTATCTCAGTTTCGACAAAAATGTCAGTTACCACATTTGTGCTTAGCAGGGCAGTATATAGAAGGCGATGGCCATAAAAGTTACACCACCTGATTACCGTTTTGTTCACTCCTTGGCGCTCCTTGGCTTACATGATCCTTGCTCCTTGGTGAAACGTGATTGTACAGTGATTGCAAATGACGGATGTTTTTGTTTTGATGCCTTGTCTGACCTTGTACATGGGCGTAGTCGGTGTTTATAGTTTTTAGTTTAGTTTAGTAGTGACAGTGAAAAACAGCAAAAGGGAAGTGGAATTTATAACGATATATGGACTTAAAAATATTAACAATGCTGGGGTCTGTTAGAAGGAGTTATCTTGGCGCTCTGCAAGGAGTTTGTCGGAGACTGTCCGGTACATCTTCTGTATTGCAGAATGATCAATTATCGTCCAGTTCTCAAATTACGTCAGATAAGCCTGCGAGTTCAACGAAGCGTTCATGGTCAATGTCAGTACGAAACACAACCACAGGAGTTCCAGTAGCTTATTCTGGTACTGTGGTAACTAAGGATGAACGCAGAGAATTCATGGCTGTTTTTCCGGATATTGTACGGGATCTTACAGATACTGGAAAGCATTTGGATATACCTGATGCCAGAAAATGGTTTGCAAAGGTCTTGCAGTATAATGTTCCCGGAGGAAAGAAAAATCGTGGATTGGCAACGGTGTTTGCATACCGCATGTTAGCACCGCCTGGTCAGCTTACTCCTGAAAACATCCGACTTGCACAGATCTTGGGATGGAGTGTGGAAATATTGCAGGCATTTCTGCTTGTATTAGATGATGTGATGGACAATGCAGTGACAAGGAGAGGGAGACCCTGTTGGTACAGGCAAAACAACCTTGGTACTGCTGCTATTAATGATGGCATCCTTCTGGAAAGTGGCCTTTATCAATTGATCCGGAAATATTTCTCCAAAAAGTCTTACTACACTCAAATATTGGAGCTCTTCCATGATATTACCCTCAAAACGAGCATAGGTCAATCATTAGATTTGTTGTCTTCCGAGTTTGGCCAAAAACCAAACTTCAGCAAGTTTACCATGGATCATTATAGTGCTATTGTGAAATACAAAACTGCATACTATTCCTTCCACTTACCAGTAGCACTTGCTATGTTGATGGCTGGCATTGAGGATGAAGAAATGCATCGTCAAGCAAAAACAATTCTATTGGAGATGGGCCATTTCTTTCAAGTACAAGATGACTTCCTGGACTGCTTTGGTGATCCAGCCATAACTGGTAAAATTGGGACTGATATTGAGGATGGCAAATGTTCGTGGCTGGCAGTGGTTGCTCTTCAGCGTATGACACCTGAGCAAAGAGTTTTTTTTGAAGATTGTTATGGTTCGAAAGATCCAACCAAGATTGCTGCTGTTAAGGAGCTGTATGAAGTTCTCTGCATTCCTTCAATGTATGCTGTGTATGAAGAGGAAACATATAATCTCATCAGCACACACATCCAGCAGATTTCTCGTGGAATGCCTCACCAACTGTTCTTTAAGTTCCTGGAGAAGATCTCTAGGAGGGAGAGTTGAAGTATTAATTTCTGTTACATTTTATCAGATGGGTACTTTCCCCCATTAATTAGAGGACTGCTATAAAGAAAAAGAAAAAAATAACTTATAAAAGGGAGTAACTTTTTTTTATATGAAGTGAGTGTGAATTGCTCTTCAGCATATGATGCTTGAGCAAAGAGCATTTTTTGATGATGGTTATGGTTTAAAAGAACGAAGTAAGATTGCAGCTATTAGGGAGTTGTGTGAAGGTCTGTGCATTCCTTCAATGTTTCCTGTGTATGAAGAGGAAATTTATAATCTCATCAGCACATATATCCAGCAGATTTCTCATGGAATGTCTCAACAACTTTTTTTCCAAGTTTAGGGAGAAGATCTTTAGGAGGAGGAGGAGTTTAAGTAACCTACTATATTAATTTCTGTTACATTTTATTATAGATGGGTACTTTTGTCCACTGCTATAAAGAAAAAGTGAGGGAAAGACTCAAAGGGAGGAACTGTTTTTATATGGAATGAGCTATGGTACATTGTGAACTGTTTCATTGTATAGGTTATTTGTAACCTATCCTAACCATTCCATTCTAGTTTACACAAGGCCTTGACAAGCAAGGTTTGGAACATGGGTCGCATCATTTAAGATAATTTGCCCATGACGGAACATGTATTGGATATCGCTGTGACTAGTCAGCCAACTAGTGGAAACTTGGGTAATTAGAACATTACCCGGAACTTGACTGCTTTAAGTAGCCAGCGTTCATACAAATTTGAAAAATTTACTATAGGAATAGGCAATGTAACTGAGATGAGGAGTTGAAATTTTTATCGCCAGAGAGTGCTGTTACATTTTTTCAGTAGTGCCAACATGATTCATTATGTTTGGCACTTTATCGCAGGAATGGGCACTCGGTTTAAAAAGTGGAGTCGCATAGCACTGCCAGTAATTTTGGTGGATCCTAACCTAGCCTGTCGCTATCAGTCATTTTTAGACAATAATTCAGGTATCAATTTCAAGGGTGCGGGCATAATAGCAACTGCTGCACTTTGCGCGAGCCTAACCCTTTTGCTCCATTTATTGGAACTTTCATAGACCATTGATTTTGGTATCCACTTAACCTAGCCGACAATGGCTATAAGTTAGGGGAGTGTAATATTGTCCTGAATATGGCTTTAACCGGCCGCGGTGACAGAGAGCGCTAACGCGCATGGAGAAAAGAATAAGAGGAGATGCCCTGAGCTCGTTTGAGTGAAGCCAAGCGCTGCAACCAAAGTGGGCGTAACCTTAACTCGTATTTGGTGTTCTGTGACTTGCATGAGGCATTGTGCATGGCTAAACCTTATTTTGGCCCTGGTTTTTATCGCGCTCCGGTTATGCAACTTTGGAAACGTAATAACAGTAGTGATAAGTTATTTTTAAAAAAACCTCTTCAATTCTAATCTCAGCATGTGTAGACCTACCCTATATACCAAAAAAATAAATATCATTCCTCTGGAAATCCCAAATTATCAAACGGCTGTCGGTCAATAATTACGGTAGGCCTACGTAATTAATCAATTCGAGGCTAATAGTCAAGTTTCTACCCCCCACGAAGAAAATACCGTACGGTACCGAAACATATAGGCTATACCGTATTTTTGTGCAAATATGCGTCCTTTTTTAATTGTTCTGTTTATTAATTTTGAGGTTCGTATTCTTGAAAAATAAAATGTGTATGACCAATGAGTGAAAGTGGCTGTGCTCGAAATTAGGCTTATAAACTGATGAATGCCTCAACACCAATAAGAACATAAAACTCAATTTGGTGTAAATAGCCTACCGTAATTAGTTCAGCATCATTAATTCCCAAGATGTTCTTTCTTTGGTAGAACTCGCATCTTCAGACACCCGTATTCAATTTAATCAGTGTTTCAGCGTATTATTAAGTTTTGCCGCGTCTTCCTTACAAAACTAGCCTCGCAAAGGTGCTCTAATATTCATATTTATATTGGCTTTTAAAACGATAACGCACCTTAAGTTATTTGTGCCAAGTACCGTGATGTACAGAGTGTATTCTGCCTATCCAAGAAAAAATCTTGACTTGTCATTGCAGTTTTATGTCACTAAAATCCATTACTAGTTGGAGTGGTTTACGGCTTTAAGCATAGGGACAGCCATTTTCTTGCAACCGAAGTGGGCGTGCCGTTTGACGTCAGCAGCTTGCGCTAGGCAGCGCAGCGAAGGCATCTCCTTCCTTTCTTTCCTCCATGCTAATGTGCTACCAACTTTCACCACTAGGCAAATGCCGGGACGATTCCTTTCAATAGGCCCACGGCCGATTTCCTTCCAATATCCCTTCGCTGACCCGTCCTGAAAAGAAAAGTACATGGCCATTGGCTGCATTAATAAAATTATTTATTTATCGTATGGCTTTTTGTGCCGGGAGTGTCCGAGGACATGTTAGGCTCGCCCGAGACTGTAGCTGCTTCAAGCGGACACCCATGGGGTGAGCTACAAGTTCCGTTCAATTTCAAGTAGTTCCAACTTTCTCTACCAGATGTCACTGATACGTAGTGGTGAATGTAGGAACTTTGATAGAGCATTCCAACAAAATCTAACCTAGAAATTCAGCACCACACAAGTTTAGTCTGTGGAAGGATCTTTTACATGCCATAAATCTATGACGTGGGACCGCCGGCTTTACTTCCCCTCCGAAGGAAGGCATACTGAAGGATTTTTAACGCTCTTAAAAAAAATCCGACGACTTCGGCCGGGTTTGAACCCGCTATCTTGGGAACAGCAGTTGAGCATTCTACCAACTACGCCACCGAAGCCGCTAATAGAATTATAATATGGCTTTAGTGGAGTGCAGTGAAGTGAATTTGGCAGCAGTATTGCCTGCCAAGCCTTATTCAACATGGCTGTGTTTTCATCAGTTTATTAATGCAAAGGTGAAATGTTAATAATTTTCTTAATCAAGTATGAATGTGGTGTTTCCCGGAAGCACAACATGTGCAACCAAACAGTAACACAGAATGAGAGCTCATCGTACTGAAGTACTGAAATTAGCCAAAATACCTTCTCTAATGATGAAAAATAAATGCGGAAATGATGTAGTAACAGGTGTTTACTCCTCCGCTGAACATAACCCACCCTCCATCCCCTTTTTAGATCACGAATTATATAGTAAAACTTCCAGCTGTGTCTGCTATTCATCATCATCATCATCATTTCCCCTTATCCAGCTCCTGCCGGGTTGGGGTATTTATGGCACTTCTCCACTTTCCTTCCACCATTCTTCTTCCACGATCTTGTCCCAGTCCAGATTTCTTTTTCTCAAGCTGTTCTTCACTGAATCGATCCACCTTGTTCTAGGTCTTCCCCTTGCTCTCTTACCCTTGCACTTCGCCTCCAGCATCTGTCTTGGTATTCTATTTTGCTCCATCCTCTTTACATGTCCAAACCACCTTAGTTTATTCTTCTCAATTCTCTCATTTAGTTTTCCCATCCCAACTTCCTTCCTAACATCTTCATTCCTCACTCTGTCTTTCCTTGTCTTACCTATCATACTTCTTAGGAATTTCATTTCACTGGCTTGGATTCTACTCTCTTGCCTGCTCGTCAGGGTCCAAGTCTCAGCTGCATAAGTTAATATGGGTACATAGTACACTTTATACATTACCTCCTTGCTTTTCCTTGGTACTTCCTTATCCCAAACAAGTTTTCTTACACTTTGATAGAATGCATTGCTCTGCTGTACCCTCCTGCCAATCTCCATGTCCAACCTACCAGTTTGCATCAATTCACTTCCTAGGTATTTGAACGTGTCCACAATTTCCAAACTCTGACTTCCAATTTTCACAGTGCCCTTTCCTTGTCTTTCCCCTCTTGTCATCACCATGGTCTTGCTTTTCTCTATACTGATTTTCAGGCCGTACCTCTGAATATTGTCGTTCAGTGCATCTAGTTGTTTTTGCACTTCTTCGGTGTTCCTTCCCCAGACCACAATATCATCTGCAAATAATAGTAACTTAATTTCTTTATGTCCATATGCTTCCTTTGTTTCCTTTACAATTTCATCCATCACCATTATGAACAAGAGAGGTGACAGCACAATCCCCTGTCTTAGTCCAGTCTTGTTCCTAAACCAATCTGTCTTTCCAACTGGGGTCAGTACCCTGCTAACACAGTTGTTGTACATTGCTTGCACCATTTCCAACATTTCTCTTCCCAGTCTCCTCTTAACCATGGTTTCCCATACCTTCTCTCTGGGGACACTATCATATGCCTTTTCTAGATCTATGAAAGTCATGATCAAATCCTCTCCATAACCTGCCTCAAGCTAAAGATTGGGTCCACTGTGGATCTTCCACTCCTGAAGCCATACTGTTCCTCTTGCAACTCTCCTTCCACCTTTCTTCTCATTCTTCTTTCTAATATCCTTTCCAGTATTTTTACTATCTGTGATATGAGGGTGATCCCTCTATATTTATCACACACTTTCTTGTCCCCTTTCTTAAACACTGGTATTATTAACCCTTTCTCCCAGTCTTATGGTACACATTTCCATTTCCACACACACTTTAGCAGTCGATACAGCCACTGCATACCAACAGGTCCAGCAGCCTTTATCATTTCTACACTGATTTCATCCACCCCTGTTGCTTTTCCCATCTTCATTTTCTGTACTGCTAATTCCACCTCCAGCATTGTTATATCATCTTCTGTTATAGAGTCGTCAGGCTGTGTCAATTCGATCTCACCAGTACAATTGCTCACATTCAATAGCTTATCGAAATACTCCTTCCATCGTCCCTTTATCTCTTCTGGGTGTGTTAACAACTCTCCATCTTCCTTTTTCACCAGCTTTGTAGTAACTCTTTCTTTCCTCTTTTTAGAAGCCCATACAGCATCCTTTTACTGCCACTTACATCTGTTTCCATTCTTCATGTAAATTCTTCCCAACTTTTCTTCTTTCCTTCTCCTACCACTTTCTTACACCTCCGTTTGCTGTCGTGATACTTCCTTTTGCTTTCTTCTGTTTGATCTCGGTTCCATTCTTTCCATGCAGACTTCTTTTCTTTCACTGCTTTCCTCACTTCCTCATTCCACCACGGTGTCTCCTTCTCTTTCGGGGGCGTGGTGGCTCAGCGGTCTAGCTGTATGCCTCTCACCAAGGCAGTCCGGGTTCGATTCCCGGTCAATGCATGTGAGATTTTCGATGTGAAATGCCATGTCCTGTGGTTCGGATTCCACGTAAAAAGGAGGTCCCGTGGCTCATAATCACAAGATTCACGGTCACGTAAAACTACAATCTTCCTTCCTTCCTTTCTCCTTCTCTTTCACTCTTGTTGACGTCCTACCACAAGCACTCTCTGCTGCACCAGCAAATGCCTTTTTAAAGTGGGACCATTCCTCTTCTACATTTTCCACTTCAGTAACTGGGATTTGTTGCTTCAATCTCTCCTGAAAATCTTCCTGTACAGCTTTGTCTTTCAATTTCCATACTTTTATTTTACTTTCTCTGATCTCCTTTAGGTTTTCCAATTTTCCCCATCTAAATTTTGCCACCACAGCTCTATGGTCCCCATCAAATGCTTCTCCTGGTCAAGCTGTCACATCCATCAGCTTTCTGCGATTTGTCCTTTCCACTGCTATTATACGCGTGAATTATCGATAAATACAGTATTGCCAGCGCCATGAATACAGCCTACTACTGCGTATGTGCAGGGTCTTCCACTCAAAGTGGGGCCGGACATGCGGCGCGTAGAGCACATGGCATCTCGCTGAGCACCCGTACGATTGCTTGTAATACGGAGCACTCAAAATAACACATAATCAAAATAAAATAATTACTCACTTGGTCACAGAAGATGTTGAAAATGTCATCCACCTGCATCTACACATTTATGGTATCATCTAAGGAAATTTTCATTCACACGCTTCAGTTCATCTACCGAGATCTCGTGATATTTTGTGCTAATGTGTACGCCGGTTGAGGCATTATTGAAACAATAGACTTTAACACTTAGCAATAACATGTTATAAAATTTTGAAACACAATAACAATTAAACAATATCCACTAACACGTACACACGTTATAAACTTATAACACTTTTATCTTAAAATAGGCTATAAGCAAAATAACAAAGTCAAATTTACTTGGCAAACACTGTGTCGCAACTCTCCCAGCACCGCAAAGTCGCGCACTGCTTCGAAGCATTAATTTATGAATCCAACAGCACTTCTTTTCTTATCTTATGACATTTGCTGTCGTAGCAGTGCGCTGCGATATGCTCGTCTGACCTTTAGCTCCACGTTCTACCTGGAGCTTTGAGTGAAATACCCTGTAGGTGGTACTGTAATAATAACATTTGATAAATCAAGTTTTTTTTTCTTGACTATTAATAATTATTAGGTGGTTCAGTCGGTCCATGTTAGCCATATGTACACCCCTGGGTTTTATCGCACACAGTGGGGTACTCTGGTATCAATAATCTTTATCCGGACTGGACCTGTGTGGTGAATTTGTATCCCACATGTTGGCAACAGTAGTGACGTCAATGTGTGCACCATGGGAACAGTTGATGAGACCTCATGCACTTGGCTGCCGTCGTTGAATGAGCAAGAAACAAAAGCACATATTAACGTAATTTAGCACGTATGTCCGGTGCAGTAGTGATCATGGTTAGTAATTTGAACTGGTAATGTCCCACAGAAGATGTAATAATGTTTTAAAATCATATATTATCGAAATGCAAGTCTAATGGCTATAATCAACTGTCATTCAAAATTAATAAACAAACACCTTTCGGAGTGATGCTACTTAAAGCAGTCGAGTGCCCATTACTCAATACACACACATGTAGGGAAATAGATTACAAAATTGATATAGAATTATGTATTAACTTTGTGTTGAATCTGTTTGTGACATTCAATTGGTCAGTATTATGGAATTTATTGCTATTCATATTTGGCATTCATTTTCCCCAAATTTTGACAAAAAATTAGGTAACTACACTTAGGTATTGGCATATAGTGTTTTACTCAGGTCATCCTATAAGCATTTTCTCATTTACAAATATCAAGTGCTCGCCGCATGGTGTTGGGTAGTACGTGTACTCCTGCCTCTGAACCGCAGGCCCCGGTTTTCGGGAGCTCTGTATTTTAGAAACTGACTTGAAGGCTGGAACGGAGTGCTTTCGGTCTCATGAGGACAATTGAGGGTAACAGTGAAGGAGACGAGAACCAACGATAATATTTTCTAAACTACTGAAATTAGCCATAAATACCTTCTGTAATGATTCAAAATAGATCTGGAAATTAGGCAGTTTACTCCTCTGCTGTCTATAACCCACCCTCTTCCCTTTTTGTAACACGACTTATATAGCAGAATTCCAGCCGTGTCGGCCATTATCCACACAAGTACAGTACTGTCTACCCCAAGCATGCGGTACTAATTCTAGAAGTGTTTTATTACTAGGTAGCACGGCCACGTTAGTCATATATGCACCCCTGGTTTTTGTCACGCACAGTGGAAATAGTCCTGCATATGACCTACCTCGTGTGGTGTTGTATTTAATCTTACATGTTGACAACACTGATGTAATGTCAATGTGTGCGCCTAGTCAGCAGTTGAAGAGACCTGATGCGCTTGAGGAACATGGGTTTACTATAGGAACAGGCAATGTAACTGAGATGAGGAGTTGAAAACTTTATCGCCAGAGAGTGCTATTACATTTTTTCAGTAGTGCCAACATGATTGATTATGTTTGGCGCTATATCGCAGGAATGGGCTCTCGGTTTAAAACGTGGAGTCGCATAGCACAGCCAGTAATTTCTGGTGGATCCTAACCTAGCCTGTCGCTATCAGAAATAAAATGAGCAAGAAATAAAAAACACATATTGACGTAATTTAGCACATATATCCAGTGCACTAGATGCTGGAGGCAAAGTGCAAGGGTAAGAGAGCAAGAGGAAGACCTAGAACAAGGTGGATTGATTCAGTGAAGAACAGCGTAAGAAAAAGAAATCTGGACTGGGACAAGATCGTGGAAGAAGAATGGTGGAAGGAAAGAGGAAAGTGGAGAAGTACCATAAATACCCCGACCCGGCAGGAGCTGGATAAGGGGAAATGATGATGATGATGATCCAGTGCACTAGTGTTAATTGGTATCATCCCCTATCCGTTGTGTGTGTCAAAGGCAGATTCTCGTCTCCTTCACTATGTTTGGGTAATACGCCTCCCTCTCAACCGGAGGCCCTAGGTTTTGAATGTCGGCTCCATCAGGTATTTCAGAAACTGATGTGAGGGCTGGAATGGAGTGCTCTCAGTCCCGTGAGGACAATTGAGTAGCTGTCACCCTGTAATCTGAAGGCCAAATGGCTTGGTAGGCAAGTCCCTTCATGGACTTGGTGCCACAGGAGTAGCCTACCATTGAGAGAATTTATTGGGTAATGTTCTAATTTCCCCAGATCTGCTTGGTTAAGGCCTCCTATTCTAGGAATCCACAATAAGTGTGGCAGGAGCAAAAAGGACATGAAGGTGCAGGCAAAAGGAGAGATAAAAGGGGAAAAAGATAAAATTGTGATGTTGCAGAACAAACACAACTGAAAATTAATTTGTCTCACTTTGTAAAACAAACTTGACGGTCAAAAAGTATAAAATCATATTACTCCTTTATTTTTCATCATCCAGCTAGCCGGGTACGATATATAAGCACTCGCCATCGATGTCTGTCCAGGATCCATTGCCAGTCCAGATCTTGTTGAACCTTAGTGATCTACTTTTTCCTTGGTCTACCTCTTGGTCTCTTGCCTTTGATTTCCTTAAGCAGGGAGCACGCTGCCTCCGTTCCGTTCAGTTTGCTTCGGTTCCGTTCGCCAGCAGCACATTGTCTCAGTCTCCGTCAATCCACTGCGAGAATAGTAATGTCGAGTTCATATTCTTTCGACGATGAGGGGGGAAATTATTAGGCTGTGAAGTAGCCAAGAAAAAGTAATATTTTGGATTGATGACATAAATTTAAGAAGGGAACAATGCGGTGAATATTACATTCTCTTCCCGGACTTTCTAATTGACATCTCAGGCATACATCATAGCTAAAGTCGTTAGGTTCCCACAAATGGAGATGAAATGTATGTTGATTATTTTGTGTTATGTTGTTGCATATTTTACGCGCTGCGACATCGCAGTCATATAGCGATGTGTATTTGGGTGTGTGTTTGTGTAATTTTGTGTGATAACCTGTGTTCTAGTGATGGCTGTAAATTGAGGATATGATTAATGTGTATATAAGTTGTTTCTGTAAGTTAATAAAAGCTGTTGTCATCCGTAATATTAATTTACCATTATTACTATTTATCACAATAGAATGCAACCTTAGAAACACGAGTATGTTCTCCACAGTGGGTACGTGCAGCTACGAATGGTTGAGTCATGAGTTTAGTTGGCTGCACTGCACTGTGTCCTTGAAAGCGGAACTCCCCCGTGTGGGCTGTCGGTGTGTATTGCGATAAGCGCGCGAGCCTGCAGCGTGTATTACAGTCAGCGGGCGTTCAGATAGATTATTGGAAGAGTGCAACAGTATACAGGCGGTAATGTTTACTACTGAAGAGAGAGTTTTTTTGGTGGAATACGTTTATCGCAAAGGCGATCGGTTTACAGAAAATGTAAAATTAAGATTTCAGGCGCGGTTTCCTAATTCAAAGTGTCCAAACCGTGATACCGTTCGGGATTTGGTAAGTAAATTTCGTATGACTGGCTCAGTTCACAATGTACCGGGAACAGGCAGGCCTACGCTTTTAACGGACGATAAACTTGATGAAATCTCTGATATAATGCTGCGAAGTCCAAGTAAATCAACAGGAAAATTAGCTCAACAAACAGGAATCTCTGCGTCGACAGCACATAAAGCTGTAAGAGACAAGTTTATAAAGTTACCGTGGTTCATGAATTAAAACAAACTGATTACGGAAAGAGAGTGATGTACTGTGAATCTGTTATGAACGGCTGTGGTGAGTACAAAGTTTACTGTTTATTTGTTATGATGCAAGCGGCAGCCGTGCTGTAGCTAGCTCTCGCAGACGCATGTAGGCGCTCACTCACTGTATTTGTCCTAGTAGACCACCTCGTGGTGTAGCGACTAGCGTTATTGGCTGTCGAATGTCCGGGTTTGAGTCACGGTGTGAGGGATGGAACGAGGTGCATTCAGCCTCGTGAGGCAAAACTAAGGAGGGTTCGATTCCCACCTCAGCCATCCTTGAAAAGGTTTTCCGCAGTCCCCCCCCGCTTCTAATCCAGGAAAATGCTGGGATGGTCCCTAACACAAGGCCACGGCCGCCTCCTTCCCAATTTACAAATACACACACTAGTACCACTATCACACAAGTTACACGGGGCTATATGGGGGCGATTTCGTTGCCCGTAAATAAGCAACAACAAATAAACTAAAGTAAATCACAAACAGTTTACGACCATCCCTCGTACATTCCTTGTCCTTGTCAGATCATGATCATTTTTTTTATCAGCCATATCGTAAAGAATAGGATGTGTTTTTACTATTTCAATCAGCGGTTCCTCATTGATTGCAATCATTGCACTAACCAAATGTAACAAAGGTTGGTTGGTTCCTCAGTTTAGGGGCTGCGACAACGCGGTCATGTAGCCCCGTGTACTTTGGCTGTGTGTAGAATCTGTCTGATAACCGGTGTTAATTGTGATGGCTGTATTAGTGTTTTTAATTCAAGTAAGGACTGCAGACTTTGAATTTTTCAAATAGTTCCTACTTTTGCCACCAAATGCCACCGTCAACGACTACTAGTACAGAACTTAGCTACTAGACGCCACCGCAGTCGGCTCCTGGCAACGAACGTAGGAACCTAAGAGCTTTGTTTACATTCTTAACCTTGATATAATTTAGCTTCACACAGGTGCAGTACAGTAAAATCATGATCCCTCTTCCATCAACTTTGCTTGTGAGGGCAAGCTTGACTGAACGGACGGTGGGGGGAATGGGCTGAGGGGTGCGGCTGGACGTTAGTTTGCATTGTCAGCAAGTCACCCAAGGTCAACGGAACGGAAGCAGTGTGCTCCCAGCTTTATCCAATCACCTGCGGGCTGCTCTCTGATTGTCCATCCTCTTCCGGTGTCCAAATCATCGGAGCCTGGCGTTGGTTACGGATTTACACTGTGATTGGTTGATATGTTTTTATTCGTCTAATCGTGTGATAAGTATTGCACACGTTTCAACGATTGGGAACCAAGTGTGCTTGTTTCTTGTTACCATGGTAACTATGTGTTGGGAATTTGTCCGTGCTAATTCCAGACAGGCCCCCGGCCCAAAAACATCAGCCCCGGTCACCCGTGTGCTGTTCAGGAGTCCTCTCCACTTCTTTCTCTCCATGAATAATTGGTCTTCATGAGTTAGCCCGATGTCTTCCAGATCACTCTTGATTTGGTCTGCAACACCATAATTTTATCTTTTTAATTAATTAATTTATTTATTTGAAATTCTAATTTTTGTATTCTGTACAATTTTGTTTGTTATTATTAATTTTATTTTCATTAGGCTGTTATCTAGGCATCCACCTCATAAGTTTTAAAATTTCTATTTCTATGTTAAGTGCATTACGAGGGGCATTTGCCCTTTAACCTTCTGTCGGGTGCGGTTGATCAGATTGCTACAAGTTGTCATTATGTGTTGCTTGTTTGTCAACAATTGGCAGTAGGCGTTCCTTCTCAATAATAGCTTCCTGTCTGCTCTGTTGTCAAGATATCTGCTAACTGCACCCAGCATGTATAATGCCTTTATTTTCTTTTTGCGTCATTTTAACATTCATATTCAAATATCATATTGATGTTCTGTTTCTCTCCGTGACATTCCATACGTTTCGTGATATAAAAACCATCCTTAATTTGATATATTGTGTGTTCAAATAAGAAATGTCGTTTTTTTTAATGAAACTGCGAAACTATTACAGGTGTCTGCACGTAAATGCTTACCAAATATTTCCACAAAATTTAAGTTAAGTGAATATGTCGAGTGATCGTATTGATACACCGCACCTGACCTTGTCCTGCACAGTAGATTAATCATCATCCGTGTCTCCCTCCGCCTACTCCATCTTGTCATTGTTTGTTCTTTGTCTGTGTTCTTGTCCATTGATTGTATGCCCACCTTGTGTTGTCCTAGATAGGTTTATTCCAGGAATCTAAATGAGAATGTTCATGTCAAAGCCAACATCTGGGGGCTGTCCTTAATACAGCAAATGTTTATACAGCGATATCCTCCATAGAACGGAACCTCGCTGGGGCACTGTGGCTAGCCGTGTAGTGACCAACTAGTTTAACACATTTACATTTCTTAATGTACCTGGGTATTTAATTTCAGAGTAGTTGCTGGAAATGCTGTTCTTCATTTTCTAAACACACATTGCACCATCGTAGGAAGTTCTGGTACACTCGCTGTAATTCATCCTCACTGATATTTCGTATGTGTACAGTTATTTAGTTCTCGAGAGCCTCCAGAATACGCGGATTGTTTCTGTATACCTTTTATTTGAGGTTCCCCACAAGTAAAATTTGCACGGCGCTGAAACTTACGAACACATTTACTGTAAGACTTTTTCAGAGAAGATAAGTTTCCACTAGGAAAATCAGATGTTTTGTTCTGTTCCTAACCAAGTTCACGGGATACGAGGTAGGTTTCAGTACTTCACAACAAGTCTTAATTATCACAACTAAGGTATCTTTCCAGTTGTGTCTGTGATCAATGTTATGACAGCATCCGGCATTTCCCGACCCGCTGTTGAGTAATCGGTAGATGCTAGTCATCTGACCATAACGCATCGCTCTCCGCCCGTCACACGGGCCTGGCGAGGTTCCATTCTATAGAGAAGAACCTCCCTCACTGTAGGTATTTGGTGTACCGACATCTGTTGACAAGCCTAATTTTTACATCTGGGAGAACCCCCCCAGACTGACATGGCATTATACCTAGAAACATTTGCTGTATTAAATTACCCTCCCATGAAAGGCAAAACATTTAATCTCTGTCCTTATTTCACTGCAGCACATAATTGACCATATTTTACCCTCGGAAAAAAAAAGAGCTAATATAATCTGGTAGGCATTGGCTTAAAATTGTTGTGGTGTTGTTGTTTTTTACTGTTATTCTTGTGTTATAATAAAACTTACCTTGAAATAAATGACCTGAACTTTATTTAATCCTGAGTGTAAACAAGGGGATTACTGGAGAATATGATACCGGTACCCAAGGTATGGAATCGTCTAATGATGTCACATACTGTATATAAGGTGCGTTCAAAAAGTAACGAGCCGGAGGCATAATTACAGAAAGCAGTGCCTGTATGTTAGAAGTATTGGCCCTGGCTGTTGAGGCACTTTGTGACTGTTCCGGTCACAATGTTCCCAAACCCTTATTTGGTTGACTGCAAGAGAAGTCAGGTTAGGGTAATTTGTTCATACCATTTCTTTTCTTGTTCATCATCATCATTTAGGTTGTAGAATTTCATTTTATTTAGTGTATATATATCTTGTGTATCTCGGGGACTCAGTCAGGAATATTTCATTTAATTTGTATGGGAGATGTCAGTATACAAGACAGCGGATTGTGTAGGTAAGCTACAAGATGTTGCAACAGCAGGAAACTCTAGGCCAAATTTAGATTGGGCCGAGAATAACTTCCCTTGTCTTGAAGAAAGCTTTGTGTAAATTGTGTAAGGTTCTGACGTCAGAGAAGAGTTTCGCGCCACGAGTTGTAAGAAATATACATGGGTTCGAGATTATTGGTGTATTTTGTATGGGTTGGAGGGTATCATGACCCTGGCGGAGAAAGACGAAAACATGTGTTTACAAGATGAGCGAGGGGTTTTTCGTCAAGCGAGGCTTCACTTCTATTGTAGCGTCTGATTGGAAAGGTCGCGTTCTCGTAATTTGGCGTAGGCCTATTTGGAGAAACAGTTTTGTTGAAAGCATGGCTTGTGAATGTACTCGAAACGGCTACATATCACAACGATGTTATCTCTGTTAGCACAATTCAAGTTGGGTACGGAAGCACATTCATTTCTCTCGCAGAGATGTGGCTATGTAAACCAGTAAACATCTCTAACCTCAAACCACGTGTGCAAAATCTTAGAAATGCTGGGGAGAACTGATCTATCGAGCATGTCTCGTAGATTATCTGCTAGATCGTCGATGAGTGAGTAACAAACATCTTTATATTCCAACATTCATTTTGGGTCACATGTTTTCGTCATTGCCGAGGAGAGAAGATAGTAAACCATAGTCTGTTCGACGAGAGTCCCCGCCATATGTTTAAAGTTGATATTAATACACATATTTTGAAGGTTATAATTAGTTTTCTTTATAGGGAATTACACCTAATAGTTGAACGCCCAAATGATACCAGTTAGGTTGACCAAATGTGTGTCCAACACTCCACGACCCTGCCATTTCAATTGTGTGGTATATGATGAAGTACTTCCGATCAAAAATAGGAGGATGATTTTGGGAAGTTTTAAATCAGTCGCCCAAGAAGGGCTGGTAAAAAGTTACAACATAGCACCTCAACGTGGGGCAAGAGTAGGGGAAACCTAGCAGGTATCATTAGGGCACATATGCACACAGCCGATAGACACCTTAGGAGTATTAGGGTTCACAGTAATTTGTTTTGTTTTAAGGGGTATGTCCACATCAGACAATTTAGAATTAAGGTCAAGGGTTGTGTGTAAATCAAACAGTAAAATGTCAGGTAATCAGGAAACTGGGGGAAGTGGCAGTGAGGAAGATGTGGAAAAGACAGTGGGAACATATGTTACCATTGTTACTACTGAGTCGCAGCTGATCGCTGAAGGTAGTAACTTAAATGTAAATGGGGGGGTTATGAACGATAGTTTGATCCAAATGCTACTGAGTGAAATAAAAGAGATTAAGAAGCAAGGAGAATCTATGAGTAAGGAAATTAAGGAGCAGGTAGGCTCTGTAAATGAGAAGGTAGAGTCAGTGACCAAACAGATAGTAGAAGTGAAGGAATTTGTAAGTAAGGAAATTCAGGAGAGCAACAGGGCCACGAACACAAGGATAGAGAGTCTCAGCAAAGAAATACGGAACCATAAGTCTGTCCTTAATAGTAGAATGGAGAGTATGAACCTGGAATTAAGTGGGAAAATTAGCAAACAGGGAGAGGAAATCAGGGCAGAAATGCAGGGGAATCAGGCTGGGATCACAAGTAGGCTAGAAGGAATGGAAGACCATCAGAACCAGCAAGATGTGGAAATAACGAAAATTAAGTCAGAGATAGCTAGTTCAAGGGCAGAAGTACAGAATGTAACGGGAAAGTGTGATGAGATATGAAACACTGTAAGTGGGAATAAGAGGGAATATTTAGATAGAGTAGGTGCCGTTGAAAATAAGTTGGGAGAGATTGAGGGTCTGAGAGGGAAGCAGGTGGCATTGACCGAGAAAAACGAAAAGCTGCAGGAAGAGCTGATAAAGGTCAGGAGAGAGTTGAAAGAGCGACCGATGAGTCAAAGGGTTGTGATGCCATCTAGTTTGCTACTCAGGGACCCTGGTCTGCCACAATTTAACTCAAGGCAGTTCAACCCTATGGAGTTTTTAAAAACCATTGAGAAGAAATTCAGCAAGGATCTAGAAGACGGGGTTGTCGAATGGGAAACAGTGTTGGAGATCTTGTCTAACTCATTTCAAGGGGATGTGAAAGCATGGTTCCAAATATACAGGCCTAACATGAATAGTTTAAGGGAATTCAGGGATAAATTCAAAGCTAAGTTCTGGGGGGAGGGGGTACAGTCCAGGGAAAGGGAAAAATTAACTTTTGGGAAATATAAGGAGAGAGAAGGGGTATCCCTGACAGAATATTTTTTGGCACATGTACTTATTTGGAAGAATTTGGATGGGCTGACCTCTGACAGTGATGTGGTTAGGGTCATGTTGAAGCACTTCCCACCTAGAATTCAGGAGGCAGCTTGTATGCAGAAGGTAAGGACGGTAGAAGAGTTGGAAGAGCTTCTTACGAGCTTTGACGTTTTAGGCAAGCAGCACATGGAGAGGCCAGAGGTCAAACAGGAATTTAGGGGGAATAATCAGGAGTTATATTTATTTATCGTGTCAGAAGTACAAAGTAAACATAGAAAAATGAAACAATAGAAATATTAAACACTGGTTGACCAATAATTTGCCACGACGAGTGCATTTGAAGTAGCTCCCATTAAGTCTTTAATGGTGCAAGTGTCTGGAGAAGAAGGACACAGTAGAAGATGATCATTGGTCTGCTCAGCACCACACTCGCAGTAAACTGATTCCACAGGAAGGCCCCATTTCTGCTGGTTAGTCTTGCATCTCGTGGTACTGGAGCGTAGCCGATTAAGAGCCTTCCATGTTGTCCACTTTTCTGAATGTCCAGGGGGAAGCTCTTCCTTTGGGACCATCCATTCTCTTAAATATTGGCATTTTCCCCGCCACATTGAGATTCTTGCTTGCTGTGATGTTCCTTTAAGAGCTTCAGTGGTTTTCAAGAAGCTCTTTCTTGATTTCAGCCTAGGATGTGCTGGCTGACAAGCATACAATGGGTGAGTTTCCATAGTCATAGCCTTGCCTTTCTCATATCTAGCAGCAACCTCGCGTCGGATTTCAGGTGGTGCAATACCAGCGAGACAGTGAAGTTTATCTATGGGTGTAGGTCTTAAGCAGCCCGTGATAATACGGCAGGTGTCATTTAATGCCACATCTATGTTTCTAGTATGGCTGGACTTGTGCCACACCGAGCATGCATATTCAGCAGTGGAGTAACACAGTGCTAGCGCGCTTGTTCTCAGAGTACATGGATGAGCTCCCCACGTGGTGCCTCTCAGTTTACGCACTATGTTGTTTCGGGCAGACACTTTTTGCTTCACGTTTAGACAGTGCTTCTTAAATGTAAGCGTACGATCCAGAGTTACTCCCAGATATTTTGGAGTCGGACAATGCTGAAGAGGGATTCCTTCCCAAGTGATTTGTAGGGTTTTAGCTGCTTTTTTGTTATTGAGGTGGAATACACAACTCTGAGTTTTGGCAGGATTTGGCATCAGGTGATTGTCACTGTAGTAGCTAGTAAATTCTTTCAGGGCCTTAGTCAATGTCTGTTCTACATTTACAAAGCAGTTGGCCTGAGCAGTGACTGCACAGTCATCAGCATAGACAAAACTCTGGGTACCTTCAGGTAAAGGCTGATCATTGGTATAGATGTTGAATAACAGTGGTGCGAGCACACTGCCTTGCGGTAACCCATTCTTCTGTGTTCTCCATCTGCTTCTTTGTCCCTGGAATTCCACAAAAAATCTACGGTTTTGGAGAATATTTCTAATGTTGCACACTAGGTGGAAGTCTTTGGTGATGTCATACAATTTTGCTAGAAGAAGCCGATGATTGATTGTGTCGTAAGCTGCAGAGAGATCAATGAAAACAGCGCCTGTAATGAGCCGCTTTTCGAATCCATCCTCAATGTACTGTGTCAAGTTTAATACCTGTGATGTGCAACTTTTCCCTTCTCGAAATCCAGCTTGCTGTGGTATAAGAAATGGCTCCACTTTTCCAATAAGTCTCTGAAGGATGAGCCTCTCTAGGACCTTGTACAGGTGACAGAGCAAGGAGATAGGCCTATAGCTTTTGGGATCCAACCTATCTTTGCCCGGTTTAGGGATAGCAATGACTCGAGCCTTTCGCCAAATTTTGGGAATTTTGCATTCTTGGACACAATTGTTCATTAATTCCAATAGCCATCGCCTCGTAACAGGACCAAAATTCTTGATCTGCTCAACTCGAATATCGTCTAGTCCAGCTGCTTTTCCCAATTTGCACTTTCTTAGTGCTAATTCCAGTTCGGCTTCAGTAAATGATGAAGATAGGATGTTGCTCTCTTGGTTGTACTGCTGTGCTATTGGTTTCTTATCTAGCTTTCTAGATCGGGTTAGTTTACCATTAACTAGCAACTGGTGGGCAATTTGATCTGCCTTTATATTAGCAAATGTGCTGGCTTGAGTGTTATCAATACTGAGACGTCGTAATAGTCTCCATGCCTTTTGGCTACTCTTGCTCATGTCACAGTCTGCCATTAGTTGTATCCACTCATCCCTTTTCGCCATTGATACTGAGGAAAGAACGCTTTGTGCAATGATTGATGTTTCTTCGCTAAAAGGATCATGTTCATACTTCTTATAATATTCCTCAAGCAGAGTGGCCGTTTCAGGTTTAATGCCTTTGATAAAATTTGTTCTGCAGCCTCTTGGAATTGATGCCCTTGAGGAGGTTTGGACAATGTCTACAAACTTGTCGTACTCTTCAGGGACAGGAGCTATGTTCAGAATGTTCTCATCCAAAATGTTTGAAAATCTTGTCCAGTCAGCCTTCTTAAAGTTGTATCTTCGCCTAAATCTAACTTCTTGAGGTCTTATTGATGGCAAAATTTGGCACATGATGGGCCTGTGCTGTGTGTTAGGTATTGGTGCACACACAGCTTTGGTACATGTATGCACAATGCTTTCACTAACAAAGAGGAGGTCTGGATTATAGCCTCGTCCCCATCTTCCACTATTAAAAGAAGAAGGAAGTTTGCTATCATGAATGAGGGCGAGTTGAAAATGTTCAGCCCACGAAAGGACTGCCTCACCATTTTTGTCCTCATGTGCGTAACCCCATACATGACTGTGGCTGTTGAAATCACCTATAACAATGGAGGCTCTACTTTTATCAAAATTTTGGGGTGGAATGAAGGAAAATTCTGCTGCAGGTGGTTTATAAACTGAGGTGATTATACAGTTACTTAGCTCCACGGTGATAATTTCAATATTGTTTTCATCTGACTGGCAGACACTTTTGACTTCCAAATTCGACTTAGCAAAAATGGCACTTCCATATAGAGCGTGTGGTCTTTCAACAATCAGTTTCATGCCAGGAACAGATGGGCGTTTCTGCATCATATCTCTGTGTGTTTCCTGAACACATAGAACATCACACTGCTTGTCGTGACAAAGTTCATACAAAAGTTGTTCTTTACAAGATGATATGCCTTCAATGTTAACAGAAATGACTGTTAAAGTTGGTTCTGAAAAGAACCGTTTGTTAGATGTCATTTTAAATAACTCTGTTACTTCTGGTGTGAGAGAATCAGCCGTCTAGGAAGAGTCCTAGTCCGTTGCCCAGGAGACACCCGGATGTATACCAATATCACATGCAAATACACCCTACTGGGAGGTTTCTCTCGTGTCCCCCATCAGGAGTTTAATAGGGGTAGATTTAATCAGGAGCAAAGAGATTATCAGCAGAGGCAGGAAAACTATCAGAGAGGTGGGGGGCGTCAGGATAATTCACAGCGACAGGAAGGTAACTATCAGAGAGGTGGGGGGCGTCAGGAAGGTGGTAACGAAAGAGTACAGGTGAACCAGAGGAGACAAGAACAAGGTGGTCAAGGAGCTTTAAACTCCGAACGGGCTGTGCAGGGAGGTCAGTCAGGCAGTCCGTAAGAAATGAAGTCAAGCAGTGTGTTATTGTGGGTGAGGAGGATTTTATGCCTATGAGTCGGGAGGATCTGCTAGCTGACCAGCAGGAGTTCTCATGTATCGGGGAGAAGGAGGCTTTTATGTCAACTGTTGAGTTGAGCATACTAGGTAAGAGAGTGCAGGCATTGGTGGATTCGGGGAGTGAGAGAAGTGTCATCAGTAAGGGATTTTATGATACTTTAATCAAGGACGGTGGTAAGTTGGAAGAAATTCCAGTTAAGTCGACATATGTGGTAACTGCTGTTGGTAATAAATCCCAAAGAGTGGGAAAGCAGGTATTGTTGCCCATGAGGTTTGGTAATGAAGTTGACCACAAGACTTGCTTGGTAATTCCTAACCTAATTTATGAAATGATTTTGGGGATAGACTGGCTTAACGAGCATAGTGCTGTTATTGATTTTGACCGGGGTGTCATCAACTTTGTGAGGGGGAATATAAGCCAGGAGATGAGAATGAAATGCAAGAGTGTAGATAAGACAGTAAAGGCATGTGTTACTGAGGTCACTGTAGGGGATATGGCAGAAGGTAAGGCTGACGATGAGGAGGAAGTTGTGGATTTATGTCACATTGCTGTGGAGGGTGATAAGTGTGATCAACTCCAGCAGGCTGTGGATAAGAGTGGTTTAAGTGTTGAGGAGAGGGATAAGTTGTTAGAGGTTTTAGAGCTAAACCAAGAAGTTTTCAGTGACAAGCCAGGGCTAACACATGTCTGTACGCATCAGTTCGAAATTGTAGATCATTCTCCATTTTCAGGACCCAAGTACCCGATACCTCACAAATTTGCTGATGCTGTGGAGAAAGAAATAGGCATTATGCTGAATCAGGGTATTATTGAGCCTTCAACTAGTGCATATCTGAATCCCTTAGTTGTGGTTGGGAAGAGTGATGGCTCGGTCAGGTTGTGTATTGATGCCAGGCAGCTCAATTGTAGGATATCTGGGGACCAACAGAGGCCAGAATGTGTTGAGGAACTGGTTCAGAAATTCAATGGTAAGCAATGGTTTTCCACTATGGATCTGAGTGCATCATTTTGGCAGGTACCGTTGAGAGAACAGGACAGGAAGTTGACTGCGTTTAGCTTTAAGAGTGGTTTGTACCAATTCAGGGTCGTTCCTTTCGGAACAAAGACCAGCAGTTCAGCGTTGATTAGGGCCTTAAATCTAGTGTTAGGGAGGGACACACACGAGTTTGTGACAATGTACATAGATGATTTAATTGTTGCATCTTACACATTAAAGGAACACCTGGATCACTTAGACATTGTTTTGGGGAAATTAAGGGACGGGGGATTTACAATTAAACTTAAGAAGTCTCTGTTTTGCACAACATCAATCACATTTTTAGGGCATACTATCACAACACAAGGGGTGTCTCCCGAACAGTCACGATTAGACAAGATTCACAACACTGCTACACCACGTAACGCCAAACAATTGAGGTCAATATTAGGGGTTTTCAATTATTTTCGTAGATTCGTAGTTAAATATTCCTGTCTTGTAGAACCGTTTAGGGAATTGCTGAAGCAGGGTACTAAGTGGGTATGGACCCAGGTGCACGATGAGGCTTTTAAGGAGTTGAAGAGAGGCTTTGTAGAGACTGTCATGCTTAGGTATCCTCGTCTGGATTGTCCCTACATTTTGATGACTGATGCGAGCATGCAAGGCATCTCAGGCATTTTGTGTCAGGAGGATAGTGAGGGCAATCTAGGGATTGTCTCATTAGCAAGCAGAGGGCTAAGCATGGCGGAGAAGAGATATACAATTACTGAAATAGAGATGTTAGCAATCGTATACTCTCTAGGGAAGTTTAGGAGTTATGTGTTGGGCAGTAAGTTGCAGATACTGACTGACCATCATGCATTACTTTTTATTGGATCCTGCAAGCTCACTTCGAACAGGATGTCAAGGTGGATATTGGCTATAAGTGAATATAACTTTGAGGTAAGGCATATTAAGGGTACTGAGAACATTGTGGCTGACTTCATGAGTAGAAACATTGGGGGTGATGAGGGTCATCAGGTACTGGAGGTACAGGAAGGTGTTGTTATCTGCGTAACCAAGGTAAGCGAGTGTGATTATGAGATACGCTGCTTAAGGAATCTGCTTGTAGAGCAGGAGAAGGATGAGGTCTTAGGTGATATCTTGACTCAGTTGAGAGGTATGGATGTGGATAGTAGAATTAAGGTTGGAAAGTATTGGTACAAGTTGGAGTGTGGTTTCTTGGCTAGGCTGTGCCATGAAGGTGCCTGGAGAGTGTGTGTGCCAAGCTCATTGCAGGTAACGATGATTTGGTATCATCACAAGGCTTTAGGGCATTTTGGATCAAGCAAGGTTCTTTTTGCTGTTCAGCAGCATTTCATTTGGAAGAACATGGGAAGGCAGATTAGGAAAGTTCTGGCAAGTTGTGACTCGTGTCAACGGTGTAAATGCCCAACGAGGTTTCTTGAGGGACCTCGGCAAATGGTGATCACAGAAAAACCAAGGGATTTACTCTGTGTCGATCTGTATGGTCCATTGGTTAAAGCTCAGTTTGGATATCAGTATATCTTCGTGGTTGTTGACGCATTCAGTAAACTCGTCAAACTGTATCCCCTGAGAAAAGCGACCGGGAAGGGTTGTGTCCTACAGATCACTGATAAGTATGTACCTGAGTTTGGGGTGCCTCTCAGGATACTATCAGACCACGGTAGTCAATTCACCTCAAAGATCTGGAAAACCAAGTTGAGTGAATTGGGTATCAAGCACATATTCTCATCTATTCGATATCCTCAAGGGAATTTGTCCGAACGAGTTATGAGAGAATTAGGGAGAGTATTTCGCACCTATGTGAGCAATCGCCACAATGCGTGGTTCTCCAAGTTAGGAGATATTGAACGATGGTTCAATAGTACGTTCCATGAGAGTGTAAAATGCACTCCCTATGAAATTCAGTATGGTAGGAAGCCTACCAATGAGCTTGCTAGAATGCTAGGTTTGGTCACGGGAGAGGAGATTGGGAAGGATGTTTGTATCCAGCTGGCTAGGGACAACTTAATCAAGGCAGGGAATAAGCGTAGGCGCCAGCAGAAGCGGGTAAAGTTTGATTCTTTTGAAGTAGGCGATCAGGTGCTTCTGAGGGTTCCATATCCGTCTTCAGCTGTAGATAAGGAGATAGGGAAGTTTTTTCATCTATTTCAGGGGCCTTTTAAGGTGGTTAAACGTATTGGTGAGTGTGCCTATAGTTTAACGGACCAGGATGGTAAGTCTGTCAGTACACATAATATTAGGAATCTCCGTAGATATCACTCTGTAAAATAATATGGCATGGACTCTTAGAGAATCAGTCAACATAACGTGATGGCATGACAAAACTCAAGAGATGTGACGAAGAATGCTAACCAGCAAAGTGGCATCGAGTGTTAGATGGATAGATGGTATGATAAGGCCTGTGCAGGCAAATACCATGGCTTGTGAAGCGATAGGGTCTCATGATGAGACGAAGAAAATGAAGTGGTAGACCTAAGACACTTGAGAGAAATCAGTGAGGCTAGGAAATGGACACAATAAGACATTCGAGAGAGTGAGAATGTGTGAAAATATGACAAGTGTGTATGTATATATGTCTTCCAGGGTTTATTTATGTAATAGTGTAATTCTTTGTGTTTTCAGTGCGTTGCTTGTTTGAGTGTTTGTGATCCACACTTGTTTCACCCGTGTGAATCACATGGGGGCGTATTGTGACTGTTCCGGTCACAATGTTCCCAAACCCTTATTTGGTTGACTGCAAGAGAAGTCAGGTTAGGGTAATTTGTTCATACCATTTCTTTTCTTGTTCATCATCATCATTTAGGTTGTAGAATTTCATTTTATTTAGTGTATATATATCTTGTGTATCTCGGGGACTCAGTCAGGAATATTTCATTTAATTTGTATGGGAGATGTCAGTATACAAGACAGCGGATTGTGTAGGTAAGCTACAAGATGTTGCAACAGCAGGAAACTCTAGGCCAAATTTAGATTGGGCCGAGAATAACTTCCCTTGTCTTGAAGAAAGCTTTGTGTAAATTGTGTAAGGTTCTGACGTCAGAGAAGAGTTTCGCGCCACGAGTTGTAAGAAATATACATGGGTTCGAGATTATTGGTGTATTTTGTATGGGTTGGAGGGTATCATGACCCTGGCGGAGAAAGACGAAAACATGTGTTTACAAGATGAGCGAGGGGTTTTTCGTCAAGCGAGGCTTCACTTCTATTGTAGCGTCTGATTGGAAAGGTCGCGTTCTCGTAATTTGGCGTAGGCCTATTTGGAGAAACAGTTTTGTTGAAAGCATGGCTTGTGAATGTACTCGAAACGGCTACATATCACAACGATGTTATCTCTGTTAGCACAATTCAAGTTGGGTACGGAAGCACATTCATTTCTCTCGCAGAGATGTGGCTATGTAAACCAGTAAACATCTCTAACCTCAAACCACGTGTGCAAAATCTTAGAAATGCTGGGGAGAACTGATCTATCGAGCATGTCTCGTAGATTATCTGCTAGATCGTCGATGAGTGAGTAACAAACATCTTTATATTCCAACATTCATTTTGGGTCACATGTTTTCGTCATTGCCGAGGAGAGAAGATAGTAAACCATAGTCTGTTCGACGAGAGTCCCCGCCATATGTTTAAAGTTGATATTAATACACATATTTTGAAGGTTATAATTAGTTTTCTTTATAGGGAATTACACCTAATAGTTGAACGCCCAAATGATACCAGTTAGGTTGACCAAATGTGTGTCCAACACTCCACGACCCTGCCATTTCAATTGTGTGGTATATGATGAAGTACTTCCGATCAAAAATAGGAGGATGATTTTGGGAAGTTTTAAATCAGTCGCCCAAGAAGGGCTGGTAAAAAGTTACAACTTGTCCCACTGTGACACGAGGCGGTAAATGGGCTGCAATGTGAACCAGTTCCACACGTACAGCTGGATGTCGGCGTCCGAGGTGATTCGTTGGCCCGCAGAGCCCTTTTCAGGGGACCAAACATGGCGTAATCACAGGGAGAGAGGTCTGGACTGTATGGAGGGTGGCCGAGAACCTCCCATTTGAATTTCTGCAGAAGTGCCGCGATTGTGTTGGTCGTATGAGGTCGTGCGTTGTCGTGGAGCGACCACGGCGGCTTTGGCGTTCACTGTCACTCGGCGGTCCTGGGTAATGAGTGCATCAACCAGCTGGACGTTGTCATCGGTAATGCAGGGGAGTGCCCCAGACCGGGCATCATCGGCTAACTACACCCGTCCTTCCCTGAAGCGCTTGTGCCACGCCTTTACCCTTGCAAGGGTCATGCAGTGTTCGCCGTACACTTGTGACATTCGGCGATGAATGTCCGTTCCCCCTACTCCTTCCGCTGTCAGAAACCGAACAACACCTCTTTGCTCTTCGGTTGACGCCTCCATGTCACTGTTTGCAATGCGACTGGCAGCGTAGGACGATTGATGCATGCTGCTGCTCGCTTTGTATCGTCACGACGTGACGTGCACGCATGCTCTCTAGCGACGGGCTGTGACCTTCCACGCTATGGTCGGAACCACACCTCGTTACACACGCCACGATTAGCCGATGCAGTCACCGGTTTGCGCATTCCAGCCTCCGGCTCGTTACTTTTTGAACTCACCTTATGTATTGACATGAAATAAACCATGTACTGTACATGCCGCTGATGATGACAACCTTTGCAAACAGATGGGAAATGTCTGCGTAGGGACATTTACCGAAGTATTGCCCAAATGCAGTTGTGTTAGCCCATCTGTTCAACAGCAGCACCCAATACCCATAAAATATATCTGACCCAATGGCAAATTGGTTAGTGTGCTAGGCTTTGGCCCGAAGGGTCGATTCCTGGCGGGGCCATCAGGAATTTAAATCTCTTGGTTCGGGGACTGGATGTATGTGCCGTCGTCATCATCTCTTCATCCTCATTAGGACGTGCAGGTTGCTCAAAGGTAACGTCCAGTAAGACCTGCCCTCGGCCTCCCAGGAGACCTCAAAACTTCATTATTATTATTATAAAAGATGGTTGAATTACGGATGCTAACCTTCATGTCACTAACAGGATTTAACCAATTGTAATGTCACTGATCAGAAGCTATTGCAGTCACCTGCGGCATGAACTGTATCCAAATTCTAAGTTATATATGCACAGACCCTCTCCATGACAGTAATCAACAATGTGGTCAGAGAAGCAAAGAGGGGTATCAATATTTCATCACATATTTTGACCCTGAAGCCCACAAGGCTTTTCACCCAGTATTTTATATTTTAAAATTTTTTGGCTAAAAAAAACAACTAAATTTTAGATGAAACTTGTACTGTATCAGGAAAAGTGTTGTCAGGGTGCAGTAGTAATGCTTGAAGAGTGTGGTAGCTCCACTCTTCGATCAAATTCATGTGTTGATGGTTTCGTACATTAGAGAAATCACTTCATCTTTTGTTGCAAGAACATCGAAGCCTTGGTGGTCAGTTAGTGTGGTACGGTAGCATGGGTGCTTTAGCCGCCTCCCCTCTTACTGGAATTCTAGAAACGTTTGGATTACATTGTTCTTTGTCATATCAGGTTATTTCAGAAATTAGTAATAATAATGTTATAACACATAACTTAAACGAAAAAGTAACTTGGATAAATAGAACAAATAAAATGAAAAAGGCACAATCTCTAACCTGGTCAACATATAATAAAAAATGCCTATCAATAGCTACTAAGATCCAACATTATAAAACTGTAACTCTCCCAGAAGCCTCTTATACTTGTGAAACACTGTTCCAAATTAAAAATGAACAAAGAACTGATCACCTCCTCAAAACGGAGAGAAGAATCATTAGAACGTGCATAAATAAAAATTATCAGGTTGAGGAAGTCTGGAGGATTCTCCCAAATAAAAATGTCTATCGTGAGATTGATCCAATCACCAGCACAATGAAGAAGAAAAGAATTTCATTTTTTTTTTTTCACATCTTACAGCTTCCAGAAAACAGAATTGTATGCCAACTGGTGATGAGAAATCTAGGAAAGAAAACTGGAGGAAAATAGATCCAAGAAATCCAACAAGATCTCAAAGCAGTTGGACTCAAGATAACAGATGCCGAGGAGAAAAATAAAATTAACACCATTCTTAAAACTCACAAATGACACATAGAAAGCCTATGGATATTTCAGATGAGTTGAGAAAATCCCGATCTGAAAGAATGATAAAGTACTGGAAAGAGCGCAAGAACCAAGCAGTACTACCTTCAAAGAAGAAGTGATTGTGGAACGACTCAAGTGGTCCAATGTGACCAATCAAGATTAATAATTTTAATACTGCTGTCAACGACACTGCAAGGATAATCTCGAGATGCCTGAAATCAACACCAGTGCACAAACTGTACCCCATTGTTGGAATAGCCCTACCCAACATCCGGAGAGCCACTGCTGCGGACGCCGAGAGAACAAAGCAGGAGAATGACCATCGACATCCACTATATGGGCAGCAAGGTCTCGCCTCAGATCCCTCAAGAGTTTCCTTGCTAGGACTACGCCGCTGGAGAGAACACCAGATGGAGGAGTTCACTGCCCACAGACATGACACCAAAGGAAGAACTGGCTCCTGGCGCCGACCTACCTTATCCTGTGTGGAGGTCCCTCAACCGCTTAAGAGTGGGTGTCCCTTGATGCAAGACCAACCTGCAAAAATGGGGTTCCTTCCAGCAGACGCAGACACCTCTTGTGAATATGGAGCTGAACAAGACCCAAGCCACCAACTTATCTGCCCCCTCCTGGACAACCCATGCACAATGGAAGATGTTTTTAGAGGAAGTAACAAGGCCATCGCAGCTTTGGAAATGTTGAGCGGACACGGAAATGAATGAATGATAATAATGTTGTTGGTTTATGCTTCTTTTAACTACTGCAGCTTTTAGAAGTTCTGGAAGTAACTTCCAGTCAACTAACAACTGTTTTATCTGGAAATTTCTTTAATGCTTCTGATGTATTGTTTGCTTTCTACATTGAAGAAAATATGATTGTAATGATGTTGCCATAAAGTAGCCAATGGTTTCAGAGCAGCAAAATGCTGCATTTAATAAAGCAAGTAAGAAATGAAACGAAAGAGGTAGGGGAGGAGGGTGCATCTCCTCATCTAGTGACAGATTCTTCTCTATAACGGGAAAGTTGTTGTTGTGCCCCTCTCCCTTGGAAAACATCCTGCGGGTGCCCATGTACAGCAGCTGATCCAGTTTGATCGTGTGGCTCCTGGAGCTACCCTGTTTTATCTCCAAACGGGAGTTCTAATTAACCACGGAGCAGCAGAGGTTTTCCTTACAAAATAGAACTGTACAAGGGACCTCAGCCAATAGATCCTACATAACTGAGAGATGCTGTAAAGTTGGCAAACACTTATTTGACATAGACTGCCATTAATTCTTTCTAAAACAATACTGATTTACACTTAAGAAAGTGAGAATGTCAAGTGAGGAATGCTTTAATGTGTGTGATTTGCCAATCTCTACTTAGTATAAAACAAAGTCCCCGATTCTCGGATGTCGGGGGTAATCTAGAGAATCACTAGATGGATTTTGATGCGGTTTTCACCATTCTGTAAAGGATATCTCGAGGATATTTTTTGTAGAAAATAATTTATTTATTATCAAAGGAAGCCAAGCAGTAACTATTTCAGTGAAAAAGTCGAAAAAGAAAACCTGGTGCCCGTGCACTTTTTACGCTTCTGCTGGGCAAACCATTAAAAATATCGATATACTATGAGTTCAGCATTGTTCAGCATGAAAGGTTCTACAAAAACGTCCACGATAGCATATCTTATCTTCAGTACATCGCCCACTGTAAGTGTTTTTAGGTTTTCATTTCTTCCAACAGTTTACGAGCTAGCTAGGGGCGAGCCTATCACCCCAGTTACAGCCTAGCTAGTGGGCGAGCCTATTACTCCGGATACAGCCAGCAGCAAACTGTCGAGTCGTGTTGAGTTAAGACTTCAGAGAAGAGTGGTTGTGTTTGGAGTTTCCCTGGAAGTGCAACTCCACTTTTCTTCATTTCGCCTGTGAACTTTTCGTTCCGCAAAATACACAGTCAAGTTAAGATTGGACGGAAGGGGGATTTGTGTTTCATGCACCCCACCATTCTTAAATTACGTCTGACAAGAATTCGTTGCACATGGATCTCCATGATAATATAATTAATAGTCCATTTAGTGATTTTAACCCACCATGCCGAGATGTAAAATGGATATAGGTCGTAGTTCATTGATATCGAAAAGAAGACGCTTATCACGTAATGCATTCATAACTGTTCCCGGGCGGGTTGCTAGTTTGGATATATAGTACAGTACCGTATATCGAATAAAAATGGTATTCAGTGATAATTTGTTAAATTCTAGTGGGGGTGGCTTCAACCTTTGTTTATATGGGAGTAGTATAGATTGCGATACCTTACACTACAAAATTTTCCAAGACACAAAATGGCAGCATCCACGACGTCATGGACGACACTAAGTGTTTAACCGGTGCATACATGTTATATTCTGTGTGTTAATTTTATTTATTTAGTGTATGATGAAAACAACCTATACACTATTTACATATCCAGTGGAATATAAGCACAGAGTAAATACAAACTATCATGTATGTACAAAGCAATTTCGAAGCATGAGAGAAAAAATAACAGTAATAACACAATATATTTATACATCACAATCTACCTGACAACTTCGACAGTTCAATTGTAAACATTGAGTGCGAGTGATGTACGTCTCACTAAATGTGAATGTCCAATTCCACTATCCACTTCACTGCGTCCGGTGTTGCTGAGTTGAGGTCTTCCATGGTGTCAAAGAAAGCACGGAGTGGGCATTCCTGCACTACATGCTTCATTGTTTGGCGAACCTCCCCACAGTCACAATGGGAGGAAACTGACTAGCCCCATGTGTGTAAAGTAGATCCTGTTCTACCTACTCCACATCTCATGCGATTTAGTCTACTCCAGGTGCAGCATGGCAGATCAAAGCCTGCCAGTTTTGTAGATGGACTATTAATGTCCACTATTGCACGAGGTGGGGATAAAGGCCACTCTGTTGACCACTTAGAAGTGGAGTTGAAGGAGCTGGATGTTAACTTCACAGCCGTCTTCCAAGCAGACTGACGAGACTTAAGGCATGTGCATTTCTGTCTGATATCCTCATGAACAGGTGTAGCAGTTTGGCCCTCACGTTGTGCGCCAAATGTAGCAGTAATTAATGCCCCATGTTGGTAGCGACAAATGTAATGGTTTTCACTTTGCTCCACGTTGAGCGTACAAGTGTAGCAGTCTTGCTGCCCCTAACTGTTGGGTGATAAATGTAACTGTTTTCCTTTGCCTAAGCTATGTTGTTTTAATGGGGGCCAAGACCTCAACGCAATGTTGAAATCTAAATTTGTATTTAACAACGTCTAGCTCTGGTAGAACACCTTCAAGAATCTATTCACTCAGATCGTGGTATGATTTGATCATTAACCCAACAAACAATCGTATCAGGAGAAGGAATTGGTCTATATCTAATGCTACCTACTGAAAGCAAAGATTGCATTGTAAAAGAAATGAATTTATTATATAAAACAAGTATTGCAAAATTAATAATAATAATAAGTTTATAATTTAAATTGGAGCTTTGCGATTTTAATATTACTGATAGAAAATTACGTGAAAACGGAGTCTGATAAATTATTGATTTTACTCTTATTCCCAAGCTATGAAGTTACTGAAATATTGAATATAAAACAAAGAGAAACGAGAGATTGCGTATTTCTGCGTCATTCGCGCTTACCACTGGAAATGGCCGAAGCCTTTCCCTCGTACTGGATGATGCTGTGAGCTTCCCACAGTCTCCTGGACGTCGTCATCTCCGTCGATGTTTGATGATATACTGGTAGATTTGAAGATTTATGGTCCGAACCGCGGAACCAACACGTATAACTACAACGGTTAAGTTTCACAAAGATCGTCCTCCACTGCACGGAACATCGGAGCGACTCCCGCGTGCAACCATACTCGGCAAGTTCTACACAGATTGTCGCTAACTCCACTGAACATCGGAGCCACTCGCACGCGCACCCATACTCGTCAAGTATTTCACAGATTCTCCTTCACTCCACGGAACATCGGAGCGACTCCCGCGTGCAACCATACTCGGCAAGTTCTACACAGATTGTCCTCCCTCCACGGCGCGCCGAACGATATATGCACCCGTCGGCTCCCCACGTACCGACTTCCAGCTTACGTGGTCTCCACTGATTGGCTCTGCCACCCCGCTACTTCCCCTTCTCTGGCTCATTACACACGGCGCGCGGATGAAGAAGTCGATTTCCGTTCCAACTATCCGCCTTTTCTTGACGCTGCGACCCAAGCTTGCGTAATACTTCTTGACAAGAATCAGCCTGTTTCTGAATTTCCAGTGAGTCATGTCTCTCATAATATCCTAACTGACGAAACTCCGTAAAATTCCGTAATCACATAATTTTCTATGATATTGTCGTTCGTAATAATTTGCTTGATAGTGTTTTCTAAGACATAGAAAACCTATCTGTATGCTTATTATTTTTTATAAAATGCTCCGAAAATACCTTAATAATAATTATAATAAATTAATAATAATAATAAACTAACATGAAAAATTCTCTTGGCCGAACAATTTGCTGCGTAAATAAATATAGAATGGCTTCCTACTGACTTATGCCAGTGGCATAAAAACCCCTCGAAAAACACGTTACATATTCGCCTCGAATCATCGGATAATTTACCGTGACGACGGTCCATTATCCGATTATCCCAGACACGTTAATAAACCCCATCCAAAATACATATTACATAAATGAAATCACCCTAAATTACAGATATATACACTCATCATTTTTCTTCACGCACTTTGCTTCAAAGTTTGTTGTCACTATGGATTGCACTTTGCAACCAGTCCAATGTTTTACATATAGAATAGTGTTCCTCGGATATTTCTGCCTCTCAAATTTCTCTATGTTGGAAAAATAGACATACATCACACGCATCAAGGTGTTCTGATATATGTATATCTCCCTAGAACTTCCTAATTTCACTGGAGGTTCCTTCCTTATTGTGAAATTTAATCCCACTTATCACTGAGCACACGATCACACTATTGTGGCAGCGCCTCGTGACCATAATACTTAATCTCTCTTTAAAGTAGATTAAATTAATATTGACTTCTGAAAAAAAAAAACAGTAAGTGCGCATTACATATAACACCAAATATTTCTGTGCCGTAATCGCCCTGTCTTCTTAAGTTCCCGTAGACCATATTCTACTTAATACTAGTTCTCAACACAGACAAGTTCTCCGCACATAAATAATACCATTGTACAAATTACCTTAAATTACACACTTACAAATCTTACATGGCGAGGCCGTAAACAGAAATCACGTGTGCCGTTATGTATGAGTTTCATGAAGGACTGTCTCGCCTTCTGATGGCCCGTCTTTTGTCCCGTGGACGCCTTAAGCAAAAATACCCTGTCCAAGCGCTCACCCATCTCTTGGGGACAAATGGGAATTCACCAGCGCTACCAAATTCTGGCCTTGGTGTATCGAGACATTTTAGTGCTCAAGAGCATCCGACAATCCCGTCATATTTCCCTGTACCTTAAAAACTCTCATTTACTTACATACTACCCCCCTGTGTGACTTCTGATACACCTGCCTGGAAGATCATCTCCTCCCACGCACCAAATACCACACTTACTCATTTGATAGGCTGGCTCGCCAGCTAAACATCCTCACTTTATGACACATACTTTCGGAGACTATGTATATTATACGTCCCGTATAATCTGTTTCCCTCAATATTCTCCAGCACATAAGCTGTTTTCCCAATACGTTTGGTAACCATAAATGTTACTGCGTCACCTGCTTCCAACCTTGCAAGTGGCTCCCTTAAATGAACGTCATCACGTTGCTCTACCTAGCCTATTTCTCAGTGTATGTAACGATGCCCTGTTGCTACTGTCCACACATGCTAACCCTACTTTCCTCTGGTGTCACACCTCTACTCGACACTCTATGACCTTAAAATGTCACTTCTGACTGACAGAATGACGACTTAGATAGCTTCAAAGTGAACCCTGCCTGATCTAACTTCTGAAAAACTATATTTAAATGACGTAGATGCTCCTCAAAACTGCGTGAACTAATTACCATATCATCAATGTAAATGGTTACAAACTCTCCTGTGTCATCCCCTAATGCGATGTTTAAAGCCCTAATTAAAGCTGCTGAACTACTCTTTAACCCATAAGGTGTTCTACAAAATTGATAAAGGTTATATTTATGACTAAAAGCTGTAAATGGTCTATCTTCGTACATAAGTGGCACTTGCCAAAAACTGGAACTCAAATCTACACAAGTGAAATACTTCTTCCCCTCAAATGTTTGCATTAATTCCTCTATTGACATAGATTTCAGCTGATATGAACTAATTCTACTGTTAACCAAACGAGCGTCTAAACAAATACGAACTGTGCCGTCGGTCTTGGGTACCGTGATCAAAGAATTAACATACGGACTGTTAGAGTGCTCAATAATCCCATCTTCAAGTATCTGGTTAATTTGTGCCTCAACTGCACTCTGATAAGCGAAAGGTACAGGATATCTATGTCCTGTGAATACTGACCTATCAATAACGTTCAATGAATGTGTATAGCAATTGGCCATACCAATGCGATCCTCAAAAACTCTCCTATTACACAATAACACATCATAGAGCCGAACACACTGTTCATCCTCCATATTTCCCTGAAATGCAGCATCACGTAACGAGTCCTTTAGACTTCCGTTCGTAATCACACTGCCCACTAAACATGGAGAACCCCGCTCTATGGCTGGCGATATCTCATTTAAAGTACAAATTACACCTACAATACTACTTCTCTGAATATGGTCATTGAACGCTACTTCTACTTCAGATTCTCCCCATTTAAATTTCAAACTCCCTACATCATAACATAAGTTACCAGACACTCTACTTAGCCACTCTGAACCCAAGATAACACTGAATACTAAATTTGGAATTACAAGACAAATCTGCTTCTCTACATGATTATTAATTTTAATGTCTACTAAAACTTGCTTAGAAATTACTTTAGACCTCTTCCCAAAAGCTGTGATAACAAAAGTGCTTTTAATTGGCATCTCCTCAAAATTTACTCCAGTTCCTTTCATTTTATCATAAAATGCACTACTTATGCAACTCTTCATACAACCACTATCAATTAAAACATCTGTGTACGCCTCGGACACGTTAAATTTAACTATGGGGCTCTTACTAACCACTTCCTGAATAATACCTTCATCATTTAGTTCATGTAATAATTCATTTCTTACATTTAGGTCATAGGGTTCCTGTATAATTGTATGGACAGGGCATGCTACAGACTGAGATTCTGACCTTACTTCGCAGCCTGGTTCGCGTTTAAAGAACCGCTACAGCTGGCCGTAGTACTACTAACTACTGAACTGGTCTGGTTGTTCTGGGCTGTGTTGTCATTGTTTGGCTGTATATTACTACCACTAGTCTGTCCTCTTCCTTGACCCCTATTCTGGTTGTAATTATTGTCATTATAATTTCTCCCTTGATTTCCCCTGAAATCATTGTTTCTCCCTTGATTTCCCCTGTAATCATTGTTCCTCCCTTGATTTCCCCTGAAATCATTGTTCCTCCCTTGATACTGATTACCATAGCCATTTCCTCTGTTCTGATTTAGCTGATTATTATTATTATTTCTATTTTGAGCGTTGGCTCCTTCGCCACCGTTCCCTTGAACTTCCTGATGCCTGGCTTCATTAGGCCTATTATTATTATTACCCTGGTTCCTATTGAAATTGTCCTCATAACCCCCTCTCCCTAGTGCATCAAATGTGCTTAACAAATTTTCTACTTGTGATATAGTCTTTACATTCTGGATACAAGCAGCCTCCTTGATCCTATAGGGAAAGTGCCTAAGTAGCAACCTCACCACATCACTTTCCTCCTTCAAGCCATCCAGATATTTACACACTAATACCTGCCCTAAAAAGTATTCGGTCATGGTTGAGCTTCCTTTAGGGTAATATTTACCACACACTACTCCCTCACGATGCTGCGACTGAATAACCTCATTCCAGAACTTTTCACAGAATTTCATTTTAAAATCATTAATATCAGTAAACTTGTCTCTGTAGACAGCAAACCAATTCCTCGTTTCCCCCACAAACACTTGTTCTAAAATTTCAACTACCTGGCACCACTCAATACTACCATTTTCCAACCTCTCCCCGAATTTATTTTCTATAGTGTTCATGAACTCCATTGGGCACCCCTGTCGATTGCTGAACTTACCCAGTTCTACCTCCCTGTGTGTGCTATTCACAAAAACTGGCCTATTCTGACTATTTTCTTGCCTGATCCTAGCTTTTAATTTTAATTCTAAATCTGCGATTTTCTCCTCAGCCTTCCTCTCAATACTGTTTACTGTTAATTTAATGTTTCCTTCTGATTCTTCTACTTTATCATATAGCTTTGCTTGTTTCTCCTCAATCTTGCTAATGCTCTCTCTATTACTCTCTCTTAAATCATTTACTTCTGCAACTATTTGCGAGTGGACTTTCTCAATTCTACCCCCCAGCTGTTCCTTAACCTCTTTAGTTGATACTTGAATCTTGTCAATTTCCCCCCCCCCCAATTTCTTTTTAACCTGCAGTGTTTCTAATTTAACTAATTCCTTTAAATTTTCAGCCTGTGTGCTGATTCTACTTTCCAACTCCTCCTGTACTTTTCCTAATTTCTTGTCTACATCTGCAATGATCTCTTTAACCTTCTCTTCCATTACTCCTCTGATTTCTCCTCTAATCTGCTCCATTTTCACACTAATTTCCTTACTGTTTTGTTCTAATTTAGCATTGTTTTGTTCCAGTTTAGCATTTAAAGCGTCTGTTCTTTCTTTATTTTCGCTACTGTTTTGTTCTAATTTTGCATTTAAGGCATCACTACTAACTTTGTTCTGATACATGAACTCGAGAAGTAAAGTTTTTAATTCTGGTTGGCCGCCTACACTCCCTGTTTCAGTATCGGGATTTACCTCCGCTACCCCGGTACTACCATCACTCGACATACTGCTCGTATCTTCACTCTCCAGTTGATGACCACTACGTAACCTCATCTGTCTTTCTTTCTCATCCCCCATAATGATATACACTGATACAGACAAATAACCCCCAAAATGCAGGCACAGAAATATATATTCTTCTCCTTCCACAAATGTTATTAGGTTTTCAGCCCCATGTTGTCGGTGACAAATGTAGCAGTTTGGCCCTCACGTTGTGTGCCAAATGTAGCAGTAATTAATGCCCCATGTTGGTAGCGACAAATGTAATGGTTTTCACTCTGCTCCACGTTGAGCGTACAAGTGTAGCAGTCTTGCTGCCCCTAACTGTTGGGTGATAAATGTAACTGTTTTCCTTTGCCTAAGCTATGTTGTTTTAATGGGCGCCATGACCTCAACACAATGTTGAAATCTAAATTTGTATTTAACAACGTCTAGCTCTGGTAGAACACCTTCAAGAATCTATTCACTCAGATCGTGGTATGATTTGATCATTAACCCAACAAACAATTGTATCAGGAGAAGGAATTGGTCTATATCTAATGCTACCTACTGAAAGCAAAGATTGCATTGTAAAAGAAATGAATTTATTATATAAAACAAGTATTGCAAAATTAATAATAATAATAAGTTTAAAATTTAAATTGGAGCGTTGCGATTTTAATATTACCGATAGAAAATTACGTGAAAACGGAGTCTGATAAATTATTGATTTTACTTTTATTCCCAAGCTATGAAGTTACTGAAATATTGAATATAAAACAAAGAGAAACGAGAGATTGCGTATTTCTGCGTCATTCGCGCTTACCACTGGAAATGGCCGAAGCCTTTCCCTCGTACTGGATGATGCTGTGAGCTTCCCACAGTCTCCTGGACGTCGTCATCTCCGTCGATGTTTGATGATATACTGGTAGATTTGAAGATTTATGGTCCGAACCTCGGAACCAACACGTACAACCACAACGGTTAAGTTTCACAAAGATCGTCCTCCACTGCACGGAACATCGGAGCGACTCCCGCGTGCAACCATACTCGGCAAGTTCTACACAGATTGTCGCTAACTCCACTGAACATCAGAGCCACTCGCACGCGCACCCATACTCGTCAAGTATTTCACAGATTCTCCTTCACTCCACGGAACATCGGAGCGACTCCTGCGTGCAACCATACTCGGCAAGTTCTACACAGATTGTCCTCCCTCCACGGCGCGCCGAACGATATATGCACCCGTCGGCTCCCCACGTACCGACTTCCAGCTTACGTGGTCTCCACTGATTGGCTCTGCCACCCCGCTACTTCCCCTTCTCTGGCTCATTACACACGGCGCGCGGATGAAGAAGTCGATTTCCGTTCCAACTATCCGCCTTTTCTTGACGCTGCGACCCAAGCTTGCGTAATACTTCTTGACAAGAATCAGCCTGTTTCTGAATTTCCAGTGAGTCATGTCTCTCATAATATCCTAACTGACGAAACTCCGTAAAATTCCGTAATCACATAATTTTCTATGATATTGTCGTTCGTAATAATTTGCTTGATAGTGTTTTCTAAGACATAGAAAACCTATCTGTATGCTTATTATTTTTTATAAAATGCTCCGAAAATACCTTAATAATAATTATAATAAATTAATAATAATAATAAACTAACATGAAAAATTCTCTTGGCCGAACAATTTGCCGCGTAAATAAATATAAAATGGCTTCCTACTGACTTATGCCAGTGGCATAAAAAACCCTCGAAAAACACTTTACACAGGTAGCTGTTCATTCTTCAACATTCTTGTCCACAGCTGAAAAAGGGCCTTCTCTCTCCTGATATGTGGAGGTACTATATTGCTGAGTACCGGTAACCATTTCATCAGTGTAGCACGAAGTGTACCAGTTATGATCCGCATGATTTGGCGAAGTTGTGAATCTACTAGTTGTGTGTGAGCACTATTAAGCCAGATACCAGAGCAGTATTCTGCTGCAGAATAGACCAAGGCCAAAGATGTTGTCCGTAAAGTGTTTCCATCCGCTCCCCAAGAAGTTCCAGCCAGTTGTTGGAGAATGTTATTACGACTTTTTAGTTTGTTGGCGGTTTTCTGCAGATGATGTTTGTACGTAAGAGACCTATCCAATGTTACTCATAAATAACTGGGATTGGCACAATATTGTAGTTCATGACCCTTGAGGAATAGCCTTGGATGGTAGTTCACTTCTGCGTTGTTTAGATGAAATGTAGATGTCACTGTTTTCTGTGGGTTAGGATGTAGATACCATCTTTGAAAATAGTCATCCAACAGTTCGAGGTCTCAATTAAGAACTATTTCAGCTTCTGAGAAGTTGGGTCGCTGAATTGTAAGGCAAATATCGTCCGCATATATGAACTTTCGGGACACTATTTCAGGCAGGTCGTGGTTATATAAGTTGAAAAGAGCAGGAGATAGAACCGGCCCTTGTGGCAGACGATTATTGACTTTGTGGAATTTGCTTCTGATGTGTTCTGAGTGAACTTGAAATAGCTGGTTGTTTAACATTCTGTCAATTAGTGTTGCAATTTTTATGCAAGGAACAGCTTTAATCAGTTTAAGCATAAGACCTTCCCTCCAAACTGTGTCATATGCAGCTGTAAGATCTAAGAAGACAGAGACGTTTTTCAATTTCTTTCAAAACCAACCTCCAAATACGTGGCCAAGGACAGTACTTGGTCACTGCAGTCACGGCCTGCTCAACTGGAAGGATTGCTTCGATGGCTGGTGCTATTCGGTTCAGTATCAGTCTTTCTAATAACTTGTAGGTGAAGTAGAGTAGAGCAATAGGTGTTAATAAAGCTTTACATACAAACCTCACCGGGAGCTTGTGCCCCACACTCCCTTGCTCGTAGTACAAGCAGTCTGACGTAGTAGCGACTAATGGCTTTAGAGTAGTGCAATGCAAGTTATAATTAAATTGAACAGCTAAAAGTAATTTATGAACATTTGTAACTCCCGAACAAACTTCGCACTCCAACACGTGACTGCAATCGCATGTAACTACACACTGTTTGAAACCTCATACAGCCGAGTAATATGGCGGCAATTCAAGGCACATTAAATATCCATATGTTATCGACTACACTAAAATATTGTTTAGGTCACCATCCTTTCCGGTAGGTTTACCCGCTTGGCGAAGGGGAAGTTGGGTAGGGGAGTGCTCAGGGAAGGGTGCCTTCCTTAAACTGGGTTGTGTTTACGAGTGCGTGTGTTCAGGCTAAGGCGTGAAGCACTTGGTTGGTCAACAGACTGCAGCTGGTAGATTGCTGACTCGCGGAATGAGGCACCGTGAGCAAGGAGTGCAAGGTCACCAGCACAGCAGAAGTAGGAGTGCGGGGATTAGGTGGCTCTGACATGCGAAGTCAACTCTTGTTTAAATGTTTGACTGTCGATTGAGAAGTGGGGCTAGGATGAGGAGACTAAAGCACACACACCCTGGAAGTTCTGTTGCTGTGCGGTGTCCTGGCTTCGAAGGATTGGGTCGTTTCATCTGCGCTGATGCGGCACCACGCCCTTAGGCACTTGCACTCTGTCCCCTGCTTCCCTTCGTTGTAGAGTCTCATTCCCTCTCCTTTGCGCTTGATTATCTGTAGCTTTTTCGTTGATTAGTGTGTCAACAGTTTCCTCCTCTGTTAATGTTGTTTATACCGAAGGTTTGGCGGGTAAACGTTTTGACTCATTGGCGTTAAATGTTTAGTTTAGGAATTTCATCACATGTACTGTAGTGATGTAGATCTGTTAGGTCCTTTTAGTTTTATGTAGATTTGGGGTGGATTGGTATTTAAGGGCTTCGTTATGTTTAGGTTCATATCAATATTCCCCTCTCTACGTAAGTATCGTGGTACAGTATATACTTAAACCATTTACTTTGCAACCATATGATTGAGATCAATGAGTATACACTGTAAAGAAAGGTCTACTTCAATACCTTGTGTTGTGAAAAAGCAAAAAGTAAGTTTAATTAACATTTGAAATTTTTATTAAGTTCTCGTTGTTTCACACAAGTGTGTAAAAAAATGGAGCCACCAATTTTGCACTGGAGCCTTCAATTGCTCTGAATGATTCATTGAACATTAGTTAAATAGTCGACACCAGACAAACATGGTTCCTTTATGCTAGTCCCTTTTCTCTAAAGGTGTGACGACAGGTATCTGTAGTAGAGTGAACTTCAGTGAATGGTGCAAGAATTGGAGACTGTGGATGCCAGCAGCAGTGGCTTAGTTGGTAGAGGGTGAGTACTTGTAGGCGGCATTATGATTTTTCAATCTTGTAATTTTGCAGATATTAAAAACATCTCTTAGTAAGTTCTCTTAAGCAGCATGTGTCGCTGTATCAGTGTTGAAATAGCTTGCCACGGTGGGTGAGTGGTTATAGTGTCGGACTACCAACCCCAAGATTGCAGGTTCGCCCCTGGCCATGGTAAGTGATTTTTGAAGGCGATAAAAATAACGATACTCATGTCATACGTTGTTGGCATGTTAAAGAACCCATTTGAATTCAGTAGGCCGTGTTCAATGGCAAAATTAATCTCGGGATTTTCCGCCAACACAAAGTTCCTCCATTCTCTACTTGAAAGCGCTGTAGTGTCAAGGAGTTTAGATATCTAACCTCCTTGACTTTCATAGCGTTCAAAGGAACGACGAAATTCGACATTCAAGCTACCCTCTGGGTGTCAATTAACAAAGCTTGCACCAGGCCATACGATATTATTATTATTATTAGTGTTGAAATTGTAACGTGTTTTTCGAGGGTTTTTTATGCAACTGGCATAAGTCAGTAGGAAGCCATTCTATATTTATTTACACGGCAAATTGTTCAGCCAAGAGAATTTTTTTCATGTTAATTTATTATTATTATTATTAATTTATTAGAATTATTATTAAGATATTTCGGAGCATTTTATAAAAATTATAAGCATACATATAGGTTTACTATGTCTTAGAAAACACTATCAAGCAAATTATTACGAACGACGATATCATAGAAAATTATCTGATTACGGAGTTTTCGTCAGTTAGGGTATTTGAGAGAGATGAGTCACGGGGAATTCAAATACAAGCTTAATCTTGTCAGGAAGTATTACGCAAGGCTGGGTCGCATCGTCAAGAAAAGGCGAATATATGGAACGGAAATCAACTTCTTCATTCGCGCGCCGTGTGTAATGAACCAGAGGAGGGGAAGTAGCGGCGTGCTCAGCCAATCAGTGGAGACCACGTAAGCTGGAAGTCGGTACCATGGTGGGGGAGCCAACGTGTGCATATATCGTTCGGCGCGGCGCGGCGTAGAACGAGGACAATCTGGGTAGTTCTTGCCGAGTGTGGTTATACGCGGGAGTCGCTCCGATGTTCCGTGGAGTGGAGGACTAACTTTTGTAAAACTTAACCAGTGTGGTTGTACGAGTGTTTGGGTCCGATGTACGGACCATAGAATTATCTAATCTACCAGAATATCATCAAATACCGACCGAGATGACGACGTCCAGGAGACTGTGGGAAGCTCACAGCATCATCCAGTACGAGGGAAATGCTTTGGCAATTTCCAGTGGTAAGCGCAAATGACGCAGAAATACGCAATCTCTCATTTCTCTTTGTTTTACATTTCATATTTCAGTAACTTCATAGCTTGGAAATAAGAGTAAAATCAATTTATCAGACTCCGTTTTCACGTAATTTTCTATCGGTAATATTAAAATCGCAACGCTCCAATTTAAATTTTAAACTTATTATTATTAATTTTGCTATACTTGTTTTATATAATAAATTCATTTCTTTTACAATGCAATCTTTGCTTTCAGTAGGTAGCATTAGATATAGACCAATTCCTTCTCCTGATACAATTGTTTGTTGGGTTAATGATCAAATCATACCACGATCTGAGTGAATAGATTCTTGAAGGTGTTCTCCCAGAGCTAGACGTTGTTAAATACAAATTTAGATTTCAACATTGGGTTGAGGTCTTGGCGCCCATTAAAACAACATAGCTTAGGCAAAGGTAAACAGTTACATTTCTCACCCAACAGTTAGGGGCTAGCAAAACGTTTCATTTGTCGCCGACAACTTGGGGCTGAAAACCTAATAACATTTGTAGAAGGAGAAGGGTATATATTTCTGTGCCTGTATTTTGGGGGTTATTTGTCTGTATCGGTGTATATCATTATGGGGGATGAGAAAGAAAGACAGATGAGGTTACGTAGTGGTCATCAACGGGAGAGTGATGATACGAGCAGTATGTCGAGTGATGGTAGTACCAGGGTAGCGGAGGTAAATCCCGATACTGAAACAGGGAGTGTAGGCGGCCAACCAGAATTAAAAACTTTACTTCTCGAGTTCATGTATCAGAACAAAGTTAGTAGTGATGCCTTAAATGCAAAATTAGAACAAAAAAGTAGGGAAAATAAAGAAAGTACAGATGCCTTAAACGCCAAATTAGAACAAAACAGTAGGGAAAATAAAGAAAGTACAGACGCTTTAAACGCAAAACTGGAACAAAACAACGCTAAATTAGAACAAAACAGTAGGGAAAATAGAGAGAGTAATGAAACTTTAAACGCCAGATTAGAACAAAACAGTAAGGAAAATAGAGAGAGTACTGAAACTTTAAATGCTAAATTAGAACAAAACAGTAGGGAAATGAGTGACAAATTTGAACTGATTAGAGGTGAGATCAGGGGGGTGATGGAAGAAAAGGCTAAAGAGATTATTGCAGATGTAGACAGAAAATTAGGAAAAGTACAGGAGGAGTTGGAAATTAGAATCAGTACACAGGCTGAAAATTTAAAAGAACTAGTGCAACTGGAAACACAGCAGGTCAAAAAGCAATTGGGGGGAGAAATTGACAAAATTCAGGTAGCTACTAAAGAGGTTAAGGAACAGCTGGGGGGTAGAATTGAGAAAGTCCACTCACAAATAGTTGCAGAAGTAAATGATTTAAGAGAGAGTAATAGAGAGAGCATTAGCAAAATTGAGGAGAAACAAGCAAAGCTATATGATAAAGTAGAAGAATCAGAAGGAAACATTAAATTAACAGTATTGAGAGGAAGGCTGAGGAGAAAATCGCAGAGTTAGAATTAAAATTAAAAGCTAGGATCAGGCAAGAAAATAGTCAGAATAGGCCAGTTTTTGTGAATAGCACACACAGGGAGGTAGAACTGGGTAAGTTCAGCAATCGACAGGGGTGCCCAATGGAGTTCATGAACACTATAGAAAATAAATTCGGGGAAAGGTTGGAAAATGGTAGTATTGAGTGGTGCCAGGTAGTTGAAATTTTAGAACAAGTGTTTGTGGGGGAAACGAGGAATTGGTTTGCTGTCTACAGAGACAAGTTTACTGATATTAATGATTTTAAAATGAAATTCTGTGAAAAGTTCTGGAATGAGGTTATTCAGTCGCAGCATCGTGAGGGAGTAGTGTGTGGTAAATATAACCCTAAAGGAAGCTCCACCATGACCGAATACTTTTTAGGGCAGGTATTAGTGTGTAAATATCTGGATGGCTTGAAGGAGGCAAGTGATGTGGTAAGGTTGCTACTTAGGCACTTTCCCTTTAGGATCAAGGAGGCTGCTTGTATCCAGAATGTAAAGACTATATAACAAGTAGAAAATTTGTTAAGCACATTTGATGCACTAGGGAGAGGGGGTTATGAGGACAATTTCAATAGGAACCAGGGTAATAATAATAATAGACCTAATGAAGCCAGGCATCAAGAAGTTCAAGGGAACGGTGGCGAAGTGGCCAACGCTCAAAATAGAAATAATAATAATCAGCTAAATCAGAACAGAGGAAATGGCTATGGTAATCAGTATCAAGGGAGGAACAATGATTTCAGGGGAAATCAAGGGAGGAACAATGATTACAGGGGAAATCAAGGGAGAAACAATGATTTCAGGGGAAATCAAGGGAGAAATTATAATGACAATAATTACAACCAGAATAGGGGTCAAGGAAGAGGACAGCCTAGTGGTAGTAATATACAGCCAAACAATGACAACACAGCCCAGAACAACCAGACCAATTCAGTAGTTAGTAGTACTACGACCAGCTGTAGCGGTTCTTTAAACGCGAACCAGGCTGCGAAGTAAGGTCAGAATCTCAGTCTGTAGCATGCCCTGTCCATACAATTATACAGGAACCCTATGACCTAAATGTAAGAAATGAATTATTCATCATCATCTTGTACAGTTTCCAGCCCCAGGCTGGGTCTGTTTGGAACATAAGCTTCGCCACTTAGATCTTTCTTCCCACCACCTCTCCGCTGTCACTCTGATCCAGTCCTCGCCTCTCTTCTTGACACATTCCTCCACTCCTTTCAGCCATCTATCTCTTGGTCTTCCCCTTGGTCGTTTCTTCTGCATCTGCATCTCATGTATCCTCTTGGGAATCTTCTTCTCATCCATTCTCTTTAAGTGTCCATACCACCTCAGTCTTGATGTCTCAATCCTACCTTGCAAGGGCTCCTCTTTCACCATTTCCCTGACCTTTTCATTCCTCACCCTGTCTCTTCTTGTTACTCCGATCCTACTTCGCAGGAACTTCATTTCACTTGCCTGTATTCTGCTTATGTCTCTTTTCTTCATTGTCCATGTTTCTGAAGCATAGGTCAGTATCGGGATATAGTAGCTTCTGTATAACACTTCCTTGCTTTTTTGTGGGACATCTTTATTCCACACTAAGCTCCTAATGCTTCTCAGATATGCTTCTGCCTGTCTGCCACGTTCCGTAATCTCTTTGTCATTTCTCCCATTTTCCTCCACTATACTTCCCAAGTACTTGAGACTTTCCACCTTCTTCAGCTGTCCACCTCCAAGTGTTATCCCACTCATTGGTCTGTCCTTTTTCCTGGTCGTTAACAGGATCTCACATTTACTGATGTTGAACTTCCATCCGTACTCTCCCACTGTTTCTTCCCAAGCCTTCAGTTGCTCCTGAATTTCCTCCTCCTTGTTTCCCCAGACCATGAGATCATCTGCAAACACCATTGCTTTCATCTTATCTTCTCCTATCTTTCCTGCTATCCGTGTCATTACCTCGTCCATAACCACAATAAAGAGAAGGGGTGACAGCGCACTACCCTGTTTCAGGCCACTCATTTGTCTGAACCAGTCTGTTCTTTCCCCTCCAACTTTCACACAACTCACACTTCCACAATACATCTCCTTCACTCTGCCTACAGTCTCTTTTTCCACTCCCATGTTTTCCATTGCTTTCCAAACCTTCTCCCTACACACACTATCATAGGCCTTTTCGATGTCCAGGAAGGCCATCAGCAGATCCTCTCCAAATTCGTAGTGGTGTTCCTGGAGCTGTCTTACTGAAAATATGAGATCCACTGTTGATCTCCCAGGTCTGAATCCATACTGCTCCTCTCTCAATTTTCTCTCCACTTTGGCTCGTATTCTACTTTCTAATATCTTTTCATATATCTTGGCACAGTGAGGTATGAGTGTAACTCCCCGGTAATTTCTGCACTCCTTTCTGCCTCCTTTCTTAAATATTGGGACAATTAATCCTTTCTTCCAATCTTCTGGGGTCTTTTTCTCCTTCCATATCACCCTCATCACACGGTACAGCCACTGTTTCCCAACCTCCCCTGCTGCCTTCACCATTTCAACACTCACTTCATCCACACCTGGTGCCCTTCCTCCTTTCATCTTGTCTATATCCATCTCCAGTTCTCTCCAAGTCAGGTCCTTTTCCATTCCTGTGTTGTCTTCTCCATCTTCCAATACATTGTCTTCCTCCCTATGACCATTTGGATTCAGCAAATCCTCAAAGTACTCTTTCCACACTGTCTTGAGTGCCTCTTTGTTGTGTACCTCATTTCCGTTTTTGTCCATCATTACCACATCCTCTCGCAGACCTCTTCTCTTACTTTTGACCATCCCATAAAGTACTTTCTTATTTCCTCAGCTGTCTTCCTCCATCATCTCTGTCCACTTTACCATCCACTTCTTCCTCTCCTCTGCGACAATCTTGTTTGCTTCTTTCTTCTTTATCTTATAATCTTCCCTTGTCAGATCAGTTCTTTCCTGGAACCACACTCTGAAAGCCTTGTTCTTCCTTCCCACAGCTTCTTTTACTCTCTCATTCCACCATGGTGTCTCTTTACACCGCTTTCTGTTGCTTGTTCTTCCACATACTGCCACTGCAGCTTCCACCATTGTGTTTTTAAATTTCTTCCATTCCTCTTCCCCTTTTTTAGGATTGTCTGTTGGCATCCTTTCCCTTATTATCTTCTGGAATTCTTCCTTGACTTCCTTTTCCTTGAGTTTCCATACTTTGATTCTCCTTTCCTGGTACTCTGTCCTCTTGCTATCCTTAACAACTCCCAGGTTCATTACAAGTATTCTGTGGTCGCTATCTAAGGCCTCTGATGGTATTACCTTTATATCTCTGACACTTCTCTTCATTTCCCAGTCGTACAGCATGTAATCTACCAAAGATTTCTCTGTTAAATCACTGCTGTACCACGTTACCTTGTGGCTTTCTTTCTTCCGGAACCAGGAGTTGCCTACCACTAAACCGTTTCTCTTGCAAAAATCCAGCAACTTTCTCCCTTCTTCATTCCTGCTACCCCATCCTTCTGCTCCCAATACATTTTCATATCCTTGCCTTTCACTTCCTACATGTGCATTCAAATCTCCCATGACAATGATGCTCTGCCCATTCAACTGCTGTTGTAGCTCCTCCTCAAAGTCTTCCTTCTCTTGAGCTGTACATCCAACTTGAGGGGCATATACCTGGGCTATCTCCAGGCTTCTTCCCTTTACAGTTACTCTGATCTTCATGATCCTGACTTATTCCCTTTACCTCTTCCTTCATTCCATCTCTCACAACTACTCCTACTCCACTGCTCCTTCCTTCACTGTTCCCACTCCAGTACAACCGGTACCCTTTCCTCAGTTCTCTGCGACCTTCTCCTTTCCATCTTGTTTCTGCCAAGCCCAGTACATCCAGTTTTCTTCTCTCCATCACATCTACAATCTCCTCCACTTTTCCTGTCAGTGTCTGTATGTTTAATGTTCCAACTCGTAGTCCATTAGCATATCCGGGTCGTCGTCGTTTGCATCCGTCCTTTCCGAGGCCTGTTCCTGGTTTGAAAGCAAATATGATATCCACTACTGGCTTGCTAGGCCTATCGTAGCTTCACCAGAGCCCCGTCAGCCGTCACTTTTCAGGGTTCCTATAGGGCCTTCACAGCTACCGTAGCGGTCCCGGGGCACACGAAGTCCCTACTGTACTTCACCCCTACTTCATGCCGTTGCCCGTCTCCCACCACGTGGAGGAGGGGTTGGACTTGTGAATTATTACATGAACTAAATGATGAAGGTATTATTCAGGAAGTGGTTAGTAAGAGCCCCATAGTTAAATTTAACGTGTCCGAGGCGTACACAGATGTTTTAATTGATAGTGGTTGTATGAAGAGTTGCATAAGTAGTGCATTTTATGATAAAATGAAAGGAACTGGAGTAAATTTTGAGGAGATGCCAATTAAAAGCACTTTTGTTATCACAGCTGTTGGGAAGAGGTCTAAAGTAATTTCTAAGCAAGTTTTAGTAGACATTAAAATTAATAATCATGTAGAGAAGCAGATTTGCCTTGTAATTCCAAATTTAGTATTCAGTGTTATCTTGGGTTCAGAGTGGCTAAGTAGAGTGTCTGGTAACTTATGTTATGATGTAGGGAGTTTGAAATTTAAATGGGGAGATTCTGAAGTAGAAGTAGCGTTCAATGACCATATTCAGAGGAGTAGTATTGTAGGTGTGATTTGTACTTTAAATGAGATATCGCCAGCCGTAGAGCGGGGTTCTCCATGTTTTGTGGGCAGTGTGATTACGAACGGAAGTCTAGAGGACTCGTAACGTGATGCTGCATTTCAGGGTAATATAGAGGTGGAACAATGTGTTCGGCTCTATGATGTGTTATTGTGTAATAGGAGAGTTTTTGAGGATCGCATTGGTATGGCCAATTGCTATACCCATTCATTGAACGTTATTGATAGGTCAGTATTCACAGGACATAGATATCCTGTACCTTTCGCTTATCTGAGTGCAGTTGAGGCACAAATTAACCAGATGCTTGAAGATGGGATTATTGAGCACTCTAATAGTCCATATGTTAATTCTTTGATCACGGTACCCAAAACCGACGGCACTGTTCGTGTTTGTTTAGATGCTCGTTTGGTTAACAGTAGAATTAGTTCAGATCAGCTGAAATCTATGTCAATAGAGGAATTAATGCAAACATTTGAGGGGAAGAAGTATTTCACTTGTGTAGATTTGAGTTCCAGTTTTTGGCAAGTGCCACTTATGTACGAAGATAGACCATTTACAGCTTTTAGTCATAAATATAACCTTTATCAATTTTGTAGAACACCTGATGGGTTAAAGAGTAGTTCAGCAGCTTTAATTAGGGCTTTAAACATCGCATTAGGGGATGACACAGGAGAGTTTGTAACCATTTACATAGATGATATGGTAATTAGTTCACGCAGTTTTGAGGAGCATCTACGTCATTTAGATATAGTTTTTCAGAAGTTAGATCAGGCAGGGTTCACTTTGAAGCTGTCTAAGTCATCATTCTGTCAGTCAGAAGTGACATTTTTAGGTCATAGAGTGTCGAGTAAAGCTGTAACACCAGAAGAAAGTAGGGTTAATAAGATACTTAACGCAGAGGTGCCACAGAATGTTAAACAGTTAAAAATTTACCTGGGAATTTGCAACTTTTTCAGGAGGTTCGTTCTTAAATACTCTGGGTTGGTAGAACCATTCAGGGAATTGCTTAAAAGTGGGACTCAGTGGAGATGGGAGTCCAAGCATGATCAGGCTTTTAGAGCGCTGAAGGAAGGTTTTGAGAAAGCTGTAGTGCTGAAATATCCGTTAAAAGATAAGGAATATGTGGTTATGACAGATGCTTCACATATAGGCATTGCTGGAGTATTATGTCAGAAAGATGATGAGGGTAATCTGTGCATTGTATCTTTAGCCTCGCGAGGACTGACAGCAGCAGAGAAAAGATACATGATTACTGAGTTAGAGCTTTTAGGTATTGTTTTCAGTTTAGGGAAATTTAGAATGTATTTAGTAGGGGGGAAATTTGAGATCCACACAGATCACCATGCATTACTGTATATGAGGACTTGTAAACTCAGTTCTAACAGAGTTAGTAGGTGGATTCTTGCTCTGCAGGAATACGAATTCACAGTAAAATATATTAAAGGTAAAGATAACATTCTTGCAGACATGCTATCGAGGGACACTAATTTATGTAGGGATTATCCTGTGGTTAAAGCAGAGGATGGTATTTTAATATGTGCATGTGTGGACAGTAGCAACAGGGCATCGTTACAGACACTGAGAAATATGCTAGTGGAGCAACGTGATGACGTTAAGTTAAAGGAGCCACTGGCTAGGTTGGAAATAGGTGAAGAAGAGTATGTGAAAGTAGGACGGTTCACGTACAAGATGCAGGATGGGCTTCTTGCAAGGAAATGTAGGAATAATCGGTGGGCAATATGTGATCCTGCCACTTTGCGGGAGGAGCTAATTTGGTTCATTCATAGGGAATTAGGACACTTTGGTGCTGCCAAGGTCTTCTATGAAATTGGTCGTGACTTCATTTGGAGTAAAATGGGAAGGGATGTTAGGAGGATTTTAGCTAAGTGTGACACCTGTCAAAGGAGTAAATATCCAGTTAAATATTTAGTGGGGGAGAGATCTGCAGTTCTCACCAGTAGTCCCGGCGAACTACTGTGTGTGGATTTATTTGGCCCGATCGTTAAAGGACAGTACGGCTACGAGTACATTTTTATAGTTATTGACGCTTTTAGTAAGTATGTCAAGCTATATCCGCTAAGGAAAGCCACGGGACTAGCGTGTAGCCGTCTGATCATTAATAAGTATGTACCTGAGTTTGGCATTCCTCTCAGGATACTATCTGACAGTGGACCACAGTTTACTGCAAAGAAATGGAGAACCAGTATGCAGGAAGCTGGTATAACACACGTTCATTCCTCTGTAAGGTACCCTCAGGGTAATTCTGCAGAGCGTCCATTAAGGGAAGTGGCTCGTCTTTTTCGGACTCTAGTGCATGACAAGCATGTGGCCTGGGTTGGACATCTTCCCAAGGTCGAGACTTGGCTGAATTCTGTCCAGCATGAGAGCACGAAATTGACGCCATACGAAGTTCACTTCGGAAAAAGACCACAAAATGAACTAGCGAGGGTGTTGGGATTAAATGAGGGTAAGCATCCGGGGATGGATTACATTGTCCAGTTGGCGAAACAGAATTTATCTAAGTCAGCACAAAAGAGAATTCGCCAACAAAAAGAAACTAAATTTGACCTATTCGAGCCGGGAGACAGAGTCTTACTTAGAGTGCCGAAACAGTCAAATAAGCTAGAGAAAGTCATGCCCAAGTTCTTTTATCTCTACGAGGGCCCATTTATAGTTTCCAAACGTATTGGGAAAACAGCATATGTGCTGGAGAATAGTGAGGGAAACAGATTATACGGAACGTATAATATACATAGTCTACGAAAATATGTGTCATAAAGTGAGTGTGTTTAGCTGGCAAGCCAGCCTATCAAATGAGTAAGTGTGGTGTCTGGTGCGTGGAAGATCTGGTCTTCAAGGCAGGCGTATCAGAAGTCGCACTGGGGGGTAATAAGTAAGTAAATGAGAGTTTTTAAGGTACAGGGAAATATGACGGGATTGTCGGATGCTCTTGAGCACTAAAATGTCTCGATACACCAAGGCCAGAATTTGGTAGCGCTGGTGAATTCCCATTTGCCTCCAAGAGATGGGTGAGCGCTTGAACAGGGTATTTTTGCTTAAGGCGTCCACGAGGCAAAAGATGGGCCATCAGAATGCGAGACAGTCCTTCATGAAACTCATACATATCAGCACACGTGATTTCTGTTTACGGCCTCGCCATGTAAGATTTGTAAGTGTGTAATTTAAGGTAATTTGTACAAAGGTATTATTTGTGTCAGGAGAACAGGTCTGTGTTGAGAACTAGTATTAAGTAGAATATGGTCTACGGGAACTTAACAAGACTACAAGATTACGGCACAGAAATATTTGGTGTTATATGTAATGCGCACTTACTGTTTTTTTTTTCAGAAGTCAATATTAATTTCATCTTTTATAAAGAGAGATTAAGTATTATGGTCACGAGGCGCTGCCACAATAGTGTGATCGTGTGCTCAGTGCTAAGTGAGATTAAATTTCACCATAAGGAAGGGACCTCCAGTGAAATTAGGAAGTTCTATGGTGATATAAATATATCAGAACACCTTCAATGCGTGTGATATGACATCATAAATACATAGTGCTCACACATTAATTATGTCTATTTCTCCAACATAGAGAAAATTGAGAGGCGGAAATATCGGTGGAACACTATTCTATATGTAAAACATTGGACTGGTTGCAAAGTGCAATCCATAGTGACAACAAACTTTGACGCAAAGGGCGTGAAGAAAAATTATGAGTGTATATATCTGTAATTTAGGGAGATTTCATTTATGTAATATGTATTTTGGATGGGGTTTATTAACGTGTCTGGGATAATCGGATAATGGACCGTCGTCACGGTAAATCATCCGATGATCCGAGGCGAATATGTAACGTGTTTTTCGAGGGGTTTTTATGCAACTGGCATAAGTCAGTAGGAAGCCATTCTATATTTATTTACACGGCAAATTGTTCAGCCAAGAGAATTTTTTTCATGTTAATTTATTATTATTATTAATTTATTAGAATTATTATTAAGATATTTCGGAGCATTTTATAAAAATTATAAGCATACAGATAGGTTTTCTATGTCTTAGAAAACACTATCAAGCAAATTATTACGAACGACGATATCAAAGAAAATTATCTGATTACGGAATTTTACGGAGTTTTCGTCAGTTAGTGTATTTGAGAGAGATGAGTCACGGGGAATTCAAATACAAGCTTAATCTTGTCAGGAAGTATTACGCAAGGCTGGGTCGCATCGTCAAGAAAAGGCGAATATATGGAACGGAAATCAACTTCTTCATTCGCGCGCCGTGTGTAATGAACCAGAGGAGGGGAAGTAGCGGCGTGCTCAGCCAATCAGTGGAGACCACGTAAGCTGGAAGTCGGTACCATGGTGGGGGAGCCAACGTGTGCATATATCGTTCGGCGCGGCGTGGAACGAGGACAATCTGGGTAGTTCTTGCCGAGTGTGATTATACGCGGGAGTCGCTCCGATGTTCCGTGGAGTGGAGGACTAACTTTTGTAAAACTTAACCAGTGTGGTTGTACGAGTGTTTGGGTCCGATGTACGGACCATAGAATTATCTAATCTACCAGAATATCATCAAATACCTACCGAGATGACGACGTCCAGGAGACTGTGGGAAGCTCACAGCATCATCCAGTACGAGGGAAATGCTTTGGCAATTTCCAGTGGTAAGCGCAAATGACGCAGAAATACGCAATCTCTCATTTCTCTTTGTTTTACATTTCATATTTCAGTAACTTCATAGCTTGGAAATAAGAGTAAAACCAATTTATCAGACTCCGTTTTCACGTAATTTTCTATCGGTAATATTAAAATCGCAACGCTCCAATTTAAATTTTAAACTTATTATTATTAATTTTGCTATACTTGTTTTATATAATAAATTCATTTCTTTTACAATGCAATCTTTGCTTTCAGTAGGTAGCATTAGATATAGACCAATTCCTTCTCCTGATACAATTGTTTGTTGGGTTAATGATCAAATCATACCACGATCTGAGTGAATAGATTCTTGAAGGTGTTCTCCCAGAGCTAGACGTTGTTAAATACAAATTTAGATTTCAACATTGGGTTGAGTTCTTGGCGCCCATTAAAACAACATAGCTTAGGCAAAGGTAAACAGTTACATTTCTCACCCAACAGTTAGGGGCTAGCAAAACGTTTCAAAATATAGGTAAATCAGTATGAAATTCACCAGGTTTTAAATATCTGAAATTGTGCCGTAGGCCGGAGCCTTCTGTGGCCTATTGGAAAGGTGCAGATGACTGTGTTGTTCTGCCCCTTAAAATAACAATAACTAACTAACTGGCCTATTGGAAAAAAAAAAAAAAAGACACCCTCTCAGCACGCCAGAAGGCGGAGGTAGATTTCATGGAGTAAAGAAATATATTTAGAATTCATTAAATTTGCCAATTGTTGTACACCTACGAAAGTTCCACATGTTTAGTACCTCATTTTGCTCACCCCTTGGAGTAAATTAAGGGTGGGTCATACAAAAAATTATTTCAGACAAAGGTTTCAGGTACCGGTAATTGTGAGAGGACTATTGACCATTTTAAGTGGTTTTGATATCGTGCCTTTTAAGGGAGGTATACTGTAATTTCTTTTTCTCTTAAACCACAATTCTTCCCACCCTTTTGGTCAATGGTTGATGTTATATGCGAGTTAATTATTGTTGTTTTAAGGAGCGGAACTACGAGGTCATCTGCCCCTCGGTTGGTGTTATCAAAACACTTTTTGGCCACTATCTGAAGAACAGTATGAACTTCGAATGGATTCCATTTTTCACATACTAAGAAAGTTATAGCAATATTTCACTTTTCGAAAATGTCCCCCCATTTCCACAACCCTGGTCCAATTTTGCCCATTAACAAAGTCAACCAAGATTTTGAATGGTTATATTTTATGAATAAATTTGAAAGGCATTGGTGCAAAATGACGGTAGTTATCATGTCCACAAGAAAGTATAATAATCTTATTATATAATACGCTAAAATCTATTTCAGAAAATTTGGATTGAGGAAGCAATTCCAGAAGACTGGTTAATCGCCTTAATTCATCCACTTTTAAAAAAATTTTTTTGAGACGTTTCGGCCATCAATGGACCACGATGTTCTTCACTCATATGATCCCTGCAATGCTTGTTTTCTTGTCTGCCAGTAGATCTTCATTCTTGACGAATGTTCAGCTCTCCTTTCTTCCGTCCACTTTCAGTAAGGGCGAGGCATCACAGATGTTAAAGGGTGTAGATTACTGGTTGATTTAACCACCTTTCTGAACAGGTTCCTATCCCAAACCAGAGCTTGATTGATTCGAGCTTCTGTTAGGTCCTTTTTAACTTGCATCGACCATTTACAATAGGGAATTCTTTTACAGATTGATGAGTGTATTCGATATGAAAGTCGATGATGCTCCATCCGTTCCAAATGTCCAAAGAAAGACATTCTCCTTTTTCTCATTAACAGGTCCTAATATTTTCCTTAGAATTTTCCGATCCTTAAGTTCTAATTTTCTCAATGGACCTTTGTTTGTCATCTGTAAGCATTCTGCGCCATACATTGCTGACGGCCTAATTACTGTGTTATAATGACAAAGTTTGACATTCCGGGACAAGCTTTTACTTTTGTAAATGTTTTTGCAGGTTTGAAAGGCACCTTCCAATTTGTTACATCTGCTCTCAATGGCAGCTATTTCTGAATTATTAGGGGTAATCATTCCCCTAGGTATTTAAATTTTCGGTCTTTTTTGATTTTTTGCAGACCAAAATTCATCCACTACATAAAAAAGGCTCAAAAATTGATGTCAATAGTTATAGGGGGATCTCATTGTTGTCTGTCACATATAAAATATTTGCCAAATTACTTCTAAACAGACTTGAACCACAGCTTGGCGAGTTCCAAGGTGGTTTCAGAAGGAATCGATCGTGTGCAGAACAAATTCTTAGTTTAAAATTGATATTAAAAGATTACAACAACAGCCCAAAGAATATCTTTATCTTATTCGTTGATTTTCAGAAAGCATATGATTCATTGGATAGGGATACTGTTTTTGACACATTGAAGTATAATCAAGTTGATCAAAAAACCATAAATTTAATAAAACTTACATTAACTAATACGATTTCCAGAGTCAAATTTTTAAATGAAGTTAGCAAGCCCTTCGAGGTAAAAACTGGGCTAAGATAAGGGGACAGCCTATCACCACTGCTTTTCAATTTGGTCTTGGATAAAGTCATGAGGACGTTTTGGGAGAAGAACGATTCAAGTGCTAAAATTGGTACAAAGAATCAGAACTTCAAAGTCAAAGGTTTAGCATTTGCTGACGACGTAGCGTTGTTTGCTGAATCAGAACAAGAAGCTATTAAACAAATTGATCAGTTAAAAGAAACGGCAGAAAAAGCGGGCTTACAGATTTCGTTGGTAAAAACAGACAAGTGATCAGAAATACACTAAAAAAATGATAAAACAAATTATGGGAGCATCAGGGTCACTGACCGATTTAAATATCTTGGAGAAATAATTAGTAGCAATGGGACGGATAAATTGGCAATTGAGAACAAAAAAGGGAAATTGGAAAGATTAAATTTGTGTACGAAAAATATATACAATAAAAAGAACCTGTCTATCAATGCAAAATTACGACATTTTAATACAGTTGTTAGACCAGTCATCTTGTACGGCATGGAAACTACAAATAGAACCGGAATGGAGAATTTGCTTAAGATAGAAAGAAGAATTTTAAGAAGGATTTATGGACCTAGGAAAACACAGGAAGGTTATAGACTGAGATCCAATGCAGAAATTTATAGTAAAATCGACAACCTTGAAGTGATGATCAGAAAACGGCGACTTCAGTTCTACGGACATATGGTCCACATGGATTGCTCAAGGTTAAACAAACAAATTTTTGATACAATCTGGAACTATAAAGGGCAAGGAGGCTATGTAAAACAAATGAAAGAAGAACTTCAAAAATTCAAAATTACTGAAGAAGATTGTCTAAATCGAATAGAGTACAGAAAGAAAAAAAAAATTGTCCTCAAAATTCTTGTCGGGGAGAAGAAGAATCTCAACAGAGGAGAATGGACTGCTGAAAGAAGAGCTGCGCAGTCGACCAGGATGAAAGACTTCTGGAAGAGAAAGAAGGAAACTAGACCTATAAAGAAGTGATATTTGCGTGGTCCTTGTTGGCCTGTCCGCGGTATACATACACTAAGGTGTATGTTTCACAAAACTCAAGCTCCTAAACCAGAGGGAGTTAGAAGGTGTGGTTTGTACCAAAATCTTCCAAATCGTCTCAATAGTGCAGGAAAAATCTTGCATTTCTTGAAAAGTCAACGGAAATATATTTGTTTATAAAATGCTTTTAAACAAATAAACAGGACGATAGCCCCCGGCAGAACTGTGTCACGTACAGCCCGCATAGCACTAGTGCCGGGCGGGTAGTCAGTACACATGGGGCGCACACAACCCATTATGCGAGAGGTCTCGCATGGGTCCGCTAATAATAATAATAATGTTGTGTGTTTTACGTCCCTTTTAACATTGCGGCTTTTAAAGACGCCAGAGTGCCCTGAAGGAGATCTTGAACGTGGCATTTGCATACCCTCAAATGCCAGTTGACTGCACCAGGATTGGATCCTGCAACCTTGGGCACAGCAAGTGAGAACATTACTGCTGTGCCACGCAGCGAGCTTACCAGAAGGTGATATACTGACGGTAGGTTTTAGGGTCTGGAGAATGTGAAACGCGAAGATATATCGACATGTTCAGGAAGTCACAACGTGTTACCCATTGCACGACAGCCCTGTGTTGGGCCATACGATGCAGCTACCGTGATGGTCCAAAGATCACAATCATGAGCCTCAGGACCTCCATTTTTACGTGGAATCCGAACCACAGGGCTTGAAATTCCATTTTGAAAATGTCGCATGCATTAACTGGGAATCAAATCTTGGTGAGAGGCAAGCAGCTTGACCAGTGCAACCATTCATCCATTTATCAACCAACATGTTTCATCGAGAAATACCACATGAATGCATTTTAGGGGCTGTGTACATCTTGTTGTTGATTGCCACATGGTGGTCATGTAGGTGTAGAAGTTGTCTGATAACCTGTATCACTATGATGGCTGCACTAATGTGTGTACTTGTAATTAAGATAGGATTTGGGAAGGAAGCAGCCGTGACCTAAAGTTAAGATACCATCCCGGAATTTGCCTAGAGTAGACGTGGGAAACCATGCAAAACCATTCCAGGCTGATTGAGGTAAGAATCGAACTCTCATCTTCGCAGTTTTCCCTCACGAGGCTGAGTGTACCCCGTTCCAGAATAAATTTCTTGGCAGAGCTGGGAATGGAACCCGGCCCTCTGCTGTAACAGCCAACGAGGGGTACAATCAACCCCATGTTTAGCTTGTCTGATAACATGTGTTTCTGTGATGACTGTGCCCTGCCACTGGATCCAGCCAGCATAACATGAATGCAATAACCAGGAAAAGGATTTTAAAGTGCAAACTATGGTCAGAAAAGAGGACAAAAACGTTCTGAAATTCACAGAAGGTGTTGCTGAAATCACTTTATTAAGGTATAAACTGCCTTTATTCTGTTGACTGTGTTCTAAATTTCATAAACTTCTTATATTGGATTGCACACATCATTTCAATGGTTTTGATTTTAAGTGTCTGGCACTTTAAGCTCAATAGATCATTATACAGAGAGAAACTTCACTTGGCAGCATCCGCAAAGGTTTCCACATCTGGATTGTTCTGCACATTTAATTTGAATTTGTCTTTAGCAAATCCATCAAAGCTGTCTCTAACACTCGTCAACTTCTTCCACTGTTCCTCCTTCATACCGTCTGCTTCCAAACTCTGAATCACATCAGGCAAGTACTTGTAGCCATGCACTGCAAAAAGTACCAACTCTAGGTCTTTGTTGCTGAGTAATTGTTGGGCCTCCTGCATCTATTGAGTCTAAGGCACATATGAAGCATTTGATTTTGTAAAAGTTTTCGCACAAGAAAACTGCGCATCTTATCCAAGTACCTCACCTTGTGATGACAGGAAACTGTGGAAGCTGGAGCCCAGTCACTTCTTGGTATAAAACTTGGAGACTTTACGAGAATCTTCTTCAGAGCAGCAATGAAGTGGTTTACACTTGTAATTCTCCCTGATACTTTCACAAACAGGGTGCAGTCCATGCCCTTCAGTTGTTGCAGCGTGCTTGATCTGTCACCACAAGCCCGGCCATAGTTTCATACACGAGTCATTGAATGATTCCATTATTGTGCAGGCATTTGTCTTCTCGAGTTGGTACATTTTAAAAAAGCATAGGTTTCACCCATTCACCAGACAATAGAAGCGCCAACACATTCAAAATATATCTTTGCAGCTCATCAGTAGTTTCATCTAAAATGAATCCCACTTCATGTTTTATCAATAAACTACATCATATTCCCTTCGAGAATATTCAAAACCTCACTTCATGTTTGCCGACCGTCTCTTTTATGTTTTCGAAGACGTTCTCATAAATTGGCTGTATGTATTTTTTGCTCAGGGTGCTCTCATCCGGTATTGACTTTTTTGTGTACCTCTCAAGAAATGATTTGAATGCAGGATTGTTTACCTTGTAGATTTGAATTCCTGACAGGATTAATGCCATGACAAGATCAGCACTGAACTCTTGCAGATCCCGAAGCAAAGGAGTGCATCCGAGTTGAGCGAAGTTCAATGTTCTTTACATGCTTGCTGTACTGGATGTACTGCTTTATTCCGTTTCATTGATGTTTGTCATCGACTGCAACATTTGCTTTGCATAAAGCACATCGAAGAATGATGCCATCAGTTTCGATAAACTGAGTCTTGAATTCTTCTGAAAGTGCATTTAACTTCCCCCTCTTAATCTTTGCCACGATTTTGTTATAAAAAATACGTCCTAGTCTGGACTGGTAAAACTCTAACACGGTCAACAAGAGAGTACACATTTGATGTGTGGACCACTAAATTCATCCCAATACTAACTGAACTTACTGTTGCTGCATCATTAGATTTCACAACTGAATGTTAGCCATTATTGCTGGGATATGAATTACTGGTGGTTTTCATAAATTACATATATTTTATTGACCATTGTTGACTTCTGATTGAACAAAATTTTAAAAATTTGTTCAAGAAAGTAATATTTTTTTTTCTAAACTTTTAGCCCTTTCTGAGCGGATTTATTTTATTCAAAAATTCAAATTAGGTAGATTATATTTTTCATGCATTAAATTTAATTGGAACTCGCATATATTTCGTATACCTGTCTATACTTGAAGTTTGAGTAGCATCAGAAGGTTGTAAAGTTAATTAAGTGTGGAACACTTCAAACCATCACTCAAATCCAAAGCAGACATATCTTCATCATTCCATAGCCTTTTCCATGAAATGATGCTCACTTCACCAAATAATACTACAAAAATGCACTCTTTTCACCAGCTACGCAATGACACTTGCGTTCATCTAAAGCAACAGCTGCCTGCAGGTAATCAGAGGGGTCTCTAGGATGGACATACATGTGTCTGCATAGTGGTGCCATCTCCTGGGTTTAACATTAACAATTTTGATGGAAAACTGCACCATATTTAAATTTTCGAGATATATCCGTTTCCCGCTCGCAATTGAAAGTAAGTGCCGGATATATCTGTATTCCGCTCAGGAAGGGTTAAAACTCATATTAAGTTGAAGAAGAGTTGCTGAAACATGAAATAGGAGGGAAAATTTAGAAATCCCATAAAAAGAGCAACAAATAATGTAGCTATATTTTTTTTGTAAAAGCGCAGCACCTTAAAATCCTTTCCCTAGTAATAACACATCATCAAATATAAAATATTTTGAAAAATTGATCTGGTTAGCTCAATTCAATTGCAAGAGTTTCGCCCCAGTGTATCATGGGGTTCGTCTGTTCAAACTATTTGAAATTTCATGATGTGTGAGGTAGGCCCCACTATCCCAGCACTTGCCTGGAGGGAGTGTGGACAGCACTCGGCTTCACCATGGGGCAAGGAAATGGGTTCATCATCTTTTTATTTCCATAATAAAATTTACAGCAAATCATAACAAGGATTGTTGCCAATTTTGTACTGTTAGTGCTCCTCATCGGAACAATGCAACAACTCAATCAACCTGGCAAGCAATTTCAAGATCAAAACACCATCGTTTATCATACACAAGACGTTAAGTCGGTGTCGTCGTACTGGAACCACTAATAAGGAGGTTATTTATCATTGTTGAATTTGCAATACCGTGTATCTGACAAGTTCTTTTCCATTATTTTTCATATGACTGGATGTGCCGTCCAACACAATTCACGTTGTTCGTTTTCACGTGTAATATTCTAAAGGAAAATGAGCTTTAACCTTAGAACACAACCCTAATTTGGTAGTACATAAACACAAACCCTCGTAAAATTTACGACTATTGATTTCCATGATGAATAAAATATAATTGCACACAAAATATAATATAAGAAGCACGTATTAACATGGAAGTTATTTTACAGAGTGTTAACTCCTACGTTTTCAAGTCGCTGGTGTTTCATTCACAGCAGTTAATGCAAAGTTTGCTCTATGTTCCTTGCAATATGCGCGGTGACATTCGTTGCAGTATGTTATCGTCATTCGCCTTCTCTGAGCAGGACAGATGTGACAAACAGCTCTTACCAGTATGTATATGACAAGTTGTGCGGTTCTAAATACTTATTTCATTCAGAATAGTGCTGTAATTTAACTTTGTTACAGAACTTACCTTGCTAAGTTTAGGGTCTTCAGTTTGAAATCAACAGACTCGCTCTAACAATGCACGCACACTGACGAAGCTCGTGGTATTGTAGGAAGCTACAGAGTAGGACAGCAACGTGGCGAGAAAAGTCTAGCAGATAGAGCCGTGTTGCCAAGTATACGTCGTAAAAATTACAAGGGTTTCTGTTTTAGGGTTAAGGACAGATGGCTCTGAGCACACCATGCAATAATGCTAGAACTACCATTACAGCTAGAAATGCAAAACATTTAGACCCTACCATGTTAAGTGGAAGCCCCGGCGATTCCAAATAATTGCAATTTATTGGAATTCGATTTCTCATTGTCTCTTAGCACTTTATAAAAATTGTGAAATGTTTCAAGGTCTTGTTGAAACATGCCGTTATGTTGGTACACTTTCTGACTAAAGTATTCATACCACTGCAAACAGATCTATTCCATACATTGATAACTACAGTATATGAAACTCGAGAAGTTTTACATTTGATAAATATTTGATCATTCACTCATAACTTGAAATTCTTATTACAAAATATACAATTTTAGCAACATTTAACATTTTACAATTAGCATGATTTAAAAGCTACATTAAAATTCTAGACTTTCATATAGCCCAGCTATGAATGTATTTTATGTGTGTAAAACACTCGAAGAGGTTTGAATACTTCAGCAGGAAAGTGCACCAACATACTGACATTTTTCAATAAGACCTTTAAAAGTGCTTGGAGAAAATGAGAAGACTAAACATTATATAACAAAGGAGAAACTGTTCCGCCTAGTCAATACATTTATTTACAACAAATTATAAACTTGCTATTATATGGTACATGTTTTGGGGCCTCTAGTACTGGTCCCTTCTTCAGCCATAAATTAAGTTGCAAAATCCAGCATAATTAAAGATATAGCACTGTTCTAATGTTTGTGCATGTGGAAATCACTTCACTTGGGATTTATAGCCTGTTGTTTACAATGTTGTTGACTGAAACTTGCTGTTCAAGCTGGGGCTTCTGAGCTTATAGTCTTGCATTAGAGGGAAAACATCGAATGTCATGTAACGAAATACATCATCATGATGAGGAGACGTCCAAGTATGGAAAAAACATATTTTACTTAGACCAACTAAAACAATTTCCTTTGTTGATCTAATTCACAGAATCTCAAATTTTTAAGACTAAACATGGTAAAATGTTTCGCATTTCATGGCGTAACATTATGGCAGAAATGTCATGGCAGTTTAAACGCTATTTCTTGGTGCGCTGAGAGCCATCTGTCCTTAAATACATTGTACCGCAGGAAAGTATAGAACAGTATATTTAAGGTTCATAGTTTTACACACAGGAATTGTTCCATTGAACGGCACATCCAGTCATGAGGATAGAGGAGCATTGCAAGTTCAGCAAAGTTATTCTTTAAATTTGTAAGTAGTTACTAGTCTTTCCCATAGCTACATATGGTTCGAAAGCTGGACCATAAGGAAACGAGACGGGAAGTATACGGATGCTTTTGAGCTCTGGTGTTGGAGAAGGATACTGCATGTTCCTTGGGCAGCCAAGAAGACAAATGCATGGGTGATTCAAAAAAATCAAACCAGATCTGTCTCTTGAAGCATTAATAACACTATTACAGCTGTCATATTTTGGACACATTATGAGGCGTTCTGATTCATTGGAAAAGACAATAATGCTTGGAAAGCAAGCCTCCGTGGCTTAGGCGGCAGCACGCCGGCCTCTCACCGCTGGGTCCGTGGTTCAAATCCCGGTCACTCCATGTGAGATCTGTGCTGGACAAAACGGAGGCAGACAGGTTTTTCTCCGGGTACTCCGGTTTTCCCTGTCAAAATTTCATTCCAGCAACACTCTCCACTATCATTTCATTTGTCATTCATCTAATCATTGCCCCAGAGGAGTGCATCAGGCCTCGGCAGCCGGCACAGTTCATATCCTCGCCGCTAGATGGGGGCTTCATTCATTCCATTCCTGACCCGGTCGGAGACTGGAAGCAGGCTGTGGATTTTCATTTCAATAATGCTTGGAAAGGTGGAAGAGACTCGGAGACGAGATGGATCGACTCCATCAAATCCAACATGAATATGTCACTGAAGGATCTGAAGTATATGGCTGAAGATGGAGACAGTCCATCCATGCAGTCGCTAGGAGTCGACGCCGACTTGATGGCCCCTGATCATCATCTCATCAGTTACAATAATGCCAAATTTTTTAACAGTCGTAAAATCAAGATGCAATAACATAGCACTAGATCAATATTATTGTCTGTTCAAGTCTTCAGTAATTGGACTGGTTTCATGCAGCTTTCCAAGCCTCCCTGTGCTGAGCAAATCATTTCATCTCTACAACTTACATCTGAGGCAATTTGTTTGACATATTCTGACCTTGGTCTACCCCTACAGTTCTTGTCCTCGACCCTTCCTTCCATAACTAAGTTTGCTATTATCAATAAATGATAAAAATGGTCCGGTTAGCTCAAACAATGCCAGCGTTTCGCCCCAGTGTGCCGTTGGGCTCGTCAGTTGGTACAGACACACCTACCAATACGCGTGGCTAGCACATACTGAGAAGGCCATGCAAGACACAAAATACAAGCAGTATTGACGTCACGAGCATGCCAATGTGCTACGGGAGTAAAACTCCCTTTCATAAAAGCAAAAGCCTTACCTTGGCAATCCAAATAAGGTTTTGAATATTCCCGAAGGGAATATGATGTAGTTTCCATTTGAGCGGATGAATTATCAATAAATGATAAAAATGGTCCGGTTAGCTCAAACAATGCCAGCGTTTCGCCCCAGTGTGCCGTTGGGCTCGTCAGTTGGTACAGACACACCTACCAATACGCGTGGCTAGCACATACTGAGAAGGCCATGCAAGACACAAAATACAAGCAGTATTGACGTCACGAGCATGCCAATGTGCTACGGGAGTAAAACGCCCTTTCATAAAAGCAAAAGCCTTACCTTGGCAATCCAAATAAGGTTTTGAATATTCCCGAAGGGAATATGATGTAGTTTCCATTTGAGCGGATGAATTATCAATAAATGATAAAAATGGTCCGGTTAGCTCAAACAATGCCAGCGTTTCGCCCCAGTGTGCCGTTGGGCTCGTCAGTTGGTACAGACACACCTACCAATACGCGTGGCTAGCACATACTGAGAAGGCCATGCAAGACACAAAATACAAGCAGTATTGACGTCACGAGCATGCCAATGTGCAACGGGAGTAAAACTCCCTTTCATAAAAGCAAAAGCCTTACCTTGGCAATCCAAATAAGGTTTTGAATATTCCCGAAGGGAATATGATGTAGTTTCCATTTGAGCGGATGAATTATCAATAAATGATAAAAATGGTCCGGTTAGCTCAAACAATGCCAGCGTTTCGCCCCAGTGTGCCGTTGGGCTCGTCAGTTGGTACAGACACACCTACCAATACGCGTGGCTAGCACATACTGAGAAGGCCATGCAAGACACAAAATACAAGCAGTATTGACGTCACGAGCATGCCAATGTGCTACGGGAGTAAAACTCCCTTTCATAAAAGCAAAAGCCTTACCTTGGCAATCCAAATAAGGTTTTGAATATTCCCGAAGGGAATATGATGTAGTTTCCATTTGAGCGGATGAATTATCAATAAATGATAAAAATGGTCCGGTTAGCTCAAACAATGCCAGCGTTTCGCCCCAGTGTGCCGTTGGGCTCGTCAGTTGGTACAGACACACCTACCAATACGCGTGGCTAGCACATACTGAGAAGGCCATGCAAGACACAAAATACAAGCAGTATTGACGTCACGAGCATGCCAATGTGCTACGGGAGTAAAACTCCCTTTCATAAAAGCAAAAGCCTTACCTTGGCAATCCAAATAAGGTTTTGAATATTCCCGAAGGGAATATGATGTAGTTTCCATTTGAGCGGATGAATTATCAATAAATGATAAAAATGGTCCGGTTAGCTCAAACAATGCCAGCGTTTCGCCCCAGTGTGCCGTTGGGCTCGTCAGTTGGTACAGACACACCTACCAATACGCGTGGCTAGCACATACTGAGAAGGCAAGGCTTTTGCTTTTATGAAAGGGAGTTTTACTCCCGTAGCACATTGGCATGCTCGTGACGTCAATACTGCTTGTATTTTGTGTCTTGCATGGCCTTCTCAGTATGTGCTAGCCACGCGTATTGGTAGGTGTGTCTGTACCAACTGACGAGCCCAACGGCACACTGGGGCGAAACGCTGGCATTGTTTGAGCTAACCGGACCATTTTTATCATTTATTGATAATTCATCCGCTCAAATGGAAACTACATCATATTCCCTTCGGGAATATTCAAAACCTTATTTGGATTGCCAAGGTAAGGCTTTTGCTTTTATGAAAGGGAGTTTTACTCCCGTAGCACATTGGCATGCTCGTGACGTCAATACTGCTTGTATTTTGTGTCTTGCATGGCCTTCTCAGTATGTGCTAGCCACGCGTATTGGTAGGTGTGTCTGTACCAACTGACGAGCCCAACGGCACACTGGGGCGAAACGCTGGCATTGTTTGAGCTAACCGGACCATTTTTATCATTTATTGATAATTCATCCGCTCAAATGGAAACTACATCATATTCCCTTCGGGAATATTCAAAACCTTATTTGGATTGCCAAGGTAAGGCTTTTGCTTTTATGAAAGGGAGTTTTACTCCCGTAGCACATTGGCATGCTCGTGACGTCAATACTGCTTGTATTTTGTGTCTTGCATGGCCTTCTCAGTATGTGCTAGCCACGCGTATTGGTAGGTGTGTCTGTACCAACTGACGAGCCCAACGGCACACTGGGGCGAAACGCTGGCATTGTTTGAGCTAACCGGACCATTTTTATCATTTATTGATAATTCATCCGCTCAAATGGAAACTACATCATATTCCCTTCGGGAATATTCAAAACCTTATTTGGATTGCCAAGGTAAGGCTTTTGCTTTTATGAAAGGGAGTTTTACTCCCGTAGCACATTGGCATGCTCGTGACGTCAATACTGCTTGTATTTTGTGTCTTGCATGGCCTTCTCAGTATGTGCTAGCCACGCGTATTGGTAGGTGTGTCTGTACCAACTGACGAGCCCAACGGCACACTGGGGCGAAACGCTGGCATTGTTTGAGCTAACCGGACCATTTTTATCATTTATTGATAATTCATCCGCTCAAATGGAAACTACATCATATTCCCTTCGGGAATATTCAAAACCTTATTTGGATTGCCAAGGTAAGGCTTTTGCTTTTATGAAAGGGAGTTTTACTCCCGTAGCACATTGGCATGCTCGTGACGTCAATACTGCTTGTATTTTGTGTCTTGCATGGCCTTCTCAGTATGTGCTAGCCACGCGTATTGGTAGGTGTGTCTGTACCAACTGACGAGCCCAACGGCACACTGGGGCGAAACGCTGGCATTGTTTGAGCTAACCGGACCATTTTTATCATTTATTGATAATTCATCCGCTCAAATGGAAACTACATCATATTCCCTTCGGGAATATTCAAAACCTTATTTGGATTGCCAAGGTAAGGCTTTTGCTTTTATGAAAGGGAGTTTTACTCCCGTAGCACATTGGCATGCTCGTGACGTCAATACTGCTTGTATTTTGTGTCTTGCATGGCCTTCTCAGTATGTGCTAGCCACGCGTATTGGTAGGTGTGTCTGTACCAACTGACGAGCCCAACGGCACACTGGGGCGAAACGCTGGCATTGTTTGAGCTAACCGGACCATTTTTATCATTTATTGATAATTCATCCGCTCAAATGGAAACTACATCATATTCCCTTCGGGAATATTCAAAACCTTATTTGGATTGCCAAGGTAAGGCTTTTGCTTTTATGAAAGGGAGTTTTACTCCCGTAGCACATTGGCATGCTCGTGACGTCAATACTGCTTGTATTTTGTGTCTTGCATGGCCTTCTCAGTATGTGCTAGCCACGCGTATTGGTAGGTGTGTCTGTACCAACTGACGAGCCCAACGGCACACTGGGGCGAAACGCTGGCATTGTTTGAGCTAACCGGACCATTTTTATCATTTATTGATAATTCATCCGCTCAAATGGAAACTACATCATATTCCCTTCGGGAATATTCAAAACCTTATTTGGATTGCCAAGGTAAGGCTTTTGCTTTTATGAAAGGGAGTTTTACTCCCGTAGCACATTGGCATGCTCGTGACGTCAATACTGCTTGTATTTTGTGTCTTGCATGGCCTTCTCAGTATGTGCTAGCCACGCGTATTGGTAGGTGTGTCTGTACCAACTGACGAGCCCAACGGCACACTGGGGCGAAACGCTGGCATTGTTTGAGCTAACCGGACCATTTTTATCATTTATTGATAATTCATCCGCTCAAATGGAAACTACATCATATTCCCTTCGGGAATATTCAAAACCTTATTTGGATTGCCAAGGTAAGGCTTTTGCTTTTATGAAAGGGAGTTTTACTCCCGTAGCACATTGGCATGCTCGTGACGTCAATACTGCTTGTATTTTGTGTCTTGCATGGCCTTCTCAGTATGTGCTAGCCACGCGTATTGGTAGGTGTGTCTGTACCAACTGACGAGCCCAACGGCACACTGGGGCGAAACGCTGGCATTGTTTGAGCTAACCGGACCATTTTTATCATTTATTGATAATTCATCCGCTCAAATGGAAACTACATCATATTCCCTTCGGGAATATTCAAAACCTTATTTGGATTGCCAAGGTAAGGCTTTTGCTTTTATGAAAGGGAGTTTTACTCCCGTAGCACATTGGCATGCTCGTGACGTCAATACTGCTTGTATTTTGTGTCTTGCATGGCCTTCTCAGTATGTGCTAGCCACGCGTATTGGTAGGTGTGTCTGTACCAACTGACGAGCCCAACGGCACACTGGGGCGAAACGCTGGCATTGTTTGAGCTAACCGGACCATTTTTATCATTTATTGATAATTCATCCGCTCAAATGGAAACTACATCATATTCCCTTCGGGAATATTCAAAACCTTATTTGGATTGCCAAGGTAAGGCTTTTGCTTTTAAGAAAGGGAGTTTTACTCCCGTAGCACATTGGCATGCTCGTGACGTCAATACTGCTTGTATTTTGTGTCTTGCATGGCCTTCTCAGTATGTGCTAGCCACGCGTATTGGTAGGTGTGTCTGTACCAACTGACGAGCCCAACGGCACACTGGGGCGAAACGCTGGCATTGTTTGAGCTAACCGGACCATTTTTATCATTTATTGATAATTCATCCGCTCAAATGGAAACTACATCATATTCCCTTCGGGAATATTCAAAACCTTATTTGGATTGCCAAGGTAAGGCTTTTGCTTTTATGAAAGGGAGTTTTACTCCCGTAGCACATTGGCATGCTCGTGACGTCAATACTGCTTGTATTTTGTGTCTTGCATGGCCTTCTCAGTATGTGCTAGCCACGCGTATTGGTAGGTGTGTCTGTACCAACTGACGAGCCCAACGGCACACTGGGGCGAAACGCTGGCATTGTTTGAGCTAACCGGACCATTTTTATCATTTATTGATAATTCATCCGCTCAAATGGAAACTACATCATATTCCCTTCGGGAATATTCAAAACCTTATTTGGATTGCCAAGGTAAGGCTTTTGCTTTTATGAAAGGGAGTTTTACTCCCGTAGCACATTGGCATGCTCGTGACGTCAATACTGCTTGTATTTTGTGTCTTGCATGGCCTTCTCAGTATGTGCTAGCCACGCGTATTGGTAGGTGTGTCTGTACCAACTGACGAGCCCAACGGCACACTGGGGCGAAACGCTGGCATTGTTTGAGCTAACCGGACCATTTTTATCATTTATTGATAATTCATCCGCTCAAATGGAAACTACATCATATTCCCTTCGGGAATATTCAAAACCTTATTTGGATTGCCAAGGTAAGGCTTTTGCTTTTATGAAAGGGAGTTTTACTCCCGTAGCACATTGGCATGCTCGTGACGTCAATACTGCTTGTATTTTGTGTCTTGCATGGCCTTCTCAGTATGTGCTAGCCACGCGTATTGGTAGGTGTGTCTGTACCAACTGACGAGCCCAACGGCACACTGGGGCGAAACGCTGGCATTGTTTGAGCTAACCGGACCATTTTTATCATTTATTGATAATTCATCCGCTCAAATGGAAACTACATCATATTCCCTTCGGGAATATTCAAAACCTTATAAGTTTGCTATTCCTGGGTGAGTCTGTATGTGTCCTCTCCACCGCTGAACTTTGTTGATAATAGCAGCATCATTGAGAGATGTTTGCAGACTAGATGGGATGCTTTTTATATGGAGCACTTTATGCTGTACCTGCACAATCGGACATACTTAGCCGCCAAACCTAAAAATTGCCTTAAAGTGAACAGGATCTGATGATGTTCTTCTGACGAATGAAACAGAGCCCCAGAGCTAAATAATAAAAATATGAAATTTGTTGAAGTTCTTAATCTTCGGATTGATGACAATTGGATTATGTACGTTTATGCTTACTAATTTGAAAGCATACATTTTCACTATTGTAATTTTTTTTAGCATTATACTTACTTATTGAATATTCAAAATTGGGAGAAATATCAAGTGTCTGTGAAGACCGATCATGGTGGCCGTTCCCCTGCTGCGGTGTCTCTGGTGGTGAACTCGGAACCTACAAGTCCTTGGAGAATGATCAAATGTCTCTGGTGGTGAACTCGGAACCTACAAGTGCTTGGAAAATGATCGAGTGTCTCTGGTGGTGAACTCGGAACCTACAAGTCCTTGGAGAGTTATCAAGTGTCTCTGGTGGTGAACTCGGAACCTACACGCCCTTGGAGAGTTATCAAGTGTCTCTGGTGGTGAACTCGGAACCTACAAGCCCTTGGAGAGTTATCAAGTGTCTCTGGTGGTGAACTCGGAACCTACAAGTCCTTGGAGAGTTATCAAGTGTCTCTGGTGGTGAACTCGGAACCTACAAATCCTTGGAGAGTTATCAAGTGTCTCTGGTAATGAACTCGGAACCTACAAGTCCTTCGAGAGTTATTAAGTGTCTCTGGTGAACTCGAAACCTACAAATCCTTGGAGAGTTATCAAGTATCTCTGGTGGTGAACTTAGAATCTACAAGTCCTTGGAAAATTATCATGTGTCTTGGGTGGTGAACTCGGAATCTGCAAGTCCTTGGAGAATTATCAAGTCCTTCAAGATATAACACTGCAGACCATGAAACATTACAAGACGACAGTAGGTGCTGCAACAGGCTCCGGATTGAAGTACGAGTCTTGAATCTGTGGACTTGAATACCTCAGATGATTGGACAGGAGGATGCCCTTTCAACTCTGTAGCAATGGGTCTGGGAAGACAGCTTTAGGTGGACATTTCTCCACTGCGGAGTCTCTTGGAAGTGAACACGGAGCCTTGAGAAGTCCTTGGATAAACAATCAAGATTCTGGAAGACAGCTTTAGGTGGCCATTTCTCCACTGGGGAGTCTTCTGGAAGTGAACACGGAACCTTGAGAAGTCCAGGGAAAAAAAGATCAAGTAAGATGGAATTCTAAGAACAGATATAAATGGCCTAAATCTTGCAGTTAGTTTGTTGTTTCATTTAGGGTCTTGGACACCATGGTTATCAGTTTCATTCACTTATTTTTATAACAGGCTCATCTTCTGATAAGAGAAGTAGAACACGATCAGTTCATTGCAGATCTTTAACAGCAGAGTTATAAAACTACCGTCTACTCATTGCGCATCACGAGGCGAGGTTCTTCTCGGAACTTGCATGACAATAATATACAGTATAGGCCTATACCCCACCAACCTGGACCCAATGTTTGGGAAGCCAGGCTCTGCCTGTCACAAGTCAGGACAAAGGGCGAGTGATAGAGGAGAAACACCTCTTTAAAAAACCTTGGTCCAGCTGACCCGGCTGGTGGTCCCTTGTAAGGGTCCCTTGCCAGGGTTACGGTGAAGACCTCAACGGCAGTTACAGTGGAGAGGATAATCCTCGGTACAGTGTAGATGGCGGATGTGGCAGCCCAGTGCTCGGGATCTATTGAGTAAAAGGTATCATCCTCATTTTGGGGATAGATATCAGTTGTAGCGTCTGACCCGGAGCAGACACCTACACACGGCGTCTGTACCCCATGTTAGGGGCGGCCGAATTATATGTTGGCAGTAGCGTTAAAATGCCCTCCACGACAGATGAAGTGAACTGCCGGTTAAGGTATTTTCTGTTGCATCTATGGCTACGTCTCTTCAAAATTCGGAACGTGCTAGGACGTTCCTCCAAAGCGACGCACGCCACTTGCGCCCGAGTGACGTGAGAAATGAGCGAGGGTTACCTACTCATGAACGGGGTAGGTTAAAGAAGTTAGTTCAACCAAAACAACTAAGATTAAGTTTTTCTACCCTCAATATTGGAACACTGACTGGCCGACATCGTCAGTTAGCAGAAATGCTTGAACACAGGCGTGTCAACATTGCCTGCATCCAGGAGACCAAGTGGAGGGGTTTAAAGGCGAAATAAATTGGAGATGGCTACAAACTCATCTATCACGGTACCAGCGCAGCACGAAACAGTGTAGCAATAATCGTAGACCAGCACTACCGCAACAGTGTCAACAGGGTGTCAGATAGGCTTATGTCTATCAAGATTGATTCAACAGAAATCACTGCCCACATTATATCTTGCTACGCACCTCAAACTGGATGTAGGCTACAGAGGATGAGAAAGATGAATTCTGGAACAGTCTGGATATCCACCTTCGAGCAATCCCCCAGGATGAGTCCATTATTCTCAGAGGAGACTTGAATGGACATGTTGGGTCTCAGCGTGAAGGATATATGCGATGCCATGGAGGACATGGGCTTGGTGTGCGCAATGATGACGGATGTCGGATACTTGACTGTGCAGAAGCTCAGAACTTGATTGTGACCAACGCATATTTCAAAAAGAGGCTAACACATCTGGCTACTTATACCAGTGGAGGTCATGCTACTAACATCGATTACTGGCTAGTTCGGCAACAAGATATGAAGCTGGCGACAGATACCAAAGTGATTCCGTACGACAGCGTTGCCCCTCAACACCGATTGCTTGTCCTTGATATTCAGAAAAACGTTCAACGACCCAAAACAAAACCTAAAACTGGGCCTGAGCGTATCAAGTGGTGGAGATTGAATGCCCACCGCAATGAGTTGGTCACAGCCTTGGCAAACTTCTCCGTGAAGTCTGATCAATCAGTTGGTGGCATGTGGAGGGATGCTGTGAAACAGATACATCAGGCGGTGAAAGAAACTGTGGGAAAAACCATACCCGGACGAAAATACGTTCATAAACAGACCGGGTGGTGGAGTGATGAAGTCAAGCAAGTTATCAGGGAGAAAAGGATGGCCTACAAGACTTGGTGGAACTCACGTCTTGATACTGACCTCCAGAAATACCATAACCTGAAATCGGCAGCAAAAGGAGCAGTAGCTGCTGCAAAGAACAATTATTATCAAGACCTGTATGACGAGCTTGACACACCATCAGGAGAAAACAATGTCTATCGTCTTGCTAAGTCCCGTAACCGATCAACTCAGGACAATGTACAAGTCAAGGATGCGAACGCTAAGCTACTACGAGACAGCAATCTATCCTCCAATGTTGGGCAGACTACTTTTTTGGCATCTGCAATGAAGAGTTTCCTCACCCACCAATTGCAAGTCCTGATCCTACCTTAGGACCCGTTCCTTCAATTACATCCGAGGTAGTAATGCTTGCCATTAGCAAGATGAAGAGTGGGAAAGCAACTGGCCCAGATGACGTACCAACAGAAATATGGAAAATGCTAGGTAAGCCTGCCTCAGAATTCCTTGCCACACTCTTTAACCGGATCATTGCTGAGAACCAACTTCCCCATGCATGGACAACTAGCATAACAGTTCCAATCTGGAAGGGAAAAGGTGATGTGGGTGACTGCTCAACTTATCGCCCTATTCGACTCCTCTGTCATACGTGTGCTCGATTGTAGACTCAGAAATATTGTCACTGTAACACCAAACCAGTGTGTGTTTGTTAAGGGATGCAGTACCATCGATGCTGTCCATGCCACACACCTTTTAATGGAAAAGCACAGAGAGAGGTAGCAAAGTGTACACCTGTCATTTCTCGATTTAGAGAAAGCTTTTGACCGTATCCCTCATGATCTTATTTGGTGAGCACTTAGTTGTCATGGGGTCCCTGAGGAATATGTAAGCTGGGTGCAACTTCTGTATTGCAATGCCACTAGTGTAGTTCGGAGTCCAGCTGGAGTCTCCCCACCTTTTGAAATCACTGTAGGTGTTCATCAGGGTTCTGCTCTATCACCACTGTTATTCATCCTCTGCATGGATACTGCAACGGCAGACATACAGACCTCACATCTCTGGGCCCTTCTCTATGCGGATGATGTGGTACTTGCCCAAGAAACCCGCCCTGAACTCCAGCACCGGGTACAAACGTGGAACGACAGACTGGCTGAAAATGGACTACACCTCAATATCCAGAAGACAGAATACCTGGAATGTGGCCCCCAAACCAGAGGTACCATCAGTATCAGTAAAGAAAATCTGCAGAAGACCATGCATTTTAAGTACTTAGGGTCCATTGTCACTTCAAAGTGAAGACAAGTCACTGGAGTCCTCTGTGATAAAAAGATGCCTCTGCATGCAAAGGCCAAGATCTGTAAGTCTGTGATGCCCAGCAGCAATCTATGTCGCAATATGACCAAACAACATGAGCAAATTTTGCATACAATAGAAATGAAGATGCTCTGATGGGGCTGACCCGATGTGACCACACAAGGAACACTGACGTCCGGAGAAGATTTGGTGTTGCACCAATTGTCGAGAAGGTGAGGGAGACTCGTCTACGCTGGTACAGTCACGTCATGAGAAGACAGAACAACTGAGTTGCAAATACAGCACTCCACATCAACCCAGGTGGAACAAGACCACGTGGAAGACCTGCCAAGTGGTGGACTGACATGCACGCTGTTGGTCTAACACCAGAAGATGTCAACGACAGAAAGAAGTGGAGGAGATATAGCAAAATAGCAGACCCCGCAAGGCATTAATGCTAGGAAGAAGAAGATTGAATGATCAAAATGGTCAGCCATTGAGTGGCAGTGAGATGGGTGTGGCACTGTGTTTCCTCATCCCTTTCCAAAAATACACCACTTGTCAGTTACCATTCTGTTAGTATCCGAGTGTGAGTGTCATTTTGGAAAGGGAATTACCGTATGTTGTGTTGCTGTAGTTTATTAATATCTATGCAAAGTCGGAGGGAGAATAGAGAGAGAGCCAGATCCCCCTCCAGAAATAATCCTAGTTATGCCACACCACTTCGATTGACCGTATGTCCACCTTGTTATTTTACGGGGCAGAACAGCGAGGTCATCTGCCCCCACCTTCTTGTGTTTTGCTATATAGATTTACTAAGCTAACTTCCAATAGCCTTCTCATCTCGTCCCAAACAACACAGTGTGTAGTAGTAGCATTAAAATAGAAGAATTATTTAAACATTAAATAAATTCCCCAGGAAAAAAATGAAATAAAAAATGAAGTAACCAGAAAATTTCAGTTTGAATAAACATTAAACAATACAGCTCCAATGAGTGTGTAGGAAACATCACCAACACTCTTCTTCCCACCTTGGGCATTTTATTATTGGTGTTTTGATCTCCTCTTGCTTTACCATTTTGATTGTCAATTCTAACCGCTATATAGGCAGTAATTCACAAACCATCGTTTAGACAAAAGCAGTACAAGAAGATATTGCACAAAAGGAAAGAAACAGACAAATGCCATTGTACTGGGTGTGTTTGAAATAACTATAAGGTGATTCTTTTGCTGAAGCGGGACGAGCAAACGGCTGCCGGGCGCGCCTTCCGCCAGCCAACCGAGCTCGCACCGCGGATTGTGCGCAGGTGGAAACCGTAACAAAGTACATTAATTAATGGTAAATTCACCAGCAAATCATGACTAAAGAGCTTACCTTTTCACAGAAGATGCTGAAAATGTTCTCCTTGAACTAACAGTCAGGCGTTGTACCGTGTAAATAAATTAGCGTTTACACGTTGTAATTCCCTTTTGTTGTGAGGGATATCTGCTGCCATATATTGTTCCCCAGCTCCACTAGGGTACGGGTAATTGATCTGTACACTTTGAATGTTAAATTAACCCACAATTAAACAACAAACAGGCTTCGATTAATTACAGTAAACACGCAGGAGTAGCGACATTATGTAACGATGTCTGTCTGTCAGCTGAAGGAGAAATTTTTAGTATCTTCTGTGAAAAGATACGTTCTAACCTTTAACTGGTGACATGAGGTCATCCAGACTCGCAAGAAATAAAAGAACATCTGTGCTTCTTTAATTAAATATTGCAGCTGTTGTTTATGTTACCTTCTTTTCGGTGCGCTGACACTACACACCCTCGTTGATGAAAGTTTAGTGACTTAATGGACCTTAATGACCCGGTTAGCTCGCCTCTGTCTCATGCAACCCCGCGGCCCGAGCTCGGTTGGCTCGCGCCCGGCCGCCAGTCCCGCTCCAGCAAAAGAATCTCACTGTATAACGGATATCAGGATGGGCATCTCTGAAGGAATGTGCGAGCAGCATCTCTGGGAAGGGCTGCGTTTTGAAGAAACATGTGCTAATACTTCTACAACAGGTGTATGCAGTAGATACTCATTGTTATCACAATGCTCCTCAGGCAGAACACCTCAAGCTAAGGAGAAGTCTACAGAAGTTCACAAAGTCCGACTCATTCTTCATCGACAGTCAGAATGCAGGAAACCTCCCCACACAGTATAATTAACAAGCTCTGTACAGTTCAAGATTGCTCTATTACAAAGCAAGCACTTTACTGTGAACCTGTAATATAATATTTTATATTCATTCATAAACTATCTCTTGCAATTTTAAAGCATGCTTTAAGGGCAAACATCTCGCAGCATGTGAGCTTATTTTCTCAGCAAAGAGAATGAATGAAGTATAGATATGACCTTCAAGGATACCCATTTTGCTTTTCGTTGAAAGTATTTAAGATAGACCTTGTACGATATATTTTAACTACAAATGCATTTTAGTCACGAACAAGAAATTACAAATGATAAGAGCAAACTGCATTATTATTCAAACTTTTTTTTTTGTTACATAAAAGTGAATTTTGATAATGTTGGTTGCACTTTACACCATGCTTTTGAACAAAGCACAAACATTTTCTTGAATGAAGTATAATGTGACCAGGACTTGAAGCTTGATTCCATGCTTCTGTGAGTCTCTTGACTGAAATGTATGTCAAGTTTTGAAGCCATTCTGTCAGTGTTACCAGTACAAACTGCCAGTTGTAACTCTTCACTTGGTCAACATGACTGTATCCTGCCGAGTTAAGAGTTACAACTGACTTCTGTAGTGCTCTTGGCATGACAAACATGTCTTACAATGTAGTGAAGATGGTATAATGGTAGCACATTAGTTCTAGAGAAACTGAGGTCAGGCTCCTTTACATTATCCACACTTCTATTGAAAATTAATCTATACACTGTCGATGGGACATGATTCCCGGCCAATGCAATAGTGAAATGTCATGTCCTGTGGTTCTGATTGCATGGCTCATGATCACGAGATTAATGGTCACGTTTCTTTACATTGTTGATATCTTCTCCCCTGTCCAATCAGGCAAACTTTTTGTCAGTATTCAAATTTCGGTTTTGATGGGTGCTATGGTAGATGACATCATGCAAAATATTATCAAGCTGGACAAGAAATTGATAGAGAAGGAGGGCAAACATACATATTGTGGATCAGGAGCCTACAAAAAGAAGTCTATATCCACGCTAGTGATGGGTATTGAAGTATTCTGTTTCCATACCCATTTTTCAGGGTATTGAGCTGAATATCTCAGGATAACTGAGGAAATTGGATAGAGAATACAACAAGCGAACAGTTTTTACCAGAGCATAAGGGGTATTCTGTGGAACCGAGATGTCCCAAAGAAATGTAAAAATGTATTATATTCAACCTACTACAGACCCATACTAACATATGCAGCTGGAGCGTGGACTACTACAAAAAGAGAGGAGAGTAGAATACAAGCTGCGGAGATGAAATTCCTAAGAGGTATAGAGGGCAAGACCAGAAGAGATAGAGTTAGAAATGAAGAGATTAGAAAAAGGACAGGAATCTTGAAGCTGCAGGACAGGATAGAAACAACAAAGTTAAAGTGGTATGGACATATGATGAGAATGGGAGAGGAGAGAGTACCAAAGAAAACTTTCTGTGAAAAGATGACAGGGAAGAGACCACGAGGAAGGCCCCGAAAGAGATGGGCAGATACAGTGTGGGAGTGTGTAGAGAAGAGAGGAGGAAAACCTGAAGAAGTACTAAAAACAGGAGAGGAGTGGTGGAGAGACAGGAAACGTTGGAGGTCCTTAATTCACAACCCGACCCAGGAAGCTGGAAACGGGAAATGAAGATGATGATCTTTTAAATTGTGTAATAAAAATTGCTGATGAGAATCTTATTCAAATTTGTGTGAATGGTGAAGACTAACCTACTCTCAAACGAATCGATTCTCCCTACGGACTCTTATTTATGGGAATGGTAAAGTCAAACTTAGTCTTGAGTGAATCGATTTTCCCGACGGACTCAATGTTTAGTCAAACCTCCCAATAAACTAAGAAGTGTTTATTTTGTGAAGAGCATCCATTTCAAGAAATGTCAATGCAATTTACAAAAGTAAATATACATAAACTGTGCATTAGAAATTCAAATACCTGGGAGAATGGATCCAACCCAACGGACTGGATAAAGAGGCAAACAAGGGAAGAGCCAGGAAATTAGATCTGGCCTACAAGCCAACACAGAACAGGTATAACAAACGGGCAATATCCGACACTATAACTCAGTCATAAAACCATAAGGGTTGTACGCTTCAGAGTGTCTAATTTTAAATAAAAAAGGAGAGCTGCAAGAACTCGAGAAAAACGAAAGGAAGATTCTTAGGAAAATTCTAGGACCTCAGAAGACTTCTGATGGAACTTGGAAGAAGAGGAAAACGAGAAACTCTACAAGTGTTCTGAAAAGATCACGGACACAATGCGGAAAAGAAGGCTGAAATTCTATGGACACCTGGTAAGATTGGACGAGAACCGACTGACCAAAAAAGATCTTCAAATACATCATGGGATTAAAGGCCACCTCTAAGTGGGTAGAAGAGGTCAAGAGGGATGCAGCAAAAGTTGGAATTACTCCAGAGTTGATCCACAATAGAAATGAGTTTAGAGGAAAGTTAGACAGTTTAAAATCATCGGAAGAGAAACCAATTACAAAGAGACCCGTGCGGATCATTTCCGAGGAGGAGAGAAAGATAAGGAGCGAAAGAATGAAGAGGTTCTGGGAAGAAAAGAAAAGGAAGGCCAAGAAGCCTCAAGTTCTATGCGGTCGATAGGTGGTCAAATTCGAAAGATGAAGAAACTGTGCATTAACCTAATTATGATTTTGTTATTTAATTATGGAAAGTTATGTTTACGTATGGCAAATTATTTAAAAAAATGCATTCATAAGTGCCCAATCAAGTATCATGAATACGAATATAATAAAATAAATGAAGAGTGAGCAGTATTAAGAAAAGGTGGTATCGTCCTTAAAAACAATATTTTGACTACCAGCAAGTCATGTTTGAGGAAGAAAAGACTAAGTCCTGCTGTAGAAGATCCTCTTCCTTTCTATTTTGTTTACCACCTTGAAAATTTTGCCTATAAACTGCCCTTTTATGACGATATGATGTAGCCTACACAAAATATAAGTTAATATGTTGAGCAAATCCACTTGAATGCACTAAAGAAAGGGAAGCTTGTCGGAGTGACATTTCACATGCATTAACCAGTCTGCCTTGGTGAGACACACATGTGAATAGTAACCTCGAATGTGGGCAAGTGCTATTGATTGGATTGATGGCATGAATGTCTGGCTGTGAAGGTTATCCCCGTCCTTTGTTCACGTGTTTATTCTTGTTTACCTCTTTCAGGGGCGTATTCAGATGGGGGGGTCTAGAGCTGCAGCCCCATCCGAAATCCTCTTGAAATTCCTAGAAGTGTCGATTTTTTATTTAACCATAATTTTGTTTGAACATTTCATTGTACCATAGAAAGAGTTAAGATTATTTAGTACATTCATTAATGTAGCTGAGCCGTCTAGGTGTCCTCCACGCCTCTACTGCATAGGTGAGCAACCCAGCAATGTAGTTTCGGGGTACCTACCTCAGTCCGAGTTGGGCTATACACACACCTATAGTGATGCCAACATTACTTCTGACTTGACGTTTCAGTGCTACGCTAGAGCTATCTAGCGGTCAGATGTGAAATCACTTTAACCAAAAAAGGAAGGAAGGAAGCTTGTAGTTTAACGTGACCGTTAATCTTGAGATCATGAGCCACGGGACCTCCTTTTTACGTGGAATCCGAACCACAGGACATGGCATTTCACTTCGAAAATCTCACATGCATTGACCGGGAATCGAACCCAGGCCGCCTTGGTGAGAGGCATACAGCTAGACCGCTGAGCCACCACGCCCCCTCACTTTAACCAGCCATTTGATCAATAAATCATGACAAATCGACTTTCGTTCGCGCTGTTGCCTGCTAAAACGAAACTCAACTTGGTGTGATATCGATTTGATTGGTTGGTTAGTGATTTCACTATGACCGCTAGATAGCTCTAGCGTAGCAATGAAACGTGAAGTCGTAAGTAACGTTGGCATCACTATACAATAGCATAAGGTGGTGGTGGTGTTCGAGTCTTCAGTCTATTGACTGGTTTGATGCAGCTTTCCATGCCTGCTTATCCTGAGCTAATCATTTCATCTTTACATACCTACTGCACCTTACATCCAAGGCAATCTGTTTAATATATTCTAACCTTGGTCTACCCCTACAGTTCTTGTCCTCAACCCTTCCTTCCACAAAACAAGTTTGCTATTCCTGGGTGTCTTACCAACCTATCTCTTCTCTTTATTAGCAATCACCAGAAATCTCTTTCCTCTCCCACTCATCTTAATACCTCTTCATTTGTTACACTGATCTTCATCATTCTCCTGTGCCACCACATTTCAAGTGCTTCAATTCTCCTCTTTTCTGCTGCGCCAACAGTCCAAGTTTCACTCCCATAGAGCACCATGCTCCAGGCTTTTAATAATGACTTCCTAATACCTAAATCTATATTTGATGTCAACAGATTTATTTTTTGTAGAAATACTTTCCTTGCTTGAGCCAATGTACTTTTTTATATCCCCTTTGTTTCGTCCATCACTGGTTATTTTGCTTCCTAAACAGCAGAAGTCACCTACTTCCTTTAGCTTTTAACCTGCTAATCTGATGTCAATAGGGGTTTCTGATTATCAAACAAATTCCGTTGTCTTACAAGTATTTAAAATGTGTTAAGGTTTACGGAAGTACAAATTCACACCACATTTTTATTTCATATTATGTTCCATATTGTATTAAAATATTAATTTAATCATAATATTAAGAAATGTTCCTATAATGACATATGCAGCAGAAACTTGGACAGTGACTAAGAGGGATGAGAGCAGCTGAGATGAGATTCCTGAGAAGTATGGTCCAGAAAACGAGGAGGGACAGAGTGAGAAATGAAGATATACGGAAAGAACTGGGAGTACAGAAATTAAATGACAAACTGGAGCAAAACAGATTGAGATGGTTTGGACATGTCAAACGGATGAATGAAGTAAGGCTACCAAGACGAGCACTGGAACGACGGATGACAGGGAAGAGAGGACGAGGAAGACCAAGAATGCGTTGGATGGACTCGGTGGAGAATAGTATTAGAAAACGGAACCTGGATTGGAACACCGTCTCAGAGGAGGAATGGTGGAACGACAGAGCAAAGTGGAGAGGAACCATATTTGCCCCCACCCAGTGTCAGCTGGAAAAGGGGAAATGAAGATGATGATGATGATGACTTATAGCAAAATGATATCCAAAGGAGAAGGAAAGATACAGGAGGATATTGAGTTGGATGAAGAATCACTCAAGTGGTAGACAGTTTCAAGTACCTAGGCAGTGAAATATCTAGTGACGGCAGGATAACAAATGAAATTAATAAGAGGCTGCAAAAAGGAGAAAATTTTATTAAACAATAAAACATCCAGTTTGGAACAAGGAAGTGCCAGAAAATGTAAAACTTCTTATGTATAAGACCTACTGTCGTATATGGAGAGGCCTGCAAGTTCCTCAGGGCAGTTGCGAAAAAGAGATTACGATGGTATGGACATGAGGCCAAAAATAATGGAAAGTCTAAAGGTTAAGGGAAAAGACCTCGAGGGCAACCAAGAATGCGGTGGAGTAGAGGAGTGAGAGCTAACTGGCATAAAGTGGTGGAAACACAGAGAGGACTCGTTAACACCCAGACCCAGCAATAGCTTCTTTTGAGTGTTTAGTGTAGGATCTTCGGCTATTTTTTTGAATTTAGGACAATCAAAGAAATTGTCTATGTATTGATTTTTATCAATTAGCACTATTGAATTACTTTTCTCCGATTTGGTGACAATTATGTTGTTGTCTTTTATTTTTTCCTTCAATTTTTTGATTAGCTGTTGTTCTTTTTCGTTTTTTTTTTTTCCTTTCTGGTTTCTTCATTAATCTACCGATGGTCTGATTTGTTTCATATTTGATGGCGTTCTTTTCTTCAGCAGGTAATTGCTAACTCCACTTCAGCGACAGTCTTAGCGATGGTTCGTTCATTAATGCTTTCGTTCCAATTGTGTTTGGGACGGTTCCCTAACAAAGAGCCCTCTTCATGTGTGAGTTGAACTTTAGTTAGATTGATTACAGAATCTTGAAAAATATGATATGCAGATGTCTATTGTGGAATGATTGTATTGTATTCATTTTGATAGTACCTCGTTTCTAAAAGGGTGTTTTTTTTTTGTCTAGGTTTTTTGTTTCATGTTCATCATGTATTCCATTTATTCTCATTATTCTGTTGAAAATGGTCCCATTCCATTTTGATTAGTCCATTGGCTCCTTTTAAATGTAGTTAATATAGTTGTCTGTTTAAAAAAAAAACTTTTGATATAAGAAATTAATTTCCCTCCTGAGAATGGTTTCAACAATGATCTTTTGTGTTTTCTTCTCATGCGGTGATGGACACACTTTCTTTTGGAATGAGTTTCTTATTTACGCAATTCTTTAAAACTCTTATGACCTTGATTTTGCTGAACTTGTAGGCTTCTTTATATGCCTGGTTGGATTTGATTATAAAATATTCATAGCGTTCATTGAAAAGAAAATGCCAAACTTGTTGAAGGTAGCCTAATAATTTACAGTCATGTTGAAATGACTCTCAATAGGAAAGGAATCTTTTTTGGGAGGGAACTCAGTTGCAATCTGTTTCTAACTTGCAAGTATTGTCTCAAAGAACAATACTACAGGGAAGAAGGACCCATAGAGCTTCTCTTTGCTATTGTCAAGTGAGGAATCTACTATGGGATGACAAAATATCCCAGAAAGCAAAATTATGAATGTTTCATACCTACAGTGCACTCCCGATAATTCGCGTGGATAATTCGCTTTGCGGTTAATTCGCGGGTCTCCAAATATATTTTAAATATAAATTCTCACGGCAACTAATCATCATGCTAAGTAAAGCAATCTCTAAGTCATTTAAAATAATTTTCGTGCGACGCAATGCGTAAAGACGAAATCATTGACATTCGAGAAGACTGAACTGCGTTTCTCTGTGATGGAACAGTAGGCCTACTTGCGCGATGTTCGAAACATACAAGCAGGTTGCCGCGAGTGGTACCATAGCATAGATTTCCTTTATCTTCGAAGCCCAAACAATACAAGAGGAACGCGCTTTCACTGGGAACCTACCCTCCCTTTCCCAACAGCCACACTCCAAGGTCGCTGACCTGTGAGTTGTGAAGGGTGGATATGCGGACAGCGTATTGTAAACAGAGATTATTGCGTAATGACGTAACCTTTCGCGAGACCGAGAGCGTGTTTGTTGGATGCTCTTCAGGCAGTCAACCAGTCATGAGAGAAAAATACCGCTACAAAAGCAAGCTCTTGCCGAAATCTGTAACGACGATATTTCGAACGGGCACGTTAGACGCCGATAAAGACGATTATGATTTAAGACATGAAAGCAAAGATGAAATAGCACGGAATTTGACTGTTGGTGAGGAAAACTGAGATCCAGTTGATATCGAATGCGGGAGTGATGCAACGGAAATCCCGAAAGTTTCCAACAGAATCTAGTCACACTTATCTCTTATATAGAAAAACGAAATGAATTTTCGTTCTCTTATAACGTTTTCTTCGGAAATGTGCACTCGAAAATTAGAATAAACGATCTAAGAAACAAAACGGGATGACTTAAAAAAATATATATATATTGTAGGCATAATCCACATAGGCCTGCCTCTAGCCTAGCATGTGTTTTAATTATTATTTTGCGTTTCAAGCATATTTCAATATTTCAATCAATAGTTTTGTTTTTACTAGGCTTAACAAAAATAACTGCGGATAATTCGCGGTTTTCAATAATTCGCGGAATTTCGTGCATTAATTACCGCGAATTACCGAGAGTGCACTGTACTTCATTCCAATTCTCACCTAAGGACATGGAATGTGTACCCTACACAACAAGACCAATAGCAAAATCCAGGTAACAGAAATGAAATTTATCAGAACTATGAACCGAAGGACCAGGAAAGATAAGATTAGGAATGAAGTCGGTATCAAAATACCTGTTACTGAACTCCTAGGGAGATGCAGACTACAGTGGTTGACAGAAATAGGACACCAAGGATTTACTTTGACAGAGAAGTGAGAGGGAAGAGACAAGTAGGAAGGCCAAGGAATTGATGGTTAGACACAGTCAAGTCTGAGGTCAACAAACAGAATGGGAAAATGTAGAAGAACAGAAACTTGAAAGGAAGGAAGCTTTTAGTTTTACATGACCGTTAATCAAGCGATCATGAGCCACGGGACCTCCTTTTTACGTGGAATCCGAACCACAGGATATGGCATTTCACTTCGAAAACCTCACATGCATTGACCGGGAATCGAACCCGGTCCACCTTGGTGAGAAGCCAACAGCTTGACTGCTGCGCCACCACGCCTCAACAGGAACTTGACTCAGACAGGAAGAAATGATGAGTGCTTGTATACAACACCTGGGAAACTGGAAGATGATGATGTTAGAGATTTCAAATTGCCAGATTAAGGATGAAATGGTTTGGACATGTTATGAGAATGCAAGAGTGGCGAGAAAGTGGGTGGAGGTAGAAGTTACTCGAAGACAGAGGAAGGCCAAGAAGATATCGGGAGGAGGGGCAATGTCGAGACCATCTTCAAAGATGAAGTATTTTTGGATAGACAAAAGGGGAAGAGGTTCACAAATTGTTCGCTGGAGCAATAAACTGATAATGATGCGGGTCCTAATCTCCACGCTGTCAGGTTGCAAGATAAGCAACACAAAGCTTTTTGTTATTTGCCAGTGGTCTTTTATCAAGACCAGCAAACCTGGTCCACACTGCACATTAAGAAGTTATGCAAATAGGATTGGCTGATTAGGAAGGCAACAACGTTTGGCCTTGGGTTTCAACTTGCACTCATAAGCATGACCCAATTTTTATGATATAAACAGACAAGCTCAGACAAAGCCTGCCCAATCAACTGCACCAGAACACCACCTTGAGGCAAGTATAGTTGTCGTAACAGTTATTTCTATTTATTATTTAAGCTTAATTCAAGTTTATACAGGGAGGTCAGAGCCTAAAGCTACACAACTTTCACCAGTGCTTGTGTCTGGCAGCCTTGCAGTAGTAATGACAAATCAAAAATTCTGCAAAGAAAGTTCATTCTCACCTACTTTTACACAAGGAAAACAATTAAGGGATTAAATAGGCAGAGCCCCAGAGCCTCTGGATAACTATGATTAGCGCTAGGATTTTATGTAATATCAACATGCAAAATATGTACATAATTATGTAATAATATTAGGTGAAATATGTAATATTAATTTACTTTTATATAAATGATATAACTGCTAAACTATGACGGACGGACTTCAGACCGCACTGTCGGTCAACCACCAGAGAGCAGGCTGAGCCCAGCAGTGTCCTGGCCACCTTGCGACATTCACGAGCACTGGAGAAAGTAGGCTCTGACCTACCTGTAACTACAAGATCTTATCCATGCCGACAAGCTCAACTGACTGCCACATGTGCATATATTATTAAAGGAGAAGAATCAAAATACATGCTTTTATAAAAGTAGTGAAAGTGACCGAGTAAATCAGAAGAGCAACTCTCAATATACATTCATAGTCTCTCGTTAATAAAACTTTACAATTATTCTCTGCATTAAATATATCAACCATAACAAAAACATTTAACTATACACATTAGGTGACATTTGGAAATAAATATACAGAACATGCAAAAGAAATCAATGAGTTACGTGAGTGTTGCCATAGCTACCACATTCCTTATAATACACATGAATTTACACACCATTCTTCCATAAAAATAACAAGAGTAAAAAGGGATACAAAAAGTATCTTGCCCCATTTTACGAGATGGGTAATGTCCAAACTCTCACTTCTGTCGAGCTTCCGTCTTAGCACAGGGCAATGCAGTTCCTGCAAATGAGAAAAAATTCATGTCAAAGCGCACAAAATTCACCCTGAACCATTGTGGATCAACTGGTAGCTAAGCTTACTTTGCACATCATAAGCAAAGATTTTGTCACACAATTCTCTTCCCAGAACATAATTGTTGTTGTTGATCCATTTAGGGGCTTTGCGACATTGTAATAATTCAGCCCCGTTTACTTGGGTATATGTGTAGAATTTGTCCAATAACCGGTGTTGTTATGAATTGATATGAAGTACATCATGCCGAGACATAAAACGGATATAGGTCGTCGTTCATTGACATTAGGGGGGAAAAAAAAAAGCGCTTATCACGTAATGCATTTATAACTGTTCCCGGGCGAAGCTGGGTCAGGTTGCTAGTAACCATATAAACAACATGGACGTCCTTACAATATTCATTAATTCTGAAAAAAGTCGAGTCATGATAATTTCTTACCCGTATTGAAGGTTTGGAAAGCAATGAAAAACATGGGAGTGGAAAAAGGGACTGTAGGCAGAGTGAAGGAGATGTATCGTGGAAGTGTGAGTTGTGTGAAAGTTGGAGGTGAAAGGACAGACTGGTTCAGACAAATGAGTGGCCTGAAACAGGGTAGTGCGCTGTCACCCCTTCTCTTTATTGTGGTTATGGACGAGGTGATGACATGGATAGCAGGAAAGATAGGAGAAGATAAGATGAAAGCAATGGTGTTTGCAGATGATCTCGTGGTCTGGGGAAACAAGGAGCAACTGAAGGCTTGGGAAGAAACAGTGGGAGAGTACGGATGGAAGTTCAACATCAGTAAATGTGAGATCCTGTTAACGACCAGGAAAAAGGACAGACCAATGAGTGGGATAACACTTGGAGGAGGACAGCTGAAGAAGGTGGAAAGTCTCAAGTACTTGGGAAGTATAGTGGAGGAAAATGGGAGAAATGACAAAGAGATTACGGAACGTGGCAGACAGGCAGAAGCATTTCTGAGAAGCATTAGGAGCTTAGTGTGGAATAAAGATGTCCCACAAAAAAGCAAGGAAGTGTTATACAGAAGCTACTATATCCCGATACTGACCTATGCTTCAGAAACGTGGACAATGAAGAAAAGAGACATAAGCAGAATACAGGCAGGTGAAATGAAGTTCCTGCGAAGTAGGATCGGAGTAACAAGAAGAGACAGGGTGAGGAATGAAAAGGTCAGGGAAATGGTGAAAGAGGAGCCCTTGCAAGGTAGGATTGAGACATCAAGACTGAGGAGGTATGGACACTTAAAGAGAATGGATGAGAAGAAGATTCCCAAGAGGATACATGAGATGCAGATGCAGTAGAAACGACCAAGGGGAAGACCAAGAGATAGATGGCTGAAAGGAGTGGAGGAATGTGTCAAGAAGAGAGGCGAGGACTGGACCAGAGTGACAGCGGAGAGGTGGTGGGAAGAAAGAACTAAGTGGCGAGGCTTATGTTCCAAACAGACCCAGCCTGGGGCTGGAAACTGTACAAGATGATGATGATGAATTCTAGATCTTCAAATCTAATGTCCACTTTTCAATACAATGATTTCACCTATACTGTACTACCCTACATTTATCCAGCAAATATATAGTGTTTGTTTGTTTATATGTTTATTAATGTCACGTTTTCGTAAATAATACTTATGAAGATATTAGGCTAAGCACATCCCACTGAAGGACCAAAAACATGTTTCAATAGAGATTTAGAGCATATTGAGTATTAGCAGGCGTAAAACAGTTTTAGTAAGATAATGAAGTAGGGACGTATGTAATGTTTTTTCCTCATATTCAACAAATACTGATTTTGTTTAGTGTTTAATTTTTGTTTATAGATTGATAGTTTAATGTTATTTAAATTTGATTTTAGCTGAGGATGGTTACAAATTAACCGAATAATTTAGGTATTTTAACCTATGTTATTGCCTAGACTGTAGTAGCATGTGTCTGGAGTAGAACTAGACAACCATGGTGTTCAACCTCATGAGGCCGAGTGTATCCTGCCCCAGCCCTAAGACACATCTGAATCTGTAGCACTTCCAAGTGTTGAAGATGACTATAGACAGGAAGCCATTGAGCTACTGTGGCTCATAATACTTTGAAATGAATCGAAAATGATTAATCGGCTAACCGAAGAATCAATTAATTGATTAGTAGACTAGATTTGGAAATTAGCAGAAGAATACAACTCGGGAGTAAGGGGACTAGTATGGAACAAGGAGCATATTATGTTCCTACAATGACATATGCAGCAGAAACTTGGACAATGACTAAGAGGGATGAGAGCAGAATACAAGCAGCTGAGATGAGATTCCTGAGAAGTATGGTCCAGAAAACGAGGAGGGACAGAGTGAGAAATCAAGATATACGGAAAGAACTGAGAGTACAGAAACTAAATGACAAACTGGAGCAAAACAGATTGAGATGGTTTGGACATGTCAAACGGATAAATGACGAGCACTGGAACGACGGATGACAGGGAAGAGACGACGAGGAAGACCAAGAATGGGTTGGATGGACTCGGTGGGGAATAGTATTAGAAAACGGAACCTGGATTGGAACACTGTGTCGGAAGTGGAATGGTGGAACGACAGAACAAAGTGGAGAGGAACCACATTTGCCCCACCCTGTGTCAGCTGGAAAAGGGGAAATGGAGATGATGATGATGATTAGACACGAGATAAGAAAATTTTAAATGAGCGGTCATTGCGTAAGTGGAGTTGCGCTTGTTTTCGAAATGCGATTTTAGGCTGTTTTACCGGAAGTGATTTTAGAAATTTGGTTTTTAGTTTGCTAGAGCTCTCCAAGTCTCACAATTTGAAACCTCTCCCTTTAGCCCTTCAGCTTTTGCTACAATTGAGGAAATGGCTTTGCTACGATCCCTACTTCACCTGCTAACAATATTTCCAACATTAAAACAAAAACAAGTTATCATAGTACGGAAGTTTGTAGTTTTACGGGACCGTTCATGTTACAATGCCTGGAGTTTCAACAACATGCCCCAGTTCATGAACTTCTATCTATATATATAAAGCTCAATGTTTGTCTGTCTGTCTGTCTGTCTGTTATGTATACAAATCCACACCGTTTCACCGATCTGAACCAAAATTTGTATACTTACCCTTCGGAACCCTGCGGGTAACCCTGTCCACTTGAAATTTCCGACAGACCACCCCATTCCCTGCATTTAGGCCCTTTGGCCCAAATCTACACCGTTTCACCGATCTCAACCAAAATGTGTATACATACCCTTTGGAACCCTGCGAGTAACACTGTCTACTTAAAATTTTGGACAGACCACCCCATTTCCTGCATTTAGGCCCTTTGGCAAACATCTACACCGTTTCACCGATCTCAACCAAAATTTGTATACTTACCCTTTGGAACCCTGTGAATAACACTGTCCACTTAAAATTTCAGACAGACCACCCCATTTCCTGCATTTAGGCCCTTTGGCAAACATCTACACCGTTTCACCGATCCGAACCTAAATTTGTATACTTACCCTTTGCAACACTGCGGGTAACCCTGTCCACTTGAAATTTCGGACAGACCACCCCATTCTCTGCATTTAGGCCCTTTGGCCCAAATCCACACCGTTTCACCGATCAGAACCAAAATTTGTATACTTACCCTTTGGTACCCTGCGAGTAACACTGTCTGCTTGAAATTGCGGACAGACCACTCCATTCCCTGCATTTAGGCCCTTTGTCCCAAATCTACACCGTTTCACAGATCTCAACCAAAATTTGTTATTTACCGTCTGGAACCCTGCGAGTAACACTGTCTGCTTGAAATTTCGGACAGACCACTCCATTCCCTGCATTTAGGCCCTTTGACACAAATCTACACCGTTTCACCGATCAGAACCAAAATTTGTATACTTACCCTTTGGTACCCTGCGAGTAACACTGTTTGCTTGAAATTGCGGACAGACCACTCCATTCCCTGCATTTAGGCCCCTTGGCTCAAATCTACACCGTTTCACCAATCTGAACCAAAATGTGTATACTTACCCTTTGTAACCCTGTGAATATCACTGTCCACCTAAAATTTCGGACAGACCACCCCATTTCCTGCATTTAGGCCCTTTGCCAAAAATCTATATCGTTTCACCGATCCGGACCAAAATTTGTATACTTACCCTTTCGAACCCTGCGGGTAACCCTGTCCACTTGAAATTGCGGACAGATCACCCCATTCCCTGCATTTTGGCACTTTGGCACAAATCTACACCGTTTCACCGATCAGAACCAAAATTTGTATACTTACCCTTTGGTACCCTGCGAGTAACACTGTCTGCTTGAAATTGCGGACAGACCACTCTATTCTCGGAAAGAGGACAGGGTCCGTCCCAAAGGCAATGGAAAAAAGGGGTAAAACCAGACCCGCTTAGGAAACCCTCAGGGTTGCCAGCTCCCGAACTCACCAGTCATGAGCCCTTGAGGATGTAGCACTATCCAGGGTGCACCAGAAGTGGTGGGGCTACACACACCCTGCCTCCTTGAGGGTCTTGAGCAGAAGACATGAGATATTAAGAAAAGAAAAAGAAGGCTGACCCCTCGAAGAATGAGGCTATCAGGAATGATTAGACAAGGTCCAATTAAGGCGGGAAAGTGAAAGAGTCGCTAGGCCTCGGATACCCTGATACCATCGGGGTCGGAAGAGAACAAGAGTTTGACCAAGGGAGGCTGACTGGAAAGAGAACTGAAAGGAGCCCAGCACCAGTAAGTAGAAGCAATGCCGGACTCAGCTGGGGTCCCGTGGTCACACACCCACATCCCACAAGTTGTGAGATCCTGGTGGATGGAGGGGGGAGGAATAGCTTGCTGATTCATCGCGAGGTGGCCTGAGAGAAATGTCCAGACCCCGCCGTGTTACCTGGTATCGCTATGCTGATGTTCATACAGGGTCTTCACTCAAACCACTGTAGTGTTACGAAAGAATGAGTGATTCACCGGTCAATGTGAATAGGTCCGGGAATCCCCCCCCCCCCCTTGAACGTCTGTCATCATATATCGTCATCATCTGCAATATTCTCAGGTTCGTGCAGCTTGGACCCGAGCAGTACTCGATAAGCTGTTTCACTACACGCATCGAGTATAGGCCTAAGCCAGAAAATAACGTTCAGACTTTGGAAGACATCGAAGGTAGAAATCTGAATTACCTATATCAGATTTAAAATTACAGCAAGTTCGTTTAGTAGTCATTTTTCATGACCTTATTATTATCATCATAAGGGCAAATGACCTAGATGTTACGCCCATTATACCACTAATCACCACACACAATAAGTCTTTATCGCCTGTGAATTTTGAAATATTTCTTTCTATCACGGTAGTTTGTAAGTTTGTCGTGTCAATTTAACAGTAGTATTCATTACCATCCTCATCAAAGGGGCAAATGACCTACTGTAGATGTTACGTCCATTATACTACTAAGCAACACCAGAGTCTACCTAGCCTGTGATTTTAAAAATATGTATTTCCATTAGTTTGTAAGTTTGATATACCCGTTCAGTAGTAGTCGTCTTCATTATCAGCCTCATCAAAGGGGCAAATGACCTACAGTAGATGTTACATCCATTATACTACTAAGCAACACAAGAGTCTACCTAGCCTGTGATTTTAAAAATACGTATTTCCATTAGTTTGTAAGTTTGATATTCCCGTTCAGAAGTAGTAGTAGTCTTCATTGTCATCCTCATCAAAAGGGCAAAAGACCTCTCAATCCTTTAAAGTACGGTATCAATTTTTCCCATTCGTTGATAAGTTACATGTGCCAGTAGTCGCTTCTATGTTCATCATCACTATGTAGAAGATGTTTTGCGTCAGAAGAAAAGATAACTGGATACTCAGGAACGTTAACGATATATCGACTGCGAAATCTGGAAGCTTCTCTTTGAGGAATTGCTTCAGACATTTATCGTACAGTTTAAACCTTAACATGACGAAACTTTTAACCAGATAGCGATCTAGGTGGGAGCTCTTTGGCAAAAAATAATCAAGTCTTTCCCGAAATGTGAGTCCTAAAAAATAACTTTTTCTATTATTTTCTAAGTTTCATATGTCAGTTATGTAGTAATTTTCAATATCATCCGGATGTTAGGTCCCTTAAAACAACAATTATCATCATCATCAATATCATCCTGATCAGTAGGGCAAATTACCTAGATGTTACGCCCTCAACGTCATTGGGGGCAAATGACCTAGAATTTAAGTCCATTATATTTCTAATCACCACCACATAAAGTCTTCTACGACTGAGATGTCACGAATTCTGGGACCGCTAACGACATATCTCGACTCGGACTGAAGACAAATATCACGAGAATGATCATTATTTTACAGAGCCTTCCCATAGTGACTTAAGTATAAACATTGTCACTGGGTTTGATAATGTAAGAAATGAATACATAAATAAATATAATTTATGACGTTGAGTGTTAAGGAGACTGGAATATTATCATCATTCCACCGGGCGAAGCCGGGTACTACTGCTAGTAACCTATAAATCCAACCGGCATAATAATAGATTCATCTCTAGACGTATTTGGCAAACATTTCTAAATATCATCAGCTGTGGCCAGTGAAATCGAGGTCCTGTTGAACTATTACCGTTGAACCAATAAAAGTAATAAAATTTGGGCGCAGAAGATAACGTTTTGGCCTAATCTGAAATTGTGTTGGTAGTGCAGTGTCAACAGAAACTTGAGTTCAACAATTTGGACAATGTAACTACGACAGTCCATCTTGGAAAATTTTGTAGGAAGGATGTAAAATTTGATAGTTTTTTATCGGGGCGATACTAAATCAAAATTGGTAACATTATTTCTTTATATTTCTGCGGCCGCGTATATTTCTAAACCCTACGGTGAGGTAGTCCTTGGCTTCGCACAAATGTCCGAGAATCATGTTTCTTAACTTTTGATCTGCATTATGTTATTGTATCATATTACTCTACTTGATTTGGTAATGGGTTCGGAACCTTGCGTTTTTCTTATGTTGTCCCTATTTATCTTTCGGATGTTTGAGTATTATTTCGGGTGTCTGATCATTCATTCTTTCGTGGAAGTTTGGGTTGAATTTTAATTTGTTTTCTTTTGCCTACTCCTAGGGCTCTTCTGCCTTTCTTGTGTTTTGGGTGGTGCTCGGACAATTTCTGTCAAGGCCTTGGGGGCCTTGCTGTAGTCGAGTTCCTGGTGCCAAGTTTCATAACCTATAATTTGTGCAATCCACAGCTCACATAAAAATAATTAATTTAATTGATATTCCATTTAATCATGGCCTACTGATGGTCCATACGTTTCTTTGGTAAGGGTTTTGTTTTTTCAGTTGTTGTCGTTTCCTGGCGAAGGTCGCCATTTTAGAAAAAAATCATTTAATTATCAGTATTGTGATTGGATTGATGTTGCCTGAGGTAGACGTGCTTGATCCATGTCATTGCATGAAGGATCTAATTTGTAAAGCAAATAAGTTACCCCTTTACGGATTTTCTTCGTATCGAGGTTTCCGTTCCTAAAACGTGTTTCATCATCATTATCCTGAACCAACTCCAGTTGCCCGGGTATGGTATATGAGCCCCCTCCATTTCGTCCTGTTTTTGTACCACTCTTCCTCCACCAACTTGTCCCAACCATTACATCACTGCAGTACATTGTTCTTGACTGTATCTATCCACTTCTTTCGTGGCCTTCTTTCTCTCAAATTCCGTCCGTGCAGTTCTGTTTGGTGGCATCCTCTTCATGTGACCAAACCACTTCAGTCTTGAGATCTGGATCTTATTGAGGAGAGAATCATCTATTCCTACTTCCTCTCTAATCTTCTCATTCCTGATCATTTCTTTCCTGGTCTTCTGAATCATGGTACGTAGGAATTTCATTTTGGCTGCCTGGAGTTAGAGTTATCTCTATTGGGTAGTGTTGTGGTTTCGAGACTGTATGTAAGAATTGGTGTATAATAGGACTTGTACAATGTCATCTTTGTTTTCATGAGCATTTGCTCATCCCACAGCAGGTGTCTTAAATTGTGTTGCCTTATTAATTCGATTGTTTACAATACCTCATGTTTTGCTAGATTGTCACTTGATAGAATGCTACCCAAGTACTTGAAAACTGGAACGCTGTCCAATTTGGCTTCATTTAGCATGACTATTGGTTCTGCACCTTCCTCATACACTTTCATCGCCACTGTCTTTGTCTCGCTGATGTTTAAACCATATTTCTTACACTCTTCATTCCAGCTTTGCAGCCTCTCGCCCAGTTCTTCCTCTGATCCACTCCAGATCGCAACATCATCTGCAAATGTGAAGGCTCTAATATCTCCATGTTCTTTCCTTTTAATAGATTTCATTACCACATCCATCACAATGAAGAATAAAAGCGGTGACAATGAGCTGCCCTGCTGCACTTTTCTCTTTGTTTCAAACCAGTCCGACAAACCACGTCCTACTTGAATACAACTTCTATTAGTTACTGTATTATTGAATTACCTCTTACTCTTGCATTTTTGTTCTTGTGAATGTAATCCTCCTCTATTACGAGGTTTCCTATTTAAACGTGTATCTTTCTTTCTTTCTTTCTTTCTTTCTGCATTAAACTTGCACCTTTCCGGTGTAATTATTCTGAAATATGTCGTTTAAAGGGGGTTTAACTCTACCTATTGTACGAGGTTTTCCTTTGCAGTTTTATTTTACGTCATTTTTACGTTAATATTTCTCTCGCGTAATTTATTTTATTTGGTGATTTGGGTAGGCCTCCTTTCCCTTAGTCTGTTTCAGGTTTAATTTAATTGTATTTACTGTCTTTTATGTTTGTAATCATCCTTGTCATTGTTTAATATATTTGTTAAAAAGACTTTGCTTTTATTTCTTGGATAAGTATACGATTGGTTTAAGAATTAACTCGGTTCTGGGATTATGACCCGCCTTCACACTACGGTCTATTTAATGTTCTGGTGCAACCGTTAATCTCGTGATCATGAGCTTCGGGGCTCTCAGTATGGGGAAAGAGATAAAAGTCCAGGATGAGAAAAGCTAATACAGTGCGATCTACAGTATTCTGCAAGAAACAAGTTAGTGTAACGACCCTGCTGTATGGAAATGAGAGGATATCTGATCCATAAGCTAGAGGTAACTGATATGAGGGTAGCTGGAAGCAATGGCAGGAGGATACTCGTAATGAAGAGGTAAAGCAGTAAGTTTGAGGCCATGTGAAAAGAATAGGGAAGGAGAGGTTAAGGGGGCACATACAGCTTAAGGAGCCACAACAATAATGATTTTAATATTATAACAATGCCTGTCATAAATCTTGTACAACAATGATACACATTTCCAAGGAAACACACACACCTTGCTCTTAGAAGCAAAGTTAAATATTTTCAAAATTCAAATGGTAATTATTTGTATCATTTTTTTCAAAATTGGTTCTTGTTTTGTGCTGACCTTCACCGTTTCCCTGATATCTCCCGTGCTTATAGGACATTTTGGAGTTTTCTTATTTTAATGTGGGTGTTAAACCTTCTGCTACAAAATGAATATCGCATATTTTCACATGATTAATTAATTAATTAATTAAGAGTCATTATTTCCATTTTTATTCTGAGCAAACTAAAAAAAAAATAAAAAAAATGTTAAAGTTTCCTAGAAAGACTAATTAAAGCCACAACGGTTTTGAGTGAGATTCATTTTGTAGCAGAAGGTTTAACACCCACATTAAAAAAAGAAAACTCCAAAATGTCCTATAAACAGGGGAGATATCAGGGAAACTGTGAAGGTCAGCACAAAACAAGAACCAATTTTGAAAAAATTGATAAAAATAATTACCATTTGAATTTTGAAACTTTTTAACTTTGCTTCTAAGAGCAAGGTGTGTGTGTTTCCTTGGAAATGTATATCATTGTTGTACAAGATTTATGGCAGGCACTGTTATAATATTAAAATCGTTATTGTTGTGGCTCATTAAGCTGTATGTGCCCCCTTAATGAATTCAGCTGTAGAGGGTAAGAGAAGCAATGGTTGACCTAGGAGTGGATGATTAGATTCGGTGTTGAACGATTTGAAAGTGAGAGGAGTAGAAGCAACATTGCACAGTGCTAACTGTTAATAGGAGCTCATGGAGGCGACTTGTTCTCAAACAGAGGCTTGTAGATTAGGCTCGATGCTGAAAGGAAAAACAGTCTCAAATGAAAATGTGTTGGTTTGTGGACTTGGGATGGATTTGAAATTACCATTTCAATTGTTAGGCTAGGCTAGTAAAAACGTCACCTGTAATGAGAAGATCTCACCTGGAACTGCACTCCTGGATTACGTTATCATCTTTTTTTTTCTAGGTTTCTTCTTCTTATCCGACGAGTTCTCTTGCTTCTTGACGATACAAACTCGGCAGTACCAGTCTTCATTCTCGTCGGGCGGCACTTGGATTCCAACACACACCCTGGAAAAGAGACAAGAATAGGGTTTATTGGTGACTATTTACACAACTGATAAGAAGTGCAGGGTTCGTGACTTTTAGTATTAGTGATAAATGCAGAAATTTGTCCGTAACTTATTAACTGATGTGTTTTCATGTTCTATGACCTCTGTATGTTAAATTACAGTGGTTTTGGTTTATCAATAGATTCCGAAATCACTAATTTTCTGCTAAGTAAATAATCAACTGTCATTATGATCATCATCTGTGTCCAACTCCAGCCAATTCTTCCACTTCTAATGCCATATCCATTCCAATGTCACTCACACATGTGTTGTCAGATCCATCTCTTCTTTTCGGTAGAGGCGCTGAGCTAAGAATGGGTTCGATCCCCACCCAGGTAGTGGATTTTAGAAACAAAACTACCACTTTCGGAAATGCAAATAGCCCTGAGGTTCACTCAGCCTACACCAGGAATGAGTACCAGGGTAATTCTTGGGAGCAAAGACGGCCGGGTGTGGAGCTGACAACTCCATCCCATCTAGTGCTAGCCTCTACCTTCCACTACTCCCAGGGCCTCCATGGCCTGTACGGAGATGGCTTTTCTTTTTTTCTTTCTGGCATCTCTTCTTTGCTGAGGTTTGAAGCCATTTTTCAGTGTTGCCTAAGTAAACAAAAGTTTGGTACTTTTCAGTTGGTCAACACGAATGTACCCAAAAAGAGCTGGGTTGTGCCCTAATCCTGAAATAAATTAATATCATGTAATCTCATGTTGACCGACTGAAAAGCACCAAACTTTAGTCTCTTCTTTGGTTTTCCAACCAATCTAATACTGTCAATGTTTCTCACCATCTGCCTCTTTGCAGCTCTATCCATTTCCATCCTTTGCACATGGCCAAACCATCTTAATCTCGACCTCTGTATTCACTGTCGCCGGCCCCGTGGTGTTGGGGTAGCGCGCCTGTCTCTCACCCCGAGGCCCCGGATTCGATTCCCGGCTCCGTCAAGGATTTTAGAAACTGACGTGATGGCTGGAACGGGGTGCACTCAGCCTCGTGAGGACAATTGAGTAGCTGTCTGACAGTGAGACAGTGCCCCGATCATGAAAATAAAGATTAACGGCTGAGGGGACCCGACGCGCTGATCATGCGTCATCCGAATATCTGCCGGCAAATGGCTGAGCTGCGGTCGCTTGGTAGGCCTAGGCCCTTAATGGGCTGTATAGTGCCAGGGGTTATTATCTGTACTCACTGCACTAATGGTTCCGTTATATTTAGTTTTTGCCTAATTTTCGAGTCTCAGATTTTATCTCTTCTAGTCTTCTGGAGAGATGTTCTCAAGAATTTCATTTCAGTGGCTTCCAGGAGCCTCTTGTTAGTAACCATTGTTTCTAGGCCATAATTGGGGTAAAATATTGTTTATATAATGATAATTTTGTTCTTTAACATCCCATAACAGCTGTCGAACTTGATAAAGTGAAGTACCTTCACTTAATCTGTTGTTAATTTCTGTATTAATTTATTCCTGTTAATAACAATGCCTAAATGCTTCCACATTCTCTAACTGTTCCCCATCTAAGTTGATTCGAACTTTCTTATTTTCCTATCCACAGTGCATTACCACAGTTTTCTATTTACTAATTTTCATTCCGAAAGCTTTAAAAGTCTCATTCCAAATATCCATTCTTCTTTCATCTGTAAAACTAATTATTTTTCTTAAAAAATAAAATGAAGACACTGACATGAGATAAATCATATTTGGAAATTGGTTCATATTGACAAATTATGTTTTACTGACGAATCCAGGATATTTCTGTACTACGATTGAGCATAATGACATTGATGCAGTCAGCATGTCACTCTGGTGTACCATCATTAACACTCCAGTGGCCGTGCTCTTAAATATAACGCCAGTAGTCGCATGGATTACAATCGTACAATTGTACGATATTATTAAAATATTGTTAAAAGCATATCTGTAACTTAGTGGGCTTTAATTTGATATTAATAAGAATAATTTTGCAGATATGACATATATGTAAATACATGCACTTGGTATATTGTCTATTCGTATAAATTAGTCTAAAGACTACCATTATGACAACAAATTTTTGTCAAGGAGCTTTTTCATTTCGGATCAATTCAAAATTTTCATTGCAGCAAGTCCAACCTATGTAAGTTATAATTATATAAATGTATTCTTATTTCTAAAATATAGGAATGTTTTGATTCATTCTGGATGCACATTGACAAACAGGGTTATTTAAGTTTAATAACTTAGTTATTTTTAAATAACTATAAATAATTTAAAAGGTATTAACTAGGCAGAACTTTTTCCTAATTTGTATTACACTATTTCGTTTTTAATGTATGCCATCTTTATCCTGAATGGACTCCTATCATGGCAAATCATTTTGCTTGCAGCCTCTATTCGTGTAGAGAACACACTTCACAATACTGTATAGCATATGTACATAGATATAACATCTCCGACATGAATTCCAAAGTATTTTTAAAGACATATTTAGACTAATTTATAGGAATATACAATTACCAACTACGGTATTTATAAATATGTAATTTTTGCAAAATTTTCTTATTTACATCCATTTTTAACTCTTTTCATAAGATATTTCATAGAAAACTCAAGTGAAATATTAACAACAAAGCTTTATTTGCAATTACTTGAGTTCTTTATAACAACACCGCTGAAGGAGGCCATAATATGGCCGAGTCTGGGACATTTTATTAATTAATTTGTATTAATGTAATACTTCGTCATGCCCGACTAAGGAGCGGGATTGATGGCATTGTCTTTCTCATCTCCCAAAATATCTTCATCTTCTCGCTGTGGCTTCTCTTGCGATCTTCTGACCAGGTTTTGTTGGTGATAGTGCTTGGATGGTCTGCAAAGCCGTCATTATCGACTAATTCTCTGAACTTAGCTCTGTCTAGTACAATGCCATCTGGGATGCCTATTTCCTGAAGATCTTTTCCAACTTCAAGCAGCCAGGTGTTTTAAACTTTCATTGACAGGGCAAGGTTAAGAATCCTTTTGGTCAGTCTCTGATTGCCCATCCTGAGGATATGCCCGTAAAATTTCAATCGTCTTTTCCTAAATTAATTAATTAAATTATTATTGACTAAGGTGTAATCATCATCTTGCACAGTTTCCAGCCACTGGCCGGGTCTGTTTGGAACACAAGCCTCTCCAACGTTTTCTGTCTTCCCACCATCTTTCAGCCTCCACCCTTGTCCAGTCTTCTCCTCTCTTCTTCACGCTTTCTTCCACCCCCTTCAGCCACCTATCTCTCAGTCTCTTTCCTTCCCACTTCGTCTCGTGGATCCTCCTGGGTATCCTCTTCTCCTCCATTCGTTTTATATGTCCATACCTTCTCTATACCATCCTGTAATAGTTCCTGGTCCTCTCATTTCTTATTGTAATACATTCATTAAATACCCATTGGTATTGTCAATAAGCTTGATATGGTTAATACGAGGCTGGATCAAATACAAACAGCAATTTTAATGTAACACTGCTTCTTCTTCTTCTTCTTCCTAGCGTTTTCCCGCTGCTGCAGGGTCCGCTGTTTTGGTCTTGGCTCGCCATTTTGCACGATCTTGGGCATCATGAGGTCTTAGATTGAGAGCCTTCATATCCGCATTTGCTGTATCATGCCAGCGCTGTTTTGGGCGCCCACGTGGACGGTGCCCATTAACTTCAAAGGAGAGAGCGGAATTGGCAACAGTTCCAGGTGCAGCACGCAAGACGTGGCCATACCATTGAAGCCGTTTTTCCCGTGCCTTCTCAGTGATGGGTGCAACTCCTATTTGCTGGCGAACAGAGTCATTCTTTATATGATCTAGGAGTGTGATGCCCATCGACCAACGGAGCATACGCATTTCCATGCTATGTAATTGGCGCTCCGTAGCTTTGTCAGCTGGTCGACATTCAGCACTGTACAAAGCAACAGGACGTACTATCATGCGGTATATTTTGGACTTAAGGTATAGTGGCATCCTTCTGTCGCAGAGTACGCCTGTAACTTCCCTCCATCTCATCCATGCAGCCTTTATCCTACTTCGCACTTCATCACCCATCTCACCATCAGCTTGTAGGCGAGATCCTAGATACCTGAAGCTTAAGGTCTTCGTCAATGTCTCTCCATCAACTTGGATGGATCCGTTGGTTGGGACAGTTTCAAGGTATTCGGTCTTCTTTTTGTTCAGTCGAAGACCGTATTGTGAGAGACGGCTGTTCCAATTTTCAACTTGACGCTGCAATCCTATCCTGGTGGTATCAGCAAGTGCGACATCATCAGCATATAAGAGTGTCCAAGGGACATTCCTTTGCAGATCCCGTGTGACTGTGTCCATGACTAGGACAAAGAGCAATGGGGACAGTGCAGATCCTTGGTGTACACCGACTTTCACTGGGAAGCTCTCCGAGGTGCCAACAGCACAACGTACACAACTTGTGGTGTTTGTGTATAGCATCTTGATCCAGCTGATAAGCATTTCTGGTACACCATGGTTACGAAGTGCATACCAGATCACACGATGTGGAACACGGTCGAAAGCCTTTTCAAGATCAAGAAAGGCGATATGCAGTGGCTGTTGTTTCTCGCGATGCTTTTCGATGAGCATTCTGGCAGCGAAGATTGCATCAGTTGTTCCCGCACCCTTGACGAAGCCGCACTGGTTGGTACTGATACTGACGATGTCCCGCAGTCGTCGATCAAGGATTCTCTCAAAAATCTTCATTGTGTGCGACAGGAGGCGAATTGGACGATAATTTGTACATTCTGCTGGATCACCTTTTTGTTTAAAGATAGGTACAGTGATGCTTGTAGCCCAATCACTGGGAACAGTTCCAGAGTCAACTATGGCATTGAAAAAGTTGGTCAGCCAGTTGATCGCGGGTTCTTTTAATTCCTGCAACTTCCAGAAGTCTGCCGGCAGGTCATCTGGTCCTGGTGCTTTTTGATTCTTCATACTCCTAATGGCACTGGTGACTTCCTCAGATGTGATGTGTGAGATAGGACCTGCTGTTGGAGTACCTTCTGGAATAGAGGGATGTGGGAACTCAATGTTGGAAATCTCTTCAAAGTGTTGTTGCCAACGTTTGAGGATATCCTGTTTGTCTTGTAAACGTTGACCATCTTTGCCTTTTATGCACACATAGTGCTCAATATCCTGTACTGACTTTGTTCTAGCTTTGGTCAGCCTGAAGATAGTTTTCTCTCCTTCCTTTGAGTCCAGTGTTGTATACAGGTCATCATAGTGACTGCACCTAGCTTCAGCAACAGCTTTCTTAGCCTCACGTTTGGCTATGGCATACCTTTCCCTGTTCTCTAGAGTCTTTTGTGAGACCCAGTTTCTGTATGCCTTCCTTTTTTCATGCACCTTTTCTTGCACTTGGGGTGTCCATAGCCACGTTTGTTTATCAATTCGGTGGGAGCTAGGTTTTGTTGTACCCAAAGTTGCTGTGGCGGTTTCAGTGACAGATTTACAGAATGTAGTCCAGGTGTTGTCTATCGCATTCAGGTCGATGGGAGGAAAATTTATACTGCCTGCTAAAGTCTCCTTTTGGTCTTTAAGCTTCCACCACTTGATCTTCTCAAGGACATTTATCCCTCTGCCTCTACGATGTTTAGAGATCCTTAAGTCTGCCGTTAGCAACTTATGTTGAGGGGCTACACAGTCATATGGTATGACCTTCACATCTGATACTAGTCGGAGATCACGGTGTCGAACAAGGATGAAGTCAATTTGGCTGCTGTAGTCACCACTGGTGTAGGTGATGAGGTGGTTTATGCGCTTTTTGAAAAACGTATTACCAATAACCAAGTCATTCGCCTCGGCGAAATCCAAAATTTGTGTTCCATCATCATTCCGGGTACCATAGCCATTACCACCGTGGCAGCTATAACCGTCCTTGGTATGACCAACATGACCATTAAGATCACCACAGAGAAGTGGAAACTCATCTTGAGGACATGCTGAAACATGATCTTGTAGCTCTTGCCAAAACTGTTCCTTTTCTAGCTTATCACAGCCAGTTTGTGGTGCATATGCTGAGAAGACACGAAGCCGAGAAGATGCAATGTCGATTGTAATTGACATAAGGCGGTCTGAATAGCGCTGAACCTCAGCAACTCGGTCTCTCAGGCTGGCACAAACGATGACAGCAACACCATTTCTGTTGGACGTACCATGGTAGATCAGTTTATAGCCATCTCCGATGTCACGAGATTTTTGCCCCTTCCAGCGTGTTTCTTGTACACATGCAATGTCCACTTTCCGTTCTTTCAGCATCGCTGCTAGTTCACGGCTGCGTCCAGTAAGAGTCCCAATGTTGAGCGTGGCGATGCGTAAATTTTGTCTGCTTTGGACTTGCTTCTTTAACTGGTTCCGCCCTTGAACCAGTAGCCCTTGTCCATTTGTCGCGGCGGTCAGGCGAGGCCGACGCGCGTCGCTTCTGGGGGACGCCCTAGCATTATCCGACAAAATTGACGTAGACATGATCCATGGGTTGCGACAGAGTTACCGACCGGCTTGTCGCCACAGCCTGGCGTCGGGCATTTTAGAGCTACTGCCAGCAGGAATTTGGGCCGCTCCTAACATGGAGAACAGACGCCCTTTGCAGCCGCTCGATCCGAGTCAGATGCTGCTAAAAATAGTTCATCCACCTTCTTCGTCGTTGGGACTCGAAGTCTTCATCCGGCGTTGAAGCTGTTGACCATTTTACTCTTCCCCCTCCTCCTTTCTCAACCGGGCTTGGTAATAAATCTGAGGAAGGACGATTGTAATTTTACGTGACCACTAATCTCGAGATCATGAGCCACGGGACCTTCCTTTTACGTGGAATCCGAACCACAGGACATGACATTTCACTTTGAAAATCTCACATGCATTGACTGGGAATCGAGAGGCCAACAGATTGACCGCTGCGCCACCACGCCCCTAATAAATCTGAGGCAGGGCTTTGCCAGGATGTTGGTGTTAGTGTCTGAAGAAGGGGCTTGTGCGCTCACGGCGGGGAGTTGGGTTGTTTCAGTACGCTATGAATGAGCAACAGGTGCACACGCATCATTAACAGATTTCTCTTAAAAGAAAGCACCAAACCTTCCGAAATTTTGAGACTGCTCCGCGCACAGTTTTGGGAAGAAACACTGTCACAGACTCGAGTGTTTGAGTGGGCTAAAAAATTTGTGGCAGGAAGAGAAGCTGTGGAAATGAACCTCCTAAAAGGAGGCTGCGGACAAGCATCACTGCAGACAACATTGTTGCCATTCGTGACATTATTGAATAAGATCTGCGCATATACATTTCTGAAATTGTTTTATTTAGGAATGAAAGTATTGATTGGCATATAATTAATCTACGAATACAGATATTTGTGCTATCAATGGCGAATATTATTATTATTATTCATTCTTTTAGCCGTAGGAACAAGCGATGCCGGCAACCGATCCGTAGCATCATTCTTCTCCACGTCAATGCAAGGCCGCATAGTGCCGCTTTAATGCAGGAAAAACTGGAGGAAATTCATTGGACACCTCTGGAACACCCTCCGTACAGTCCAGATTTATGCCCTGCGACTACCATTTGTTTGGACCTCTCAAACAAGTAGGAGGACAGCAGTTTCATGATGATGCAAGTGTAGAAGAATTCGTGCGCAACTCGCTCCGCACACGTCCCTCTTCTATCAGGGCGGCATCAAAAAATTACCAATCCAATGGAGAAAATGTGTATTGAAGGCAGAACACTATTTAGAAAAGTATCATGGTGTCCACAGGCAGGAAAAGTCAAGAAAAAACGTGAAAAATGGCGTGAGTCAGGAAAAAATGGCGAAATGTATTAGAAAGTCAGGAATTTTATATTAACCGTACATTATTTTGTGTTTTACAGCCATATTTTGATGTTACTAGTTCAACTAATCTCTGAAGATAAAAAGTAAGTTTCCATTTTTACAGTACATCATCGTAAAAACCTCTTTTACCTATTTTTTGTACGCTTTTTTTGGCGTTGGCGTAGGGATCTTCTACTGAAAGTTTTAGTGAAGTACCAAATCAAGTGAATTCTACTCATGAAGTGTGTTCTACTCCTTCAAGATCTACTTCAGGAACTGTGACATTTGTAGAATTTTTAATTTAATTGTTAATTTAAGTTTTAAACATGTTACATGTTTCCATAAATATAAATATTATGTTGTGTGAATTCACTATAGTTCAGGTTATTAAGTAGGTCTACTTTGATTCATGTGCCTTATAATTTACTTTAATTTGTACTTTAAATGAATAAAGAGGTGAGCGTTGTGGGATGGTGGAGGCTGCAAATAAAATAATAAAAATATATTTGTATGCTCAAGAAACCTATTTTCCGATGTTACGATGACTTCACGAGTCAGGAATTTTGTTGAAAAATGGCCAGGAAAAGTCAGGAAAATTTACATTGAAAATTCTGTGGACACCAAGTATATGAGTGGTCTAAAAAATGTGCATTTCTTTGGTTGATGCAATAATTTTATATTTGACAACCTCGTATACTGTAAGTCATAAAATATGAAGTTTCAGCAGATTGTGCATTTATCACAAACTCTAGTAATAAGATTTGTTCATAATAAGAATCTTACCAGTGGTACCAGGCATCACAGTCATCACAGCCAATCATGGGGCTGCCATCATCTTGACCTCCACAAGCAGGGCAGATCCACACCTTGTTACCCTCGTGATCCTGCGACATGTCGACAATTAGCAGCATTCTAGACCTGTAAGCTCATTGTTCATCACAAGCACACAACCAGTCTCACCGAGAGGCTCAAGGTGGGGGGAACGGGGAGGATCGTCCCAGAGGTTAAGAACCACTCCTCAGCAAAGTTTACCTGGTTTCTCCCTGGGGAATACTATTAAAACTACCTTGCTCCTTGTTCTGGATATATTAAACTGATACAACAGATTCTATGGACATTAGAAGAGTTCGCCATTATTATTCAACATTTACTCGGGAGCTATATTTCCGGCAGTAGAAGATACAGCAGTGGGAATCAAGGTCAACGGGGTACTAATATGTACACTTAGATATGCAGACGACACAATAGTATTAAAACCCTAAAGCTATAAATTGATAACCTTAATATAGTTGGGTCTATCCATCAACACAAAGAAAAAAAATTAATGGCTTACAGTCATAGAAGGGTTGAAGTAATTTTGATGCTGAAAGGATAACAAATCCAACAAGTACCTTGGTTGTTGGTTTTCAGAGGATTTGAATCCAGATCTTGAAATTAAGACCCGTATAGAAATAGCAAGGTCAGCTTTCAAAAGAATGAGAGCTTTATTGTGTGATGATGCCATAAATTTATAACTAACAAGGGAACAGATTGTGGTGTAAAATTCTGATCTGGTTGAAATTTAGTACACAATAATCCTACAAAGTTGTACAATGACGTAGTGAAAACTGCACGGACGATGGCATGAGCGAGGAGGTGGGACCTTCAATCCAAGCAGCACGCGATGGCTCCTGGCCACCAGGCAGCGACCTGCCATTCCCCACCTTCCACTCATTCCGTCACTTCAGAAGTGGTTACAAGATGTTTATTTTCAAACTGTATCAGATGACAGTGTTTTACTTTTGGACAGCACAAAATGAATCAAGCATATCACCGTCAAAACCTGCCAACAAAACAATTATTGTTAAAACTATTCCCCAGAGAACTACTGGAATGATTCAGCCGTTAGATGTGCATGGTTTCCGGATATGGAAACAATTTCTTGGCTATTTTTATGACCTAATTGTATTATACAATTTCGACATTAACATTCATTTGCGAAACAATATTTTAGAAACCCAATCATTGACCCACAACCCACTATCTTCTCCGTGGTTTCGTAACATGTGGAAGTATAGTTGGTACAAATCCGGTTGTTGAAACACAGCCCGCTTGCTTTGTGAACCCCGTTTTCACTACGCCATTGTACAACTTAGTAGGATTATTGTGTACTAAATTTCAACCAGATCAGAATTTTACACTGCGATCCGTTCCCTTGTAAGACAGAGTATTGTGTTTGGTCCACCTTGCTTTATGGAGTAGAAGCTTGGTGGTTAAAAAGCTTGGTGCTCTGGAAATGTCCCTTGGATAGATCACATCTCTAAGGAGCAGGAGCTGATGATTACCATCAAATGTAGGAAAATTGCATACCTGGGTCATGTGTTACGTGGTGCAATATTACACCTCATTTTAAAGGGCATCGAAGAGCGGGCAGGAAAAGAACGTCTTGTCTGCGGACTCTTGAAGACTGGACTATACCGTGTTGCGGAGGATAATTGCCAACGTCCGTGAGACTGGGCGTGGCATATAGAAGATGAAGAATGGAGTAGATAACAATAATGTTATTGGCTTTACGTCCCTTTTAACTACCGTGGCTTTTAGAGATGCCGACGTGCTGGAATTTTACCCAAAGGCGATCTTTAACGTGCCAGTAAATCTATTAAACATGGCTCACCCTCAAATGCAAACTGACTGCACCAGCATACGATCCTACAACCTTGGACACAGCTGGTGTAATTGAGTAGAATCTCTACAGTTGACCTTTTGGATTCCTTGTCATTTGTAGATAGTTTGAATGAAATCTGTGCACATTCATAGTGTTTGTCTGCCCTTAGGTGAAGGGTATGGGTTTTACTTTTTCTTGAAGCAGACAAACCACATGTCACCCTTGAAAACAGCGCCTAGAAAGCATGGATGTTACGAAATGAAGGATCGACTGAACACCTGAGCGATTTTGAAGTTAATTTGATAAATTCAAACTTATCTCAGTAGAGCTTATCGCCTGGGAAGGAGATAAATAACCATATACACAAAAGAATTCAAGGGCATGCTCTAATTTTATTTTTATTTTATTTATTACTAGGAACCCGCCCTGGTATCTTTCACGGTTTACCCAGCGTAAGCTTAAAAGGCGCACAGATCAATTCAGACAAGCCGAGGTGAACAGCGAAACCCCAAACACATATACACTTCTCTGAAGTCTTAACTCGACACGACTCGACAGTTGGTGTGATAGGCTCGCTCCGAAGCTAGTAATTTAAATTTCTACTGAATGGAGATTGTTGGAAGAAATGAAAACGTAAGAACACTTATAGTAGGCGATGTGTTAAACATAGAGATAATGCTGTCCTGGACTTTTTTGTAGAACTTTTCATGTTGAATAATTCATACACTCATAGTATATAGATATTTTTAACGGTTTACCCAGCGTAAGCTTTAAGGTGCACGAACGGCCAGTTTTTTCTTGATTCACTGAAATCGTTACTGCTCGGTTTCCTTTGCTCATAAGAAGGGGCGGGGTGGCTCAGCGGTCTAGCTGTATGCCGCTCACCAAGGAGGTCTGGGTTCAATTCCCGGTCAATGCATGTGAGATTTTCGAAGTGAAATGCCATGTCCTGTGGTTCGGATTCCACGTAAAAAGGAGGTCCCGTGGCTCATAATCACATGATTCACGGTCACGTAAAACTACAATCTTCCTTGACTTGAGAGATATTTGGCAGAAAGTGAGGTGCTCGATTTGGAGCTTAGTGACTGAGTACAATGACATTTCACACACAACTTAACTATTACGGTGGGGCTTTTGGCGGCTTCGGTGGCGCAGTTGGTAGCATGCTGAGCTTCCATGCCCAAGATTGCGGGTTCAAACCTGTCCAAAGTCGTCGGATATTTTAAAAGCGTATGCCTTCCTTTGGAGGGGAAGTAAAGCTGGCGGGCCCATGTCATAGATTTATGGCAAGTAAAAGAACCTTCCACTAACTACAATTGTGTGAAGCTAAATTTGTAGGTTAGATTTGATTAACGCTCTATCAGTTCCAACGATCATCGCCAGTTGCTGGTTGCAGTGGCATTTAGTAGCCAAGTTCACAGCTAGGTGTCGTTGACGGTAGCATTTAGGAGCAAACGTAGGAACTACTTGAAATGGATCGTCTGCAGTCCTTACCTGAATTACAGATAACACACACTAATACAGCCATCACAATTAACACTGGTTATCAGACAGATTCTACACACACCCAAAGTACACGGGGCTACATGACCATGTTGTCGCAGCCCCTAAACTGAGGAACCAACCAACCAAATGGGGTTATCTATTGTTTCATCAAGGTACGAAGCTTTCAAAATATTTCTGTTAAGGTTTCAACGAAACTGATCGCAAAATATGGCAGTTACAACATTTTCAATTATGAGCTATCAATTTTTGAAACTTGTGCTCAGATTCGTCCCGCCGCGCAGTAATGTTCGATTTCTTTGCGGCAGACTTTCCTACGTCAGTCTACAGCGGATGAAGGCAATAAGTGTTTCACATCAGTATTTAGGCAACTGTAACTGTTTACATATCTTAACAACATAAACAATCCCAATAGCTGGATATAAACTGTTGGTGGGCAGTGGTGTGTTATGGGCAGGGTTGCCCGACTTTATGGGTCAGTCCAATATTTGTGCTAAATGTCCCACATCCCGGACAGATCTTATCTGGGATGGCTTTGGCCTGTATTTCCGAGAGTTTTGAAACTCGAGAGAAATGCATCTGTGTTTATGCCTCCGGTATACTATTTCCTTCAAGAAGTTCTCTTTGGGTTTATTGCAAAGAGTATTTATTCTGGTATATTCGGTGGACAAGACTGAAGAAACTCTTTTATTAGCCTCTCATTCTGTCTGCACCTGGAATTGTACCTTCAAGACTGGTGGATCAACAAAAGGCGTACAAGCCAAGCTGGGAAAGATGGACACTTGCCATACAGTGCAACGATTCTTAACCCTCTTAGTGCCAAGCCATTTCCTGAAATACTTGCCAAGAATGCCAAACCATTTTCAATGGACATGCAGACTATTCGAAAAAAAAATCATAAATACCACATTTCCAACGATAGAGTCATTATTTTTGCTTTGCATTATAACCAATACCTCATTCTTTCATACATTATGTTCATAAAAGTAAATACGGCATTTAACCCTTTTTAATTGAGGTTATTCTGATAATTGTTCAATTTATATTTTGTTGTTGTTGTAAAAAATCAGTTTTGAGACTAAATTAAGGTCACTTAAGAGTCATACTGGAAGAAACACTACGTTTCCAGCTGTAGAAAGTTCTTGGATACATCTGTATGCAGGGAACTTCAACAAGAAGAAAACAACTGCACCTCAGTTTTGGCGGGAATGCGCTATATTGGGGGAGCGCAAAGGGAGGGCGTGAATACAAACTCAAACCTATCGCGTAACGGACTTCGAAGGAAAAAAGTAAACACCGCACAGGCAAGCTTGAAACCTCACCTTTCCAACAGTAAGAAATAATCACGGACAAATGCCTACAGAAATCTACAAATATAAGATAAACAGCGCGCCGATTGAATCGGCTTTGGCACTTTTGGCGCGAGCAGCGAGAGCCGATCTGATCGGCGCGTGACACTGAGAGGATTAAATGAAAAATGAACTCTGAAAGTGCCTAACATTAGTCCGTATTTTCAGTCAATATACCACCGTAAAATGAGGAATTTATGAATATGGATGACAATAATAATAATAATAATGACATGCGGCCTCTGCAGAGGCCTGGTGCAGATTTTGAGTTGACGCCCATAGACGTCAAGTTGGGGATGAAATATATTGTGAAGATGTCACAAACACCTGGTGCCCAATGCTGATCACGATGAAAACCAAGATAAAACTCCTTAAAATGTAGGCACTGAAAAGCAAAGTACAGTACTTGAGCATCATAAAACCGATTACAACAAATATGGTAATGAAGTTCCTATGTAATAATGTAATATATATCTTATTGAAGCACCTTCATATTTGACTAAAATTTTAGTTATAAAAGATAGAGCTTGATTTAGTTTGCTTCAGTCAAACATAGCATACATATTTCGACAAAACACCAAAGCATGGCAAGAAAAGAGGAACACAAAATGTGTGTGCATATGAGAAGATACCAGCTGCAGGTTTATCCAAATGAGTTGGTCAATAGCAAATTTAGTATAAAAGGAGACTGAAATTGTCTAGGTTTCATTCACGAACCCGACCTCGGCTGTGGGACATGTCCATCATAGTGGTGCAATAGTTCTCATCTGTATTGATGGTCGATATTTCGATCTACCACCTAGTCAATATAAAGTTCAAACATTTGTTCAATGTGCGTACATGTTTCAGTTTATTAATTAAACCTTCAGCACAGTTACACAATCATATCTATATAAATGAAAGTTTGTCCGTTTCTTTCCGAATTTCCATGGAAACTTGCATTATTAAAGCGTTTCAGACTGATTTATGACCATTGCATGCAAAAACAAAATTTTTGTCTGTGTACAACTTGGTATGCTTTTAACTCGAGAACGGCACGGTGGACAGACGTAAAATTTGGTACAGATATCCATCAGAGTCGCAACACTAATCATTGATGTAACTCTTCTCCATACCTCCCATAAAAAAGGAGCTACGCCCTTAGAATACATGCTGAAATAGGTGTAAAAGGACGAGATAAAGCTTATTTTCATCCCCTCAATGAGAGAAACAAAATCACCAGTTTCTGAGATATTACCAGAAAACTAATTTCATTTAACAAACTAATGAAGGAATACAAGCCCTCACACCCATCATTCGTTCATACTTCATAACGGGACTCGGTGACAGACGAGTGAGTCTCACGCACAAGGGAGTTGCGAGATAGGAAAGATACCGGTATTTCACCACCTTTCACTGTAACTTGATTCGTTACGTAATGTGTAGCCAGGCAGCACAAGCTGTACTTGTATGAAGGATACACAGGAAGACTCCAAGTGCTGCTCGAGTCCAAGCTCTGTGAACCTGGGAGAAATGTGGGAGGTTCGCAGTCCGTGCGTAGTAACTGAACCAAATACATTGGTCAGTCACCGACTCACCCACTCGCAACACCTAATGGGTTAGGCAACGACCCTATGTTAGCAGTATTGGAATAGACAGGAATTCCAGATAACACGGCGGGCTGTTGACAGGCCCTTCACTTTCCGCCCCCACATTTTAAGGCCCTAAATTTAACAGTGCCTGTGACATTCTTATGAATATGGAAAGGATTTGGTAATGGTGTTAGAGAGAAGGCATACGATAGCTTGAATAGAGGAAAGGTGTGGGAAACCCTCCAGAAAAAGGGAGTTACAAATCAAACTGTGGCTAGAATAAAGGAGATGTACCAAGGAAAGTTGGGGGAGAGAGGTCAGACTGGTTAAAGCAGAAGAGTGGGTTGAAGCAAGGGAGTGCACTATCTCCACTGTTTTTCATCTCTGTGATGGATGAGGTAATGGTAGAAGTGGCAGCACAATGATGTTTGCAGACGATCTAATGATATGGGCCAACGGAGAGGCAGAGGTACAAGAAAGGTTGAATGTATGGGTTGAGACAGTAAAACAGTATGGTTTGAAATGTAGTGCAAAGAAGTGTGAATCGATGGTGACAACGAGAAATAGGGGAAGAGTAACAACAGATATGATTAGGAGAAGTACTACAGAAGGTGGATAGTTATAAGTATTTAGGGAGTGTAATAGAAGCAAGTGGTAGAAATGACAAGGAGATTAGTGAGAGAGGAAGGCAAGCAGGTCTGGTATGGAGCAGGGACGTGCCCCAGAAAAGCAAACGGCTATTGTATAGAACGTATTATCAGTACGCATCAGAAATGTAGGTTATGAAGAAGAGACAGGTGAGCAGGATCCAGGCTTGTGAAATTAAATATTAGAGAAGCAGATTGGGAATAGCAAGAAGGGTTACGAGTAAGAAATGAGAGATTGTGGTAGAGAATCCCTTAAAAGAGATCATAGAGAAGTCAATGTTAGGAGAATGCAGGAGGGCAGGATACCAAGAGGATGGAGGGCGAGAGACCAGGAGATGGTGGATTGTGGATGTGAAGGAAGGAGGGGAGGTGTGGGACAGAGTGAAAGGTGGTGGGAGGATATGTTCCAAGCAGACCCCGCTAGGGGCTGGAAACTGTAGAATGATGATGATGTCACATTCCCAGGAAGCTAAATTTGCTGTGGAAAACTGATGAAGGAATGACAAGCCCCTAACCATTGCAACAGTAACTCAAATGATAACATCTGGCTATTAATGTCGAGGACCGTTCGAAGAATGGGTACTTTTGCTAGTCATGTTATATAACTGACTATACCTAAGTCTTTAAATAAGTAATAATAAAAATAGAAAAATTATATCCATTCAATATTGCTTAAATTTACTTAAAAAAACAACAACATTCATTTTGAATCAAAAGGTTAAATAGTCAATGTATAATTCTTCAAAAGTCTTCCAAAATATTAAATCTTGTGCTATTCTATTGTTGCAATGTTAAATATCCTAGAATCAAAATAATGAACTGTAGGAACCATCACAAATGTCGAAAAACATTCGCTGCCGTACTTTGGAATGTAGCAATTGATATTAAATACAATCAAGTGTCATTCTCCAACAAACTTTTTCTAAATAATGGTCATAATGTATGATACGTAGTCATTGCAAAAAATATACATTAATGGATATTTTTATTGTATGTTGAATATAAAAGTGCCAGTGCTAACACAATGATTAATGCATGCATTACAGTATTTAAGGGGTGTAATTTAGCTAGAATTCCACTATATTGATTGATATGTAGTTATGAAATATGCCATCAAAAAATGGCCTTCAATTGAATGTAATGCGATGGATATGGATATGGAGATCATCAAGGGAACACAATGTGGGAGTGTTCTAACATCAGAAGTGATGTACAACACCTATTGCTTACTTAATAGAGCAGAAACTTGACCGATGACGAGGAGAGATCAAAGTACAATACAGACAGTCGAAATGAAATTCCTGAGGAATATGGTACAGAAGACTAGGAGAGAGAGAGTGAGAAAGTAAGTGAGTGTACAGAAGCTGGAGCAGAACAGATTGAGATGGTTTGGACTTGTGAAAAGGATGAATGATGAAAGAATGTTGAAACAAGTGATGGAGAGACAGAGTATGAAGAAGACGTAGAATACGGTGGATGGATTTGGTGAAGGACAGTGTGAGAGTCGGGTGGAGTTTAGTGGTTGAGGAAGGTTGGTGGACAGACCGAGTAAAGGGCTCCGACCCGGCTTAGGCAGGAAAACAGAAAATGATGATGATGAATATTAAACAGGTGTATTGGATCAAGCTTCACACTGACAACTGGTGCCTTTTCATCTACACATACAAGCGAGTGCCTCACCACAAAAGGACAATACAATAAGCACATGGACACAAAGCACTATTTACAAGCACAGAACACACACAAACCATAGCAAACTTTAGCCAGAAACATACTACAGTATTATGTTCCTCAACAGATCAGACCTTTACTTTAATCTCAAGAAGCACACACCCACACCCACATATATACCAACAAACAGCACGGGTTAAGAGGACATTGTGGTCATGTCAACTAGCAACCTGTGTCATTGTGAGGCTAGGATTTGGGTACCATCCCAGCATTCGTCTAGAGTACAAGTGGGAAACCAGGGAAAAGGAATCAAACCCATCTCTTTTCTGTTCTTCCTCACGAGACCGTTTAAACCCCGCTCCAGCCCTCAGACCAGAAAATATTTCTATTAAGAGATGTCGAGATGTTTTCCTTTCTTTATAGGGCTGGAGATGAGTTTTCTATGTCGTGAGTGGTTTTCATGGCCACATGCCAAGCTCACGAGACATCAAACGAATGAAACAGTAGCAGCCTATTGGTGTTGAATATGGGAAACTAGGGGAAATTATTCCAAGCACGGCCAACGGTGGGGTTTCAAACCCACTCGTCTTCCTTGTGCCGTAGCACACGCAGATATGTCTGTCTTTGCTCAATTGTTAGTTAGTTATTGTTTTAAGGGTCGGAACAGCAAAGTCATCTGCCCAAAGGGAGTCGATGACTCCATGGCAAATCAAAAAGCACAAAATGCTACAACTTCTCTCTATTGTGTATCTCAACTAATTGAGAATGTCAATACATAATACCGTATATTCTGCAAGCTTTCTTGGTGGATCAGTAGTAGAGAGTCTGCTTCCAGATCCAAGATTGCGGGTTTGATTCTGAGCCGAAGTAGCATTCCACGGCAGATTATTTCCTATCGATCTTAGTCGATGGCTCATTATTGACATTTTTGTGCTTTCTCGACAACTGCAATGTTGGTGATCTAGTCCTCCCACTTATTGGATAACAGTTTTTGCTGATGGAAGCACTTAAAGTTTCTTTTAAAAAGATCCACACCCATAAAGCAGTGTCGAGATTACAATAGCCTGATAAACCATTAGTTTGGAATATACTGTAAGGTCCTTAATCTTGAAGACTCAGTGTGTGTGAGCTATCCAAATGTTGCATGGGCGGCACCAATTCTCTACCCCACATTGCTTAGACAAGATGCTCCCATGGTATGAAAAGTCATCCATTTGTTTTAGTGTGAAATCCAAGATGGACATTGAGGGTGTGACAGTCTACTAAACTGGTAATAGATTAGACCATTCTAAACAAATACATTTACAAACAATTCTCCCATTTTTACTAGTGCGTCAGGCCTCGGCAGCCGGCACAGTTCCTATCCTCGCCGCTAGATGGGGGCTTCATTCATTCCATTCCTGACCCGGTCGGAGACTGGAAGCAGGCTGTGGATTTTCATTCATTTCTCCCATTTTTACTAGTGTAGAAGAAAATGAATCTCCAAACAACCCTGTTCAGAACATAACACCGGTACTTTTATATTCTATGCTCTAACACATGAATCATGCTGTGATATTATGTTGTTTGCTACAGAAACACACAACTACACAATATGTATGAAAATTTAATAATAATAAACATTTAATGCAGCAATGACCATAGTAATACACAGTACATACAACAATTCTTCTTCTTCTTCTTCTTTCCTAGCGCAAGGTCCGCTTGGTTGGTTGTTGCTCGCCAGTTGTCCCTGTCAAGGGCATCTTCAGGTTTGAGGCCGCACTTCACTGATTCTATCCATCCATCATGGGGTTGATGCCCCCCTGGACGTATCGGAGGGCCGTTTTTACTACAGAGTTCTCATCACTTCTAGTGACATGTCCATGCCAGCGAAGACGCGCTTCCCTCATTTTGTCTTTAATTGTCGCAACTCCCATGTTAATTTCTGACATCGCTAAGCCTTGTAATATCCATAGACCAACACAGCATTTTCATTTCCATACCATAGAGGGCTTGTTCGTGTTTGGTTGAAGCCATAGAGTGCCACTGGCCTTGTCATGGTCTGGTAAACTGTCCCTTCAGGTGGAGAGGTCACACTGAGTACTCCAGTGACTTGGCGCCATTTGACCCATGTAGCATTTACACGGGCATCGAGAATGGTTTCGCCATCTGAAGGGATGAGAGAACCAAGGTACTTAAATTTAGTGGTTTTATTGAGTTGATGGTCTTCAATGTTAATGGTACGATTGGTCTGTGTGCCACATTGCAATAAACAATACTCGAGATTATAAATCCTGGTCGCCACAAAAGTCCTTTAGCGACAGCTCAGTCACAGAGACCCCACACACAACCTACAAATGCACTCTTCATCTGGAACATGCTAAGCGCTAGTCTCACACACTCTAAAGTGAAAATCATGTACTGCAAAATGTGTCCAGGTGTGGCGGAGCTCATAATCAGGGCCTTTCCACTCAGAGTTTATCATAGCCTCTGTTGCATAAAAGTCCTCCCAAATAGCCTCACACTTAGCTTATAGCTCGTCCAAAAATTCCCGAAAGGCAACAGTAGCTGGCGAGAGCATTTAATTTAAAATTTAATAATAAAAGCAAGCACAACAAAAAGATCTAATATAAAAACCTAATAGAGCCTATCAGGAAGCAATGGCACATTGAAAAGGTGGTTTCTTATAATCTGCATAGTTGCCATATGTTTTCAGAGAGAAGTAGTAATAATAATAATAATGTTATGGGTTTTACATTCTATTTAACTACTGCGGCTTTTAGAGATGCAGGTGTGCCGGAATTTTGCCCTGAAGGGGATTTTGACGTGCCAGTAAATCTACTGACATGGCTCCCTCAAATTTAAGCACCCTCAAATGCCAACCAAGTGTGCAAGGATTCGATCCTGCTATCTTGGAACCAGCAGGCGAGAACATTGCTGCCGAGCGATATAGCCGGTCTGAAAATTTACTAATAACCTAAGAACATTGATTGAGCTTATAATTTGCTTAGAATGGCCTAATCTATCACCAGTTTAACAGATCTCTTATATAGGTATATAACCATACCATAACCGAGTAGAGTGTTATTTGGCTTCGTATGAATATTTTGGTGACAAACTTAACGATCTGTGAGTGTCTGTACAATCTACAGTATACATACAATGAGCTGGAGGCAGGCAGGCAGGCACCATCTGTCTCCATAGCAGAGAAGTGACTTACCAGTTTAAATCCGCCGGCATCTTTGGGCTTGCGACCAGCAGGTGGGCCGGTGTGCTTGCCGGGCACTAAGGGAAGGAGCGTGGTGGTGGTGGTGGGCAGAGGAAGGCTTTCCTCTCGCTTCTCAGGTTTTGGCTCTGTAGGTAGGAAGGTTCAGATGATATAGTGAGCTAGCCTGCCAGCTTTATCTACATTAACTAAGCTGTAACCAAATGTAAGCACACACTGTGGACCACACAGACAGGCAGAATCTCTCTCACATTGGTGAATTGCTCAACCTTGTAATAATACAGATTATACTTATGTGACTGTCCCCAATTCAAATTTATCTAATTATTTGGTCAAGTTTGAACATAAACTTGAATCACCTTTATAACCGATCAGCATATTTCAATTTTAGATGATCTTCTATAGAACTAGAAATCTTTTGGCATTAATCTTTTGTGATGATTTCAAATGTTTTGTCTTTTGTTTCATTGTTTATCGTGGTTATAACCAGTTTTTTTGTAGTTGATACTATGGTAATAATAATAATATCGTATGGCCTCGAGTGCCGGGTGCAAGCTTTGTTAATTGACACCCAGAGGGCAGCTTGCGTGTTGAATTTAATGCTCCTTGGAGCGCTATGAATGTCAAGGAGGTTAGATTTCTAAGCTCCTTGACACTACAGCGCTTTCTGGTAGAGAAATGAGGAACTTTTTGTTGGCGGAAAAATCCCGAGATTAATTTTGCCATTATGAACACGGCCTACTGAATTTAAATGGGTTCTTTAACATGCCAACAATGTATGACATGAGTATCGTGATTTTTGTCACCTTTCAAAAATCACTTACCATGGCCGGGAGCGAACCTGCAAGCTTGGGGTTGGTAGTCCGACACGATAACCACACACCCACCATGGCAAGCGATACTTCGGTAAGATTTCATGAATTATATATATATTTTTTTTAAATTTGATCTGTTTGAGTAGCCTACATGTTACATAGCATATTGTATGGTAATGTCTGATGAAGAGGCTCTCTAACATCGCTGTTTATATGTCCATAAAGAAAGTTGTGTTGTTTCTTTAAAAGGATTGTGTCATAGAAATATTATAATTTAAAGCAGATTTAATATTCTAAGAATTTTTAGCCATTGACAAATTAAAATGTTTATAATCCATAAAATTGTCCCTCGTTTTGTTTAATCCTGTAGTATGGCGACAGAGAACCAAAAAAGCAGACCCTGCTAATTTGTGGGACAAATGCTAAAGAAAAAGAAGAAGATTCTCTTTAAAGAATCAACTATATTAAATGTTCAAATTTATAAAGTTTCATTTCTTATTAGATTGTCGCATGGATTCCTGAGTAGTCCTAACTTTGATGGTTCCCAAGCGAAGTTATGTGAAATACATTTTCTTTCTCTAACAGCAAGGTACTACAGCTTGTGCGCCCCGGTAATCGTGGCAAACTATGGCGTTATTTGGCTGGCCAGGCGCAGAGTGAGTGGACCTCGCAATATCCTGCTCCACTGACTCACACGTGTTTTGTCATTCATATGGAAGCTCGCTAAACGAATCAAGAAAAAGGCTCCGTAAATAATAAAAGAGTTCAAGAAATGAATACTGATTATGGGACATTTTCGAGGAGTTATAAATACCAGTATTTGGGTGAAATTTTAACTCCCAATGCAAATGAGAAATTCGCCATTGAATAAAGGACTAGGAAAATGGATATGGCATTTAGACTTTGCATCAACACTTATAAGTCCAAGTCCCTCTCGTATCAGACCAAGAGTAGGCAGTATAACACAGTTGTTAAGCCCGAGTGCCTCTGAGGCAGAAACTTTAACAAGCATGAAAATTGCTGAAATTGAGAAAAAAGAAAGGAAATTCTTACGAAAAATTTTAGGTCTCAAAAAATTACCTGGGGAAGAATATAAATTTAGAATGCGATCTAACGAAGAACTGTATAACAAGTTTGAAGGGATTTCTGTCAGTATAAGGAAAAGACGGTTGATGTTCTGTGGGCACGTTAAGCGATTGGGGAACGAGAGGTTGGCTAATAAAATTCTTAATCTGCAAGAGAAGTGGAAGGTACAACCCCCATGGCTTCAAGAGGTCTATCAAGACTTAAAAAGGGCAAACATAGGATTAGTCGAAGTGTGGGACAGGATAGGATACAGATCTAAATTTGCAAGTGTCAAGGATCCCCCCGAAAAAAAAACTCGCTCTTTCAGTGGAAGAACGATTGCGAAGGAGCCAACGAATGAAAGATCTCTGGCAGGAATCTAAACAACAAGGCAGAAACACCTTGAAGAAGATGAAGACCTGAATAATGGTAGTGTATTTGTAGTCCATAGATGGCTGTATCAAAATAAATAAATAAATAAATAAATAAAAAAAGAGTTAACAGACAAAAGTTCGACGAGATAGATGTTCAATGTTTCATCAGATGTCAGGTGTGTGTTACAAGAGAGCACTGTAAGTACACATTATTGAACAGGTTTGGTACAAGTGCGCACCCGCGATCAGCGCCAGCTTATCTTGCTGTGTTTACCGGAGCGTACAAAGATAATGACCCTGCATATTGTTTTTATGTCCATAATTAGATTTAACTGGCAATTTGTTAAGTTTTGTTGTTAAACATCAAATACAGCAAGGAACCCTATCACACTAAGCTACATTAGGTTTAAGATTACTGCTATGTGACCATTGCATATTTTACGCCTTCGAATATACGATGCGTGTCCAATAAGAAAGCTTCCCATTTTTTTTAAATTGAACTTATGATGTTGAAATAATTTTATTTACATTTTGCAATCCTTCAGTTAGTTTTTTTTATATAGTCACCATTTTTGTCCTAACATTTTTGGTAACGTGACATAACCATTCTGATTTGACTTAATCAACAGTCTCATCCCCAGTAACAAGCCATTTGAAGAGCAGATTTCCCTTTCGCTGGTGCATTTCTTGCTGAATATCTCCGTTGCCCATGTTGCACAGACTGTCAGTCAGGACCTTAATGATCAATGAGTGACAATCTATGTCTTGGAGGAGTGTAGCTCACTTTCGGCATTTGCGGCTACTTTCCGACCTATTTCAGGGGGAGCAATGCCTGCCATGTAGTGCAGCTTGTCGACGGGAGTCGGTTTCAGGCATCCTGTAATAAGCCTTGCAGTTTCATTAAGAGCTACGTCAACTTGTTTTACATGGGCTGATTTCTGCCATACAGGGCAGGCATATTCACCGGCGAAGAAACAGACTGCCATTGCAGAAGTACAAACCACCTGGGGTTGGGCACCCCAATTATTACCAATGAGCTTCCGAATGATGTTATTTCGGGCTGCCACTTTCTGTTTAGTATTAAGGCAGTGCTGCTGATAGGTTAACAATCTATCTAGGGCAACTCCAAGGTATTTGGGGGTAAAACAATGCTCCATTTCGGAGCCCTCCCAAATGACTTTCAGTTTCCTTCCTGCCTGAAGATTTTGAAGGTGAAAAGCGCAGACCTGAGTTTTCTGTGGTTCTTGTTGTAGTAATGAGAAAAAGTTCCTAGTGCTGTTGTAAGCAATTGTTCTGCATCTTCAAAATCATCTGTCTGTACAGTCAAGGCAAGGTCATCTGCATATATGAAACTTTTGCATGGAAGAGGTCTTGGCTGATCGTTTGTGTAGATGTTGAAGAATATCGGTGACAATACGCTCCCTTGGGGTAGACCATTTCTTTGGTTTCTCCATCGACTGTGTCTTCCTTGGAAATCAACATAGAATCTTTGATTGTGTAGTAAGGTGGCAATTATTCTGGTGAAACCATAGTCCTTGGTCAATCCATAGATCTTGTGCACCATTATGCGGTGTTGGACTGTATCATAAGCTGACGAAAGGTCGATAAATGCCACTGCTGTGATCTTGCCCCTTTCAAACCCATCCTCTATGTGTTGAGTTAAGCGAGTTACTTGCGCTGTACCATTTCTTTTTGGTCTAAACCCTGCCTGTTAAGGTATGAGTAGACTATCAATCTTTGGTGATAACCGGTTCAATAGCAACCTTTAAAATATCTTATAAAGATGACATGATAATGAAATAAGTCGATAGCTCTAAGGGTCAGAAGGCTCTTTCCAAAGTTTCAAGATAGCAATTATCTTGGTTTTCCTCCATATCTTCGGAATCTTGTTCTGTCTGAACCAGTTGTTGTAGAGTTGCAGAAGCCATTTCAGTGTTGTAGGGCCAAAATTCTTTATCTGTTGTATCCGCATGTCGTCCATGCCCGCTACCTTGTTGTTCTTGCATTGTTGTATGGCTTTTTGTAGCTAGTTTTCACAAAACAGATTTGAGAGCTCGTTAGTTTCTAGATGTTCTTGCCTCTGGAACTTAGGCCCTTTCCCTCTTTTGTCTGTTTTAGGAGACTTCTGTTACTTAGCAGAATAACCAGTGATGGACGAAGCAAAGAGGATATAAAAAGTAGGTTGGCTCAGGCAAAGAAAGCATTTCTACAAAAAAGGAATCTGCTGACATCGAATATAGATTTAGGTATTAGGAAGTCATTTTTGAAAGCCTTTGTCTGGAGCGTGGCGCTCTATGGAAGTGAAGCTTGGACTATTGGTGCAGCAGAAAAGAGGAGAATAGAAGCATTTGAAATGTGGTGTTACAGGAGAATGATGAAGATCAGATGGGTAGATAGGGTTACAAACGAAGAGGTGTTAAGACGAGTGGGAGAGGAGAGATGTTTCTGGCGACTGCTAATGAAGAGAAGAGATAGGTTGGTAGGACATATACTAAGACACCCAGGAATAGCAAGCTTAGTTATGGAAGGAAGGGTCCAGGACAAGAACTGTAGGGGTAGACCAAGGTTAGAATATGTTAAACAGATTGCCTCCGATGTAGGGTGTGGTAGCTATGTAGAGATGAAACGATTAGCTCAGGACAGGGAGGCATGGATAGCTGCATCAAACCAGTCAAAAGACTGAAGACTCAAACAACAACCATTTTTCAGAAGCTGTTGAGCAATTTGATTTGGGGAAATGTTTGCATGGGTTTACTTTAGAAGACTCCATGCCATCCGACTGCTTTTGGTCATGTCTAGTCCTTCTATCACCTCTATCCACCGAGTTTCTTTACCTTCTGCCACAGACTGAGTAAGTTTAAGCAGCATCTGAAGCTCTCTCATTAAGGGGTCTTCCTCAAAGAGTTACATATCGTCGGTGTAAATGCAATTACTGCTATGTGCAAAACACAAACTTTTCAGGAGGGACAAAAAACTATCTGGTGGGAAGATTGGACATTAAATACTTAGAAAAAAAATGTTATTTGAGAGGGATAAGGGACTCGAATTAAAGGGAATTGAAAAAATAACCAAGAATATATTTATCACATAACGACATTACAAAACTATATTTTGTAGGCACATGACAGATATTTCATGCAATTAGAATTCACATGGCAGGTTTTACACAAAATGTTCTAATTCTAAATGTCAAACGTTTATTGGCATAGACACCAAAACTGACACTAAATTATATATATAAAAAAGGGAGTTGGTCGTGTATACTTCAATAATACATTAAGTTGCTCGTTACTTCTCGTGAGGAAGATTGTTGTAGAATGAGTGGTAATCTTTGGGAATCAGATTGGTTAAAGAAAGCAAATCTTTGTACTTTTCTGCAGAGATTTTTGTTGGTGCTGGATACAGGACTGGTGGTACTCCCGCGGATCCTGAAGCAGATCGCCGTTTTCTTATTGGAAGAAGCTGGTACTCAGATGTATGTCGAAGTCGAAAGTGAATAGAGCCATCAGTTAAATATTTCAGAGCACGTATGTCTGTGACGCTTGGATCGCCAGCAACCTTTCCTGGGCGAAGTGAAGAGAGTGTTGAAACGGCTTCGTAGTTCTTGAAAAAGGTGTGATCAAGATGATGTATCACATACGGTTGCTTTCTTCTTGCCAGACGAGCCCTTGCAATGAAATCACTTGGGACATACAACGGAGCTTTGAAGTAATGTTCCAAAGTTGAATGCACACTGTCAACTTCCATAACTGTATGACCTTTCTCTAGGTAAAGCTGCTCGATTGTTAAGTTTCTTGTCTTTGCCATGGTGCTAAGAGCTGATGCTAGCACTTTGTTTCTATTTTGGTAACCACAACCATCTGATATTAAGGTTACATGAGTTACTGAAGGGGGCAAGTTTTCAATGTAGTCAACAATGCATGAAACAAAACTACTTGCTGAAACGCCTCCACTGGCTTCATGCCAAATGTAAAGGTTGACATCGCCATTCTTGAGACAGTAGGTGGTGAAATTGTGAATTTGTAACTTTCTTTTGTAGTATAGTGCACTCGCTTCCAGTTTCGGAGCAAGAAGAACACTCTGAACGTCCATTGTTATTACGTGATGAGTTTCAGAGGCGTTCTCCTTTGCAGCTGCCTTTGCAATGAACGCTTCCTCCTTCATTTTCAAGTGCGCAGTGTATTTATCAAGCTCTAGGTTACCTGATTTATACATATGACATGTATCACATTGATCTTTCCGAGGCATGTGTATACCGATTTTTTCTTTGTCAAGCTGTGCCACAAACCAAGGCCTGGACCCATGAGGCACCTCTTTTTTTTCACACCATTCACGGTACATGCCGTGCATATTTTGAAATGATAGAAATCCACTTTCAACGTATGTCTTTCCGGTGGATGATCTGCAATAGTGGCTGGGAACTTTTGGGATTACTGCCAACCATTCCAATAAATACTTCCTTTTGTTTGCAGCATATTTGAATTGTCCACTACTCGAGGTTACATCATTAGAAGCGGCAGAGATGTTAGGTTGGATGTCTGGATCATCAGGCATCTCATCATCAGTGCCAGCGCCGTCATCGCTTTCTCTCTGATCAGAGGTCCATCGAAGGAAAGAATCTCGTTTAATGCCCAATGTGTTTAGGAACAGTGTTCTACAGACTCTTACATGCTGCCCATCTGCTGTTGGTAAATGGCAGTCTTGAAAATGCATCTTCTTCTGCTTCTTCTTTTCTGAGGTCTTTAATTTTCTCCGTTTGATTACATGGCGGTTGGTAACTAATCCTTTGACGTAGGCTTTCTTAGCTTCCCATGACGGGAGATCCCAGAAGTATTTAAAAACTTTTTCACGATCTCTAGTTGTAATTTGTCCACATAAAAAAGACCGCTTTGATTTAGTGTTAGATGAAGTATGGATACATCTTTCAAGCATGCCCCGCTCATTCCTGTTAACATCATGATTAATTTGCCCACTCTTATCCTTACTATACCCAGTGTAAGCTGCGCCCCTAAGTCTATTCTCTTTGGTGGTTTTCCTCTTCAGTACTTGCATCCTCTGGTTTTCATTCGCTGCTTCTTCCCTATCAGCAAGGGCTTCCTGAGAAATTGGCGGACAGGTGCTGATTGATGGCATGGATTCACCGTAGGTTTCATCATTATGTGGAATGTAGTGCATAACGTCCTGGTCGGATATGGTAGATATGTTTTCATTTTCTGCAATAAAAGATAATAAGGGGTTTATTGTAACAATAGCTACTTGCTGCTTAAAGTTTGTAGAAAACATCAACTATATCTAACGCAAGTTAACAATTCATGAGAACGAACTATTAAATGCCTTTCAGTCTGCCAACACGCTTATACCCAATTGTAATGGTTTAAAGCATTTAAAAGTTCGTTTACTAAGGCAACACTGAAAACAGGCTTCCAAGACGATAATAATAAATAAGGGATCTGTTTCTAAAACATGGCAACTAACATGAAGTACGTTTGTAGGAAATGCTATCTTCCGATGGTGTCTAATTTTTCAATGTATTAAGAATCAGGATTACATAAATCTGTACAACAAATATATTTCCTTTAAAATAGGAGGTCTAAATAACACGTACATTTTGCCATTTACCATGCTTTAAAATCGATTACCTCAAATATTTCTCGGCAGCTAACCTTTGATTAAGCTCTTAGATAGGTCAGATTCTTCCTGAATGATAGACGAAGATGGACCCGGCGAACGCGGATAATGTATGGATACATCTTCTCCCACTGGTGCTTCAAATACCGGTAGTAATAACTCGTAGCATAGTGGGGGAGAATTATTACTATGGCTGTCAGGGTCAGTATCTTGCGTATTCAAAAGTTGCTCCAATATTTGCGAGGATGATAATATGTTTTCCATTGTCTGCGGCAAGAGACTGCGTTCACTTTAGAATATTACCTGTAAACAACAAGACATTGCGGTTGTCAATGATACTGCAGATTATAATCTTAATAAATACATAGAGATAAACTTACCTATTGTCAAGGCTGTAATATCTTCCTGCACTCACATTCACTCTGTCACGTCTCGACAATGAACAAAACAGCGCGCGCGCCATGTGATATTGTTTACCATTCCCTACTACCTGTCCGTAGAATACCAGTCATGTGACGTTTCTTGCACATAGCAGATATTAACTTACAGCTTCCATGCATTGGCACATAGCAGGTATGCTTTGCATAGAAAATACACGGAAATGAAAACTGACTGCACAAAACAGATATTACACGTCGATCCACGGTGCTGCCATCTAGGGGACTGCATTTTTAATTGAAAACAGCTATTTTTGCACATAGCAGGTATTACATTTACACCGACGATATATTCATCTAACAGGTAGGCCTATGTGTTTTCTTTACTAAGACCAGGAATGTAATAAGTACGGCATCCTCATGGAATGGATTTGCAAGATGACTTCTGAACTGCTGCTACAAAATCATCATATGCTTCAGGACTAGGAAATATTTTCAACACAAGGCTGTCCAGTTTGCTTTCTTCTAAATGGAACTGTTTGTGGCCTTATAGGTCTATGTTGTGTATTTGGAATGGGTGGACCTATGCACCTCAGACATTGTGAAGCTGTTTCTTCATTGGTGAAAATCGGGTCAGGATTGTATCCTCGCTTCCAGCGTCCACTGTTGAAAGATGGCTTAAGTTTACCGTCATGAATTAACTGTAAGTTGCTGGATTAAGCCCACTGTATCACAGCTTCACCATTTTGATCATCTTCATCGTAACCCCAGACACAGCTATGACATAAAATCTCCCAAGATGAAAAGGGTTTTCTGATTGAGCATATTAGTTGGTTTGTTAAAGATGAATTGTGCACCAGGTAGTTTGTAAACTGAGATGACTATACAGTTGTTTAGTTCAACACACGGAATTTCAATATCATCTTCCTCAGTGAAAGCTGTAGAAAGTACTGCACTACCATATTGGCGATTTGGTCCTTCAACTACAAGATTCATGCCCTGTACCTTAGGTCTCCTTGGAATTGTATCCTCGACACATAAGATATCACATCGATATTCTTGACACAGATTTTGAAGGAGTTCTTCTTTAGGTCCGGATATTCCTTCTATATTTATCGATATGATGTTCAAAGCTGGCTTTGAAAAAGACCATTTGGATGAAAATAAATAATCACTATACCTGCTTCTGGATTTGAAAGGATCAGCCACCAGCCATTTTGTGGTTGCCTGGTGTTGCCCAGGATATGCCCTATAGCTTCCTTGTTCCATTACGCAATCTTCGGGGAGGCTAAACGGTAAGATAGACACCACACCCTAGGATGTTTCAACATTAGCTCTTTGAAAATAATTGGAACATAAACATTTTACTAATTACAGTTTTGTTCAAAGATCCTCCACTTTTTCTTGGAAAACACAGCTCGATAAAATACATGTTTTCTTTTTATGATAGTAAGTGCCAAAACAAATAGAAAACATAATGGTGTTTGAAGCCATTTTCAGTGTTGCCTTACTAATCAAAATTTGATGTTTTTCAGTCGGTCAACACGATTGCAAATCTCATGTAAAAGATTAGCAAAATAAGGTACCACACTACAACAACCCGTCAGTCAGACTGATTTTATGTCAGCAAAAAGGATCTTGAAAAATACTATCAAAAACAGGTATGAAGAAATGGCAAAGAAAACAGCAGAAACCAAATTATGGAAGGACATTGATGCTAAATGGGATCAATATAAATTAACACCAAGAAGAGAAGCTGTAGCACTGGCCACGACTGCCTTGCAGCTCATCTGAAACGAATCAACATCCTGAGATCTGAAGAATGCACACTTTGTCACGAACCTGGAAGTAAAATGGATAAGGGGCACCAGAACTGCTAGAACTTCAGGAAACCTCACACAACTCTATTGGAACGCAAGAAAGCTGATGGATTGGAATCCGGGCTAGCCATAGGGAATAACAACAACAACAACCGTTTTTCAGGATTAGGGAACAACCCATCACAACTGGGTACAATCGTGTTGACTGACTGACAAACACAAGTATGCTACGGTAACATTCTTTTTTTTTTAAATACTCATGCATTTATGAAGTTTTGAAACATTCAGTTCACAGTTTTGATTATTATTTCTCCATTCGTTCTCTAAAACTACATGACTTGCAACACTAGACCTGTAATGCATTTTGGTCAACACTTTTAAGACAAATGTAATCTGAATTAATTTTGAATAGCCTTTAAATTTAAAAGAATAATAATACAGTATATCATTTGATGCAGAAAATTACAAAGAATTATGACTATATAAGAAATAAAATAAAAATTAGATTGTCACATACCAGTAACCTTAAAAGTAATAATATGGACACAATTTAAGAAACTAGTCTATGAGAAATATGAGTGAATTTAAGGAACTGTTTCTTGATTACAGGATTATGCAGTTTTGAAAGTTCATGTTGCACAGTTTAAATGACAGGTAAGGAAGGACATATCACCCATCAAAACGAGGTGGTCTATAGTTTGAAGTAATCATCTTAAAACACATAGGCCTATGCTCAAAATAAGATTTAAACTTTCCATTGTTAGACAGGACTTCAGCGAGTTCAAATTTTGGTAAATACATCTTTCAGTGTAGCCTGTGGAATCATTTATCTTAAACATATTCATGGTTTTTTAATTCTTTAGATGTTCAGATTATGGTATTGGATTTCACTTTTTCACCATTAATTCTGCAATACTACATGGCTAGCAATTCTGTTCATTTCTTTTGTGACAGTCTTTTTGCAGCTAGTTTAGTTTATACACCTTGCAAGGTATATTTTATAATTTCATTGATTTATATATTTTTATTAAACTCTTTGTAAAAAAAAATAAAAAAAATCATGTGGTTACTGTAAAGCATAAGAGTAAATAATAAGATCACTATTGGAACTAGAAACTGGGCAGATGAGCAAACACCATCACAGATTTTGGCTTGCAATTGAATTGGACATCTGCATTTCAGATTCTCATGTCTATGGATCCACAGTTCTATCTATATGATCATTATTGCATTGCTTTAGGAAACTCTTTTCCAGTTTTTATTTTATTTTTGATTCCTGAAGAATCCTTGTATGGAAGGCAAACCATGTAAGGTCTTTAAACTCATCTTCACTGCTATTCATACAACAGCTGACCATCATTATACTACAGTAGCTTCAACCCATTAGTTATGAGTCTGGTCAAGAGTACATGACCCTTAAGTCATTCCAATGCAAAGCTTATAAACATAAGAGAAAATAATTTTGACAGCAATGATTTCCCCAGGAGTTGCACACTGATATCACTGGTCTACAAAAAAAACTTATTTCAGTTACAAAAACAAAACAAGCTGTTTCTGGAAAATAATTTGTCTCCGAATCCGGATCTAATCTCAGAATTTATGCATCGGCCTCAGTTTCCATGTTATAATGGATTTTGTAAATGCTTGCGTCAGCCCTTATATTAGATGTGTCTGGCAAGAGGAGAACAAAAGACTCTGTGTTAGTTCACAAATTAGCTACATTAAAGTAACGAAAAGTGAATAAACAATAAACACTGCAACAATCACCAACATGCTGCTCATTCGTATCCTGGCGGTGGATTTTGGAACTAAGGATAATCAATGGTCGTCCTTGTTTATATATTTAGATTGTTTTCCAACAATCACATCCGCAAAAGAAAACTGAAAGCAAATTAATTAAGCAATACCAACATAACCAAAAATGCAGCATTTTCAAGGAGTTAAAAGATAGAGGATACCATATTACGAAAACTGAGCTCGATAGGCGAAAACGGACTTCATTTTTAAATTCAGCACCCACGGCATAGCTAGGAACACCCTTCACCTTCTTCGTAACAAGAATGCTGTTGATCAGTGTAATTGGGTGTAGTAAAAGCATTAGTCTAAGAAATGATGATTGTTGTTTTAAGGGACATCATCTATTCAAAGAAAGAAAGAAAGAAAGAATTTCAGATTAACTTTAAATTTCTTGGCAGAGCTGTAAATACTCTGAAACTTGCTAAGGAATTCAATATTGGACAAAATTTTGAAACATTCAATTAAAATCTTTTCAGATGGCCAAATAATATTTATATGCCTACACTAATGAGGCCACGACACTCTATGAGGTGACGAGTCTCGCAGATAAGTACAATGCCTACACTATAACTGTGCTAGTGAGCTACGTCATATCAACTCTACTAGCCTCAGCAAAAACATTACTCAAATTGTTACACTGACGATCGAGTGTCAGATCTCCCGAGCCCTGCAATGTCACAGCTCGTATTCTCAGTCAGTCTTGGCAAAGATATAATGCGAGTATGTGTACACATTCTGCATACCCATATTCAAAACATAATCCAATTCAGGTCAACTATACATGTTATTAAAAAAATTATAATGAATTTCAATTTAAACCACTTTGTTAACCCTCTAAGCGCCAACGTCCTTTTGAAAGCCCGTTTGTTTTTCATCTGAAAAATGCCAACGTCCTTTCAAAAGGACGTTCAGTATTTATTTTTTATTATTAATAGTAACAGTCATTTCCTTTCAGAATTTCTCAATATAGTTAAAGACTTACTGTTTTTGCAATAAAGAGCCTCTTTTAATTTTAATGCCATTGTTTCAGTATATCAGTCCAATCAGCAGGCATATTTTTTGGCGCGCTTTACATGGCGCGGCATCAACACTAACAGTCTTGCTGTGCACGTTGTCCGCTCTGTGTCTAGTTGCTCTCGATCTTCTACTTGTTCATTTTTTTTATTGCTGTGAAAATGAGCCGATCTCCTGTTAGTTAGAACACTATTCGTAATATGATCGAAGAAGAATTTTTGGTTATTATTATTATTTTTATTATTATCAGTATTATTATTGTTATTATTATTAATATTATTATTATTATTATTTGTAATATGTTATGTAAGTGTTATGTAAAAGAACTTTGTATTGTATTCCGTAAGTATTGACAGATAAACCAAACGAATGTAATAAGACTTGTGTTGCATTTTTGGCTCATTTGAATATGTAAATTAATTATTTTTATTACAGATTTATTTTAGGTTCAAAATGAATGAAATTTTCAATATAGCTTCATAATAAGTCGTACTATTCAATAAGTAGGTTCGCGATGTATGAAAATATTTTTGTTCTACCAAAATTTTATTGCTAAACTTTGGTTTTGTTTTATTTTTAATTAATATTTTTGGGTTCTGGCTGCCTAATGTTTACAAATGGTCATAAATGAACTGAGTAAGGCTTTATTCGTATAGGCCATCATATTAGTAAACAAATAACGAAAATTTCAAGTTTCTACCTATAATAACAGCTGAACTATGAGTGATCAAACAAAAGCTTGCAAAAAACGAAAATTGGCCTTGGCGCTCAGCGGTAGGCAAACCGTAATAGCACGCGGCGCTCAAAGGGTTAATAATCCATGCCATTATAATAGACCTGAAGACGTTTGCATGATGAACCCCCTTATGTATATAGTGCTTAATAATTTATCATTTCAGATTGGATTTAATTTCCTGCTCTACGTGATGACCAAGTGTTAATTTACCAATACTAATCGGAAACTCACCTGCAATGCCCTCACATCGCAGGGGCTCACAACAGGTGCTGAGTCATATTTCAGGGACCCCTTTTACCACTGTATCCCAGGTTCGAATTTCAGTTGGGGCAAGTAAAATTGGTGCTACACAAAGAAAAAATGCGACAGGTTTCCTCGGGGATATCCAATTTTTCCGCCCACAATCATTCCAGTATGTATCCACTTTGCTGGTCAATCAACATTTCTCACCTCTCATGTACTCTTGTAGCTCTACTGTCAGTATTCCGAGGATAGGATATACAGTATACCAACAGGGTGGGATATTACAAGACAGCCGGGAACATATGATACCTCAGGCCAGGAAATGGCATAAGACATGCAAAACACAGAGCAAAAGTTGTATTTGACAACATTGCCTTTAAGCCTACTACTATGCGTAAACAAAGCAATACCTGACAAAGTGGTTTTGCGTGTAAACATCAACAAGACAACAGGTAACTAGCAAGCAGCCAGCTGGTATCCAGATTGCTTTGCTATGATATGATGCATAACATAGTGCAAACACAATTAACCCGCTAGACATATTTGAATAATGCAACTAAACCATTTTTATCTGCCAAACCACACAACTTCCATAATTTAAATTCGTCGATAATTCGAATGGAAAACAATTGTGGATAATTCGAAGTTTACCTTCCTGAATTCAAAGCTTTTGAGCGTGGGTGCTAAAATATAAATAAAAAGTTGGTGTAAACGTTCCCCGCAGGAATAGTGAGAGTGAGAGTTGTTGTTGGCCCCGTATAAACCCTGCTTGTAGAGTGGTGACTGCGTTCCTCACCGTTAGTTACAGTTTTAGGCTGGTCAGCCCTGGTTGCGCAGTCGTACACGAGATGCTTTCCGTGTAACTGAGGCTCAGAGACTCTCCTCTGTACGACTGCGTTTTAAGGGGAAGAACAGTGAGGTCATCTGTCCCAAGATTCGTACGGTTAATGTATCGTTGCACGTTCAACACAAGAACTTAACGTTTGCTGACAAAGTTACCATCAATCGCGTACTGCAAAAAGGTCTGAAGAAGAAATGTGAAATCGCTAAGGAGTATGGGTTAGCACCGAACACCTTGTCTTAAAAAAAATCATCATCTTCATTTCCCCTTATCCAGCTCCTGCCGGGTCGGGGTATTTATGGCACTTCTCCACTTTCCTCTTACCATTCTTCTTCCACGATCTTGTCCCAGTCCAAATTTCTTTTTCTCACGCTGTTCTTCACTGAATCGATCCACCTTGTTCTAGGTCTTCCCCTTGCTCTCTTACCCTTGCACTTTGCCTCCAGCATCTGTCTTGGTATTCTATTTTCCTCCATCCTCTTTAAATGTCCAAACCACCTTAATTCTCTCATTTAGTTTTCCCATCCCAACTTCCTTCCTAACATCTTCATTCCTCACTCTGTCTTTCCTATCATACTTCTTAGGAATGTCATTTGACTGGCTTGGATTCTACTCTCTTGCCTGCTTGTCAGGGTCAAAGACTCAGCTGCATAAGTTAATATGGGTACATAGTACACTTTATACATTACCTGGGTACTTTCTTATCCCAAACAAGTTTTCTTACACTTTGATAGAATGCATTGCTCTGCCAATCTCCATGTCCAACCTACCAATTTGCATCAATTCACTTCCTAGGTATTTGAACGTGTCCACAATTTCCAATTTTCACACTGCCCTTTCCTTGTCTTTCCCCCTCTTGTCATCTCAAAAAAATATAAAGACAAAATCCTAAGCACTGCTACAAGTGTAAATGAGAAAGGTTACAAAACAGTGAGATAACCGGAAAATCCTGAAGTTGACTAGTACGTGTTGAAGATTGACCTATTGTAAAACCAAACTTCTCTAATTATTGAATCGCCTAGTTGTATTAAAGGAAGCAACGCAAAATGTGCATAACTACATTAGGTGGGAACATGCTCTAACCTGAAAGAAATATTACATGAGATATTTATCACTAAATGTAATGTGTACATTTTCAAAATGATTGAACCCGCCTTCAGAAAATGTTCGTTACCCGTTTGTAAAATTCGTTACTTTTTCGTTATTTCGTTACCGATTTGTAAAATTCGTTACTTTTGTTACTGCTAGACACCCTGATAATGTGTCAATTGCTCAATTAATCTGAAGCACTTTTATAGTTGTTGCGTTATTATAAATGTAACCTGTGATCTATTGGCAACACTACTTATGGCAGTTCCTATTTAAACTGGTGGCCTATTGTAATGGGGTTAGCTTGGCAATGTAGTGATATAAGGTGCACTCAAAAAGTAACGCGTCGGAGGTTGTAATGCGCAAACCAGGGACAACATCGGCTAATCATGGCGCGTGTAACGAGGTGTAGTTCCAACCAGAGAGTGGAAGGTCACAGCCCGTCGCTAGAGGACACGCGTGCACGTCACGTGACGATACAAAGCGAGCAGCAGCATGCATCAATCGTCCAACGCTGACAGTCGCATTGCAAACAGTGACATGGAAGCGTCAAACGAAGAGCAAAGAGGTGGTGTTCGGTTTCTGACAGCGAAAGGAGTAGGGGGAACGGACATTCATCGCCGAATGTCACAAGTGTATGGCGAACACTGCATGTCCCTTGCAAGGGTCAAGGCGTGGCACAAGCGCTTCAGAGAAGGACGGGTGTCGTTAGCCAATGATGCCCGGTCTGGGGCACCCCCCTGCATTACCGATGACAACGTCCAGCTGGTTGATGCACTCATTACCCAGGACCGCCGAGTGACAGTGAACGCCATTCTGCTCCACGACAATGCACGACCTCATACGGCCAACACAGTCGTGGCACTCCTGCAGAAATTCAAATGGGAGGTTCTCGGCCACCCTCCATACAGTCCAGACCTCTCTCCCTTTGATTACGCCAGGTTTGGTCTCCTGAAAAGGGCTCTGCGGGGCCAACGATTCACCTCGGACGCAGACGTCCAGCAGTACGTGCGGAACTGGTTCACATCGCTGCCCAGGGAATTTAATGAGACAGCCATTCACCGCCTCGTGTCACAGTGGGACAAGTGCCTCAACAGCTAGGGCTAATACTTCTAACATACAGGCACTGGCCTCCGGCTCGTTACTTTTTGTACGCACCTTATACAATAAGCTAAAAGCATGTTACTGTACTTATGCAATATTTCAGGGTGTACAAATACTTGCTTTCCCGCCCAATGTCATTAGGTACAATGTGTGTTCACCGACTGGAAGGCTTTCTATAATGTAACTTCTCTAATTCGATTGTTTGGATAATTCAAATTTTTTGTTGGTTCCTTCAGCTTTGAATTTTCCAAGGTCCACAGTACTTTGACGTCTTTAAGAGTTTCCTGACCTGGGCAATTATACATTCCTGGTTGCCTAGTAATACACCACCCATCCGGTATAGAGGCTTCATTAGAAGAATCCAAGTTGCTTCTACCAAGAAGAGGATATAAAGAAAAGCTTACTTTTAACAGAAAACTGTTGATAAAACATTACATAAAACAGTTCAAAAAGAAAACATTCTTACTTGGAATACAATACCTCTAGGTTGCTGGACAGCATCTGCCACAAAAGTATTTGTCTTGTACAGCATTTTAAGTACACATGAAACAGAACATGCCAGAACAATCACTCGCGATATAAGATCAACACAGTACTTATTAGAATGTACATGACCGCTTTCAGGGGAGCTATTTTCTAGCCTCATTTATATGAATTTTACTAGAATGCAGTAAAGGCCAATCATAAAGTAAGTTACACATGAATACAGCAGGTCAATTAACCTACAAAAATTAATAACTTTTCATTTGGCCAGCAAGTACGGTACTGTATTTATGCACAATTACAGTGCATTAGGCAGGAAGTTCCTCCATTACACTGAGGACCCAATGATAAATTGAACAAATCAAATCATCTACATTTAAGACCAACATTTGAACAAATATTTAGGTGTTTTTAAGAAAAAGTGTCGTGAAATTTGCACATTGAAAAAAATATTTATACAATTCGTAATACATTTTTAAAACAATTTTCAAGTTTACAATGAGGCCCTTAGAATTTGATTTGAAGAATTTAGATTCTTAATGATAAGAACTTCTCCCCACCCCCAGTATCAGGGGAAGTGCACTTTGCGCCCACACTCACTGGCAGATTAGTTAGCACTCCTTCCTTCTCTTCTATGCAGTGCACAATCTTATATTTTAGCATGGAAACAATTGACTGTCACAGTAGCCTACTAATAACTTCTTTTGAAAATCGTTTTCCACCATTCAAATAAAGCGTTTTGGGACTGCATGCTAACGACCAATTTCATTTCAGTGTTTAGATCTTGTTTGCCTACCGGCTTTGCTTTCTTCCAAGTGCCTTATCCATGGTGGTTACTCAAATTGGTCAACGATTTTCCAGTTTTCCAGGAATTTTCCAGGAGTAATTCTCATTTTTCCAGACTTAAAAATGAGCGCGTGTCCCGGGGGGGGGGGGCTTTATCGGTTACCTACTTCAAGACCAAAATAAAGCAGTTGTGTTTGGTTTACTTATACAGAGGTTGACAAAAATTAGTGATGATTGCGATATTGATACGCAAGCCTACACACAAATGATTTCATTGTTGTTTAAAAAAAGCCTTTGTGACTCAAATATCTGCTTAAAAAAAAAAAAAAAAAAAAAAGAGAAAAGAATGCCGCCTGAAATTTATTGGGGTCAGGTTGTCTATACTCAATGTGTTTTACAAAAATACTATTGTGTGTTCTCCCACACAGAAACAGGTAGCCTGAGGAAATGTCTTTCATTAACGATAGAGTGCTCGCGCAAAACCGCAGCTAGAGTATGACTTAAGATGAAACATGGCACGTAAATTTCCGGTTAAAAATAAGCAGGGTTTGCAGAGCGGCCGCTAGATAGCCCTTGCTACCCCATCCGCGATATCATGACGTCGAGGACTAAGAGCAGACTGGTAATTTTAGCAGTGGATGGAACGATTTTTATAATTAATTAACAGTGGCTATTTTCCAGGAGTTTTCATTTTTTTTTGTCATTTTCCAGGAGTTTTCCAGACCTAATACAAATCCAGGAGTTTTCCAGGAGTAATGGCCACCATGCCCTCACTTCTGGATTCCAATACCACTTTAAAACACTGATAATTCGTAATCGTTTCTCTGACTCCATATTTGTTGTGGATTTTCTTCCCTGGGACAACAATTTGCTTCAGGTCTTTCTCATATTCTTGGAACCATCTTCACTTCTTCCTTCGTTACGACCAACTAAGGACCACGTCATGTCAACTGTTTCTTCTGCATTTTAATGTTGGCCCAGTATTCTTTCTCCTTTCTCCCTATTGTCCATGCGTTCCCGGGTTTTAGTTTCAGCCCAAGTTGAAAACTCTGATGTTTTTGAAGTTTTTCCCTAAGTGGGCCACACTCCTGGATATCTTCACATGTTTGGTTATTATTATTTTGAAATAAAAAAATCAGCTTCAAATCCAGGTAGCAAATTATCCGTTCCTACATTCTTCATAAGTATACTATAGTGTTTCAAAGCACTATAATTCTATCACATTTCGCCTGCCATATTGTTACAGAAATTTTGTAGTACCCAGGCTATCCTGTTTCTCATTACACTTCTAGGAATTGAAACTGTTTTTCTTCTTCTCCAGGCTCTCTGAAGGCATCATGGCTTGTCACGATCTTATTCCACTCGGGGACCACAAAGGAATAACAGCAAGTGGATAACAGACCCATACAATGAGTGCCTGGCATAGTTGGCAACATTGACCCACACGACACTTGCTGCCTGAGTGGTTGTACCTGTGCAATACAAGCTTTGCTTCAATGGTTTTGATGTGAAGTAAACAACCATCCAGCACCCAGGCGCCGAATTGGAACTTTGCTAGACTGTTGTGCACAGAGACAGGAAGTAGAGCAGTTAATCTGACCTGCCATAATCACTTCAAACATCAAGAGTGAGGGCTAGGTTGATGTCCACGACACTGTACCGTTATAGGAAGGCTCCAAGTTATGTAAATCTCCAAAATTAATAAAAGTGCTGAAACTAAGTGTTGTCTTAGAAGCTTACCATAGTGACTGCATCAAGGAGGCAGGACCTGTCGCACTCCACTATGATTGTACTGAATACCAATTTGGGTAGCAAACTCCTCCAATGACACCATTTGCCCACCACACGCTGTACGCACCTCCAAACAGTACCGTATATACTCGAATACCACCCGCACATTTTTAAACAAAATCGGACGTGAAAAATTGGGGTGCGGGTCTTATTTGAGTCATCCTGATTTTAAAGATTTAAATTGCCCGCCACGCGCGATATCGGGTGTTGCGAGTATCCGCTAGATGATGCTAGCCTTCTTCCGGCTATCACTTTGTTTTACCGTAAGCAGGCAGCGTCATACAGTCTCGCACACGTTTTCCGAGTGTAAAAGTGAGTTCTACGAAGCGTTTGCGGTCGTTTACTGTGAGTGAGAAGCTGACATTATTGGAAATCGTGCCGCCGGTAGGAAATATGATATTGACGAGTCATGTATTCGAGATTGGAGAAAGAAAAAAAAACGTTTTGCATTATTACGACGAAAGAGCTTGCTTGTTCTGGACAGTTACCGCGGCCATACAACAGACGCTGTGGAGAAATTCGTCAAGGATGGGAAAACCGACCTAGCAATCATCCCGGGTGGGATGACGTCTATGCTACAGCCACTGGATGTCTGCGTGAACCGACCGTTCAAAGCAGCCTTGAAACAGCTGTATACGGAGTGGATGGCAGCCGATAAGCACACACTGACCCCAACTGGTCGTATTCAGAGCCCGGAAGTTCAGCTGCTCTGTTCGTGGATTTTGACGGCATGGAATCGTATCTCGGGAGATCTCATACGGAAGAGCTTCAAGAAATGTAGTATTTCCAATGCTATGGATGGCAGTGATGACGACATTTTGTGGGAAAGTGATGGTGAAAAGAGTTCCGAAGTAGGTACTTCTGATGACGATGAATGAAGCGTTTGTGTCTTTTATTTGTATTTTTAATTGTTTCTGTGTGTTATTTTAGGACGACTTCAGAACTGTTGGAAACTATTTTGTAGAAATGCTATTCTGTTTATTTAGTAAAGATTGTAAATAGTTTTGAGTTTTTTTTTTTTTTAAATTTTGTTCTTCAAAATCAGGGTGCGGGTCGTATTCGAGTAAATACAGTAATATTGTAATACTGACCCATACGGGTGCGTCAACTGCAAGCTAATGATGACCAGCAGAAACAGAGGTGGTGAGAATCGCAATTGGCTCGTGAGTGACGCTAAACCTTATTTCCGGACATACCTACTCCTGCAGCCTTGGAGACCATAAAACATTTTCAGTTTTTGAAATTTCTCTTCCTAAACCTGGAGTGTGGGGATTATTCGCATAAACACAGAATATTAATGGAATGTAATTGACCTGGGAAACTGAGACCCTGGAAGAAACCTATTGCACCTCCGCTTTCCCCAGTAAAAATTTCACATGCACCGACAGACATTTGGACTTGGGTTGCAGTGTTGAAAGGCTCACATCTGAGCTACAGTACGTAACACATGAATTCGTTTCTCGGAGTAATCACATCTTAATTAGCATACAAACCAAGTGTGATTCTCACTGAGATCCATGTTACCAATTTACCAATTTTGTCACTAGATTTAGTTTATTTCAAGTTTACCTGTATTGTTGAGATAGGGTCAACAAACATTATAAAAAAGTAGAATGTATAAATAATAATGAAATTCAAGAAAACATTCTGTTCTTTTTAAAACGTTAAGTTGGGCTCAAACAAAACGCGAGTTGCATAATGGACGCTTGAAGCAACCTTGTTAAGGTGAGGCACAGGCACCACAAGCATTGGACAGCTTTTTCTGGCAGGATAGAGCGGAACCAAATGAACACTAGTTTCAGGTACATATGTATTTTTGAATAAAATAAAAAAACTTGAAAATTAATATCAAATAATCCAGCTACAAATTTAATATAAATAATGTGGACCAGGTGTGACTTTGAATAATTATAAACACTACTGTTTAATCTTTGCATTGGAAGACTCATTCATATCCCCATGGTCAGACATCCATAAGCACCAGACAAAAATGAAAGGAACTTGGACGGATAGGTTTCACTTGGCCTACCTTCCCGAGTTCCTTTCATAAGCAATACCAAAAACATATGCTTAGCAGTATACTTACACAGAACCTTGAAGCATAACACATGGAACCAGACACAAGATCTGGTAATATCTCAATGGATAAGGGAACAAGACCTCTGTTCAAATAATGTTCAAGCAGCACTTCCTCTGAGGGAAAATAGCACGACTTGTGCCATCATTGTCAGTCATTGAAACTTGTAATAATTATAATAATAATAATAATGAACTGTGTTTACACAAGGTTGTAGAGAGCATTTATTTATAGTATAGCTTTTAGTGCCGGGAGCGTCCGAGGACATGTTCGGCTCGCCAGAGTTTGTAGCTGCTTCTATGCGGACACATATGCTGCATAACAATTAGCCTACAGACAAGGGCATGTCTCATACGTAGTCATTTTTTAAAGAAAAATTTCATCGGAAAGTATTCTGATAAGAAATAAAACTATTCTTTAAAGTAGAGACCATCATTTGGCGAGGTTTCTCATCCCGCAACGGTACCAGTCTCTGGGTTTTGATGCCCACTTCCACAGCTTCAATGTTTTCTAAATTTCTTCCACGCAAGAAATGGGCCATGGATTGTAGTCTGTAGCAGTGTTTTGAATAAGGTCCTGTTACCTTATTCATTGAAATGCTCTTGTACAACAAATGAGAAACCAACCTCTTGAGTAGTTCAAGCCAACTGGAGCAACCAAGGTGAGAGTTACCTTTACTTGCAATTAGGGGAGTGCATCTATTTATAATCACTGAGTTTTAGGACCAAGAAGAGGATTTTCAACTCAATGTATTTGACAGTGACAGTGTGATTCAAATATTTCCTTAATGTGTTCGAGGTGAAGTGAAAATGTGGAAGCTTATGTTTTATCACTTTTCTGCACTAATGGCAAAAATCAATATTTTTACAGCATAATGCATGAAGTAAGGCTACCAAGACAAGCACTGGAACGACGGATGACAGGGAAGAGAGCACGAGGAAGACCAAGAATGCGTTGGATGGACTCTGTGAAGAATAGTATTAGAAAAGAGAAACTGGATTGGAACACCATGTCGGAAGAGGAATGGTGGAACGACAGAACAAAGTGGAGAGGAACCATATTTGCCCCCACCCGGTGTCAGCTGGAAAAGGGGAAATTAAGATGATAATGAATGGTCAGGTTCTCATATCTTTCATATCTAACCTTTCTGAATTATGTATTATACTAATGATACTAAATGTACAGTGACGTCCTTCTCTAACTGACGGAACCTCTCTGGAAACTGCGCGGTGGGCGGTTAGCAATGAGATAACTAGCATGGACTGATTATTAGGGACCCTGTCTTATAGTAATATAAAAGGCTTCAAAGCGGTGAAATTAAAAAAAGTAAGTTGTGAGTATGCTTAGTAACTATGTGTACGGTGCACGCATTTGGTTAAATAATGAACTCTATAAATTCTGGGAGGAACTAGAGGGTATTCTTTCTAAAATTCCAGAGAGGCGCACTATCATACTTCTTGGCGACTTCAATAGAAAGGGAGAAAAAATACAAAAACACTGTGGCAATTATCCAGCACACATGCAAACTAACGATTGGTGGAATTATGCAGCACTTTTGGTTTGATTAGGAAATCTACAGCCTTTAAACATTTGCCAAGAAAGCAGAAGACTTGGGTGAATTCCAGATGGAATATCAAGAAAATCTCATTAGGTCCTCAGAAGCGTCAATTTAGACTCTGATCACTACCTCTCAAAAATCAAATTGAGACTTCGGCCAAGGAACACAAGAACGTCTAAGATGATCAAATTTGACATAAAGGGACTTAAGAACGATCAAGAAATAAGTGACTGAATAATATGAAGTTTAACAACTGGAACCAATTGAAAGATGCTCTAGTTAACACGGCCAGTGAGCCATGGTGGACTGACGATTGTGACCACGCAATAGCTCAAAGAAGTCACTGGAGAAAAAGAGTGAATGAACCCAACTCAGTTAACCCTCAAAATAGCTAGATGCGTATCCTTGAGAGGAAATTTGGTAAGCCTTAGCCGAGTATAACATTACTGAATAGACAAATAAAAGTTGGAACCAATGGTCAATAAAATAGATTTTACAGAAAGTACTTTGGTGTGCATAGAATTTATCTGATAACCTGTGTCACTGTGATGTCTGTACTAGTGAAGTAGGGAAGCCACAGAAAACCACTTCCAGGATAGCCGAGGTAGAAATCGAACTTGCCTCGTCAGTTTTGCCTCACGAGGCTGAGTGTACCTCAGACCAGAATTACATTTTTGGCAGAGCCGGGAATCTAATCTGGGACAGGCAAGAGTGCTAATTTTAAATGTACTAAACAAGGCTAAAAAAAGAAAAAAATAAATGAATTGAAAAATATAAAATAAAAAAAGTTTAAAAAAATTACAAAAAATAGGTGATGGAAAAGAACTGGGAATATGGAGAGGATTTGATCATGACTTTCATAGATCTAGAAAAGGCATATGATAGTGTCTTCAGAGAGAAGGTATGGGAAACCATGGTTAAGAAGAGACTGGGAAGAGAAATGTTGGAAATGGTGCAAGCAATGTACAACAACTGTGTTAGCAGGGTTCTGACCCCTGTTGGAAAGACAGATTGGTTTAGGAACAAGACTGGACTAAGACAGGGGAGTGTGCTGTCACCTCTTTTATTCATAATGGTAATGGATGAAATTGTAAAGGAAACAAAGGAAGCATATGGACATAAAGAAATGAAGTTACTATTATTTGCAGACGATATTGTGGTCTGGGGAAGGAACACCGAAGAAGTGCAAAAACAACTAGATGCACTGAACGAAAATATTCAGAAGTATGGCCTGAAAATCAGTATAGAGAAAAGCAAGACCATGGTGATGACAAGAGGGGAAAGACAAGGAAAGGGCATTGTGAAAATTGGAAGTCAGAGTTTGGAAATTGTGGACACGTTCAAATACCTAGGAAGTGAATTGATGCAAACTGGTAGGTTGGACATGGAGATTGGCAGGAGGGTACAGCAGAGCAATGCATTCTATCAAAGTGTAAGAAAACTTGTTTGGGATAAGGAAGTACCAAGGAAAAGCAAGGAGGTAATGTATAAAATGTACTATGTACCCATATTAACGTATGCAGCTGAGACTTGGACCCTGACGAGCAGGCAAGAGAGTAGAATCCAAGCCAGTGAAATGAAATTCCTAAGAAGTATGATAGGTAAGACAAGGAAAGACAGAGTGAGGAATGAAGATGTTAGGAAGGAAGTTGGGATGGGAAAACTAAATGAGAGAATTGAGAAGAATAAACTAATGTGGTTTGGACATGTAAAGAGGATGGAGGAAAATAGAATACCAAGACAGATGCTGGAGGCGAAGTGCAAGGGTAAGAGAGCAAGGGGAAGACCTAGAACAAGGTGGATTGATTCAGTGAAGAACAGCGTTAGAAAAAGAAATCTGGACTGGGACAAGATCGTGGAAGAAGAATGGTGGAAGGAAAGAGGAAAGTGGAGAAGTGCCATAAATACCCCGACCCGGCAGAAGCTGGATAAGGGGAAATGATGATGATGATGATGTTTAAAAAAATTGTACAGAAAATGTTCTTTTTTTCCCCCCATAATTAGAACCCAAAAATAATTAGTGCAAACATTAACTACCATACTTCAAAGTTATCTAGAAACTAAACTAATAACAGACGACTGTTGACAACACAACACAACCCACCACAAAAACCGAAATGGACATAAAACTCATAATAAATGACTTGGTAAGCAAAAGGAATTACTTGAAGCAAGTAAAAGTGTATCCCAATCTGATTGTTATTGTAACTCTCATACTATATGGTTGGTTACTATTTGCTTTTTAAAGACAAACAAATACATGGATATTTTTACATACTCCACTTCATACGACTATAGCATTAGCACAGGACACAAACCATCATGCATGCACATGCAAGTTAATATGGAAAAACAGTCTGATGAAGGTTAGTGAATTACTGCAGTAGAATATGCGCAAGAAGAGCTTGCCACAGAATCCTGCGCCAGAGAACTGGAGGCTTGGCATGCTGAACTGTGAGATCTCAGCCTTACACAGTAGTTACCAAGACACAGTAGCCTATATTGTTTGCTGCTTCCTTGCACTCTACGCTATAGACCGCATCTCGCCGCGAGCCCCGCAATGAGCATAGTTGAGTTTCGGCAAGTTCTTCTTGCGGGTACTCTACACTTACCCACACTTGCTACAAAACAAATACTGAGGGAAATGCATGCTTCACACATACAAGAGATGAGTTTGTTACAGAACTTTCTGATAAGAAGGATCCATGAAACATGCCTCACAACTTTACCAAGGGATACATGTAACCAGCATTTTGAAATTGATTTTGGAGCAGTCGGAAGTAATTTGGTGGGCCTATGATTAGAGACACAGGAAAATAGCATGTGCGGTAAATGCAAATTTAACTTTTTTCTTCTATTTCTTGTATACCCACAATTCATCAGCCTGTACACACACTTTCATGTAAACATTATAAACACATGGATTTTTTCTAATATGAAACACATTAAAAAATACTGTGATGTGAGGTTTGAAGATATTTTTCAGTGTTGCCTAAGTAAACAAAAGTTTGGTGCTTTTCAGTCGGTCAACACGAATGTACCCAAAAGAGCTGGGTTGTGCCCCAATCCTGAAATAAATTACATGAGATTAATAAATACACTAGGATGACCAGTTTCGATCGTCAAGCGATCATCATCAGATCCATTACACTTAGGCTATAACATCTATGTTTGAGAATACAGGTGAAAATATATACAATATGTACAATTATTTAGTTGCAGTGTTGGTAATGCAACAGTCGGTGTATGCTAAATGTAGTATATCTAATGTTAGGTGAAATGCTAAAATGGTGATAGAAATCTGGAGTTTGTCTGTTAGGGGTGATTATATGGTTGTAAAACATCAACTATGGTTATACTGAAATAATGCTAGCTTAAGTATATTAGAAGCTTACCTAACATTAGATATACCACATTTAACATACACCGACTGTTGCATTACCAACACTGCAACTAAATAATTGTACATATTGTATATATTTTCACCTGTATTCTCAAACATAGATGTTATAGCCTAAGTGTAATGGATCTGATGATGATCGCTTGATGATCGAAACAGGTCATCCTAGTGTATTTATTAATCTTATGTAATTTTTTTCAGGATCAGGGCATAACCCAGCTCTATTTGGGTACATTCGTGTTGACCGACTGAAAAGCACCAAACTTTTGTTAAAAAATACTGGTATTATACACTAAAACATACTTACTAAAATCAATAATATTGTTAAAAAGAAAACTTTTTTGTTGTCCTTGGCTCTGAACGTGTTGTGTCCTTCGACAACCAGCGACTAGTTTGAATGATGCATTTGTTGTATTGCTTGCAGCCAAGAGATCAAGTGGAAAACTTGCACCAGTATCATTTAAAATAACACTTATATGAATGTGTATAAAAGGTGGAAAATTTAACATTTCAATTAAAATAAATGAGAGAAATTCAGTTGGTAGTCCAGTTAATAGGAATACCAAATTTCATTCTCTAGCACGTTGGCCCCTGCCCGTCCCTCTCCTGGCACTACAGGCCTCAGCCTACCAAGCCACCACTGTTCAGCCATTTATTGCAGCGTGACAGGTCCCCATCGCCAGTTAATCTGGGCCAAGGCACTGCCTCTCCGATCGGACAGCTACACATTATTCATGGTGGCCACTCAAATCGATCAACGATTTTTCAGGAGTTTTCCAGGAATTTTCCAGGAGTAATTCTCATTTTTCCAGACTTAAAAATAAGCGCGAGTCCCGGGTGGGGGATTTATCGGTTGCCTACTTCAAGACCAAAATAAAGCAGTTGTGTTTGGTCTACTTATACAGATGTTGACAATAATTAGTGGTGATTGCGTTATTGATACGCAAGCCTACACACAAATGATTTCATTGTTGTTTTAAAAAACCTTTGTGACTCAAATATCCGCTTAAAAAAAAGAGAAGAGAATGCCATCTGCAAATATTGTGGTGAAAATTAGTATGTTTTACAAAAATACTATCGCGTGCTCTCCCACACAGAAACAGGTAGCCTGAGGAAATTTCGTTAACGATAGAGTGCTCACCCAAAACCGCAGCGGGAGTATGATTTAAGATGGAAAGATTTTTATAATTAATTAACGGTGGATATTTTCCAGGAGTTTTCATTATTTTTTTTTTGCAAGTTTTCCAGACCTAATAAATAATCCAGGAGTTTTCCAGGATTTCCAGGTTTTCCAGGAGTAGTGGCCACCATGATTATTGTCCTCATGAGGCTGAGTACATCCAGTTTCTGCCTTCAAGTCAGTTTCTAAAATTCCCGATGGAGCTGGGAATCAAACCTGGACCTTTCAGGTGAGAGACTGGCAATGTGCCTAATTCGTCATCGACTGCAGCGCGTTTCCGAGTACACACTTCCAAAATCAGGGCATTTTATGAATGAATTTCTGGTGACTAAACAGGCCGATTCTTGCATGGAACGTGCGGCCAAATACAAAACATCTTATAGATGGAGGAGATCATGGACGGGTTTGACGAAGCTTGCGTTGGAGTCGCTTCATTTCTGCCAGTCTGCAACGTTCCTGTTCAAAATGATTTACCGAAGCAGTTATAGTTTGCCTCCAATACACGATCTTCAGCCAGTGCCTCCCCAGTTAGAGGGTTAATTTCTGTCAACTTGAAGATTTGTTTCAGCTGACCTTTGAAGCCTGTGGCCTTTTACCAGTGCAAAGTTCACCGTAGAGGAATTGACGTGGCAACCTGGTGTCATTCATGTGACGGACATGTCCTGTCCATCTTAGTGGATGACCAAAGATGATAGCTTCTACACTCTTGGTACATGCTTTCTCAAGGACAGCAAGATTGGATGCATAGTCATCCCCCTTAATATTCATCATCGAACGGAGCTTTTGCTGGTGAAAACTCTCCAGTTTTCTGATGTCACGACAATATAAGGTCCACGTTTCACATCCGTAAAGTAAAGTTGAGATGACCACTGCCTGAAATACCATGAGTTTCATGCGAATTGTAAGATCTTTGTTTCTAAAGACATGGTAATGCCACATGAGCAGCTCAAAGCCTGTTTTCTATATCTTGTTCAGAAGTACAGTTCTTAGATAAGATGCTCCCTAGATATGTAAAATGGTCTACTTGTTCCAAATTTGTGTTGGCGATGGAGATGTTGAATTCTGCAATGCTAGACCCAGGAGCAGGCTGAGCAAGTACCTTTGTTTTGCCTGGATTGATGCTGAGGCCAAAATATAGCCATCTTTAAGAGCTCTATGTTTGACTCTTCATTTAGTAATATTTCTGCTACGGGTTTAACATCCCTTTTAACTGCTGTGGCTTAGAAGATACCAGGGTGTCGGAATTTTGCCCTAGAAGGGAATCCTTGACATGTCACTAAATCTACAGTTGTCACATTGTAAAACCCTGGTTAAAATACACTTTGGCTTTTGAGAGTACATGCTTAACCATCCATGTCACTTGCCCCAACTTCTCCATTAGTCAAGTTATTAAAAATAGGAAGGATTGTACAATACAATCTGTATACTACCCACAAAGGGCTCACATGAGCTTGCTCCAGCATATTCTTGAATATGTCATTCTTCTTTAGTTTTCCCCCCAATTTCACCACAAATTAATAACTGTTTTTCAAGCAGAAACCATTGAAATTTACACCTCTGAAGAGTGTAATGTTTACAGATATCTAAAAAGTAGTTCCCAAGCTCTTACATAAAATAACATTAAAATATAAATAAAATTTAATATAAAGTAAAAATTAATAAGAAAATAAATTTAAAAGACAATTCAAAAATAAAAAATAAAATTTAAAAATAAAATAAAAAAGAATTTAAAAGTTTAAATTTAAATATATTTTAAAAAATTAATAAAAATAAATATAATATTAAAACAAAATTAAATAAAAATTACATTGAATTGAACCATACAGTAAGATTAAAATAATTTAAAAAAAAGCCAAAACTTCATACTTTCCCTCTTTTACTGAATATATCTATGAATATACAGTTAACCTTAACACTGTGAAATAGGCACCGTATATTTTGCTGCTGCGTGTTACAATTTTTTTTTAAATAACAGAAATATTAATTTCTGCTTTTTATTGGGTCAAAACGAGGAAATGGACAAACCCTCTGCCACTCCATATCCCCTGATGAGCTCGTTTAGGCCTCTCAGTCTCATCAGGAAGGCGGATCCTCCCTTCCCTTCCTTCTATATTTGTATACTGTATTTGCTCGCATATAACTCGCACTTTTCTGATCGAAAATAAGTGTGAAAATCTTCGGTGCGAGATATATGCGGGGATTTGTGAGGGAAATACCTTATTCCCGAAAAAACGTAAAATTTGTATTATTGAAACAAGACGACTGCAATTGTTAACTGCCTTCGCCGCTGCCAATCTCCGAGCTACTCTCGCGTGCATCATCCTAACTTCCGTCCAATGCATTTGCTCTTACTAACGTCTGTCACCACCATAACCCAATCATGCAAGAGTTCAACTGACGGCCTTCTCTCGTCAGCTTATCGTGACTAACAATACCAGATCTTGATGAGCGTGTGGAGCGCCAACAAAACAGCTGACGATCACACGCCGTATTGCTGTTTTACTGCATCGCTACATTTGGTTATTGGTTTCTAGCGTGTCTTTCTGTTGACGCCAGTAGCGAATATCGAATTATTCAGAATGAACTTTCGACCGGCAGCTGTAATCGTCGTCTTTGTATTTGATCACTTTGAGTTTAAATCCAGCCGTATAACTTGTGCGTTTTTACACAACTAAAAGATTGATTTCCACAAGAAAACAATCACACTTAACAAACAAAAATGGAATGTGAAGACAATACTGCTAGGCCTACTTGTCAACGGACAAGAAACACTGTGAAAGGAAGGAAAGCACCGCCGCAAAAACTAACAATAACATCGCGGGCAAGACGTGTTTTAAAATACTATCATCTTTATGATGGCGTCAGAAATTAATGCGAGGAATACTTTTTCCTGGAATTTCCAATTTAAAAATGGGGTGCGAGATATATGCGAGCAAATACGGTACTTTTACCACCTTCTTTCCAGTGTTAAGCATTTACTCAACAGTATCCACTTCAAGGTGAAATCTATCCTTGAAGAATGCGCAGTGCATCTGATTGATGAGTTTGTGCTAGTGTTTGTCTCATGACCATACTAGAGGGCCTGTGCGAGAAACCATCTGCCCACGGACTCGATGACAGGGGCTATCGACTTGTTTGTTTAAATGCACTTTATAAACAATATATTTCCGTCGACTTTTCAAGAAATGCAACATTTTTCCTGTACTATTGAGACTATGTGGAAGATTTTGGCACAAACCGCACCTTCAAACTTCCTCTGGCATAAGATCTTTTGTGAAACATACACCTTAGCGTTTTATATACGTGATGATACTGGTGTAGGCTCGTGACCGAGTAAAGAATCTTCAGAACGACTTTTCGGGTTATTAGGGCATGGAAAACGTTCCTTGATATATGGGATTTCACCAACCTCAACAAGTGCCACTTCAAGCCATTCAGAACAAATCGTTGGAGAAATGTCAGTTATCAAGAAACATTCAATATGGCCCAACCAGCCAAAAAGCCCTTCTGAAGACCATTTATATTATCTACCAGTAGAGGTCACACAGCAAGTTTAACAAATGTAACAACACATGCTAATATTTGGCTTCATCAGAAAATTATTCCAGTACAACATTATAAGTTAATTACAGTGATGGTTTCGAAACTACTTGAGAACAAGCACATGCGTGGCTACACAATGTGTCCATGCTTGGAAAGTGTTGTGTGAGTCTTTGTGTGCACATTACTTCGAAACATTCGGAGGGAAAATCACTCAACACTGGTAGTAGCAACACCATCAGGACATTCAACAATAACTTGGTTCATGTGAATGAAAAAACAGTAGAGTTTAAATGGCCATTAATAGTAATGACCGAACTGCATGTTTGTGCTTCCACATATGTTTAGAATTTCATTTCCGACTAGTTCCGCCTTAATTAATGTTATTGGTTTTATGTCGCTTTTAACTACTGGGGCTTTAAAAGACGCAGAAATTTTTCCTCAAAGGGGATCTTTTAACATGCTAGTAATTCTACCTCTTGCATTTGCACACCCTCAAACGTTACCACTGCACCACGCTGCCAGCCTCCTCAAAGCAAATGAGTAACTAATAAATAAAGTCGTTACTTCCAACTTGATATCGCGAATGAAACTTGATTTGTCGTGATATAACGATTTGAATGGCTAGTTAAAGTGATTTTACTTCCGACCACTAGATAGCTCTAGCATAGCACTGAAACGTCTTCACTATAGTTATCAAAATTTAATGCTCGTCAGTCGGTCAACATGATTGTACCCAATTGTAATGGGTGTTTCTCTAATCCCCCCCCCAAAAAAAAATTACAATCATGTTGACCAACTGAAAAGCATAACATTTCGATAATAAACAAAGGCAAAAGAAAGGGAGAGAGGGAGAAGACTTGAGCAGCAGGTATGTAGTAGATAACCGAGACAAAACAGCGTATTAAACCCTTATTAATTAATAAGCTTCGTATTCCTAATCGTTCATGACAAATATTCACTAAAGCAAATAAACCTGATGAACACAATTACTATAGAATATGCACGCACACTTCTCAACGACCTAAAGGCTGTCAATCTTCATCCAGATATGGCCCAAGACCAAAGATTATGATCCCACATAGCGGATCCTGCCACTAGGCAGGTCAAATACTAAAGAAAAAGAAGATGTTCTTATACCAAATCCTCATTCTGTTAATATTTTTATTAGGAGGCAACAGAAACACAGATTCAAATCAGTGGAGCGTAACGGGGAGGTATTTAAATTCTCTTGGTCGCTTAAAATTACTGAAGTATCCTCACAGACCAACTCTGTCCCCTCATGACCTTCATCTCAACCCTGCTGCCTAGATACTCAAACATGCGTGGTGCAACGGTAACGTTCTTGCCTGCTGTACCCAGGGTGCACAAATGAGAGGTAGCTGTGTCAGTAGACTTCCTGGCATGTTAAGGATCCCTTTCGGGGATGTCTAAAAGCCACAGTAGTTAATGCTGTAACGTTTAGCATTCTTTATTTCCCATGATGATGCTCAATGAAATAATATTTTTAACATACAAACTATATTCATTTATATCTTAGTAAATTTCTTTGCATTTTCTCTTCGGCACACAGAATACATTTCAAATTCAAAAAGAAACTTTATCGTGTGACTTTCGTCAATGTGGATAACGAACCTTGTACCCAACCTAAAAACAAAGACACCATTGACTCTATGGCAGCACAGCAGTTGTAATGGGAAGCAAGCTTGTACTACAGCTACGAGGATAATTCCAAAAGTAAGGTCCGATTCGCCATAAATATTTGAAAGCGGCGCCAAGGGCAAAACACGCATGCGCGCCGACTCCTGGCATGCCTTGCGCAGCAAAAGCCGCCAGTAGCGTTGTTACTGTTGCTGTGTGCTGTTGATAGTGTCAGTTCACAATGTTTAAGACAATCAGGAAAGGAAGGAAGATTGTAGTTTTACGTGACCGTTAATCGCGAGATCATAAGCCACGGGACCTCCTTTTTACGTGGAATCCGAACCACAGGACATGGCATTTCAAATTGAAAATCTCACATGCATTGACCGGGAATCGAACCCGGCCTGCCGTGGTGAGAGGCCAACAGCTTGACCGCTGCGCCACCATGCCCCCCTAAGACAATCAGCCCGCCAATTGTGAAGTAAGGGCAGTGATACGGTTTCTGTCTGCAAGAAACATTTCTGCAGCAGATTACTGAAGTGTACGGTCCTAACATAATGAGTGACAGTAAAGTGCGAGCCTTTAATGAAGGACGGGAAAATGTGCACGATGAACCCCGCTCTGGCAGACCATCAGTGATTTCAGAAGAGTTGGTTTATGCGGTTGACGACAAAATTCGTGAAGATCGACGATTCACTATTTTAGGGACAACGATCAAAAAAGCCGCCTACTGCGCTACTCTGTCTAACCTTCGATGTGCAATCCAGAATAAGCGATGTGGTCTTTTGTCGTCTGGAGTGTTGTTGTTGCATGACAATGCCAGACCCCATACTGCGAATGACACGCTAACTCTAATCAAGAAATTTGGATGGGTACAGATGGACCAGCCACCGTACAGTCCGGACTGGCGCCAAGTGATTTCCACCTGTTCCGCTACCTAAAGGAGTTTCTTGGCGGCAAACGCTTCGACACAGATGAAGTGAAAGAAGCTGTTAAAGACTGGTTAGCTTTGCAGGTGGCCGAGTTCAACGACTTAGGCATTCAAAAGCTACTATGAAAAAAAAATCTTCATTCACCCGTTTCCGATAGTCAAATAATTATTTCATTGTTGTACCAACAGATATTGAAGGCAGCAACTGTCTTTCAGGTGAATTTTAAATTTCCCTGAATTCTCCATATTTTTTATCCCTTGCTGCCTTCTAAGCTAAGTTTAGGTACCGTACTCCACTAATTTTTCTGACATCTTCAACTCTGAATACAACTTTTGACATTAAAACTTGCACTTTCTGATATTCGGGTGTCTTAAACGCAATAGATGGCTGTCATGATACAGAACGGAAAGTCTGCAAAGGCATCATAACGGTAGGTCCAGGTTCAAACTCCACTCATGTTTTATGAAATACAGTATGTGTATCAAGGTCTCAAAATACTTCAAATTTGCCATAAATACTTTTTGGATTAAGAGGGAGAGATACAGACAGCTTAGTGAGCCAAATATATACAAATATTTGTTTTATGGCTGTATCTGTACAACTATTATACGCATTTCCAAGGAAAACACATCTTCACCACCAGAAACAAACTTGGATTTTTTTGAATTTCTAACCACTACTATTCTCAAACAATTACCAAAATTTGCCCTATTTTGAGCTGTTTTCCTCATAACTTGAGGCAGGAATTCTCAGTTTTGTCTCACTAGTCCTCAGGCCAAAATTCCATTTCTTGGCAGATCCAAGGAATCAAACCCGGATCTCGGCGGTGACAGCCAAGAATGCTAGGTACTACGCAACAAGGCGGACAAGTACAAACAGAACCTCAGTCATTTACACCTGTTAATTATGCATCATTCTTTCACTTTAATTTATTGTGGGTACCTAAAAAAATTCATCCGGTGAAAAATTTATTGAAATACTAATCAAGTCCTTTTGGATGGTATGCTTAAAGTCTGTCAGCCATCTTTTGATGAAATTACTCAAAGTTCTCAAAAGATTTCTAACACCAATTTACAGGTATTACGGAAAAGAAAAGAAAAAAAAAAAACACCACAAACAAACGTAGCTTAAAATACCAAGGACATGGGGGGAAATAGTTCATCGCCATATCTTACCTAGGTTGAACAAAAATTATTAACAGAGATGACAAAGCAGCCATAACGAAAATAATTTCATGCGAAAGATTTTATTTATCTACAATACGCTAGGACATAGTTAATTTAAACCTAACATAGAAAATGCTTCAAAAGTCACTTCTCACATAAACTACCAACAAACCAATAATAACAACTACAAAAACTCAATCTAAGCTACCTCGTGTTCAGGAACATAAATATAAACGAGAAACACGGTGCAAACTCTATGAATCCATGAAGATCGAAATTCAGCTAGCTTAACTCAGTTCAGCACACTTGTGCCATCTAACGAGGAAATGTAGGGCCTAAGTGAGGTTCAATTTGTAGCTGGAATCATAACATGCATTTCAACAAAAAAGAAAAGTTAAAAAATTCTAAAAACATGGGAGCTAAGAGGACAACTCAAACGAAGAGTAAGTTTTGAAAATTAGATTTAAAGAATAGATATGATAAGTATTTCAAAATTTATAAGTTTATTTCTGTTTACATTTCCTTGGAAATGTGTGTAACAATGTTGAAGACTTATGAATACCAATGGCATTAAAAGTAATCCACCAAATGTCAATAAAATAATTTACTAGCAGATGTTTATTGGACTAGTTTTAGACTACACTGAGGTCTTCATCAGCATAATCTTAAGAAACAATTGATAATTGCGAGTATATTTAGTGGCGTCTTCTTCTTTCGTAGTTAACTGTTTATTTTATATACGGTACTTATAAGGACTTCCCAAAAACAACGACACCACTAAATACACTAATATACTGTCAATTATCAATGGTTTCTGAAGATTATGCTGAAGAGGACCTCAATATGCTCAAAAACTAGTTCAATGAACATCTGCTAGTATTGGTGGATAGTGAATTAGTTGTCATGATTAATTTTGTATCAATATAGACAAGTAAACTTATAAAACATTTTTTTTTTTTACAATGTTGTCTCGATGTGCTGTTATCCCCACCCCTCTTAAAGAGCCACTTACCAGTATTGCACGCTTGCACAATGACTCCAAATGTTCTCTAGTAATGTGCACTCACACCAAGAAGTGAACGGAAATACAACAATTAACAGAAGTAAGAAACAGTTGAGCCTTCTCCATATATCTCAGAGATACAAAGTTAAAGTAATGGGGAAAAGGGAGAGAGGTAGTGGGGGAATGAATGGGATATGGGACATGACTGCTTCTCACACAAGTTCACACTGTTCCAATAACCTGAAAACCATTCACACACACAGAATTATGGTGATGAACATTGTAGCAGCTATGTTATACATACAGGGTGTATGGACACATTTCACGAGGTCATTCCAAGGTCTCAAGTACTGAACATATGTCCAGAGAAGATGGCACTGATGAACTGCATGGCCCATTCGATCACCGAACCTTAACCCCTTTATATTTTACTTTTGGGGACATCTAAAGAATGTTGTGTATGCTGAGCCAGTTCCTAATGTTGCAGATCCTCGAATATGGTTCCTTGTAGCCTGTGAACAGGCTGGAACATTCAAAAATGTAAGGCAATCCACGATGCAAAGAGTGGACGCATGCATTGCATCCCATGGAGGCCATTCTGAACATCTTTTGTAACACTCCACTGTTATGTTCATGAATGCCATCTACTTCGGACAATATGCATGTCTTTTTCTTTTTCTCAGACATATGTTCATATGAACTTTCTTGTACTTTTTTTTCTCTTTTGAAAGCACCTCCTCGAGTTTCTATTCACCTTGTATATGAGGCAATTGGTGCCCAAATAATGTCCCAATTCACAAAAATCAATAGATCCTTAAAATCCCTCAATTCGCTGTTTGGGTCAAGTATGTCCAGCTTCCCTGCTACACAAACACTGGATGTTATTAACACCTGCGCAAGGACACAGCTGGTACAATGCCCATCACCATTACAACTTAACATAGGATTGGAATTATATGCTGATAAATAAAGAAAACAATCTTTACGCTCTCCCAGCTGTCATAAGCAAAGGGTACAAAACAATCATATGATATTTCCACGGCCCACATAACCCACTAGTGACTAGCTGTTTGCTCAGGTTGGGGGGAATAGAGCTCCTTTGCTCCATCTGTGATTGATGATGATCGCCATTCAGAATACAGTATTTGCATAAAACCCTGCTTCACGTGTACTTGTTTTACAGCGCTTCAAACAAATAATTGTTTTCAAGTAAATATACCACATTATATAACCTGCTAAGTGTTGTGTTGCAAACCAAATGTAGAATTGTGGTTTTTAGCATTTAAAAATAGTCAACATAATTTAACATTTTGAATTTTGGATTACCATTTCGCAGCAAATTTGTCACACGTTTTTACTGTTTCAGTGAATATAGAGAGCTTTTCAGAGTAGTTTTATTGACAGTTGATATTCCAACTTTCAGTCAATCAACAAACATAATTCCAATTACCGAGACATGCAACAAAATAACCTGAAAAAAAAAAAAAAAAAAAAAACCTTCATTTCTGTGGTGACTGTAGTAACACATGAATAGAAAAATTGGACCTTTGCTACCAAAATAGCTTCCTTAATTGCAATATTTTATCATATGAACTAGACCTAGATTTGAGGCTATATCAACAACTTTATTTGAACATTATTTGACATTTAACCTAATGGCACTCATTTCTAGACATGGAATAATATTCTCAAAAAGATATTTAAAGTGCATTCTTTAAGTTTTTCTTAATCCTATTTTTTAAATTATTTTTTAAAAATCATGAGTGTTTGTAACTTACATGTGTTGCAATATGATTTTATTGTATAATAACTTTATGGGCTGGACAAAGGTAGAGCCAGAAAATTAGCCTGGCTTATAAGCTAACACAGAACAGGTGGACGGGGCCAAATTCCGACACTATAAGCCCCAAATGTAGGTCTAGTTCAATGATAAAATATTGCAATTCAGGAAGATTGCCATAAGTACGTGTGTTCCACACACAAGTTTAACTTTATTTCTCACGTCCATTTAATTTTCGAGATTCACACCACGGCGTCCCTCGTGTAGATAGAATTGAGTCCCTTGATGAACAATTAGAAGAATTGGGAATTATTTGAAAATGACTGAACGGAAGATCTAGTTATTGTCCCAAATAACGTAAAATGAATGAGCACGCAACAAATTTGAACATTTTTAAAACTCTTAGTATTTTAAACATTTCATTCCAGTGTCATCATCCTCATATTTTTATGTATTTTAATCTTTTGACTCGACTAGGAGTTTGCAGGTGGCAGATGAAGGACCTTATAATCCGTCGACAAAGTAAGTTGAAAAGTGGATTATTGCTCTTGATAAATCAATATTAAAACCAGAAGGTTTGTCAATCCAGAGTATCTACTTTTAAATAAGAAAGGGGAGTCGCAAGAACTCGAAAAAAGGAAAGGAAAATTCTGGGACCACAGAAATCTACTGATGGGACTTGGAAGAAGCTGTACAAGTACAGTATGTACAGGCACAATGAGGAAAAGAAGGCTGATATTCTCTGGCCACCTGCTAAGAATGGACGAAAACCAATTGACCAAAAAGATGTTCCGATACATCATGGGATTAAAGACCACCTCTAGTGGGTAGATGAGGGATGCTCCAGATATTACTCCAGAGATAATTCGTGATAGAAGTGTGTTCAGAAGAAGAATAAATGATTTCAAATCGTTTGAAAAGAAACCACTAAATAAGAAAGGATGAGAAGCGAAAGAATGAAGAGGTTCTGAGAAGAGACGAAAGGCCAAGAAGTGGGCCAAATTCAGAGAAAGAAGAAGAGGAATTTGTGCAGCTGAAGGAGGCCTTTAGACCAAAACATGTAGGCTACTACCACTAGTGTAAGAAAAAAAAATTATTGTATGGAAACAAGCTTGAATATAAAATATTTCCATAGATACATGTTCTGTACCCTCTAGCTTACACTCATCAATTTAAGGTGAACAGCATAACATTCCACTCCCAACATATTGTATACATTAACAGAACAAACATTAGTGACAGAACACCTCAAGCCTGTGAGACACATCTACAGTATATCAGGTCATCAGCTGCCATTTCGCCAGTGTTTCTCAACATCTTTTGTAATGTGTAGACAGAGTTGGTCTGCAGCTATATTGATCAGCAGTGGGGGCGATGCATCACAGATGTTAAAGGGTGTAGATTACTGGTTGATTTAACCGCCTTTCTGAACAGGTTCCTATCCCAAACCAGAGCTTGATTGATTGGAGCTTCTGTTAGGTCCTCTTTAACTTGCATCGACCATTTACAACAGGAAATTATTTTAGAGATTGATGAGTGTATTCGACATGAAAGTCCATCCGTTCCAAAGAAAGACATTCTCCTTTTTCTCATCACACTCACCAAATCTTCTATATGTTCAAATAATTCATTGTTATGTCTTCTTCTGTAAGTACCATAGAATTTGTGGTTTTTAGTATTTAAAAGTCCAAAGTTTCACATTTTGTAGCATCTTTGATTTTTTATTTAGCATTTTGTAGCAAACTTGTGCCAAAAAATATGCAAAATTCTCAGCTTTATGTGAACATATGACCGACTGTGGACACTAGCATAGACAAGGACATGAAAATACTCCATAGGCTAAGTAGGGGCTGTCCAATGAACATTTGAGGAATTAGAAATTTACTGTTATTTTGGTTGAGGAGTTTGGACATTGTAATCATTTAACCCCATGTACTTGAGTGTGTGTGGAATTTTGCATGATAACATGTGTTATTGAGGTGTGTGTTTGTTATTCAGGTGAGAACTGGGAAGGAGGCGGCTGTGGCCTAAAGTTAGGAAACATCCCAGCATTTGCCTGGAATAGAAGTGGAGAAAGTCACGGAACACCACTTCCAGGATGGCTGAGGTGGGAGTCAAACCCACCCCTTCCCAGTTTTGCTTCACCCCGTTCCAGCTGTCAGACCAGAGCCAAGAATCGAACCCAGACCTTCGGGGTGAGAATGCTAACTGCTACACCAGGAAGTGGACTAGAAATTTACGATAACCGAAGACTTCACCCCACTAGGGATCTTAATGAAATTTCTGATAACATTGTTGGGATGGCGGTAATATCTTACTTCTCACAAACTTGATGGGTGTGTTCTGTTATTCTGTCTAACTTAGAGACAAGAATACATTAACTCTAGGAGATGGTCTTACCCCAGCCCAGGAACTTCAACTTTGCCCAACATGATTGAGGGGAAAAAAATCAGAAAATATGGAGAAAACCAAAGGGAGCTGAAAGTCGGGAACTATTACATATTTGCTTCAGAAACTTTAATGAAAAAACTGAAGGGGGGGGGGAAACAAAATGTAGTAGAGAGAGAGTTTCTTCCCTACTTGAGGGCAGATGGTAAGACCAACTCTAGAGCAAGTAAATCTCAGTAGATAACTATTCATAGCCATGCTTATGTAACAACCCATCAAACCCCAGCAGGAATCTACACATTTAAAAAGGCAAGTGAGTGAGTAATGACGTATTGCTTTATTTGGCTTTTTTTTATTATATATATATATAATAATAAAAAGAATCAAACAATACAACCTTCAAAGAAAAAGTGTACATGGAAGACTTAAGTGGTCCAGTTGCCATTAAAGTTAACAATAATAATATATATCTTCTTCTTCTTCTTCTTCCTCATTGTGAATCAAGGACCTCCACCACTCTCGTCCCTCTTCCAGTACATCCTCCATTCTCACTCCTCTTTTCTCAACGCTCTCCCTCACTGCATCCATCCACCTCATCCTCGGCCTTCCCCTTTGGCGCCTTCCCGTCACTTTCTCAGTAAATAATCGCTTCAGGACTTGGTCTTCTCCCATTCGCATCTTATGTCCATACCATTTTAGCTTACTGATCTAGATTTTGTCTTGTAACTTTGTGGGGGTCTGGGCGGGGACACCAAGAGCCCGCCGATGAGCCAGCTTGGTGTCCTAGGCAAAACCCCACACAAGACACGGCACAAACCTAGAAGAATTGCTGAGTTTTAGGTATCCTGTTTTCTCCCCAATTTCCTAGTTTCTGATTTTGTCTCTGCGGGTCTTTCCAATTATACCTCTAAGGAACTTCATCTCTACTTTCCTCCCGTTTAGTTGTTGTCCACGTGCTTGCTGCATACGTCAATATAGGCGTGTAATATGTTGAATACAAGATTCTTTTACATTTCTCCGGAACTTCCTGGTTCCACACCAGACCCCTCACACTCTGGTAAAACCCATTTGCTTGTTGGATCCTCTTACCAACTTCCTCACTTATCCTTCCATCAAGTGTTAGGACACTCCGTAAGTATTTGAAGCTTTTCACAACTTGTAATGGTTTTCCATCTACTGCAATATATATATATATTAGTTTAAAATTTCTTTTCAATGTAACAACTATTTCTGACGCGTTATCTGGCCGATATTTAATGGTTCTTACAAGGACTAAATCGTTAAGTTTACCTAAATAATCCGAAGGACAGAGCATGCTCTTTAGACTGCCCACATGCTCTAACACGTACAGTTGTTGTTTGAGTCTTCAGTCCTTTGATGCAGCTCTCCATCCCTCCCTGTCCTGAGCTAATCGTTTCATCTCTACATAGCTACCACACCCTACATCCGAGGCAATCTGTTTAACATATTTTAACCTTGGTCTACCCCTACAGTTCTTGTCCTCAACCCTTCCTTCCACCACTAAGTTTGCTATTCCTGGGTGTCTTAGTATGTGTCCTACCAACCTATCTCTTCTCTTCATTAGCAGTCGCCAGAAACATCTCTCCTCTCCCACTCGTCTTAATACCTCTTCGTTTGTAACCCTATCTACCCATCTGATCTTCATCATTCTCCTGTAACACCACATTTCAAACCTTCAATTCTCCTTTTTTTCTGCTGCACCAATAGTCCAAGTTTCACTTCCATTAAGCGCCACGCTCCAGACAAAGGCTTTCAAAAATGTCTTCCTAATACCTAAATCTATATTTGATGTCAACAGATTCCTTCTTTGTAGAAATGCTATCCTTGCCAGAGCCAACCTACATTTTATGTCCTCTTTGCTTCATCCATCACTGGTTATTTTGCTTCTTAAGTAACAGAAGTCTCCTACTTCCTTCAGCTTTTCACCTGCCAATTTGATGTCCATAGAGGTTTCTGATTTATTTCAGCTGCATTCCAATATATTTGTTTACATTTATTAATTTTCATCATGAATTCTTTCCTCAAGACGGAGTCCATACCATTCAAGTCCTGAGGAGTGTCGGCCAAGATGACGATGTCATCAGCAAATCTCAGAGTTGAAGTTATTTCTCCTTGAATCTTCACAGTACAGTGTACTCCCGATAATTCGCTTTGCGGTTAATTCGTGGGTCTTCAAGAGTATTTTTTACAGTAGTAATTCTTACAGCAACTAATAATCCCGCTAAATAAAATAATCTCTCCATCGTTTAAAAGAATTTTAACGCGATTCGATGTGTGGAGACAAAATTATTGAGAATACTAACTGCGTTTCTCAGCGATGTAAAATTAGGCCTACTTGCGCACTGCTGCCAGAATGTTGCAATCTTGGAAACATACGAGCATGTTACCGAAAGGAATGTCTTTAACCTTCAATGCTGGGACAGTGCAAAGTGGAATACACTTTCACTCAGAACCTACCCTACCTTTCAAACAGCCATACCCCAAGGTCGCAGGCCTATGAGTTGTGAAGGGTTGATGCGTGGACAGCGTATTGTAAATAGCAATTATTGCCCGATGGTGGAAACCTAACAATGCCGCGCTAAGTGCGTGTTTGTTGAATGCTTTTCATGCAGTCAACAAGCTATTACACTAGCAGAAAAGCAAGCGTTCGCCGGCTTCAGTGACGACGATATTTCGAGCGGGCAAGACGGTCTCACTACGATGTCATTAATTAATGCAAAACCTGGATCAATGCCAAGATGCAGAAGAAAGTGACATGCCGGTGAGTAGTTAGACGCACAGGTCGCACATGGGCGCCAACTAGAACTTGGTCTCCCAGGAGGCCACATAACATCATCATTGTGTATGGATATAAGATTACTCAATCTCAAACAAATTGGTCCTTATTGACAAAATTTAATTGAAAACTAAATGGTATTAAATAACACCCCCAATAGTCATCATCATCTAGTACAGTTTCCAGCCCCAGGCTGGGTCTGTTTGGAACATAAGCTTCGCCACTTAGCCCTTTCTTCCCACCACCTCTCCGCTGTCACTCTGGTCCAGTCCTCGCCTCTCTTCTTGACACATTCCTTCACTCCTTTCAGCCATCTATCTCTTGGTCGTTTCTTCTGCATCTGCATCTCGTGTATCCTCTTGGGAATCTTTTTCTCTTCCATTCTCTTTTAAGTGTCCATACCAATCCTACCTTGCAAGGGCTCCTCTTTCACTATTTTCCTGACCTTTCCATTCCTCACCCTGTCTCTTCTTGTTACTCCGATCCTACTTCGCAGGAACTTCATTTCACTTGCCTGTATTCTGCTTATGTCTCTTTTCATCAATATCCACGTTTCTGAAGCATAGGTCAGTATCGGGATATAGTAGCTTCTGTATAACACTTCCTTGCTTTTTTGTGGGACATCTTTAGTCCACACTAAGCTCCTAAAGCTTCTGCCTGTCTGCCACGTTCCGTAATCTCTTTGTCATTTCTCCCATTTTCCTCCACTATACTTCCCAAGTACTTGAGACTTTCCACCTTCTTCAGCTGTCCACCTCCAAGTGTTATCCCACTCATTGGTCTGTCCTTTTTCCTGGTCGTTAACAGGATCTCACATTTACTGATGTTGAACTTCCATCCGTACTCTCCCACTGTTTCTTCTCAAGCCTTCAGTTGCTCCTGAATTTCCTCCTCCTTGTTTCCCCAGACCATGAGATCATCTGCAAACACCATTGCTTTCATCTTCTCTTCTCCTATCTTTCCTGCTACCCGTGTCATTACCTCGTCCATAACCATAATAAAGAGAAGTCAATAGATAATATATTATTATAACAGTGTGGTCATCATCAGCAATCTTAAATTGTCGGAACAAACTATTAACCTTCACGCGTTATATTACCGGCCTATTGAAGAAGAAAAAAAAAGCGCTTTGAGCTCCTCTGATCTTTACAAAGGGCGCAAAAGGCACATGTATTCTCAAGGTACGATATCCCTCGCTATATGACAGAGGAGTAGCGGTTCTGGACGGCGACGTTTTCTCTCAGTTGTTGATTAAAGTGCCAAGGGTGCAGTCGAGCTTTGTGCATGTTGGCAAAATTGGGCTTTTCATTGAATAAACACCTCTGTTCGGTCAACCTCAAAGCCAGTCATATTGCCATTGAAAGTGAAAAAAGAAAACTCACAATTGAAAAAAATGGGAGGACGGTAGAAGGTTAAACCAAAAGTTGAAATGAAATGGTAATTTAGAGATTCTCTTAAAATCTTCCAAAACTATCAAAATCAGATCTGTTACAAAGTAATTTAACCAAAATATATAAATTATCTCCTAAAACATATAAAAGTGTTGTCTTGCTCTGAGTTATCAACTGAGATTTACTATTATTGAATACCAACCTCCAGGTGCAACAAACATATAGGAGCAGCTAGCATTAGTAAAGATCATACAGTTGTTGTTTTTTTAACAGACTCACATTCGGGGTTTCTTGATTTAAGGTATACAATCATTTAATGTTTTCCTTTACATAACAAACCACAGCATGTGATATTTCAAAAATCTCACATGCATTGACCGAGAATCGAATCTTGTACACCTTGGTGAGAGGTAAGCAAATTGACTGCACTATCACAATCCTACTCCCTATTTGAAAACGAAGGGCCACAGTGAAACTTCTCTTTACAGACTCTTCTCTGATGCGGACACTCTATAGGGCCAGAAAGTCTGCTTAACCTCCGTTATTCGGGTTTCAAATATAAATGTTGCAAAATGAGAAAATATCTACTTTGAAGACTGTACACACAGTCAGGTCAGTAAGCTGCAGGAACAATTGGCTGTTACTCTTTACACCTCCTAAACTCATGCAAAGTGCACTCGACAAACCAACCTGCCTAATTTATTTTCCAGTCATAATTTAATGGCCACATTGTTGACTGTGAAATCAGATGTTATTCCCCCGGTAGTGGTCTGAGATTACTTGCACCACAACAATATCCATACAAACCAATAACGATATTTTACTGAATTGTTGTATTCATCAGCGAGTTCCTGATATGGTACTTTTTGGTATCTAAGGCTTGTTTTAAATGTGCAATTACATTGTGAACAATTGATTATTAAGTTTTAGTAGTAGTCGATGCATGGACACCATCTTGAAAGTATGGAGTGGCTGACATTCTGCCTTGATCATACCAAGCTACATATCGTATAAGCTTCTACTGCATCACGAATTTTCGTTATTGAGCTCTAAAACATAGAGAGTCATTTATTTTTAAATTATGACATTTCAAGATGGCCACTGCGCACTAACGCAGACAGTGGATCTGACTCGAACTGTTTTGGACATCCGCACTGAATACTATGGGATTATTGTTCTATTATTTCAGGATTCTGGCAAGTTATACGGAAACAAGATAGGAATACACGAAGGTAAATAAAGCAGTGCGTCCCCGCGAGTAGAGCTCGTCAAATGGCGTTGATGGGTTAAGAAATCACCATAAAATTCCAAGTACTGTACTGCATTACTGCTATTAAAGTAATTGGAGATGTGTATAACCTACGTATGTAATGTACATATTACATTTTTATTTAAGTCTTCAACTAATTTCGATTTTTTGGCCGCTCCCATTTAAGGACACCACCCAGATAAGGTCAAATTATTTCGTCCGATTACTGTCCGCTGTATTTCATACTAAACTCACCATGTTTGTAGTGACGGGGCAAATGGCAAGGTGGAGGAACGTCTCCTGACACCAGGGTTGCCCAACATCCCACATTTTACAGGGCAACGTGCTCAATGTTTCGTATCCCACAGTGTTCTTATCTGGGACGATTGTTGTCCCGTATTTCCGAGAGTTTTGAAACTGCATCTGTGTTTACACCTTTGGTATACTATTTCCATTAAAAGTACGAGTACTTACTCTGGTATATTCATTCGGAAAGACTGACGAAACTCTTTGGTTCATTAGTAAGTCCGCTATTGGGACTTGGCCAAAGCAGTTACCAATCTTTTGTTTAAGTAATTGTAAAATAATAATATGAAACACTAATGCTGAGCTGTCCCACAAGTCTGTTCACCCCTGTACTACCCGGTACTTCCATACTCACGTAATAGAACGCTACTAGTGGTTTTCCCGCTGGCTCTGCTTCCGGTTGTGCAGCAGGGACGCCAGCTTCCAACTCCTTCTTCGCAGGAGGATGGTGTTTGGACTTAATTTTGGTAACAGTATTTAATGCCTTCTTTACTTTGGAAGCAGCTGCCTTTTCCAGAGAGGAGGAAGATGAGGTTGAAGGAGGAGGTGGCGGTGGCTTGGGAGAGGGGTTGGTGGGGACGGGTGGTACAGGCGGTACGGTGGGTAGAGCGGAGGAAACAGAACTAGAAGAAGCAGTAGTACTGGGAGCCAGCATTGCCGGCTGAGAGAAGAGAGGCAATGCTATCTCGGGATGGTGCGGTAACGAGGTCTTACTTGACGATTTGGGTTTCGGTGGGCCTCGGATCAGGGCTGATATTCTCGCCAGCTCCGGTGAAGGCTCCCGTTTCAACGACCTGTCGCCACCAGGAGCCGCATGGCTCTTTTCAGGGATATCTTCAGGCTTCTTCACCACTGGTTTTATCACACTGTTTGAAGAGAAAAATACTCATCAATGAGGAAGTAGAATTTGTACAAGGTAAAACTGTTGTTGTTGTTGTTGTTTCCTATGCCTAGCCCGGATTCCAATCCATCAGTTTTCTTGCGTTCCAATAGAACAAGGTAAAACTAGCATAAAATATGACAACTACCAGAATATGGTCAACAATTAAACATAATTTGCAATATAATTAATTAAATTGAATATAATAATAATAATAACATACATAATACGGGACAGAATAACATTCAGAAATGTAATCAAAATTTCAAGGGTTTGCAGGAGAAAGTAAGGAAAGAACGAAACTACAGTGAAACCCCTGAAATTTGAACTAATTGGGGCTGTAGCCTGTTCGGATTTCAATTTGTTCGGATTAGCCGAAAATATCCATAACATAATAACTAGCCCTCGTTACGGTATAGGACTGTACGTTGAGCTAGCGACAGTGAGGAAGACTTCAACTAAAATAAATACACTAAATTAAAATAGAAAACATAATAATTTTTAATCAACTTCGACAGACAATGTGACTTATACTGAAGCTGCATCTGCTCTTGACATCGCATTGCGCTTCGTAGAACAACACGCAGTAGTCACGCCAAACGATGCCATGTTCATGCGAAGCTGGTGCACGATTGCCACCGCGGAAATGTTTTCGTCGCTTCGACAATTGAAGATAAGTGATTTCAAGTGAAAGAGTAAGTGATATTTTGTGTTTATCTATTGTTATTTCATTTGTTTTTGCAAAGTGATTAACCTAAGGAATTACAATAACCAACTTTTCCGTTTTTCAATCCTGGATGTGATAAGTATGTAGCTTAGGCACATTTACACTTTGTTAGGTATGCTAACTGTACGTCGTTGTTAATTTTTCAACTAATTATTTAAAATAATGTTATATTGTAGAATATATAATTGTTTTATGACTAAAATAAGTATCTCTTTTTTTTTCAAACTTGAAATTGTCGAAAATAACTCGTTCGGATTTGAGGGGTTTCATTGCATCTAGACAGAGGAGAGGAAGTGATGTAATGAACAAACAAAGGAAGCAGTATACAAAAGGAAAAGGTTATTTTACATGGCCAACATCGAGATAAGAAAGAGGAAGAAGAAGAATGTGGCTTTTAGAGAGGGCACCTTCAACATGCCAGTGGATCTACGGACATGGCTCGCTCGCACTAGAGCAGTTGACTAAGAGAGTGACAGGAATTAAAGGAAATCTCTCCATTGTTGCTGGTGTTGCCAAAATGTACACCCAAATCCTGGAAATTCAGAAAAATCCACAATATCCACGTGGTATGTCCTGTAAGCCAGTGGTGGTGGAAGAAGGCTTCATGTGTGACTGAACTACTGTCCCCGGGCCAGCTCTGAGGACGCGGGGTGAGAACGATGAGTGAGTGAGGGAATTCCGGGCCATGCTTATGCTTATACTACCTCAGTGAAGACATAGACTTTGACTGTATGCTTCTCATAGTGTTATGTCGGTGCGAAAGAAAAATAAAGTTGTGCATTCTCAGGGTCGTGGTATCATAAGTAACATTATTGTAAAATGTGATGAAGAGGCTGAAAACAAACGTTTTGCTTTCACAGTAAACCAGGCGACCCGGAGAGCTGCTCACTATGCTGGATTGTTCGAATCTTTTATTAAAAAGATACGGAAGGAAACGACGGAATTGGCTGAAAGTGGCGAGGATAGTGTGCTGTCCACTCCAAATAAGAGACGAAATCCTAGGCCATCACACACTGTAGTGAACATTGATGATTTTGATAAATGTGTAATTCGTCGTGCTATTCAAGTGTTTTATGTGGAAGAAAAACGTGTTCCTACCATTCCAAAACTACTGCCCGTGATACAAGGCAAAATAACTTTTCCTGGGTCACACGCTTCATTACGAAAAGTAGTAAAACAAATCGTTTTCCGGATTCTCCATTAGCAACACCGCTACTCTAGGGTGAGTATATGTTTTTGCATAGTATAGTACAGTGCTACATCATCACTGGCTTACTCACTCCACTCCACATTCCTGCCAGGTCCTGAGTAGGTTGCACGTGACTCAGTGTTGCGGAAATAAGCGCTAAAAATAAATACAGTACTACAACAGGTCTATTTGGCTTTGCATTCCAGTCAGTTAACTTGTGTCTACTCGGTTCCTGTTACCATCCGCTCCTTGCATATGTAATAATGTACGGTACTGTACAAAGTTTTATCAAGTGTCGGATAAAAGTTTGATTTTGCATTTAAAGTGAGCAGTGAAGGAAGGATTTCCAGTTTTTCTAAAATTATGGCATGCAAACCGAAACACATTTTGTTTACCGTACTTCAAAAGATAAACTTGAAGTGTTAACGTGTCAAGACAGAGGGGAAACTGTTGAACAGAGTTGGCAAAGTGACAATCTGTAACTGGAAAAAGAATGGTGGGAAAATCGAACAGCAATTCGGTACTTTAATAATTTGTTATGTTACACAATAATCTTACTGAATTGAACTACTATGCCCAAGATAACACGTTCAAACCCCGCCGAAGTCATTGGATTTTTAAGAGCGATGAAATCATTCAGTATGCCTTCCTACGGAGGGGAAGTAAAGCTGGAGGGCCCATGTCATACATTTATGGCATGTAAAAGAACCTAGCACTACAATTGGTAGTGTGTAGCCGAATTTGTAGGTTATATTTGGTTAGAAACACTCTATCAAGTTCCAACGTTTATCACTAGGTGTCAGAGACAATGGCATCTGGTAACCAAAGTTGGAATTGAACTTGCTGGGAGCCTATGGTATGGACATTTGATTAAAATACCCTGCTATGGCCATTGGCTGCAATTCATACATAATAATTGTTCTTTACTCTGTTATGTGGTTCGGATTTAAGCAGCTCTTGGCTCCCACGGATTGCACTACCCCGACGGTGGTCCAGACAGGATGCCCGCTGATGAGCCTGACTCGGTGCAAACATGTTAAGATTTATTGACGTTTGAACCATAACTGTTAAAATGTGACCAGAACTAGAACATGGGATCTTGGGACTTCCAGCCCGATGCTCTCACCAACTCAGCTATCTCCCTCTAATGGGCCCAACAGCAAGGCCCGTGGAAGGGCTAATTCGAATCTCAGCTATTAGGCTGCGTTATTCAGTCTGTCAACACAACGTCATCCCAGTTATGGGGACAAAAAAAAAATAACCTCAAAAAATTTCATATATTTATTATTTACATTGGAGCACTTAAAACAAACTAGCTGCCCTTTCCTCATCAGATATTTACTCGGCTATAAGACCCCCTGAAATGAAAATGAAAATCCACAGCCTGCTTCCAGTCTCCGACCGGGTCAGGAATGGAATGAATGAAGCCCCCATCTAGCGGCGAGGATATGGACTGTGCCGGCTGCCGAGGCCTGACGCACTCCTCTGGGGCAATGATTAAATGAATGACAGATGAAATGAAATGATAGTGGAGAGTGTTGCTGGAATGAAATTTTGACAGGGAAAACCGGAGTACCCGGAGAAAAACCTGTCTGCCCCCGTTTTGTCCAACACAGATCTCACATGGAGTGACCGGGATTTGAACCACGGACCCAGCGGTGAGAGGCCGGCGCGCTGCAGCCTAAGCCACGGAGGCTTGGCTATAAGACCCCCTCCTTTTTCTAAATTTTTAGTTCTGAAATTGAGGGGGGGGGGGGGTTACTATAGACGCAAACTTCGCAAAAATCCATTATTTTGGGAAAGTGAGAAGAGGAAAAATAAGTAATTTTATTTTGATGCTACATAGTACGATGTATTTAATCAAAATAAACAAACTTTACATCTTTAATCAGCCCATAACCTCACTTATACACCACTATTCCCGGCTACCCCCCAATGACTTTCTATACCATCCCTTGCTAAGCAAAAATCTTAGTATCAAGAAGGAAATAGAAGGCAATGCACAAAGCATGGTGGCCACTCAAATCGGTCAATGATTTTCCAGGAGTTTGCCAGAAATTTTCCAGGAGTAATTCTCATTTTTCCAGACTTAAAAATAAGTGCGAGTCGGGGGGCTTTATCGGTTGCCTGCTTCAAGAGCAAAATAAAGCAGTTGTGTTTGTTTTACTTATACAGAGGTTGACAAAAATTAGTGGTGATTGCGTTATTGATACACAAGCCTACACACAAACGATTTCATTGTTGTTTTAAAAAAGCCTTTGTGACAGAAATATCCGCCTTAAAAAAGAGAGAAAAGAATGTCGCCTGCAACTTTATTGCGGTGAAGTTGTCTATACTCAATATGTTTTACAAAAATACTATCGCGTGTTCTCCCACACAGAAACAGGTCATCATCATCATCATCATCATCATCTTGCACAGTTTCCAGCCACTGGCCGGGTCTGTTTGGAACACAAGCCTCTCCAACGTCTTCCGTCTTCCCACCATCTCTCAGCCTCCACCCTTGTCCAGCCTTCTCCTCTCTTCTTCACGCTTTCTTCCACCCCCTTCAGCCACCTGTCTCTCGGTCTTCCCCTCGGTCTCTTTCCTTCCCACTTCGTCTCATGTACTCTCCTGGGTATCCTCTTCTCCTCCATTCGTTTTACATGTCCATACCATCTAAGTCTAGATTTCTCTATACCATCCTGTAATGGTTCCTCCTTCATTAATTCTCTGGTAGCCTGAGGAAATATCTTTCGTTAACGACAGAGTGCTCACCCAAAACCGCAGCGGGAGTATGATTTAAGATCGAAAGAGTTTTATAATTAATTAACAGTGGCTATTTTCCAGGAGTTTTCAAATTCTTCGTCATTTTCCAGGAGTTTTCCAGACCTATTAAAAATCCAGGAGTTTTCCAGGATTTCCAGGTTTTCCAGGAGTAACTGAGCTATCACAAGCAGATTCGCTCTCTCTCCCTCTAATGGGCCCAACAGCACTGTTTTGTTAAGCCCCGTGGAAGGCTTATTCGAATCTCAGCTATTAGGTTGCGTTATTCAGTCGGTCAACACAATGTCATCCCAGTTATGGGGACATGGAAAAAATAACCTGAAAAAATTACATATATTTATTATTTACATTGGAGCACTTAAATCAAACCAAATACTGTATACAGTGAAACCCCTCATATCCGAACCCTGGAAATCCGAAATTCTGGGTAATCCGAACGTGGATCTTTCGACAGTTTGAAGTTTGAAAAAATACACGCAAAAAAGAGAAACTTATTTAGTCATAAAACAATCATATACTCTGCATTATGACCGCATTTTACATAATTAGTTGAAAAATTAACAAGAAGTACAGTTAGCTTAGTGTAAAAGTGCCTACATAGACTACTTATCCCATCCAGGATTGAGAAACGGAAACGTTGGTTATTATTACTCCGTAGGTAATCACTTTGCTAAAACAATGAAATGGCAATAGAAACACACAAAATATCACTTAATCTTTCACTTGAAATCAGTTATCTTCAATATTGTAGAAGTGACGAAAACCTTCCAGCGGAGGCAATTGCGCGCCAGCGTCGCACTAAGATGACATCGTTTGGCGTGGCTGCTGCGTGTTGTTCTACGAAACTTAATGCGATGTCAACAGCAGATGCACCTTCAGTATAAGTTACATTGTCTGCCGAAGTTTCTTCTTCCTCACTGTCATTAGCTACATTGCCGTTATGTTGACTTTGGACCAGACTCACTATTTCATATTCGCTGTTTGCGCCAAACTAGCCCGCCTCGCTCAATGTAGGCTACAGTCCTATACCGTAACGAGGGCTGGTCATTATGTTATGGATATCTTTCGGCTTATCCGAACAGGCTACAGCCCCAATTAGTTCGGATTTGAGGGGTTATACTGTATTTAGATCATTAAGAATTGACAGGGAAGTTAGCTCCTCTCCCAAAACCTCGACATTGTAGCTGACATGGCACCCTTTCCTCATCAGATATGACATATTGTTTTCATTGATTAATTTTTACATACAGTGTGCGCACAAAGCCTGTATACCCCTATTTCTATTGTTAGCCTGCGACTCAACAAAAGGAAGACAGAGTATATGACTTTAGATCTGCAAGAAGTTGGGACCATCAGCGTCGACGGAGAGGATCTCCCTCGTGTAATAAAATTCAAATATCTTGGTACTATTGCTCCGACAATGGAAGAATCATTGACGAGTTCAACGCAAGGACACAGGCATCTTGGCTGAAATGACGTACGACAACAGGCATCACCTGCGACCGCCGGATGAAACACCACCTTAAATCCAAGATCTACCGCACTGTTATCTGTCCAGTCGCACTCTAAAGTACCGAGTATTGGCCAGCTACAAAGGAAGTGGAACATCGGCTAACCGTCACGGAGACAAGGATGCTTAGGTGGACAGGCAGCGCCACTAGAATGGATCATGTGGCGCCGATCCATCAGAAAATGCGAGAAGGCCGTTTACACTGGCTTGGCCATGTGCTGCGTGCAGAAGACGACACAATAGCTAAGTCGGCATATACCCCCGGCAGTCACAGGAAAGTGGCCCAAGGGACGACCAAGGCAGAGGTGGGTTAATACGAAGACTGTACATTTTACACCCAGACATGGCTCAAGACCGAAACACAGACAACGAATCCTCACAGCGGACCCTGCCACCAGGCGGGACAAACGCTAACAAGAAGATTGCCAGATACCCATTGTTATCTATGGTTTACATTCCGAAGATGTAAGTACAAATGTAATGTACTGACAATAGAAATAAATAATAATGAGTAGGGGTATATAGACTTTGTGTGCACACTGTATAATATACAGGGTGTCTCAAAAAAATGTACTGACACATTGAAGGCATGTTTGGTGATGACGAATTTTACTTTCAGCAAGATGGAGCACCATCGTGATGTAAGAGGTCACCACGATGCAGCGTATCCAAACACATGGATTGGGCGAAGGGGTCCCTGAGCATTCCTCAGACCTCACGCCAATAGACAGAGTCTATCGTACAAAACCAAGAAGAATTGATGCAATGAAATTGGAAATTGAAAGACAATGCCATATTCCAAATAAACTGTGTCGTGACGTTTGCAAATACTTTGGTTCGTCTATCAGCTTTGTCTGGACAATGAGGGTCATCAATTTGAACATTTGCGAACATGATTCTTTAATTACATTTCTCTTCTGTAATTCACGCCCTTAAACTTGTCTGTAAATAATGTTCTTATAGTCTAAGTGTTAGTACTTTCTTTTAAGACACCCTATATATATATGTGGGAATCGGAAGATGATGAACCGTTCGTGGGTTTCCCGCCAGTCTCGGGACCGCCCGGTGGCGCCGCGTAGAAGAACCGAGAGGAAGCCGTGAAAAAAAGAGGACGAGCAGTGTGTCAGTTTTGTGTCGAGTGAAGTCACGCTAAGTTTTGTGCAATCTTATCTGTTGTAATCTTATGTGTAAATACAGTTTTTATACTTAAAATTACTTAAAGACGTGTTCGGTTTGTTCGCTTGCCAAAATCCTTTCCATCATTTGGGGGCTTGTCCGAAATACGAGGTATTTTGAGTGCGGAACGGCAATCTTGGTTAGGCTACAGCGATAAAACCAAGGCGTGAGGTGACGATATTTTTCTGGCAAGATCGACGACGACGTGGGTCCGTGGAATATAGAAGACGAGTAGCTGTTCAACTTCCAAAGACGTGGTGATTCGAGCAGGCTGCAAAAAGACGATTTCGAGGATCCTGAACCCTAAGACGACGACGAAAAGAAAAGTGATTAGTGCGAGTGCCGAAAGACAAAGAAAAATGGCGGACAATGTGGCGTGTTTACAAGATATTGAAAAAGTTAATAATAACATTAAGACGGCGCCTACGGCCGTGATTAAGACGTTACATAACCTCATTTTCGAAAAACTGCCACGTGATCGAAAGAACAGGCAGCGCTTAAGAGAATTCTCAGGATTCGAATTTGAATGTGACTCACCAAAACACCTGGAGAAATTGAAGTTAATTGAGTGCGAATTCACCGAGGCTGATCTAATTACCATTTGCACTGTGTTAAACATTCAATATACGGGAGAGAAAGCAGTGCTTGTGCAACGCATCTGTGACAACTTAATGGACCTTTCGTTGCTGGGGATGCCCAAAGACGATGATGATGATGATGATGAAGAAGAAGAGACTGGTAAAACGAAAGATGTGATGAGCAAGATGAAAGAGGCAAACGAATTGCTGGCGGAAGAATTACGTGAGTTAAAGGAGAAAATGGCTGGTATGAAATCCATGAAACATTCAACCTCTTGCATGTCAGGATCATCATTGGATTCATCTAGCTCGTCCGAAGACCAGAAACTCTCCAAAGCAATAGGAGGTAGGCCTAACCATAAAAACATAACAAAGACCAAACACAAATCGAAGACTGTAGTAGAAAGCTCAAGTGAAGGGGAAGTCGACCAGGACGTGGTGGACTTGCGGCACACTGCAAACCGGGGAGTTGCACACAAGTTTGCGTTGACTTTCCGAGATGTAGAGGGCTCTGTCAGACCCTATGACGGCAGCGAGAACTATCCGGTGCGACGTTGGATTGAGGACTTTGAGGAAACGGCAACGTTGATGGGCTGGGTCGAGATGCAAAAATATGTTTTTGCAAAAAAGTCACTGTCAGGCCTGGCTAAGTTGTTCGTGCAGAGTGAACGTGGCATCACATCTTGGCACAAGTTGAAGAAAGCCCTGAAGAAAGAGTTCCGAGATGATACCAGTGCAGCAGAGATTCATCGACTGCTAACCAACCGACGAAAAACTAAAGTTGAAACTCTTCAGGAATATTTCCTGGTGATGCGAGAAATAGCCAGCAGGTCGGCAATCGATGATAAATCGTTGATACAATACGTCATCGATGGCATCGAGGACGACACTGGATCCAAGATGGTTCTATATGGAGCAAGGGACATCAAGGAATTCAAGGACAAGTTGAAGATCTATGAGAGAGCTTACACAGGAAACTCCCAGAAGTTGACAAAAAATGTGAAGACGACAAACAAACATACACCAAGAGAAGACAACAGGCAGAAGCAGATCTCGTCTGTAAAGAGATGTTACAATTGTGGTCAGAAGAACAGTCATGAGTCCAGCGGATGTCCACACAAGAGTCAAGGTCCAAAGTGCTTCAATTGCAGCAGCTTCGGACACATAGCTTCCAAGTGCCCAAATCCTGAGCAGAATGCAGAGAACAAGACAGTGAACGTTGCTTTGGGAACCAAGTCGAATATGAAGATGAAGGAATTGTTGCTCCAGGGCCAGAAGATCAATGCATTGGTGGACACGGGCTGCCCAATCAATCTGATCCGCGAAGACATCTACACAGAGATGGGCGATCTGGAGCTGAAGACTACCGCCATAGTACTTAAGGGTTTCGGTGAAAGTGAGGTGCCACCCCTAGAATATTTTCCATCCGACGTCCAGATTGACGACGACACTTACTTGACTGATTTCTATGTGGTGTCTGAAGATGTACTCAAGTTGCCAGCTATCGTGGGTAACGACTTGCTGGACCAAGCCGTAACTACCATCAGCAAAACCGGTGTCAAGATGTCCAAGGAGATATCAGAAGCGTACTTGTACCGAATCGACGTGATAGCAGGCGAGGAATTGGACATAGGAGAGGCATCGGAAGAGGCTGTTTTGAGAATCAGAAAGATGGTCAATGAATATTCGCCACACAAGGAGAAGAGTACCAGCGTTGAGATGAGCATCACGATGAAACAAGAAGAACCGATTCACAGTCACCCAAGACGCTTATCACCAGCGGAGAAAGAGATTGTAGAGAAGCAAGTGCAGCAGTGGCTCCAAGATGGCATCATCCGACCCAGTATGTCTGAGTACGCTAGTCCAGTGGTAGTTGTGTGGAAGAAAGATGGGTCTCCGAGGGTGTGCGTCGATTACCGTCCAGTGAATAGAAAAGCTGTCAAAGATCGATACCCACTACCACTCATTGATGACGTCCTGGACAAGCTGAGTGATGCCCGAGTATTCAGTACTCTGGATCTGCGAAATGGATTTTTTCACGTCGCAGTCAAGGAAGAGAGCAGAAAGTATTTGGCCTTTGTGACACATTCAGGCCAATATGAGTTCCTGAAAGTTCCATTTGGTTTCTGCAACTCGCCTCCTGTGTTCCAACGCTTTATCAACTGTGTATTCAGAGAACAAATTCAAGCCGGCACAGTCCTAGTGTACATGGACGATGTAGTAATCCCAGCAAAAGATGAAAATGATGCCATAGAGAAGCTTGGGCAAGTGATGGAGGTAGCTGAAACTCATGATCTGGATATTAAATTCTCGAAGTGCCAGTTCCTGAAAAAGAAAATCGAGTTCCTAGGACACGTTGTAGAAGATGGAACTGTCTCACCATCTCCTAGGAAAGCAGCCGCAGTTCAACATTACCCAGAACCCAAGTCGCTGGCCGAAGTCCACAGTTTTTTGGGCCTTTCCGGATATTTCCGGAAGTACATCCCAAACTACGCCAAGATTGCAAAGCCGCTCAGTGATTTGTTGAAGTCAACCGGTGGATTCAAGTTTGAGCAAGAACAGAGGATTGCATTCACGAGTCTGAAAAAAGCCTTATCCGAAGATCCAGTCCTCATCATCTATAACCCGGCTTACGAGACTGAAGTCCATACTGATGCAAGCAAGTATGGTTATGGAGCAGTGCTACTGCAACGTTTCCCAGACGATGGTCAACTGCATCCTGTTCAATACCTGAGCAAGAAGACTACGCCACAGGAGGCAAGGTACAGCAGCTACGAGCTCGAGGTGTTAGCTGTGGTGATGGCCTTGAAAAAGCTCCGAGTGTACCTGCTTGGAATCAAGTTCAAGATCATAACCGACTGCTCTGCCTTCCAGAAGACGATGGACAAGAAGGACCTCACCCCGAGAGTTGCAAGGTGGGCCATGATGTTAGAGGAGTTTGATTACTCGATCGAGCATAGACCGGGTGCGAGAATTCCTCACGCCGATGCCTTGAGTCGCCATCCCATGGTCCTCTACGGTCTCGTCGATGGACTCGTTGCCAGGTTGAAACGAGCTCAGCAAGCTGATGAAGGTCTGTGTGCGATCATGGAGCACCTGAAGTCGAAGCCATACAAGGATTACACCCTGCAGGATGGTATCCTCTTCAAGTTCTGTGATGGACAAAATCTACTTGTCGTCCCACGGCCAATGCAGAACGAGGTGGTGAGAGCCGCTCATGAGAAAGGACACTACGCTGCCCTGCGCACAGAAGAAGAGATCAAGAGAGAATTTTATATACCCAATTTGAAGAAGATAGTTGGCCGTGTCATCTCCAACTGCGTGAAGTGTCTGCTGGTCAACCGCAAGGCTGGGAAACAAGAAGGACTCTTGCATCCCTTGTTTAAAGAAAGCACACCATTTCACACTTACCATGCTGACCATCTCGGACCTTTGGATTCAACGAAAAAAGGATACAAGCATATCCTCGCAGTAACGGACAGCTTCACAAAGTTTGTGTGGCTGTATCCCACTAAAACGACGACCACGAAAGAAACTACGGCGAAGCTGGACGTGCAAAAAGGAGTATTTGGTAATCCAGCGCAGATCGTCACCGACTGTGGAGCCGCCTATATTTCACACGAATTCGAAGAGTACTGCACTGCCAACAACATCACCCATTCACTAATCACAACTGGACTCCCTCGTGCCAATGGTCAGGTAGAAAGGATGAACTCCACGATCATCTCTGTGCTGGCTAAGTTGTCCATCGAAAACCCAGGAGATTGGTACAAACACGTCGAAGCCACTCGGAGAGCCATGAATTCCACTTACAACCGCAGTATCAAGCAGACGCCGTTTGAACTTTTGACAGGAGTTAAAATGCGCTGTGAAAATGACCTGAGAATAGTTGAGTTGATCAATGAAGAGATGCTAGACGAGTTTGAGACCAGGAGAGATGAACACCGTGAAAAAGCAAGGGCACAAATCCAGAAAGTGCAACAAGAAAACAGGGTGTCGTTCGATCGACGTCGACGGCCTGCACACCAGTACCAAGTTGGCGATATCGTCGCCATCAAGAGGACCCAGTTTGGACCAGGCCTTAAATTGAAGAAAAAGTACCTTGGGCCTTACAGAATCTCCAGAGTCAAGCCAAATGACACTTACGACGTCTGTCGTGAAGGGAATCACTTAGGCCCCAATCGAACAACTACTTGTGCTGAGTTCCTCAAACCATGGGCTGAAGACGACTCATCATCCGAGGCGGATGATCTGCAGGATGGCAGATTGTGGGAATCGGAAGATGAACCGTTCGTGGGTTTCCCGCCAGTCTCGGGACCGCCCGGTGGCGCCGCGTAGAAGAACCGAGAGGAAGCCGTGAAAAAAAGAGGACGAGCAGTGTGTCAGTTTTGTGTCGAGTGAAGTCACGCTAAGTTTTGTGCAATCTTATCTGTTGTAATCTTTTGTGTAAATACAGTTTTTATACTTAAAATTACTTAAAGATGTGTTCGGTTAGTTCGCTTGCCAAAATCCTTTCCTTCATATATTTCTTTTTTAATCACATGTAATTTTCGTCAGGATATTTTTCCCAATTGTGTTGATCGACAGAAAAGTTATATCAATCATGTACCGGTACAAGCCATCTAGATCTTAAGCAGACACAACCAGGACTTTAACCTGTGACCTAGGGGTTTCCAGCCCGAAGCTCTTACTGAGCTACCGCAAGCAATCATTTTAACTCTCCGTTTAACATCTTGATGGTATGTACCTTATGTACATAACACAACCTAGTAGCTGGTAGGTCAGCACAGATCCATAATGTTGTTGTTCTTGTTGTTTCCTATGGCTAGCCCGGATTCCAATCCATCAGCTTTCTTGCGTTCCAATCGAGTTGAGAGAGGTTTCCTTAAGTTCTAGCAGTCACATCAAGTTTGTTGCAATGTAGCAGGTGCCCCTTTTTCCATTTCCAGATCCATAATGAATCAACATGGTATTTATTATACAGGGACATATCTATGTGCATTCTGATAAACACGGCAAGCTACGCCGGCTGTGACTGGCGCAGATCGCGGCCGCGCTTATCCAGTTCAGCCGGTAGTTGGTTCGCTCCGCTGACTCATATCGTTAGTTCACATGTGATTTGTCATTCTTATGGACGTGTATCTGCAAAGCTTAGACGTTAGTGTTGCACATTTAGTGAGTATTGTGATTACTGTGATTGTTGGTCATGCCTAAACACCAACGTCTGTATATCCATAATTCATAAATGAAAAGCAGAAAATCTTGTTCTGAAACGAGAAGAAAATTTCAAATCAAGTTTCCAGTAAGACCTGTGCCTAATGCCAGAACAATTAGGAGGCTCGCTAAACGATTCAAGGAAACAGGCTCCGTAAATAATAAAAGAGTCGATACACATTCTATCATCAGAAGATGTCAGGTGTGTGTTACAAGAGAGGGAGGACATTTTCAGCACTGTAAGTCTCCCACAAGTCCAACCCCTCCTCCACGTGGTGGGAGACGGGCAACGGCATGAAGTAGGGGATTGCCTGTAGGGGTGAAGTACAGTGGGGACTTTGTGTGCCCTGGGACCGCTACGGTAGCTGTGAAGGCTCTATGGGAACCCTGAGAAGTGACGGCTGACGGGGCTCTGGTGAAGCTACGATAGGCCTAGCAAGCCGGTAGTGGATATCATATTTGCTTTCAAACCAGGAACAGGCCTCGGAAAGGACGGATGCAAACGACGACGACCCGGAAATGCTAATGGACTAAGAGTTGGGACATTAAATATACAGACACTGACAGAAAAAGTGGAGGAGATTGTAGATGTGATGGAGAGAAGAAAACTGGATGTACTGGGCTTGGCAGAAACAAGATGGAAAGGAGAAGGTCGCAGAGAACTGAGGAAAGGGTACCGGTTGTACTGGAGTGGGAACAGTGAAGGAAGGAGCAGCGGAGTAGGAGTAGTTGTGAGAGATGGAATGAAGGAAGAGGTAAAGGGAATAAGTGACAGGATCATGAAGATCAGAGTAACTGTAAAGGGAAGAAGCCTGGAGATAGCCCAGGTATATGCCCCTCAAGTTGGATGTACAGCTCAAGAGAAGGAAGACTTTGAGGAGGAGCTACAACAGCAGTTGAATGGTCAGAGCATCATTGTCATGGAAGATTTGAATGCACATGTAGGAAGTGAAAGGCAAGGATATGAAAATGTATTGGGAGCAGAAGGATGGGGTAGCAGGAATGAAGAAGGGAGGAAGTTGCTGGATTTTTGCAAGAGAAACGGTTTAGTGGTAGGCAACTCCTGGTTCCGGAAGAAAGAAAGCCACAAGGTAACGTGGTACAGCAGTCATTTAACAAAGAAATCTTTGGTAGATTACATGCTCTACGACTGGGAAATGAAGAGAAGTGTCAGAGATATAAAGGTATTACCATCAGAGGCCTTAGATAGCGACCACAGAATACTTGTAATGATGATGATGATGATAATTGTTGTTTTAAGGGGCCTAACATCTAGGTTATCGGCCCCTGATACTTGTAATGAACCTGGGAGTTGTTAAGGATAGCAAGAGGACAGAGTATCAGGAAAGGAGAATCAAAGTATGGAAACTCAAGGAAAAGGAAGTCAAGGAAGAATTCCAGAAGATAATAAGGGAAAGGATGCCAACAGACAATCCTAAAACAGGGGAAGAGGAATGGAAGCAATTCAAAAACACAATGGTGGAAGCTACAGTGGCAGTATGTGGAAGAACAAGCAACAGAAAGCGGTGTAAAGAGACACCATGGTGGAATGAGAGAGTAAAAGAAGCTGTGGGAAGGAAGAACAAGGCTTTCAGAGTGTAGTTCCAGGAAAGAACTGATCTGGCAAGGGAAGATTATAAGATAAAGAAGAAAGAAGCAAACAAGATTGTCGCAGAGGAGAGGAAGAAGTGGATGGTAAAGTGGACAGAGATTATGGAGGAAGACAGCAGAGGAAATAAGAAAGTTCTTTATGGGATGGTCAAAAGTAAGAGAAGAGGTCTGCGAGAGAATGTGGCAATGATGGACAAAAACAGAAATGAGGTACACAACAAAGAGACACTCAAGACAGTGTGGAAAGAGTACTTTGAGGATTTGCTGAATCCCAATGGTCATAGGGAGGAAGACAAAGTATTGGAAGATGGAGAAGACAACACAGGAATGGAAAAGGACCTGACTTGGAGAGAACTGGAGATGGCTATAGACAAGATGAAAGGAGGAAGGGCACCGGGTGTGGATGAAGTGAGTGTTGAAATGGTGAAGGCAGCAGGGGAGGTTGGGAAACAGTGGCTGTACCATGTGATGAGGGTGATATGGAAGGAGAAAAAGACCCCAGAAGATTGGAAGAAAGGATTAATTGTCCCAATATTTAAGAAAGGAAGCGGAAAGGAGTGCAGAAATTACAGGGGAGTCACACTCATACCTCACTGTGCCAAGATATATGAAAAGATATTAGAAAGTAGAATACGAGCCAAAGTGGAGAGAAAATTGAGAGAGGAACAGTATGGATTCAGACCTGGGAGATCAAAAGTGGATCTCATATTTTCAGTGAGACAGCTTCAGGAACACCACTACGAATTTGGAGAGGATCTGTTGATGGCCTTCCTGGACATCGAAAAGGCCTATGATAGTGTGTGTAGGGAGAAGGTTTGGAAAGCAATGGAAAACATGGGAGTGGAAAAAGAGACTGTAGGCAGAGTGAAGGAGATGTATTGTGGAAGTGTGAGTTGTGTGAAAGTTGGAGGGGAAAGAACAGACTGGTTCAGACAAATGAGTGGCCTGAAACAGGGTAGTGCGCTGTCACCCCTTCTCTTTATTGTGGTTATGGACGAGGTAATGACACGGATTGCAGGAAAGATAGGAGAAGATCAGATGAAAGCTATGGTGTTTGCAGATGATCTCATGGTCTGGGGAAACAAGGAGGAGGAAATTCAGGAGCAACTGAAGGCTTGGGAAGAAACAGTGGGAGAGTACGGATGGAAGTTCAACATCAGTAAATGTGAGATCCTGTTAACGACCAGGAAAAAGGACAGACCAATGAGTGGGATAACACTTGGAGGTGGACAGCTGAAGAAGGTGGAAAGTCTCAAGTACTTGGGAAGTATAGTGGAGGAAAATGGGAGAAATGACAAAGAGATTACGGAACGTGGCAGACAGGCAGAAGCATTTCTGAGAAGCATTAGGAGCTTAGTGTGGAATAAAGATGTCCCACAAAAAAGCAATGAAGTGTTATACAGAAGCTACTATATCCCGATCCTGACCTATGCTTCAGAAACGTGGACAATGAAGAAAAGAGACATAAGCAGAATACAGGCAGGTGAAATGAAGTTCCTGCGAAGTAGGATCGGAGTAACAAGAAGAGACAGGGTGAGGAATGTAAAGGTCAGGGAAATGGTGAAAGAGGAGCCCTTGCAAGGTAGGATTGAGACATCAAGACTGAGGTGGTATGGACACTTAAAGAGAATGGATGAGAAGAAGATTCCCAAGAGGATACATGAGATGCAGATGCAGAAGAATCGACCAAGGGGAAGACCAAGAGATAGATGGCTGAAAGGAGTGGAGGAATGTGTCAAGAAGAGAGGCGAGGACTGGACCAGAGTGACAGCGGAGAGGTGGTGGGAAGAAAGAACTAAGTGGCAAGGCTTATGTTCCAAACAGGCCCAGCCTGGGGCTGGAAACTGTACAAGATGATAATGATGATGATGATGATGAAGTACACATTATTGAACATGTTTGGTAAAAGTGCGAAAGTGCACGCCAACCACCGGCTGAACTGGGTAAGCGCGGCCGCGATCTGCGCCAGTCACAGCCGGCTTAGCTTGCCGTGTTTACTCCCGCGCACAAAGATAATGATCCTGTATCTTTACACGTAAGCAGAAAACACGCACATGCTCAGCATTACTATGGGGGGTGAACATCAGCTCTATGAATATTTGATAACCAAGCCCACTTCCTAGCATCAGCATCGTCATCAACCTGAAGCTCATTTACAGAGTCAAGAAGCAAAAATCATACAATAACGTAGATTCGTAAAGCAACCCAAAAATCTGTACATTCTACAGAAAATCAAGGGATTTTGGCAGGATATAATTGCTTTTCAGTCTGTCAACACCAGTGTACCTAATTCGATTGGGCGGGAAGTAAAAATTAATTCCCTGGTGCCTGAAAAAAATACATGGATTATTTATACACTTATAAAAACACTTTTCACACAAATGGGGGGTTTAATGAATGACTAATTTCATTCGCCAAGCAAACATCACCAGACTTGAAGTTTCAGTGCCATGTCGCAGCTACACTCTAACCAGCCAATTAAATTGATATATCGAGATAAATCGATTTTCGCTGACAATGTTGCCAGCTAACATCTTTCGGTCACACATGTTGTTGTCAGCTGTTTGCATTGTGCTCGGTTAGTTTCATTGGCGGTCTTTGTGTATTTCTCGTATATTTTTCTTTTAGATATTATTCTAGTCTGTTGTTATTTAATAGCTTAGTATTTGTTTGTCGTTTGATAAAGTGTAGTATAATTATGTGTAGTTGTAGGTCAGTGAGTGTTTGTGTTATTTCTGCTGTCCGTGTGTGTGATAGTGTCATGCCGGGGTCTAGCACAAGGAAGACAAGTGCAAAGAGAGGAAATGGTTTGAAGAAATATTGCTGAACAACTTGCCTGAGAAGAGCACAATTGTTATGGACAATGCCCCGTACCATAGTGTCATTCATGACAAACCTCCAACGATGGCAGCAAGAAAGAACGTGCTCATTGAGTGGCTCATGAGCCACAACATTCCTTTACGTGACGACATGACTCCGAAATGAGTGGTGTGTTCCCTTTGTAGGTTTTATAATACATTTTCTCGAACTCTGATTATCTTCGACTCTGGACGAGAGACTGTAATGGTGAGTAATTTATTTTTTACATTTTTTTTTCTGCTTCACTATCAGAAATATTCTATTACCCGCAGTATATGTGTAATTCCTGTCACTGTATACTTATTCACGAGTATGATGTTGTGTGTAAACATGTCTGTTCACATTACAAGTGTTTTGTTAACTTTACGGCTATATTCATGTACGTCAGCTGATTCGCGTTAGTGGACTGGCAACACTGTATCGCCAGCCGGTGAACTGTCAAGTCGGAAGTAACTATGGCGGCACTATAGGCTATGTGTATGTGTATAACACATATGTACAACAGTACTTACAGTACAATTATTACGTTTTTAATGACACCTACAAACCAGTCTCAAGTAAAGGTTCAACTTGTGGAAGGGATATTTTGCAAAGGATTGTTAAAAAGTAAGGGGATAGGAGGGAGATCTACAATCTATACAGAAACCACGAGACGGAGGCTGGCACTCGAAAAGGTGTAAGGGAAAGCTCAAAGTTATAACCCATACTTTTCATTGTAAGGAAGTAGGAGATTTCTGCTACTCAGGAAGCAAACTAAGCAGTGATGGACAAAGAAGGTTAATACAGACAAGGAACGCTTTTCTACAGAAAAAAAAATGTTGACATCAAATATAGATTTAGGTACGTTGCCAGAATAAGTAATTTGTCTGGAGCATGGCACTTGCACTGTAAAATAGAAGCATTTGAAATGTGGTGTTACAGGAGAAATGGATAGATCGAGTAACACATCAAGACAAGTGGGAGAGGAGAGATGTTTCTGGCACTTATTACGGCACCATAACATAGTTATGGAAGGAAGGGTCGAGGTGTGGTAGCTGTGCAGGGACACACGTGCTCTATGCTACTAAAGTAAAAAGTGGGTCGAACGTGCACCACTCAGTTTCACAAGAAGAGGCTGTTACCTTGACGTCGGCGCAGGTGGCAAGGGCTCGGAACCGTTGTCCCAGGACTCGCCGCCATGGCGTGGCCCAACGCCTCTCTCATTCCATCTGTGACGTGACAAGTCTTACATAAGTAACGTGGTATTACAATGGCTAGCTAGAAGTGAAATGAAGTTGCCACTAATACATTACACACAGACAGGAGTGAGGACTCCACAAGCACAACAGAGAGAATGTTATTATGAACAGAAATGACAGATATCAACAGAAAAGAAGAACCATTACAACCCTGGCCAATACTTCTACAGTGAAACCAATCAAGCAGACACCAATGGCCATCACAAAATATACATTGGGTACACACTTCATCATTTTCATTGTTATTGTAGATTCATGTAGGAGTTTTGCAATGTGCTGTCTGATAGCCTGTATCATTGTGGTGGCTGTGGTAGTGTGTGTATTGTGAGGCGGCCACGGCCTTAGGTTAGGAACCATCCCGGCATCTGCCTGGAGTTCAAGTGGGGAAAAACCTTGGAAAACTGGTCGGAATCAAATTGTTTCTACTAAGTTTTGCCTCACGTGGCTGGGTGTACCCTGTACCAATCTTCAGACCAGAAGGACCAGCCTAGGACCTGTGGATGAAGAGTCTCAATACCAACCACAAGAACACAGAAGGTGACATAATCAATTTAAATATAAAATGTCAGTTTACATGCATGTCGTCGGCCAATACTCGTATCCGAGTCTATGTTTCTTTCCTGCATTACTAATTTGTATTCACTCGATGGTGATGTCGCTGGTGAATCAACAGACCAATTCTGGCTTAGAACATACGGCCGCACACATTGCAAATGATGGAAGATGGAGGACGTGGCAATATCTGGCGCAGCTTTCTCTTCTGACGAGTTTCCATTTCCTGCCTTCGGCGTTCTTCTTCAAACTGTGAAACCGCAGCTGTGGTGGCAGTGTGATCTTCTGCAAGTGTATGCCAATTATCAGGATCAATGGCTACACTCCTCAAGGTTTGTTTAAGCTGGTCTTTTTAAAGCTTCCGAGGTACTCCTAGAGGCCTCTTGCCAGTGCTGAGCTTGCTGTACAGGATTTTCCGTGGGAGTCTGTCATCATTCATGCGTTGGACATGTCCGATCCATCTAAGCCGGTGACTAATGATGATGGCCTCTTTGCTCTTTATCTCTGCAGCATTCGTTATGTAGTCATCCCAATTGATGTGCATAATGGAACGGACTTTCTGCAGGTGAAAGTGTTCCAGTATTTTTATGATCTGGCAGTATAGGGTCCAGGGGCCTGTTCCACGAATGAACTTTGCAACTTTTCACTTTGCACTTTGCACTTTTCAGTTCAGATTTTGTTCCACCATCACTTTTCAGATTTGTCTTGCAAAGTGAAAAGTGAAAAGTGAAAAGTTAGGAATCTTTTCACTTTAGAAGACTGTTATGTTCCTCCATTGGTGCAGAAATGCAAAGTGCAAAGGAATGATTGAAAAGTTTTCAGAAATCTTTGCAAAGAGACGATTCCCTTTTCAGCTGTTAATGAACAAGTCTCTACACTAGTTTCTCGGCGCAGAATTTGGTTTAGTGTTATAAATATGTTACGCAGGAGCTTTTTTTAATCATCAAGTGAGGATAGTGATGAAGAATCCAACAAGAAGACGTACAAAGACAAGATGAATTTTCATAACCTCACTTTAGTATAGACAGGTTAAAAGTTCCACCTTGATCAATACTTTTATTAATTAAGATCACTGTGTGGTCATTAGTGGGACATGTTTCACCATGAAAAATAAAGCATTAAATCATGGAATAAATATACAGTTTGTTCATGGAATAAACATGATCGGATCATTCCTATGCAAAGACTTTTCACTTTGCAAAGAAATTGAAAAGTAATGCATAGATCATGGTGGAACAGAAAGACTTTGCACTTTGCAAGAATTGAAAAGTGCAAAGTGAAAAGTTGCAAAGTTTATTCGTGGAACAGGCCCCAGGTCTCACATCCATAGAGTAACATAGAAAGATTCTTAGATCTTTGTTCTGGAATACACGACGTGAGAGACGTCCAAATGCTTCATGCGCAGCACGTATTCTGTTATCCATGTCCTTCTCAACAGTACATTGCACAGACAGAATACTCCCAAGGTATGAGAAGTGATCGACTTGGTCCAAAGAAGTGCCAAAGATAGTAATATTAAAATCTGGGATAGAGGTTCCAGGAACAGGTTGAGCTAATACTTTGGTCTTCTGAATGTTTATGGTAAGGCCAAAATGTTCATATGCAGTCCTGAAACAGTTGACAGACTGTGCAGCTCTGCAGAAGCATTGTCATCGGCATATTGCAATTCTGTAACCTGGTGAATATTGGTTAATCTTTTGGAACGAAGTCTGGTCTGGTTGAATAGCCCTCCATCATACCCATAACAAAGAAAAATCCCTTACTTTACTGGTTTAAACTATCAAGATTCTTCAGAATGGATTTTTGGGTTGTTATGCAATATTGTACAAGGCCCATCCAGAAATCAACATCATCTTCTTCTTGGTCGTAGTTCGATTTCGAACGTCGTGACCCTTCACGCAATTCTGCTAACAATACCCCGCCATACACCGCAGTCTTCTGCTGTGTGCATTAGCCAGACTCTTTATCTCGTCAAAGTACCGGCTCGGGGCACGTCCCCTCAGCCACTCCCCGTCAACTTAACCCTGGATGATACACTTCTCAATGCCGTCTCGCCGGATGACATGGCCGAAAAATCTCAACATTATTTGCCTTTGGATGTTTAGGAGTGAGTGTGCTTTAGGAGCATTCCTTAGCTCCTTCAGAATAGATTCATTAACATATTTACATGAAAAACTTTCCTGGCACCAGATACATCAATGTTCGAGACACCTGTCATATCGTGTATTCCTGTGTCGAAGAAGCCTGCCAATGGGAATGTGACACTTGTCTGCAGCTCCCCGCAGATATCACCATCCTTGTCACTAAGCACCTGCTGTTCAAGAAAGCATGTGCCAGGTGGGTGCCCGCTTAGTAGTTCGGCTGGGAACTGTTTCATCATCCACCGTACATTCCTGATTTTGCTCCCAGCGATTCCCTCCTTTTCTTGCACCTCAAGAAATTGGTGTCCTCCGGTCAGCATTTTCTCACTGAAATCCTCATAAATAATGCATGGGAATGTACAGTTATTTAATTCAGGATGAATTGAGTTTCTGATATGTTGTTGATAAATTTGGTGCATCTTTACTGCATGCCCATTGGGCTCTGAAACTATTCCATGGCAGAAGACCAGATTCAGGTTGCCATACACAGTACAGCTACAAGCTCAGTACAATTGACAAAGTACACCAGTCAGATTGCTAAGTCACTGTCAAGGTTGCAAAAAAGTTAGAGAAAGTGAACAATTGAAGGGATGAAGACCTGTCACTGGTCTTCTATTGACAGGCAACTTGTATTCCCATGTCAACATATTGGATGCAGAGTGGCATGGAGAGTTGTTCACTATTTTGCTCGAGATCATTGAATTAAAAGGAGATAGTTTGAAGATTCACCCTACACAATGTGAGGTATGATGGCCTTCAGTGGTGGCTAGAATAACTTCAGTCAGAGCTTATTTTCTGGTTTCCTTGCTGCAAGTACTGGCATTTGTAAGCTTGCACCATTTATTAACAATTCCTCCATGTTCTGGCATAACATTGCTTGTTGTTGCACTGCAAAATAATATGGGTTTGTGGACGAGATGGTAATTCGTCACGTGGAATGCCAGGCATTAGGGGCCAACCCTAATCATCTTAAAAAGAAAGTTTCGAACTGGTTGGGAAGACGCTTGCCTCTTTATGATCTGGCAGAAGTCGGAGTGGTACTGCTGTAAGAATAGGAGGGTGTCTCAGAAGAGAGAATTAATTGTTATAGAAATTACTTTCCATAGTACGGTCAGCACTACAGCCCAGATTTTTAGGTCCTGTTAGCTTTCCTTTTAGGTTTTCTAAACCCGTTAAAAGAGGTCTTTCTAGGTATTCTTTGTGAATCATTATTAGTAATAATAATAATGGCCATGAATATTCTTCTCACTGAAGAATCTCTTCATATTCTTCAAAGTATGGCTTGGAGCCAAATGCTGCAGAAAAATTCCATTACTATCTGGAAACCCCTTTTGCAGCAAATCAACAACCCTCCTTTCCAGTACTGGTCAGCATGTCATCATCCTTTCGTCTGGTGCTAAGGGTCTGGGTTCATCATGCATGAAACTCCATTCACAGGGTGTTTTACGAATGCGCTGAGCTCGTCGTTCAGCGCACATAGTGAACCCTCGACCCCTGCACTTCAAAGAGACTCTCATCAGAGTAAACAACTTTCTTCCAATGTTCCGTTGTTCAATCCTGATAACCACATGCCCACAAGAAACGTTTCCTGTATATTTCTCCTGTTATAAGGTGTTTCTTTCCAGGGAGGCTTTCCTTCTTGCTGCCAGAAGTCTAGAACTGAATATTAGAAACGTGCAGATTCATTTCGCTTTCCCCCAATTTGTAAGCTAAGTACACAGCAGTGAACCTGGGGTTTCATTTGCTTCTTCTGAGGGATATCGTTCAATCAGTTGATGTTGTTTTCTTTTCCCTGGCACAGTTTGCTTTATTCTTCAGAAAAACTCAGCTAGTCAGTTTGTGCCGCAGAATAATTCTATTTATGACGCCTTCACAGACACCAAATTTAGTAGCTAATTTCCTTTGTGACATTTAAGTATTCTGGGGATTGAACTATACTTCCTAGTAGCTGTATCCAATGAAGTTGCACAAGGAAACCTCAAAAATCCACACTCGGGACACACACCAAAATAAATTTCACAGATTTATGAAATGTTTAAGAGTCTATGAGTAAGCAAGTTGACATATGTTTTAGGCACAGAATAGAAAGGAATCGCCAGCAACAAAACGATGGAGATGGTAACATTCTGTGCAGAGAGCCCAGGAACACCCAAGTGTCTTAGGCCAAGCAAGGTCTTTGCATGTCATTTTCTTTAAGAAGAAGTTTTTCTAATCTACTTAGTTATTCTTAGAAACTGCATAAATTACAGCAACTTGCCAAAACAAGACCTTTGTGAAGGATAATGCACAAAATGCAACTATTACTTCCAAACCAGAAATATTGTAGTCAACTTTTTTTTTTCTTAGAGAGAGACCACTAATATTCAGAATCAGGGTTGCTAATTATTTGGCAAGCAGTTAAAAAGGCTTCAGTAAAAAAAAAAAAAAAAACTCAAACTTTACACAAGTACCGTGAAACCTCCTTCATGATCCACATAAGAGAGACAACCCTTTTCAATCACATCACAAACCATTCTATATAAGAGGTTTAAGAAAATAAAGAGCACTGGACGGTTGGTAACAAGTTATCTGTAGACTAAATAAATCAAAAAACTGGATCATGATCTTTAAGGTGAACCACACTGAAATGCAACAGAGAGGAGGTGCAAATCAGACTTATTCAGGGCCTTAGCGACAATGTAGTCACGTGGTCTTTAGTATTTGGATGTGTGTGAAATATCTGGTAACCTGTGTCATTGTGAGTGTCTTTGTAATTGAGTTTAGGATTGTGAAGGAAGCGGCCAGGGTCTTCATTTAGGAATCATCCCGGCATTTGCCTGGAGTAGGTGTGGGAAACTACTTCTAAGACAGCTGAAGTGGGAATCAGTTTTGCCTCACATGGATGAGCGTATCTCGTTCCAGGACCTCCGGACCCAGTCTCGAGACAACGGAAATTTACAAACTAGGCAACAGGATAAAACCCAGTCCATAAATCATATTGATTAGTATTACAAAAGTATGGTATTACTGTAAATTCTACCGCTCAGGTCCAAGCTCTGTGAACCTGAGAGGACTCACTCACTCATTCGCAACTCCATAGTGGTTTGAGCAACGGCACTATATTAGCAGTATTGGAATAGACAGGGCTGTTTCCCGCCTGCCCCTTCCCCTCACCCCAAAAGTTCACAGAATTTGGACCCAAGCAGTATATTACCTGTGCATGGTTCAGAAAAGAAAAGAAATAAGCCCTATTCTGTGCTAATTAAAAGAAAAAAATCCAGCCCATCAAAAGTATGGTTGGTTCTTAAGTTTAGGGGCTGCAACAATGCGGTCATGTAGCCCTGTGTACTTTGGGTGTGTGTAGAATCTGTCTGATAACGGGTATTAATTGTGATGAATGTATTAGAATCAAAAGTATACGGTTAAAATTGTTGATTGTATTTACTACGCCTAACAAAGACATTAGATATGACAGATAAGTTACAAAATGGTGGAATGGTGTCACAAGTGATGTGCGTAATTAGACAGTAATGCGTGTGAACCAGAATTTAAACTACCAAGTGATGAGGACATAGTAAACTGAGTGAGCGCAGGCACATTGGAGGAAAAGCGAAGACGTGAGATGATCAAGGAATCGCCAGTTACTCGCACATCAAAATGTAAACTCAGTTCACTACACCAGGGGTCTCCAAACATCTCCACTAAGTCCCATGGGCGAAGCTCATCAGACCAACATACTTTAGTTTTGAATTAAGCGCAAATTTTGGGTTTCGGGACTAGCCAGCGAGTGAGCTATCTTCAGATTGCTCGTGACTTCTTTTCCGCTTTCGACACTAGTCATCTGTGTGAAAAAATCCTCCAAACTGAAATAAACAAAAAATATATACAGATCCAATTTAACTGATGAGCATTTGAAGTCGCTGCTGATAATTTCCACAGTAAACTTGATCCACAACTGCAAACAATTGTCATAATCATGATGTTCTATTTCATTGTGTGAATTACCTATGTATGTCACTTATTGCAAGTCCTCACGATAAATCTCACATCATTAATTACTGTTAAAATGTTCAATATTGATGTCAGTTATTGCGCTTTTAATTGTTCATTAAATAAAGACATTCAATTATTATTTTGTATGACTGACTTACATTCAAAATGGGCAGGATTGGTGGTGCAGTTTATTACTACACCAACCTTTTGAAACACTGCTAAACGAAGACTGTTATAAGAAAGTAAATGATACAGAAAAAATGGACAATGATTTCCTGAAAGCGAACTGAGAGAAATTTGTAATGAAATGGGCTTTGCATTTCATATGTTGCATGCTTAGTAGATAAGTTTCATTTTCAGGTAAGGTTATGCATGCATAATTGAGAGTTAACTGTATAGATAGTCCCATAAATGTCTTTCAAGTGATCACTTGCAATATACAAATAACACTACAAACTCTTTTTTAGTTCATGACTCACTTGAGGCTCTCATCACAGGCATTAAGAGTTAGAATGTTTGCAATCAATTGAAGGAGAAAAAGTTTGATGCAGCACACAATCGAAGAGTTACATAACAACCATCACCAATACAGGGATTTCTACACCCATGAACATTGCTTTATGGATATCAGTCGCCAGAAGTATCACTAACTCACTGGAAGAAAATGAGGGCAAAAAAAATATTCTTGCATTTAAACTTTTTCTGGATTCAGTGATAATTTACGTACAGAAAATTAATGTATGTATTTATATGACAAATAACGGTACGTTTCCGGACACAAGTACCTATGCTAAACTTGGTCCCCACTACAAGCCCTCAAAGTTTGTCATAGTTAGAAACACTGTGCTTTTTTTCTTTCCTTTCTTTATAATAGTGACAGTTTATCACCAGAGGTGCATAAATACATTCTGTTGATTTGTCTGAAATGATTTAAAAACAGTGAATTTTGTTTTTAAACTAAGCATTTCTTCTTTTTTTAGATTGTTAATGTTGCTTTGCTACGATTATATAACTTTAGAAGGATAAAGAGTAAAAGGAGTGGAAGATGGGATTCAAAATAATGTAAAACGACAGAAGGGGAGAAATATAAGGGGTGAATATGAAAATAATTTAACAGAAATTCTACTTAGTTCAACCAACAGACCCGGATTAGCTCACTTGCTCTTACTGTTAATGGGACGGGGAACTGCATGCAACCTACTCAAGTAATCTTTCCACATTAACACTGTTCAACTAAATGTTCACATTATACAACCAAATATACAAGCCTTAAACAAAGTAGCATAATCACACATTCCACGAACCCCAATAAACAAACAAACAACAAACACAAGGAACAAAATCACAAAAAAGCATCACACATACAAACTAAACACAGAGGAAGCCAAAATACACTATCTCTAAAACAATGACCACAAAAACTACCAAAGCCCAAATATTCTCATTCTAAACTTGGACACTTGATTCTAAAGGCAGATAGTTCCCAACTTTAGTCTTCCACAGCATGCATGGTTTCCACATCTGCATGGCTATTGCGACAGATACAAAACTCATCCAAAACTCATCACATCATTCATTAAAAAAATTGCTTTTCAGTCTGTCAAAACAACTGTATGGTACACAATTCGATTGGGAGGATGCATATATAAAACTTATGTGCAACAGTATTTACAATTATCAAGTTACAGACATTTTTATGATGATGATTATTGTTTTAAGGGGCTGAAGAGTGAGGTCATCTACCTCTTTTACAGAGAATTAGTCTGATAACCTTTGTTATTGTGGTGTCTGTGGTAGTGTGTGTATTTGTAATTAAGGCAGACGTGCCCTTAGGAGAACACTTCCAGGATGGTTGAAGTGGGAATCATCTCAGCTTTGCCTCACGAGGCTCAGTGTACCCTGTTCCAGCCCTCAGACCGAAATTAACTTGCAAAGTTATATAATCATTAGAGCCAGGAATTGAAGCCGCTACACCAGGAAGTGGACAAGGACCAATGACCGTATTTGCTTCCAGGAATTCATTTTCCCTGTGGGCTGAGTGAATCCCAGGGCCATCAGAATTTCTGGAATTGTTTGTTTCTAACATCTACACCCTCTAATAGGCTACATAGACAGAATTCCACTTATCAATATGCCCCGTTGCATATTAACTATATGAAAGCAATCGAACTAACCAATAACACAGAACACCAAGCAAACAACACAAACGAACACAAAGAGTTTTGTCACTACAAACAAGGGCACGACACATAACAAATGCATTTTTCAGTAACAACTTCACTCAGCCACTAGCATGCCACCAACACAGTACGCTCGTCAAACTATCCACATCTTGGTATTCTTCTGCTAGGAAGTGGTAAGGCTAACGTGGAGTCACAGGAAGCAAGCCCCTTCAAGTGCACCTTGTGTTGCCTCACGTGATGGACAGAAGAGGGAGGAGTCTTCTATAAAAGTATCGGCCAACTACCTAGCTATGGCTTCACGAGATAGCATATTATGGTTTATGGCTCTATTTAGAGTAAAGAGAATACTGCGGTGCAAATTGCAGTCAATATGACGGAGCTAAGAGGGCAAGGCTTAAGGCTGGATAGTTCCCTGTATTTGGCAGTATCAATAATCATTTGAGATATTTCTTGAAACTTTCCTGAAATAATTATACGTAGAGCATTTCAGTGTGCTTTTGTAAGAAAAGTAGCAATTCTTAAAGAAAACGTTAAGACTTTCCTGATGTAAAGAAAAATCTGTATGTAGAGTAGTTTTAGGAGCTTTTATAAAAAGGAGTTGATCTTGAAATCTTTTCAGAAAATTCAGAGCAGCTTGTCGACATTCCACAATTTCAGATAAGTCTTCATATGAGATCTTTCAACACATTATTAGTAGACAAACAGTGTTTTTGTAGGTTGCAGTTCTAGCTTTTAAACATCAAGACAGCAGAGTACTCATAGGTCATTTCTACATTAATTTACAATTCTACTGTGGTTTAGGACTTATTGCTTAAGTGTATCAGAGCTACACCTTTATAGAATAATTGCTGGAGTGAGATTTGTTGACGAGATTGCCATTTCCCAGTCTCGCAACATAGTAGCTAATAGCTAACACTGTAATTCTTAACCACTCAACAATACAATTTTTTTTAAAACATATTTACATTAAGAAACAAAACAAGATTAATGTGAGAGAATGTGTAATTTACTAAACCTATAAGAAATATTGGTTTTATGAAATAAAATATTGCAGTACGGCTCATCATTACGTTGTCATGGCTGTTACAGCATGTGTTATTGACAGAAAAACGTCAAAGGGTACCCAACAATACCATCCGAATAGAAATAAGATTGAAAACATTAAGACTAAACTCCAAAGTCGTAGTGAAATTCATTCAACACAGAGAAATATAACCGTTTTACTAAGATAAGGAAAAAAAAATATTTCCAAAAGAAATTTAATTAATTTTTTAATGTGATTTTTAAAAGGATTTTAAATAATTTTAAAGAAATTGTAAGCAACTTATGTTGACTTTATTGTAATGTTGTATTTATTAGATAGGAAACTGCTAAATTTGGAAAAAAAAAAAAGGGCCGACGATGGTTCCAAAAGAAACATGTACCGCTAATGTAAAATGTGTTTAAAAAAACCAAATTGTATTGTGAAGTGGATAATAATTGAAGACATGGATGAAAGAAGGGCGTAAGTCAGGTTGCGTCCTTATTCGGTAAATTACAAAAATACATTCCCTGGTGGCTATTCGAGATACTATCTGAAAGACTTCGCCGTAGTGTCAATAGATGGCATGAGATATGCTATATTGAGTTACGCCGTTCTTGGGAATATTGCTCCTGCTTGGCTTACGCCGCGCGCTCAGGAGCGAAATGGCTGTCGCAGGAGACAAGTTTCAGTTACTGAAGGATATAAGGTCTGTAGGTAACTTACTCTGGGTAGTATCCCAGTCCCTCATGTAGGCATTAAACCTGGGAAATTAAGAGATGTTAAGGATTTTCTGAGATTTGTAAGCATACATGCCCGTGCATGTTTTTTTTTTCTTTTTCCAGGAAGCTCAATCTGTGGGAGTAGAAAATTCTGAGGATAGTGACTCCCCTAATGACATGTTGTGACCAGTGAAATGTTTGAACCTGTAAGACGTGTCGACATGCTTCCAACAATGTAAACAAAATGAACTTTCAAAGAAAATATTTCCTGAAAATGGAATAAGGACTTAACTCTAGAACAAAAAAGGATGACAATGCCAATTTTCTTTTAAACATTCATTTGCATATTATGAAAACATCAACATTATAGTTAAGAATAATATCCCAAAATTTTGCCTTTCTTAGTAAAGTGTTTGATGTCCTAATTCTTTAAACTCATTTATCTCAATAGTGTGTATTTTGAGTTATGTCTTCAATTACAATGGTATTATAATCAATATGGACAATAAAAATGACAATTGTCCTAGTTCTTTTTTCGAAAGCTTTAGTATTATACCAGTAATAGTTGCCACAATTTCGGAAGTATTTGACGTTTCTTGTTTTTGCAGAGCAGAGACTGTTAGTGGGTGTCATTATAGGTTTTGTAGAGCTATTTTGTCTTGTATAGATTTTTTCTGATGATGTCCGCTAATGAGCGAAACATGTCATCCCTTAGTTTTCTCCCCCTTCTGTAGTCCAAAAACAAATATATATATATGTTTATTTTAGTCGCATGTAATATTTTCCAGGTTACTTTTCGCACGTCTCAGTAATTAGGGTCACTTTGTGTTGACCGACAGAAAAATTGTAATATCAATTGTTTATACATATTCTTGAAAAATGCTTTATAGATGGTGAAACTGTTCATTAGTTCCCAAGTTAAGACTGGACAATCAGACAGACAAAATCAAAGACTTTATTTTATACTATGTATGAGGAAAGTTTCAAGGAAATATCTCCAATGATTTCTGATATACATTGTCAAATATAGGAAACCCATACTTCCCAGTTGTCTTAAGCACTAGAGAGCGCTGACGCCACCACGCCAGACAATATCAGTAAGGAAAGTGATGCTAACCTTACGGCAATACAAGCGTGACAACTATTGCAACCAAACTTCTTCTTCCCTAAGCACCTGAATGTGCCAGGCGTTCCCTGCTTTAGAACCCGAAAGCAACCATGTGCTAACTCCTGCCATTTCTCAGACAGCATTGCAATATCTAACACTAGTATGTGATGCAAACATAGTTCTAGCAAAGGGGACATAAATGTGTATTCCATGACTGTCACATTCCACCCGTTATGTTTGTAAAACATGGCTGCACTTTCAGATGTTAAAACGGGGTTCGGTTATCACCAGTTTAGTGATTCAGAAAGATCAAGTTATGGTTATTTTCTTTTTGACTTGTGAATGACCATTTATGATATAAGTGATGTGGAAGCTGTAAATCTGCGTCCTACAAATGACAGCAGCGCTGATAGAATACAACCACCAACAAATGATCATTTGGATGTTGGTTTTCTCTTTGGCTTGCTTCACTTAAATCATTTTCTTGGCTTCCTTTGGTAGTAGATGAATGTCATTTTGCCGACAATAATAGACCCATTTACAATCTACCTCCTGGTACAATAGAACTAACGTATTTTGAATTTATGGTAAATGGCAGTCAACTACCTAAACATCACGAGTTACACTAACCTCTAAGCAGCTCCAATTGGGGAAGGCTGACACCCTAGTCAAAGTTTATTGTGAATTCTGGTATATATGCAGGTCTATCCTCCACTTTCAGAAATATCACACTATTGGGCGTGATATTGAATGTACTTTGGTAAGAAATTGCCAGATATAAAAGCATTTCAATACTGTCACTAGCTAATAGCATACGAGTGACCACTGGTAATGAGACCCAAAGACCTCGGGGTTCCAGCGTTGTGACAGTAAGTCCAAGGTACTATTGAATTGTCTAGAATATAATTGTAAAGTTCTTGATAAATAAGCAGGATTTTTTTTTTAATGTTATGATCAATTTTTCAATTCTATTCCCAGTTGTCAACATATACTAAAGCTGGGGATAGCAAGGCCAGAAATAAGGTAGAGCTTGTTTACTGTAAATTGGCCCTTTCTTGACTGTTGTCTTGGGGAATTAGTCCCATTGAACCGGATGAGTTAGCCGTGGTCTTTACGGCGTGGCTGCAGGCAGGAGGCGAGAAGGTTCGAATCCCCCCGCCAGCTACCTTGAAGATGGTCTTCTGTGGTTTCCCATCTTCCTTCCCTAACTATAAGCCACAGCTGCACCTTCTAATTCCTCGTCCTTACATTCACACTTTCCTCCACCATACGTGACAGTACTTGTAGCTCACCCCATGGGTATACACATAGAAGCAGCTACAAACTCTGGTGAGCGGAACATGTCCTCGGACACTCTCGGCACTAAAAGCCCTACGTTAAAAACATCCATTCACAGCTACCATGTGCAATCCACAGCCATTATGGATCGCATGTATTTCATCATGTGGACAACAGTTACTAGGTGTCAAAACATTATATTCAGCTTGCCCTATCAGTTGAACATTTTTCTGAATATTTCTCTTTAATATTTATCCAATTATAAATGGAGTAAAGTTAAATATAATAACGGCTGCTGTGTTCCAAATAGGATTGGATGGCACAGTTTCTACAACCATGGAATTAGATAAGAATGAACATCACTAATATCACAGAGCTAATCAAATTCTCGGTCCTTTTTCTTTCATGGTGTTACAAGATTCTGAATTTCTTTTTCCAAACATTGCTTAAACAAAAACTTCAGCCCATTAATGTACGGTATACCCAACAAAAAACTTGAATATTATTTAGGCCTACTTTTACGTGGAAATAATTTGCCAGTCTACTGCTCTTAAGGAAATGTTTTGGAGTTCTACTGCCGTTTACTTTATAGAACACTTCGCAAGATCACCCAGGAATACTGAACATCTTACTGTCGACCAAAATATTATGTCCACTCGAGTTTGAAGGTTGTTTGTGAAGTAACCAATAGACTTACATAAAACCCAATAATATCATCATTTTTGTCGTTCTATTTTACTTTAGTTCATGTAGGTTTGGAATTTTTAATTTATATTTTAATATTTTTTATTGCAGTTGGAACAAAAAATGTGCCCGTTTTTAAGCGTGTTTCAACCATGCGTCACATTTAAGAATTATTATCTCACTAACCCGTCATCAGATCGAATCCAAATTTTAACACAGTATACATTGGAATGCTGTATAACTGGTTTATTAATTTAAAAATTTTGTGTGTCCAAGAAACGAAGTTGTTATCACTTTTGTAAGGTAACATTTTCTCGGCTCGGGGTCGTTGGAAAATGTAGTTATTGGTCGCATTGTAATCCTTATACATCAAAACGTTATGCTGTATAACTGTGGAATACGTAAATTAATTCAATTATTTTATATCAGTTTGTATTTGTACGGGGAAATAAGACATGGTTCACCAGCTAGCCGCTCCGGGGAAAGCCGTACAGCGTTGCCGAGATGGAGCCAATTACGCGTCATGGTGCGCCTCGCTCGGAAGTGTGCTTGAAAAATGACGGTTACAATATTCTTTTACAAACTTTGCAGAATTGTGATCATCAGTGTAGTTTTAATTTTCCCAGAAAGTTGGAGCTCGACCCTCATTTTAGTTAAAGTTGGCTATAGAAGGCTCCCGGAACTTATTTGGTTTTGGTGCTTGGCCCAGTATATATTTCTACCATTCAAATTCGTATTTTAAAATAGAGAGAATTTGTGTATTGAGTCTAATGATTTGAACAGATCTTTATTTACTGGCAAATTTCACACAGTATAAAAGGAAAAGGCTGGAAGTATATCAAACTCTTGCTAGCTGGTTCATCAGGAAGGCAGATGATGGTCTTAAGCGACCTAACATCTAGGTTATCGGCCCCACATTAACAGCAGCAAAAATGAGATTCATGAGACGATTATCGGAGGAATGAAGACATCCTGCAAGAACTAAACATCACCCCAATTGTATAGCATAGCGAGAAAGGAAAGAACATGTGGACAGCCGAGTCCCTAAAGAGATTCTTCCGTATGCTCCAAGTGGTCGAAGAAATCTGGGAAGTCCAATGAAACGCTGGCAAGAGCCGTAACAGGCCACTAGGCCTAATACGTAAACGTTAATGATGATAAAGGAAAAGTGACCAAAATTTTAATTATTCACAAGGCCCAAAAGGCCCATTTTCAATATACTTCTATTATCTCTATAAATATTCCTATTGCTGGTACCTTGAATGTTTTTTAATTCAAGTTATTTGGCTTTGTGCGAAGGGGATAGGACGCTAGCTATTGGTCCGGATGAGCCAAGTTCTATTCCCAGGCAGATAATGGAATTTTAACTTCAGATTCTTAATATCACTGGCTAAGGGACTGGGTGTTTGAGACATCTTCATCAATCATTTCGTCCTCATCACGCCGGGCAAGTCACCTAAGGGCATCTATTCACTCGTGTGAGAATCTTTCGACAGATCACCAAAGCTTTCAAGGTAGCCTGTCCCTGGTTAACATCATTCTCCAAAGATTTTTACTAGTTACAACCTGCAATTCCACAGGCAGATGGCACTTCAAATAATAAATAAAGGAGCTGAAAACATGCAAAAACAAAAATTACAACAAAACAACGCATTAACATGGTGCAAACACAAACCAAACATGCATCCACACACTGGTGCACTGAACAAAACACTATAATTGATAAACCGAGCTGAAGCAGGAGCTATCCGGGAGCGGTACAACATAAGCAAAGGAGAAGATAAGAACACTGTACAAACACAAATGAATGGCGTCACATGTTGTCCAAAATTTTTCGACAATCCTTTGTCGGTAGAGAAGGATAAAACAATGGTCCCCAAAGGATGCTTATCTATAGAGACTTTTCCCACAGAGGAAATCTGACATTTCAGCAGCGGTAGATGAATAGATTATGCACGAGGCTTGTTACCATGGAAACCAGTTGCCTCCAGTCTACACACTATTCCCTGATCAGTTGTTTTTATGAGTTATAATTCTTCTGGAGAGTCAACTTGAGGCCAGTGTAATGAAGTATGATAGGAAAAACAAGAAGAGACAAAGTGAGAAATAACCGTCATTGGAGTAGAAAAGTTGAATGACGGAATCAAGAGGAACAGGTTAAAATGGTTTGTACATGTCAAATGAATGGAAGGTGGAAGAATACCGAAACACACGTGGGATGATACGTGAGAAGCAAAGAGAGCAAGAGCACGACGGATGGACTTAAGACGGAATATGGACTGGAACAGAAGGTGGAGGAGTACCATAAACTGAATAAGGGGGAAGGAATGATGAACTCCTTTTTATTAATTAGCTAAATTCTTTCTAATATCTGTCCAGTCCAGAAGAATGTTTTATAAGAACTCTCCCCCATGGCACCACAGCCCATGAAGGGCCTTGCCCTACCAAGCGACCGCTGCCCAGCCATTTGACCCACAGACTGTAGGGTGAAACATGGTTTTCTTGACCGCGGTGCTGCTTCACTCGTCAGACAGCTACTCAATTGTCCTCATGAGACCGAGTGCACCTCGTCCCAGCCCTCACATCAGTTTCTAAAATCAGACAGAACTGGGAATCGAACCCAGGTCCTCGGGCACACTACCCCAACAACACGGGGCCAGGAGAAGAATGTTATAGACCTTTCCTAAATCCTACAGGCTAATATTTTATTTTAGAATGTGCACCAGAAATTTTTAAGCACTACATTTATGTGATTTTTTGAAACCAAGTGATGTTAATAGTAAGAATATGAGGAAGTAAGCATGTGGTAGCCATGGCAACGCTGCCTCTGCTGAACTCTCAGAATGCTTCTTAGGAAAGAACGACTGTAGACACTGTTGAGGGAATGGGGAAGAGGAATGGGAGACAATTCAGCAGGATTCAGCCTAAACCTTTCCCACTCCACAGCAGTATCTCTCTCTTTTACTCTTCTCCACCAACAAAGGGTCATCTGAAAATTTTGGGCAATATGTCAATATTTAGAAGGGAGTTGCTAAGGGTTGGTAGAGCGCTTCTGTACTTCAAGACGTGGTGTCACGCAGCCGGTCTGAAATAAATTACATGTGATAAAGATATATATATATACATACAGTAGTGTGAAAATTTTAGAATAATTTCAATTAATACATTTTTTGTTTTGTTTTATCTCCTACTTTGGTGTACCATTTCACTTTCATTATGAGTTTAAATGTTAGTGCATTTCAGTTTCATGTTCTAAGAATAATTTTAAGTATTTATTACCAAATTCAAGAGTAACTCCAGAACAATTGGGACATTTCTTGGACATTGTGTCCTGTTACCTAAAGTATTTGTTTGGACAATTGATTTCAGAAGTGAGGTTTTATCATTGTTGTATAGCCCTAGTATTGTTACATGTTTCCTAAGTGATTTCTCTGCCTAATTTATCATGATTTAGTGGATTTTATTAGTCTCCAGCTGTGTGTGTGTGTGAGTGTGACATTGACAATGGGCAAGAAAAGTCACCTTTCTCCCAGGAAAATGGGTCTGGCAAGTGTCATCTGAATGAAAAACGTTACACGCAAGTAGAAATAGCAGATAGGTTACAAATTTCACAAGCAGCAGTGATTTTAGCCTTCTTTCGTGGGCGGCGTGCAGGGAGACCAAGCAGATATCAGTTTTCGACGCACTGTCGAATCACAGATATTTACTCGGTAGTTCTCCAAACTCGTTTTTAAATCCCCGCTAGTAGCTCTTCTATTTCATTTTGCCATTTGAATTTATTTCCTTTCAGTCCTAGGGCTGAATTTATTTTTCCTACCTGAGAGTTTACATACTCGGAACCAGAATTCAAGGACTTCTTCAATCTACACACAGATGCTTGTGAAATTTGTAACCTATCTGCTATTTCTACCCGCGTGTAACGTTTTTCATTCAGAAGACACTTGCCCAGAGCCACTTTCCTACGGGAAAGGTCACTTTTCTTGCCCATTGCCAATGTCACACTCACAAAATTAACAACAAATTAGCTGGAGACTAACAAAATCCAGTAAATCATAATAAATTAGGCAGAGAAATCACTTAGGAAACATGTAACAATACACTTAACAACACTAGGGCTATAAAACCTCACTTCTGAAATCAATTCTTCAAACAAATACTTTAGGTAACAGGACACAATGTCCAAGAAATGTCCCAATTGTTCTGAAATTACTCTCGAATAAGGTAATAAATACTTAAAATTATTCTTAGAACATGAAACTGAAATGCACTAACATTTAAACTCATAATGAAAGTGAAATGGTACACCTAATTAGGAGGTAAAACAAAAAAAATTGTGTTAGTTGAAATTATTCTAATAATTTTCATACCACTGTGTATTGCTACAGTCTATTTATCTCTTGAATAGTTCACCAGTTCATAATATATATATATATATATATATATTATATCTTCATCACACGTAATGTAATGTACTTCAGGTTATTTTTCACATATTCCAGTAATTGTGTGTGGACCGACTGAAAGTTACAATATAATTTGTTAATATGGCAACACTGAAAAATGGCTACTATCACTTCAATAAATTCAAATCTCAAGGAAACTCCATGGGGGAGGTGCACCATGCCCAACAGTACACAGAAGCACAACACTGCTACAATTCATTGAGATATCTGGAATATTTCTTATAAATTTGAATTGATACTGGTGTACTGAGTTGGATTAGCAAGGTTTTAAGAAACAACAACAACAGATGGCGCGACGGCACTCACAAGGGAACGGATTGCGGTGTAAAATTCTAATCTGGTTGATAATTAGTACACAATATTCCTGCAAAGTTGTGCAATGACGTAGTGAAAACCACACGGGCCACTTTCAATTTTGAACGCCGAAAACCTGCCGGGCGACGGCATGAGCGAGGAGGTGGAAAGAAGTAACGCTGGCCTTGAATCCCAGCAGCACGCGATGGCTCGGGGCCACCAGGCAGCGAACTGCTGTGCTGCGTTGTATTCCCTTCCCCTCATCCCGTCACTCCCTTACCAATACGGTAGGCCTATGCAAAACAAAAAGAGATGTTTTGGATGAACAGGTCCCAAATCGTTCCGTAATCAACCTAATTAAGTGTGTCACTTTTATTTCGTCTGTTTTTAATTTTACTGGCACAGACAACAATTAATGTTAAAAAATTAACTTTACAGTCAGGATATTAACAAAGTAGTTTGTCCACAAAGCTGCTTTGCTGAAAGTGATCGCTATGAAAGCTGGTGGCCACGAGCCATTGTGTGCTGCTAGGATTCAAGGTCAGCTTTACCTCTTTCCACCTCCTCGCTTATGCCGTTGTTCAGCAGATTTTTGGCGATCAATATTGACGTTCAAAATTGAAAGTGGCCCGTGTGGTTTTCACTAAGTCATTGCACAACTTTGTAGGAATATTGTGTACTAAATTTCAACCAGATTAGAATTTTACACCACAATCTGTTCCCTTGTTAGTAATACAGTCCACAGAATAACAAATACATGGCACCACAATTTACAAACTACAAAGCTGACGGAGCTCGCAGGAACCAGTCCGAAATGAGGCCGGATGCTTAGAAAGCAGCGAATAACCACGCATCTCGAAAATTGAAATATTAGAAGCCATTTTTTGTTGTTTTTGCCTGTTTTCTCCTTTGTTCATATTACAGTATATGGATAGTGATAAACGCAGCATATGACAGAATGAATAAAACTTAAGAGGTAATATAACTGACAATGAAACATAAAAAAAAAAAAAAAAAAACATTTAAAATTTGTGACTACTGGGAAGGAAAAAATGATGATGATGTGATGATAATTGTTGTTTTAAGGGGCCTAACATCTAGGTTATCGGCCCCAAGGAAAAAATGACCGTAAATCACAAGAGTCCAGAAATACAGCAATTGTCGAAGCAAAGCTGTTGATGGTGCACCTCATGGAAAGTGATAGCTTTAGGAGTGGCTGTGATAATGCGAAATGAAATCTATTGAATGAAACCGTCCTGGTATCTGTCTGGTGGTGAAAATGGGAAAACCATTTTCAGGAAGGCCAAGGTGGGATTCAAACCTAACCTCACCCGATGCCAACGAGGCACGAGGTAACGTGTTAGCGCTCTCAGTCACCGCGGCGTAACAACCGGGTTATGAGCCTGTCATCATCATCTTCAGCAGTTTCCGACCGCTGGTCGGAACATAAGCCTCTCCATCCACCATCTCTCGTCTTTCACTGTGTCCCAGCACACTCCTCTTTCCTCCACACTCTTCTTAACTCCTTTTATCCCTTGGCCTCCTTCCCTTCATTTCCATTCCAAACATCTTCTTCGGTATCCTCTCCTCTCGCATCCTCCTCACATGTCCACACCATTGTAGCCTAGATCGCTCTATTCTATTTTGCAATGGCTCCTCTCTGACTCTCTCATTCCTTACTCTGTCCATTCTTGTTACTCCTCTGGAAATTCATCTCCACTGCTCGTCCCTTTCCTTCATCACCCATGTTTCTGAACCATACGTCAAAATTGGCACAAAGTAGGTCTTGTGGATGATTCCTTTACATTTTTGTGGTACATCTTTATTCCATAACATCCCCCTAACACTCTGCGCACCTTCCCCTTTCATTTATTTCCATCCTATTGCCTCCCTTTTCTTCAATTATGCTTCCCAAGTACTTGAAGCATTCTACTTTCTGCAACTGCTGTCCTCCAAGTGTTATGCCCATATCCAGTCTGTTCTTCTTCCTCGTTGTGATGACCACTTCACTCTTTTGTGCTGAGAACTTCATCCCATATGATAACACTACCTTCTCCCACTCATCTAATTGCTCTTGTACTTCTTCCTCATCCTCTCCCCATACCAGAAGGTCATCAGCAAACAACATTGCCTTCATTTTCCTTTCCCCAATGCTATTTACCACTTTTCGTATGATTTCATCCATCACCACTATAAATAACAGGGGTGAGAGGGCACTTCCCTGTTTCAGACCACTCTCCAGTTGAAACCATTCCGTTCTCTCTCTTCCCACCTTTACACAGCTTTTGCTGCAACTGTCATATCCAGTCTGTTCTTCCTCCTCGTTGTGATGACCACTTCACTCTTTTGTGCTGAGAACTTCATCCCATATGATAACACTACCTTCTCCCACTCATCCAATTGTGCTTTTACTTCTTCCTCATCCTCTCCCCATACCAGAAGGTCATCAGCAAACAACATTGCCTTCATTTTCCTTTCCCCAATGCTATTTACCACTTTTCGTATGATTTCATCCATCACCACTATAAATAACAGAGGTGAGAGGGCACTTCCTTGTTTCAGACCTGTAATGAATGAAAATGCAAATAAATAAGGAAATGAAAAGTACCTACCATTTTGACCGAAAATAAGTGTGAAATATTTCAGTGTGAGATATAATGTATGTGGGGTTTTGTGTGCGAAATACCGCATTCCAGAAAAACCCTAAAATTGTCATTATTGAAACAAGACGACTGGAATTATCAACAGCCGTCACTGCTGCCAATCTCCGAGCTACTCTCGTGTGCATCGGCCGAACTTCCATCCAATGCATTTGCCCGTCTTTAACCCTCTTAGTGCCAGAGTCGCTGTGAGCGATCCTCATAAAATGTACGAAACTTGCCAGCGTCGCTCTGAGAGACGCTTCGTTTTTGTATTCTTAGAGGGGCTTATAGACCGAAACTGGCGTCTAAACTTGACGTGACCATTAAAGAGAGTTCTAGCAACCATTTCCTGGCAAAAATCTTTTGTTTTCTGTCTATCGATATACTCGAGCGATATATGAAATTCATTGACTTGTTTACGCGCGACTCGTAAAAGCATGGCGTCCAAGGGAAGGAAGCATTGTTTGAGAGAGGAAGAAATTGAAGAATTAATGATTGATGAGTCAAGTGGTGAACTCTTGAACTTCGTGGACAATGATTGCGATCTTGTGTGTGTTGAATCAAGTGCCGATTCCGCTTCGGACAATGAATTACCTGCGCTGAATGCGATCGTACATAACCAAACAAGTGATAGTGATGGTAATGATGTTGATACTAATAGCGAGTGGGAAGAAAGGAATGTTGACCAGGACAATCCTCCACAGGCTACACAACCACAAATGTGAAAGATAAAACTACAGGGTGCCCTTCTGTTTATTTATTTTCACTGTAATTATTTTTATTTTATTTATATCAACAATGCCATTGTTGGTGTACGGTATTTTATGAATATGCTAGATTTTAGAATTTCGGATTTTTGACACCCCTGCTGATATTTTTTAAACTAAAAACTGCATTCCCTGGTTCTTTTGTTATGTATGTGTGCTCTCCCGTGTTCATTTTTACTCCATTTATAAGCGTGTGGTAATAGGAATAATCAAACTTTCTAATTTTTATTTTACAGAAGAAATTATTTTAATTAATTAATTAATTAATAAAGAAAGAAAAAGTTTCATAAGGATTTGAAAATTTCCCTGAATTTAGATAGCTATGTTTTGCACTCCCTGACTAAATTTCGCCTTCGTATCTTTCAAAACAGGGGATAAACATATTTTTTTCTGAAAGCCTACATTTTCCATTAAAACAGCCTGGCACTTTTAGACTTCACCTTTACCTTTTCGCCTGGCACTAAGAGGGTTAAGAAGCTCTCAACAACGTCCGTAGACACCATAACCCATACCCGTATAACCAAATCACACAAGAATTCAACCGAGGGCCTTCTTTATTTTTTTCTTCTGGGTCAGTTTAACGCGACCAACAATACCAGATCTCGACGTATTCTAACCTAACAATTAATTATTTAGCGTGTGGAGCATCAACAAAACAGATGACACCCCGTATTGCTATGCCGCCACATTTGAAAACACCTTACGTGTTTGTTTAGTGGTTTCTAGAGCGTCTTTCTGTTGACGCCAGTAGCGAATATCAAATTCATTCACAATGATATTCTTGATCGGCAGCTCTATTACCATCTTCATCTGCATATTTTATCACTTTGAGTTTAAACCCAGTCGTTCTTAAGAGATCGACCTCCACAAGAAAACAATCGTTCTTAACTGAGAAACAACAATGCAACAGACTGTGAGAGAAAGGAAAGCACCGCCGCCAAGACGGACGATGTTTAGTGGGTGAGGGTCTTATCTTAAAATTACATCAATCGTCTTGATGACGCATCAGAAATTAATGCGAGATATACGCAAGGAATATCTTTTCCTGCAATTTCAAATTTTTTAAAATGTGGTGCGAGATATATGCGAGCAAATACGGTATTTCTTGTTGTTAATTCATTTTAGGGGTTTGGGACATCTTGTATACACTACCGTTGAGGTAAATGGTTTGCGGTTATCTCAGGAATTATCTAATATATTACGTCTTTAAAAAGTGGCAAATTTGAAAACAAGAAGTGATCTAATTTGTAAAAGCAACATTTAGAATAATTCTCTTTCAATTATTCCAACTTAATTTTTGTCGCTTTTCATGGCGGGCAGATGAGGCTGCCTAGGCGTTGTGACCAGCTACAAGAAAGATAATGGAAAGACTCAGTATTGTAGGTTACAAATTCTTGCATTCCCACCGTAAAAATTTAAAACATAGTGACACACATCATAACACAAGAAGAGACTTACTGATGAATGCTGTTGGACTATACAAAGTAAACAAGAAAACAATGCTGTAAATTATGGTACCTACAAGAAACTTTCAAATTAGCAGTCTTGTATCTTACATTTTCCTGGGCAGAGCATCGGGAGTCGGTGGCCTGGGTGAGGCAGGACCCAGTCTCAACGTAATCTTGGGCACGCCCATATCCAGCTTCTCCTCTCGTAACTGCACAACACAAGCCTTTTGTATTATTTGATGAAAGAAAAAGAAAGTTCTTAAAAATTGTTAAGTTTTTATGTAGCTTCTGTAAAAAAAAAAGTCAAACAACACAAAATAATATACCAAGAATACATTCCTTCGAATTATCTACCTAGTGAGGGCTATTCTCCAACAAGAGCTTCTCTCTCCATACACAAATCGATACATAACCAAAACATATTTATTCATACCTTTTTGACTCATAGTCACCCATTTTTCCGTATTGACTTGCTATAATAATCAAAAGATTTCCTTAGTTCCGCCTCGTCAATACAATTTATTCAAATTTTTGTGATACAATCACATGTCACTTAATTTACATCGGTACATGTTTCGATGCCTATTTGCATTGGCATCATCATCAGCCTTTCAATGTATTGGCAGCACTTTGTACATTGGATGTGATAAAATGTTACACACTCAAATCACTTATACACTAAATTACTTTAATAAAAGTTTTTTAAAAAGTTTTTAAAAAAATATGGTAGGCACTCATTACAAAACCCTTGAAGGTTTTAATTTGTTGAGGTTTACAAAATTCAGTTCCTGATGGTATCTCCGAAATTTCTGGTCAAGGGTTTCCATTCCCAAGTAATTTGCGGCAAGAGTCAATCACAGCCGTGTTGTGCTAGATGGAGACTGTGCTAGTGCAAGTGATTTAGTGTATAAGTGATTTGAGTGTGTAACATTTTATCACATCCAATGTACAAAGTGCTGCCAATACATTGAAAGGCTGATGATGATGCCATCGAAACATGTACCGATGTAAATTAAGTGACATGTGATTATATCACAAAAATTTGAATAAATTGTATTGACGAGGCGGAACTAAGGAAATCTTTTGATTATTATTTATTCATATATCAAAGGTATATATTTCAACGTAGCAATGAGTTCTTCTTTAGCCACCATCAAGAATATATAATTAAAATTGTTATATTTATGTCTACTAACTAATTTTGGATAAGTAAGACATTCTATATTAAATATAATTAAATATAACTTAGGAGAAATTATAACTTACAACTTGGATGAGAAACCTTCATGGCAAGAAAGAACTAATAAATGATAAAAATTAACATGGTCTACATATAAAAGAAAATGTCTATCAATCGCAACAAAATTAAAACATTACAAGACGGTGGTTCAACCAGAGGTGACATATGGAAGTGAAACTCTTTTTAAAGTTACTCAGAAAAACAGAATCGACAAAATTTTAAAAGTAGAAAGAAGAATAGCTAGAACATGCATAAATAAAAAATATCAGAAAGATGGACAGTAGCGGATAGTACCAAATGAAGTGGAGCCCATCACTGATACTATTCGGAAGAAACGGCTTTCTTTCTTTGGTCACATCATGAGGACACCAGAAACCAGGTTATCTAGAAAAATTGTAGTGAAACTTTAGAATATGAAACAACAAGTAGGATGGATTAAGGAAATTAGAGAAGATATGAAAGAATTGGAAATAACCTTGGATGACTTGCAAAAGAAAACAACAAAATTAAAAAAACTGAGAGATATAAAAATAAGATTTCAGGCAAAAATAGACAAACGTAATACAGTAAAAAAGGGTATTTACAGATGAGGAACGCCTGAGAAGATCAGAGCGAATGAAGAGCTACTGGGCGACTCGGAAAGGAAACTTACAGAAGAAGAGGACCAAGAATTGATTGACTGAAGTGGTCCAATGAGGCCGTAAAAGCAGAAGAAGAAGAAAATATAATTAAATATAAAAGAACGTAATGAGTAAAATTATTAAAATATAGTATGGTGTTTCTCTGGAAATTCCAAAATCACTATCAGGAAATGCAGATTATCAAATAGAGTTTATCTATAGGTAAACTCCATGCCTCTATTGGGATCAAGTGAGAGGTAAAACTTACCTCTTTCTCCTTTTCCTTCTCTTTCTCTTTCTTCTTTTCTCTCCTCTCCTTCTTCTCTCTGAGCTTTTCCTTTAATCTCTCCTTCTTCTTGATCTTTATCATCTTCTTCTCCAGCTTTTCCTTGGCTTTCAGTTTATCTTTCCTGTTCTTCTTTTTCAGTTTATCCTTCTTTTCCTTCTTATGTAGCTTCTGTAAAAGTCAAACAATACCAAATAATATACCAAGAATACATTCCTTGGAATCTCCCTATTCTCCAACAAGAGAAATTATGATTTACACTTCATGCAAATATACACTGGTGGACAACAAAACTGGATCACTTCCAAACTTTCATTTTATCCATCATATTAAGTCGAGGAAAACATATTTATTTACAGAATGCAAACACATTTGCCATTGATAAAACAAATGTTTTAAATATCCGTATTGATAGTAGAATTAAATGTTTAAAATCATACGCCAAGTCAATACTCAACACATATATAGGACATGTTTCGACCTTCAATGATGTCATTTTCAGCTATAAAATGAAAATCAATTAAGAATTAAACCAAATTAGTATATATGTACTTAAATCTAAATAAGAAATGAAATGTTAAGGTACTTATCGAAAATACTGAAGACATTTCATTACAAGTTATCTTATTTTCTTGAAATTGATATCACTGATTCCAAGTGGATTTTTGCCAAAAAAGAAAAATTAAATAAATATGGGGGGTCTATTTCAAAGATTAATCACAAAAATAACGTGCATTTTTAGAACACGATACCTTTGCTCTTTTTCAACTTAATTGAGTCATTGTTGTCGCAAATTGATCTGCTGTATGTTCAGAATGTTGTATAGCAGAATCGGTTTTGTATCATTGATTGAGGCAAATATATTAGCTTTGTTTTACAATTAAATGTTATTTTGATTGAAAAAATAAATTAACTGTGGGGGGCGCGACCCCTAATTTCAATTTAACAGCTTCATTCTGCTTTACAACATAGCTGCATTGTTTGTCTACATTTTAGTTTTTAAATGAAACTAATATCTGCATTCTAAGTGGACATTTTAACTGCCCAAGTCAAGACAAGTGGACATTTTAACTGCCCAAGTCAAGACAAATATTGAAAAAAATGAAGTGAGAGAAATCGTAACTTAAAGTTGAGGTACACATTTAGAGTAAAGAATCTTACTTTTCAACTCCTAAAAACTGCCTTTTCTTTGGATTTTAGGTCAATCTTCTGCATTCTCCGACCCGACAGTATGTCCTACATTGTTCTAGTTCTGGAGTAGACTGTTTCAAAGCCAGATTAATGTGTGCTTTATCTGCTGCAGCTATGCGTCAAAGTGACAGCTGCTGAAAAAAACGTGCTCACCGATCATTAAAGTGAATATAAATGAGCTAAACAACAATACGAATAGTATAAACTATATACTTCTGGAAACTAGAGAGGACATACTATCGAATAAGACAATTTTAAAAAATCAGAAATTTTCTCGAAAATGACTAATAGAAGGGTCGATGAGTACCTTAATGATAAAATTGTAATTAAATGAAATGAAGTACTAAAATGGATATCCCTACAATTAAGTATTAAATAAAATAAAATGCCGGTCCTTTTAAGATAAATTTTCAAAAGTAGTTTAAAAGCGAGAAATATTACTGGTGATTGAATGTTAAGCTATATAATAAAAAAATTATCAAAAATAATATACATAAAATAATTTAGAAAATTAAGTTCTAAAATCATTTGTTTACAATCACCAGTAATATTTCTCGCTTTTAAACTACTTTTGAAAATTTATCGTAAAAGGACCGGCATTAAATTTTATTTTATTTAATACTTAATTGTAGGGATATCCATTTTAGTACTTCATTTCATTTAATTACAATTTTACCATTAACATTTCATTTCTTATTTAGATTTAAGTACATATATACTATTTTGGTTTAAATCTCAATTGATTTTCATTTTATAGCTGAAGATGACGTCATTGAAGGTCGAAGCATGTCCTATATATATATATATGTGTTGAGTATTGATTTGGCGTATAATTTTAAACATTTAATATTTATTTACTTTGGATTGTGGCAACGTATGGAGCCGAAGCCTGGACACTTAGAAAAGAAGATGAGAGAAGAATAGAGACTCCATAAATGCGGTTTTGGAGACGGATGGAGGGAATAACTCGGAAAGAAAAAATAAGAAATGAGGAGGTATTGCAAAAAATAAGATATGAAAAAGAAACATGAATTGGATTCGACATTGCACAAGAGGACATAGTTTGGTGACAAGAGTATTGGAAGGAACAGTAAATGGTAAAATGAGAAGAGGATGAAGATAAATGATTGATAAATCTAATGACCTAATGAAACGCCGTGCACAAGATGAAGAGTAAACCTGTCATTAGGCAGATAAACTAAACATGCCACACCCGTATTGCAAGCGACTGTTCCCAAAGGAAACAGGATGTTAAATGTCCCATTGAGCTATGTGAAAATGAAAATCCACAGCCTGCTTCCAGTCTCCGACCGGGTCAGGAATGGAATGAATGAAGCCCCCAACTAGCGGCGAGGATATGAACTGTGCCGGCTGCCGAAGCCTGTTTCACTCCTCAGGGGCAATGAATAAATGAATGACAGATGAAAGGAAATGAAAGTGGAGAGTGTTGCTGGAATGAAAGTTTGACAGGGAAAACCGGAGTACCCGGAGAAAAACCTATCTGCGTCTGCTTTGTCCAACACAAATCTCACATGGAGTAACCAAGATTCGAGCCACGGACCCAGCGGCGAGAGGCCGGCGTGCTGCTGCTGTTAGCTCTCGATTGAGCTATGTACGTTAACAAATTCACAAATGAAATTTGATAAAATGGTCCGGCTAGCTCAAAACAGTTTCGCCCCAGTGGTACACCTCACCAAGACGCGTGGCTAGTGCACACTGAGAAGTCCGCCGCACGGCCACGAGCAGGGTCAATGCACTACAGGAGTCAAACTCCCTTTCAAATTAGTGTTAGCCTACCCTGCTGATCCATACTGGAATTTGTTAATGCCACACCCGTACGTCTCATTAATAAATCCACTCTTGTAGATTTTTAAAAAATTTCCTCTGTATTAGACAATAGACTCTAAAGAAGAAAGGGGAAAAAAAAACCAAGGAAGCAAAACTGGTGTTGGGATATTGAAGTGTACTTTGCCCTAAAACATAAGCTGTCGTAGTTTTCTCAGCTAGCGGAAAAAACTTTGACTCCCGTTTCTTAGTAAAATCAATTTCTAGATATAAAACTTATCTTTACTTCCGAACTGTACAACATAAAAAGCTGAAATCTTTAGTAGAAATTACTTTTTATATGTGTTATATTTTCACACATGAGTTTCTCTAAATTTAATTTAATATTAAAAATATGCCATTTTAAAAATCATCAATTTCTTTTTTCCAGCCTAAGCCGGGTCGGAGCACTTGTACTCTGTCCTCCCTCAATCACTGAACTCCACTCCAATCTCACACTGTCCTTCACCGTACTCTAGGTCTTTCTCGTCCTCTCTTTCCAGCCATCCGTCTCTCCATCACTTGTTTCGGCATTCTGGCATCATTCATCCTTTGCACATGTCCACACCATGTCAATCTGTTCTGCTCCAGCTTCTGTACATTCACTGCCTTTCGAATGTCTTTTCTCACTCTATCTCTCCTAGTCTTCTGTAACATACTCCTCAGACTGCCTGTATTCTACTTTCATCTCTCCTCATCATCGGCCAAGTTTCTGCTCCATACGTCATATTGGTAAGTAATAGGTCTTGTGCATCACTTCTTTAGCCTTGAGTGGTTCGTCTTTATCCCAAATTAAACTCCGAATCTAATGATAAAAAACACTCACACATCTTGTTGATCTCCACAACCAATCTTGCATTTTCCATCAATCATCATCGTCATCATCTTGCACAGTTTCCAGCCACTGGCTGGGTCTGTTTGGAACACAAGCCTCTGTATTCCCACCATCTCTCAGCCTCCATCCTTATCCAGTCTTCTCCTCTCTCCTTCCACCCCCTTCAGCCACCTGTCTCTTTCCTTCCCACTTCGTCTCATGTATCCTCCTGGGTATCCTCTTCTCCTCCATTCGTTTTACATGACCATACCTTCTCTATACCATCCTGTAATGGTTCCTCCTTCATTAATTCTCTGGTCCTCTCATTTCTTATTCTGTCCATCTTTGTAGCTCCAATACTGCTTCTCACTGGCCTGTATTTTGCTCTTCTCCCTTCCTTTCATAACCCAGGTCTCCGAGGCATACGTTAGGATAGGGACATAATACGTCCGATATATGATCTTTTTGCTGTTCTGAGGGACATCCTTGCTCCATAACATGCTTCTCACACTCCTCCGAAATGCTTCTGCCTGTCTCCCCCGCTCATTTATTTCTCTATCGTGTCTTGTATCAGGCTTCCCAGATACTTGCAACTCTCCACTTTTTTCAGCTGTTCCCCACCAATTGTTATTCCCGTTGTGGTTCTTTCCTTCTTCCTTGTTGTGATCACCATCTCACTCTTATTTATGCTAAATTTCATCCCATATCCTTGTATTATTCCTTCCCACACGTCCAACTGTTCCTGTACCTCCTCCTCCTTGTTTCCCCAAATCAAAAAATCATCTGCAAACACCATTGCTTTCATCTTTCCTTCCCCAATTACTTGTGCCACTCGGGTCATTATGTCATCCATCACCACAATGAAAAGTAACGGTGAGTTACATTAAGTTAAGTAAACATTACAAATATAATTTTTTAGTCCAGGCTTATTTTGTTAATTTTATTTATTTATTTATTAACAAATTGAGTTGTTCTACATTGTATACATGTACTTAGTTATTGTTGTTTTAAGGGGTGGAACTAAGAGGTCATCTGCCCCTCTTAAGTCAGATTCAAGAATACAAATTTGGAAATTTAAAATTTTGAGATGGACATCTAAATTTAAAAAGACCAAAAATTAATAAAACAAAAACAAAAAATTAAATAAAAATGAAAATTATAAAAATAAACAAAAATTATGCCAAAAAAAATTATCATTCGAAAATGGACAAGTTGTTGAGTTAATGTACACTGGCCCTAATCCACTCCCACTTATAAATACATGTACTTATACTGTACACCTTTACTCACGTCAGACAAAACAAACCTAACATACAATGAAATTCAAATTGCAAATTGTATTAGAAAAGCACCAAAGACAAGCTACCAAGTAATTATTAGGGCTAGGATTTTTAGGTAAATAAATATTTCAAGCATTTTCTCTATAAATACATAAATTCATGTTTTTCACTTCTTAGCACATAAAAAGACATAATAGGCCTATTTACATTTTTTTGAAATCAGTAAAATCAGACTTTTCAGTTTATTGCATTTTTGTTGTTTGTTACTTCAACGGGGAAGAACCTGTGAGCTATCTAATCTTGATGCAGAGAGTATGTCAGCTTGCAACTGTGTTATTCCTAACTTGTCGCCCCGTGCCACTCACTGTGGAAACTGGGGATTTCCTTGTCCGTAACCATATTGCACCATGTGCTAGATCTCCCCCTCCCCCAGCTATCTGGAACCAGTGCCACTCACATGCAGTTCATTTCTGGCACTGTGAAGTGTAAGGCAGTTCTACGATGCCTAAAGTAAAAGCAACTACAAGTTATCGTCTGTTGCAGAATTTAAAGATACTTTTACTTCTGATGGGGGCGTTCTGTTCTGCCAACCATGTGGGAAAGCAATCAAGGCTGAACAGCGATCTCAAGTTACACAACACCTCAAGGACAAGAAACATATTGCCGCAGTTTCGCGCCTTATGAAGAAGTGTTTCGCTATAATTGTCGGTTATTTGTGATGGACAACCTAAAGATGTATCTCGTTGTGTATTGTAATTCTTCAGGAGTCAGTGAGGCATAGAATAAATTGCATTCGTGAGTACTGCATATTGTTTATATTCACATCAATAAACTAAATTATAATTAAATATTTTTACTTTTTTGTCACAAATTGCAGGTATTTTTAATTCATAAAAAATAAATATTTTCCAGATTTTTAGCACCTAAAAATCCGAGCCCTAGTAATTATAGTCTGTTACTGGAACACAGTGATCAGGATCCGATGATGTCCACTTGAGCGTCGAAATGCATAATCCAAATTGCCCCAATAATAGTAATTTTTCCAGGAGTGTATATACAGTGAGATTCCTTTGCTGGAGCGGCCAACTACTGGGCGCGTGCGCCTTCCGCCAGCCAACCGAGCTCGGGTTGTGTGAGCTAACCAGGTCCATTAAGTCACTAAACTTTCATCGACGAGGGTGTGTAGTGTCAGCGCACAGATAACAAGGTAACATAAACAACAGCTGCAATATTTAATTAAAGAAGCACAGATGTTCTTTTATTTCTTGAGAGTCTGGATGACCTCATGTCACCAGTTAAAGGTTAGAACGTATCTTTTCACAGAAGATACTAAAAATGTTCTCCTACAGCTGACAGACAGACATCGTTACATTATGTAGCTACTCCTGTACCCCCGTGTTTTTACTGTAATTAATCAAAGCACGTTTGTTGTTTAATTGTGGGTTAATTTAACATTCAAAGTGTACAGATCAATTACCCGTACTCTAGTGATGCAGGAGAACAATGTACGGCATCAGATATCCCTCACAACAGAAGGGAATTACAAAGTGTAAACGCTAATTTATTTACACAGTACAACGCCTGTCTGTTAGTTGAAGGAGAACATTTTCAGCATCTTTCGTGGATCATGATTTGCTGGTGAATTGACCATTAATTAATGTACTTCGTTACGGTTTCCACCCGCGCTCGGTTGGCTGGCGGAAGGCGTGCGCTCCAACAAGAGAATCACCCTGTACATATTTATACTTTGTACCCCGCCCATCATTCAGGTTGACCAACTGAAGAACTACAAATGACAAATATGTAAGTATTCACTTCAACTTTCTTTTCCCTGCAATTGAATCCACATTATCGACACTCGACTGTATTCGGATTACGTAGGCTGTCAAAATTATATAATAACACTTCAAGTTAAATTTGTTTAAACCGAAAGAAAGTTTTAAAGAATTTCTTTAACAACACAAATGAAGCAAAATATTAACTATTTAGCCTCTAGCACAGGGCCATCCAGACAGCGCTCTAAGCACTTTGGTGGAAGGTAGTTTCTGAAGTGGTGGGAGGAGCTTGGCCGGCTAAGCACGCTGAAGTGTGCAGCCGATCCATCAGTCGCTAGTCTAGTCCAATGCGCTTTGTTGACAGCGTGTAAGTAAATCAGTTTCGCAGTGGTCATGACAGAACAGCATACAAAAACAGGAGTAGTGAAGCAGCAGTCTTTAAAGCAGAATGGGAAATTTCATTATTCTGTACAGCTTTTAAGGGCATGCCAAATGTTTAGTGTGCAACAGAGATGTAATGTGTTAAAAAGAACACAATTTGTTGTTGAATTTTCCTCTCTAATATGTTCACATTTCAGTTTGGAATAAATCACAATATTCTTGTGTTCGTTTCCTGCACATTCCATACATCGGAGTACCATTCGATTTGTATATACGGTATATTTGTTATGACGAAATAGCCCTATTAATATGTCAACAATCCCACAAGAGCCGTCAGCTGCAAGACTGTACGTACGTATCTAGTCAGCGTGGTCTGAACATCGTCCGTCTCCTCGCTGCCACAGAGTAATGGTGGTAGGGGAAGGAGCGCTAGTCTGACTGCCCAGCGCTCCTCGAGCGCGGCAGCGCTCCCGGAGTGCAATGACTGGATGGCCCTGATCTAGCATGTTATCAATATGTTTACATCCTACTGAAATAATATCAACATTGTATCTTGAAAAATATAGGTAGGAGATAATTTGAATCAAACACTTGTAATTTCACTAAACTTGGCATGGAAAGGGTTAAGCTAATGTTGAACACACTTCAGAAGAATACAGTACCCAGGCCAGGTTACGTACGTGGATTGTTAAGTACCCAGTTAGGGGTTAAGGAACAGATCAGAAGGAGTGGAATCCCAGAAGTATGAAGGCTCTTCCATGCAATCCAGATAGGAACAGCACAAGGCAACTTACCTTATCGAAGGCTTTCTCCTTTTGAGGAGGAGATGGGATGTGAACTTTGTCCAGTTTCTCCACCTTGGTGGCAGGCACGACGGGACTGGGTATTGCGGGAGGTGGTATGACAGGCACAGGTTTATCCTTGACCTCCACCACCTCGGGTGTAGGGGGACGCGGTTGCATGAACATGGGGGGTGGTAATGGCAAGTTGGGCATGGCAGGGTGAGGCAAATTCTTCCCCATTGGCACGGGAGGAAACCTTGGGAACAGAGGGTAAACGCTCGGTATTGGAGGTGGAATAAGTCCGGGAGCAGGTGGGAAGTTTGGAAAAAAGGGGAATACAGGCGGGGCAGCAATAGGAATACGGGGTTCAGGATATTCCGGAGTTTTCGGTCTATCCGGGGGAGATTCTAATTTAGCCTCAGCTTTAGATTTTTTCGTACCTTTGAGCGATTTCACTTTAAACTCCTTTTTTGATTTTGATCTATCCCTTTTCTTTTTCTTCTCTTTTACTTCTTGCGATTTTTCAGGTTTGCTAGCAGACGTTGGCAGTTCCGGTGTTCTCGGAGTGGAAGGAGTGCCAGGAGGATAAAGATCATCGTCAAAAGAGTATGTATCCTGATTGAGATCAGACTGATGATTACTCACCGCCTCGCTGGTGATTTCAATTTTAGGGACGGCCGGTTCACTAACCTCGATCGTATCTACAGACGGTTTTATGTCCACCGGTTCATCCTCCATGGCCATACTTCGCTGTATGACAGCATCGATACAGTTGTCAATCTGAGCCATCCTAACTTCACGCTGACGATTACTCAATTCTGATTCATCGATCACCAAACCTGGTGAGCTTTCACGGGAATCACGGGGAGCTAAATCCCCAGCTTCTGATCTGTCAGATTTCTCCCCCTTTTCGTCCTTAACTTTCGAAATCTTCTTAAAGATGTTAAGCTTTTGCTTGTCGGGTTCTGTGGATAGCTTTCCTTCGACTACGACACTATCCTTTACCTTCTCCTGAGGGGAACCTGTTGCCTTTTGTGGCTGAGTAGGGGGCGATGCAGGTAGAGGTTTATCTACTTTAGCAGGTTTAGCAGACTTAGTACTATTCGTATTAGACGATTTACCTGGAGATGTTTTATTTGAAGCAGCAGGCTTTGCTACTTTATGAACTGCACTAGGACCAGCAACAGCAGGGGGACTCTGCGAAACCATCTTCCAAGCCCCCGATTTTAAGGCTTTTAATTTAGACAATTCCTTCATGCTAACCAATTTTTTTACCTTTGACTCATCATTTGAAGCAATCTTCTCTGTTTTCACGGAGTCTTTATTTTTAAGCTCTCTTTTCTTGTTCTCCTTGTCGATTTTCTTAAGTGTGCCGTCAACCAATTTCTTAAAGGGAATCTTTTTTAATTTCTTTTCACCCTTGACCTCGGGAGGCACCGTGGGATATGACGACGGTTGAGGAGAGTTGGAACGGGAATCGGACGGTTGCAGAGGAGTCCGGGACTCGGGGAGCTTCCCTTCTCTCGCAGGGGACAGGAACCCAGATGTTGTCATCATGACGCTGCTGATCTCTCGTAAGGGACGACCTTCCTCCTCCATCATCAGCCTGTCAACACCAAAATTCAATTTACTCTGTCTATCAAGATGAGAGGCAATGGGCCCTCTCCCAATAAACAAAATAAATACATAAATTAATAACCAGATTATAACATTTATACAGTGTGAATAATATAACAAGTATAAGGTGCGTTCAAAAAGTAACAAGCCGGAGGCATAATTTCAGAAACCAGTACCTGTATGTTGGAAGTATTGGCCCTGGCTGTTGAGGCACTTCTCCCACTGTGACACGAGGCAGTGAATGGCTGTCTCATAAAATTCCCTGGGCTGCGATGTGAACCAGTTCCGCACGTACAGCTGGACGTCAGGGTCTGAGGTGAATCGTTGGTCCCGTAGAGCCCTTTTCAGGGGACCAAACATGGCGTAATCACAGGGAGAGAGGTCTGGACTGTATGGAGGGTGGCCGAGAACCTCCCATTTGAATTTATGCAGGAGTGCCGCGACCGTGTTGGCCATATGAGGTCGTGCATTGTCGTGGAGTGACCACGGCGTTCACTGTCACTCGGCGGTCCTGGGTAATGAGTGCATCAACCAGCTGAACGTTGTCATCGGTAATGCAGGGGGGGGGGGGTGTCCCAGACTGGGCATCATCGGCTAATGACACCCGTCCTTCCCTGAAGCGCTTGTGCCACGCCTTGACCCTTGCAAGGGACATGCAGTGTTCGCCGTACACTTGTGACATCCGGCGATGAATGTCCGTTCCCCCTACTCCTTCCGCTGTTAGAAACCGAACAACACCTCTTTGCTCTTCGCTTGACGCCTCCATGTCACCGTTTGCAATGCGACTGGCAGCGTTGGACGATTGATGCATGCCGCTCCTCGTTTTGTATCGTCACGTGACATGCACGCGTGCCCTCTAGCGACGGGCTGCGACCTTCCACGCTCTGCTCGGAACCACACACCACGATTAGCCGATGTAGTCACCAGTTTGCACATTCCAGCCTCTGGCTCGTTACTTTTTGAATGCACCTCATACAATGGAACCACTTAAATCTAAAAGTAAAATATGAATACCATACTACTACAGCGAGGGTCCTCCCTCGCAGCCGCTCACAACAGCGGGTCGGGAAGCCCTGGATGCTGCCATAGAGTTTTTTCATGTTCGCAAATGGACCACTTAGGACCACGCGGAATCAACCATTCTGCTCTGAAAGAAGTTCATTTTCCGTATTGACAGATTCACTATATAACAAAGGAGAAACTGTTCCGCCTAGTCAATACATTTATTTACAAAACTTGTTATTATATCGTACATGCTTGGACGTCTCCTCATCATGATGATGTATTTCATTACACGACAATCAGTGTTTTTTCCCTTTAATAAGAGACTATAAGCTCAGAAGCCCCAGCTTGAACAGCAAGTTTCAGTCAGCATTGTAAACAACAGGCCATACATCCCAAGTGAAGAGATTTTCACATGCACAAACATTAGAACAGTGCTATATATACTCTGTGAGCTGCCTGAATAGGATTGACATTAGGCCGGAAATTCCACGTCAGTCATCACCCCTCTGCCTCTTGACCAATCTATGTCCGCATAGCTGATGTCATAATACTCTGTGTTGCAATATTACAGCCCACGTGCTTCAGTGCCTGGTCGGCTGTATCTCTGGCTTCCACAGTTTGGCAACCTCGTTCTCAGACCACATGGCGAGGCGAGAACTGTCAGGCAGCTCACAGAGTATAAGTGTATTCACAAGAACCTAGCACTACCAATGGTGATACTTTTTACTGATGCGCACTCATGTTACTGCTCATGGTTAATATGTTCTTTTTCACCTCATTTCATCCATTCACTCATCATTTTATGTATTTTTTTATGATATCTTTAATTATGCTGGATTTTGCATCTTAATTTATGGCTGAAGAAGGGACCAGTACTAGAGGCCCCGAAACATGTACCATATAATAACAAGTTTATAACTTGTTGTAAATAAATGTATTGACTAGATGGAACAGTTTCTCCTTTGTTATATAGAATCAACAATTTGTGAGCTTTCCTCCTTGCCCAATAGTTCTTCATTTTCACCGATTGTTGTAATCTCTGTTCCTCCAATAATAATAATATCGTATGGCCTCGGGTGCCTGGTGCAAGCTTTGCTATTTGACACCCAGAGGGTAGCTTGCATGTCGAATTTCTCTGTTCCTCCATCCAGATACGATGTGTTAGTCTTCCCATCTTCCTCAAATCCCCTTGTGTCGACAATTTTCCTTATTACGTCTCTATCCTGAAGATTCGGCGATCCTAACTCGCTGACGTCTTTCTCCACGTGTTTATACCATTTTGATGTCATGCGTTTGATTTTTAGAGATTTGAGATTTTTAGAGATTTGTGTATTCGGAAAGTAAGTCTGGTATGCTTCATTCTTTCTAAGTGACTTAAAAATTGAATTAGGCTCAGTCTAATTGTGTCAGTAAATTTAGAAACTCTTTATAGATTTCCGAGTTTGGTTTGGGAAAATGCAGTCCATTTTTAATTTTTGGCCCCACTCTACAGAAGTTTATCGTAATGAAATTCCAAAAGCAAAGGAGAATTGCACGACTGACAAGTGCTGTGAAATCGAAGAACTACATTATAAACATGACACATTTCACATTGTGGTTCATTGATTATGAGAAAGCATAATTATCGAACACAACACACTAAATTAATAGAACTCCTTCAATGTGTTGGTCTTGTTAATAATGGTGTTAGAATTACGGTATTGCCAATCTCTATTGGAATCAAGGTGCGACAATTGGGGTAGATGGCAAGTTGTCTGATGAAGTCAAAATTCAGCGTAACGTTCGACAAGGTTGCGTACTATCTCCAGTGCTCTTCAACTTATATTCAGAAACAACCCTGTCTGAAGCCCTGGATGGGTTTCATGAAGGCATTGTCATCAATGGCACAGTCATCAACAATTTACGATATGCAGATGACACAGTTCTGATTGCCGGAAGCATTGAAGATCTCAAATAATTACGGCATCACGTGCACGTAGTTAGCAATAATTATGGTTTGAGAATGAACATTAGGAAATCAAAATTCATGGTTATCAGCAAGGAAGCTATTGGTTGCTGGTGAAGACATTGAGCGGCTCCATTATTATAAATATCTAGGGTGCTACCCGAATGACAAATGGGAATGTAGCCAGGAAATCAAAGCTCGCATTGAGCAAGCCAGGAGTGTCTTTATTAGAATGAAGAATCGGCTGTGTCAAAGAGATTTTAGTCTGAAAATGAGAATCTGAGTCCTCAGGTGTTACGTAATTCCCGTTTTAATGTATGGTCGTGAGGGATCGACGTTAACTAAAACCTTAGACAGGAGAAGTGTGGATGTATCTTACACCATGGACCGATAAGGTGAGAAACTCCGAGGTGCAAGAAGATGGAGATACTCTACAATACCAAGGAACAGAAACTAAAATATTTTGGCCATATGAGAGATCGGACTGGTTGGAACAGAGAAACGGCCTGAAACAAGGAAGTGCACTGTCACCGTTACTTTTCATTGTGGTGATGGATGACATAATGACCCGAGTGGCACAAGTAATTGGGGAAGGAAAGAAGAAAGCAATGGTGTTTGCAGATGATTTGATGATTTGGGGAAACAAGGAGGAGGAGGTACAGGAACAGTTGGACGTGTGGGAAGGAGTAATACAAGGGTATGGGATGAAATTTAGCATAAATAAGAGTGAGATGGTGATCACAACAAGGAAGAAGGAAAGAACCACAACGGGAATAACAATTGGTGGGGAACAGCTGAAGAAAGTGGAGAGTTGCAAGTATCTGGGAAGCCTGATACAAGACACGATAGAGAAATAAATGAGCGGGGGAGACAGGCAGAAGCATTTCGGAGGAGTGTGAGAAGCATGTTATGGAGCAAGGATGTCCCTCAGAACAGCAAAAAGATCATATATCGGACGTATTATGTCCCTATCCTAACGTATGCCTCGGAGACCTGGGTTATGAAAGGAAGGGAGAAGAGCAAAATACAGGCCAGTGAGATGAGGTTCTTGAGAAGCAGTATTGGAGCTACAAAGATGGACAGAATAAGAAACGAGAGGACCAGAGAATTAATGAAGGAGGAACCATTACAGGATGGTAAAGAGAAGAGGATACCCAGGAGGATACACTAGACGAAGTGGGAAGGAAAGAGACCGAGAGACAGGTGGCTGAAGGGGGTGGAAGAAAGTGTGAAGAAGAGAGGAGAAGACTGGACAAAGGTGGTGGCTGAGGATGGTGGGAAGACAGAAGACGTTGGTGAGGCTGTGTTCCAAACAGACCCGGCCAGTGGCTGGAAACTGTGCAAGATGATGATGATGATGGCTTAACTCCAAGTATCACCTCCAATAGTTCATCTCTCCCATTCTCCTCAACCTGACAGTTGGTGGGTAGCGTGACTGTCTTCAACACCTTCTATCTTGAGCCAACTGCTTGATGATTTGATCGCCCTTTAATGCCATCGAGGAACTCTGCTCTTGGTTGTCCTCTTCTAGTAACAGCTCATCATACAAGGCAAAATAGAGGGACAAATCAGAACAGGGAGGCGGAGGATCTCCTGGCTCAAAATTTTGCGAGAATGGTTTGACCTTGACTCAGCATCTGTTTCAAACAGATCTCTAATATTGTTCTTTTAATTTCTTAAGGTGTAAATTTAGTGTTTCAGGCACACACAGAGCTTGTGGTTTAATCACTGTTAAGTAATGACAAATTTTACTGTTAGGACAAACTTTTTTTGTTAAAAACATTTTGTGTGTGTTAAATAAAAAGTGATTTAGAATTTCTGAATTCTTGTTGCTAGCGATTTATTTTCATTACTATTTGCAGTGATCCATTCACCTCATCATCATCATCATCATCTTGAGCAGTTTCCAACCGCTGGTCGGGTCTGCTTGGAACATAAGCCTCTCCATCGTTTCCTGTCCATCCACCATCTCTCGTCATTTACTGTGTCCCAGCACACTCCTCTTTCCTCCACACTCTTCTTAACTCCTTTTGTCCATCTGTCCCTTGGTCTTCCCCTTGGCCTCCTTCCCGTCATTTCCATTCCAAACATCTTCTTCGGTATCCTCTCCTCTTCCATCCTCCTCACATGTCCATACCATTGTAGCCTAGATCGCTCTATTCCATTTTGCAATGGTTCCTCTCTTACCATCTCCCTGACTCTCTCATTCCTTACTCTGTCCATTCTTGTCACTCCTACCCTACTCCTCTGGAACCTCATCTCCACTGCTCGTATTTTATTCTTGTCCCTTTCCTTCATCACCCATGTTTCTGAACCATATGTCAAAATTGGCACAAAGTAGGTCTTGTAGATGATTCCTTTACATTTTTGTGGTACATCTTTATTCCATATCATCCCCCTAACACTCTTGAAAAATCCATCTGCGCACCTTCCACGCTCATTTATTTCCATCCTATTGCCTCCCTTTTCTTCAATTATGCTTCCCAAGTACTTGAAGCATTCTACTTTCTGCAACTGCTGTCCTCCAAGTGTTATGCCCATATCCAGTCTGTTCTTCTTCCTCGTTGTGATGACCACTTCACTCTTTTGTGCTGAGAACTTCATCCCATATGATAACACTACCTTCTCCCACTCATCTAATTGCTCTTGTACTTCTTCCTCATCCTCTCCCCATACCAGAAGGTCATCAGCAAACAACATTGCCTTCATTTTCCTTTCCCCAATGCTATTTACCACTTTTCGTATGATTTCATCCATCACCACTATAAATAACAGGGGTGAGAGGGCACTTCCCTGTTTCAGACCACTCTCCAGTTGAAACCATTCCGTTCTCTCTCTTCCCACCTTTACACAGCTTTTGCTTCCCTCGTACATTGCTTTCACTCTTGCCACTGTCTCCTTGTTCACTGCTTTTGCTCTCATTGCTTCCCATACCTTGTTTCTATTAATACTATCATATGCTTTCTCAATATCCAAGAAGGTCATCACCAGATCTTTCCCATATTCATAATGGTGTTCTTGTAGCTGTCTTACTGCAAAGATGAGGTCAACTGTTGACCTTCCTGGCCTGAATCCATACTGTTCTTCCCTCAGCCCATCTTCAACTTCTGTCCGAATTCTTCTCTCCAGTACCTTCTCAAATATTTTGGCACAGTGGCACATGAGTGTAATTCCCCTGTAGTTCTTGCATTCCTTCCTACTTCCCTTTTTAAATATGGGTATTATTATCCCTCTTTTCCAGTCCTCTGGTATTTTCTTCTCCCTCCATATCACTTTCATTACTCGAAAGAGCCACTGTGTTCCTATCACCCCTGCTGCTCTCACCATCTCCACACTCACTTCGTCTATTCCCGGTGCCTTTCCCCCTTTCATCTTCTTTAATGCTTCCTCCACTTCTTTCCATGTCAATTCCTTCTCTGAAATGTCTTGGTCACTGTCTGTTTCTTCCTCCACAATGTCCACTACGCTGGTTTTAGTTGGATTTAGGAGTTCCTTGAAGTATTCTCTCCAGATAACCTTTACTTCTTCCATATTTTCGACCTCCTTTCCATTCCTGTCCACCATTCTGACATTTTCCCCTGTATCTCTTCTCTTTGCCTTTATCATTCCATACAACACTTTCTTACTGCCATCACAGTCCTCCTCCATCATTTCTGTCCATTTCTCCAGCCATTTCTTTTTCTCTTCTTTCACTACTTCTCCTGCTTCTTTCTTCCGCTCTTGGTATTCTTTTCTTGTTCTGTCTGTCCTCTGTTGGAACCATTTCCTGAATGCTTCATTTTTCTTTTTCACTGCTTCCTTAGTTCTGGGGTTCCACCATGGTGTTTCCTTCCACCTTTTCTTTCCACTAGTTCTGCCACACACGACTTCCGCTGCTTCTACCAACACGTCCTTGAACCTATTCCATTCTTCTTCACCTGTTTTCGGATCATCCTTCGGTAATTTGTTCCTCACTAATATCTGGAACTTCTCCTTATTTCCATCCTCCTTCAGCTTCCATGTCCTTATTCTTCTTTCTTGGTTTTCAGTTCTCCTCTTTTCCTTCAGTCCTCTCACCTTGGCGACCAGCAGACGGTGGTCACTGTCCAGGGCTTCTGAAGGTATTACCCTTATATCAGTGATACTCTTCTTTGTCTCCTTCCCGCATAGAATATAGTCCACCACTGATTTCCTAGTCAAATCCCTGCTGTACCAAGTAATTTTATGGCTCTCTCTCTTCTTGTACCATGTGTTTCCAACCATTAGCCCATTTATCTTGCACAGTTCCAACAATCTCTCTCCTTCCTTATTCCTGTTTCCCCATCCTTCACCACCAATCACTTCCTCAAAACCTCTTCTATCAGTTCCGACATGGGCATTTAGGTCTCCCATGACTATCAGGTCTCTCCCCACTAACTGCTTCTGCAACTCCTCTTCAAACTCGTCCTTCTCGCCTTCTGTGCATCCCACCTGTGGTGCATAGACTTGCAGAATGTCCAGATTTCTACCTTTCACAGTGATTCTGGCTCTAATTATTCTATCACTTACCCTCTTTACTTCCTCCCTCAGCCCTTCTCTCACCACCATTCCCACTCCATTTCTCTTCCCCTCCTCATTTCCTATCCAGTATAGCTGCAAGCCATTTCTCAGTTCTTTTCTTCCTTCCCCTCTCCATCTGGTCTCTGCCAGTCCGAGTACATCCAGTTTTCTCCTCTCCATCATATCCACAACCTCCTCCACTCTTCCCGTCAATGTCGTTATATTCAAAGTTCCGATTCGTAGTCCATTTCCATAGCCAGGTCTGCTTCCTTTAGATCTGTTCTTTCCGAGGCCCGTTCCCGTTTTAAAAGCAGTTTCATATCCACTACTGGCTTGCTAGGCCTAACGTAGCTTCACCATAACCCTGGCAAGGGGCCTGTTTTTGGTCCGCGAGAGGTATTTTATTTCCGTCAAACCTTCCGGACAAGTCCGGCGAGCCCCCCTATCCGCCACCTGGGACGCGCCCGATAGAGGAACAGGCAAACCCCCAAGGGATCCATTCACCTAAATGCTTAAATTCCTTTACTCTCAATTTTTTTTCACAACAATAGTAATTTCGGATGGTGCGTTGATAATATTTGTCATAAATTTAGTTTTCTCATCTGAGATTTTAAGTCCTATCTTTGCCGCTAGTATAACAATCTGCTTCTGTGGGCGATTAGTGCCATATCATCAGCAAATGCTAGACAATCAATATCAATGCCTTTAACCTTTGGTCCTAGTCTTTTCTCCGCTCTCTGTCAACTTTTCCAAGAGCACAGTTAAAGAGTCCATCACCTTGATGAACACCCGTATTTATTTCAAACTCCTCACTACAACCACCCATAAACTTTGCTGAAGTGTTTGTTTCAGTCAGCATATCCTTTATAATATTTCTTGTTTTTTGGTCAAGACCAAATTCTGATGACACATTCAGTAGTGAATTATTGCCATCTTCCAATCCTCGGGGATTTTCTCAGTTTGCCAAATTTCCAACATAATTTTGTGAAGTTTTTTGATGAAATTCTCTTGTGCATTTTTCCCAAGTTGTGCAGTTATTTGCATTTATTACCAGGGTCAGTCAAATATACTCACTCACTCAAGGCTTCTATGGGACACGAAGATACCGAGCCGATCTCACAAAATGCCTCTACTGTGCAAGTTCTTGCCAGTTGTCTACATTCAGATTTCTACAAAGTTTAGAGATTTCATTTTGCCAAGAACTTCGTGGTCTTCCTACTGGCCTTTCTCCTCTTGGTTCTCCTTTAAAGACTTGTAAGACCATCCAATCCTTAGTAAATGACCAGCCCATTGAAGTCTTCTGGAGTTAATGATGTTGAGTATTGGTGATAGTGAGTGTACATGGTGGCCACTCAAATCGGTCAACGATTTTCCAGTTTTCCAGGAATTTTCCAGGAGTAATTTCATTTTTCCAGATTTAAAAATAAGCGTGAGTACGGGTGGGGGGCTTTATCGGCTGCTTACTTCAAGACCAAAATAAAGCAGTTGTGTTTGGTTTACTTATACAGATACAGCATTGGCAAAAATTAGTGGCGATCCATTATTGATATGCAACTTAATAATTTATAAACTGTTCCGTCTTTTCAATACTATTTGTATTCAAGATGTTAACACTGGTACATGTTTCGGACACTTAAGTGTCCTCCTTCAGCCAGAAATACATATTAAAACCCTTATAAGTAAAAGACACACGTTTAAATACATTGTAATACATTGAGTATTAGTATTAGTAGTGTATTACAATGTATTTAAACGTGTGTCTTTTACTTATAAGGGTTTTAATATGTTTTTCTGGCTGAAGAAGGACACATAAGTGTCCGAAACATGTACCAGTGTTAACACCTTGAATACAAATAGTATTGAAAAGATGGAACAGTTTATAAATTATTAAGTGGATTTCAATTCAATACGGACCAACATGGATAATAACAATTCAATTGATACGCAAGCCCACACACAAGTGATTTAATTGTTGTTTTAAAAACGCCTTTGTGTCTCAAATATCCACTTTAAAAAAAGAGAAAAGAATGCTGCCTGCAATTTTATTGCGGTGAAGTGGTCTATACTCAATATGTTTTACAAAAATACTATCGCGTGTTCTCCCACACAGAAACAGGTAGCCTGAGGAAATGTCTATCGTTAACAATAAAGTGCTCACCCAAAACCGCAGCGGGAGTATGATTTAAGATGGAAAGATTTTTTAAATTAATTATCAGAGGCTATTTTCCAGGAGTTTACAAATTTGTTGTAATTTTTCAGAAGTTTTCCAGACCTAATAAAAATCCAGGAGTTTTCAAGGATTTCCAGGTTTTCCAGCAGTAGTGGCAACCATGGTGTATGTCTTTATTTGATCTCTCTTTTCCAGCTTAGAGATGCAGGGTCAAAAATGGTCCAAAACTCTTCCTATACACTTTATTTTCGAAAACCTGCAACTGGCGTTCTTCCTGTTTTGTTAAACTCCATGATTCTGCACTGTAAGTTAGAACTGGCCTAATGATGGTATTGTATATTTTCAGTTTTGTATTTCTCGTCAAAAATTTGGATCCCAATAAAAACTGCAGAGAGCTGTACACTTTGTTAGCATTCTGTATTCTAACTTTAATTTCCACTTCTCTATGATTCCGTTCACTAATCTTGATTCCTCATCATCATCATCATCATGTTGCACAGTTTCCAGCCACTGGCCGGGTCTGTTTGGAACACAAGCCTCTCCAACGTCTTCTGACTTCCCACCATCTCTCAGCCTCCACCCTTGTCCAGTCTTCTCCTCTCTTCTTCCACCCCCTTCAGCCACCTGTCTCTCGGCCTCTTTCCTTCCCACTTCATCTCATGTATCCTCCTGGGTATCCTCTTCTCCTCCATTCGTTTTACATGTCCATACCTTCTCTATACCATCCTGTAATGGTTCCTCCTTCATTAATTCTCTGGTCCTCTCATTTCTTATTCTGTCCATCTTTGTAGCTCCAATACTGCTTCTCAAGAACTTCATCTCACTGGCCTGTATTTTGCTCTTCTCCCTTCCTTTCATAACCCAGGTCTCCAAGGCATACGTTAGGATAGGGACATAGTACGTCCGATATATGATCTTTTTGCTGTTCTGAGGGACATCCTTGCTCCATAACATGCTTCTCACACTCCTCCGAAATGCTTCTGCCTGTCTTCCCCGCTCATTTATTTCTCTATCGTTTCTTCCATTATCTTGTATCAGGCTTCCCAGATACTTGAAACTCTCCACTTTCTTCAGCTGTTCCCCACCAATTGTTATATTCGTTGTGGTTCTTTCCTTCTTCCTTGTTGTGATCACCATCTCACTCTTATTTATGCTAAATGTCATCCCATATCCTTGTATTATTCCTTCCCACACGTCCAACTGTTCCTGTACCTCCTTGTTTCCCCAAATCATCAAATCATCTGCAAACACCATTGCTTTCATCTTTCCTTCCCCAATTACTTGTGCCACTTGGGTCATTATGTCATCCATCATCACAATGACAGTGCACTTCCTTGTTTCAGGCCGTTTCTCTGTTCCAACCAGCCCGATCTCTCTCCTCCCACTTTCACACAGCTCATGCTTCCCTTGTACATCTCCTTTATCCTCCAGGGACGTCCATACTTTGTTTCTGCATACACTGTCATAAGCTTTCTCAATGTCCAGGAAGGCCATCAGTAGATCTGTTCCATACTCAGTGATCTTGATTCCTAAGAATTTGAAATGTTCAACCCGCACAAAACTAAGCGTGCCAATAAGAAGAGGTAACCGATTCCCAAACACATGAATATTCCTCTTCATTACCGTGTACCATGTCAAATATAACCGAGAATTCTTTTTTAAAATTTATTGCATCAACCAAAAAACTACACATATAGATATCTCTTTTCTACACCGTGTCCTGCCTTCGATACACATTTTCTCCATCGGATTGGCAATGTTTTGATGCCGCCCTGATAGAAAGAAGAGGGTCGTGTGCGGAGCCAGTGGCGCACGAACTCTTCTAAACTTGCATCATCCAACCTCTGTCCTCCTAGGTCTTGTTTGAGCTGTCCAGTCACAAGGCAATAAATCTGGACTGTACAGAGGGTGTTCCAGACGTGTCCAATGAATTTCCTCCAGATATTTCCGCGTTAATGCAGCCTTGGATTGTCGTGGAGAAGAATGACACTTCGGATAGGTTGCCGGCGTCGCTTGTTGCGATACTCTTATTCCTACGGCTAAAACCAATTCAAAAATTTGTATGCGCCGATCTTATTCACTAATGTGACGAATGGCAACAAAGTTGTCTGCAGTGATGCTTGTCCGCGGCCTCCTTTCATGAGGTTCATTTTCCACAGCTTCTCTTTTTTTATAGCCCACTCACACACTCGAGCCAGTGACAGTGTTTCTTCCCCAAACTGTGCGCGGAGCCTTCTCAAAACTTCCGAAGGTTTGGAGCTTTCTTTTGAGAGAAATATGATAATGATGCGTTGTGCAACTGTTGCTCACTCATAGCATACTGAAACAACCCTTCTCCCCGCCGTGCGTGCACGTGCAAGCCCCTTCTTCAGTCACTCCCACCAACATTCTGGCAAAGCTTTGCCTCAGATTTATTACTACCAGCAGCGTTTTCTTCTTCTTCCGAATAACCCATTTGGAGGGTACGATGAATCAACGTTGGCTGTTGTCCATTGTATTCAATTTCCGTGGTTTCCAAATTTCTTTCATCCTTCTAGAGTGACGATCTTTCTCCTCGAGTCCACTTTCTGCCAGTTGTTTGTTTCTTCCTTTCTTGAAATTCTGCCTTTTGAATAGCTTCTCTGAAGAGTGATCTGTTTGCTATTGTGTGTGTCTGAATTTTGGCGTTTGTCAAATCTTTGTCAATTTCAATGAACCATGTGGGTTTGGATTTGTAACTAGTCAGTAAGTTGAAGATCTAACTCCGCCGTAGCCGGTCCCAAGCCCGGTTGAGAAAGGAGGAGGGGGAAGAGTAAAATGGTCAACAGCTTCAACGCCGGATGAAGACTTCGAGTCCCAACGACGAAGAAGGTGGATGAACTATTTTTAGCAGCGTCTGATTCGGATCGAGCGGCTGCAAAGGGCGTCTGTTCTCCATGTTAGGAGCGGCCCAAATTCCTGCTGGCAGTAGCTCTAAAATGCCCGACGCCAGGCTGTGGCGACAAGCCGGTCGGTAACTCTGTCGCAACCCATGGATCATGTCTACGTCAATTTTGTCGGATAATGCTAGGGCGTCCCCCAGAAGCGACGCGCGTCGGCCTCGCCTGACCGCCGCGACAAATGGACAAGGGCTACTGGTTCAAGGGCGGAACCAGTTAAAGAAGCAAGTCCAAAGCAGACAAAATTTACGCATCGCCACGCTCAACATTGGGACTCTTACTGGACGCAGCCGTGAACTAGCAGCGATGCTGAAAGAACGGAAAGTGGACATTGCATGTGTACAAGAAACACGCTGGAAGGGGCAAAAATCTCGTGACATCGGAGATGGCTATAAACTGATCTACCATGGTACGTCCAACAGAAATGGTGTTGCTGTCATCGTTTGTGCCAGCCTGAGAGACCGAGTTGCATCTTCTCGGCTTCGTGTCTTCTCAGCATATGCACCACAAACTGGCTGTGATAAGCTAGAAAAGGAACAGTTTTGGCAAGAGCTACAAGATCATGTTTCAGCATGTCCTCAAGATGAGTTTCCACTTCTCTGTGGTGATCTTAATGGTCATGTTGGTCATACCAAGGACGGTTATAGCTGCCACGGTGGTAATGGCTATGGTACCCGGAATGATGATGGAACACAAATTTTGGATTTCGCCGAGGCGAATGACTTGGTAATTGGTAATACGTTTTTCAAAAAGCGCATAAACCACCTCATCACCTACACCAGTGGTGACTACAGCAGCCAAATTGACTTCATCCTTGTTCGACACCGTGATCTCCGACTAGTATCAGATGTGAAGGTCATACCATATGACTGTGTAGCCCCTCAACATAAGTTGCTAACGGCAGACTTAAGGATCTCTATACATCGTAGAGGCAGAGGGATAAATGTCCTTGAGAAGATCAAGTGGTGGAAGCTTAAAGACCAAAAAGGAGACTTTAGCAGGCAGTATAAATTTTCCTCCCATCGACCTGAATGCGATGGACAACACCTGGACTACATTCTGTAAATCTGTCACTGAAACCGCCACAGCAACTTTGGGTACAACAAAACCTAGCTCCCACCGAATTGATAAACAAACGTGGCTATGGACACCCCAAGTGCAAGAAAAGGTGCATGAAAAAAGGAAGGCATACAGAAACTGGGTCTCACAAAAGACTCTAGAGAACAGGGAAAGGTATGCCATAGCCAAACGTGAGGCTAAGAAAGCTGTTGCTGAAGCTAGGTGCAGTCACTATGATGACCTGTATACAACACTGGACTCAAAGGAAGGAGAGAAAACTATCTTCAGGCTGACCAAAGCTAGAACAAAGTCAGTACAGGATATTGAGCACTATGTGTGCATAAAAGGCAAAGATGGTCAACGTTTACAAGACAAACAGGATATCCTCAAACGTTGGCAACAACACTTTGAAGAGATTTCCAACATTGAGTTCCCACATCCCTCTATTCCAGAAGGTACTCCAACAGCAGGTCCTATCTCACACATCACATCTGAGGAAGTCACCAGTGCCATTAGGAGTATGAAGAATCAAAAAGCACCAGGACCAGATGACCTGCCGGCAGACTTCTGGAAGTTGCAGGAATTAAAAGAACCCGCGATCAACTGGCTGACCAACTTTTTCAATGCCATAGTTGACTCTGGAACTGTTCCCAGTGATTGGGCTACAAGCATCACTGTACCTATCTTTAAACAAAAAGGTGATCCAGCAGAATGTACAAATTATCGTCCAATTCGCCTCCTGTCGCACACAATGAAGATTTTTGAGAGAATCCTTGATCGACGACTGCGGGACATCGTCAGTATTAGTACCAACCAGTGCGGCTTCGTCAAGGGTGCGGGAACAACTGATGCAATCTTCGCTGCCAGAATGCTCATCGAAAAGCATCGCGAGAAACAACAGCCACTGCATATCGCCTTTCTTGATCTTGAAAAGGCTTTCGACCGTGTTCCACATCGTGTGATCTGGTATGCACTTCGTAACCATGGTGTACCAGAAATGCTTATCAGCTGGATCAAGATGCTATACACAAACACCACAAGTTGTGTACGTTGTGCTGTTGGCACCTCGGAGAGCTTCCCAGTGAAAGTCGGTGTACACCAAGGATCTGCACTGTCCCCATTGCTCTTTGTCCTAGTCATGGACACAGTCACACGGGATCTGCAAAGGAATGTCCCTTGGACACTCTTATATGCTGATGATGTCGCACTTGCTGATACCATCAGGATAGGATTGCAGCGTCAAGTTGAAAATTGGAACAGCCGTCTCTCACAATACGGTCTTCGACTGAACAAAAAGAAGACCGAATACCTTGAAACTGTCCCAACCAACGGATCCATCCAAGTTGATGGAGAGACATTGACGAAGACCTTAAGCTTCAGGTATCTAGGATCTCGCCTACAAGCTGATGGTGAGATGGGTGATGAAGTGCGAAGTAGGATAAAGGCTGCATGGATGAGATGGAGGGAAGTTACAGGCGTACTCTGCGACAGAAGGATGCCACTATACCTTAAGTCCAAAATATACCGCATGATAGTACGTCCTGTTGCTTTGTACAGTGCTGAATGTCGACCAGCTGACAAAGCTACGGAGCGTATGCTCCGTTGGTCGATGGGCATCACACTCCTAGATCATATAAAGAATGACTCTGTTCGCCAGCAAATAGGAGTTGCACCCATCACTGAGAAGGCACGGGAAAAACGGCTTCGATGGTATGGCCACGTCTTGCGTGCTGCACCTGGAACTGTTGCCAATTCCGCTCTCTCCTTTGAAGTTAATGGGCACCGTCCACGTGGGCGCCCAAAACAGCGCTGGCATGATACAGCAAATGCGGATATGAAGGCTCTCAATCTAAGACCTCATGATGCCCAAGATCGTGCAAAATGGCGAGCCAAGACCAAAACAGCGGACCCTGCAGCAGCGGGAAAACGCTAGGAAGAAGAAGAAGTAAGTTGAAGATCTGTTTAGTTAGTCAAGTATTTTCCATTTTTCCCAAACAACTGTAATCTTCTCTTTGTCATTACATCAGTTAATTCTTCACATTTCAAATATAACTCTCTATTTGGTCGTAACCTATATTCTGCATTATTATTTAGTTTAGCTCCCAGTATTTTTCTCAGAATTCGTCTTTCAGTCTTCTCTAATTTGTCTAAATCACCAAATCTTGTCAATTTAAGTGTTTCTGCTACATACAGAGTTTCAGGTCTGACCACTGTTTGATAGTGCCTTAATTTAGTGTTCCAGGATAAGTTTTTTTAATTATATATATCTTCTGTCATATGAAAACACCTTTTAATTTATGCATACGCGTTTCTATTGCTGTCTTCCTGCGAGTCGATCATTATCCACTCGCCTAGGTATTTAAAGGAATTTGTTTTACACACTGAACTGTCATGAATTATGATACTTTTCGGGGCATCGGTGATGTTTGTCATGAGCTTAGTAATTTCAAATAATATTTGTAGTCAGACTTTGGCTGCCTGCTTTTGCAGCGTTATATTCAAATTCCCGTTTATATTTGATCCAGCCTCGTACATATGCAGCTGGGCAGACACCTTAGTACTGTAGCCTGCCTCGTATCCTGTGAACAAGATTAGGTATAGAACAAAACATTGAAGTTTCCTAGTGGAAACTTATCTTTTCAAGAAGTTTGCAGTAAATTTGTTCGTAAGTTTCAGTACCGTATGGTTTTTACTTGTGGGGGAACCTCAAGCAAAAGGACTGCATTCATTGTATGTTTCTAAGTCACCATCTTTGCAGATCATGTGCAGACATGTGCTAATCGTCATCTGTTGTTTCATGGTTGGTTGGTTCCTCAACACGGTCATGTAGCCCCGCGTACTTTGGGTGTGTGTAGAATCAGTCTGATATCATCATCATCATCATCATCATCATTTCCCCTTATCCAGCTCCTGCCGGGTCGGGGTATTTATGGCACTTCTCCACTTTCCGCTTTCCTTCCACAATTCTTCTTCCACGATCTTGTCCCAGTCCAGATTTCTTTTTCTCAAGCTGTTCTTCACTGAATCGATCCACCTTGTTCTAGGTCTTCCCCTTGCTCTCTTGCCCTTGCACTTGGCCTCCAGCATCTGTCTTGGTATTCTATTTTCCTCCATCCTCTTTACATGTCCAAACCACCTTAGTTTATTCTTCTCAATTCTCTCATTTAGTTTTCCCATCCCAACTTCCTTCCTAACATCTTCATTCCTCACTCTGTCTTTCCTTGTCTTACCTATCATACTTCTTAGGAATTTCATTTCACTGGCTTGGATTCTACTCTCTTGCCTGCTCGTCAGGGTCCAAGTCTCAGCTGCATACGTTAATATGGGTACATAGTACATTTTATACATTACCTCCTTGCTTTTCCTTGGTACTTCCTTATCCCAAACACCTGTTATCAGACTGATTCTGATAAGAATCAGTCTGATAACAGGTGTTAATTTTGATGGCGGCATTAGTGTGTGTTTAATTGCACTCATTCCAGGTTCCGTATTGACCATGTTAACATGAAGTATAACATAAATTTCTCGCCAAATCAATACTTTTTACTTACATAAATATTCTACGAAACATGTACCTATAGAATATTTATGCAAGTAAAAAGTATTGATTTGGCGAGAAATTTATGTTATACTTCAGGTTAGTGTGTGTTATCTGTAATTACTCAGGCAAGGACAGCAGACGATCAATTTCAAGTAGTTCCTACTTTTGTTAACAAAATGCTACCATCAACGACACCTAGCTGCGAACTTGGATACTAGATGCCACCGCAACCCGCACCTTGCGAATTCAGTACTTGTTTCTCCTTTATGTATTCTAATCATTTTAAATTACAGGTTCCACAGTAGAGAGAATAAGTTGAAAGGACAAAGTGAGAAATGAGCAAGTATTACTGAAAGTAGGAGAAGAAAGAATGGTGCTAAAGAAGATAAGGAAAAGAAAATTGAATTGGATTGGATACTGCACAAGGGGAGATGGTGCATTAGAAGAGGAAGAAGATTCCATCAAGATTGATAAATCGTATGAGCTGATGAAACGGGCTGCTATGATGATGATAGTACAGAACCTCATTTGCGTTACTAATTAAGAACAAACCTTCTCAGCAACACACTGAAAATGCACTTTTAGGCCTTTTAGGAACTACAAATAAAATAGGCACCAACGGCTCAAATAGGCATTTTAGGACACTAATAAGAAAGATAGGAGAAGATAAGATGAAAGCAATGGTGTTTGCAGATGATCTCATGGTCTGGGGAAACAAGGAGGAGGAAATTCAGGAGCAACTGAAGGCTTGGGAAGAAGCAGTGGGAGAGTACGGATGGAAGTTCAACATCAGTAAATGTGAGATCCTGTTAACGACCAGGAAAAAGGACAGACCAATGAGTGGGATAACACTTGGAGGTGGACAGCTGAAGAAGGTGGAAAGTCTCAAGTACTTGGGAAGTATAGTGGAGGAAAATGGGAGAAATGACAAAGAGATTACGGAACGTGGCAGACAGGCAGAAGCACTAGGAGCTTAGTGTGGAATAAAGATATCCCACAAAAAAGCAAGAAGCTACTATATCCCGATACTGACCTATGCATCAGAAACGTGGATAACGAAGAAAAGAGACATAAGCAGAATACAGGCAGGTGAAATGAAGTTCCTGCGAAGTAGGATCGGAGTGACAAGAAGAGACAGGGTGAGGAATGAAAAGGTCAGGGAAATAGTGAAAGAGGAGCCCTTGCAAGGTAGGATTGGTATAGACACTTAAAGAGAATGGAAGAGAAGAAGATTCCCAAGAGGATACATGAGATGCAGATGCAGAAGAAACGACCAAGAGATAGATGGCTGAAAGGAGTGGAGGAATGACGACTGGACCGGAGTGACAGCGGAGAGGTGGTGGGAAGAAAGGACTAAGTGGCGGGGGCTGGAAACTGTACAAGATGATCATGATGAATAAACTTCATAGGACGACGCGCAGTTCTTTTGGCACTGGGGGAACTGTGAGAAATGGGCGACCAGTAACCGAAATGAAAGTGGGAATCATGAATGTCATGACCCTGACAGGCAAGTTGGAGGAGGTGGTAGACTTCATGGAGAGGGAGAATGTTGGATTGATGGGGCTGAGTGAAGTGAAATGGAAAGGTAAAGGAAGGAAGAAATTGAGGAAAGGATATACATTATACTGGAGTGGTGGCCAAGAGGCAAAAAATGGCGTGGGACTGATAACCTCGAAACAACTGGAGGAGTATGTTGAAGAGGTCGAGTGTGTGAGTGACAGAATAATGAAAATTAGAATGAAGATGGAAAATGACGTGATGGACTTCATACAAGTGTACGCACCACAGACTGGAAACAGAGAAGAAGATATTGAAGTATTCCTGGAGGATGTAGAAAGAGTAATTTCAAGTGTAGAAGTGGTGATCATGGGAGATATGAATGCACAAGTAGGAAACTAGAGACAAGAAAAGGAAGAAGTCATTGGACCATATGGATATGGGAAAAAGAACCGGGAAGGAGAGGAACTTGTAAACTTTTGTGAAAGGAATGAACTGATAGTGGGTAATTCATGGTTTCGGAAGAAAATCAGCGGGAAAATTACGAGATATGGTTGGGGCGATGGAAGAACAAAATCAGTAATTGACTACTTTCTGGTGGAAAGGACTAATCGCAGAAAGCTGATAGATGTGACAGCTTTACCAGGAGAAGCATTTGATGGGGACCATAGAGCTGTGGTGGCAAAATTTAGATGGGAAAAATTGGAAAACCTAAAAGAGATCAGAGAAAGTAAAATAAAAGTATGGAAATTGAAAGACAAAACTGTACAGGAAGATTTTCAGGAGAGATTGAAGCAACAAATCCCAGTTACTGAAGTGGAAAACATAGAAGAGGAATGGTCCCACTTCAAAAAGGCATTTGTTGGTGCAGCAGAGAGTGCTTGTGGTAGGACGTCAACAAGAGTGAAAGAGAAGGAAAGTGAGGAAAGCAGTGAAAGAAAAGAAGTCTGCATGGAAAGAATGGAACCGAGATCAAACGGAAGAAAGCAAAAGGAAGTATCACGACAGCAAACGGAGGTGTTAGAAAGTGGTAGGAGAAGAAAAGAAGAAAAGTTGGGAAGAATTTACACGAAGCATGGTAACAGATGTAAGTGGCAGTAAAAGGATGCTGTATGGGCTTTTAAGAAGTAAGAGGAAAGAAAGAGTTACTACAAAGCTAGTGAAAAAGGAAGATGGAGAGTTATTAACACACCCAGAAGAGATAAAGGGACGATGGAAGGAGTATTTCGATAAGTTATTGAATGTGAGCAATTGTACTGGTGAGATGGAAGTGACACAACCTGACGACTCTATAACAGAAGATGATATAACAATGCTGGAGGTGGAATTAGCAGTACAGAAAATGAAGATGGGAAAAGCAACAGGGGTGGATGAAATCAGTGTAGAAATGATAAAGGCTGCTGGACCTGTTGGTATGCAATGGTTGTATCGACTGCTAAAGTGTGTGTGGAAACGGAAATGTGTACCAGAAGACTGGGAGAAAGGGCTAATAATACCAGTGTTTAAGAAAGGGGACAAGAAAGTGTGTGATAACTATAGAGGGATCACCCTCATATCACAGATAGTAAAAATACTGGAAAGGATATTAGAAAGAAGAATGAGAAGAAAGGTGGAAGGAGAGTTGCAAGAGGAACAGTATGGCTTCAGGAGTGGAAGATCCACAGTGGACGCAATCTTTAGCTTGAGGCAGGTTATGGAGAGGATTTGATCATGACTTTCATAGATCTAGAAAAGGCATATGATAGTGTCCCCAGAGAGAAGGTATGGGAAACCATGGTTAAGAAGAGACTGGGAAGAGAAATGGTGGAAATGGTGCAAGCAATGTACAACAACTGTGTTAGCAGGGTACTGACCCCAGTTGGAAAGACAGATTGGTTTAGGAACAAGACTGGACTAAGACAGGGGAGTGTGCTGTCACCTCTCTTGTTCATAATGGTGATGGATGAAATTGTAAAGGAAACAAAGGAAGCATATGGACATAAAGAAATTAAGTTACTGTTATTTGCAGATGATATTGTGGTCTGGGGAAGGAACAACGAAGAAGTGCAAAAACAACTAGATGCACTGAACGAAAATATTCAGAAGTACGGCCTGAAAATCAGTATAGAGAAAAGCAAGACCATGGTGATGACAAGAGGGGAAAGACAAGGAAAGGGCACTGTGAAAATTGGAAGTCAGAGTTTGGAAATTGTGGACACGTTCAAATACCTAGGAAGTGAATTGATGCAAACTGGTAGGTTGGACATGGAGATTGGCAGGAGGGTACAGCAGAGCAATGCATTCTATCAAAGTGTAAGAAAACTTGTTTGGGATAAGGAAGTGCCAAGGAAAAGCAAGGAGGTAATGTATAAAGTGTACTATGTTCCCATATTAACTTATGCAGCTGAGACTTGGACCCTGACAAGCAGGCAAGAGAGTAGAATCCAAGCCAGTGAAATGAAATTCCTAAGAAGTATGATAGGAAAGACAGAGTGAGGAATGAAGATGTTAGGAAGGAAGTTGGGATGGGAAAACTAAATGAGAGAATTGAGAAGAATAAACTAAGGTGGTTTGGACATGTAAAGAGGATGGAGGAAAATAGAATACCAAGACAGATACTGGAGGTGAAGTGCTAGGGTAAGAGAGCAAGAGGAAGACCTAGAACAAGGTGGATTGATTCAGTGAAGAACGGCATAAGAAAAATAAATCTGGACTGGGACAAGATCGTGGAAGAAGAATGGTGGAATGAAAGAGGAAAGTGGAGAAGTGCCATAAATACCCCGACCCGGCAGGAGCTGGATAATGGGAAATGATGATGATGATGAGGACTTGATAACATTTCATGAAACGCAAAGATATCTCATCGCCTAATTTCTATCATTCATCAGCTTGAACCGGCTCCATTTCCCGTGTGTGGTGAATGAGCGCTCTCCAAGAATGTCTCCCCTCCACGACCTGCTGCAAATCCAACTCTCTCCCTGCAAGATCATTTCTAACCTGGTCGATCCATCTCTTCCTTGGTCTCTTGCCCTTCAATTCTTTCTCGAACCACAATCTCGCTGTTCTTTGTGTGACCATTCTTTTGAAATGGCCGAACCATTTCAGCCTGGCTTCAACACAGATCTCATTAAGAGATTGTTCTACTTGAACAAGATGGCGTATCTCATCATTTTTTATTTTGTCCCTCCTTGTCTTCTGAATCATGGTTCTTAAAAACTTCATTTCCACCGCCCGGTATTTCTCTTGGATTGGTACAAGTTTCTAAGCTATATGTAGTAACAGGTACAAAGAAGCTCTTGTAGAGCTTGCTTATCCCAAAGAAGCCCTCTCACGAGACGATAAAATTGTGCTCCATGTTGAACTCTACAAGTGATTTCTGCAGATCTTAGGACACTACACTGCCAAGGTAAAAAAAAACATTGATCTGGATGCGTCAGACTGTAACCGTTGGATTGGACAAAACAAAGGTAAGAATGCTCGGGTGTAGGTGCGGCCTTGGCTGCGCACAGCTAGCAAGGCACGGTTGAGGTGCTCGTGCGTGTCCACGCTGTCCGGCATTTTATGCAAGGTGAGCCGTTTCAGGAGCGTTGCCTTCCGTGCTGGTCCTTGCGACTGATAGATATAACGCAATTTCGTCCACATGGCTCGTAAGGTTTCACAATTTTTTACCTGTTTGTGTTCGGAAGGTGAGATGGCCAAGATAATGTCAGATTTTGCTTTCCTGTCGTTTCTGTCCCATTCCAACATGGCAGCAGCGTTGTCAGCTGCCGGTTCAGGTTTGACTTTTACACCGCTAACATACTCCCACATGTCGTTCTTCACCAGGATGGCTTCCATCTCCATCTGGAGCTTCCAGGTATCGTAGTTTTGTTTGTCGAGAAGTTCGATCCTCGCGCTGTGTGCAGCCATCACGTGATACAAAACTTGACCGCGCTTGCAGCCGAACGCGTGGTGAGGTTAGAAGAGTCCTTTTTGTTCACACTGAATTTTTCGTGTTCCAGTTACGATACTGGGCCCATAACCTATCAGCGGAACAGGCTCTGGGCAAAGTCAATTAAACAACAGTTTAAACAAACTAGTATTTATTTACTCTAAAATACATAGCACTGTTGACCCGACACGAAATGAACTGAACTGCGTGTGAGGTTGTAAACAAAACACTGTATGTGTATTGTGTGCGCATCGTAGATGGCAGCACTAGATTTGAAACAACCCGGATACTCGTGTTCAATTGTTTATTATTGTTTTTGTAGGTTAATGTGTTCTAACAAGTTTTGATCTTAAAGGAACTTGCTTATCCCAAGGAAGCCCTCTCACGAGATGATAAAATTGTGCACCATGTTGAACTCTGTAGTGATTTCTGCAGATCTTAGGACACTACACTGCCAAGGTAACAGAACTGATGGACTTGTTCTAACTTTGTACCATTCAGAGTGATGTTAGTACAGATGTTTTGTCGACTAACAGGCATCACTACCGTTTTGGACTTGCTTATATTCAGACCAAATTGCTTGAATACAGCATTCCAATCATTAAAGGAACAAAATAGGCATTTGCCCTAAAATCGTACGTCTAGTTATTAGAGCGTTATTTTGTATCAATTACGAAAGTAAATATATATTTTGGCATCACTGTCCCAGACAAGAAATTTTCTCCGAAGAATAAATAATTAACTTTTTAGTTTGTTAAAGTAAGGTGACATTGACAATATGTATGTATGTCTACCCTTTATTATTCCCGTTTTTCCAACGGGGTCGGGGATGAGATGCGATGGAAGTCTTTGTGGCGATGGTTTTTAAGGCCGGATGCCCTTCCTGACGCCAACCTCATGAGAGGAGGTAATGAGAGATGAAATGAATGATGGCGAATGAAACTGGGCAAGGATGTGGAAGGAAGCGGCCGTGGCCTGTCAGAAGGTACCGTCCCAGCATTTGCCTGGTGTTGAAAATGGGAAACCACGGAAAACCATTTCAAGGACGGCCGACGGTGGGGCTCGAACCCACGCGTCTACCGAGTCAGCAGAGAGCTTGGCCCCATGACCTAATGCTGCGCGTTAGCCAGCGTAGCCACTACCGTCGGTACATTGACAATAATACAAGTAAAAACAAATCCATGATTCGATGTTTTTCAGCGCAGCAGAGGAACTACTGGACATGATAAGACATGCACCTTGGTGTGACACTTACCTTGCCCGTTTCAAAACAGGATTTTCCAAAGATATGGGATCACCTGGTCGTTTGAACACATTGGCCTTAGGACTGGTGAGAGGTGAAGTGGACCCAGGAGTGGTTGTTGTATCGACAGACAGAGGTGTCTGTTTCCCAACGTAGTCTTCATCTGAAATACAAACAACATACTTCATTAGCACAACCAGTTGGTAGCATGCTGAACTGCTGTGCCCAAGATAGCGTGTCAAACCTGGCCGAAGTTGTCGGATTTTTTTAAGAGCGTTAAAAATCCTTCAGTATGCCTTCCTTCGGAGGGGAAGTAAAGCCGGCGGTCCCATGTCATAGATTTATGGCATGTTAAAGATCCTTCCACAGACTAAACTTGTGTAAAGCTAAATTGTTAGGTTAGATTTCGTCGGAACGCTCTATCAAAGTTCCAACGTTCACCACTAGGTACCATTGATATCTGGTGGCGAAAGTTGGAACTACTTGAAATTGAACGGAACTTGAGCTCACCCTAAGGCTACGTCCTAGGTGCGAGCGTCTGGCGTGCACGCGCTTCTACGCGCTACTTTTTGACGCGCTTCCATGTGTCCATTGTCGTAGCTACCAGGCTAGTAGCAACTGCAAGGAGAGCAAGACTTATGTTTCTCATGGAGAACAGTGCGTTTGAAAATTGAGTTAAGTGGGAATACGAGGCAAAGCAAGTATTTTATATTGAAAAGCCGGCATCAGTTAGGGGAGTTCCAACACCTCTATAATCAGCTCAAATCTGACCCCAATAAATTTTTTGAATACTGCAGAATGTTACCTGCAACGTTCGATTACATAGTGGAGGTTATTCGACCACACCTTTTGCACAGTACTACTAATTTTCAGAAACCAATATCTGTGGAAGAAATAGTTTTTGTAAACGAAGGAAGATTGTAGTTTAACGTGACCTTTAATCTCATGTTCATGAGCCACGGGACCTTCTTTTTACGTGGAAAACCGAACCACAGGACATGGCATTTCACTTCGAAAATCTCACATGCATTGACCGGGAATCGAATCTGACCTGCCTTGGTGAGAGGCAGACAGCTCGACTGCTGAGCCACAAAGAAAGACGTTTTGTGACTTTGAGGTAAGATAATTTACCTATGAAACGTAAGACCGAATGTATTTATTACTTATTAATATTATTCCGTTGAGTAACAAAATCTTCTCACAATGTCCATTACACTTATTGAATCTAACAATTAAAATCAGTGTATGTTAGATGATAGCTTGCACTGTCGGTTGAAGTTGAGGCTGAGAGTGAAGAAGTAGAAGGATGACCAAAATTACTTTGCATCTCAAGAGTGTTTAACTCGTTGAAGGGCATATTCTGAAACTGTCATCTTAAACTGAATTTCTTTAAAAGAGGGAGTTTTTTCATGTATGGCAACAAAGATTTATAGAAGTTAAGATCATCATCCTCCTCTTTCTCTTAATCTCTATGGTTAAACATCCACTCCATTTTTTCTTCTCTAATTGTACCATTTCCTGCCGATAGCCTAATGTGTTTGGTCTATTCCTTATCGGAGGATTTGGAGCTTCAGGTGCAACTGAATCGACAACCTCTGAGGCATCGTCTAGGCTGTTCTCATCTGACGCATCTTCAGTTTGTGGGTTGTCTTGAATTGGAATATTTCCAGATGTTTTCTTCGGTTCCATGATATCCTTAAAACATTCCATGGCCTAGAAATATACCCACCATTGTGTAGGTGTTGGGGCAGGGTCTCCCGTTCTGGGTTTTCCTGTTTTCACAACTTCTTTTCTGAAGTTATCTCTCAGGCATTTTGATTTGGACTTTCTAACCTCCTCTGTAAAGGAATGTTATTTTAATTTTTATACCTTTCATAATTTTTAATAACCTAATTTTTTGTCCGTGTTGAATGTTTAATACATAGATTGGAGGAAAGTGTATTGAATACGTGGACCAATTTCTCCAATCTAAGTAATTGTAGAGTGTTTCTCATTTATCTTGACCACTCACCATAACGTTTCTCTCACATCAAAGTACATTTTACTACATATTAGTGTACCGTATATATTTCTGACCAGCCTCTGATGTCGACATTTTGCTATCACGCTGCCGAATGTACAATCGCGGACAAACTTGTTTGGTAGCTGCTTCCTACTCGAGAGCGTTGGTAGCGCTACCTGCGAAGCACGCGCGCGAGAACGCTCCAAGGCCGTACAGACACATGCGATAGTGTGTGTTTGTCCGCATCAAGCAGGTAGCGCGTGGAAGCGCGTGCACGCTAGACGCTCGCACCTAGGACGTAGCCTAAGGGTGTCCGCTGGAAGCAGCTACAGACTCAGGCGAGCCGAACATGTCCTCGGACACTCCCGGCACTAAAAGCCGACAGACAGAGGTCGTGACGTGGATACACATGTATCAAATACGTCTTGCAATGGCCTTCCCAGTGTGTACTAGACAGTGTCTTGGTGAGGTGGGCTTTAACCAACTGAAGAGCCCAATAGCACACCGGGGCGAAACACTGTCATTTTGTTGAGTTATGCCGGAACATTTAGCACAATTCGTGTTTAAAAAACTATAAGCCATACGATAAATAAAAATAAAATAAATAAATAAATAAAAAGCACATCCAGGGCATGACGCTTGTTTACAAGCAGGTGTGCATCATGGGATGAGTAGTTAACGTAACCATCCAATATTCCACCAAGTCAACAATTGACTTATCTTCCAACACTTGCACAAATTACATAACAACACCTATCCATTGGCAGCGGGTCTCCACCCCTCCATTCCTCTGTTGACCTTGCCTCGCCGTGACCTAGCTCCTCAGTTGCAACAGCCGGCTCCAGCCAGCAGGCCACATGCAGGCATTACAAGGTAAGATACTCTCCATTGTTTACTCGCGACAAGTTTTCTCGTTGATCTATTTTGCGGTGTTACGTAACTTATTTAGTTTGTCAACAGAAGACTAACCTTTTGCCACCCGGAATAGTCAAAGATTTATTTTTTTAGTAAGTTATTTTAAAGTTATTTACCCTTCTTACATATTTTAATTGCATCAAGGTTATACCATCGGAGAACCTGGATAGCGACCATCGATTGCTGGTAATGAACCTGAGAGGGAGTAAGGAGAAGAAAGGGACTGAGAGCAAGGAAAGACGTGTAAGGATATGGAAACTCAAAGAAGGGGATAGAAGGGTCGAGTACCTCAAAATGGTAAAGGAAGGAATTCCAACAGATGATGAGGAATGGGCTAGATTTAAGAAGACACTAGTAGGTGCAGCACCAGCCTCCGTGGCTCAGGCGGCAGCACGCCGGCCTCTCACCGCAGGGTCCGTGGTTCAAATCCCGGTCACTCCATGTGAGATCTGTGCTGGACAAAACGGAGGCAGACGGGTTTTTCTCCGGGTACTCCGGTTTTCCCCGTCAACATTTCATTCCAGCAACACTCTCCACTATCATTTCATTTCATCTGTCATTCATTTAATCATTGCCCCAGAGGAGTGCGTCAGGCCTCGGCAGCCGGCACAGTCCATATCCTCGCCGCTAGATGGGGGCTTCATTCATTCCATTCCTGACCCGGTCGGAGACTGGAAACAGGCTGTGGATTTTCATTTTTTCACTAGTAGGTGCAGCAGAAGCAATATGTGGGAGGTCAAGTAGTAAGAAGAGGTGGAAGGAAACATCATGGTGGAATGAGAAGACAAAAGATATAGTAAGGGAAAAGAATTGAGTCTTTAGGAGGTGGTATCAAAATAGGACGGTAGAGACAAGGGAAGAGTACCAGGAAAGAAAGAAGGAGGCGAAGAGAGTAGTGGCTGAGGAGAGAAGAAAGTGGATGGAAGAGTGGACAAAGATGATGGAGGATAGTGAAGGTACAAAAAAGGTCCTGTATGGGATGGTAAAAAATAAGAGGCGGAAGGATCCTACGGATTATGTTAGAATGGTGAACAAAAGGGGACAAGAGATAGAAAATAGGGAAGAACTGAAGAAAATGTGGAAAGAATATTTTGAAGAACTTCTGAACCCAAATGGAAAAGATGGTGAGGAGGAAGAAATCGGGGAAGAGGAAGATGAACTGCAAACAGAAAAGGAATTAACATGGAAAGAAGTGGAAGATGCAGTGAGGAAGATGAAAGGAGGGAAGGCACCGGGTGTGGATGAGTTGAGTGTGGAGATGGTGAAAGCAGCAGGAGAGGTGGGGATACAGTGGTTGTACCAAGTGATGAGGACAGCAGGGAAGGAAAGGAAGACACCCGAGGACTGGAAAAAAGGAATAATTGTCCCGATCTTCAAGATAGGTAGTAGAACAGATTGCAGAAACTATCGGGGAATAACACTGATGAGTCATTGTGCAAAGATCTTCGAGAAAGTTTTGGAAAAGAGAATTAGGACAAGGATAGAAGGAGGGATGAGGGAAGAACAACATGGCTTCAGAGCAGGAAGGTCCACAGTGGATTTGATTTTTCCTGTAAGGCAGTTACAAGAACAGCACTATGAGTATGGAACAGATCTACTGATGGCCTTCCTGGACATTGAGAAAGCATATGACAGTGTATGCAGAAACAAAGTATGGAAGTCCCTGGAGGATAGAGGAGTAGAGAAATAGACTATAAGGAGGATAAAGGAGATGTACAAGGGAAGCGTGAGCTGTGTGAAAGTGGGAGGAGAGAGATCAGACTGGTTGGAACAGAGAAACGGCCTGAAACAAGGAAGTGCACTGTCACCGTTACTTTTCATTGTGGTGATGGATGACATAATGACCCGAGTGACACAAGTAATTGGGGAAGGAAAGATGAAAGCAATGGTGTTTGCAGATGATTTGGGGAAACAAGGAGGAGGAGGTACAGGAACAGTTGGACGTGTGGGCAGGAATAATACAAGGATATGGGATGAAATTTAGCATAAATAAGAGTGAGATGGTGATCACAACAAGGAAGAAGGAAAGAACCACAACGGGAATAACAATTGGTGGGGAACAGCTGAAGAAAGTGGAGAGTTTCAAGTATCTGGGAAGCCTGATACAAGATAATGGAAGAAACGATAGAGAAATAAATGAGCGGGGGAGGCAAGCAGAAGCATTTTGGAGGAGTGTGAGAAGCATGTTATGGAGCAAGGATGTCCCTCAGAACAGCAAAAAGATCATATATCGGACGTACTATGTCCCTATCCTGACGTATGCCTCGGAGACCTGGGTTATGAAAGGAAGGGAGAAGAGCAAAATACAGGCCAGTGAGATGAGGTTCTTGAGAAGCAGTATTGGAGCTACAAAGATGGACAGAATAAGAAATGAGAGGACCAGAGAATTAATGAAGGAGGAACCATTACAGGATGGTATAGAGAAATCTAGACTTAGATGGTATGTAGATGTAAAACGAATGGAGGAGAAGAGGATACCCAGGAGAGTACACGAGTGGAAGTGGGAAGGAAAGAGACCGAGAGACAGGTGGCTGAAGGGGGTGGAAGAGAGGAGAAGACTGGACAAGGGTGGAGGCTGAGAGATGGTGGGAAGACAGAAGACGTTGGAGAGGCTTGTGTTCCAAACAGACCCGGCCAGTGGCTGGAAACTGTGCAAGATGATGATGATGATGATGACATAATATTTTAATTATACAAATTAAATTAATTCTCAGTTTTCTGTTTATTTTAGGCCGCTCATTGGGAAAATTTTCTCGATTTTTGTCCCTATATAAGCAAGGCACCACCTTGGTATAATGAACAACTTCCCCAACATAACTGAGCTAAGAAAAAGGACAGTTGAATGGACAGGATATGACAATAAGTCTGACCAACTGAAGAATGTTTGGACAAGAAGATAATGGACAATATAATTTTTCAAAAGTTTTTAATTTTTTTTAATGTATCTAAGTTCATCAAATGTTTAATATGTTATTATGAGTGACTGTGTATATGCATGATGTTTTTTTATCTTGCTCTATGTTTTTGTGTGTAATGTTATTTAATTATGTCAATGTGGCTGAAGAAGGACTGCTATCCTAAGGTTCGAAACATGTACCACACTTAGCGCGTTATAACACACATACTTTGTATTGATTTGACGGAAGTTGTTTAATAAATTAAATTAGTACATCTAGAACTCCCTTTCGTTCACAGATTACCATCTACTTTAGTTCTCAGCAGACGCGAGTGGCGCGATATCTGTAGACGAAGTACGAACCATCTACCAATCACAAGCCACCATTTGAAGGGCTATGCTATGTGAGACTCGACGTTACAGGCAGAGTAATGTACTATGGTCTGTATTTCCAGAGTAAAAACCTGGCAAATTAGATGGGTATGATAGTAAAATGGTCGCCACGCGCTCCTATTGGCTTTGTTTTGACAAATAACAGCAAACATTGCCAGCGCATTGCTCACGATTCAGTCACTTGTTTTCATAGCTGCTGTCTGTCTCTGAGTTAGTTTCATTGTCATCGTTTAGTTTACTTTTAGCATACAGTTTTAATACTTTGTTTCCAGTCGCGGCAGTCGATACTAACTTACGAGTACAGCACAAGTTAGCCTACTGTTTCATACCGTAGTGTCGTCTTTCAATAGCCCACAAATCAACAATGTCAAAATACGGCAATAATGACGCTACAGAGAGGCTTGTTTGTGTGCTCAGCTCTAAATGCTTCTTTACCTTAACAATACGTTTGTGGAATCTCAAAAGCTATTTTGTATTAACCGTACTGAGTCGTGTTACAGTGAGTGAGTGAGCTTGGTGTTATGATGATGGTTCTGTGTTCAACTGCTGTAAATTGTGAAATGACCTCCACCCAGTATGTTGTTTCATCTTGAAGGATATAATCATTGCATGGTGAGTGTTGATATATTCATCATCAGATTACTTTGTGTTTGTATTATATTTGTATAGCTGTCGAGTGCTTGGCCTCTTTCTCGTATTTATTGAATAACGGTGATAAACGTAGCATAGCTTCGGTGTGTTATTTATTTATGTACCGTATTTCTCTATTTGAATGTCCTCGGCGTTGACTCAGGATCGACATTTGCATAATATTGCGCATAATAGTACCGAAATAATATCCGAAGTGTAGCCCTGTGTATATTTGAATCAGCTGATCTACATCAACCATAAAAACTTGGCAACACAGCTCAGCTGTTCCAAGCTCCCGCCATTTCCTTCACGTTCTTTCTTTTGAAATACAGAGTATAGTGGGATCAGCGAACATGCGTGCCTGAGACTGGCCAGCTTAGCATGCACGAGTTTAAATGATTCAACCCGCGTTCGGAAAATTTTCGTTACCTGTTTGTAAAATTTGTTCCTTTCGTTACCGGTAGACACCCTGATTTTATGCGTATTAAATTATGATTATCATTGGTTGTTTTCAATATTTTCAAGTTTTATCTTTTCAACACACTGGTGAGAATGTAGACCTACATATTATATTACAGTAAAACTTTGTTTAACCGTCACTCTTTAAACCGTCAGTTTCTGTTAACCGTCATTGCTGTAATAGCATAATAATACTGCAATAACAAAGTGCTTTAAGGTGCCGTGAAGCGTTCGCTTTGTTTACTTACTCTATTTTAGTGGGAAGTGAGTATACCTGCCCGCCATAGTGTTCAAACCATGACGAAAAAAAAAACTATTAGTCACTCAGAGGCTGAAACAATGCTGTCCAGGTGTATAGAATGGTTTGAAAGTCAAGAAGAGGCCAATGCAACGCAGACACTACTGCACCGAAAGATACTAAATATTGCCGCGGTGAATGCTCGAGCATCAAAGAGGCAGAAGAAAATGACTATTTTCAAGCTACAAGAACTATTTCACCTGTAAGTTTATATTTGCTATTACAATCGTGTTTAGTTTCTTTTCGCACCGTAATATATTACATTGCTGTGAGAGTGATATCTGTCTATAATATAATTGATTGAGGTCATATTTTGGAGGAATAATACAGTGTTTCCGTTATCCGTCTATTCGCTCAACCATCACGACCACGGTCCCGACGATGACGGCTAATCGAGTTTTTACTGTATTACTGAAATATGTAAAGGATACAAAGTTGAGATCTTTTTTTTATCGCTGTTAGATAATGTTGTTGGTTTATTTTATTCACTATTCTACTTACATGGTGTTTATCATATCCATTGCTTGCCACGGTGGGCGAGTGGTTATCATGTCGGATTACTAACTCTGGGTTTCAAATAACAAAGCTTGCACCCGGCACCCGAGGCCATACAATATTATTATCAACCCCAAGCTTGCAGGTTCGCTCCTGGCCGTGGTAAGTGATCTTTGAAAGGCGGCAAAAATCACGACACGCATGTCATACGATGTTGGCATGTTAAAGAACCCATTTGAATTCAGTAGGCCGTGTTCATAATGGCAAAATTAATCTCTGGAGTTTCGCCAACACAAAGTTCCTCATTTATCTACTAGAAAGCGCTATGGTGTCAACTCCTTGACTTTCATAGTGCTTCAAGGAACAACAAAATTCAACATGCAAGCTACCCTCTGGGTGTCAAATAACAAAGCTTGCAACCGGCACCCGAGGCCATACGATACTATTAATATTATTATTGTTTGTATTACAGTATGTTTAATTCTCTTTTCTGACTTTCTGGGCTTAGTGGGAAACAGAAGGTTCTATGTATTAGACTGTAAAAAGTAGCTCAGGGTGGTTCGAATCCTTCCCGATTATTGTAGCTGTTTGTGTGGGCTTTCTGAATGCATTATATTTCACAAATACTCATAATGGGTTGTACTCATGACCTGTAGACCACTTTTTAATGTGCTTTGAGAAAGCAACAAAATATAAAATTGACTCAAAATGCAAAAATTATACTAAAATGCAAAATCCATGACTTTTTCATTTTTTATTTATTTTTATTGTTTCTTATGGAAACTTCAAGTGACGAGTTTGTACACCCTTGCCCATGGGTCTGGAATGCGGCACAAGTAATCCCTTCTGCTTTCATTACCTTCGCGTAGGTAGACTAAACAGACCGACAATGTCATTCAACAATGTGTATATTAAGCCTTTCATGGCCCGGATTATATGAATAATTCATGTTTTTTGGGCTAATGCCGTGTGTATTTAGATTAGAATCATATGTTTCGGAGAAACCTTGCCTTCTTTTTCAATGGTGACGAACCGAGGAATTTATCTATATTTTTTGTAATCTCATTGATATACTTTCTTTGGCCACATTGTTTGATTGCATTGAAAGGGGAGGCAAGGTTACTCCGAAACGTATGGTTCTAATCTAAATACGCACGGCATTAGCCTAAAAACATGAATTATTGATTCAACAATGTTAATGATTCCTGAACTTACCCACTGTGACTTGGTTTTGCATCAGTATAGAGCATACATCTTTAGCCTGTAACACTTTTCTTCGGTCTTACGTAAAGCTAATTCATTTAAAATACATACCGTACACAATTTACTTCATGCATTTTTATCTCACTATTACCATTTTACAGATGCGATTTTAATTTTACATTAACGTCATTTCAAAAGACAATAATCATTTGTCGGATTTAACACAAATTATATCAGAGGCGATTCCTTCATGTAGGACGTGTGGATCTTCCTACAGTAAGCTCTCAGCTGTAACTGTTTAAAAAAAAAAAAGTTTTTTCTTAAATAGTATTTCGGACTACCTTGCACGCCCTCTCAATGTCACTGTCAGTACTAGATGGGTGAAGTGTGACCTGCCTTGCATCCTCAAAGCATGTGTTTATAGCTATAGAAATGTATTGGTTGCCCTTGATGGGGAAGGGCGCTCTGAGGATGTCTACTAACAAGGGGACCCTACGGCAATCGGATTTTTGTAATTTTTCCAGCTTCGAGTAAGTCAAGTTCAGACCTCGAACAATAATTTCCCAAAGCCGTTCGATGCCATATTCTTAAATTCTCGAGAAAATCGACTTCCAAGTTTTCCAAACGCTTCATATCCAGTAAAGATGTTACCGAGTTCGAGCAGGACGCGTGGCTCACCCGGTAACGTTCGGGCCCAGCAATCGCCAAGACGCTAGTTCGAATCTCACTTCGGGTGCTATATATTTTTTTCAATTCATATACTACTAATGTGATTGGAATATAAAAATCATCAAGTCAGTAGTAATTCACAGATATGTAATTATAATTTCAATTGAAAAAACGCAAGTTTCATTTCTAATTTTCTCCTATTTGAAAATAAGACACTACATTACGTATATCAATATTTAACTATAAACAATTACAATTACTTTGTAAAATGTATAACAAACAAAATTGTTGGGAAGGAACTGGAAAATGTGGGATACGAAAATGAAAGCTTCATTATTCGAGCTGTATTCGTTTATTCTATACATCGGGTGTAATAGAACGCAAGCCACAGTGATAAGTATCATAAAAACTGGGAAAACTGTAATTTTCGCGGCATCTCACACACCGTACAAATGCTGCATTTTTGCATTTGCAACTTTTTTCAATACATCGATTGGGAAACAAACTTATTCACGTTCATGAAGATTTCTCTTTCATCGCAAAGTTTCGAACAGACCACGCATATCTAATCATGTTATTGAAAACCGGAGAGGACAACTGGTGATAGACAATAGAGTGGATCATTATGCAATCTTCTCTTTTATTAATTTCACGTCCTTGTTCAATTAGGTAGGCGCAACTCTGCAGGCGCTATTATGAAATTTTTCACCTGACGGTAGAAGTACACGCCACAAGGTTGTACCATTTTTCCGTTTTTGGTGGAAAGAAAGAGAAAAGGAAAAAAAAAAAAAGCACCTGAAGTGAGACTCGAACTAGCGTTCCGGCGTTTACTGGGCCCGAACGTTACCGGGGGGAGCCACGCGTCCTGCTCGAACTCGGTAACATCTTGACTGGATATGAAGCGCTCGGAAAACTTGGAAGTCGCTTTTCTCGAGAATTTATGAATATGGCATCGAACGGCTTTGGGAAATTATTGTTCGAGGTCTGATCTTAACGTACCCGAAGCGGGAAAAATTACAAAAATCCGATTGCCGTAGGGTCCCCTTGTGAGATCCTCACTTATCACATGTGCGGTGAAGTTACCTGCTTCTAAATGGTGTCATTATATTGAAAATAAAATTGTTGTTCAATGAGAATTTTAGGATTGAGATGAATTGCTCAATTTCTATTCTACTCAATTTACCATTACTTTGGAGGTTGGATTTAACTATTTCTATGGTTTTCTTCACCAGAATATTGGAATACATGTTTTTTTTTATATCAAAAGAGTGCATGGAGTCGTTGAATTGTATATTTGTAGTTTTCAGTATAAAATCCTTGGTGTTATTGTAAGATAACTTGTAGTTATCTTTAACAAATGTTTGTATAAATTTAGACAACTTCTATTGTTTATGATAGGTCACATTGGCATAATCTGGTTTGTGATTTTTGGAAGGCCTCTAGCAGAAGGTACCATTGGATTCATATTGATTATAATTAAGTACAAGTTTTTCGGGCTTGTAGGCCGTGGTCCAGACAGGATATCTCCAGAAGTTTCACCGGAAACTGCGTCCGGCATTATCAAGGGTTCCGCTCCTTTCCTTGGTCAGCAATGGAATGAGGAAGAGGCTTGAAATAATGGGTAACGGTTTGTAGTGGGGTATTGTTGTTTGAATATGACTGTTGGTTGGGTGGATCTTGGCGATGAACTAACGGCTGGAAGGTAGTTTTGGATCTTCAAATTAGCATGGTGAGCCGAGTGTTCTCTTCGCATTCCGGCTGGATCGTCTGGTCTCGCGTACATGTTGCGGGGTGTGGTGCGTGCTTCGGCGACCGAGCTTGTGAGGGTCAGACGGTTTATAAACCCACCGCCAAAATCCGGGACTTGCTGCGATCCGCTAAAGACAAGCGCCGCCCACACTCCAGTGTTACCAAAAATTCTACTGAAATTAGCCAAAATACCTGTGGTAAAGGTCAGGGATAATGTAGTAATAGATGCACACTCCTCTGCTGACAATTACCAACCCGGTTTAGATCACGACTTATATAGATAAAAATCCAACCGAGCCCGCCATTACACGCACGATTTATGGACAAATACACCATTGCAAACTCCATGCATATGGTACTACTGTATAACCGGCATCATAAAAAAGAAAAGCGCAAAGTTCCATTCAGAGCACTTCTTTAAAAACAAGTCACCCTCAAAACACCTGAGTGCACCAGTTTTTTTTAAATATAATCTATATCCTCCCATCCGCTAAGACTGAAATTTCCCAAAAACGGAATTAATCATTCTCATCCAGACCAATGGTTTTTGCCTAGACCAATAATTGCTAGCTAATATATACACTCCTGGTTTTTGTCACACATCGATAATCTTTATCCAGACCATGTGTTTGCCAATTAGCCTATAGCTTTTTCACATAATTACAATGTGATTTTGTATCCCAGATGTTGGAAACAGTGAAGTGACGTTAATGTGTGCACATGAGTAACAGTTGAAAAGACCTCATGCGCCTCGCAAACATGGCTGCCGTTGTTGAATGAGCAACAAAATCATTTACGTAATAGCCCTGTATATCCGGTACAGTGTAAAACCCAGGATTTGGTCTCCTCCAGAATTAATTGATTTTGCTGTGTTATACCTAAGGGCCTTATTTTTTGGTGAAATAAAACTGTTGATTTCGGTGTTAAAACTGACGCTATCTTGGTGGGTATTTTGCGAAATTGTCACAATGATAGATGTTTCTTCTGAAATCTTCGTTATAGTATGGGGAAAATCTAACAAATTATGTGTTAAGGGGATTTTTCAACATTTTTGCAATGTATCGAGTATCACTGAATGTTATTTGCCGCGTAGAATTTGTTCATTTCCTTTTCTCTTCCTCTTTTTTTATGCGTTTCTGAATCCCTGCAGTGTTTATTGCACGTGTCTTTTCGTTCCCACTGAATAAGAACATTGGAGTATTTACACATTAGAATATTTCATGCAGCGTCAAATACATAGAACCCCTCACTGTTGTATTCCTCGACCCTCGAGAAAACTGTTGTGACTAATTTTCAGCATTATTATACTTAAATGCTAGAAGTTTGCCGATAGTTTTATCAGTCGCGAACTCGCACTGCTGTATCTACGACCACAACGCCATTTGATGTAATCGATAATACATATCGAGAGCCTTAGAGATCGCGGAACTGAATACACATACTTGCTGCTTTGCGGCGAGAATATGCAGCACTATCAATCAAACGAGAAGGAAACCACGACGGTCAATTCCTCAGAAGCATTTAAACGTGTATTGGAGAGCTTTTTCGATAATATTTAGCATTTTCGTATCAAGTGGAGTATATATTGTGATTATTTGTGCAATTCGCGCAATAAATCACATTTCGTGATATTTTGCGAGTTGATTTTGCTAAAATATGCTACTTTAAGTACCTACAAGGTCATAATATAGGCGAGAAAGAAAATATGAAAAAAGTTTGCACGTATCGCTATTACCAAAAAATACGGGCGCTAGTTATTTGAAAGCGATAACCAGTTTTAGAGGATTCTCTCGGATCGTAACGATATCTCCTCCCTCCTCTTCAGAATACCATTTCGACTCCATGTTGATGTCAAGTTTGTTTTGGTCCGTCTAGTTCGAGTCATTGAGTAAGTTTTACAGTTTTTTTTTGTGCCGGGAGTGTCCGAGGACATGTTCGGCTCGCCAGTTTTGTAGCTGCTTTGAGACGGACACACAATGGGTGAGCTACAAGTACCGTTGGGGAGGAAAGTGGGAATGTAAGGACTAGGAGGTGGAAGGTAGCGGCTGTGGCCTATAGTTAGGGACCAACCCCGGCATTTGCCTAGAAGGAAGATGGGAAACCACAGAAGACCATCTTCAAGGTTGCCAGCGGGGGGGATTCGAACCTCCTCGGCTCCCGGATGTGAGCGACTGCCAGCAGTCATGCCGTAACGACCTCGGCTAACTCACCCGGTAGTTTTAGAGGTCCATTTCTGCTTAATATAATAATAATAATAATGGAAAGGAAGCTTGTACTTTTACGTGACCATTAATCATGCGATCATGAGCCACGGGACCTCCTTTTTACATGGAATCTGAACCTTAGGTAGAGTCCCGGATTTTTGGTTTTAACGATACCCGCAAAATATTTCAGCAAACATATAAGTTATATGTTATCACAACGATATATTTACCACAAATTGCCATTTTCTAAGAATTTGAAGCCGCGAAATAAAGTTATTGTGAGAAATGTCTTATTTTCACCCTAAAATGCTAAATACTAACAAAATGCTGGTAAGAAGATTAAATAAAACATATTTATTTTAAAATTGAAATAGTTCCATCCCTATCTGTCCTTTGACAGAAAACTTAAATATAAACGTTTCATAAGATTATTGTTGTTTTAAGGGGCGGAACTACGAGGTCATCTGCCCCTGTATTTGAGATAACAAAGTCCCTTCTCGAGCTTGATTGGTAGAAGTCCTGAAATGATGGAAACAACGCTCTGCTTCTACTTTGGGGACAACATAAGTTAGTGAGAAAAGGACTATGGTAGTCATGGAGACTATGTGTTGAGGTAAATGTTATGTTAGGTCTTAAATACAGAAAGAAAAAAAATAATCATTTGAGTCTTGATTCTAAAAAAAAATTGTTTCTTATTCCTCCAAATGTTTCTATAGTGTTCATTATTTAACCAAATCCACACACCGTACACATAGCCTAGTTAATAAGCACACTCACACCTCACTTCATTTCATTTCACCGGTATGGATATTTTATTTCACCGCTTTGAACATTTGATTTCACCACATTGAAGCCTTTTATATTACCATAAAACAGGGTCCCTAACCATAGGACATGGCATTTCACTTCGAAAATCTCACATGCATTGACCTAGAATCGAACCCAGTCCAACAGCTTGACCGCTGCGCCACCGCTCCCCCTAATAATAATGGTGTGTGGTCCCTGGAGAGGTAACCTTCATGTCCCCAAACCAGGGGAATTAACCATCCCAAGTTAAAAAAAATTCCTCTCGGTACGCCAGAAGGCGGAGGTAGATTTCACCGGACAAACAAGGGGATAGGCGAAAATAGGCAGAATATGCAGGTTTTCGTAGACGAATCAGACCTCATGTATTGCAAGAAAGTATTTTACAATTAATTGGAGCTTAATTAACTTTGTTTTTCGTCTTTCTATGCATATTTTTAACATTTTATTGTCTTATGGAGACAGTAACCTTCTCGTCATTTGGCGTCCATTTTTATACTAGAGCTCGCGTCAGCCCGGAAGGCGGCCAGCTCTGTGGGATTTGCGCAGAGAGAAAAAGAGATACATTTCCACTGTTGCAACAGCTCCACCATGTCCGAGTTCCCACACCGCAGGCTGCTGCCATGAGTTCCTGCGGTATGACAACACCGTCGCTTACCTCAACGAGCTTGTCTCCTTCACGCTGCTTTACGCTTAGCTCTCCTGACAACACACTAGCTCAGATTCTCAAGACAGACTGACTGTGATTGGTGGGATGGAAGTGAGGCATGACGTAATAGTAGCGCTGTGTTCTGCGCACCGCCTTCCCGGCTGGCTCGAGCTCTAGTAGTCACACTGTCCTTATGCAAGGTTTCGACACTGATGTGTAACGATCTAACAGTCTGTTACTTCTTCCCGCCAAATTTTATCTCCCGCAGAGATGTTGCTTGGTTCCTCAGTTTAGGAGCTGCGACAATGCGGTCATGTAACCCTGTGTACTTTGGGTGTGTGTGTAGAATCTGTCTGATAAATGGTGTTAATTGTGATGGCTGTATTAGGCTGTAATTCAGGTAAGGACTGTAGACGGTCAATTTCAAGTAGTAGTTCCTAATTTTGCTACCAAATACTACTGTCAACGACACCTAGCTGTGAACTTGGCGACTCGATTCCACCACAACTAGCAACTCCCAACGAACGTTGGAACTTCCCCTCCGAAGGAAAGAATGCTGAGGGATTATTAGCGCTCTTAGAAAATCCGACAACTTCAGCCGGCTTTGAACCCGCGATCTTGGGCATAGAAGTTCAGCATGCTACCAGTTACGTCACCAAAGATGCTTCCCACAGAGTCAGATGGAACGCTGAATGGGATCTCGTGCAAAGGAGTAGTCATGGCAACCTCTGATGGCTCATCCCTCATCAATTTAGTAGCGATGTCATGGCAACCTCTGATGGCTCTTGGCATTTTCTTCTAATTCCAAAATCATTTTGCTCATCCCTTGGCATAACGGTGGTTCATATCAAAAATTCTTTCAGACAAAAGTGTTGTCCATTTTGTACGGTTTTGATATTGTGCCTATTAAGAGAGGTATGATTAATGTTTCCCCCCCCCCCCCAAAAAAAAAAACACTTTTTCCCACCTCTTTGGTCAATTGTTGGTGCTATCATGAACTTTTCAAACATAAAGCTTTGGGCTTTATCCGACACATAGTATGAACTTTGAATGGATTCGATATTTCACATATTAAGCGAGTCATAGCAATATTTCACTTTTTCGAAGAAAAAAAAGACCCCCATTTTCACCCCCTCTGACCGATTTTCCCCCATTTACGTACTCGACTGAGATTTTATAGGGATACATATTATGTAAAAAATTCGAAGTGATTGGTGCAAAATGGTGATAGTTATCGTGTCCACAAAAAAGTGATATACATACCAATTATATATAAACTTTTGAACTGAAAGTGGTTTAGGGGTCCAGGGGATGTGAAACGCGAAGATATGTCGAAATTCTCCGGAAGTCGAAACATGGTATCCATTGCAATAGTTAGCTTTTTAATGAAATCTACCTAAATTCCACAACCCAACCGGGAATCAAACTTGGGGCCCAACAGACCATAGGCTAGCAACCTATCCACTTTGCCACAAAGCCTAATAGTCGACTGATACTTAATAAGACATTTTAAACTCGAGGCATGAATGAACGCTAAATTTCATTAAGTGCCGGTAAGGAAGGTATTTCTTGTGATAGAAGACCGTAACTTTCTCCTGTTTGAAATAACTTACAAATACCAGAAAGTGTAGCTTACACATGTAGATAGATTAATACAACAGGCAATGAAGATACCTTCCATCTCTGGATGCATTGGTGGCAAATGCTCATGAACATGGACTGGCCGCGTCACCACTTCTCGACTGCCAGGCTTCAAGAAATTCAAATGTGAGTCTCTAGGAATTGGGTATTTCGGCACTTCGTAGACACAAGGTATAGAATCAACATTTTTAATATATTCCTCCAACTCGTGAAGGTTTATACCCATGTCGAGGTACGCAAGGCTCACATCAATCAGATTTGGATCCGTTCGCCCAACTGCAATGTAGAAGAGAATTAATATTAACATCCAAGTTATGGCTCGTATCAATCCACAAAAATTAAGAGTAGTTGGATATCAATGTTGAACACTATGTTTACAAGTAGCCTTCAGTACACTTCAGACAACTACGTTTACAGGCTAGATATTTGCTGCTTCAAGAAATATAAGTTATTAACAGTGTAACTTACATTGTTCCGAATATGAATGGATTTGTCTTCCCATTGATTCAATATATCTATTCAAAACATCGGTCATTAGATCTAGAGCACTGCTTGCAATCCCATGCCAACCTATTGCCTGACATAACTGAGCAACAACAACTTTAAGTACTTGTTTGGAAAACATTTCAGCCATATTTTACTAACACTAATTTTAGTAGTATAATTGGCGTTACTGGCTAAACACGCTCAATTAATTATGCACTGCAATATCGAGCCAGGTTCCAAAAACCGAAGAATAGTTGAAAATATTGTCCCTGGATGAGCTTCAACCATCTTCTTGACAACTACGAAATTAACACATCAATCGAACCCTTTGTAACTCAACAGGAAGACAAGAGGGATTGGTTTTAATAAAAGTCCACTATCTGCAAAGTAGAGAAAAACATTTCTTCTCAATCCAACCCAAATATTTATGACAATCCGATCTTGGCAACCTCCGCTGCACACGTACTTCCACCACATAACGCATCTTTCTGTTTCTCAAAACTGGACAAATCGACGCATCGACATCATGCAGTCGACGCGTACCAAGACGCGCACTAAAATTCCCAGTTCCTCCAACCTTCCCAACGTACCACTGCTACCAAACATTGAATATGAGCATTTTGGTATGCCAACATGAAGGTTTTTCGAAATTAGAAATTTTCGAGTTATCAATATTATCTGTATGCTATTCCAGTTTTGGTTTGCCAAAACGCGTCTTTTAATAAATAGGACAGGCTTTTTCCTCAAATGACGTGAGCAATGGAAAAAACTTAGTACCCGATTTAGTGAAAGCCTAAAATAGCATTTTAGGCCAATCATTAAGTTTGTGTGCTTTACATATACCATAATATAAATAAAAGGTCTAAATCATAATAATTCGACCATGAAATAATTAAATCCCATGACCGCCCTGCTGGTTCGCCTTCTTCATCACTACTGGTTCACCACGCCCACGTAAATGAACCACGTCCAGAGATGTCAACAAATTCGAAAATCATTATGAATTTATTAATTTCCTAACAGTAACCGATTCCATAAAGGAAAACCCATTTTTATATCCATTTTTCTCTTTCTTGCAATTTGCACATATTCGATTGGAGTAATTTCCAAAGGAATGGCCAAACTCTGAATGTTGAAATCGTTTAGAAAATTTCCCTGCTATATTCTTCTCAGAATTTATACAGTCTCGCATTCAAAATTATTCCCAGATCCTGCAGGATATTTTAACTATCTGCACCGTTTTACCTACAAATATAATCAAACGACACAGCGAATATCATAATTGTATAACGGTGATTCTGAAGGTTACTGGGTATTTTCATGTGACTGTTGGTAGAGAAAAGACGAGCATCGATTCCCGTGCTACAAAGCAAAGCTTCTGACAACTTGTTTCTTGACAAGCTTGGTGTTTGTGCACATGTGTAATTAGTAGAATATTAAAACTTATTTACGAACTGGAAGTGTTTTGTTATATGCAGAATGTCGAGTGAAGAGTGTCAACCTCGTACGTTGTATGTGGGGAATTTAGAAGCTTCCGTGTCGGAAGATTTGCTGTGTACCTTGTTTTCACAGATTGGTCAGGTCAAAGGATGCAAAATCATACGTGAGCCCGGAAATGATGCCTACGCCTTTGTAGAATTTGCGAATCATCAGGGAGCTGCTACTGCTTTAGCCGCAATGAACAAGAGAGTCTTCCTAGATAGAGAAATGAAGGTGAACTGGGCCACATCACCAGGTAACCAACCTAAACAGGACACAAGTAACCATTATCACATATTTGTTGGTGACCTGAGCCCTGAAATCGAGACACAAACCCTCAGAGAAGCATTTGCACCTTTTGGAGAAATATCCAATTGCAGAATAGTGAGAGATCCACAAACTTTGCGTTCTAAAGGTTATGCTTTTGTGTCATTTGTAAAGAAAGCAGAAGCTGAGAATGCCATTGCTTCTATGAATGGTCAGTGGCTTGGCAGCCGTAGCATTCGTACAAATTGGTCTACAAGGAAGCTGCCACCACCCAAAAATGAAAAGCCCCGCCGCACAACCACCAAGCAACCAACTTACGAAGAAGTATACAACCAGTCGAGCCCCACTAACTCAACTGTCTACTGTGGAGGATTCATGAACAATGAACTAACAGAAGACCTAATGCATAAGACATTCACTCCATTCGGCAATATACTAGATATCCGAATATTTAAGGATAAAGGATATGCCTTCATTAGATTTTCAACCAAAGATTCTGCTGCTCATGCAATTGAAGCTATTCACAACACCGATGTCAATGGAACAACAGTGAAGTGTTTCTGGGGCAAGGAGTCGGGAGATCAAAATCATATGCAAGCTCAAGGACAGCCCCCAGCTGGTGGTGCTCAATACTCCTATGGATATGGTCAGCAGATGGGATACTGGTATCCTGCAGGATATCAGCAAGCCAACGCAGCAGCAGCAGCTGCAGCCGCAGCTCAAATGCAGGGACAGCAATACATACCAGGTGATCTTTTAATATGTTGTCCATTAATGTTGTACACTAGCCGTAACTTGTAATTTGATCGGTTAACTTTTCCGTTGGGCAGAAATGATGGTAGATGATTTTCATACTTTTTCAGGGCTTCCAGGGGACAATACGTATTGAAATTCCCATTCATTATGGCCAATATACCGGAAATATGTGCTAAATTATGCAATTATGTGTGTTTCTTTCTGGTTGAATTTGAACTACGGCGGCCATGTTGGCTCAATCCAGTTGGGCGAGACATGACGAGAAATTAATGACACGGCAATGTGCCCTACATGTAAGATATAAAATACACCACCACTAGGAGAATCTGGAGGCGTTAAGCTGTAACCATTGTCAAAACTATTGATCTGGGCACGTTAGACTGTAACCATTGTCAAAAACCATTGGATTGGACAAAACGAAGATTAGAATGGTCGGGTGTAGATGTGGGAAGCTAGCGGGGCATGGTTGACAAAAAAAAAAAAAACATTGGATTGAAAGTGTTGAGATTGGCGTTCTTTTATTTTACAAAATCGCCTATGTCAGTACCGTATGCATGGGGTTGGCAATACTGTTACAACGCCGAAAATGGCTGACTCAGCTTGAATTTTTATTGTATAATTCGTGTTATAATTTGGGACGACGGGTGGGCTATAGACAGCCGAGGAGTGAACTACAGTACATCATTTCCAGATCAATTTTGAATCTTTAGAAAAGGTATTTAATGCAAATTTCAGAAGTTTTTTTTTTTTCCCTGGGTTCATGTCTCCTGCACTGTCACATGGTCCTCCACTAGCCTTGTATGATTTCTGGTTAAAACTTGACAGTTATTGAAGTTTTCGGTTTATAGACTGATTTGTTTATTAATTCTGCATGAAACCGGAATGCGGCTTATACACTTGCATCAGACATTACCTTGTGTCCTTGTTTCATCTTCTGGGCGATAGCCTATTACGTATTGAAATTAGTAACCTGGTCACTACTGCACCTGATATATGTGCTAAAGTACGTAAATATTTGTTTTTATGTATTGCTCTTTTAAAATCGACTGCCCTGTTCTGACATCTCGTTCAAATGTCAACCTGGCGCTCTCTAGCAGCACCCATTGTTGGCAACACGTGGTATACAAAATCACTGTTGATAAACAGTGCTACAAAGTCACTGTTAATAATAGAAACATTGATCATCTCTAACCATTGTCAAAAACCATTGATCTGGACACATTAGGCTGTAACCAATGTCAAAAACCATTAGATTGGACAGAATGAAGGTTAGAATGGTCAGGTGTTGGTGCGACCTTCGCCACACGCAGATAGGGGGCACAGTTGACACAAGGGCATTGATCTGAACGTGTTAGGCTGTAACCATTGTCAAAAACCATTGATCTGGGCACGTCAGGTTGTAACCATTGACAAAACCATTGATATAGCGTGTTAGGCTGTAACCATTGCCAAAACCATTGATCTGAATGCGTTAGGCTGTAACCATTGTCAACAACCATTGGATTGGACAAAGCGAAGACAAGAACGGTCGGGTGTAGGTGTGGCCGTGGCCGCGCATAGCTAGCAGGGCACGGTTGACACAAAAATGATGTGCAATGGATAATGAACTGGGCACTTATTTGTTTTACTTAGTACTATAAGGGCAGGGTTGGCAGTACTGTCCTGACGATAATTTATGTGGACAATGGCGGAAACAGCTAAATTTTTTTTCTATATGTCATGATCCTATTTGGGATGGCTGGGTGGGTTACAGATAGCGGAGATGTAAACATATATTAAAACATTACTCCCTGATTTAAGTTATTTCTCATCGTTTGATAAGGTATTTTGGCTAAGTCATGTACTAACTTATAGAGATAATTCTGAATGAAAGTAGAACGTGGCTTATACACTTGTCAGACATAAATGTGACTTTTGCATACCTTGTGTCCTTGTTTCATCTTCTGGACGATATTAAGTATTGAAATTAGGAACCATGGTCACTATTGCACCTCATATGTGTGCTAAAGTACGTAAATATTTGTTTTTATTTATTGCTCTTTTAAAGACGGCTGCCATGTTCCGACAGCGCTTGCATCTCGTTCAACTGCCTACAAGGCGCACTCGAGCGGCACCCATTGTTGGCACCATGTGGGTTACAAAATTACTGTTGAAAAAACAAACATTCATCGGGTCGCATTAGGCTGTAACCACTGTCAAAAGCCATGGGATTGGACAAAACTAAGGTTAGAATGGTCGGGTGTAAGTGCGGCTTTGACGTCTGGTTAGTCTCTTGCTGCAGGTTACAGATAGGTTATGTTTTATCCACCTAACTTCCACTTCACGATGACATTTAGCGCACGGTAGTTTTTTTGGTACTAAATTGTGTTGTTGCAATAGCTTCAGCAAGTTTTTAGATTGATCATAGCAACGCCGATTGAAGTTACTGATTGTTATCAGGCGACTTCGACAATCCATATTGATTAAATGATGCAATTTGGCTCACTATCAAATGAACCGAGTGCTGTGCATGAATGAACTGGGCGCTTCCTTGTTTTACATAGTACCGTAAGGGTGAGGTTGGCAATACTGTTTTGATGATGATTGATTTGGACAATGGTGGCCACAGCTGTAATTTTGGCTATATAAGTCCAACAAGGAAGTTCACTGTCTCCATTACTATTCATCACAGTGATGGACTTAATCCTGAGAAGAATAAAGAAGAAAAGGGTCAGTGAAACAAATGCCCTCGTCTTTGCAGATGATGTCATGATTTGGGGAGAAAGTGCCAGAGAGGTACAAGAAAAACTAGATGCATGGGACAAGCTGTTCAAGGAATATGGGTTGAAAATAAGCCAAAGTAAGACAGTAGTGATGACAACAGGACTGTCTAATGCAACCATTTACCTGAATAATCAGCCTCTACAAATAGTTGATCAATTTAAATATCTTGGTAGTACACTGTGTAAGGATAACAGCAACAATGAAGTAGTAATGCAGCCACCTTCTATGCTCAAGTTAGAACACTACTGTGGGATAATAAAGTGCCCAGGAAGTGTAAACCTATACTGTTTAAGACATACTACATCCCAATTCTAACTTACGGAGTAGAAAATTGCACCCTGTCCAGAAGAGAAGAAAGTAGGATCAGGCATCCGAAATGAAGTTTATAAGAACAATGCTTCAAAGGACAAGGAGAGACAAAGTAAGGAGCGAAACAACCAGGCCAGAGGCTGGCATAGATATCAGTGTTACAAAATATTTGCAGAAGCAACGATTAGGATGGTATCGGCATCTTCAAAGAATGGGAGATGAGAGGACACCAAAAGTTTATTTCAACAAGATTATCCCAGGAAAAAGACCAGTAGGAAGACCAAAGAAGACGTGGTTGGACCAAATCAAGGGTATCTTGAAGGCAAAGGGCTGGACTGGAGAAGGACCCATGAAGACCAACTATTCATGGACAGGGCTCGTTAACAGCACCCCGGGCGACTGGAGCTGGAATTTGATGATGAGGAAGTCTTGATCCTATTTGGGACGACTGGGCGGGTCACAGTCGGCGGAGGAAGAAACGTCTATTAAAACATTATTTACAGCTTTCCTATTTTGTATTACATTTTCAAAACCTTGCTCAATCAACCAAGTCCTTTTGGGTCTGCAAATGTAGCTGATAGTATTTTAAATGAAGAATTTAACTATCATTATTGATTCTCAAGTAGGTATCTTGGGCCAACAAGAACATATTTGAAGCAGGAATAATTCCAAGGGTAAAATTTGTCGTCGCAAGCAATAAATTTGTTGGAAAAAGGCCATTACTAGTTTTTTTTAATATCACAACTAGCTATTCCCAGCATGCGTTGCAATGCCAATCAAGGACGGAAAGAATGATAATAATAATGAACCCCGTGGCGTGAACTGCATTGGAATAGACAGCGATACCAGATAACACAGTCTCCTCTTGTCACCTCGCGATGAATCAGCAAGCTATTCTCACACCTTGCATTGCGGTGTAATAAGTATACAGATTGTGCAATTGGGTTACTGTGGGATTTAGGGGTTCCTGTTAAGTCCCTCACCCTTTTGTCTTACATACGAGGGCTATTCCAAAACTAAGATCTGGTTAAAAAAAACATCCAAAATCAAAATCATTTCCAAAACAATTGTTTTATTGACATTCCTTACGTCTTTCTCTATTTTTCTACATAATTTCCATACTTATTTACACATTTGTCACATTGTTCCACAAGCTTTTGAATGCCCAAGTCTTAGAACTCGGCCGCCTGCGAAGCTAACCAGTCTTCAACAGCTTCTTTCACTTCATCATCTGTGTCGAAGCGCTTGCCGCCAAGAAACTCCTTTAGGTAGCGGAACAGGTGGAAATCACTTGGCGCCAAGTCTGGACTGTACGGTGGGTGGTCCATCGGTTCCCATCCAAATTTCTTGATTAGAGTTTGCGTGTCATTCGCAGTATGGGGTCTGGCATTGTCATGCAACAGCAACACTCCAGACGACAAAAGACCACGTCGCTTATTCTGCATTGCACATCGAAGTTTAGTCAGGGTAGCGCAGTAGGCGGCTTTATTGATCGTTGTCCCTGAAATAGTGAATCATCGATCTTCACGAATTTTGTCGTTCACCGCATGAACCAACTCGTCTGAAATCACTGATGGTCTGCCAGAGCGGGGTTCATCGTGCACATTTTCCCGTCCTTCATTAAAGGCTCGCACCCACTTGCGCACTTGACTGTCACTTATTATGTTAGGACCATACACTTCAGTAATCTGCCGATGAAGTTCTGCCGCAGAAATGTTTCTTGCAGACAGAAACCGTATCACTGCCCTTACTTCACAATCGGTGGGCTGATTAATTGTCTTAAACTGTGAACTGACACTATCAACAACACACAGCAACAGTGACAACGTTACTGGCGGCTTTTGCTGCGCAACAACTCACCCAAATTTCTTCACAATCGGATGAATGGTATTAGAGCGCATAGGGGACAGACAGACAAACTATCCTGTAACATTGATAGATATATATATATATATATATATATATATATTGTCTCTGTTGCTTTTGGAAACTATAGGATTTTCCCTCCAAAATTTATTCGGCTCTTGCGTGGTGAAAGAAAGGGACAAATTTATGTAATTTTGCTTGCATCACCCCAAATTTGTTTCTACTTCCTTTGTCACGGTTATTGTGGGTAAAAGCATTTAGGAAGCAACACATTCACACTTGAATAAGAAAATTATGAATGTTTTAATTCTGCTGTTGTAAACTGATGAAAGCATTAGTCACCATGTTGGAAAAGTAAGGTAATGCTGCCAACTTTACATCACTGCACTCCCCTGAAGACAGTCTTCATTTTGCATTCCCTTGAGCCAGTTTTGTACGAAACCAATGGCCTCTACTGGGTTAGACCACTATCTGGGCAAAGCCATCTGCCACTACTTGGTTAGACCATTGTGTGGATGAAACCATTGGGTGCTAATAGGTTAGACCACTATCTGCACGAAAATCACAGCTTGCCCTACAAGCAAGGGTGCATATACCGTGATGCGTACGTGTCTAGGGAAATTGTTAGTGTAAGGTTTGCTGGGAGTTACAAAATGTAATTGAAAAGTTGCTTTGCACTCTTCTAAAGCCTTGGTGAAACATGTCATTGGTCACTACTAGGTTAAGCCACTGTCTGGACGAAACCATTGGTCACTACTAGGTTAGACCACTGTCTGGACGAAACCATTAGTCGCTACTACGTTAGGCGACTGTCAGGACGAAACCATTAGTTAGGCGACTGTCGTGATGTACTATAAGCTGGGGGTTCTGTGGCGTAACCTTACATTTTTAGTGGTTAAAGTGATATGAAGCTGACTATAAAGTCTTATCAACACAATGAACATGTAGGCCTTGGTATCAGTGTTTGTGTTTTTGAAAATTTTGCTTGTTTGGGAGAAGTACGCATACAGGTATTCCCTTGAAGTATATAGAGGGGCAGATGACCTCGCTGTTCCACCCCCTTAAAACAACTGATGTATATAGTCCTAGGTCTCAATATGCACTTCTTTCCCCCAAGTGTTTTTATCATTTCAAATGATCTTGTCGACTTCATTGTTATGCTTAGGTCTACCGTTATGCATCACGGTTATGGCGTGTATGACGTCATCATGTTGTTCGGTGCATATGCACAGAGTCTGAGTTTAGTCCTGGGGTCTGGCGTTATGCGATACGGAGACGGTGAGTGAGTGACGTCATGCAGCCCCCACGCGGGAAGCGTAAGTTAAAGGGTAATGGAGTCTGTTGAGTCTTGAGTTTACTCCTGGGGTCTGGCGTTATGCGATACGGAGACGGCGAGTGTGTGATGTCATGCAGCAGAGTGCAAAGAGTCCTGCGCGAGAAGCCCTCCTGAGCCTTTCTAACATTTGTAGCATGCGTCATTTGAAATGATATAAAGTCTAGTCTCTCAGACTGACTGTATCTTTTATTCGCTAATTTTGATTGTGATTTACGTTGTGTGGGCTGCCGTTTTGTTTATATATCTGTCCTATACTAATCTCCAAGCCACAATCTCATGCTCTCCATCTAGGACTTAAAAATGTGTTGTCCTCAAAGTGTGTCCATACTGATATACACCTTCCTCAACAGCATGTAGCTCAATGCATCACCAAGTGCTTCGTCACAGAACGAGACATACTGCAGGCCAATTCATAAATTATAGGCCCACCCTCCCTATATTAACTCTCTCTCATTCTCCACAACCTGACGGTTGGTGGGTAGCATGACTGTTTTCATCCAATGACCTTCTATCTTGAGCCAACTGCTTGATCAGTTGATATTGACGTCACCCTTTAATGCCATCGAGGAACCCTGCTTCTAGTCTTCCCTTCCAGTTTCCCTTCAAACAGTGTGCTGCACCATGATGAATGTCGGGGTAGGTGACCAATTCAACTATATCTTCTTTTCATGATCATTTTCCCTAGACTAATTGTTTCTTCAGCTCTCTTGAGGACTTCTTCATTTGTTGGCCTGTCAGTCCAGGGTACCCGTAACATTCGGTGCCAGCACCACATTTCAAATGCATGTATTCTTTTCTTATCAGCTGTTAATAGAGTCCAGGTTTCATAGCCATAGGTTGCAACGCTCCAAATGAAGCTCTTAATGAAATGCTTTCTCACTGGTAGGGATATAGCCTTGGAGGTCAATATAATAATAATAATAATAATATTGTGTGGCCTCGGGTGCCGGTGCAAGCTTTGTTATTTGACACCCAAAGGGTAGCTTGCATGTCGAATTTCGTTGTTCCTTGAAGCTCTATGAAAGTCAACGAGGTTAGATATCTAAGCTCCTTGAACACTATTGCGCTTTCTAGTAGAGAAATGAGGAACTTTGTGTTGGGGGAAAACTCTTGAGATTAATGTTGCTATTATCAACACGGTCTACTGAATTAAAATAGGTTCTTTGACATGCCAACATCGTATGACCTGGTGTCGTAATTTTTGTCGCCTTTCAAAAAATCACCTACCACGGCCAGGAGCGAACCTGCAAGCTTGGGCTTAGTAGACCAACACGTTGACCACTCACCCATTGTGGCAAGCTCTTATTTTATTAAAAGCTTCTTTAGCCTTGGCTATTCGTGAACGGACGTCCTTGTCACATCTTCCATTAGATGTGATGGTGCTTCCCAAATAACTGAACTGATTTACTTAAGCCAATCTTTCTCCTTCCAACCAAACGTTATCCTGTTTACCATCCAGATTACATCTATTGCACATAAATATGAAACTCGCCAGGATCGAATATCCTTCCTTTCTATTAAAACGGTTCTGTTATTCCTTGCTTTATTTTTCTGTCTTGAACCTGAAATCGTGTGATACACATCTTGAGTGGGAACTGCCGCCTTTAAACTGAATGCTGTTGCGACGTTTGAAGAGCAGTTTCAGCTTCATTTCATTCTGACTGTTATTCACATGGCTTTTCATTGAACTACAATCTAACCGGAAGTAGTATGGATCACGATACATTACACTAAGAAATTCCCCTAGATACAAAATTGCGACATCCATTACGTCATGGATGACACTAAGGTGTAAACGATGCATACATGTTACATTCTACAGGGTCTTTCACTGAAAGTGGGAGTGTGAGACGAGCACATGTCAACTCGCAGAGAGAGCGCCTGTACGAATCGCATGTAAATGACAAGCACACAAAATAACACATAATTACTCACCTTGTCGCACAAGATGTTGAAAATGTCATCCACCTGCATCTACACATTTATGGTATCATCTAAGGAACTTTTCATCACACGCGTTATTTCATCTACCGAGATCTCGTGATATTTTGTACTAATGCGTACACAGGTCGAGCCATTATTGAAACAATAGGCTTTAACACTTAGCAATAACACGTTATAAAATTTTGAAACACAATAACAATTAAACAATATCCACTAACACGTTATAAACCTTTAACACTTATAACTTCAAATAGGCTATAAGCAAAATAACAAAGTCAACTTTACTCGGCATATACTGCGTCGCAACTGTCCCAGCACCGCGAAGGGTCACGCTGCTCCACAGCATTAAATTCATCAATCCTACAACACTTCTTTCCTTAAGACAAATGCTGTCTCAGCTCCGCTTTGCCCTCTGCTCGTTTGACCTTTAGCTCGACGTTCTACCTGCAGTGGTGCGGCAGCCCCAGGCTGTGTTAATAAGCTATACATACAAGCACAAACCTAACTTGGGGCGACCCAGACCCCCTTGTATGTAGTACAAGCAGTAATTTTCATCCACATAGTCCTCTAACTTAGCAGTGATCAATGGGTTTGCCTAGACCTTCGTCTAACCAAGTAGCAACCAATGGCTTTAGAAGAGTGCAGTGCAACTTTTCATATTGAACTACTAAAAGTAATTTATGAGCATTCATAACTCACCCCCACACCTCACACTTGTGCATCGGCATGTAATGACTCACTTCATACAGCTGACCAATGTAGCGGCAATTCCAGCCATACCTAGTGATGTAAAATACCCAGGTATTTAAAAATCGGGGTAAATACCCAGGGTATATAATTGGGTAAATACCCAATGTTGTTGAATACCTGGGTACTTTGGATTTTTCATTAAAAATCCTGTGTCGTGGTAAGTTTAACCTTAAAAAAGGGTACCGGTATGCAAACTTTTAAGAAATCTAACAACATTAGATAGTTAATAAAATTTAATTTAATTAGAATTGGGACTGAAAAAACAGAATTAGAAATGGGAATCAGATCAGGAGATAAAATTCAATAGTTATAACCTGAAAAACTCAGGGTTATAATTGAACCAGGCCTTTTTGCAAACATTGAGATAAAAGTTGGGGGAATTTATTCAGAGCATTGGCCAAGTCCTACAAAAGGTGTAATATACAGTTTTCAACACACTATAGGCTATATCTTTTTCTGAACAGTTTGTAATATCATTGATATATAAAATAAATAATCAAATACCCAAAAGACTAGTAAATAGAAAATTAACAGTTCCACTAAAAACGTTGTAAAAATATTGAGGCCTTACTTTATTTAGGTTTAATGAAGCTTAACAAATGTATTAGGCTATCCATATATAATGAATCTCTTCAGGCTTAGGCCTGTATTCCAATTTACAATGAAAAATATCAATTGAGTAGTACAAGTATAACTTTCAAATTAAATTGAAATTTTGTTTATTATGGTTTTTTTTATTTACAAAAGAAATTCAAAGTGCATCACAAGACATACAACATCTTTTGATGTAAATATATATATATAATAATCACAAAGTAATCAAATATTTTCTAATCTGAGTTTTGAAGGATCAATATTGTTCCTAATTTCAATTTAAGGCATCAAATACCTGTGTTTCAGTCCTTGTTTGTCCAACACTTCATCAACACATCAAAAAGTGTTGTACAAACCTCAAAAAAAAACTGAAAGTGCCCTCATTTTGGGTATTTAAATAACCATTCGGTATATACCCAGGTAAATACCCAATTTATATTTACCTTCCCACTGGGTATTTACCCGGCCCACATCACTAGCCATACCATCAAACAAACTAACATGTCATCCGTGACCTCATCGACTGCACTACAAATTCTCCCTAGACACGTACTTGAACCACCCAACTAACCTGCAATCAATACTTAATATTGTCACAGAGAGTAATAGGGCTGTAATGTGCTCATGGTGTGTTATTCACGTGATTCTTCAGTGGACTACAACATAGCCTTCACTTCTAGGGACTTTTGTAATATGACCTAACCTGCTACCTGTCACAGACAGTAAACCATCTCATGATGTAGCGGCCAGCATGATTGGCTGGCCGGCTCTTCCAAGAAATTGAATTCTGGTGGGAGGCTTGGAACGGTGTACACTCAGCCTCGTGAGGCAAAACTGAGAAGAGATGGGTTCGATTCCCACATCGGCCATCACAATATCACAGGTTATCACAGAGCTTTCCAATCTTTTTCTCATGGCGACACCCTATTAGCTCACATAAATGACACCCATTTAATTATTTTCCTTATAAACATAGACTAGGAACAAAGCAGATTCATTTTAAAGAAATTTAAATTGTTCATAGTATATACTGTATATGATTTTCCAAGTATAATAGGCTATATTAAACAAAACGTGCACTTTGATTTTCCATTCAATGATGCTATGGGCTTGGCAATGATCACAAACCTGCTTTATCTCTGGTCTGATGCAGGACAAATTCACACGCGTTTCCTCATCTAACATTCTCAAACTTCCTTTTAACTGTTTTGTATTAGCCATGATAGAAAACTCACTTTCACACGAATATGTCGTAGAAAACTGCTACAAAACGATGAGGGCTCTTACTCAAGTGAGGAAAATCTTGTTGAATAGAAACTCAGAAGCTGTCTAATTCTGACTTTTGGTACCTAATTTCTAAAGTCTGGCTGTTGTCAAGTTCCGCCAGTTCCTCTTCTTCGATAAGTTGGAGGATGGTTTACATTTAGTGTTGGTAAATATCTCGCGTCACCCTTGGTAGTACGTGACACCCTGTTTGGAAAGCACACACCCAAGTACACAGGGATACATGAGCACAATGTCACAAAGCCCCTAAATAAATCAACAACAGTAAACTTTATAAGGGCTGAAGTGTGCTAATGGTGAAGCGTGTCGCTCATAGTGGATGTTACCTGGGAAGTATTTCCAGATGTATGTCATTGTCTGTAATGAATGAAAAAAATCCACAGCCTGCTTCCAGTCTCCGACCGGGTCAGGAATGGAATGGAATGAATGAAGCCCCCATCTAGCGGTGAGGATATGAACTGTGCCGGCTGCCGAGGCCTGATGCACTCCTCTGGGGCAATGATTAAATGAATGACAAATGAAATAATAGTGGAGAGTGTTGCTGGAATGACATTTTGACAGGGAAAACCGGAGTACCCGGAGAAAAACCTGTCTGCCTCCATTTTGTCCAGCACAGATCTCACATGGAATGACCGGGATTTGAACCACGGACCCAGCGGTGAGAGGCCGGCGTGCTGCCGCCTAAGCCACGGAGGCTTTCATTGTCTGTAATGAATAATAATTATAATGTTATTGGTTTTGCGTCCCTTTGGGGTGCTGGAATTTTGTCCCAAAGTGGTTCTTTAACGTGCCAGTAAATCTACTGACACGGCTCCCTTGCATTTGCACACTCTCAAGTGCCAGGTCCGATCCTGCAGCCTTGGGCACAGCAGGCAAGAACGTTACCGCTGAGCCACGAAACCAATCTGTCTGTAATTATCACGTCAACCAGGCAGCCATGAATACGCAAATAGTTTGGTGGTGGTTGTGATTGTTGTTTTAAGGGGTAGAACATAGTGGTCATCTGCCCCGATTTACTAGACGTTGACATGCTCTTCTTTCTCAAGGACTGGTCAGGCTGGGCTCCTCTCTGTCATCTTTCTTGTCTACCTCCCTTGGTCAACTCTTGTTCTCTTCCAACCCCTATTGTATATAAGACCTAGAGGTGCAAATGACCTCGCTGTTCCACCCCTTAAAACACCAAATAAATAACTAGGACAAGTATGGTGTCTTTCATTTACCCGCCTTAATTGGCTTTTGTCTCATCTTTCCTGATATACCCTCATTCTCTTTTCTTCTCATTCTTCCTTCTGCATAAGGTCCTAAAGGCCCCACCACCCTCATGGGTTCACGACTGCTGACCCCAAGGGATTCCTTAACTCGGTCTGTTGACTTTGGGGTGGACCCTCTCCCCTTCTGTATCTGCTTTTCATAACTCTTGCTTGTTTCCAAGTCCCTCAGTCCACATTCTTCAAGGGTTGAGGGCATTTATTTTCCCTGTTCTTCTTCTACTACTACTTAAGTTAATTGTAGGTCAGTACGGTAAGATTTAGCTGTAGTGATTCATTAAAGATCACCGAAACCATGAAGGCGAGTCCAGACTTGCAACTGAACCGAGTAACTGCATCGCTCTCCTGTCTGGAAGGTACTGCGTACCTTAGCCCACAACATGAACAATAAGGATCAAGGCTCGCTGGGTTCCACTGCTTGTCAGTTTTTCCGCATCACATGAAAAGGCTGTGTGCACGTAAATTACAGCAAGCTTGGACAGACGTATGCAGAACCTTGGCACGCAAAACACCCATTCGTCTCTGCATGAATCACCAATTGCTAGAAATCGTAGTCTCTGCCAGTCTTTCTTGCACAGAAATAGCCTCTCTGATTATGGTATCATTCTTTCCAACTTTAGACCCTATCAAATTTTTGAGGTATTCGGAGACTGTTGGTGACAAACCGAAACAAACCCCGTGGCACTTGTACAACCCGTGAAGAACCTGGGCCTACCTAGCGACCGCTGCCCAGCCATTTGGCCTGCAGATATTGGGGTGACACGTGGTTAGCGCATTGGGTTCCCTCGTCCGTTAATCTTGATTATTGTGACCGGGGCGCTGTCTCACTGTCGGGCAGCTACTCGATTGTCGTCACGAGGCTGAGTGCATCCTGTTCCAGCCCTCACGTCAGTTTCTACAATCCCCGACGGAGCCGGGAATCGAACTCGGGGCCTCCGGGTGAGAGGCAGGCGCACTACCCGAACACCACGGGGCTGACCTGTTGGTGACATTCTTGTAAAATTTTTATATTGCCCACTAACAGTGTGAAACTTCATGTCAGCCAGCAAATTTGAACCACCTTTTGTAGTTGTACGTGTACATAACCGAGTTTGCCTGTGTTACCGTCTCTGTTGCAAATAAACACATTTCAACTGGTTGAATGCTTGAAGGTTATGCATTACTGGCTGTGGTGCAACCTCGGTGCGTAACCTTGCCCAATTAAACCTTGGCATGCAACGTAGTTATGTTACAGAGTTTGGCACGAATATCTGTACCCACCTTTAGGGGCTGATAACCTAGATGTTAGGTCCCTTAAAACAATAATCATCCTCATCATCTTCTTATGTACAGACAGGGCAGGGAGTATCAATACTATTTATATAAGAAATTCCTATTATTAATTAGTATAAATAGTTGATGCATTTTTGGTCCATATTGACTGAATGATTAATTAGGACTTATCCTTCAATAAAATTTTCCACCTATTCAATACTGAGGCAATGGATATTTATATAACTTCTCTGGTTAATGACAGTATGTTTCGGGAATACAATAACTTTCCCTTCCTCAGCTCCAAACTTAATGCACATTTTTAAAAGACATAAAATTGTACACACATCAAAAAAAGTTTTGCATCACCTCGGTTCCCAGATCTCCGGCATATAGACGTTGACTGTGTATATTGTATCCAAGATACAGTCCCTTTGACTGTTCATAGATGTCACTAAAACTGCTCAAAGATGTAAACAACCATGCATGAGCAGGGCCTATTAGACGGAGGGGGTACGACAGCCGATCAGTTCCAGTCATTCCACCAGGACGAAGGTACGCTGCTCATGTTGTCTGTAGTTCTACCATGCCTAGAAGGTCAATACCGCAGTTCGATCGCGTCCGCATTGTTACTTTGTGTCAAGAAGGGCTCTCAACAAGGGAAGTTTCCAGGCGTCTCAGAGTGAACCAAAGCGATGTTGTTCGGACATGGAGGAGGTACAGAGATACAGGAACTGTCGATGACAGGCCTCGCTCAGGCCGCCCAAGGGCTACTACTGTAGTGGATGACCGCTACTTACGGATTGCCGCTCGGAGGAACCCTGACAGCAATGCCACCATGTTGAATAATGCGTTTCGTTCAGCCACAGGACGTCGTGTTTCAACTCAAACTGTGCGCAATAGGCTGCATGATGCGCAACTTCACTCCCGACGTCCATGGCGAGGTCCAGCTTTGCAACCCCGACACCATGCAGCGCGGTACAGATGGGCCCAACAACATGCTGAATGGACCCCACGGAATTGGCATCACGTTCTCTTCACCGATGAGTGTCGCATATGCCTTCAACCAGACAATCGTCGGAGACGTGTTTGGAGGCACCCTGGTCAGGCTGAACGTCTTAGACACACTGTCCAGCGAGTGCAGCAAGGTGGTGGTTCCCTGATGTTTTGGGGTGGCATTATGTGGGGCCGACGTACGCCACTGGTGGTCATGGAAGGCTCCGAAACGGCTTTACGATACCTGAATGACATCCTCCGACCCATAGTGCAACCATATCGGCAGAATATTGGAGAGGCATTTGTCTTCATGGACGACAATTCTCGACCTCATCGTGCACATCTTGTGAATGCGTTCCTTCAAGATAACGACATCGCTCGACTACAGTGGCCAGCATGTTCGCCAGACATGAACCCTATCGAACATGCCTGGGATATGTTGAAAAGGGCTGTTTATGGACGTCTTGACCCACCAACCACTCTGAGAGATTTACACCGAATTGTCGTTGAGGAGTGGGACAATTTGGACCAACAGTGTCTTGATGAACTTGTGGATAGTATGCCACGGCGAATACAGGCATGCATCAATGCAAGAGGACGTGCTACTGGGTATTAGAGGTAGTGGTGTGTACTGCAATCTGGACCACAAATGCTGAAAGTCTAGCTGTATGATGGTACAACATGCAATGTGTGGGTCTCATGAGCAATAAAACGAGCTGAAATGTTGTTTGTGTTGATCTCTATTCCCTTTGTATTTAACGGTTCCGGAACTCTTGGAACCGAGGTGATGCAAAACTTTTTTTGATGTGTGTACATTTATAAAATGAGCGAAGCGAGTTTTATAATTTCCATACGAGTGTCTTAATTACCATTATAGGCGAGTTGCATGACGATAATTATAACTTTATTTTATGTTTGAACAGAGATATTTATAAATATCTGCTGGTTTTGTTGTCTGAACAGAGCGTATGCGTGGGTCAGAGAACTTGGTAAGCAGGGACCATATTCTTTGCTTGGCAATGTCATATGTTAACAGTGTGCATTACGTTGTAGTATCGATCAGCACCAGCATTCACTAAAATTGTCGCCGAAATCGTACGAAAGCAATGCCCTGTGTAGAAATTGGAGTTGGCGATATTAAGGTACATTCCCATATTCCACTGTTTATATATGGCACGGTGCACTTTCCATGTCAGTTACTTATATACTGTAGAAGGATGGTCTGTTGCAATCTTCTGGACGTAGATTCATAAATTTCTTGCATATTTGATAGTATTTTCTTGTTACCGTAAAGGTTCATGCTGATTTTGTCTTTGTGTTTGGAATTGTAACTACAGTGGTTGATCCGATATCCTTTACATCATAGTCAACTTTCAAATCATGTAGTTCAAGTCCGGCATGTTGGATTTTGAGTGCATTGAGCGCCTGTGCGAAGCTATCCTTACCTAATTGGTCAAAATACTGTTTCATAATGAAAATCTTGAGCTCTGATTGATGGAGTAAGTTAACTGTATCATAATAATGAGCCTCATTATAGTACAGTTTTTTGACACATAATATTTACATTTCGCCAGGGTCGAACATAAAATACCTTAAGAAACAGTGCATGTTAAACACCTCAAAACACAAACATAGGCCGAACGGTATCCCGAGCATAAAAACATTACATGAAAGATATTCTGTTTTTTTTTTTAGTAATAAAATGTTCCTTATCAAAATTTGATGTTTTTCATTGGTCAACACATTGTACCCAATTTCGATTAGGCTACTAAGGCAACACTGAAAATGGCTTCAAACACCATAAATTGTTCCTTAAAGGGTTGCACCTGGAGAATCCTATTGTCATTTATTATGTAAGCATGTATAATAGTCCATAAAGAGTTGCAACTACACAGTACACTGCCTGCCATAAGTTCTGTCAGTACTTTCAGTGCATATAACTACTAAATAAAACTATGCAAACCCAATAATATACATATTCTGAAAGAACACAAAAAATGCTACAGAATGAACATACTCTATTTCGAAATGATCGCCATGTGTGCAACTCAGCGGCGAAGATGTTGAGACCACTCAGTGTACGTATTGTGTCCTGTGGAATGGATTTTTTTAACATCTCAACATTGCGGTGCCATTGTTGACTTGCTGTCGCCTTGTGCTTCTGCCACAGAGAATAATCCAATCCACTAGGCCAGTCAGCAGCAGCGATGAACCGTGGACATTGGTTGCCTACCACTGCTGCATGGTTTTTCAGATTTCCCTTCAAACAGCTTCGAATTGTCACGTGATATCACCTTTTCCAACATTGTCTGGTATCCACCTTCACAAAAATGCACCTCCGATGATCCCCGCCAGGAAATGGCATTCACAACTTCTTTTCTGTGTACACGCCTAAGACGGCCCTATCTGATGTGATCAACAGTTACACCGGTTTGTTTGAACCATGCTATTGTCCGAAACACAAATCGTTCATTGATACCAAGAGGTTTCAGTGTACTTGGTTCTGTTTCTGACACAAAATAATGCCAGTACAGCGATACACTCCCCACTTCATCTTTCACTGCTGCCTGCTAATAGCTGCAAGTTGGTTACTTGTGGATGACGACATACAGTGTTGCCACGCTTCTTCATTCACGATTACCGTACTACAACACGTGTAGATTTTACTGACAGAACTTATTGCAGTGCTGTGTATATAAGAAACCCAGTAATTATGAACCTTATATTTAGAATATTAAAAGAGAGAAGAAAAATGGTAAAATGAGGCAACACCTACCGAAGCGGATTTGTTTGGCGTGTAGTATTGACTACAGTACAGCCGCCGAGTGTCCGGCTCTGACATTTCTCATGAGGGAGGGAGGCAGCGTTGCCGGTTCTGTACCGCGAAATATAAAACAACGTGGACTACATAAAATATTTCACATGTTTTTGCTGAAGAAAAGTCAAAAGCCAAAAAGGTGGGCAATAGACAGACTGAAAGTGAAGGATGTAAACGAAAGATTCAAGAAGAGTATAAAGGAAGGACTAATCAAAACCCCTAAACAAACTTCAATTGCAGACGAATGGGCACTTTTGAAGAATGAAATAACAAAATCCGCAGAAGAAAACATTGGTAGGAAAGAAAGAATAGGTAGAAAACCGTGGATCACTCAGGATATACTAGAATTGATGGATGAAAGGCGGAAACACAAGAATGTAAGAAATGAAAAGGGGAAAGCAGAATACAGACGTCTGAGAAATGAGGTTAACAAGAAGTGCAAGGAAGCGAAAGAAGAATGGTTGAAAGAGAAATGTGCAGGTATAGAAAATTGTCTGAAATTAGGAAAAGTAGACACAGCTTATCGAAGGATTAAGAATACTTTTGGGGAAAAGAAGACTAAGTGCTGTAATATTAAGGACACAAATGGAAAGCCTCTAACAGATGGGAAGAAAAGGTTGAGAGATGGAAAGCTTACATAGAGTGCTTGTATAAGGGAAAGGAGATTGAGAATCATGTAATGGAAAGGGAGGAGGAAATTGATGAGGATGCAAAAGGAGATTTAATATTGAGATCAGAATTTGACAGAGCATTACAGGACTTAGGCAGGAACAAAGCACCAGGCATAGATGATATACCGATTGAGTTGCTACGCTGCATAGGAGATGAAGGTCTGATCAGGTTATTTCACTTGGTGTGTAGGATTTATGAGACAGGTGAGGTACCCCCTGATTTCAAGAAGAATGTTATCATCCCTATACCAAAGAAAGTGGGAGCTGACAGATGTGAAGATTACCGTACAATCAGCTTGATTACTCATGCTTCAAAGATCCTGTCTAGAATAATTTACACGAGGATTGAAAGCCAGATAGAAACGGAGTTGGGTGAAGACCAGTTTGGTTTCAGGAGAAATGTAGGAACAAGGGAAGCTGTACTAAGTCTTAGGCTGATTTTGGAAGGTAGAATAAGGAAAACATCATGGCATTTGTAGACTTAGAAAAGGCTTTTGATAACGTTGATTGGACTAAATTGTTTGAAATTTTGAAATCTATTGGAATAAAGTACAGGGATAGGAGGGTGGTATACAATCTATACAGAAACCAGACAGCAGTCATTCGAACTGAAGGACATGAGAGAGAAGCTGGTATTCAGAAAGGTGTAAGGCAAGGCTGCAACTTATCACCCATACTTTTCAATCTTTACATTGAACAAGCAATGAAGGAAATTGGAGAAAAATTTAAAGTGGGAGTGAAGATTCAAGGAGAAATAATTTCAACTCTGAGATTTGCTGATGACATCGTCATCTTGGCCGACAAGCCTGAGGATTTAAATGAGTTTTTGAATGGTATGGATTCCGTCTTACGGAAGGAATTCATGATGAAAATTAATAAATGTAAAACAAAAATACTGGAATGCAGCCGAAATAAATCAGAAACCTCTATGGAGATCAAATTGGCAGGTGAAAAGCTGAAGGAAGTAGGAGACTTCTGTTACTTAGGAAGCAGAATAACCAGTGATGGACGAAGCAAAGAGGTTATAAAAAGTAGGTTGGCTCAGGCAAGGAAAGCCTTTCTACAAAAAAGGAATCTGTTGACATCGAATATAGATTTAGGTATTAGGAAGTCATTTTTGAAGGCCTTTGTCTGGAGCGTGGTGCTCTATGGAAGTGACTATTGGTGCAGCAGAAAAGAGGAGAATTGAAGCATTTGAAATGTGGTGTTACAGGAGAATGATGAAGATCAGATGGGTAGATAGGGTTACAAACGATGAGGTATTAAGGCGAGTGGGAGAGGAGAGATGTTTCTGGCGACTGCTAATGAAGAGAAGAGATAGGTTGGTAGGACACATACTAAGACACCCAGGAATAGCAAGCTTAGTTATGGAAGGAAGGGTCGAGGACAAGAACTGTAGGGGTAGACCAAGGTTAGAATATGTTAAACAGATAGCCTCGGATGTAGGGATGAAACGATTGGCTCAGGACAGGGAGGCATGGAGATCTGCATCAAACCAGTCAAAATACTGAAGACTCAAACAACAACATGTTTTTAAATGAATTCTGACGAACCACTGACCATATTACTCAAGTAATATAATTACACACAGTCAACAGGTAAGTGTGCACACACAATACAATAAAACAACAAACCTGCACTAGCACAAAGAGCAACAGAAGAGAGCCCTTGCAACATCGAGCTAAATTTAAAGACCGGCTAACCGGGAAAACCGCTGATTGGTACAGGTGACAACATTAGTCATGGTAGTAAGCGACTTCGCCAACATAGGCGGAATTCCACTGCGATCAGGAATTTAGGTTTTGTAACCGCAAAATGTCGGAATAACAAAATGATGTATAAAGTTGCTAATGGGGTGTGGGACTTCCACGTTTCATAGTGAAGACGCTACAGAAGAATTACAATGATGGCAAGTTTCAGAATTCTATTAACTTCTTCTCACTGCCATAGGTTGGCTATATTGTTCTCTCTACCCCTCTTCTCCCACCATCGCCAAACGTCAGAGCCGGACACTCAGCGACTGGACTGTAAGCAGTAAATGTTATTGAGGGATAAGTCGTAATAATATTCTTAATTAGTCATTATGGAGGCAATTATTGACTAACATGGTTCTTATCATGTCCATGTGTGTTGGACTTGACAGGTTTGTATGAACACAGTATTAACTTTTGTTTGCTTTCATCTGCATAACCCACAAATATCTAGTTAAGGAAATAATGATTTGAATAAGTATTCTCTCACTCAATGCCAATTTCCATAGGTTGGCAGCTCTGTCCCCTGCCATACTCGCAGACGTATGTTCTTCGCTAGAGCAGACTTCATGAGGTAACCCGATTTGCATATTAAAGGTACACCTTAGTTCACAAAAATGTCAGCATCAACAATGAACTGAATACATGAATTGAGTTGTTTAGTTTCAAACCTACCCAGTCAATTCAAAAATGAGGTTCATTGTGATTTGTTTTTCTCCTAATTTGAAGTGCTATTTGGGTTACTTTATTTGTTCAAAGGTAGCATTTAAGGAGCAGATCAACAGTTTAGTTCGAGTTAGTGCTTTGAAATAAAGGGGGGGAGCAAATCAATGTGAGTCTCATCCATAGATCGACTTGGCATGTTACAAGTTAATTCTAGATACAATTAAATTAAAGGTTGATTTTCTCTCACTACATCATAATATAAGGCAAATGAGTTTAAAGCAGGGATCTGAAATAGTTGTAGGAATATTCACATAAAATATTAATGAATTGTTACCCTAACTTACTTACTTACTTACTTTAATAAATTAATTTATTATTTAATTATATTTGATTAACATAAGACATTTTTAGAGCATTAAAACAAATACAGTAGCCTACAATCTGCTATTAACGGGACTCTCAAATTATTACACTAAACGTAAGTTTTCGGTTAACTGAGGCAGGACTATGCTAAAATAATTAAACCATGGATATGCTTACAATGGACATACTAAAAAGAAAAAAAAAGAATGGCTCAGAATGCCTTATCCTAATTTTTTTTAAAAGGGGAACTGCAAGAAATCGAAAAGAAGGAAAATCTTGGGGAGAATTCTTGGACCGCAGAAGACCACTGACGGGACATGGAACAAAAGGAGAAGTGAGGATCTCTATAAGTATTCTGAAAAGATCACAGAGACAATGCAAAAACGAAGACTGAAATTCTATGGACATCTAGTAAGAATGGACGACAAATGAGTGACTAAATGAATCTTTAAATATACAGTGAGATTCTTTTGCCTGCCAACCGAGCTCGGGCCGCGGATTGCGCAGAAGCGAGCTAACCCGGGTCATTAAAGTCGTCAACAAGGGTGTGAAGTGACACCGCACAGATAAGAAGGTAGCATAAACAACAGCTTCCTACAAGATTTCATTAAAGAAGCACAGATGTTTTTTATTTTTTATTTCTTGGGAATCTGCATGACCTCACGTCACCAGTTAAAGGTTAGAACTTATCTTTTCACAGAAGATACTGAACATATTCTCCTTCAGCTGACAGACATCGTTACATGTTGTAGCTACTCCTGTACCCACCTGCGTGTTTACTGTAATTAATCGAAGCACGGACCTAAGCCCGTTTGATGTTTAATTATGGGGTAAATTAAAGTGCAAATGTACAGATCAATCACCCGTACTCTAGTGATGCAGGAGAACAATATACGGCAGCAGATATCCCTCACAACAGAAGGGAATTACAAAGTGTAAACGCTAATTTATTTACACGGTACAACGCCTATCTGTCACCTGAAGGAGAACACTCTCAGCATCTCCTGTGAAAAGGTAAGTTCTTTAATCATGATTTGCTGGTGAATTTACCATTAATTCATGTACTTTGTTACAATTTCCACCGGCGCACAATCCGCGGCCCAAGCACGGTTGGCCGGCCTCGCTCCAGCAAAAGAATCTCCCTATATAATTGGATTGAGGAGGAGGACGACGAAATGGGTGGAGGAGGTTACGAAGGTCACAGAAGAAATTAAAATAACTGATCCTCAACAGAAAGAATTTCAGAACTTAAGTAATCACAAATTTCACGAAGAGGAACTGATGAACAGGGCCAAACCCGTAATATCTGAGGAGCAGAGAAAATTAAGGAGTGAACGAATGAAGAAGTTCTGGGAAGGGAAAAGAAGACTGGCCAGAAAGCATTAAGTTACACGCTGTCCACAGTTGACCAAATTCGGAAGCAAGAAGATAGGTTTCATGTAGAAACATGACAGTTCCAACACAAGCTGGGAGAGCGTTGTTGTGGATATTTCATTCATTTAGGAGCTTCTAGTGAAGTTGATGCTAGGAGTAGAAATGGGGAAACCATAATAAGCACTTCTAGTACAGCTAAAGTGGGAACGGAACCTACCTCTTCTCAGTTTTGCTTGACGAGGCTGAGTGTATCCCATTACAACCCTCAAACCAGAATTTTTTTTTTTATATTTTTTATTAACATTGTCCAAGAACCTTTCTCACCGGCATGTTTGCTAACAAAGTGATGTATAAGACCTACAGTATTACTTAATGACGTATGGAGCAGAAACTTGGCCAATGACCAGGTGAGATGAAAGTAGAATACAGAATTCCTGAGGTACGGAAGACGAGGAGAAATGAAAAAATTTGAAAGGAAATGGATGATAAGCTGGAGCAGAAAAGATTGATATGGTATGGACTTGTGAAAAGAATGAATGATGAAGGAATGCCGAAACAAGTGATGAGAGACGGATGACTGGAAAGAGAGGATGAGGAAGACAGAGTACGGTGGATGGATTTGTTGAAGGACAGTGTGAGAGTGGGGTGGAGTTCAGTGGTTGAGGAAGGGTGGACAGACAGTCAAGTGGAGGGGTGTCATATTTGCTCTGACCCGGCCTGAGCTGCACATCATCGATTTCTTCTGTGAACACAAAATCAGGATCGGCTAACATGTAAACTTCTTCCTCTTCACTTGTCACTATTTTTGTACAATGAATTTTGAATCCCAGAATCCTGCAATATTGTTATAGGAGGTCCTGCATATACATGGAAGCAATGAGCAGCACTGAACTGTACAGCCCTATTCACTATATAAATCATTCTTTGGTGAACAACAGATTTTTGAATGCTTTTCACTCGATCAACGTGATTGTCAACACCCGGTTCAGGGAAAAACACCCATTACAATTGGGTACAATCGTGTTGACCAACTGAAAAGCATTTAATTTTTGTTTACTAAGTGAACACTGAAAAATGATTTCCAACATGATAATTATTATTAATCTTTGATTCAACACCAATATCAGGCATTCGAAAAGAATTGGAGAAATATGTGCAAAAGTATTGTTCATGGTGAAAAAACACAAATACAAAATACTTTCTCGATCCAATCATGATACACGTTATAAAACTATTACAGAGTAGGACTCGGGTTAAATCCGTCTAGCGGGCTAATAGCCTTGTGTTTGCACTATGCTGTAAACATAACAAAACAAAGCAATGAGGTCCGAGATGGATCCGTGTTGCTGCAATCATTTTATGAGAGACCCTTCAATGTAAACAGCACTACAGGATGGGCATAATATACTGTATTTAGCTGGTTAACAGCTGGCTGAATATCTTGTCACTTGTTATCTTGTTCGGGTTTCTCAGTTTCCGGTCTTACTGACAATACTGGACTACTGTAAGCAGTGTTGCCAAGTTCAATGTCCTAAACCATATACAGGGTCTTTCATATAAAATAAGAGCGCCTAGCGGCGGCTTTGTTAACCGTAGCTGCGGTCACCTTGGCCGAGCTTTTGACGCGCCAAGGCCCCCTGCTTTAAGTGTGTGTACAATCCTATATGATGCAGCGGCCTTGCTAGCGTGTGTACAATGCTGAAATCTTACCTTAGTTAGTTATTGTTGATGAAACCGAAACCCCTGTAGTATTGAAAGGGCGCACATAGTACATACGATGGCTTTTTTTTTTCTCAAGTTCCGATGGACTGTGTAAAAATAACAGATTGACATTACCAAACTTGACCTTGCAATAAGCGTGCAGGTGCTCAGTCGCCAGTCTAAACCTCAAGTGCTAACATGGTTAGACAGTTATCATTGCAACATCGTATTTTTTATGTAAAACTTATTTTAAGTACGAGTCGGCTCGGCGGGTACGTGATGCATTTGTTCAGCAATTTCCTGATGAAGTGTCACCTTCACTAGCACAGATTCACGTAATTGCAAATAAGTTTGACACTACTGGCTTGGTGCTCAATAAAAAACATGCCCGCACACGAACAGTTTTAACAGAGGATGAGCTAGATGACATTGGCGAGAATCTTGAACGGTCTCCGAATAAATCACTCACAAAATTAGCACAAGTAGGGGTTTCGGTTTCATCAACAATAACTAACTAACTAAAGTGAGATTTCAGCATTGTACACACGCTAGCAAGGCCGCTGCATCATATAGGATTGTACACACGCTTAAAGCAGGGGGCCTTGGCGCGCCACAAGCTCGGCCAAGGTGACCGCAGCCGCGGTTAACAAAGCCGCCGCTTGGCGCTCTTATTTTATATGAAAGACCCTGTACTTTTATGATACATTTTTCACATCTTTTGGCGCTGCCTAGTCTTATACTAGCCACCCTGAATTCTTCTAGGTACAGTCTGTCTGTAGTTTCTGCCACTGTACTCACATGTAACAGATGTGACAATATTTATGCCTAGTTAATTAAACATGTTCAAAATCTATTAATTAATGGAAGAAAGAGCTTGTATTTTTATTTCCTTCAAATTAATGAGGTATGAAAAGACCTGTACATTAATAATTTACCCAAAAAATATCTTTTAGTGGCAAGTAACAACATGTGGAACGAAAATTAAACTGGCTAAATCTTCACAAAAATGAACATAAATGTCAAATTAAAGTATTTCCTACTGTAAATTCATCGAATATTTGCATACATTCCACCACTTCCAAATACCTAATTTCTTATATTTTGTCTCAATAAAAAAAATGTAAACATTATCTTGTATGTATGTCTACCCCTTATTATTCCCGTTTTCTAACGGGGTCGGGGATGTAGCTTTATTTATTCTGCTGCTAGAGACAAGTGACTATTATTTTACAAATTTGTGTCAAGTGCCTGTTACAAAGAATGGCTCTGTATTGCTACTCATTCTGGCTTGCTTTATGTGTGTCTACAAGAGTTTCTGATGTTTATTTATTTTCAAGTGGGGAAAAATTTGAAAAATCACTAAAAAGAATATATAATACTTTTGTTAGAATAGGATGTTTTTTTTTAATGCTTTTTGAATCCTTGCCTCTCAAAATATATAAATTTTCTTTGCCCCACAATTCTCCATTATGTTTTGAAATATGAAATTTCATAGCTATTAGACACACTAAAACAGGGGACCTAGCAACAACATGCTAGAGGCTAACATTTTTGTGTGACTAGGTGTACCTTAGTTGTTCATGTAAACTGCTAAATGAAATTTAGTGTTGACTCAGACTTGCGAAATATAATGTGTTTGCTTTTTTTGATTGCACTGTATCTCCCCCTTCAAGGCATCACTTCCCAGAAGTTGGATTCAGAATGTTTCTCTCTCCTGTATTCCAATGCTTCATATTATTATTATTATGTGTGTTAGTTTCCTAGTATTGTCTTCCTGTAGCATGCTTTCACACCAGGGCCTGCCTGCCTATATGTGTGTGATTTTGAATGTCTTGCATTCCTTAAAAAAAAGAAGACATTTTTCTTTCTCTTTCAACTTCATCTCCATGAGGGAACAGATTTTTAGGTACATACATGTTTATTCTGCTTGTATATAATTTGCTGCTACTTTGATTGGAATTCATGACAATTTTTTAATACCTGAAAGTCTGTTTCTTAATCATTATTATGATGACCAGGGAATGGATTTCTGTGTAAATACAAATCATATCTGTTTAGGAAGCTAAACTTAATTATCTCTTGTATTATCTTTACGAGTTGAAAAGTAGACTATTTATTGTCCATATTTGGAAGTTTAGCTCACATGCTCTATATTCTTAGTCATTAAAATCAGTTGAGTCCATATTTCTGATAGAAATATGGTGGCCACTACTCCTGGAAATCCTGGAAAACGCTTGGATTTTTATTAGGTCTGGAAAACTACTGGGAAACTCCTGGAAAATGATGAAAAATATGAAAACTCCGGAAAATAGTCACTGTTAATTAATTATAAAATTCTTTCCATATGTCCCCGCTGCGGTTTTGGGTGAGCACTCTATCATTAACGAAAGAAATTTCCTCAGGCTACCTGTTTCTGTGTGGGAGAACACGCGATAGTATTTTTGTAAAACATATTGAGTACAGACTACTTCACCACAATAAAATTGCAGGCGGCATTCTTTTCACTTTTTTATGCGGATATTTCAGTCACAAAGACTTTTTTAAAACTACAATTAAATCATTTGTGTGTAGGCTTGCGTATCAATAACACAATTTTTGTCCACGTCTGTATAAGTAAACCAAACAAAACTGCTTTATTTTGATCTTGGAGTAGGCAACCGTTAAAGGCCCCCCCCGGGACTCGCGCTTATTTTTAAGTCTGGAAAAATGAGAATTACTCCTGGAAAATTCCTGGAAAACTCCTGGAAAATCGTTGACCAATTTGAGTGGCCACCATGTAGAAAGTATTAAATTCTAGTAAATAAGCAGTCCTGTCAATAATGGAGAAATGAGTTAAAGACCTATATTTAATAATTTAAATCATGATTCAGATAAAGTTGCAGATGTGGCTAAAATGAAGATGGACACTGCACTTTCAAAAAACCCTGGATATCACTGTAGAGAATAAGTGGCTCGTACTGTCTTGGTACGATACTACGATAATCGAAACCCTCTTTGCTACAGTGAGGGACGCAGAGCGTGTCGAGCAAAACATCAGAGCTAGCAGCAGTATAGCGCCCAACTAGTTTATCACATTTACACTTTTTAATGTATTTAATAATCATCATTACTCACATGAATTTCACAGTAGTTGCTGGAAATGTTGTCCTCCATTTTCTAAACACACATTGCACCGACGTAGGAAGTTCTAGTACACTCGCTGTGATTCATCCTCACTGATATTTAGTATCTGTGCAGTTATTTCCTTCTCGAGAGCATCCTGAGCACGTGGACTGTTTCTGTATACCTTTTGCTTCTGCTTCTGGGTCGCTCACAAGTAAAAAACGCTCGGAGCTGAAACTTATGAACACATTTGCTGGAAGACCTCTTCTTGAGAAGATAAGTTCCCACTAGGAAAATTTGATGTTTTGTTCTGTACCTAACCATGTTCACGGGATTCAGTACTTCACAACAAGTCTTACTTATCACAACCTAGGTATTTTGCCAGCTATGACAGCATCCAGGACTTCCCGAACTGCTGTTGTAATCAGTACATGCTATAAATCTAGCGGTGACTCATTGCGACCCAACCGCGACACGGTCTCTGCGAGACTCCGTTCTATAGGGAGGGCCTTCACTGTATAATGATGTACCCGGAAAGTACCGGTGCTCAAGTTTTCGGGGGAAGACACCACCGTACAAGATTATCCCCTAAAGTCCTCATTTATATAAATTAATATCCTTACCTCTGTGTGAGTGGCACCGATTGCATAATTATGTTAGTATTCTTAGCTGCATCGCGAGGTAGCAGCTTCAATCTCCAGCTGTGCCTCGTATGATGGTTAGAACTCAGGGACAGAGCTGGCGCACATGCATCCTTCAGGGCACCCTCAATATTGTGAGAGGGGAAATCTACTCGCAATACCTGTTCTTGTAGAGATTCACGTCTGTGTTTGCAGTCCACAAAGGTTGTGGGAATGAGAAGCTCTTCAATCTGTGTTGTCATGGGTTTCATCATTATCGAAACCCATTCTTCATTGCAGGACAGTTTATAAGGAGAATGTCATTTGAATGTGATCTATCTGATGCACGAATGACCCACTGTTTCTGAAATTAACTTTGTCAATTTTCACCTTTCGTAAATCATGTCAGTCTTATATTTGTGCTTCTTCCCACCCAAAAGAGAAGAATCAGTCTAATATTGTTACCATGGGCATGGAAATGAAAGAGATTCACATTTTAAATCATTCCTCCTAAAACAACCTACACCCTTAGTTCATATATCCTGGACACTTCTCTATTGGAACAAGATACACTCGTGCTTGTGATGACAAATGAAAAGAGAGATGGGTTCGAATGCCACTTGCAACCATTGAACTAGAAGCTTTCTGTGGCTTCCCACTGCCGGGAGTGGATTAAGGACTCTGTAAGCAAGTGGGCTCTGAGACAACAAGTCCCTGTTAATGGGTTCCTTCTTCCACTATTATTGGCATATATCTCATCAGTGACAACTTAAGCACCACACGAGTAAACTACGAGGGCTATTCCAAAACTAAGGTCCGGTTAAAAAAAACAACATCCAAAATCAAAATTGTTTTATTGACATTCCTTACGTCTTTCTCTATTTTTCTACATAATTTCCATACTTATTTACACATTTGTAACATCGTTCCACAAGCTTTTGAATGCCTAAGTCGTAGAACTCGGCCGCCTGCGAAGCTAACCAGTCTTTAACAGCTTCTTTCACTTCATCATCTGTGTCGAAGCACTTGGCGCTAAGTCCGGACTGTACGGTGGGTGGTCCATCGGTTCCCATCCAAATTTCTTGGTTCGAGTTTGCATGTCATTCGCAGTATGGGGTCTGGCATTGTCATGCAACAACAACACTCCAGACGACAAAAGACCACGACGCTTATTCTGGATTGCACGTTGAAGTTTAGTCAGGGTAGCGAAGTAGGCGGCTTTATTGATCGTTGTCCCTGAAATAGTGAATCGTCGTCAACCGCATGAACCAACTCGTCTGAAATCACTGATGGTCTGCCAGAGCGGGGTTCATCGTGCACATTTTCCCGACCTTCATTAAAGGCTCGCACCCACTTGCGCACTTTACTGTCACTCATTATGTTAGGACCATACACTTCAGTAATCTGCCGCAGAAATGTTTCTTGCAGACAGAAACCGTATCACTGCCCTTACTTCACAATCGGCGGGCTGATTAATTGTCTTAAACATTGCGAACTGACACTATCAACAGCACACAGCAACAGTAACAACGCTACTGGCGGCTTTTGCCACGCAAGGCATGCCAGGAGTCATGCGTGTTTTGCCCTTGGCGCCACTTTCAAATATTTACTGCGAATCGGACCTTACTTTTGGAATTACCCTCGTACAATGTTCATATGATAGTAGGGACCACTTATATAAAATTTTGACAAAATTCCCGCAATAGTGCACTTTCATTAACAAATTCACAAAGAAATTTGATAAAATGGTCCGGCTACCTCAAAACAGTTGCCAGCGTTTCGCCCCAGTGTACCAATGGGCTCTTCAGTTGGTTATGGTACACCTCACCAAGACGCGTGGCTAGTACATACTGTGAAAGCCGCTGCAAAGCCAAAATGTCGCCACGAGCAGCGCCAATGTACTACAGAAGTCAAAACTTCCTTTCAAAAATAATGTTAGCTTACCTTGCTAATCCATATTGGAAATATCTGTTCCCGAAGGAAACAGGATGTAAAATTGTCCGATTGAGCTATGTACATTAACAAATTCACAAAGAAATTTGATAAAATGGTCCGGCTAGCTCGAAACAGTTGCCAGCGTTTCGCCCCAGTGTACCAATGGGCTCTTCAGTTGGTTATGGTACACCTCACCAAGACGCGTGGCTAATACATACTGTGAAGGCCGCTGCAAGGCACAAAATGTCGCCACGAGCAGCGCCAATGTACTACAGAAGTCAAAACTTCCTTTCAAAAATAATGTTAGCTTACCTTGCTAATCCATATTGGAAATATCTGTTCCCGAAGGAAACAGGATGTAAAATTGTCCGATTGAGCTATGTACATTAACAAATTCACAAAGAAATTTGATAAAATGGTCCGGCTAGCTCGAAACAGTTGCCAGCGTTTCGCCCCAGTGTACCAATGGGCTCTTCAGTTGGTTATGGTACACCTCACCAAGACACGTGGCTAGTACATACTGTGAAGGCCGCTGCAAGGCACAAAATGTCACCAGGAGCAGCGCCAATGTACTACAGAAGTCAAAACTTCCTTTCAAAAATAATGTTAGCTTACCTAGCTAATCCATATTGGAAATATCTGTTCCCGAAGGAAACAGGATGTAAAATTGTCCGATTGAGCTATGTTCATTAACAAATTCACAAAGAAATTTGATAAAATGGTCCGGCTAGCTCGAAACAGTTGCCAGCGTTTCGCCCCAGTGTACCAATGGGCTCTTCAGTTGGTTATGGTACACCTCACCAAGACGCCTGGCTAGTACATACTGTGAAGGCCGCTGCAAGGCACAAAATGTTGCCACGAGCAGCGCCAATGTACTACAGAAGTCAAAACTTCCTTTCAAAAATAATGTTAGCTTACCCTGCTAATCCGTATTGGAAATATCTGTTCCCGAAGGAAACAGGATGTAAAATTGTCCGATTGAGCTATGTACATTAACAAATTCACAAAGAAATTTGATAAAATGGTCCGGCTAGCTCAAAACAGTTGCCAGCGTTTTGCCCCAGTGTACCAATGGGCTCTTCGGTTGGTTATGGTACACCTCACCAAGACGCGTGGCTAGTGCATACTGTGAAGGCCGCTGCAAGGCACAAAATGTCACCACGAGCAGCGCCAATGTACTACAGAAGTCAAAACTTCCTTTCAAAAATAATGTTAGCTTACCTTGCTAATCCATATTAGAAATATCTGCTCCCGAAGGAAACAGGATGTGAAATTGTCCGATTGAGCTATGTACATTAACAAATTCACAAAGAAATTTGATAAAATGGTCCGGCTATCTCAAAACAGTTGCCAGCGTTTCGCCCCAGTGTACCAATGGGCTCTTCAGTTGGTTATGGTACACCTCACCAAGACGCGTGGCTAGTACATACTGAGAAGGCCGCTGCAAGGCACAAAATGTCGCCACGAGCAGCGCCAATGTACTACAGAAGTCAAAACTTCCTTTCAAAAATAATGTTAGCTTACCTTGCTAATCCATATTGGAAATATCTGTTCCCGAAGGAAACAGGATGTAAAATTGTCCGTTTGGGCTATGTATATTAACAAATTCACAAAGAAATTTGATAAAATGGTCCGGCTAGCTCAAAACAGTTGCCACCTTTTTGCCCCAGTGTACCAATGGGCTCTTCAGTTGGTTATGGTACACCTCACCAAGACGCGTGGCTAGTACATACTGTGAAGGCCGCTGCAAGGCACAAAATGTCACCACGAGCAGCGCCAATGTACTACAGAAGTCAAAACTTCCTTTCAATAATAATGTTAGCTTACCTAGCTAATCCATATTGGAAATATCTGTTCCCAAAGGAAACAGGATGTAAAATTGTCCGATTGAGCTATGTACATTAACAAATTCACAAAGAAATTTGATAAAATGGTCCTGCTAGCTCAAAACAGTTGCCAGCGTTTTGCCCCAGTGTACCAATGGGCTCTTCGGTTGGTTATGGTACACCTCACCAAGACGCGTGGCTAGTGCATACTGTGAAGGCCGCTGCAAGGCACAAAATGTCACCACGAGCAGCGCCAATGTACTACAGAAGTCAAAACTTCCTTTCAAAAATAATGTTAGCTTACCTTGCTAATCCATATTGGAAATATCTGCTCCCGAAGGAAATAGGATGTGAAATTGTCCGATTGAGCTATGTACATTAACAAATTCACAAAGAAATTTGATAAAATGGTCCGGCTATCTCAAAACAGTTGCCAGCGTTTCGCCCCAGTGTACCAATGGGCTCTTTAGTTGGTTATGGTACACCTCACCAAGACCTTGCAGCGGCCTTCACAGTATGTACTAGCCACGCGTCTTGGTGAGGTGTACCATAACCAACTGAAGAGCCCATTGGTACACAGGGGCGAAACGCTGGCAACTGTTTTGAGCTAGCCGGACCATTTTATCAAATTTCTTTGTGAATTTGTTAATGTACATAGCTCAATCGGACAATTTTACATCCTGTTTCCTTCGGGAACAGATATTTCCAAAGTGCACTTTCAAACAACAAAAATGGCGTGGGTTCAATTATTAGCACATATAACTCCGTTTCCTGTTTTTTTTAGTACACGGATGAACGGCTACATCGATTTACAGTGAGGTCCTTCTCTATAGAACGGAACCTCACATGTGCGGTTAGCCGCCTGTTGGGCATGGCATTACAGCTAGAAGCAGCATGGTGTGAAGGCCCTTCAGGCGCTGATCAGTAATATTATTGGATCATGTTCTACTACAAGTACATTGGTACAAGGAATTACTCTTTTTGCACGGATGGATGGCATTTCCAAATTATATTCATTCTTCCATACAGACACTTCTAGATTGGACCCCTCTTCAACCTTGGTTACATGACAGCCATTTTGCCAAAGTGAACACTGGAAAGATATCATTGATAATAATCTATTTCTCAAGTTTCCCCCAAGTTGTCACACAGCCAGCAAGCCACCACTTTCATTCGTTACAAAATTTTCCAGAATACAATATGTTTTATATAGCAAGAATAAACTTTGGATCAGGTGTACCTCAATTATCCATCCAGTGCCTATTTGTAATCCTCAGGGCCACTGTATTCATGAGAAGGCATGCTACTACATTGCTAATTCTAGAAAGATTTGGCAAGGGACTTTCCTTAGTATTGCTCACAGTTTTAGGTACAGTAAATTTAGCCCTGAAAATAGTTTTTTTCAGGAGTTCATACCAAGGAAATGCCTGGAGATAAAAATTGGTGGTCTTCAGGAGAGATTTCACCCCAGCCTTCTCCTCCCCTCTCTCCCTCTTTTCAATGCATCTGTCATGCATGATTGTGGTGGCAGTGAATTGCTTGTTTGTTAAAAGTAATGGTGAACTGGGAGTTGCTTAATGCTACAATTTGTAAGACCTCCTCTAGCCTACAGTATCACATTCTGTCACTTCTATCGTGCTTCCGACTACTCGGCTATTTTACTTCCCGTGTGGAAGAGTCCATCTTTTTCCCCCGACTTTTCACATTGTCACAAATGTGTTGAGTTGAAAATGCTAGACTTGATTGAGCCTTGACCCCTGCGAGAGAGGTGCATCAACTGCTGTGTTCATAAACTAGTTAATGATCTTATGTAAACAGCAAACTGCATTCAGTGTTGCAAGTTAACCATAACATTCAGATCCTATCTAATTTGCAAACAGCATCTTGGATCTACAGGGCTAGAATGTTGGTGTGTTAGAAAGACTTTTTTAATATCCAGATTAATTGGGGGTAGTTGCTGTATGGAACAATACACGTCAGGATCAAAGTAAGCCGCATTGAAGCCCTGCACTTAAGACCAAGTGTAATAATAATGATCGTGTGGCCTCCTGAGAGTGCAAGTCTTTCTAGTTGACGCCCATGGGCGACCTGCGCACTGTAATGCGGATGAAGTGATGATAGAAGACGTCACATACACCCAGTCCCCGAGCCACGGGAATTAACCCCAGGGGATTAAAATTCCTAATGGCTCTGCTGGGAATTGAACCCGGGACATGTCGGGCCAAAGACCCACGTGTTAACCGTTTAGCCGGACAAAGCAAGTGTATAGTCGTATAAAATAAAACATGTTTCAAATATATAAATCAATAAATAATGTGTACACGTATCTTGCTGACTGTTTCTGGGCCTGGTTCATCAGTATTATTATAGCTTTGGACTTTCTCCTAAAGACTAATTGGATTTTTATTTGTATATGCCGAGAAGCATATGGATACTAATAGATATAGCCTATGTTGTAGTCAGGTAGCGAAATCAGTCATTTCATGAAAAACCGGCATATGATGGTAAAAGGGGATGGTTGCACTATATGACGCGTTTCTTCATGTAGTGATAAACCGATTTAGGCAGATAGTGTAAGAAATGAGTTTACATTATCAGCCGAGGCACTTCGTGAAGATCCGGACTCTTCATGGAATGACTGGCACTGACACAAACTATTCCAAGAAATAAATTAGTGCTTCTTTATTATGGTTTAAAATGAATTTACAACAAAAATTGAACAAAAATAATTCAGAAATCATTAATTTGAAAAAAAATCTCCTCCTGAATATATTCAAGAAGGTGTGTGATAACTATAGAGGGGTCACCCTCATATCACAGATAGTAAAAATACTGGAAAGGATATTAGAAAGAAGAATGAGAAGAAAGGTGGAAGGAGAGTTGCAAGAGGAACAGTATGGCTTCAGGAGTGGAAGATCCACAGTGGACCCAATCTTTAGCTTGAGGCAGGTTATGGAGAGGATTTGATCATGACTTTCATAGATCTCGAAAAGGCATATGATAGTGTCCCCAGAGAGAAGGTATGGGAAACCATGGTTAAGAAGAGACTGGGAAGAGAAATGTTGGAAATGGTGCAAGCAATGTACAACAACTGTGTTAGCAGAGTACTGACCCCAGTTGGAAAGACAGACTGGTTTAGGAACAAGACTGGACTAAGACAGGGGAGTGTGCTGTCACCTCTTTTATTCATAATGGTAACGGCTGAAATTGTAAAGGAAACAAAGGAAGCATATGGACATAAAGAAATGAAGCTACTAGTATTTGCAGACGATATTGTGGTCTGGGGAAGGAGCACCGAAGAAGTGCAACAACTACTAGATGCACTTAACGAAAATATTCAGAAGTATGGCCTGAAAATCAGTAGGCTATAGTGAAAAGCAAGACCATGGTGATGACAAGAGGGGAAAGACAAGGAAAGGGCACTGTGAAAATTGGAAGTCAGAGTTTGGAAATTGTAGACACGTTCAAATACCTAGGAAGTGAATTGATGCAAACTGGTAGGTTGGACATGGAGATTGGCAGGAGGGTACAGCAGAGCAATGCATTCTATCAAAGTGTAAGAAAACTTGTTTGGGATAAGGAAGTACCAAGGTAATGTATAAAGTGTACTATGTTCCCATATTAACTTATGCAGCTGAGACTTGGACCCTGACAAGCAGGCAATAGAGTAGAATCCAAGCCAGTGAAATGAAATTCCTAAGAAGTATGATAGGAAAGACAAGGAAAGACAGAGTGAGGAATGAAGATGTTAGGAAGGAAGTTGGGATGGGAAAACTAAATGAGAGAATTGAGAAGAATAAACTAAGGTGGTTTGGATATGTAAAGAGGATGGAGGAAAATAGAATACCAAGACTGATGTTGGAGGCGAAGTGCAAGGGTAAGAGAGCAAGAGGAAGACCTAGAACAAGGTGGATCAATTCAGTGAAGAACAGTGTGAGAAAAAGAAATCTGGACTGGGACAAGATCGTGGAAGAAGAATGGTGCAAGGAAAGTAGAAAAGTGCCATAAATACCCCGACCCGGCAGGAGCTGGATAAGTGGAAATGATGATGATGATGATGATGACTCCTCATGAAACAATAACGCCCACAGTGCCATCCATATCGTATATTGCCACTAGGAATTCTTGGAAAGCACACTTGTCTCACCAAAACACCGACGAGCTGGACTTCCCGTCAGATCCTGTACGAGAATAACACTATGTGGCGGCGAAATTTAGTCATTTCATGAAACCATGCATCAGATAGTGCAACTGTCCCTTTTAACATCACGTGCCAGCTTTTCATGAACGCCTAGTATTTTCATGAAATGATGGATTTCATTGACTGCGACATATTTATAAAATTGCTCAGTAAATCCGTTATTGAGGCCAACTCTTGTAAATGATGACATACTCACGTTTAGAGACCCTCGATAAAAGTTGACAATAGATACATTTCACCACAGTTGTTATCACATCTCTTAGCAAAGCATAACGAAAACATAAATATGACAAGCGCTAGAACTATTCAGAGCTTCTAAATCATTCACACCTTGCAGTTTGTAACACCTATTCATTTTGTGCATCACCACCATCTTCAAAGGGGGAGAGGACAGTAAAGTGATGTTGAATGGTGGATGTTTCAGGAATGCCGCAGTATGCGTTCAACCAGTTCAACTACCAGCAGCAGCAGAACTACATGGCCCGCATGGGCATGCAAATGACGAACCCAGGCTGGCAAGGCCCCATGCCGGGCGCAGGCCCCCACATGGCTCAGGATGCCGCCATGCAGCAGCAGATGTCGTACGGGATGCAGTAAGACGGCCATTATCCTGTGCTATTGCCAGGAGAAAGAAAGCACGGAGAAGATGAAAGCAAGAAAATACAAAAATATTTGTATAATTGATGTGTTTATAAAGCAGTTTGTTACTTCCATTGTTTTGTCTTCAGTCATCGATTTTCTGATGTATGAATACACTGGTATGGAGGAACATATTATCCTTTCTTTTGTTTCCTTCCTTTGTGTTACGTGACAGAAGAACGTCGATAATCCGAACTTCAGATTACAAAATAACCCATTGAAACATTTAAAAATAAGTTTAACAATAAACAATTGTTACATACCTTAATAAAAGTCTTCCTGCCTGCACCATTTCCAATCTTTGTTTCTTTCCCGCCAGACCTCTCGTTCTTTTCAACAAATGAATATGGAACGAAGCAGTTATGCCATAACATTGTATAAACCAACTTTGTATTTGAAATGTGGGATGTACTGAGTATGCCAGAAAACACAGAAATTAACTTGTTCGGATTATCAACGATCTATTGCAACAAGTAGGTACTATTGAGTACCAATACTGGACACTCGCTGGATTAGAATATGGCAATTAGCTATAGGAATGCAGCAGAACAAGGCCTGCCGGCACTAACATAGCCACCAGAGAGTACAAACATATCTAGGAGAGCAATCCCCTAAACATTTGGAGTGCATTTGTTTTTATTATGTCCTTTAAACACTTTTACAGTCTTTCACATTAAATAAATTTATTAGGATAGTTTATGATGTTTGCTGTAAATTCTTGGACTACTCAATGACGCCATTTGGTAATGGACACAAAAAAACAAGGAGCTCCCATCAGTTCGGTTTAGTTCATATGCCTAATGACAGGTTTACTCATGATCTTTCTCTCCATCTTATCCGGTCTTGTGCACAACGTTTTATTAGGTCATAAGATTTATCAATCAACTTAAACCTTCTTCATCCTCTTCTGATTTTACCATTTACTGTCCCTTCCAATGCTCTTGTCACCAAACTATTTCCTCTTGTGCAATGTCGAATCCAGTTAATTTTTTTCTTTCAACTTATTTCCATAATGTCGATTATTCAGGTCTGTATATCTTTGAAAGAATTATTTCAATAGTATTGAAAGGCAGAAATCTTATTATTCTTTCAACTTATTCCCTCCTTCCAAATCCACATTTCTAGAGCATCTATTCTTCTCTCATCTTCTTTTCTAAGTGTCCAGGTTTCGGCTCCATACGTTGCCACACTCCAAACTAATCTCTTTCTTAAATCTACATTCACTGCTCCACATCTTTTCATATTGATATCTTCTTTTGCTAACACAACCCTTGTTTTTATTTCTTATGAAGATATGTCTTGTACAACCCAACTTCCTAGGTATTTAAAACTTTCAATTTGTTCAATTTCTCCTTCTAATTTTATTTCAAGTTCTTCACCTATTCCTCCTAGAGTCTCAATATTTCGAGTCTAGGAATTACGATTTTCCCGTAAATCTGAGCCTCGTTCCTTGATGTCTAAAACTCAAACCGCGAGTGAAAATAGCAACAAAAAGAATATAGCAAGAGAGTGTCTTTACTGTGGCTATCAGTTTTCCCCAACAGTTCAACATGCCACCTGTCGAACCTCTCACTGCTCTGTGTCACAGACTGTTGCAATATAGTGTTGTGTTTCGTTTCCTTTGTTTGTACACCTTTTAAAAATGAGTAAACAAAAAAGGAAATTTGTCCATTTGAAGATTAAATTCGAAGCATTGAAATGACTTGACAAAGGAGAAACAATTAAAACAACTTGCTGTCGAATACGGTGTCGGCGAAGTTACTGTTGGTGACTGTCGATGAAACCGACTAAAATTGGAACAGTTTTCTTCTAAGAAATACTCTGTAGGATCTCTTAACCGAGAAACTGTTAAGAAATCTGAGTTTGGTGTTGTGCATGTGGTTTACACAATAAAGACAGAAGGTGGCTGCGATTTCTTTTCAACATCGTTTTACAGCACAGTATTTCTTTTTCCCACATAAATTTTGATAGTCCGAGTTTTCAATTATTCGAGGTGGTTGCAGTCACGCTCACCTCAAACTATCGAGACTCGACTGTCTTTTACTCATTTATTTTCCTCCCATATATTTTACATATTTTATCCAGATGTTCCCCCCCTTAACTACCATCCTCCCCTCTTTCCGTTAAAACATTCCATCAAATTTGTAATTGTGGAAGCTTATAATGAGGCCTTAGTTCACTTAGTTCCTTCCTATTGTGGCCTAAAGGACAAATATTTTCAAGAAAAAGTAAACACAAATTATTACGGTATTTGAATATGAAGGATCATCCTAATAAAACCTCGTGAATGCAAACATTTAGGAGCTTTGCTGTAATCGAATATTAAATTGTTAGAAAAGAGTCTATTAATATGAGTGATCCATAGACGTTGCGATACATGGAGAACATGATGTAACTTCCCATACGAAATCATTAATGAAATAAATGCTCAAGTGCAAAAACGTTTATGATTTTAGGAAAATGTAAGAAAATTGACGTATTGATTAATGCTCAGCCAATCGATACAAATTCTAGTACAGGAGATCTTCTTCAGCGTTTATACAATATAAAAATAAAATGGAACTTGGACTGGACCAGAAGACACTTAACCTTATCCAACAGACTTTAAATAACACCACGTCATGAATAAAGTTCAGAGGAACAATCTCAGAAAGTTTTGAAATCAAGACAGGAGTAAGACAGGGAGATGGTCTCTCACCTCTCCTCTTTAACTGTGCACTGGAAAAGGTTATAAGAGAGTGGCGAAAGGAGATAGCTAAACAGGGGATCTACCTTGGACACAAACGTGATGGACTCATTGTGGACTGCCTGGCATTTGCCGATGACCTGGCACTTCTATCTGATTCAACAGAAGCATCAGTGAAACAACTCAATATTCTCGGACAAGAAGCAGCGAAGATAGGACTGCAAGTGTCATTTGAGAAAACACAATACATCACGAATATCAGTGAATCACCTCATGAACTACTTCTAGAACAGGGAAGGATCAAGAAAACCAACAAATTCAAGTACTTGGGTGAATGGTTGGAACCCAATCTCTCCGAAGGAACAGCATTATCAACTCGAGTAAATAAGCTAGAACTGTCATACCGACTGACGAAGAACATCTACAATAGGAAGTGTCTCTCCCGTAACACCAAAATGAAGCACTAACAAACGGTCATCCGCCCTGAAGCTTTATATGCCTCTGAATGCCTCATATTAAACAGGAAAGGACTCACGGACAAACTAGAAATCCAAGAGTAGAGGATATTGAGGAAGATATTGGGACCAATCAAGGAAGGGAGTAAATATATTAGACGGCCCAACCAGGAGATCTATAGTTACTCTGAAAGAATTACAGACGTGGCCAGGAAGAGACGTCGAACATTTTATGGACACGTCTCCAGAATGCATCCAACCTGGCTGACCAACCAGCTACTCACATACTGACAAAGAAGGAAGACCAAGTCACCATGGCTGATAGAAGTGCACAAAGATCTGCTGGAACTGGGAGTTACGGAAAAGGACATAAAAGATCGAACGTCTCTCAGGAGTAAATTAAAGCAAATAAAGTTCCAGGAAAAACCCCCAAGGAAGAAGACAGGTGCCCTCTGGACAAAGGAGAGAAAAGAACAACACAGCCAGAGGATGCGTAATTACTGGGCAAACATAAAGGTCCACTCCAAGCAAAATAGTTGAATATCGTGGTCCGTAGTTGGCCTATACGGAACAAGAAGAGAAAATGGATATCCTTATAAGTACAGTAATTTGATTAAATAACGGTTCTAAATATAATTTTGAAAAACACTCTGGAGATGCCATTTCCAAACTGCAGCCATTGACGAGTGTCTCCAGAGTGTTTTTGAAAATTATATTTAGAATCGTTATTTAATCAAATTACTTGTAAGGATATGCATATTATGTTTATATTTTTATTGTATAAATGCTGAAGAAAGAAAGATGGACAAATGAAGAGAACAGCCCATCACTGATACTATTCGTAAGAAACGGATTTAGTTTATTGGTCACACCGGAAATCAGATTATCTAGAAAAATTGTTGAGAAACTTTGGAATATGAAACAAGAAGTAGGATGGATTAAGGAAATTAGAGAAGATATGAAATAATTAGAAATAACCTTGAATGATTTGCAAAACAAAACGACAACAAAATTTAAAAAAACTGAAAGACCTAAAAATAAGATTTCAACCAAAAATAGACAAACATTATACAGTAAAAAGAGTATTTTCAGATGAGGAACGCCTGAGAAGATCAGAGTGAATGAAGAGCTACTGGGCAACTCGGAAAGAAAACTTACTGAAGAAGAGGACCAAGAATTGATTGACTATTTGAGGCCGTAAAAGCAGAAGAATATCGAAACATGTGCTAACATTTGAATAAAATTTGTATTGAATGGCGGAGCATTTCAATTAATGAGATACAGTAAATGTGATTCTTGATTTTATATAAAATAAGCAGATGTTAAATAAATTAGGGTTGTATACCTCCGCAAGAGTAAAACATGCTTGAAATATGTATTCATTGTATTCTTTGGAGTGGACTGTTTTTGAAATTTTTTCAATGGAAGGTATTTCTTTCACGGCCAATGACCGAATTGCACAATATTTACTAAAATGAATATTTGTACATGGAATTATGGAGTAAATTTACACATTTTGATATTATGTGTTTGTATGTCAGGTTCTTCTGTCATAGCTTTATATAGTATTTTGTAAATAATATGACAAGCAATTTTCTATAATTGAACTATATTACTTTAATCCTAGTTGCTACATGTAATTTTGTATAAATTCTCATCTATACTAATATAATTATAAAAGTCTAATGGTGTCTGTTCGTCAGTCTTTCATGTGCCTTGTTCAGTACTCCAAACGTTGGCGAACATCCTGTTTCTATCTTCCGCAAGTCATAGCAATTCTCCTGCTGATCAAATACCTCAGCACTCCTGGATGTTCTGAAGCCACATCCTCGTCGGCCATCTATTTTGCCTTGCAATATTAGTTGAAGCAGCTTCTAAGTACTGTATATGTCTTGCAACATTTAATTGCAAACAAGGTTGACGATCACTGTTTGCTCTTCTGAGGACATCTTTGTTCGTAACTTTATTGGTCCAGGGTATTTTTAGCATTCTTCGATGTATTCCTCTAGTTTCTTCATGGTGCTAGCCTTCAAAGTCCAAGCCTCCATACCATTTAAGAGTGTCGACCAGATGTAAGTTGTAGCCATTCTTTGACAGAGCTTCAGATTTAAGTTGTCATTCTTGAAGCAAGATCACATTTTTCTATAAACATTGCAGGCTATTTCTATGAGACTTCTGATTTCAACGTCTGGATCTAAACTGTCAGTAATGATAATGATACTCCCTAGATATTGAAATTGGTGAACTTGCTTGATTGGAAGACCTCTGATGATCAGAGTAGCCTGGTCGTGATTTTGCCGACTAAAAGCCATACATCACCATCAACTAGAGCAGTCTGCTTGGAGCACAAGCCTCTCCTCCCACCACTTCTCTTCTGTCACTGTTGTCCAATTAACTCCTTTTCTCTCAACACTTTTCTTCACCCCCTTTATCCACCTATCCCTTGGTCTTCCTCTAGGTCTCTTTTTCTTCCACTCCATTTCCAATATTTTCCGTGGTATTCTCTCTTCTCCCATTCTTTTCACGTGCCCATACCATTGTAGCCTTGATTTTTCAATTCTATCCTGTAGGGGTTCTTCCTTTAATATTCCTCTATCATTTCTGGCTATCCATCCTGGTTACCCCTATACGACTCCTCTGAACTTCATTTCCACTGCTTGTATTCTGCTTTTCTCTCTCTCCCTCATCACCCAAGTTTCTGATCCGTACGTTAGGATCGGCACAAAGTAAGTCTTGTACATTATCCCTTTACATTTCTGTGGCACATCCTTGCTCCATATCAGGCCTCAAACACTCTTGAAGAATCCATCAGCACACCTTCCTCTTTCATCTCATTCCAAGGCATTTCCCCCATTTTCTTTAATGACACTTCCCAGATACTTGAAGCTCTGCTCTCCGCCTAACTTTATCCCAGAGTATACTCTGTTCTTCTCACGTATTGTTATCACCACTTCACTTTTTTGCGTCGAAACTTAAGTGTCATAGGATGACTCTACTTCCTCCCATAAGACATGTTGTCTTATTTACATTAATGTGCTGATGTTGGCTAGTGATTGTTGAAGACCCTCAAGACTATTACAAAAGATCAGTGTATCATCTGCATATCTAATCATATTTTGTACAAAACCATTTAACTCTTAACTCCTAAATTGAAATTTCCTGAGGCTTTCTTGAAGATCCTGTCAAAGTATAAGTACTACTCAATTTAGCTGAAATTTTACATGATCATATTTATATACCAGAGAAAAGTATTGGCCTATTGCCATTTTGAAATATTTCACCATTTCAATAAGATGGCAGAGGTCACTTTTCATTTCAGTAGCAGGTACTGTCACGTTCCGCCCGGCAAACAGGCATCCATGGCAAGTTGCACGTTTCTCTCTGCTAAATTTTTGCTTTAGATTCAGAGTTTATTTACGCTGGTTAGAACAAGAAAAGTGATCGTAGCGTAAGATACAGTTACGAGTACATTGGGTAACAAGTTGGTTTGTAATACATTTGCTACAAAGTGCTACATTTGAGAACCGTAAAAGCTACAAAACCCTAAATTCAGAATTTAAAATGTTTTTTTTTATTTTTATTTAATGCTATAAACCACTAACTCTAGTGAATTGTATTGTCATTACTTGAAAATATTATTTAAATTGTCAAAAAATAGTGTTCAACTCAAGTGAAACTTCAAAGTGCTATAATGATTTTGTGTTTTTAATACTTCGGTAAGTAGCCTCCGTGGCTTAGGCGGCAGCACGCCGGCCTCTCACCGCTGGGCCCGTGGTTCAAATCCCGGTCACTCCATGTGAGATCTTTGCTGAACAAAACTGAGACAGACAGGTTTTTCTCCGGGTTCTCCGGTTTTCCCTGTCAAAATTTCATTCCAGCAACACTCTCCACTATCATTTCATTTCATCTGTCATTCATTTAATCATTGCCCCAGAGGAGTGCGTCAGGCCTCTGCAGCCGGCACAGTTCATATCCTCGCCGCTAGATGGGGGCTTCATTCATTCCATTCCTGACCCGGTCGGAGACTGGAAGCAGGCTGTGGATTTTCATTTCAATACTTCGGTAAGTGCAATACAGCCCCAAAACATGTACCATTAGATTAAATACATAAAGTTAAATATTTAAGTACCGTAATGACAAGATGGATCACTCGTATTAATAGAATTCTTTTCTCACAATTTAATATTGTTTATTGGAATTCATCACACTACCATTTTGCTTTGGGTTTTTGTCATGGATATGTTTTTAGACAAATTTCTGACATCCAGTTATCGTGTCAACAAGTGCATGATCACCATACACAAGTCGAAGGCAGTACACAAATAAAAACATATCCATAATTGTGCGTTTTGATTGTGCAACACCGCAACTGTTATTTTATGTGTGGATCCGATTATTAATATCGCACACCAAACGGAAAGCTTTGTGATTGAGAAGTGCAGTGTTCCCGAGTATCTTCCAGTTGATCAGCACATGTGAACCCTATTAGATTGGTCAGGGATTAACAATTAATTTCCTAGTGCCTGAAAAAAGAAAAATACACGTAACCCCTTTGATGAATGTTCAAATTTGGGTGGCGTAGTTGGTAGCAGGCTGAGCTTCTATGCCCAAGATAGCAGGTTCAAACCCGGCCGAAGCCGTCGTTTTTTTTTAAAGAGCGTTAAAATCCCTCAGTATGCCTTCCTTCGGAAGGGGAAGTAAAGCCGGCGGTCCCATGTCATAGATGTATGGCATGTTAAAGAACCTTCCACTAATTACACCTGTGTGAAGCTAAATTGTATAGGTTAGTAATGTAAACAACGCTCTTAGGTTTCTACGTTCGTTGCCAAGAGCCGACTGCGAAGGAGTCTAGTTCTGAACTAGGCCTAGTAGTCGTTGACGGTGGCATTTGGCGGCAAAAGTAGGAACTATTTGAAAAATTCAAAGTTGCAGTCCTTAGTTGAATTAAAAAACAGATACACACACTGATACAGCCATCACATTTAACACCGGTTATCAGACAGATTCTACACACACCCAAAGTACACGGGGCTACATGACCGCGTTGTCGCAGCCCCTAAACTAAGGAACCAACCAACCAATGTTCAAATTCCAAGTATGGCCTTTCCCGGAGCTGGTAAATATATTTGAAATGTATTAGTTGCTAAATAGCTAATATTTTGTTTTCATCATCACAATGGATTTTTGCCAACTAAGGACCACTTAAATAACTCGTGATTTCAGTTTTCTTTGGCGCCAGTATTCTTTCATTCTCTTGCTCACAGAATATTTCTTTCTTTTCAGCTGTCCAATATTGTTTCTTCTTGGTCGCTGTTTCTGGCTCTAGGAAACCCCATACCTGCCAACTCTCACGCTTTAGACGGGAGACTCCCGATTTTGCACCACTTCTCCTGCCCTCCCGCTTAATGTATTAAATCTCCTGATTTTTCAAAAATATCACCCGTAATTTCGGACTAAAGTGCGAGATGACAAACTCCAGTCATCCATCGAACAGATCGATTTTACGTGGTGTGTTTCGGTACCGCAGTTTCGCTTCGTATCGATAATTTATAGATAAATCTCCATTACTACTCGTACTGCTTAGTTGGATTTGAATACTGTACCTTGAAATAGTCGATGGTTAATTCAGGGCGTGTTCCTAGAAGTTTTCATGATAGTCTGAGGGTGAGAGGTAGTTGAAGGCTGCAGAATATTGTATCTGTTGAGCACGTGAAATTATTTGTGTTGGCATTAATATGCCGGTAGGCTATTGTGATTTTTCGATCTGAGTGATTTTTGACGGTTCCTCGGTAATATGGCGAAGAAATATGATTATACATTGATAGGTATGAAACCCTCAAATGTGTGTATCTTATATTTTGTTTTCATTAAATGTAATTTTCAAATTTTAATGGGAAATTTTCCCAATTCTTTACCATTAGTCGAAAATGTACTCTCGCACACTTTACTAAGTGTTAAACATTATCAATTTCCTCTTTTTTCAAAGAACTAGCCGTATTTATTTCCACGTAACTTAATTAGCTACGAGCACGAACGTAAACAAATACTACTACAAATAAAATGTGCGGGAAGTCAGCTGATTCAAAGATTACCCTACTTACCAGTTATTCACGGAACATCATGGGCATATCCAGAGAGAGAACGATTCCCGCACAATCTTGGTTAAATTAGTGACAGCACTGTGATGGTTCATAATGTCGATTATTCAGGTCCGTATTGACGTAACTATAACTTTGAAAGAATAATAGATTTTCCGCCTTCAATACTGTTTATTTCTATTACTTACAGGGACTAGTTTCGGGGGTAAATACTCCCCCTTCCTCAGCCTGTCCAACAAAACTTCACTGTGATGGTTAGTAATCACTTCTCATATAAATGGGGGGTTTCATTCGTCAAGCAAACATCACCAGACCCTGCCCACTTAGGCTTGATTTAGGTACAACAGTATTCACAATTATTATGTTACAGAAGTTTTTTAATTCTTGTTTGGGTCTTCAGTCTTTTGACTGGTTTGATGCAGCTTTCCTTATCTCCCTATCCTGAGCTAATCGTTTCATCTCCACATAGCCACCACACCCTACATCCGAGGCAATCTGTTTAACATATCCTAACCTTGGTCTACCCCTACAGTTCTTGTCCTCGACCCTTCCTTCCATAACTAAGCTTGCTATTCCTGGGTGTATTAGAATGTGTCCTACCAACCTATCTCTTCTCTTCATTAGCAGTCGCCAGAAACATCTCTCCTCTCCCACACGTCTTAATACCTCTTCATTTGTAACCCTATCTACCCATCTGATCTTCATCATTCTCCTGTAACACCACATTTCAAATACTTCAATTCTCCTCTTTTCTGCTGCACCAATAGTCCAAGTTTCACTTCCATAGAGTGCCACGCTCCAGACAAAGGCTTTCAAAAATGACTTTCTAATTCCTAAATCTATATTCGATGTCAACAGATTCCTTTTTTGTAGAAATGCTTTCTTTGCCTGAGCCAACCTACTTTTTATATCCTCTTTGCTTCGCCCATCACTGGTTATTTTGCTTCCTAGGTAACTGTAGTCTCCTACTTCCTTCAGCTTTTCACCTGCCAATTTGATGTCCAGAGGTTTCTGATTTAATTAAACAAGTCAAATTTTTTCAAGCATTTACTTTTTATTCCTTTAGTCTTTTACACTTTTTGTGTTAAAGTATGAAAACCTTTTTGCCTTTTTAACTTTTACCTTGGCGAGTTTCTTTACGTGATTACATTCAGAAATTTCCAATTTGGCTTTTGTAATTGGTTACTTAGTTTAATTATTTGAACAAAAATTATTGTAAATACTTGGGAAATCAATTGGAATGCAGTTTTACTACCCCTGAGCTTTAAGGGCTGTCCATATGGAACATGCTGCTTATTGTAATTATGGATAATGTTAATTTTGCTATCAGTTTTATTGCTGTATATTAAGACACTAGAAAAGATCCCTTTTTAATCGTCAATTCAGTTCATTACATTGGTTTCTAAACTCATTCTGGGGGTGAAGAATGGGCCACATACAGGATCAAGGATCGTGCCAGCCTCTGCTCTTATGTGCCAAATGATGCGTAACTAATAGGCCTACTTAACGGTTTTCCCAAGCTAAAACCGTGCTTTGGGCTACGAAGATTGTGAGGGCTCGGATCTTTAGGTGCTTTGAAAAATCAGGAAAATATTTATGATTGTTTATTAATGTGAATATAAACAATATGCAGTACTCACGAATTCTATGCCTCACTGACTGCTGAAGAATTACAATAGGCTACACAACGAGATACATCTTAAGGTTGTCCATCACAAATGGCCGACAATTATAGCGAAACACTTCTTCATAAGGCGAGAAACTGCGGCAATATGTTTCTTGCCCTTGAGGTGTTGTGTAACTTGAGATCACTGTTCAGCCTTTATTGCTTTCCCACATGGTTAGCAGAACAGAACGCCTCCATCAGAAGTAAAAGTATCTTTAAATTCTGCAACAGACGATAACTTGTAGTTGTTTTTACTTTAGGCATCGTAGAACTGCCTTACACTTCACAGTGGTAGAAATGAACTGCATGTGAGTGACACTGGTTCCAGGTAGCTGGGGGAGGGGGAGATCTAGCACGTGGGGCAATATGGCTATGGACAAGGAAATCCCCGGCTTCCACAGTGAGTGGCACGGGGCGACAAGTTAGGAAAAACACAGTTGCAAGCTGACATACGCTCTGCATGAAGATTAGATAGCTCACAGGTTCTTCCCCGTTGAAGTAACACAGAACAAAAATGCAATTCTGAAAAATCTAGCATAGTAATTTTTAAAAAAGGAAATATTATGTATTTTTATGTGCTAATAAGTCAGTAGCAGGAATTTATGTATTTATAGAAAGAATGCTTAAAATATGTATTTACATAAAAAAATATTTGTTTACCTAAAAATCCGAGCCCTAGTTATCACGAGTATTTACAGTACACTGTCCATTCCCATTGTCCATAACACTCGGTGGCGTAGTCGGTAGCATGCTGAGCTTCTATGCCCAAGATAGCGAGTTCAAACCCGGCCGAAGCCGTTGGATTTTTTAAGAGCGTTAAAAATCCCTCAGTATGCCTTCCTTTGGAGGGGAAGTAAAGCCGGCGGTCCCATGTCATAGATTTATGGCATGTTAAAGAACCTTCCACTAATTACACCTGTGTGAAGCTAAATTGGATAGGTTAAGAATGTAAACAACGCTCTTAGGTTTCTACGTTTGTTGCCAAGAGCTGACTGCGGTGGGGTCTAGTAGCTAAGTTCTGAACTTGGCCTAGTAGTCGTTGACCTTAGCGCCAAAAATAGGAACTATTTGAAAAATTCTAAGTTGCAGTCCTTACTTGAATTAAAAAACAGATACACTAATACAGCCATCACAATTAACACCGGTTATAAGACAGATTCTACACACACCCAAAGTACACGGGGTACATGACCGCGTTGTCGCAGCCTCTAAACTGAGAAACCAACTAACACTCGCTCTCCAGTTGTAACATATGTTGGAATGTTCCTTCTTTCCCAAATACAAGCATGACCTTCCGTTTCTCCTCAGAGAAAAGTACAGTACTGTGAAAAGTTGTTTGACAGTTTCAGTTCCGTATGTGTGGGTATATATGAGTACATAAATACATGTTTTTTACTGGGGGTCATACTTTCCCCTGAAGTTAATCGGACCACGCTATAACGGAGTTTTACTCTACTAGGGAATTAATTTCTAATCCCCGCCAAATCAAATGGGGGACACTCGTGTTGACGGACTGAAAAGCAATTCTTCTAATTGAGAGGTATGCCAAGCGGTAGCCAATCAGAAGCTTGCAATTGCTTCACCTTGAAACTCGCTGTTGTATGAGCATGGACTCGTCCAGTAGTTTGGTAGTGGGGTTACTGCTGAGAGATTCGGAGAGAAGATAACCGTTCTATTCTTGTGTCCAGATCCTGAACTACATTGCACCCCAAGCCATTTAACTCGACTCATGAATTGGCTAGTTCAAATTATTTTTAATATATTCAACACATGGAGGAAAAACATTTTTTATGTCTTCAATGCGTGAATTGTTGGGCATTTCATTGGCCTAGTCAGCAACCATAAAAATGACCTCCACAGAAGTGCATAGAATGACAATTTTAAAAAATTGCTAAAATTAACTTCATTGATAGGTTAATTTTATTTCCAATTGGGTAAATAAATGAATAATTACAAAGCAACATGTGTTTTATAGTTTCTTGAAGTGCTCTATGGTGATGTATACAGAAAATGCTTGTGAATACTGTGCTATAACAAAAGTGCTCCGTTTTCTTAATTGTTACACTTGTGAGTGAGTTTTAATTTCCTTGAGCCAGTGAGTTGAAGATTCCTTCATCACTGACCTACAAAAGATTGAGACCACCAAGTGCCATCATTTCTCAAAGAAGAATCGTCTTGTTGTGAGTGTTAAGGCTGAAACTCAAGTGTATGGTGTGACCATTGCTTCCGTGATACATATAAGCTTGGAATATGGAAATAAACTGTTTCCCCGCAGGAATCTGGATATTTTTGTACTCCGATTGACTGTGTCAAATTCTAAAGAAATTGGAAAAAATAATAATTGATAAATTGACCTGGTCAGCTCAAATCTGTTTGCCAGCGTTACAAACCACCTCACTAAGACACTGGCTTGTACATATTTGCAAGGGTCCTATGAACCACAAACGATGCCGTTGTTAGCTTGCCAGGCTGTTCACAGCACCTTGGGTGAGGTGTACAAACTAGGTCAAAACGCGGGCAAATAAATTTGGACTGACCAGATCAGTTTTTCAAATTGTTTTGAATTTTTTTGAAATTTGATCATCTGGAATATACGTGGAGCATCACTGCAATGGCTATGTATTGTGTATCCTATGTGATCAGTTGTGAGTTACTAATTGACTACAATTACAACGAAGCCAGGCATTTCATAGTTTTATTTGAGAGTATACATTTTTTTTATACTGGTTATGCTATAAGAAATTGGTTCAAAAGGGGCCTATCTCCAAATGGGGGCAGATGACCTCGTAGTTCCGCCCCTTGAAACCTCAATAACTAACTACTCTTTGCATATAGTTGTTTTATCCACAGAAGAACTAGATAGTGTGCAATACAACTCTGAATTATACTAACATTCAGCTGGTCAGTTGCCTCAAGAAAACTAAGTTGGGTGAGTTAAGAAATGTGAGAAATATTCACTCACATACATAGGATAAAGGAATCACCAACCAAGTGCCTTCTGCATGCCCAAACCACCATAGTCGGGATCTTCCTTTATCCTATGTATGTGGATGTTTCTTAATTCATCCAACTTTGTTTTCTGTATAGTGGACCTCAGGAACTTTTTCTCTTGTGCTTGTAAACATGATGAACTTCTTTCGGTGACAACTCCACCGAACTGTCGGAATAGTTCTTTGGAGAAGACAACCATAGTTTATAGGCTACTTCAGTACCATAGCCCATTTTCATGATAAAACACTAATTTGACAATCCATGCATAACATAGCCTACTATAACTTGGTCCACTCATGGACCATTTATCAGTTATTCAATGCACAGTTTCCAGCCACTGGCCGGGTCTGTTTGGAACACAAGCCTCTCCAACATCTTCTGTCTTCCCACCATCTCTTAGCCTCCACCCTTGTCCAGTCTTCTCTCTTCTTCCACCCCCTTCAGCCACCTGTCTCTCGGTCTCTTTCCTTCCCACTTCGTCTCGTGTATCCTCCTGGGTATCTTCTTCTCCTCCATTCGTTTTACCTGTCCATACCATCTAAGTCTAGATTTCTCTATACCATCCTGTAATGGTTCCTCCTTCATTAATTCTCTGGTCCTCTCATTTCTTATTCTGTCCATCTTTGTAGCTCCAATACTGCTTCTCAAGAACCTCATCTCACTGGCCTGTATTTTGCTCTTCTCCCTTCCTTTCATAACCCAGGTCTCCGAGGCATACGTTAGGATAGGGACATAGTACGTCCGATATATGATCTTTTTGCTGTTCTGAGGGACATCCTTGCTCCATAACATGCTTCTCACACTCCTCCGAAATGCTTCTGCCTGCCTCCCGCGCTCATTTATTTCTCTATCGTTTCTTCCATTATCTTGTATCAGGCTTCCCAGATACTTGAAACTCTCCACTTTCTTCAGCTGTTCCCCACCACTTGTTATTCCCGTTGTGGTTCTTTCCTTCTTCCTGGTTGTGATCACCATCTCACTCTTATTTATGCTAAATTTCATCCCATATCCTTGTATTATTCCTTCCCACACGTCCAACTGTTCCTGTACCTCCTGCTCCTTGTTTCCCCAAATCATCTGCAAACACCATTGCTTTCATCTTTCCTTCTGTAATGAAACTAAATTACATACAGTATATAGGACTAGTTTTGGTTCATTTGTAGCCATCCTCAGTTAAAATCAAATGTACGTATTCAAATGGTCATGGTAAAAATCAATGTAGGCCCAAACACAAGGGACGTTTACCTCTGTTTGCGACCTCCATAGCCACATTCTCAATTTGGTCATTTTCCAAAAGAAGCTGAAAGGCATAGTTTTCCATAATGAACATTGACAATTTGAACTGGATGAACTCAAACAGATGTTTTCACTCCATTACAGTTTGGTGCAGAACCTATGAGGATCATTTTACAACAACCTTTAAAAGTGAATCTTATGCATGATATTCAAATGTCATTTTTCAATTTGATTTTCAATGACAATAACACATTTAAGAACATCTTTACGGAAGCAATTAGTTTTAATTAGCAATATTTGTTATTATAATGGTTATTCATTAAACATCCATTGTAACAGATCTGATATAGATTATGAGCATTCTTGTAATAGCATCAAGATGACTATTTTCTTTGTTTCTGATTTTTACATTTTTTTAAAGCAGATTTCATTTTGTAATTGGAAGGTTATTCAATAGATACTGAATTACTTGAATTTTATTTATAGATTGATAATGCTTAGATTATAATATACGGTAGTCTATGATGCTCATAAGATAAGATAAGCCCGTAGATCCCTGATCCCCGGAGTGGTAGGAGGTGGCTCAAGTAGTCTCCCAAGAGGAGCCAGTTCTTGAGAGATGTCTTTCCTAAATACATATTGACACCCATTAATACAAAATAAATTAACACTCATCCTTACTACGGCATTTACATTGCTACACTATTACACTGATATGAATTTCCTTCCATAGCTTCATCCCTGGCATTTCTGGTCCACGTAACACCTGCCTCGAACCTAAATTCATCCGACCATCTGCGTCCTCTGGTTCTCTTGCCAGCTCTTGGATCCCACATAGTCGTGGAGTAGGCCCATCTATCCTGGTCCATTCTGGATTTGTGTCCACCCCAGCGCCATTTCAGTTGCCGAGCTCTTGTTGCTGTATCCTCCAACACACTTCTTTTTCTCAGATCCGTGTTACTGATTCTGTCGCTTAGCTTAACGCTTAGGATTCTCCTTTCCATTCTTCGTTGACAGATCTGGAGCAGTCTTGTCTGACATTTAATAAATGACCACGTTTGGCATCCATAGATTAATACTGAGATGACACAGCTTTGAAGTATGTCGAATCTTAATTTAGGGCTCAATGATTTGTCCATAAGCATTAGGCTCCAGAATTTTCCCCATGTCAATCCAATCCTCCTTTTGATGCTCATAGTTTAATTTTATTCCAATTGATTTTAGCTGAGCATGGTTACATGTTTACCGAAGCTAGTCATATTTAGTTTCATTATACAGGGTTATATTTATAGATCAGCACCGTCGTGTGCGGGGATTTTCCACTTGGCTATAGCCTGTGTATCGGCCGCAGCTGACTAGACGAGTGTACATAGAGATAACGGAGAATTACATCAGGCGAGTGGAAAATCCCCACACACGATGGTGCTGATGTAGAATTGACATGGGTGGAATAAAACTATCTTACCTATTCATAGTTATTTTAATCTATTTTTCATTAGACAACTTCTGTAAGGTATGATGTACTTCATGTCGACGAGTACTGAATACTTGTTTCCCATTATGTCGGTCATTATCCAACATTTAGACACAAGGCTGACAGGCTGATTCAAGAGCTTGCTCGGTGAATCGGTGGTAGGCTGTCCGCCTCATCGCAAGTGCTATTACTGGTCGAGGAAGTTGCGTTCTTGAAGGGCAGCACTCCGAGTTGTACGATGTTGGCTCATGAAAGATGGGGTGATTACAAGATCTCTGCCACAGGTCGTCCAGTAGAGTTCTGGTCGAGTAGCTCCAACTCACGAAGATGTACACCACGGTAGCCGAGACCAAACTCTGCCCCTTCCCCACCAGTAAAACTTAACGAGTTTTGTACTGTGTTTCGGCTACGATACTCCAGCTTATAATATAAGATGCTGTAACTCGTGGGTATTACTTGTACAGTTTATTGTTAAACTTTGACTTCCTAAATCTATTTAATATATATTTCAGGATAATCAACCAATTATTTGCAATTGGCGCAATATCCTAGTAGTGAATAGTACACGGAGTTAACACACAAATTAGAACTGCATTGTAACCAGATGTACTTGCTCAGATAATTTGTATTTTTCTTCCCCCCCTCAAAATTTAAGCACAGTAAAAGCTCTGAAGTAAAGGTGGCTGACACTTAATTGATACATTTTCAGAAGAGTTGAAAAGGTTAAAAACTGACAGACAATTTACCGTACACGAAATGTGTATTTGAAAGGAAGTTGACACAATGCATTGCCAGAACTAAATATTGCTTCTTCACTGGATCTTATTCCTCTCTGATTGGCTTAGAGAATTGTTTCTCTCAAAGCAAGGAATGTGGGTGCAGAATGTGCTCTGTTACCATATCTTAGCTATTACCCACACTGTGCTAATCAACACCCAAGTAGTTAACAATTCATATTTGACTCATACATTGTTGCAGTTACAAATAATTTGTACATAAAACGAGAGTATTGTACCTCTTTGGCGGCTTCGGTGGTGTAGTTGGTAGCATGCTGAACTTCTATGCCCAAGATCGCTGCTTCAAACCCGGCCAAAGTCGTCTGATTTTTTAGAGCGATAAAAATCCCTCGCTATGCCTTCCTTCGGAGGGGAAGTAAAGTCGGCGGCCCCATATCACAGATTTATGGCATGATAAAGAACCTTCCACTAATTACACCTGTGTGAAGCTAAATTATATAGGTTAAACATTTGACAAACCCTGTTAGATTCCGACGTTCGTCGCCAGGAGCCGACTGCGGTGGCATTTGGTAATTAAGTTCTGAACTAGTAGTCTGTGGCGTTTGGCGGCAAAAGTAGGAACTACTTGAAATAATTCAATGTCTGCAGTCCTCACTTGAATTGAAAACAGATAACACACACTAATACAGTCATCACAATTAACACCGGTTATCAGACAGATTCTACACACACCCAAAGTACACGGGGCTACATGACCGCATTGTCGCAGTCCCTAAACTGAGGAACCAACCAAATCTTAGGTAGATTACGTGTTTGAAAAAAATTTACATATTACAGTATATTTTCTGTATTGGAAACATCAGTTATATCGCTTACACATTTCGGTTTTCTCAGGTTTTATTGTAAATACCGTACATTTCTGTAAAAATATTCGTGTAATGTTTTAGAACTTTATAGGGGGAATGCACTAATGAATAAGGCCTGAATACACTGATCAACATTACAGTTATCAATTCCATTTATGTTCCTCCATAATGAAGCAATGGACACATTTATCAATGCCCAATTGTATTAGGCAGGAAATATAAGACTGTACCATGTCTAGAATAATAAATCACATGTAGGTTAGATCTTATATTTCCTGCCCAACATGAATTGACTAACTGAAAGACATCAATTTATTGTTAATTGGGCAACACTAAAATAGACTTCAAAGCTTTCAAAAGACTTAAATATTGGAAGTAACAAACTTTTGCAAGTAATTAAGCCAAAGCTTCTAAAATGAACACATTGTGTTATTAATGGTTATGTTCTGAAAGTGAATTACCTATGTTTTAAGTTGTAACTTTGAAATGTTCCATGTCATTTGCAATAGCTTCACATGGGGTGGAACACAAATTGGGTACAACAATAAACATCACCTGATCAAGCTTGCAAATTCCTGGCGAAATGACGAGTGTCTATTGATAGCCCAGTTCTGGCTGAAAATCCTGCTCCAGCTTAGGGTACTGAGTGTAGGGTGCCAGGAAATAAAAATAAGAATAATTTTTCTTCAATTTTCAGGGTATAAATCATTCCACTTAAACAATACTGAAATCAATAAATAAGGAGACGGCACAACCACGAACTTTACACCCATGTGGAAAAAATAACTGACACCATGAGAAAACTGAGAATTACCTTTTATGGCCATATAACAAGAATGAACCCAGCGCGATTGACAAATTGAATTTTCACCTACTTCCTCAAAAAGGAAACCAAGGGAGCTTGGTTCACTGTGGTGGGAATTACAAGCAACGATATCTGGGAACGTGCCCCACTTAAAGCAAAAACTACCAGCACACCGATGTTTCCAAGAAAAGCCTAAGCTTCCAACAGGCAAGAAGTGGACCGAGGAAAGGAAACGACAGCATCGACAACTAATGCGAAAGTACTGGGATGTTAAAGCTTGATGCAGCAAGAAGCAGTTAAAATGACGTCTTCCTTTGAGGGCCGAATCTGAAGAAGAAGAACTCTCTTAATCCCATGACATATTTCAAATATTAATTATATTCTTCATCAGCCATTCCAGATTTAAACAATAATAATAATGTTATTGGTTTTACGTCCCTTTTAACTACTCTGGCTTTTAGAGACGCCGGGGTGCCAGAATTGTGCCCCGAAGGGGATCTGTAACGTGCCGACACGGCTCCCCCGCATTTGCGCACCCTCAAATGCCAGCTGACTGAGCCAGCGACTAATGGTTTTGTCAAGACAGTGGTCTAACCTAGTAGCGACTAATGGTTTCGTCCTGACAGTCTCCTAACCTAGCAGCGACTAATGGTTTTGTCAAGACAGTGGTCTAACCTAGCAGCGACTAATGGTTTCGTCTTGACAGTCTCCTAACCTAGCAGCGACTAATGGTTTCGTCCTGACAGTCGCCTAACCTAGCAGGGACTAATGGTTTTGTCAAGACAGTCGCCTAACCTAGCAGCGACTAATGGTTTTGTCAAGACAGTCGCCTAACCTAGCAGCGACTAATGGTTTTGTCAAGACAGTCGTCTAACCTAGCAGCGACTAATGGTTTCGTCCTGACAGTCTCCTAACCTAGCAGCGACTAATGGTTTTGTCAAGACAGTGGTCTAACCTAGCAGCGACTAATGGTTTCGTCCTGACAGTCTCCTAACCTAACAGCGACTAATGGTTTCGTCCTGACAGTCTCCTAACGTAGCAGCGACTAATGGTTTCGTCCTGACAGTCGCCTAACCTAGCAGCGACTAATGGTTTTGTCAAGACAGTCGTCTAACCTAGCAGCGACTAATGGTTTTGTCAAGACAGTCGCCTAACCTAGCAGCGACTAATGGTTTTGTCAAGACAGTGGTCTAACCTAGCAGCGACTAATGGTTTTGTCAAGACAGTCGCCTAACCTAGCAGCGACTAATGGTTTTGTCAAGACAGTGGTCTAACCTAGTAGCGACTAATGGTTTCGTCCTGACAGTTGAGTTATGCCGGACATTTTTATCACTTTTTGTGTTGATTATAATGGCTCAACGGACAATACTCGTTTTGATTCTATTTCGAGAACATTTGATTATATTTACAGCTGTAAAACGCGTCTCGGAGCAAGCCGCGTTGTTGAAGAATGGAGTGAGCAATGAGTCCAGTAATCAGCATTCGGGGGACACACAGGAGCCCCGCAATGAGCATTAAAATACGCCGATTGATATTGGTCTCTGCGCATCGTTGAGTTTCGGCAAGCCTTTCTTGCGTCTGCTCTACCTTATAGAAGGTATTTGTTACAGCAAAGCTCTCCTGTTGGCAAAACTGAATCAACCTATCACCACCATCATTCCTTGCACTCAATCCATGATTGCCAATGACTTATCACTTCCATCGCACGTGGGGGCATATAGACTGTACTTGGACAACAGTTGTATCGAAAGGTTTTGAGTTAAATTTGACCAACAAAACTCTGTCTGTGATTGGAATAAGTACCTTAATTGCATTATTTTCTTGCTGACTCAATATAATGGCAACTCCATTTAGATGATTTGGTTCATTATTTCCCGAATAATAAATACATTTATCTTTGACTCGGCAACTTCCAGAAACAGGCCACCGCATTTCACTTATTCCTAAGATGTTAATGTTGAGTAAGTTATTTTTAGCCTACTTTTCACATTTTGCAAAAATGAGGAAAAAGTAGACTTATGAGATCGGGCAAATGTGTGTGTGTCTGGCTGGCTGTGTGTGTGTGTGTCCCCCTATCAACTCCTCAACGGCTGGAGCAATCGAAACAAAATTTGGTAGGAGTAAAGATCTATACCGGAATATCTCACGGCCATATTTGAAAATGATTCAGTGCTACCAACTGCTGAAAAATCACAATTGAAATTTGAGCTCCATGTTGGATATATTGGAAGGTATGAACCGGAGCTATTCCAAAATTGGCACACGTATAGATAATAATATTGCAGTTTAATTTCCAGGAGGCCATACATGGCAGTGTTTGCCAAAATGATTATAAGCCTGCTGATAGGTCCAATTTTTAAATGCATATAACTTCTACACTATCAATTGGAATTCAACCAAATTTTGTATGTACTATATGTACATAAAAAGATATGACTGAGTGTATTCTTAAGAGCCTCCAGGGCTGCCAACTGTTAATAAATGCTCTCAATATTTTATCCAAATACCCATATATCAGAAAGTATGCAAGCCGACAGCTTTAAACTATGCACACATATAGTACCTAATATTCTATATTAATTTGGAGTAACTTATATACGTCAGTGCTACCAACATGATTCTAAGCCTGCTGAGAGGTCCAACTTTAAATACATGTAACTTCTATACTATAATTTGGATTTCAACCAAATTTCGTGTGTGCTATGTGTACCATAACAGATATGACTATGCCGAATCTTAAGAGTAACCAGGGCTGCCAACTGTTATAAATGCTGACTCTATTTTTATTACCCTAATATCAATATATCAGAAAGTATGCAAGCCAATAGCTCTAAACTTTGCACACGTATAGTACCTGGCTTTCTAGATTAATTTGGAGTAACTAATATAGGCCTATGCCAGTGCTGCCAACATGACTCTAAGCCTGCTGATAGGTCCAATTTTAAAATGCATGTAACTTCTATACTTAATGGATTTCATTCAAAATTGACACAACAATAGATCATATTATTTCAGATTATTTCTGACCAATACATGTATGTCATTGTTGCCAACATGATTTTACGCGCGCTGTTAGATCCCATGTTTAACTGCATGTAACGTCCATGCTATCCATTTGACTTCAACCAAATTTTGTAATCTGTACCTTAAGAGATGGAACTAAGAATATATTCAGTCACCATGGCTGCCAACTGTAGTTCTCTATTAGGCTACATTATGCCAGGTATACAGTATTTCAAAGTAATTAGAGATTAAATTTAGATGTCCACTTCAAAATTTTAAATTCAATTCAAAATTTGTATTCCTTAATCAGTGTTAAGAGGGGCAGATGACCTCGTAGTTCCGCTCCTTAAAACTACAATAACTAACTAACTAAACTAATTAGAAATTTCGATATTACCAACTTAATTTCGTCATTATTCTAGATAGATCCATACAGATTAATCATTGGCATGAATCTTACATTTTAAGAAAAGTAGGCTCTTTAGTTCGTCACAGAACTTCTTGTTATTTCTCTAATGGTGTTGTGGATTTTTCCTCCTTCATACATACTTGTCACATTCCATGTCCATATCTTCATTATGGCTGTAAAAACTCTGAGAGAACCACACTCCATACGAAATTCAGACCTCCAAACAATGCTGCTAGTGCGAGGCCCACAACTATGGAGTTATTTTCTAAATTTAAAAAATCGTTGACACTTCCTGAAACTCACAAAGGAGATATTTTTATTAATCTACTCCAATAAATGCCCTTGTAATAAAAAGAAATAAATAAAGGCGATCAGTAGCCTCCGTGGCTCAGGCGGCAGCACGCCGGCCTCTCACCGCTGGGTCCGTGGTTCAAATCCCGGTCACTCCATGTGAGATCTGTGCTGGACAAAACGGAGGCAGACAGGTTTTTCTCCGGGTACTCCGGTTTTCCCTGTCAACATTTCATTCCAGCAACACACTCCACTATCATTTCACTTCATCTGTCATTCATTTACTCATTGCCCCAGAGGAGTGCGTCAGGCCTCTGCAGCCGGCACAGTTCATATCCTCGCCGCTAGTTGGGGGCTTCATTCATTCCATTCCTGACCCGGTCGGTGACTGGAAGCAGGCTGTGGATTTTCATTTCACATAAAGGCAATCAATAAAATTTAATCTCTGGTTAAAAACTAAACTAGGAAAGCTAACCAGGAGCGGTATGATGCTAACAATGATTAAACAGATACAAAGCGACTCACCAGGTAAGAGCACCTACAAGTTGTCTGGAGGTTTTGGAACGTCCTTCATCAATGGGGAAGACAACGAGAATGGACGCTTCACAATAATCTGTTTTCTCAAAGGATCAAGGACATTTTGTACCCTGATTAAACAAAATTCCAATGAAAATTGAAATTATCTTCTTTGCCAGTGGAGTACCATTGGGATCATCGGTTGGTATACCTGGCCAACTGCTACCCACAGCGTAACCGTGCACCACTGCAGCCAGTCGGCAGATCACAGGTTTGACAGCGGCTATCGTGTGTGTCCCTCCAGGCAAATGCTAGGATAGTACCTAACTTCATGTCCCTGATACAGCTACACCCATCAGACAAGTTCAACACACACCCAACTACATGAGGCTGATGAGCATAAAATGAATTAGACCTCTGCGAGGTTCATATGAATCAGCAACAGTTCATTGGCATTATGTGAGCCATGCACTCTCTCTGCCAGGCAGATCAATTCGATCAGTCCTTAGGATCAAAGTGATCCACCTGGTTGCCGTTTATTGCAAAAATCAGAAAGAACAATTTTCTTTAAAATTTGAATACTTACCTAGGCACTGCTGTTGAAGGATAGAGGAAGTGGAAAATAGGTGAATTATCTGATGTTTAGGCCTAGTGCTTTCCTGGATTGGAGTGTTACTTGGCAATTCTGACTTGAAGTGGAAACTGCCGTTAAGAAAATGAAATGTAACAAGTCACCTGGATTAGATGAATTCAACATTGATATGGTCAGAATATTTGAGAAATTGCAATACATTGAAAGTATAGAGTTTTGAGGAAGGTGTGGGAAGATAATCAGATTCCCAACGATTGGAAACTTGGAGTGATCATTCCATTGTTTAAAAAAGGAGACAGAAAACAGTGTGCCAATTACAGAGGAATTACTCTGCTCTCTCATGGCTTGAAAATATATGAGTCCATTCTTGAAATCAAAATAAGGAAATATGTAAAGCCCAAATTAGAAGAAGAACAACATGGATTAGACCAGGCAGATCAACTACTGACCTTATTTTTGCAATCAGAATGCTCTTTGTGAAATACTGGGAGAAGAATAAGATGATTATTGCTGTTTTTCTTGATGTTGAAAAGGCATATGACCATACCACGGAAAGCTGTAAGCGAAAGGATGTGCCTGTGTCAGACATCTCTACCAGGAGACAAGGAGCTGTGTTCAAGTCCATAGTGGTGTTCAACAAGGTAGTTGTCTATCTCCACTACTCTTTATTAATATTATGGATGAGGTAATTAAAGCTGTAAAGAAGATAGATAAAACACCAAATGCATTAGTCTTTGCCGATGACGTCATGTTATGGGGCGAGACTGAAACGGGAGTACAAATGAAGCTAGAGCTTTGGAGGTCAGAGTTCGATAAGAAGGAAGTAAGCATCAGTCGACAGAAGATGATGATGATGATGACTGATATAAGACTTGAAGTCATAGCTGCAATCGAGAGTCGAACCTGTATCTCCTGCTGTCTAAGGAGATGTGTGTACCACCGCTTCGCAGTCAACACACATTGCTTAATTATCATTTGCACATAACAAGGGGGCCCACGCTCGTCAAAATATCATCAGTTGTAATATCAATTGTTGTCATTCATTCGCTGGACATGACTAGTCCATATCACAAGGGGACCGCGCCTACTCGTCATTACCGATTTCGTTCAAATTTATGTTATATGCCGGGTTTGGTAAAGTGAGAGAAGTGGGAGCTGCACATTTAGATTACAATAGCATTCTTGGCACGGGTCGGGCGAAGCATGAGCCATGTATATTTTTTGTTTTTCTATAGCAACTTTAAAATCACCATGCAATTCTAAAAATGCAGAGTTTATAGCGAGTGCAAGATGCCGGGATAATTACTGCTTCCCCTGTTTTTACGAGGAATATCACCTCAGCACATGTAAATCATCAACAGTAAAATGTTATATACGACGCTCTCGTGAAAAATGAGCGTCGTATATAACATCCAGCGGTGAGAGGCCGGCGTGCTGCCGCCTAAGCCACGGAGGCTTACGACGCTCTCGTGTACGCCTTAATTGCAATCACTTCATGGAAATTAATTTGCCATCCCAAATTTTGCTTTGCCTTTCCATTTCATGACTATTGAGCAAATATTAATAGATACAATATATTCGACATTATTTGCTGTGTAAGTAACGTACAAATTAAAAATAAAAACGAGACAAAAAAGTTTCTGCATAGGGACTCGACCCCACGACCCTTGGATTACCGTTGTGTACTCTTTCAGCAGCGCCAACTGTTGCCTGGAAACTACGCTAACATATGTGTAGACCCCTGAGCGGTTAAACAAAACTTTATCCGCATCCGCATGACTTTTTTCCGCATTCTTACGTTTTTTTATCCGAACCTACTGGCATTACAATAATATTTTTGATTAGATAAAGCATAAATTACTAAAGCAACATATTTAGACATTTGAGGAAGAAGTCGTTCACCTAGGCTTTGTGTTTAATATGATCATCTTCATCTTGCACAGTTTCCAGCCTCTCCAACGTCTTTTGTCTTCCCACCATCTCTCAGCCTCCACCCTTGTCCAGTCTTCTCCTCTCTTCTTCCACCCCCTTCAGCCACCTGTCTCTCGGCCTCTTTCCTTCCCACTTCGTCTCGTGTATCCTCCTGGGTATCCTGGGAGGCAGGCAGAAGCATTCCGGAGGAGTGTGAAAAGCATGTTATGGAGCAAGGATGTCCCTCAGAACAGCAAAAAGATCATAGGAGTCGTGTATTTTCAAACACCCCTATCTCCAAGTAAATCAATTTTTCAGAAAGAGCAAAAAACTGCCATGACTGCATTTTACATTCTATTTTAAAATTTTCTTTACGTTTATTTAAATTAGCTCATACTGAATAATACATACAATATTTATGCAGTTTCATCTGTACATTTTTTTGCTAGGGCAATGTTTGTCTTGAACATAGGGGGTTTTGAAAGTCACAAGTGGACATGGCGGGGTTTGGAAGTAAACATGGATATTGCAAATACACTCGTACTGTCTAATGCTCAAAGAAACTACTTTTACTTCACTTACTAGCTTCTATGTAGCACACTGAGATGGAAAACGAATTGCAAACATGAAATAATATAAAATGTTCGTTGAGAATATGCAATGCATTTGTCTGATGAAAAATAAAAATATTATGATTGTTCCAATCTAATATAACAAGGATACGGAGTCATCCCTTGGTTCACAGTATTCTTCTTCCTCTTGCTCTTCTGTCATACTCTGACAATGTTCAGCCTGACGCGTTTCCAGTGAAACATAAAACTGGAGATCAGCAAGCTCCCTCCATTTAGCCCCGTAATGTTTCTCAACCAATCTGCAGACATCCTTCACTTTTGCATTGTTTAAAGGAACCTTACCTTTTTCAATTAACCGTGGAACCAGTCCGGAAAAGGTTTTGCCTCTCTTTAACACACTCTTTGGCTGGTAAGCAACTTCTCCTTGTACCAATATGTTGTTTTTGCTCCTTTTTAGAAAAATTCTTTTCGCAGGACTGAATTGAAAATGCCACGAGCCGACAGGTTTGAAAACAGCAGTCTTCCAGTCAAATATTGACACTTCACAACCAGACTGGAAAAGCTTACCATGTCCGCTGAAAATCTCATTGTATACCTCCGGCTTAAGGATAGCCTCTCTTTTTCGCACAACTTTCTCTATACGTGCAAACACCCTGTCGGGTGGTAAAAAGGAATGACCAACTACAGGAAAGTAAATTTCAATTTTTTTCACATTCACTGGTGCAGATAGAAGCCATTTACTAACCATACCCACAAGAATACTGTTCTTATTCTGTCCACCGCATCCATCTGCAAGTAGACGCATGGTTTTCTTTTTTGACAGATCGATACTGTTAAGAGCATGAAACAAACAACTTGTAATTTCATTTGCACCTCTACGAAATTCAGTTTCATTCCACGAATAGATCACATTTTCGGGTGTCAGCTTCCAAAAACTACGGTGAAGTTATACACATTTATTTGCCTGCTGAAGTAAGCACTTTGGTCATTTAGCTTGGGCAATAGCATGTTCTTCTGACAATCAAAGGAAATAGTCTGAATAGACTCATCTTCCTCTCTTAAATATTCTTAGAATGCACAGTATTTTAACTTGTGGACTCGTTTCTTGGTCTGCAAATCAACTTTTGCACTTTCTGATGTGCAATTTTTCAGTTCCTCGTCTAGTTGTGAGCAAGTTGAACAAACATCAGTCTTTGGACTTCCAAAGCCAATATTGTAGTTTCGACTGAAGATCTTTCTGAAGAAGGAGTGGTTTGCTTGCAATTCAGTTTCAACAGTGGTATTGTATTGTCTCCAAAGTTTTTTTTATATTTAGGTCACATGGCAGGTACATTCGTGCCGCTGACTTGGTACGGCAGTAGTGTGGTTCTTTAGCACGAAACGATTCAATAAATTTACAGATGGCCGCACGTTTTGATCTATTGGCATAGCTTCTTCTGTCTCCCCCTCTTCTCTCCACAGGCATTCCCCCAGATTCCAAATGACGCTTTATTACCCCTTGAATTCTGTCCTTCTTATATAGGAGAGCTCCCATAAATGTTTCTCGGCAAACTGGCACCATCGTTCCATCCCGTTTCCAAATAGTGTACTTGAATGTGTGTGCTTTTCCGGATCTGATATGATTAGCCGGCCTGCGTCTCGCCACTGGTATACAAGAAACATGCTTGATAATGAAACTATCCTGCTCCAATTTTGATGATGTAGAGTAGAATACCGAGTGAAACTTCTTCACATCCAACAAAGAAATATCTCTGCACTGATAAGCCTTGGATTTATGGCCGCACTTTGGTGTGACAGGAGGTCCAGCCGGCGAGTACCTGCGTAATAAACACCCTTGTCACTTACGGGATTGTGTATGCTTACTAAATCACAGCTATTTATGAAAGGCCTGCATGAATGGCCTGCATCGGGAAAGAAAGGGATGTTGCCTTCTCAACGTGACCATAGAAGGTAAATTATCAGAAGCTGCATAATGCCACACACAATGGTACGGGCTTTAGGGAATCGAATGTGCACTGGCCGAGATTCGAACTGCGGTCACCTCTGTGAGAGGAGAACAACCGATCCGGCACAACACCACACGCTGACTTCATGCAACAGTGCATGTTTTCTAAAGCTTTTTTTTAAACTGCTGTTTCTGATAGAGTAGGCTACTACAATTACGCTGACAAGAGAACGTAATAACATAATGTTACTATAAGAAAACATAACTTGATATTTTTGCTTCATTGCATTTCCACTGCTGCTCATTACGTAACTTCTTCCTACCCTTGCCAGGGCTACCCTTCTCAATACATTTATGAGATGAATCCATTAGCAATAGACATCTACACGGCACTCTGTAAACACAAATGCTACCTCTCACAGTCGCTCCAAGAGCTCCTCGCGTGCCTGTCACATGGCCGTGTATTGCCTTCCTATTGGCAGTTGGAGATGGCGGGTTATGTTACTTATGTCCGAGCGCAAAGCATTGGAGATGGCGGAATATGAAAATAACCCTCAACTTTGACATTGAATTTTGAACGGTTAGAGCGGGTTTTGATGCGTACTAGTAGTATACAGCGGTAGACATGTCCACAGAAAAATCCAAACGGCTTTTATCTCCATTTTCGTGAAACTTGGAGATAGGGGTTTTTGAAACTACACGACTCATATATCGGACGTACTATGTCCCTATCCTGACGTATGCCTCGGAGACCTGGGTTATGAAAGTAAGGGGGAAGAGCAAAATACAGGCCAGTGAGATGAGGTTCTTGAGAAGCAGTATTGGAGCTACAAAGATGGACAGAATAAGAAATGAGAGGACCAGAGAATTAATGAAGGAGGAACCATTACAGGATGGTATAGAGAAGGTATGGACATGTAAAATTAATGTATGTCAAGTGCTATGTTTAAAAGGAATGTTATACAGCTTGAATTGCAACCCTTTTCAGTTCAGAGTGTTAATTGTGCTTAATAACATAATTTAAATGAGAGTAGCTTAAAAGGGGGCTCATACACCGCCGGTTGTCAAAATTTAAGATCTTTTTTTTTTTTTTTTTACGTTTAAATGAAAGACAATACCTTTCTCAATATATCTGTTAAGTTTTATATGTAAATTCAGCGTTTTGGCAGAGATATAGCACTTTACGTGAGACCATGCGCCTATCTGTCAATGGAGTGTTTAATATTCAAAACTGTTTACCCGAAAGGTTGCATTTTTGGTAGGAAAAACACAATATCTCGTGAACTATGTGATGAAACTGGATGAAACTCGGCAGATACATTCAAACATATGATCCGTAGAGGATGAACCTCATTTATGAAATTATCTTAAGAAATAATTGGGATATACTTGGAAAATTAAACAAAAAACGGTTCATTTTTTGAAAGATAAATTTAATATTTTTTAAAAAATATACTATTTACAATATAACATTCATGGTGGTTCATCCTCGCTATTTATGCGTTTACTTTACATGAAAAAAAATTCATTCCATTCAGACTGGTATTTCTTGTTAAATCATGTTTTTTGTGATTCACGGAGTTTAAAATATCACGAATATTATTCTTTTAATATATCACGAAATACGTTATATACTGTTCCTCTCTTTAAATTGGATGAAAGCTCTATGTACTTACTATACATATGTCAGTTTTCATAACTCTATGTTACATATTAGTGGTGCTATGATATGATTCGTAACTGTGTGCGAAAATTCTCACTGACGGTGTATGAGCCCCCTATAATCATCTAACAATTGTCATGAAAAAAAAACATAACGGAAAAATATGATATGTCATAGACATCCGGGTCTTAGTAATGGTATTAAACAAGTTCTGATTGTGTTCTAAAAACTATCCGCAAATTTCTTCGAAACATTATCCGCAGCTCATCCACTATCCACACAGCCATGCAAACTATATCCTCACAGGGCTTTACATATGTGGTTCAAGCCTCGCCTGACCCACGCCAAAAATGCTATTTTTTCTAAATGCTTCGCCATCTGGGGCTCCCACTTTCTGGCCAAGCTCTGCATATAACATACATTTGAACGAACTCTTTGATAACGAGTAAGCGCGGTCTGGTCTGCTCTCTTGAGAGTGCAAGTACTTACGATAATGTTACGTGCTACTCCTAGTAGCAAGTTCGTTAATTGGACCACAGTCGTTAAAAGCACAACACAGTTTGGTCCTTTAAAGAAATATAGCTTTATTGCAGGTCTAGCAAGTTACAGTACACTACACAATAAACACTCAGAAACCAATTAAAAGTCTTAGTCAAGTTTGCTCCCTTATGGAGTACACTCACTATTTTCACTTTCTCGAGCAGCTGACCGTTCACTAATTAGGTAGAGACGTGTCCAGCCACAGCTTGTCACAGAAATACCTGCACACTTCCTTGAGTACACAAACTACAGTTACTTACGAGTCTGCTACACACTGCTCTGCAGGCTCGGAAATAATCTCACTGGGTTTCGCAATCCACACAGCACTTCACTGCAATAACCTCTGTCGTACAGTGGAACACACTCATTCGCTCAGAAAAACACAGTCCGTCCCTCACTGGCCAGGTCGCTTTGTATGGGGGGGGGGGACTCAATGGATGTTTCTAGAGTAGGAGAGTTCACGGCTCCTCCCGAGAATTCCATCACACAGTGGGCCGTGAACATTCCAGACCATGTCTTTTGTTCCCGCTGCGCAAGCGGCCAGACGAAGAGCCCAGAGGTAGCCTTGGGCGGCTGTGGGTTACTCCAGAGGGCATGAAGCAACCCCGCTCTCGTAACAATAACTAGTTGCAATCTAATTATTTTATCAGTTTGAAGTGATCTTGTCTTGTCAAAAATCTCCTATGTTCATAGTTGCACCAAATAACCTCTATTCATCAAGTGAGGTATTCTAAAGTCTTCTTTGTCCTTGTCCACTTATTGTAATCAAATTCTGTAGAGTTCTTTTTGTTTGAAATATTGCAATATAATTTGCTTATTTCATTCTTCGACTGTCAAATGAGTCAATCTTGCAAGTTGAAATTATGACTTGACTAGCTGAAGAACCCGTGCTTCGCTATGGGTCATAAATAAATTAAAATGTGAAGGTGACAGTTAAAACAGGGGATAGGCGAGGTAAGGATGGAACATTTTGTCCAACTACTCCGCTCGGCGTTGACCGTGTTTTATAGCACAAATTTAGGTTTTACTCGCTAACCGTTGCAGATACACCAAAAGTGTATCCTTTCGGATAGAAAAGTTTGCTATTTCTTAGCGTTCTATTTTTATTTGAAATGGAAATATGAAAGTTTGACACCAATGGGTGTAGTGACGTCACTAAAATGGTCGCCATCTTTAATTAGTGCCAAGTATTGAAATCAAAAGTAGCCTATATGTTAACCAGGTAAATCAGCTATTTCCATGTAAAATTTCATGTATATCGGACCAGTGGTTCCTGCGTTATTGAGTAATAAGCAGACACACACCATCTCATTTTATATATTAGTATAGATAACCAATGATGTCAGTGTCATGGAGAGAGACTGCCCCATTTTGATCAAAACATTTCTTTGATGTTGTTTTTGGTAATTAATTCAGGGTCTTTGCAACATTGTGGTCATTTAGTCCCGTGTACAGAGAGAGAGAGAGAGAAAGAATGAATTTGTTTGATAACCTGTGTTATTGTGATGTCTGGAGTAGAAGTCGGAAAACCACTTCCTGGATAGCCGACACGGGAATCGAACCCTCCTCACGGGGCTGAGTGTAGCCTGTTCCAGCCCTCACACCAGAATTAAAATTTCTTCGCAGAGCTAGGAATTGAACCCAGACCTCCTGGGCGACGGCCAAGAGTGCAATGAGGCGGACAGGAACACAATGGCTCTAGGCTTAACAAATGAATATTGAGTTATTGTTTTAAGGGGCAAAGCAGTGAGGTCATCTGAATGTTGATCTCAACAGGAATCTGCTGCATGCCTCAAGGGCAGCTACATTTTCAACTCTTGTCATTCAAAAGAAGACTATTTTGAGTGAGTGTTGGATGCACTTAGCCTACATTTGAATCAGTCATTGGAGAAGAGAACCAAGTCACTTTTTGAACATTTTTATTTTCTTTACATAGATTTGTTAAATAGACCAATACAACCATGGAATAAACTGTTTGGTTGCTCCGTATGGAAGAAACCGAGGATGATTTATTCTGTACTGAAGAGTAAACAGTTAGTTCCTTCCTCCACCGCGTCTGTCCATGGGCTTGCAATACTGTAACAAATGAGGTAAATTCCAAAGCTAAACTTGGCGCCAACTTCCTGCTTTGTTATCGTTGGTGCTGGCTTACGACAATGAAGTCTCCCAAACAAAAGTGAAATCACATATTTCATCGCTGTGGACCACTAATAAACAGGAGGAAGGAACTACAGTATGTCAGGATATGTAACTAATATAATTAAATTAGATTGATAATTTTCTATTAGTTTATTAATACATTTTTGTGCCAAAATTTTGTACTTTTGTGTGGGTTTTGCAAAGGAAAATAACACTGAATCCTGTTGTTGACTGGAGAAAGGAACAATATTTTAAAAAATATTTCTCATATACTTTCTTATGTGAAAACTATTCCATTTCCGGTGTTCAACGAATAAAGAGTGGGAATATTATAATGGGCCAAGCCCAGTATGACTGAAAAACGTTAACTACCGTACTTGGAAGGTTGTTTCAACTTGTTATTGGCAATTGTTTCCTATCAACAAAAATGTGAATTTGAAAAACATGTCTCTTGGTCCTACATAATTTCACTCTTGAAATATAGGCTACAAAGAAAATTTACTTAGATCCTTTCTTCACCAAGTGATTGAATTATAACCTGCTGTTGTGGTATATTTATTTTTCACTGCTATATTTACATCCATGTGAGATGGTTTTTTTTCTGACATCTCTTTCTTTTATTCGTATCCTCTTGATTTTGTTGTGAGGGTTCGGTGTCTTTTACATCCCTGTTTTTTACGTTCTCTCTGCCCTTCCCCCTGTTCACGACATCCACATTCTTCAAGGAATCTCATTACCTCCTCTCGCTCAGAGTTTTGGAGACACATCTCATTTTCCTATACGACTCAAGTGGTGCATTGTCTGCCTATAGTCATTATTTATTTTATTTAAACCGCCTTGTCAATACTACAATATATATACAATGTTTATTATTATTATTATTATTATTATTTAAAGGTACATGTTTCGATATTCAATGATACTGTGTCTTCTTCAGTATTTAATGTCACTAAAATAAAATGGGTATGGCGGCGAGTGAAGCTTGTAATACAAGGGATCATTCATATAACAACACGGAATTATTAAGTCCTTGTGAATCTATTCCAACAACTACAACAAGAATACACCAGCAAATAAAGCTTTGACCTTGGCAGATGGCGACGGTAGAAATCTCAATTCCCTCTATCAATGTCTACAATTTCATTGCAACTCCAACAACATATTGTAAGTTAATTTTATTTAAGTATTTGGAACTTTTAATCAGATCAATTTATTGTAAGGAGATTCATTTTATTTTATGAATGTTAAATGCTGATGAAGATATTATTGAATATTGAATCATGTACGATTACATAATAATAATAATAAACCTTGTGTATTGACAAGGTGGAGTAAATAAAATAAATAATTATCAATAGTCAATACAGATCAACGTTTACCAGTTCAATATCGTAAACAGTCTGCCATCTAGTGACAGTAAGTTACTTCTTATAAGCAGCTACGTTACAATTACCAAAAATGATAACGAAGTTACAGTTAGTTAGTTACTTTTCCATTGCTTTTGTACAAAATAATTGCTTATAATACTTTCTTCTCTCCTATAATTGGCTTCATTTGAACGGAATAGTGGATTTCGGTAATATGGAAATAGAAAATAATTGCTTATAATACTTTCTTCTCTCCTATAATTGGCTTCATTTGAACGGAATAGTGGATTTCGGTAATATGGAAATAGAAAATAATTTGGAAATGTGAAAATTATATTTATTATTTAATTATTGCAACAGTGTCACCTCTGTAGATTTAAAACTCTTAAATGAATTCCTTAGGGATGAAATTGTTATACCCTGACTTTCCACGATCAATTCTTGTGTCATCTTATCCTAATGAGAGCCAGTCAGAGCTCACCTGGGTCCATATCTCTGATCTAGAATCACAAGGCACTGCCAGTTAAAGGGTGGAGATGAGTTATTCTTTCAGGAGTCGGAGGTAAAAGCAAACATTAAAAGTACAGAAGAACTCCAATTATCCGAATCACTTTCAGAAAAGAAAAAAAAAAAAAACGGAGACGTACTGAGATTCGCAAAATAATGATTCTGTGTATGCACACTATTGTCTGTCCCTCCACGAAGCTAGTGTAGGCGCAGGATGAAGAGCTTACTCTGACCGAGATGTTCAGCAAACAATGACTTCCATTTGCTACTATTGTACAGCACTTGTACGTACGCTATGTAACGTGTAGAAGTGTTGCTTTTTATTTCATTGCATAATTAAAAGTGCATACTGTACCGAAAATAAGCTCTTTTTCTTTAAAATACATAATGTATGAAAATCCAATTATCCGAATGGAGTCCGGCCTAATTGTACTTAAATACTTGTTAAGGTTTCCTTCGGAAAAAATGCTAATAACATTTCAATCAAAATAAAAATGTTATTTCAAAATACATTTGAATAATATTCAAAATAAAATTAGAAACAACAAGGACATTGATTGCTCCGGTGCTCCAGTTACTGAATAACACCATTAGCCCTTCGTTAGCATCAAAGTACCTGCTACCAGTAATTGTTTCCCAAAGGATCCAGGATATCTTTTTTCTCCGAATGAGCGTAATGAATCATCAGCAAAATTTCAAAGGTTATGAAAAATTAATCTGGTGAGCTCAATTCAGTATTGTTGTTCTTGTTGTTTTAAGGGGGTGGAACAGCGAAGTCAAAAATTAATACTGATTTAAGTTAAAATTTGAGCTGGATGCCTAAATATAAAGAAAAAGCTGATGGAACAAAAATCAGAATTTAAAGTTCTTTGCATTAATACACACTTGAATACTTTGCCAGTGTTTCGCTGCGGTGTACCGTTGGTTGGTGTGACACACCTCACTAGTACATTGGTACAGCTCGTGGCATCAAAGTAGCCTTCCCAGTATGATTTGTCAAAATCTTTGAAATTTGATGATGTGTTATCAACTGACCCACATTTAGTTTGTACTCGGCAAAACCCCACAAAGATTGATCAAGAATGCAGATACTGTAGTTGTGTTGGCAAGGCCACTCTGAGATGAAGACTGGTTTATCTCAGGTGTTTATAACGATACCACGACCGGCGATGGTGGTGGTTTCTCCGTCCGGACTTGCTCTCTACTTGTAAATTATGGAAGTGTACATATGTGTTGTGGTGCAGTTCTTCCAGTAGTGCATAATATTGTGTGTGGAATGTAGACAAACGGAGTATCTAAACATGTATGTAATGGTGGGTTCACAAGGGGGCAAGTACTGCAGATCAGGTTCCTATTGGCTGCTAGGTACTGCCACTCAATAATAGTACATTTTGCAACGAGCCTACAGCAATAATTAAGACACGAGTATGTTTATAAAACGAGTGTATGCGAGTTTTATAATTTCCATATGAGTGTCTTAATTACCATTATAGGCGAGTTGCATACGACTGTTTATGTTCGACGATAATTATTATAACTATTTTATGTTTGATCATAAATATTCATAAATATCTGTCGAGATTTCGCCAGTTTTATGTACTGAACAGAGCGCATGGGACGCAGAGAATGCCTTGTATTTGACCATGGCCTCCTTGATTACCCTACTATGACACTAGGCCAGGCAGTGAAATTTAAATTAGAAGGCCGTGGAACTCAGCGCATCTAATTATCTAATTGGTCAAACAACTGTTTCTTGAGCTCTGATTGGTGGAAGAAACTGTTTCATAATGAAAAATAATGTTATAATGAGCCTCATTATGATAGTTTTCTGACATATAATAATCAGGGCCGAACATAAAATAAAGAGCACACTCATGGTAACTATTTTGGCAAAGGCACAATGCCATGGTCTACACGGGAACCTTTATAGGTTGTCAGGGATTATCTGTATTAATTTAGAACATGAAGAATTTTCGGCTGAAACCCAATGAGTTGCACATATACCCTCTGTTATATGCTGGTATGAAAATTTGTTAGGTATTTAAGCAGAAGGCAGCCAACAACAAATAATACATTAACGAAGCCTAAGTGAGCAGAAACATGTCATCCCATTAAGTCTCCCCCCATTTTTGTACATAAAGCATGTTATTTTGTGGTAGATATCTCATGTAATGTTTCTTTCCGGTTAGGGTGTTTAAATACCGGTTTTGGGCACAATTTGTGTTGACCGACTGAAAAGCTTTCTTTAATGGAACCAGGCGGCACTGGAAAATGGCTTCTATAACTTGAGCAAACAATGCTATGTAATGTGTGAGCATTAAGTCCAACCAATTACACAATTCCTAGAATGCCATGAAATAAATCATGTTGGTGTACGTTTGAGATTCTGTATTGACTTAACAATTAAATTTTCTCTTCTTCTTCTTCAAGTGCCTCGTCCTCCAAGATGATCTGCTGTTTGTCCATAGCTTTTCTAAACAGCGACACTGTGCTCACTGGCTAAAGTTCTTTACCCAGCATATTTTTCTATGCCCTTGAACAACGGATTGCAACAGGTTTTATTTGTTGTTGCACATTCTTTTTAATGACATTAGGAATTTCTGAATCCTTGTTCATACGCCGCAGTACTTCCACATTAGTGATTTTAAGTGTCCATGGTATCCTTCGATATGTCCACATTTCAACATGATTCAACTCCATAGAACAGGATACTAAAAACAAATTTTCTTTACAAGAATTCATTTTGCTTCCATCTTGTCAATACTAATTTATTCTGATTTAACTGTAACATTGGAACTCCAATAGAAAGAACAACTTTTAAATTAAAAGAAAGCAGAATTAAATTTAAAAAAGCCCAACAGATTACTTGGCCAACTTACAAGAAGAAATCTCTTTTGATAAATGCTAATTTCAACATTATCGTTCTGTCGTTAAACGTGAAGCCACTAACGCATGTGAAACACCAAATCAACGACAGATCAACTCCAGAAGGATAATCAGAACAATCATTACAGTAGAGTCTCGCAAACTCGGCACTCCGGATTTCTCGGCCACCCTGACAGGAGAAAAAAATCATGAATTTTGTTTGTTTTTGGGTTTCTGCACAGAGCGTTATTATGTTTTCTTTCGTCTTCTCCATCCATGGAATTATCGACAGTTAAATACGACGCGAAATGACTTGACCTACAGTACATAGTAAGAAGAGTAACGACAGTACAGTACTGTTGGCATTAAGAAGTAAACAATCGGTTTTCGCACAGAGCGTTGTATTTATTTGATTGCGCATTCTCCGCAATTCTGTTTCTTCACCGTCTTCGTGACGAGGCTTCAAGAAACGGGTTTCAAAGCGAAAAGCAAAAGAATGGTAATTTTAATTCAATGAAAACACTATTTGCGTACAGGAATTGTTTTGTACATATTCTGTACAGTGAACATATTATAAAAATAATGTGTACGCCTAGTTTTTCTAATTTTTCTTTTATAATTTAATTGCTTCCCTTTATTCTTATGCAGTACAGTACTGAACTATATATTCAAGTACTATAATTGTAGTGGCTTAATCGTTTTAAAACTTGTGTTTCTGTTAAAAACAAATAAAAGTACTGCATTGCATTACTTTTAAACAAAAACAAACAGCTTATTTCTCCTTTTTAACACATTTCCCAATAACCCGGCATTTTCGCGAACTCGGCCACCCTTCGGTCCACATTAGGCCGAGGTTGCGAGACTCTACTGTAACAAAAACACCAGGTGGATGGACAATGGAGATTGTTGCCTAATGTAGTTGTCTATCAGGAAAGTGATTCCATAATACACACGATGAGAAAAAGGACAATTGCCTTTCCCTGTTATTTATTGAGATTGCATGACAATCTTTAATAACAATGTAACTACTTTTGGAAAAATAAATCAAAAAATAATTGCTTCAAGGAAGTTCAAAATGATTTAGAAGAGTTGAATATTACAATGAAATTAATTGCAAATAGAGAAAGGATTCTGAAGAACAAACATAAAAGACTTACATTAAAACAATATATCATATCTGATGAGGAAAGGGCGCCAGAATGTAGAGGAGGAAGATGACAGCTATATTCCCTGTCAATTCGTAGAGGACTTACATGTATTAGGTTTGATTAGAATGGGCGTAAACTATGTAAATAAATTAGTATTTCAAGATGCAAGCAAAATAAATTCTTGTAAAGAAAATGTAATCACAGCCATAGACAAGGAATCAGTTTTGAAGGGCAGCAAAAATCCATGGCACTCCGAGTTGTGGGCTTATAAAAGATAATAGTTTTATTATTGCAGCCAATGACCATTTATTTTATTTTCAGGATGAGTTAGGGAAGGGATTTTGGTAGGAAATTGGCTGTGGACCTAATGCAAGGAACCGTCCCGGCATTTGCCTGCTGGTGAAAATGGGAAGCCATTATCAGGACAGCCGAGGTGAGATTCAAACCCACGCTTTCCCAATGCCAAAGATGCGGGAGGTAGCGCGTTCTCGGCGGTGTGAGGGTTACTCTACTCATTTCTTTGATTTTTGGCTCTGGGCTCAAGAACTAAACAATAAAGATAAACTGTGCAGTTAGCAAGATATACTGCTGCTTACCACATCCAGCTATATCGACTGTCACAGAGCTTAGTCACGTGGAATCAGAGGAAATTATTTGTATGTTAAAACCAACATGTCAGTGAACAATGAAGTGCTGTAAAACCCAACACTAAACTATTAGTTGGGAAATTACAGGCCAAAATTTAAGAGTTTCTTTTTTCAAAACATTTATCTATACTAAAATAATAATAATATCATATGGCCTCGGGTGCAAGCTTTGTTATTTGACACCCAGAGGGTAGCTTCCATGTCGAATTTCGTTGTTCCTTGAATCACTATGAAAGTCAAGGAGGTTAGAAATCTAAGCTCCTTGAACACTACAGCACTTTCTAATAGAAAAATGAGGAACTTTGTGTTGGCGGAAACTCCCGAGATTAATTTTGTCATTATGAACACGGCCTACTGAATTCAAATGGATTCTTTGACATGCCAACATCGTATGACATGGTGTCGTATTTTTGCCGCCTTTCAAAAATCACTTACCACGGCCAGGAGCGAACCTGCAATCTTGGGGTTGGTACTCCGACACGATAACCACTCATCCACCGTGGCAAGCTGCACTTACCTATATTAAAATAATAATAATAATAGCATTTATTAAATATCGATCAAAGAGTTTCAGTTTCGTTACCAGTTGCAGTGCTGAACTGAATAGTAATTATTATTATTATTATTGTAAATAATGTAATACAGTATGTCCCACAGATAATTGGAATGGAGTGTTTCAATACCCACAATGTTAACATCACTGATAAACATTCAGCCACTTGGCACTCTTCTTACTTGCTAGTTTTTTTTTGTCGTGTAGCCTCCTGAGAGGCCGAGTGCAGGTCTTTCTAGTCGACGCCCGTGGGCGACCTACGCGTCGGGATGAGAGATGGAATGGATGAAGATGAATGAAACTGGGCACGGATGTGGAAGAAAGCGGCCGTGGCCTGTCAGAAGGTACCGTCCCAGCACTTGCCTGGTCTTGAAAAATGGGAAACCACGGAAAACTATTTCAAGAACAGATGACGGTCTACCGAGTCAGCAGAGAGCTTGGCCCCTTGACCTAACGCAGCGCTTTAGCCCGCGTAGCCACTGCTGTCGGTACTTGCTAGGTGAATAACAGCTACTATTCAGTCTGATGTGGACTCTTGCTTGGAAGAGTTGGGCTTTTAAAGTGTGGCAAACATTCATGGTACTCTCCAACTCTTGCATCACTGCTGGTGATTTCAAGACAAATTTTATTAAATATCGATCAAACAGTTTCAGTTTCGTTACCAGTTGCAGTGTTGAACGGAATAGTAATTATTATTATTGTAAATAATGTAATACAGTATATCCCACAGATAATTGGAATGGATTATCCGCTGATTCGTGGGACATTTTTGCCATTGAATTCAATGTACTTACTTACTTACAGAATAAATTAAATTATTATTATTCTGACAAAAGGTTCCTGATGGGCTTATTTTGCAAATGCTCATTTTTAATAACAGCTTAGTCACATGGAGTGGATTAGCAGGTCTCAAGATTTTAATGAGATATTGATTTTTGGTTCTGGGCTCAAGAACTAAACAATAAAGATAAACCAATTAAGTGCTCTAATGATTTTGTGTTATAGATTCATTGGTGATTAAGGGGCACAACTCAGTCCCGAAACATGTACATTAAATTAAATATATTTGGGTAATGTTTTTGAAGACTGATCACTAAAATGAATAGAACTTTTTCTGACTAATCAAACATTGTCAATAGAGAACCAAAAAATGATTAAGTATAAAGAATTTGTTTGAAATGTGCAGATTTTCCCCGGTGTGAACCCATCTGGAGTGTGAATATAAAGTAGTGCTGTAGAACAAGAACTATTGTTAGTATATTACTCCCTATGTAGTGAAAGTAGCATAATTAAACATATTCAAATTTCTACATGTTGCTCTCTTTCTTCCTTGCTTCCCCACTCACAACGAGATCAGCTGCCTTTTGTGTTCAGGGTACTCAAGGTAACGTCGCATGGAACTCATCATCATCATCATCTCCCCTTATCCAGCTCCTGCCGGGTCGGGGTATTTATGGCACTTCTCCACTTTCCTCTTTCCTTCCACGATCTTGTCCCAGTCCAGATTTCTTTTTCTTATGCTGTTCTTAACTGAATCAATCCATCTTGTTCTAGGTCTTCCCCTTGCACTTGGCCTCCAGCATCTGTCTTGGTATTCTATTTTTCTCCATCCTCTTTACATGACCAAACCACCTTAGTTTATTCTTCTCAATTCTCTCATTCAGTTTTCCCATCCCAACGTCCTTCCTAACATCTTCATTCCTCACTCTGTCTTTCCTATCATACTTCTTAGGAATTTCATTTCACTGGCTTGGATTCTACTCTCTTGCCTGCTTGTCAGGGTCCAAGTCTCAGCTGCATAAGTTAATATGGGAACATAGTACACTTTATACATTACCTCCTTGCTTTTCCTTGGTACTTCCTTATCCCAAACAAGTTTTCTTACACTTTGATAGAATGCATTGCTCTGCCAATCTCCATGTCCAACCTACCAGTTTGGATCAATTCACTTCTTAGGTATTTGAACGTGTCCACAATTTCCAAGCTCTGACTTCCAATTTTCATACATCAATATATATTTGCAATTGCAATGAACAACATCTCTCTCTTAAATTAATATTGTAAGGATGTTCATTGTAATAGTATTGTAATTTCGTTATTCTTATGTTTCATTTGATATGTTTTTCATTTTATAACCTAACAGGAAACAACCCATGCTGAAGATCAGCCCAATGTGGGTCGAAAACATGTTACTTTAAAAATAACATAATAGTGCAGTGTTAACAGGCACCTTGAACGCTTAGCACCACCCAGGGGTCACGTGTAGGGTAATTTAAGGTAATACCATCGGCTCTGGTGGCGTAGTTGGTAGCATGCTGAACTGCTGTGCCCAAGATAGCGGGTTCAAACCCGGCCGAAGTCGCCGGATTTTTTAAGAGCGTTAAAAATCCTTCAGTATGCCTTCCTTCGGAGGGGAAGTAAAGCCGGCGGTCCCATGTCATAGATTTATGGCATGTAAAAGATCCTTTCACAGACTAAACTTGTGTAAAGCAAAAATTGTTAGGTTAGAATTCGTCAGAATGCTCTATCAAAGTTCCAACGTTCACCACTAGGTATCATTGATATCTGGTAGCGAAAGTTGGAACTACTTGAAATTGAACGGAACTTGTAGCTCACCCTCTAGGGTGTCTGCTGGAAGCAGCTACAGATTCAGGCGAGCCGAACATGTCCTCGGACACTCCCGGCACTAAAAGCCATACGATAAATAAATAAGGTAATACCTACGGATGTGAGCAACGTTCAACGTCAACTTTCTTTAAATAATTTTATTAATGCAGCCAATGGCCATGTACTTCTTTTCAGGACGGGTCAGGGAAGGGATATTGAAAGGAACCGTCCCGGCATTTGCCTGTTGTTGAAAATGGGAAACCACGAAAACCATTTTCAGGACGGCCGAGGTGGGATTTGAACCCACGCTCTCCTGATGCCAGCGAGGCACGAGATAAAGCATTAGTGCTCTCGGCCAACTTTCTGTAAGACCTGGAGATTGATCCGCAGCACTTTAAAAACTGAAGTCTCCTGTTTCCATCTAGCGAATCGTGCTGCAAACTACAATCCAAGAGTTTTGTTCAACGAACGAAATCTGAGGTACAATCCTTTTCCAAAATATGTTTGAGTCACTTTACATAGATCCCTGAGCTACAAAGAACACATCATTAAGCTTTCCCACCAAGTCGCCGCAAGAAGCAACATATTGCATAAGCTCAGTGGTACATCCTGACGAGCCTCTGCTGACTGTTTACGCTTATCTGCCTTCAGTCTTGTCTACTCGGCTGCTGAGTACTGTGCACCCGTCTGGTTGGAAAGCGTACATGTGAAGAAGGTAGACACAAAATTGAATGATACAATGCGTTGCATTACTGGTTCCATCAAATCAACTCCATGTCACTGGTTACCCATGCTGAGTCACATCCCTCCACCTCACTTAAGGAGGAAGCAAGCTCTACTAAGGGAAGCTAAGAAAATCTTTGCATCACCCTCTTTGCCATTGCACCAAGAATTCTGCCATCCATCACAGCAACGACTGCAATCTAGAAGACCAGTGTCACTGCGGGGCAACTCATTGCTGCTGGATTTGACCTAAATGAAAGCTGGAAGCATGAGTGGTCAACTAAAACATTGGGAACAAGTGCCCACCATCTTGATCCCACAAAGCTTTGACTTATCGAGGAACTTCTGTGGTGCCGCATCAACAGGCTGAGGACTGGACATGGTTGCAGCAATTATTTCAGGTACAAGTGGGGCTGGATCAGCTCACCAATGTGTGAGTGTAACCTGGAAGAACAGACGATCGAACATCTGGTCCAACGCTGTCATCTTTATTCGTACCCTGGCATTCCTGACGATTTGTTCACTCTCACACCCGATTTAACCGAATGGTTGCGAAGGATGGACTTTACAGTTTGATTATACCTTGTTATCTATAATTGTATAAATTACCATATGATTAAATAAGTAATCATTAAATTTGGTTAAGGTATGTATATACAGGTGCTGGCTGCGATGGCATCTAGTAGCTGAGTTCACAGCTAGGTGTCGTTGATGGTAGCAAAAGTAGGCACTACTTAAAAATTGATAGTCTGCAGTCCTTACCTGAATTACAGGTAACACACACTAATACAGCCATCACAATTAACACCGGTTATCACACAGATTCTACACACACCCAAAGTACACGGGGCTACATGACTGTGTTGTCGCAGCCTCTAAACTGAGGAACCAACCAACCTATGTATATACAGTACGTTTGAAATGGCATTTTTGTCTAAAAATTCAATCCCGGAATATCAATTCCTCATCTGGCAGTCAAGTATTAGGCCAGGTGGCCTGCTACGGTCTCATTCCATCTTTTAGCTGGACGACCAAAAGATCAGACCCCCTTTGGTTGGTATCGTACAATCTGCTTTGGGACTCGTTCCATAGGCATTCTGTTGACGTGGTCTCTCCAGTTCTTCCTATAGGTTCCTATGTAGTTTAGTTCTTTCATCACGTCCTCATTCATTTTGTGGTCCCAGCGTGTGTATCCTGCTGTGCGTCTCAAACTTCATCTCAGCAGCAGTGATCCTAGTTTCATCTCGTTTTCGGATTGTCCATGCTTCACTTCCATATGTGAGTACAGGTCTAGCTTGTGTTTTGTAGACTCGCAGTCTTGTGTCCCTCTGGACTAAGGATGGTTTCATTACCGAGTTCACTGTGCCTATGGTTTTATTATACTTTATGATCTTATTAGAAATATCTGCATCATTGTCGAATGATAAAGAGTAGCCCAGGTAGTTGAAGGTGTTTACTCATTCCAACAGTTTGTTGTCGAGGCAGATCTTACTCGGAATTGGTTCTTTGCCCTTGAAAGCGAAGTGTAGAATCCAAGTTCATCACTCCCGAAGAATTACCATTTTTAACCCCGCTGTATGCGGACCGAAAATACAGCAAATTAAAACTCGTTCAGAATTATCGAACACTAGCTATAAACATGCTTATGTTGTTTTTTTTTTGAGTCGTTTCGGCCATCAATGGACCACGATGTTCTTCACTCATATGATCACTGTAAAGCTTGTTTTCTTGTCTGCCAGTAGATCTTCATTCTTGACGAATGTTCAGCTCTCCTTTCTTCCGTCCACTTGCAGTGAGGGCGAGGCATCACAGATGTTAAAGGGTGTAGATTACTGGTTGATTTAACCGCCTTTCTGAACAGGTTCCTATCCCAAACCAGAGTTTGATTGATTCGAGCTTCTGTTAGGTCCTTTTTAACTTGCATCGACCATTTACAATAGGAATTTTTTTTAGAGATTGATGAGTGGATTCGATATGAAAGTCGATGATGCTCCATCCGCTCCAAATGTCCAAAGAAAGACATTCTCATTTTTCTCATCACACTCACCAAATCTTCTATATGTTCAAATAATTCATTGTTATGTCTTCTTCTGTAAGTACCATTATCATTAACAGGTCCTAATATTTTCCTTAGAATTTTCCGATCCTTAAGTTCTAATTTTCTCAATGGGCCTTTGTTTGTCATCTGTAAGCATTCTGCAGCATACAGTGCTGACGGCCTAATTACTGTATTATAATGACAAAGTTTGACATTCCGGGACAAGCTTTTACTTTTGTAAATGTTTTTGCAGGTTTGAAAGGCACCTTCCAATTTGTTACATCTGCTCTCAATGGCAGCTATTTCTGAATTATTAGGGGTAATCCATTCGCCTAGGTATTTAAATTTTCGGACTTTTTTGATTTTTTGCAGACCAATCGTGATGAATTTTGAGGCATCTTTGACATTTGTGATAAAATTAGTTTTATGGAAGGCCACTTTAAGTCCAGTTTTAGCAGCTATGATTTGTAGTTTATTAAGTTGGTCAGTGGCCTCTTCCATTGTATTAGCGAACAAAGCAATGTCATCTGCAAAAGCGAGACAGTTTATATTCAGGTCTTCTTTTTTATAACCAATTCGAATACCATAATTATTTGGTAAGATTGTTAACCATTCTCTTATAATTTTTTCCAAGACACAGTTGAACAGCATCGGTGATCCCAGATCACCTTGTCTACAGCCAGTCTTGATTGCAAAGGCTTCGGACAATTCACCACGAAATTTGACCTTAGAAATGGTGTTTTCTAAGCTTGCTTTGAACAAATTAATTGATTTATTGTCTAGGCCAAACTCATGTAAGGTGTTAATTATTGTCTCTCTATGAATGCAATAATAAGCCTTTTGAAAGTCCACAAAAATCACAACATAAGGTTTAGATCGTACCGTACAGTAGGAAATTATGGTCTTAATGTTATGAATTTGTTCAGGACAGGATCTTGATTTCCTGAACCCAGCTTGATATTCCCCTAACTGACGGTCTAATATCGGTTCTGCTCTGTTCAGAAGAGCCCTTGCAAATATTTTGTACGTTACCAATACCAGTGAAATACCTCTATAATTATTTGGGTCGGATTTATCCCCTTATGTATGTAATATATATATATATATTTAGAATTTGGCCAATTATAGACCGCTTTGAACCTAAGACTACGGTACATTGTTTCGTTTTTTCTTTTCTTCCCAAAACGTCTTCATACGTTGGCTGATGGCCTGCCTCTGTTCCGTTGATAACACTCTCCGTGGTTGATGTGGAACTTGCAGAATCGAAAAATCTGCAGTAGTGATCAGTTGCCGGAATTCCACCCTATTAGAAATGATGTTGTTTGTGATCTTCAGTTTTTGCAGATCACACCGTATCTCTTCCAGCCATCTAGTGGTGTTTTTTAATTTGGAGATGTAGTCAAAAATTTTCTTAGCCTGCTGCTATCCATTCTATGAAGGTGACCATAAAATTGTAGTCTCCATCTTTTAATTGAGTCTGTAATTTTTTCCACATTTCGGTAAAGGTCTTCATTTTTTCTCTTCATCCAAATATCTTGATTCTTTTGGGGACCCAAAATTTTCCTAATATGTATGTAATATTAACGTCTTACCTTGATTTTTGGATGTTCTCCGTCTCAGAAGTGCGTAGGATATTGTAGAAATTAGTGCATAAAGGGCATAAGAGACACTACTTGAATATCCATATTTGGATTCTTCAAATGAAAAATCACTTTCATCTTCATCTGTAGAGTTCAAAATTGAAGACAATCTCTTGCTCACCGACATGTTGCAAAATAACTACATAAATCACAAAAAGCCGTTCTTAGAACTCATGACGCAAGCTCGACTGCACATGGTAATCTCTCAGAGCTTGAGAGAAGCTAGCAGGGAGATAACACCACCCAATTCGGGGATTCCCTGTTAGGCCAGACCTAAAAGTGTGGTTTACTGCCATCTGCAGGGACGTATTTCCCACTAGGCACAGTAGGCACGTGCCTAGGGGCGGCATGGCCTGGGGGGCGGCACAGCCTGACGTCTGACGGGCGCCGCGGCATCGGGTGAATTGCCGTGCCAAGCGCCAGGCGCAGTGACCGAGAACGGCAGTCAAAGGGAGCTTACTTTGCATTTTCTCACGTAAATTTAAAATCTAAATACAATTCATAAACTAAAAAAAAATCTCTTTTACAAGTCAAGTGTGAAGTTTTGTTTTATTTAATATGGGTATAATTTATGCCGGTAGTCAACAGACTGGCAACACTGCCAGTCAGTGGGGATACAGCAGACTGTCAAAGCTAGTGTATTATAAGTCTGAATTACCAATAAAGCTCGCTGACAGCTGTCAAAGCTAGCACGTGGGGAAATGCTGAGTTTGCCACTGAGGCAGATCATGACGCATAACATTCCAAGAGGTTTGCAGGAAGACAATAATACTGTGGAAGTTAGCCACCCTGCCTGGCGGTCTAATGACCGTGACGAGTGAAGACACACTGAGTCAAACCATGTGCTTATTGCTGTGTTGGCATACATTGCAACATTGCTTACTGTTGGCGCCATGGAGACCGTTACCCCTCTCGTCTCCACTCCTCCCTCACCACACACATCAAGCGTATGACAGCTTTCACCGAGCATCTTTTGTAAATCAGATTATAGTCGTTCGCTTAACGTCTTCACGTTCAGTTGTTATTCTTACCAAGTCGTTCACATTGCCACATTGCTTAGATAAATTAAGTGTGTTATAATTTTTTTTTTATAATGTTGAACTAAAAAGTACAAATGAGTGAAAAACGTCGGAAGCTTAGTGGTTCAGGTTACCGCAAAATCGCAATCGAAAAACGTGAAAAAGAAACTAATTTTTTGAAAAATATTAAGACGGTTGACAGTTTTTTTAAACCTCTTGAAAAATCCAACGAGAGTGGACTGAGTGGAGAAGGCTGCTCATCTTGGGAACAGTACAATTTCAACGAAAGTGGTTCAAACAATGAAAATAATGATCAAGCAACAAGTGCCCCTGAAACGGATAATTTTATATTTAGTGGTGATAACGAACGTAGTTCCGACAGTACACAAATAAGTAAAAGTTCAACTGATTCCGTTTCACAACAAACTGATTTAAATTTTACTGTTAGTGACGACCCCATTGAGTGGAAAATAAATGACACCACGATCGAAGTATTATTACACAGAGGAATCAATCAGTATAAAGATTGTGATTTTAAAAACTCTAAAAGGGATTTTGGCAATAAAAACAGATATTTAAATAAACAAATCATTAGTAGGAAATTACAAAATGGAGAACTCATTTCAAGAGATTACTTGGTGTATTCAAAAGGTACAGGTTCGGTATTTTGCGCTTCCTGCAGATTATTTGGCTTTCAGAAGACGTGTTCTAAACTAGCCAGTGAAGGTGTTTCGGATTGGAAAAATATTGGAGCGATTTTGTCTGCACATGAAAGCTCACAAGAACACATCAATTCTGAACCGGCACTTTTAACCCGCAAGAGAAGAATTGGAATGCTAGACAGTCAATACGATTCCATCGTCGAAACTGAAAGGAAGTATTGGAAACACGTTTTGGAAAGAGTGTTTGCTGTGGTGAAAAAGCTGGCAAGCCGAGGACGTCCGTTTCGAGGAGCTGATGAAACATTTGGGTCTCTACACAATGGGGAGTACATGATGTCACTGGAATTGTAGGGGAATTCGATCCTTTTCTCGCTGAACACATACGTAAATTTGGTAATCCAGGTTCAGGGAAAACGTCCTATCTGTCTTCATTTATTTGCAATGGGGTAATTGTACTGTTAGCCTCTAAAGTTAGAGATATCATAATCAGTGAAGTGAAACAAGCGAAGTATTACTCCATAATAGTGGATTCAACGCCTGACATAAGTCACACTGATCAGCTTTCATTTGTTTTTGAGGTTTGTACAAGAAAATGGCAATCCTGTTGAACGCTTTCTCATGTTTTTGTCGAATACTGGGCACAAATCCGAAGACTTAGCCAATGCTGTTATGGCTGTTTTAAGATCAAATGCCATCGATCTATCCGACTGTAGAGGGCAATCATACGATAATGCTAGCAACATGTCAGGCGTGTATAGTGGCTTACAAGCTAGAATAAAGGATGAAAATTCCAAAGCACTGTTTGTTCCTTGTTCGGCACATTCACTTAACCTTGTAGGCACGTGTGCTGCAAGCTGTTGTCCAGAAGCATGTGCTTTCTTTAACCTTATACAAAACGTTTACAACTTTTTTGTTGCATCTACTAAGAGATGGGAAATTCTAGTTACCTTTAGTCAACCTGAAAGTAAAACTCTTAAGGGTTTGTCTGAAACAAGGTGGAATGCTCGTGAAAGTGCATGGTAAGGGCTCTGTGAAAACTTAGACGGTGTTATGCTGGCTTTAAAGGACTATGAAGACAACACTAATGAGAAGCCGTTGGTAAGAAGTGAAGCCACGGGACTTTTGAGATCATTGAATAGGCTGGAAACGGTATTCATGATGGAACTTTGGAGTGATATATTGGACAGGTTTGAACAAGTTAGCCAAACTCTTCAGAAAATAGAAACGTCCATAGAAAGAGTTGTGAGACTGTATGATTCTTTAGTACTTTTTATTGATTCTCTCCGAGACATGTTTGCCGTATATGAAGAAAAGGCTAAAAGACTATGTGATTTGGACTATGAGACTTGCTACAAGCATCAAAAAAAGAGAAAATTCCAGGCTGACGAAAACAAAGAAACTGAAATACTTCTTGAAGGACGTGACAAATTTAGAGTTGAGACATTTTATGTAGTTCTCGACCAACTAAAAACTGAGTTGCAGAAGCGGAAGAACGCATATGGTGAAATAGCAGACAAGTTTTCAGTTTTTAACAATCTGTCCTCCTCAACTGAAACAATAATAGAGCGTACAAACAAACTTCAGTCATTGTATGCCAATGATCTAGAAAAGTCATTTTCAAATGAATGTGTACATTTTTCTTGTCTGTTGAAGAGTAGTGGAATTAGAAACAACCCACTCGTCATGATGAAATACATTAGAGAAGAACAACTCCAATCAACATTCCCCAACATTGATATAGCTCTTCGTATGTATTTGTGCACAGCTGTTTCCAACTGCTCAGCGGAACGTTCATTTTCTGTCTTAAAAAGAATAAAGTCTTGTCTTAGATCAAGGATGAATGAAGACAAATTAAACTCGTTGGCTATTCTAAACATCGAGGCTGAACTTTTGAACAGTGACAAGATGAAAGTTGAAGATCTAATAGGGGAGTTCTCAATTATGAAATCCAGGAGAAAATCTATGTAAATAAAAACGCCGCTGGTGCAGATGTACTGTATTGATGCATAAGATATGTGTTTTGATTTGCTAGTTTTTAACATCTAATTTTGTTCTTAATTATGAACATTGAATTATGTTTTTAAAAATTGTAAATTCCGTAATAGACTTTATGTATCATTTATTGTAGCTGATACAACGACTTAACAATCACTTTAAAACTTTATCAAAGTGAAAAGGAAACTTTTCTATTGAGTAAATTTAGCCAATTGGAAATATGCCAGTTTGTAAGAATATTCTTAATTCTTATGTAATTAAATCAATCTTAGATCAATAACTTTTAGTTTTTATTAACATCAACCCCACAATTTAGATTACGTTTTTTTATAATAAATCTGCTTTATATACAATCAATAATGTCTAAAATTAAAATGACGTGCAAGATTACTCGGACACAAATAAAGCCAACCGGCCGATGAATTAGATGATTCATTAGCCGGTCGGCTGCATTTGTGTGCGTGCGTGAGTTAAGGAACACTCTCAGGTGCCACCCCCACCCCTGGACGACCAACGTGGGAGGGGGGGCGGGCGGGGGGTCAGAATGTGCCTAGGGGCGGCAGATATGTAAATCCGTCCCTGGCCATCTGTTGACTTTTTAGTGGATCTCTGATGATATACGTAGGTAATATATTAAATTCTGCTCGCGGCTAACCTGTCTTGCGATTAATATATAAAATTCCGTCCTCTGTGGGTTAATATGTCTAAGTTAGTTTATTTGGTCCTATCACAAAATGTGCAACTACATTTATGTTATTTTCAGAATTAAAATCTGTAACATTTCAAATCAACAAAATCAAACATTAACATAGAAATATTATTCATCATCATTATCAAATTCCAGCTCCAGTCGCCCGGGTGCTGTTAGAAATATTATTGATACATAAAATTAAAGCTAATGAATGTAGGAATGCTGTGAAGTATAGTAAAGCCATCAGTACTTCCGACTTGACGTTTCAGTACTAGGCTAAATCGCAAACAAAACTCAATTTGTCGTGATTGTCTGGTTAAAGTGATTTACCTTCTGACCGCTAGATAACTCTAGGGTGACACTGAAACGTCAAGTCGGAAGTAATGATGGCTTTACTTGGATACTTGAAACTTTAGCAACCTTGTTTATTTTAAGCAATAACATTTCTATCTTGGAAAAAAAAACAAAAAACTCCTACAATCTATCTGTTGCACGATTCTAGTTCAGAACATTATGTGTGTTAATTACAAGAACTCAGCAAAATACATTTTAGGGCATTTTGAAAATTTGTAATTTTTTATTGTTTTTCAAAAATTTAGAGTACTGAAAACAGAAAATAAAGTTTCTGATACAAAAAATTGACGGTTGGGTTTCATGTGTGATGTGGTCAATGTTCAACATGTGGAGTTTCTTCCTAAACGTATCAACATACCTTAACGCTTTTGCTTCATATTTTTAAAGTTTGATGATGATGATGATTGTTGTTTTAAGGGGCCTAACATCTAGGCTATCGGCCCCTAAAGGTTTGGGTGGTGATGAAAATGAACGTGTAACTAAATCTAACTACAAACTTACAAACTAGAAGAAGACATGGAAAACAAAAGAGGAATAAGAGAAATAGGGAAAAGAAATGCCATCAACCCTCAAAGAGGATTGAGGGACTTAGAAAGGCAGACTGGAAAGGAAAAGAGGAGAGGGTCCACCCCAAAAGGCAATGGAAAAAGACCAGGCTCAGGAATTCCTTAGGGTCGCCAACTTCTGAGCTCACCAGCCGTGACCCCTTGAGGGTGTAGCACTATCCATGGTGGGGCTACACACTCCCCGCCTCCTTAAGCAGAACGCAGGACATACCATGAAAGGAAAAGAAGGGGGCATCAGGAAAGATGAGACAAGGGCCAATTAAGGCAGGGAAGGAAAGACTCCCTGCGCCTAGGATACCCTAATATCGGCGGCAGCTTTAACTCGTTTCCGAGTATAGATCTTTCAAAACAATCTAAAATAATCTAAGGCTGAGGTCTGTGGGCATGTTTGCGTTGACTGAACAGTCCAATGCGTGCATGAAACAAACGTCCACACAGAACTGTTGGTGGAGGGCGTGCCTGTGCTGCACGGAGCTTTCGTGCTTGTCGCTTGGCCGTAACAAGTCTACGACGTTCTTCTTCAAACATTTTGACAGCAGCCGGGATGGTCTGGCGCCAAGTTGAACGGTCTTTAGCAAGCTGGTCCCAAGTTTGTGGATTGAGAACTGTCAACTTCATATTCTGCTTAAATTGGTCCTTGTAACGTCTCTTAGGGCCTCCATGAGGTCTGGTGCCGGAGGAGAGTTCACCATACAGAACCCGGCGTGGTAGTCTCGTATCATCCATCCGATGGACATGTCCAATCCATCTAAGTGATGGATGATTCTATACTATTAGCATGCGCTTTCTCAAGAACATCAAGATTGGTGATGTGGTGTTCCCACTTTATCTTAAGGATGGATCGAAGTTTCTGTTGATGGAAGCGCTCAAGCAATTGGAAGTCATATCGATAAAGGGTCCAGGTTTCACAGCCATACAACAATGTTGAGATGACAACAGCTTGGTACACCCTAATATAGTTCGGGTTGGAATAGAACAATAGTCTACCAAGATGAAAGAGAGGAGTGCGTGCAAGCAATGCCGGACTCGCCTGGGGTCCCATGGTCTCCAACCAATGTGCCACTAGATGTGAGCCTCTGTTTTCGTAAGAAAGGTGTCTATTGCAATAGCTACCATGTTTTGACCTCCGGAAAATTTCGACAAATGTTCACGTTTCACATCCTCAAGACCCCAAAACCACAGTCAGTTACACAGTGTATATAAAGGGTTATTCAAAAATCAGTGTCACATTTCGAAAGTTTATTGTGAAATAAGTACTTTACATATCAGTGTTTCTATGTGTGCACCTTTGGATATATGGCAGACATCGAGGCGATAGCCCAACTCCGCCCACACCCGCACGTCACGATCGCTGCTGTAATATGATCTCGGAGGTCATTCAAGTCAGCAGGAAGTGGCAGAATGAAGGCCCTGTCCTTCACATATCCCCAGAGAAAGAAATCACATGGGGTTAAGTCTGGGAGACGAGGCGGCCACCGCAACACGGCAACGTCATTGTCAGCGTTTCGTCCAATCCAACGTTACGGTAAGTTCTTGTTTAGGTACGCGTGCTCGAGTCAGTGGGGGCGGGGGCCCATCCTGTTGGAAAACGAAGTCGCCACTGTCTGTAAACAGTCACGGCATAAGCCATTGTTCTAACATATCCAGATAAATGATGCCAGTCACTATGATTTCAGCGAAGAAATAGGGTCCGTAAACCATGTCCTCTGACAGGTCGCAGAACACGTCGATCTCTGGGAAGTTGCGCATGTGCTCAATTGTCACATGTGGGTGTTCTGTTCCCCAAATGCGCACGTTGCTTCGTCTTATTTCATTTTCAATTCTTAATCGATTTCATTTTAATTTGAGCTGATGGAGACCTCAATGTCAGCTCCTAACCCCAGAAAACAGGGTTGTCAGGCACTCTTTCGCTGTCAACAGTCTTGGCGCGGCCACTGATCAACACTGCGTTAGCCGAGAGGATAGCGGCGAGGTGCGGTGCCCAGGTGGTCCAGGGTTCGTTTCTCCTGGGGTGCCATGACTTCATATTTTTCTTTTTTTCTTAGAGAGGTAAGAGGGGCCGTAGTCACAGTGTGTGTTAATTCTGTGCTGATTTTTTAAAACTATCGTTAATTCTGTAAATTAATTTTCTTTTGATTATTAGTATCAACGAGTTACGTGTGTTTCTGTAGTAGTTAAGAGACGACGGAATTATCAATTGGGAAGAGGAATGCAGCTCTCGACTGAGCGGTGGTCGCTCCAAGACCGTTGACAGCGAAAGAGTGCCTCAGAGTAACACATGGCACGCTTCCCTACTTTACAGGGCGGAGAGCCTGAAACAAATCTGTTTTCTGGGGTTAGGAGGCAATTCCGACCCCAGGTCCCCTATCTCAAATTGATCCTATACCCATCCCCTACACGCCACTTAAGGGTACTCAAGTACATAAATGACACCCTACGGATATCTACAAACATTGTGCTACCAATGGCAAATGTATTTGCATTGTAAATATTTTTCTTTGTCGAGTGAAATCTATTTGTATATGTTTTTCTTTTTAACATATCAATGTAATGATTATACTTAAGAAATAACTATGGTTTTTCTTTCAGATGATGACATGGAAAGGTTTTCTTTTTAACGAGGACATCGATACAAATCAGAGATGTGCGGCAAAACACTGGCTGAAATGTTATCGATGGAGGGTTTGTGTGGGAAGACAACTAAGGCAAAGGGAAATGTTCAAGGCAGATAATTCCAGCAACTTAGGCTATTTGTGAGTTTATTTATTGTAAATAGACATTTGAAACATTTGTCTGTTTTGCCTGCTTTATGCTCTGCTCCTCCCACAGCACAGGGCATCTCCCACACTGAGAGCTTAACAGACTCTTTATCCTCTGTCAAGTACCATCAGCAGATCTTCGTGTCTTTCTCAGCACCTCCAAGTCTCTCATCAGGTAGCTTCATCAGATTCCTTTGAGATCTGGCTGTCTTCCACTTGTCGTAGGGCAGGAATGTACACTTTAAACGAGAATTCGCTCTTTGGAAATGAACCCTGAAAATTAGAGAGACAACAATCAGTCTAAAATATAGAGTATTGCCATTCCAAAGTGAGTGCATCAGTGTGGGGCAAGAGTCGTCCACCATAACGCACTCTAAAATACTGAATTTACCCTAAAACCACATAAAACTAGAAGAACACAGCATACTCTAGGTTAGTTAATGTTGTTTTGAGGGGCGGAACTACGAGGTCATCTGCCCCTACATCAAATTCTACAAGAAAGATTACCACATATGGCGCAACACCTAAACAATAAACACCCGTGCTCTCTTTATAAACAAACATTGAGTCGACTACAGTTTTAACCCCCTTAGTGCACTCACAGTATGCCAACAGTGCCAGACTGATTTAGAGGATTTTGCAGGTTCACACTCTCAGGGCTATATAATTCACAATAACCAACATAATGGCTTGAAATTTACCCTAAATGCTAACTAGAGAACTCACTTACTTCTGAACTACACTTTAACATTATCATGCTCATGTTTATTCAAAATAAAAATATTTTTGGAACATTTACAAAACACGAAAAATATAAAAAAAATATAATTCGAAATTCAACTCACAGATAAGTAATGTTTACTTCTCTGTAATCTCCCATTCCCGATGAATAAACACGTAAAATATCACTTTAGTATGTACAATAGTTTGGGAGTTATCTTCACTAAAGATAAACACAACACACAGAAAACATGTTTACAAAAATATAGGCTTCAGGATTTACCCCTAACCTCCCAGGTGAGGGTTGGTATTTTGCATCTTGTCCTACCTGAACTTCACGGAAATCGTGAAACTGCTGGATATTGCTATCGTCAACACTACTACTGTCATTCACTGTAACCATCGCTGTTTACCTTAGGCCTAAAATCACGCGGTCGGATGTTTACATCAATCCCGACGCTATCACTTTCACTTTCCACTTTCTCATCTATTAGAGGATTAAATTCCTCATCCGAGTAATCATCCTCCTCCTCTTCACTCAAAAGTATTTACGTACATAGCCAGATCATAGCCATCAACAAACTTATTTCTCCCGCTCGACGCCATTTTACTCAATGTGTCATAGATGTTACACGGCGCGGATGAACCCAGATTTCTAAAATTCACTGAACCGGAAATAGGAAACGTACGCGTCATCTAGCGACGTAGTTAAAAACTACTATCCTTTCTCTGTGGAATCAACGTGTATGGCGCCGCCTCCTGGCAAATCCAACAGTACTAAATACGTATAAAAGAGTGGTCTGTTCAAACGACGATATATCGTTGTCTGGCACTCAAAGGGTTAACAGTGGTGAGGAAATAGGAACAGGCAAGGGGAAACTGCTGACCATTCTAACGCAACAAAATATCCCGACAAGGAGAAACCCGGCACCAGTTCTGCCCGCCGGTACGAGATGTAGTCTACAGGAACAGAGGAGGTGAGTGCTGCCAAAGCTTCCTTACAACCTGCTCACATCCCCTTAACTGTTACCTTCCACATGAGTTTTTTCATTGTTACGAGCTCCTAACTGTCCAATAGTTCTTTGGGTGCTTACTGCCTTAATATTTATCACACTTACTAAGTTTACTGACAGGTTTTCTTATATTTTGTTTTTGGAGGGCAGAGACAGTCTGTGGGTGTCGCTGTACAGCAACTTGTCTTGCATATTTGGATCTGATGATGCCTGCTTGACAAGAAAAACAAGTCATTCCTCAGTTTTCTTCTTCATTAGTCCGTAACAATATACAGTGGAATCCCGTTAGTAAGTTCCTCAGTAACGTTTTTTCCCACTGATCACGTAGAATTTTAAAAATCCCGTCCCAAAGCACTAAATTGTATGGTAAATATTGTTTTAGCACGATTTCGCGCTCCCGCTTACTACATTCAAATTTCGACGTTCTTCAGTTCAATATTTTGGCCAGGCCCCGCGTATTTGTCAGTCCAGTTGGGCTTCGGCCAAGGTTAAGTGATTGCTTAAGCTTGGCGCGGTACAGTAGCGGTCGAGCTCAGCTCAGTTTAGCAGCGAATGTTCTTCCTGTAGTGTCATCTATTCACTCAATGACGATAGCTTACCGTATAGTGATAGTGCTCTTGGCTACTTTTATCTGGGCCTTATTTACGTGTATGCAATGGAGAAGAAGAAGGTGAGGCAAATAACAAACAGTGAAGAACTGCAAATCCTTCAAGAAGTGGATCGGAATCCAAATATGAACCGTGTAGATGTAGCACGGAAGTTAAACATTCCCCTGTCAACTTTAAATACAATTTTTAGCTAACGTAAATTGATTAAGAGTGCTTTTGAAGAAGGGAGTGCTCAAAGAAAACATAATCGCCAGGGTCAGTTTCCGGAATTAGATAGAAGAAGCTGTTCTAGAGTGGATTGTGCAAGCGCGAGCTTCAAATGTGCCGGTAGTGGCAACACTTATTGCACAGAAGATGGCACTTGATGATTTTAAAGTATCTAATGGCAGGATTGACTGATTCAAGAATCGACATCACCTAGTGCGAGGCAAAACTGCTGACCTGGATAATGACACTACAATCTGCGAAACTATTCAAACATGGAAAACTACAAAGTTTCCTGCAATTTTGAAAGACTATACTCCTGACGATGCATTTAATGTAGATGAAACGGGGTTGTTTTTTCATCTTCTTCCATATAAAACCCTGGATTTTAAGGGTGCCAAGTGTCACGGTGGCAAACTTAACCAGGAAAGGCTTACAGTTCTCCTGTGCTGTAATGAAAGTGAAACCGAGAAGTTGGTACCGCTGGTTATTGGAAAAGCACGCAATCCGCGATGTTTCAAGAATGTGTGATCTTTTCCATGTAAGTACACTTCTAACAGAAAAATCACAGTCTTAGATGCCATGCATTTCATTAAGGCTGCCTGGGATTCTGTGGAGCAAAACACTATTCAGAACGGCTTTTGTCGTTTTTGCACTGATGACGTCACGCTGGATGATTTTTCTGAGAGTGAAGAAATGCGCAGAATAGCAGGAGAGGTCACTTTCAAAATGGACGTCAACGTTGATGACGATGTTCCAGTGTGTGAAACTATGACAATAGATGAAATTCTTGAAGAACAGAAGATGGAAAAAGCATCCATGCAGGATGAAAGTGATGACGAGCCAGTTCCCAGGGTGTCAAAAGTGATGGAGGCAATGGACATAGCGAAGCGATACGTGTGCAGTTTCTAAGTTAACGACCAAGTAATGACTTTATTTATTTACTTAGTGTATAGCTTATAGTGCCGGGAGTGTCCGAGGACATGTTTGGCTCGCCAGAAGTTGTAGCTGCTTCGATGCGCACACCCATGGGGTGAGCTACAAGTTCCGTTTAATTTCAAGTAGTTCCAACTTTCGCTACCAAATGTCACTGACACCTCATGGTGAACGTTGGAACTTTGATAGAGCGTTTCAATGAAATTCATCCTAGAAATTTAGCTTCACACAAGTTTAATTAGTGGAAGGTTCTTTTACATGCCAAAAATCTATGACATGGGACCACCAGCTTTACTTCCCCTCTGAAGGATTTTAACGCTCTTAAACAGGATGGACAGTACAATTTTAAGATTAAAACCAAGAAAGCAAGGAGGCAGTGGTTTTGACAGCTATGGTGTGCATAGCAACAGTTGCTATGGCACGTGTTGATTGATGTATGCAAAGAAAATAAAGTCGAAGTGAGTGACGGTATTTGGTGTGAGTCAATGTTATTCCAAGTTAGTTCACATAACATAAATCTGGTGACCCCGACGTTATACGAAAATGGATAACATTGAAAGGACAAAGAAAGTTCGTTCGGTAACAAAGCTGAGCAATAAAATTACACGGGAGTTCGAAAAGTCCGAAAGGGACCAAGAAGTCATCAGTGCATTAATCGAGTTAATTAATTATAAGATGGTAGAACTTAAAGAACTCGATAATAAGGTGTTAGACGCGCTGTATGCTGATTGTGATGAAGAAACTCTAGATGAAGAACAAAATAGCATCGATGAGTATGAAAGGAAAACAACAGTTTTGAGGTTAAAAGCATTGAAAATCAACGAAACAAAAGGTGTAACCAGGACAAGCACTGCGTTGAGTTCGTCTGGAGAAGACACGAGGATGTACACACTACCCAAAATCGAACTGCGGAAGTTTAATGGGGACTTCAAGGAGTGGCTAGGATTCTGGGCTTTCTTTTCGAAGATTCACGAAGACACTTCACTTCACGACAGTGATAAATTCCATTACTTGGTTCTATCAATGGAAGTAGGATCAAGAGCTCAGGATTTGGTTGGTAGTTTCCCACAGACTGCTGGAAACTACGCAAAGGTGATTGAAGCTCTCAAATAACGGTTTGGAAGAGAGAAATTACTGAAGCAGGTGTACGTGCGGGAGCTTTTGAAACTAGTGATTGTCTATGCAAACACGAAACAGGCAGTCGAATTGTCTCGTATGTATGATAAACTAGAGACACATTTACGGGCAATAGAGACTTTAGGCGTGACCACTGAACAAACAGCTACATTTCTGTACCCCATGGTGGAGTCCAGTCTTCCGGAGGAGTTGATGATAGCCTGGCAAAGGAGTTCCAATGATGGCAAGGAAGGACCAACTGATCCTGATAAACCTGGTGATTCAAAGAAGTGTGAACTTGATTACCTCATGGACTTTCTCAAACGTGAGGTAGAAGGAGAGGACCAACGAAATCTGGCTAGGGCCGGATTTATTGACTCTTCCATTAAGCGACAGAAGAATAAGTCTCCTAAGTTTCAACGCCGGAAAGAAGAAACACCGACGGCCATGGGGCTGTTCTCCAGTCAATCCTCCAGCTGCATCTTTTGTGGGAAGTACCATGATAGCCAGTTGTGTACTAAAGCACACTCTCTGTCATTGGATGAGAAGAGAGCACATGCTAAAGGTAAGAACGCGTGCTTTAACTGTCTGAAGACAGGACATTTAGCGAAACTGTGTAAGGTGCCAGTGAAGTGTCTAATCTGTCACAAAGGTCATACTACTCTTATGTGTTCAGAAACAAGCAGGGACGTAAAGGATACCACCACCAAGAGGCTACTTCTGTACAATCGGGTATGTCAAGTTGCTCGGGAGACGTCCTGTTGCAGACAGCTTTTGCAGTGATCCAAACTAAAGAAATCACTAGAAAAGTACGGGTTATGTTCGACACTGGGTCGCAAAGAACCTATATACTGAAGAAAACAGCAGAGAAGTTAGGACTACATCTGGTGAAGGAAATAAGATCGTGTCATATGTTATTTGGTTGTGCCAAGGAATATCGCGAGCATAAAGTGTACCAAATAGATATCAGCAATGTGAGTGGTTCATTTAAAGAGAAGATCAATGTGTTGGATCACCCCAAGATGTGTGAAGTGATTCCTGAAGTGCCTAAAGGATCTTGGTTGAGAGAACTTCAAAGAGAGAAGATTTGGGTTGACGGTGCTGGTGAAGGACCATTGGAAATTGATATCTTGATTGGGAATGACCTGTACGGTAAGTTGCTGACTGGTGGTGTTCATCAACTCAAGAATGGTCTTACAGCAATAGAAACTAAGCTTGGTTGGACAATTAGTGGACGGAAAATGGGTCCAGGTGTGGGTGACGGTCTCTCAATTAGTGTGATATCCATGAAACAAAGTGAAGTCACGATTTCTGACTTGTGGGACTTAGATTTAATCGGTATTCGGGACCCCATTGAACCCACTTCCAAGAGGAGACGGGAAGAACAAGCAAAGGTACATTGTAGGCAACATGTCAGCCAGTCATCTGATGGGCGGTACACGGTGGATTTGTGAACCTGTGAGTATTCCCAATAATTTAGAAATTGCTCAGAGAAGACTGGAGTCTACTACCGAGAAGCTCAGTGGTTTTGACAGCTATGGTGTGAATAGCAACAGTTGCTGAGGGACGTGTTGATTGATGTATGCAAAGAAAATAAAGTCGAAGTGAGTGACAGTATTTGGTCTGAGTCAATGTTATTCCAAGTTAGTTCACATAACACATACAAATGTATTTCAAACGAATATTCGTGTTCGACTGCGAGGTAAGATGTATTGTTATTTATTCCTCCTGTGATTATGTTGTGATTGTAGGAGCGCATTAACTAATTCTTAACCCTTGATGAAATGTAATAAATGTAAAACAAAAATATTGGAGTGCAGCCGAAAGAAAACAGAAACCTCTATGGACATCAAATTGGCAGGTGAAAAGCTGAAGGAAGTAGGAGAATTCTGTTACTTAGGAAGCAAAATAACCAGTGATGGTGTAACGTCATTTAATGCCCCTTGTTGGTAGCGACAAATGTAATGGTTTTCACTTTGCTCCACGTTGAGCGTACAAGTGTAGCAGTCTTGCTGCCCCTAACTGTTGGGTGATAAATGTAACTGTTTTCCTTTGCCTAAGCTATGTTGTTTTAATGGGCGCCAAGACCTCAACGCAATGTTGAAATCTAAATTTGTATTTAACAACGTCTAGCTCTGGTAGAACACCTTCAAGAATCTATTCACTCAGATCGTGGTATGATTTGATCATTAACCCAACAAACAATTGTATCAGGAGAAGGAATGGTCTATATCTAATGCTACCTACTGAAAGCAAAGATTGCATTGTAAAAGAAATGAATTTATTATATAAAACAAGTATAGCAAAATTAATAATAATAATTTTAAAATTTAAATTGGAGTGTTGCGATTTGAATATTACCGATAGAAAATTACGTGAAAACGGAGTCTGATAAATTATTGATTTTACTCTTATTCCCAAGCTATGAAGTTACTGAAATATGAAATATAAAACAAAGAGAAACGAGAGATTGCGTATTTCTGCGTCATTCGCGCTTACCACTGGAAATGGCCGAAGCCTTTCCCTCGTACTGGATGATGCTGTGAGCTTCCCACAGTCTCCTGGATGTCGTCATCTTCGTCGATGTTTGATGATATACTGGTAGATTTGAAGATTTATGGTCCGAACCTCGGAACCAACACGTACAACCACACTGGTTAAGTTTTACAAAAGTTAGTCCTCCACTCCACGGAACATCGGAGCGACTCCCGCGTGCAACCGTACTCGTTAAGTTCTACACAGATTGTCCTCTATTCCACGGAACATCGGACGATATATGCCCCTGTCGGCTCCCCACCTCGGTACCGACTTCCAGCTTACGTGGTCTCCACTGATTGGCTCTGCCACCCCGCTACTTCCCCTTCTCTGGCTCATTACACACGGCGCGCGGATGATGAAGTCGATTTCCGTTCCAACTATCCGCCTTTTCTTGACGCTGCAACCCCGCTTGCGTAATACTTCTTGACAAGAATCAGCCCGTATCTGAATTTCCAGTGTGTCATGTCTCTCATAATATCCTAACTGACGAAACTCCGTAAAATTCCGTAATCACATAATTTTCTATGATATTGTCGTTCGTAATAATTTGCTTGATAGCGTTTTCTAAGACATAGAAAACCTATCTGTATGCTTATAATTTTTATAAAATGCTCCGAAAATACCTTAATAATAATTATAATAAATTAATAATAATAATAATAAAAAATAATTGTTGCAGCATGTCAAATGTTTTATATTTAGTCAGATTAATTTTACATTACAACAGCAAAGCTCAAAGTAACCAAGTGAAGATTTCTCTCAAGAGAAATACAGTGCAGAACAATGTTTAAATTTGTTCGTCAAGGACCCTACACTGTAACGGTATAGTATCTGGAATTGTATCTGAAATGCCGTATTCATATTGGAGTTTAAAAGTGGCTTCGTATTTTTCTCCGATTTCCCACTTGTTTGCGGCTAATGTTCTATTTCGTAAAATGGGTTTATTTATAGCAGCATTTCTCCCCAAATTAACGTCATAGCTTATTAAATAACACTATAGTGGCCTGCATCAACGCAGCTGCCAAATATTAAATAGCAAATAATAACTTACTTCCATTGCCAAAATCAACTGCGTGGTTAGACTCATTGTTATGTACTCTAAAAAAAATAATCAATAAACAACAATATTCACTTATACAACTAAGTTCAGAGACTTCCATTCTCAAGTTGGTTGCTGATGAGAATGCGATGAGACTGATCGCCAATAATAAAATCCTTGCAATTTTTGCAATTTGCTTGCAAACGCAACTCAGGATGACGAACTTCATTTTGAAATAAACAGAATGAAACTGCTCTAAATAATCAATTTCCATCACCTGTTGAAGGTACAATACTTTGCATTTCCATGACAGTAAATTATGCAAGGGAGCATAGAATCACTTCGCCACTACTGGAATGAGCATGGACTCACTTCGCCAGCCACCGTAATGGAGGGAGTTTTAGAATTATATGTTCAGTGTTTTTCAAAGATCGTATTAACACAGGGAAGCCCAGTCTTAAGGCTACATTCTGAGCTATCGCCCCAGATTCCAGGTTCGATCCCTGCTCTGCCAAGAAATTTAATTCTGGTCTGAGGGCTGGAACGGGGCGCACTCTTGAGGCAAACCTAAGAAGAGCAAAATTTGATTCCCATCTCAACAACCTTGGATGTGGTTTTCCGTAGTTTCCCACTTCCACTCCAGGCAAATACCGGGATAGTTCCTAACTTAAAGCCTCAGTCGTCAACTCTCCATTCCCCATACTAATTACAAATGCACACATCAATACAGCCATCACATTAACACAGGTTATCAGAGAAAGGTTTACACTCACACACCAAAGTAGACGGGGCTGAGTGACCACGATGTCTGAGTCCATCAAATGAATTATGTTCGACAATTTTCTCTCAAGGCGAAGCGATTGTGCCGATATTTATTTAATAATTTAAAAGTATCTGGGAACGTAAATCATGGAGAATTCCTTACCTTACGGGAATAATAAACGTAGCCTAACATATGTTTAGACAATGTAATACCAATTGCAAGATAGAATAATTGGGAAATAGAATTACATGTCTGAGGTGGGAATCAAACTCCTTCGACGATGCATAATCAATTTCGTTGTCCACAATGTTAGCCGCTGAGCCACCCAGACAACGAAATTCGAGTGCAATATTAAGAGACGTAAACAACAAACGCACTTAACTGCCAGTTACAGTTCATCAATATTTCCCTTATTTCATGATTCTCAACTCCCTATTCCCCATACTAATTACAAATGCACACATCAATACAGCCATCACATTAACACAGGTTATCAGAGAAAGGTTTACACTCACACACCAAAGTAGACAGGGCTGAGTGACCACGATGTCTGAGTCCATCAAATGAATTATGTTCGACAATTTTCTCTCAAGGCGAAGCGATTGTGCCGATTTTCATTTTCAATTTAAAAGTATCTGGCAACGTAAATCATGGAGAATTTCTTACCTTACGGGAATAATAAACGTAACATATGTTTAGACAATGTAATACCAATTGCAAGATAGAATAATTGGGAAATAGAATTACATGTCTGAGGTGGGAATCAAACTCCTTCGACGATGCATAATCAATTTCGTTGTCCACAATGTTAGCCGCTGAGCCACCCAGACAACGAAATTAGAGTGCAATATTAAGTGACGTAAACAACAAACGCACTCAACTGCCAGTTACAGTTCATCAATATTTCCCTTATTTCATGATTCTATTCCAGTATATATCGGGATACAACATAAGCGATATTTCCCTTTTCAATTCTCATAAACAAAGATCACACTACGATACGGTGGATCTTTTATCCGCCATTTCTCTCAGGAAGAAACGCAATTGTGGCAACGCGCAATTGCCACATATAATACCTTTTTCCTTAAACATATAAAAATATACCGTAACATATATTTTCCTTTTAAAGACACACTGCAAATCTGCATGCCAAGAGCTTTCGTTAGAATGCCATACGAAGCCAATCGGTTAAGTCGTTTAAAATCTCGTGTGTACAAAAAATACATTAGTGTTTTAAATATATACTAGATGAAACCCGTCAAAACATGACGGACAATGGAAAACAAATTTACTGAAGAAGCTTCTTATATAAGTTACATTCTTTGTACGATTACGTTTTAGCACTATTGCAACTTTAAGGGCGTCAAAAGATAGCACTCTCAGCATTGCAACATATTGCTGGTCATGACTGAAAACGTGATGAGGTCATCATCATCTTGCACAGTTTCCAGCCACTGGCCGGGTCTGTTTGGAACACAAGCCTCTCCAACGTCTTCTGTCTTCCCACCATCTCTCAGCCTCCACCCTTGTCCAGTCTTCTCCTCTCTTCTTCACGCTTTCTTCCACCCCCTTCAGCCACCTGTATCTCGGTCTCCCTCTTGGTCTCTTTCCTTCCCACTTCGTCTCGTGTATCCTCCTGGGTATCCTCTTCTCCTCCATTCGTTTTACATGTCCATACCATCTAAGTCTAGATTTCTCTATACCATCCTGTAATGGTTCCTCCTTCATTAATTCTCTGGTCCTCTCATTTCTTATTCTGTCCCTCTTTGTAGCTCCAATACTGCTTCTCAAGAACCTCATCTCACTGGCCTGTATTTTGCTCTTCTCCCTTCCTTTCATAACCCAGGTCTCCGAGGCATACGTCAGGATAGGGACATAGTACGATATATGATCTACTTGCTGTTCTGAGGGACATCCCTGCTCCATAACATGCTTCTCACACTCCTCCGGAATGCTTCTGCCTGTCTCCCCCGCTCATTTATTTCTCTACCGTTTCTTCCATTCTCTTGTATCAGGCTTCCCAGATACTTGAAACTCTCCACTTTCTTCAGCTGTTCCCCACCAATTGTTATTCCCGTTGTGGTTCTTTCCTTCTTCCTTGTTGTGATCACCATCTCACTCTTATTTATGCTAAATTTCATCCCATATCCTTGTATTATTCCTTCCCACACGTCCAACTGTTCCTGTACCTCCTCCTCCTTGTTTCCCCAAATCATCAAATCATCTGCAAACACCATTGCTTTCATCTTTCCGTCCCCAATTACTTGTGCCACTCGGGTCATTATGTCATCCATCACCACAATGAAAAGTAACGGTGACAGTGCACTTCTTTGTTTCAGGCCGTTTCTCTGTTCCACCCAGTCCGATCTCTCTCCTCCCACTTTCACACAGCTCACGCTTCCCTTGTACATCTCTTTTATCCTCCTTATAGTCCATTTTTCTACTCCTCTATCCCCCAGGGACTTCCATACTTTGTTTCTGCATACACTGTCATATGCTTTCTCAATGTCCAGGAAGGCCATCAGTAGATCTGTTCCATACTCATAGTGCTGTTCTTGTAACTGACTTACAGCAAAAATCAAATCCACTGTGGACCTTCCTGCTCTGAAGCCATGTTGTTCTTCCCTCATCCCTCCTTCTATCCTTGTCCTAATTCTCCTTTCTAAAACTTTCTCAAACATCTTTGCACAATGACTCATCAGTGTTATTCCCCGATAATTTCTGCATTCTCTTCTACTACCTTTCTTGAAGATTGGGACAATTATTCCCTTTTTCCAGTCCTCTGGGGTCTTCCTTTCCTTCCATGCTGCCTTCATCACTCGGTACAACCTTTGTATCCCCACCTCTCCTGCTGCTCTCACCATCTCCACACTCAACTCATCCACACCCGGTGCCTTCCCTCCTTACATCTTCCTCACTGCATCTTCCACTTCTTTCCATGTTAAGTCCTTTTCGGTTTGCAGTTCATCTACTGTACCTCTTCCCCGATTTCTTCTTCCTCGCCGTGGTTTCCATTTGGGTTCAGGAGTTCTTCAAAATATTCTTTCCACATTTTCTTCAGTTCTTCCCTATTTTCTATCCCTTGTCCCCTTTTGTTCACCATTCTGACATAATCCGTAGGATCCTTCCGCCTCTTATTCTTTACCATCCCATACAGGACCTTTTTTGTACCTTCACTATCCTGCTGGTCATGACTTAAAACGTGATGAGGTAAATAGCCCAATACGTTCAAGAGTTTCTCCTTGAGCTTGATTGATTGTGATAAAGTAGGCCGAGCGAATAGGACATTGTTGCCTATTAAAAGAAAATGTACTGTACCTGCAAGTGTTTTATCGGAAGGTGTTAAATCAAGTCGTAGGATTTGAGATCTCTGCCTAATATTACTGCACCTATTATATCCGAATCCAAGCAATTTCTTACATATTTCTTACAATTAATATATTACCATATATGAGTCCTTGGGAAACGTTCAGATTTCTAAGGAGCATAACTATGGCTCAAACGTTCGGAGTATGTGGAGGCGAATCACTTAATTCCAAGGAATTGAAAAATTCAATAATAGGGAAATTAAGTAGCTGGCTTTCATCTTCAGTATCCAATCTGTTAACGCTGATGTATGTGTTTGAACTACTGGATATAAGTTCAATGACTTTTAAATTAATATCATTACATTGTTGCAGGTTGGCAAATATTTTATATTCTAGCAGATCAATTTTACCCTCACAACAGTAAAGACCAAAGTAACCACGCATAGATTTTACGCAAGAGAAGTACAATGTAGAACAATGTTTACATTTGATCGTCAAAGACCTTACAGTACACTGTACTGCATAATATCTGGAATTGTTTCTGAAATGGCCTATTTATATTGGATTTTAAATGTGGCTTCGTATTATTCGATAACACTATAGTGTCCTGCAATAACGGAGCCGCTAAATATTACATGGCAAATAATATTTCCATTGCCGAAATCAACTGCGTAGTTAGACTCAGTACTCTAAACAAATAATCATTAAACAATTGTCTTATACAATGAAGTTCAACATGACCGTCCAGAGACTTTCATACTCAAGTTGGTTGGTGAGGAGAATGCGATGAGACTGATCGCTTAAAATAAATTCCTTATAATTGTTCCTGCCAGCGAATTTTTTTTGCGATAGCTTGAAAATGCAGCTCAGAATGACGTTCTTCATTTTGTTATAAACAGTACGAAACTGCTCTAAATAAGCAATTTCCATCACCTGTTATAGGTTATGACAGTACATTTTGCAGGGGAACATAGAATCACTTCGCCAACTACTGGAACGACCATAGGCCTATACTCAATACTCACTTCGGCAGTCACCCTAATGGAGGCAGTTTTTGAATTATATGTCCCGTGCATGTCAAAAATCGTATTAACACATGGAGGCCCACCTATTCTTGTCTATCGCCCCGGAGACCCGGGTTACATTTCCTGCTCTGCCAAGAAATTGAATTCTGGTCTGAGGGCAAAAACGGGGCACATTCAGTCTCTTGAGGTATAACTAAGAAGAGGAAGGTTTAATTCCCACCTCGACAATCTTGGATGTGGTTTTCCGTGGTTTCCCACTTCCACCTAAGGCAAATACCGGGATGGTTCCTAACTTAATGCCTTGGCCGTCTCCTTGCCATTTACCACCTTAATTACAAATACACACAGTAATGCAGTCATCACAATAACACAGGTTATGAGAGAAAATTTCACACATACTCACCCAAGTACACGGGGCTGAGTGACCACAATGTCGGAGCCCTTCAAACGAATTATGTTTGCCAAGTGTCTCTTATGGCGAAAGCAATTGTGGACACGCGCGAGTGCCTGGAAAACTACCTTTTTCTTTAATAATTTAAGAGTATATCGACGATGCATAATTATAACTTTTAGTCTAGGACGCTAATAACTTGACCACCGAAGCATTGGGAAGAAATTGCAATATTATGGTACATAAACAACATAGCCTACAAATTCAACTGTCGGTTAATGTTCCTCAAAATTTCCCTTCTTAAATATTCCCCTCCTTTATAATTCTCCATCACGTGAAAAGGTGCCATGTCTTGGGTTTTAAATATATCGATGCAGCGGTGCTGCCATCTGCTGTCAGTTACTGGAACTATATGGGCGATGTACTGCCATCTGTTGTCAGTTATAGGAACTGATTGCAGATATTTAAACGGCGTACTGAGGACAACAGTTTGCTGTTTGGTTCACATGCTGTAATGCAATGGTAAAACGGAAATAAATCGTATTGAGAGGGAATGTAGAAATATGTATCTTTTACAGACATAAAACCTTACTAATACTCCTTGATTAAACAATATTTCAATGGTAAAAAAAAAACATATATCGGCGAGGGCTGGGATCGAACCGGCGATCCTAGGTACCACAGTCTGTCGCCTTAACCACATAGCTACTCGAGCAACCTTGATCGGCAGCAGACGCAGCCATTCATTATCTTCAAAAGCTGCTGCCTGAAGGAAATAATCCATTTCATTATCCAAATAAATCAATGTTGCACATTCGTATACGTTCATACTGTTATTATATTTTATTGCCAGAACTTGGTTAATGTATGTTTTCAATTACATGGAAGCTTATTAAATAACTTACATTTTAATGGAATTCTCACCGCCATTTTGTCATGACCTCAGGCGAATTGTGCGCATGCGTGAGGGTCAAGAATTCTGCTATTTTCTATATTAATTCAAAAATATACCGAGAGGGAATGTAGAAATATGTATCTTTAACAGACATAAAACCTTACTAATACTACTTGATTAAACAATATTTCAGTGGTAAAAAAAATATCGGCGAGTGCTGGGATCGAACCGGTGAACCTTGGAACCAGAGTCTGTCGCCTTAACCATATAGCTACTCGCGCACTTTTGGTCAAGAGCAGACGCAGCCGTTCTTTATCATTTAAAGCCGCTGTCTGAAGGAAATAATCCATTTCATTATCCAAATAAATCAATGTTGCACATTCGCATACGTTCATACTGTTATTATATTTTATTGTCAGAACTTGGTTAATGTATGTTTTCAATTACATGCAAGCTTATTAAATAACTTATATTTTAATGGACTTCTCACCGCCATTTTGTCATGACCCCAGGCGGATTGTGCGCATGCGTGAGTGCCAGGAATTCTGCTATTTTCTATATTAATTTAAAAATATACCGTAATATATTTGTTTATTTTAGAGACACTCTGCAAATCTAGAGGCCAAGAGCTTTCGTTAGAGTGCTCTACGAAGTAAATCGGTTCTGTCGTTCTCTCAATCTCGTGGTAACAAAAATCACCTTACTGTTTTAAATATATAGATAATAAATTAACATGAAAAATTCTCTTGGCCGAACAATTTGCCGCGTAAATAAATATAGAATGGCTTCCTACTGACTTATGCCATTGGCATAAAAACCCCTCGAAAAACACGTTACAATGGAAGAAGCAAAGAGGATATAAAAAGTAGGTTAGCTCAGGCAAGGAAAGCATTTCTACAGAAAAGGAATCTGTTGACATCGAATATAAATTTAGGTATTAGGAAGTCATTTTTGGAAGCCTTTGTCTGGAATGTGGCGCTCTATGGAAGTGAAACTTGGACTGTTGGTGCAGCAGAAAAGAAGAGAATTGAGGTGTTTGAAATGTGGTGTTACAGGAGAATAAAGATGATCAGATGGTAGATAGGGTTACAAACGAAGAGGTATTAAGTCGAGTGGGAGAGGAGAGATGTTTCTGGCGACTGCTAATGAAGAGTAGAGATAGGTTGGTAGGACACATACTAAGACACACAGGAATAGCAAGCTTAGTTATGGAAGGAAGGGTCGAGGACAAAAACTGTAGGGGTAGACCAAGGTTAGAATATGTTAAACAGATTGCCTCGGATGTAGGGTGTGGTAGCTATGTAGAGATGAAACTATTAGCTCAGGAGGGCTGCATCAAACCAGTCAAAAGACTGAAGACTCAAACAACAACCCTTGAAAGGACGCTCACGATCGATAGCACCGGGTTCATTAATTATCACTCGGTATCTTGATGTCTACTTACTCCCTCAGTATACCTTTGCCGGTTACGCTTGGGTCAGGCGATTAAGTTCTATTAGGTTTCCCGCCAGCCACTTTTACCTGTCGAACTTGTCTTTAAGACCGTGCGTGGCTCCTCCAGTTTTGTTGACCCGGTCAAATACACACAACGGTCACGACGTGTCTCATATATTGGCACTGGCATTGCCTAGGAGCTTAGTAAATGTGAGTGAACGACAACTGTTGTGGAAAAATGGATCACACTTTTGTTTTGTTGATGTTTCACTTGTGTGCGACTTCTGGAAACAATGGTATGTTTTAGTGATTATAGAAACGTACTAGTTATAAAATCCATGTTAAAAATTAAGTTGTATGCGGGTATGGTATCTTAAACCCAGTCTAACCCACCGTGCGCGCCTCCTCGAGCAATAAATAAGGATGCGCCCTCTCAAGGGTTAAGGTCGACAATTTCACGCACACATCTATGAAGCGCTTTTTGAAATTATTTTTACACGTAAATACAGTATAGCGCTTTTGACGTACAATTATTTCAGTACCTTTGAAAACGTACTAACGAAGTTCCACTGTCACATGTAATTTATTCCCCTCATATATTCCAGTAATTGGAATGAAAGCTAAAGTGCTACTTACTGGGTTGACCACCTGACAGTCCATGTAGCAGGTAGAGAATGCACAGAACTGGTCTGCGGTCACCACAAGGTCCGGCAGGGGATACAGCTGGAGTGCAGTGTCGAAGGCCCAGTACACGGGACATACAGCTAACGGCATCGGGGCGAGATGGGCCTGGCAGAGAATAGTCTTGGCGAACTGCAAGCAGAAACATAGGGCACAATCAACAAGCTTTAAGAGTTAATCATCATCATTACAAATTTCCGGTATCCAGCCTAAGCCGGGTCTGTCCACCATCCTCCCTCAACCACTGAACTCTACTCTCACACTGTCCTTCACCGTACTCTGTCTCTCCATCACTTGTTACGGCATTCTTTCATCCTTTTCACTTGTCCATACCATCTCAATGGTGTTTGCAGATGATCTCATGGTCTGGGGAAACAAGGAGGAGGAAATTCAGGAGCAACTGAAGGCTTGGGAAGAAACCGTGGGAGAGTACGGATGGAAGTTCAACATCGGTAAATGTGAGATCCTGTTAACGACCAGGAAAAGGGACAGACCAATGAGTGGTATAACACTTGGAGGTGGACAGCTGAAGAAGGTGGAAAGTCTCAAGTACTTGGGAAGTATAGTGGAGGAAAATGGGAGAAATGACAAAGAGATTACGGAACGTGGCAGACAGGCAGAAGCATTAGGAGCTTAGTGTGGAATAAAGATTTCCCACAAAAAAGCAACAGAAGCTACTATATCCCGATACTGACCTATGCATCAGAAACGTGGACAATGAAGAAAAGAGACATAAGCAGAATACAGGCAGGTGAAATGAAGTTCCTGCGAAGTAGGATCGGAGTAACAAGAAGAGACAGGGTGAGGAATGAAAAGGTCAGGGAAATGGTGAAAGAGGCGCCCTTGCAAGGTAGGATTGAGACATCAAGACTGAGGTGGTATGGACACTTAAAGAGAATGGATGAGAAGAAGATTCCCAAGAGGATACATGAGATGCAGATGCAGACGAAACGACCAAGGGGAAGACCAAGAGATAGATGGCTGAAAGGAGTGGAGGAATGTGTCAAGAAGAGAGGCGAGGACTGGACCAGAGTGACAGCGGAGAGATGGTGGGAAGAAAGGACTAAGTGGCGAGGCTTATGTTCCAAACAGACCCAGCCTGGGGCTGGAAACTGTACATCATGATCATGTCCATGCCATCTCAATCTGTTCTGCTCCAGCTTCTGTACATTCACTTCCTTTCGATTGTTTTCATTTCTCACTCTCTCTCTTTCCTGCTCTTCTGTACCATACTCCTCAGGAATTTCGTTTCGGCTGCCGGTATTCTACTTTCATTTCTCCTGATCATCGGCCAAGTTTCTGAGCCAGTTCCTCCTCTTCAAAAGAGCTGGATGCACATTGGCTTACATTTAGTGTTGGTAAATATCCATCCAGCCTCGATGATTATGAACCCGTGGTAGCATTTTGTCACTGATTGGACCATTAGATGCCAATGGTAACATCTCAAAATTGCTTTCATTTCTTTTTCTCAACCATACACCGACTTTGTCCGTTAAAGCTCGTCAACATCTCGATCACGAACGGGGGGAGCACAGGTTCTTTATTTGTTTTCCATGCTGAATTTATAAGTACGTCAAATCTCACGACACCCTCGATGGTAGCACGCGATACCCTGTCTGGAAAGCTGGAAACTGCACTGCAGGGCGAGGGTCCTTCCAGTTGGCAGCACTGCACTGCTACTGAGTGGCACACCTTCTTAGTTATCAAGCCCGTCATAAGTTCAACCCTTAATGGTAACCATCTTTTTTACTTTTTAAACTACAGTAGAACGTCATTTATCCGGACGTCAAACAACTGGATCGTCAATTATCCGGACGAGCAAAAAAAAAAAAAAAAAAAAAACCACTTAAGTGGATGTACAAGAAGGACGTTTTACGTCGTTTACTGTTGGCAGAAGATGAGAGTGTGATATCATTTTCAAAAAAGCTTTCTCTTAAGGACTACTGTTACTTGATAGTTGATGGATGGAACACTTTAACATCACAGAATCTTTGAAATGCATTGAATAAATTGGTAGGAGAACAAGAGACCGTTAAGACCGCAGACACTGTTGATGAAGATTTGGAAGCAGTAACAAATGAGTTATTCCCCCAAGTTGCTGGATTTTCCGACTGTGATAGAGAAGACGCACAAGCTTGGTTGGAAAGTGACAAGACTCAGGTTTTCAAATCTTAGATGATGATGAAATTGCTTCTCTGGTGCAAGATGTAAGTAGGGAAGACGAAAAGGATGAAAGCTTAGAATGACCAAGTTATGGAGAAGCTTTTACAGTATTAGAAACTGCGCTACTGTAGACTACTATGAAATAAACACATGTTCGATTATCCGGAAAAATCGTTATCTGGAATACTTTCGGTCCCAATTAGTCCGGATAAACGACGTTCCACTGCAATTAATTATTTAAGCACTTCGGACCTTAAATAGGTTACTAAAAATGTAAACGTATCATTTGCCCCCCATCAGCTACTACCAACAAGACATACATTCTGTGTTACTTTCAGGTTTTAGAATGTATGCACAATTTGTAATTTTGCAGGATGATGGCGGGATCGGTGATGAGTCCGACATGGATGAGACGGAGGGAGGTCACTTATATCTATACGTCCTGTTGCTTTATACGGTGTCCTACCACAGATTCCACTCCATGTATGCTCTGTACATCTATGACATGCATCGTTTTTGTCCGCATAGACTTGAATACAACATAATTTTTGCACTTGACAATATATATATTTTTTAATACACCTTCACAATGTTACCATTACATGTTTCAGTCCGTATTTTATTTTGTGTCTAAAATTGTGTAAAACTAAAATTGATGTGGCTCGAGGTGTTGCCTTGGTAAAATTGAAATCCTTTTTGTTGAACAAATCCAGTTTTGTTCCATTTGATCATCGCTCTCCTTGATCATGTGAGGAACGACACTGGGCATTGGACCATTGTGAAGGTAATATGCTATGTTATTGAGGGCATCTGCTCCTCTTAACACAGATTAAAGAATACAAATTTGGAATGGAATTTAAAATTTAGAGGTGGACACCTAAATTTCATAAGACCAAAAATTAATAAAACAAAAAATTAAATAAAACTAATAATGATAATAAAAACAAAAATTACGGAAAAACAAAAATCATCATTCAAAAACGAACAAGTCGTTGAGTCAATGTTCACTGGAAAATTTAGATTGCTGGCCCTAACCCACTCTCACTTATGAAGCGGATAACTCGATCAGCAGCCCCCGCGTCATCGGTAGGGATTGGAATTTTTCGGTGATTTCAGAGTGAAGAAAGCAGTATTTTAAAGTGGCAAATTCGGTGGTTTCAAGTGCACTTTTCGGTACTTTCAAAATCATAAATTTTAGATGGGATTTTTTAATATCATGGATAACATAACACATTTCAGTCATCCTTCAAAGTATACTTCAGTGAAAAGCTCCAAATTCTCTTGTGACAAACGGTGATGCATATCACTTAACGTGCTATTGTAAGCTGAAAAACAAAAGTTCACAGCGTGGTTTTCAACACATATTCTGAGAACTTTGGAAATGCAAATGTCATTCCTTACAAAACTCCAACAATGTCTGTCTTGGTCCTGTCAGGCATCTGCTTCTTGATTAAAGTTTGCAGTTCTTTGTATCCTCTTACCACCTCACTTTCTTCCAGTGTTCCACAGAACGGCAACTTCTTAATTTTCTTTGCAAGGTCCTCATTGATGTTCATTGGCACTATTTCTGCTGGATCAAACGCACACATTTGTAAATCTTGTTCCCAGGGTCAACGGATCTCAAGCTGATTAATTTTCCAAGAGCATGTGACCCAGCGTTTACTAAAACTAAATGTATTTTCCCTCTTTTTAACACATTTCCACAACCCTCCAACTGCTCCTTAATGTTGGTACCGTACTTTCCAGAAACAGCAAGTTTAAGGCTTGCTGAATTCTCCGTAGATGTCCATCTAGAAGGTGAACAGTTGGATGTGGTCTTCTATTAAGGGGATGAGTTCAGTGGTGTCTGTGCCAAATTCTTTGAATCTCAAGTATTTCGTCATGTGAAACATTGTTCAGGAAATCAACACCAGAGTTCATTCATAAATTGCACAATATCTCTCAAGTACTCTGTCAGGTACACTACAGAATGAAACCAAGAAGACCACCTGGTTAAGACTGGTTCAGGAGACAGTGGCACATTTGGATATGGATACTTGCCATCTAGATATTCACGTCTGAAAGGCGCACTATATGACACCACGCGTCGAGTAGTTACTAGGATGAAGGGGGAGGTGACCTTGCTGCTCTGGCCCTTAAAACCTCAATAACTTAGTACTGTAACTTACTAGGATGACTTCCCAGATTGATAGAGATCGCTGTATGCAGAAAGTGAGGCTCGCTATCTAACGTTTAGTTTCCAATCATTCCGTGTTTGTCGGATGCTCTCCATGCACTCAAGTTATGGGAGAAGATTTCCGCTACTACACTCGCAAAAAAAACAAGCGTTTGTTGGCTTCTGTGACGACGATATTTTAAACGGGCAAGGTGGTCTCACTGCGATGACATTAGGACAAAACCTGGATGAATGCCAAGATGCAGAAGGAAGTGACATTCAGTAGTTAGACTTCGATAAAGACGATCATGGTTTCAGACGTGAAAGCGATGAGGATATTTTACGGAATTTGACTGTCGGTGAGGTAAACTGAGATCCAGTGCATGTCGAGTGAAGGAGTGATGCAACGGAAATCCTGAAAGTTCCCACAGTCAAACTAGTGTGTCTATAGTCACACTTATCTCTTACTAGCTGTTACCCGCGGCTTCGCCCGCAATAACATTTGGAATCCCGTTATAACATTAGTTGAATAGATAGATAAGCATGGGTCCTAGTGGAAAATAATTCTATCACCTGAAACCAAAAATGCATGGGACGAAAAAAAACATCAAAATATCATGTTGGTTTCGGACCCTAAAAAACGTGAAAAATATAATAAAAGTAGACCAACCTGGGCCCAATGTCTGGGAAGCCAGGCTCTGCCTGTCACAAGTCAGGACCAAAGGGGAGTGATAGAGGAGTAACACCTCTTTAAAAAACCTTGGTCCAGCTGGCCCGGCTGGTAGTTCCTTGTAAGGGCCCCTTACCAGGGTTACGGTAAAGTCCTCAACGACAACTGTGGTGGAGAAGGTAGCCTTTGGTACAGCATAGATGGCGGAAGAGGCATCCCAGTGCTCGGGATAAGTAGAGCAAAAGGTATCTGTTTTGACTAAACTGATATCAGCATTTACCCGATAACGTCTGTTCCCCATGTTAGGGGCGGTTATCAAAGGCGTCTGTTCCCATATTGGGCGGCCTATTATGATCCATCTGGCGATTCGATCACAGATGTAACATCGAAGGGGAGTAAACCTCCTTCCAAAATAATCTCAACTTAAGACATGATGGTAAACCACAACGGAAAATATACTCCAGGAGGTAAACAATCCTCCATCACAAGAAACTGTGATGCAACTGGGCCTGCGGAGTCTGGAGAGCCCAAAACATCATGTGAGGAAGAGTCGGAGCTTCCTAGAACTTCACGCATAAGACCTAAGCAAAAACATCTGCTAGGCACACTGAACATCAATACGCTCATGAAAACTGGTAAACTGAAACAACTGACAGATGTGCTGAATAGACGTAATATCCTCATTCTTGCTTTACAAGAAACTCGATACACCGACGAAGATGCTTTTGTGTCTGAGGGATATAGAATTTACAAAGGGAAAGCTGGCATCAAAACCAAACAAAACAGTACTATACTTGGAACAGCTTTTATGATTAAACAAAACTTAACAGAATCAATAACAAATTTTACATCTTCATCAGAACGAATTTCACTTCTCTCATTTCGATCAGGAAACAAAGGCTATACTATAATCAATGCTCATGCTCCTACCAATGAGGACAATAAGAAAAATCCAGAAAATGTTGAAGAGTTTTGGGAAATGTTGGAACATGAATCATCAAAGATACCTTATCATCACGTTAAAATCTTAGTTGGTGACTTTAATGCACAGATTGGAAGAGAGAGAAAATTTAGAAACATAGTGGGTGACTTCCCAGCTCACAACCGCACTAACAGAAATGGAGAGAGACTCATAAGTTTCTGCAGACTATTTGATCTTAAATTAATGTCAACCTTTTTTAGGAAATTACCGAGGAGAAAGAAAACATGGTGCTCTCCAAATCCACATTTAGGTTCATATCAATTGGATCATGTAGCAATTACAAAACAGAACTTTAGAGAAATCATGAATGTTAGAGTAAGGAGAGGATTAAATATTGACTCTGACCATTTTTTGTCTGAGATCAAAACTAAATTCCAACCAAATAAATCCAAGCCAAAAATTCCAAAAATAGACACAAAAGTTTTATCAGAAAATAAGACTGAATTTATCAATAAACTGCATACTAAAGATAAGAGTAACTGGGAAGAGATCAGAGATGTAATGATAGAATCAGCCAAAGAATTGGGACAGCCTCCAAGGAAAAGGAAACACCGATGGTGGAATACAACATGTGATGCAGCGATCGAACGTAGATTAGCGGCTTGGCAGTTATGGAATTCCAGGAAACGAGAAGATGACTGGATTAATTTTGTAGAGATCAGAAAGCTAACATCCAAAATCATCAGGATAGAGAAACGTAATTATGATAAGAAGCGATTGGAAGAGATAGATATAGATTTTAAAAAGAACAACACCAGACAATTCTACAAAGTATTTCGAGAGGAGATCCAAGGATACAAACCAATGAACCTCCATTTCAAGGATTCAACTGGTAGACTGGTCACTAATAATAAAGACAACTGCGAGTTACTAGCTAAATACTTTGAGGAACTTCTTAATTGCGAAGAACCTTTAGAAAGACTACAGTTTACATCACCACAAAAAGAGAACCCTCCGTCAGAACCACCAACTGTCCAACAAATAGAACAATATATTGACAATCTTAAAAATAATAAGGCACCTGGTGAGGATGGGATACTAACTGAAATGTTGAAACTCGGTGGTAAATTTGCAGCTGAAGCTTTACACAAAGTTATCAAGGAATGTTGGGAAAAAGGAACAATTCCAAATGATTGGAAACAGGCAATAATCCATCCTTTGCACAAGAAAGGAGATAAGACAAACCCCAACAATTATAGAGGTATTTCCTTACAGCCAATCGCATACAAAGTTCTTTCTAAAGCATTGCTACACAATCTGGAAGAACAAGCAGAACATACTATCGGCGAATACCAAGCCGGATTTAGAAAAGGGAGATCTTGTCCAGAGCAAATTTTCAATCTCAAAACAATCCTTAGAATCAGAACAATACGTAACCTCAACACAGTTGTATCTTTCATTGATTTCAGAAAGGCTTATGATTCAATAGACAGACAGTCTGTATTCCTAACGCTAGCAGAATTAGGGATAGATAAAAATACCAGACAACTGGTTGAACAAAACACTAACAAATACAACCTCAAGAGTTAAATTTCTAAACGACATTTCAGAACCCTTCCAAATCAAAACCGGAGTTAGACAAGGTGATGGGCTTTCACCACTTCTATTTAATTTGATATTTAAAAAAATCATGAAGGAATGGGAACTTAAATTATGCGAAAGAAACATTGAAGGGGTCCATTTGGGGCAAGGAAAGGGAAGATTTGAGGTGAAATGTCTTGCCTTTGCTGATGACATAGCAATCATTTCAGAAAACAGATTTCAAGCACAAATAATGGTTGAAACCCTACATGAAATAGCAATAAAAACTGGTCTTCAGATTTCATATGAAAAAACCAAATATATTGAACACAGACACAATGGAGAAAAATATCTAACAACTCAACATGGACAGATTCAAAGAGTTGATAAATTTAAATATTTGGGAGAATGGATCCAGTCAAATGGACTTGATAACACATCCTGCAAGGAGAGATTAAGAAAGATGGAAAATGCCTATAAACTCACCCAACATAGATACAACAAACGATCAATTTCATTCCAGGCAAAAATCAGGCACTACACAACTGTAATTAAACCAGAGGTATTATACGGATCAGAATGTTTAACGTTGAACAAAAGAGGTGAACAAGAGGAACTGGAAAAGAAAGAAAGGAAAATACTGAGGAAAATTTTGGGTCCCCAAAAGAATAAAGATATTTGGATGAAGAGAAAAAATGAAGACCTTTACCGTAATGTGGAAAAAATTACAGACTCAATTAAAAGACGGAGACTACGATTTTATGGTCACCTTCATAGAATGGATAGCAGCAGGCTAACTAAGAAAATTTTTGACTACATCTCCAAATTAAAAAACACCACTAGATGGCTGGAAGAGATACGGTGTGATCTGCAAAAACTGAAGATCACAAACAACATCATTTCTAATAGGGTGGAATTCCGGCGACTGATCACTACTGCAGATTTTTCGATTCTGCAAGTTCCACATCAACCACGGAGAGTGTTATCAGCGGAACAGAGGCAGGCCATCAGCCAACGTATGAAGAAGTTTTGGGAAGAAAAGAAAAAACGAAACAATGTACCGTAGTCTTAGGTTCAAAGCGGTCTATAATTGGCCAAATTCTAAATATATATATATATATATAAAAGTAGACTATTAAAAAACTATTTTTTGAAATTTCATTCGAATCAATTTTTATGTCAATCCTGGGATTTAGAAAATTCAGGCCAAAAAGTACAAAATCATTAATAACTCCCTAAGTATTTGTCGTATGATGAAATAGCAAGAGACAAAAAAGATGTGATGTGTTATTGTCTACAACATAGGTCATGTATAATTTTACACTCAGACATATTACGTGCCCCCCCCCACCCCATAATGTCACCCTTCCCCATGGGCCCCTTAAATTGGATTTATGAAAAACCGGTCAAACACCTATTTACTTATTTTTTATGCTGATTTTTTCCGCTGAGTTCCAAACTCGTCGCCTATGTCGTTCAAGAGATACATGCTCCGTTAGGAATCCTCCAACCCCCCACTTCCAAAATCCTCCCCATGAACCCCTTAAATTTGATTTATGAAAAAAAAAAAAAAAAAAAAAAAAAAAAAACCCATGTCAAACAGCTATTTACTTATTTTTAAGCAGTTTTTTCCCCCTGAGTTTGATGAGCGAGTCTGTCAGTCAATCAGTTAGGACACTTTCTTTCCTGTTTTTTTCCCCCCAGAATTTCACCCCTCCCCATGGGCCCCTTAAATTTGATTTATGAAAAAACGGTTAAACACCTATTTACTTATTTTTTATGCTGATTTTTTTCCGCTGAGTTCCAAAATCCTCGCCTATGTCGTTTAAGAGATACATGCTTCGTTAGGAATCCTTCAACCCCCACTTTTCACCCCTTTCACCTCATAATATACACCACATCGAAAAACCCTCAGACACGTGTCTTCTTATTTTTAATGATGAGTTTATATGCCGAGTATCACATCCCCCAATGAAACCAATCGGGAAATGCAGCTACCCCCTTAACACCCCTTTAGAACCTGCATATCCAAAAATCCTTTCTTAGTGGGCGTTTGCGGCCCCCGAGGAAGCTGCATACCAAATTTCATTCCAATCTGTTCGGTGGTTTCTGAGATTTCGTGATGAATGAATGAATGAATGAGTCAGTCAGTCAGTCAGTCAGTCAGTCAGTCAGTCAGTGAGTGAGTGGTATTTGAGCTCTATATAGTAGATATAGAAAATCAAGATGAATTTTAGTTTTCATATATTGTTTTCTTCAGAATTGTACAATCTAAAATTAGAAAAAATGAACTATCTAAGAATCAAAAAGTGACTACAGTCATTTTTCTTAGTTTTTAATATTGGTATAATCCATATAGTGTGTCTTAAAATACTATGTATTATAATTTCATTTTGCTTGTTCATAAAATACATTTCAATATTTTAACCAATAGTTTTCTCTTTGCTACGCTTTAAAACATTACTGTGGATAATTTGCGGTTTTCAATAATTCGCGGAAATTCGTGCATTAATTGCCGTGATCGTGCATTAATTGCCGTGAATTGTCGGAAGTGCACTGTAAAGAAAAAAGCTAAAATTTGCGTTTTCATGCAAAATTGGCGAGTTCAAAAACCACTTTTTTCGCCATTTTTAGGGTTATTAAAACACATTACCACCTGTGTATTACTTCATTTAATAATTCGCGAATTTTTCCTATCCCTAGTCATCGGCTAATAATTTTGAGTGTCATCTGCAAACCAAGGTTTCTTTGTAAGTCAGCAAGATCCACACACTCGGTGAAAATGTGGGCCACGGTGAAAACGGCTCCACAGGTACAAAGTGGGGGTTTTCCCTTCTCATTAGGTCCGAGTGGGTGGATCTTCTATGACCTATCCTTAGCCTACACAAAATGAAAAATGACTGGAAAGAGCTCCGCCACAAGAGAGTAGTTCCCTTGATCGCTCTCAGTTTACTGGGCAGTGGGTCAGCTAGCCACTGACTCTCCCAAAATGCCAGAACTTGTAGGCGTAACTGAGAGCGAATATCTCTAGCGGGTACCTCCATTGGTCGAGGTGGTAGTGATACCGCCTCTTTTGCAGCTTGATCCGCTAACTCATTTCCCACAATTCCCATGTGGCTTGGAAGCCATAGAAAGGTGATTTGAGTGTCAGCGTGGCACAGCCCGGCTAGTAGGTCGTGGATTCGCTGCACTAGGGGGTGTTGCGGGAAACATGTAGCAATTGCCTGCAATGAACTCAAAGAGTCGGTACACACGAGAAAGTGAATTCGTGCATCCTGTAGTGCAAACTGCAGAGCTTCATAGATAGCAACGAGCTCCGCAGTAAACACACTACAGGCCTCAGGCAAAGAGATGTTTGTATTTGCACCATCAATAACATAAGCACAACCCACCTTCTCGTCCACCTTCGAACCATCCGTGTATAGAATACCAGCATCCGGAAATCTGTGGAAGGGCCTCCGGTAAACGGAGGCATCTGTGTTCACCTTAGGACCTCGGTGCAGATTCAACCGAATTTCCAGACATGAGACTTGCCTCAGAGGCACCTCACTAGGTTTCTGGATCATACAGGTACATGAAACGTATGACCATGTCCTACATGCTGTACCTGGAACAGTTGCCAACTCTGCCCAATATTTTGAAATCAATGGGCAGCGTCAACATGGACCTCCGAAGATACAGTAAATGCTCATTTATGGACTGTCCATTTAGGACCAACAGATCGCGCTTAGATCAGGACAATGGGAAAACACTTAATTTGCAGTGTGCAATATGGTTCATTAAAGCATTACTTTTCAAGAATACCCTACATAATTTTTCATAAACCTACTAAATTATAATATTTGCCAAACCTGAGTACAAATAACATGCAGTAAAGTAGTTTTCCGAGGTGATCGTAGAGGGAATGTAGCAGAATCACCTCAGTACAACCCTGGCCGGGATAAAACTTACGTGTTCTGGAATTTCCCCACTGGTTGGAAAATGGATTGTATTCCTACACATTTTGGTGACTAAATCCTCTCGGATAACGACAATCTCCTGGGTGCAGTACTGGATCCGACACGGGTTCGTTGCAAATATGGAGGAAGGAACCTTCCTTCGAAAGTCTTCAGTTATAGTGTTTGGGATGGATGGCCTGAAACAAGGATGGAGGAGAGTCATCACTAGAGTTTGTGGTTTTTAGCAATTGCGTTAGATGCAAAATTTGTCTAAAAATAGGCTACAAAATATTTGTGCAACAGGGATAAATGCCCTAACAGTAAAAACTCTGCGCGACAGAATATGTAATGCCTGAAGCTCATGGTAAAATGTTTCTTAAAATTTATTTTACAACTAATTTTATAAATATTTGACGAAAGCAAGCTGTGTTGTTCACGGTAAAATTATTTTATAAAATCCGTGGATGTATCAGGATCGTCATCTTCCGATAAACTTCTGAACCAAGAATCAGCTGTTCAACACACATTGGTTTGAGAGTGGCTCCAACAAACAAAGCAAAAATTGCTGCTTTAGCTACAATATTATATGCCGTACAGTGGTAAAAAGGAAGAAAAGAAATGCTAGGAAGTCCTGGACTCGGGAATGGATAAAAAGAAGAGAAGAGTAGAGGAATGCTGTCCTTGGTCGAAAAATGAGTTGAGGTTAGAAGATGAGAATTCATATAGGAATTTTCTAAGAATGGAGGAAAGCAGTTTAAAAAAACTCCTAGATGTTGTTGGTCCCAAAATTATTCGACAGGACAGGGCAAGCCATTTCTCCTGAAATGCGACTGCACGAGTTCGAAGCCCGTTTATCTTGGCCTTCACATCAGCCTGGCTTGTGTTCGGTCGAATTTGTGAAACATATTTGGCGATTGAGATTTGTGCCTCCCTTCTTGCATTTCTATTGGGTGTTTTAACCTCATACAAACACGGATATTTCTGGTACTCGTCCAGTAAAACACTAACAGCTTCCTTAGTCCAGCTGGAGCCTGCCATTTTCGAAGTGTTTGTTTACAAGCGAGCTTCACAATCTTCTCACCACGTTGCGCCAGCATCATCTTCATGTCAGCTTCCCTGATTGGTTCGTTTCGTAAAATTAATTTTACGGAATAGAACATGTCCTATTTTATGGAAAGTTTTATCAAAGGTTTTATAAAACTTGAATTTGACCGTGAGCAACAGAAATTTTATAAAATTAAATTATTGTACAATAAATTTGAAGGAAAATTTTACCGTAAGCAACGGGCATTAGAAACTTAATGCAAGAAACTACTGTAAAGCACGACAAAGTGCCTTCTATTTTCTCCGCACTGGAAAATAAACCTGTTCCTTTTTGGTATACACAGGAATTAAAGAATATGTTGTTGTAGGGATTGTTAACATTGGAGATGTCGATCTGGAAGTAGCAGAACACATCAAAGTGAATTGATGGAAAATCTAAGATTGCATATGGAGATCAACAAGAGAATATAGGTTTGGAGTTCAATTTGGGATAAAGACATACATACCCCAAGTGATGGAGCATACCTCGGTAGTATTTTAGGTGCAGCAGGATCGGTCGGTCCTGGGATGAAGATGAATATACTTTTTTGAGCAAGTTCTGGAAACTCTGTGATAATATCAGCGAGGGCAGATAGCTTGCTCTTAAGTATCTGCGACCTCAAAGCACCATATTCTGCAGACAGGAAGTTGCCCATCAGGACGAAGGCAACTGGAGGAAATTCCGAGTAGCCCTGGAACAAGGTTTTCAGTTTGCTCATCACCTGCAACAGAACAGTTACAACTACACAGTCAGTTGGCATTTGATGGTGGACAAATGCGAGGGATTTACTGGTATCGGTATGTAAAAAGTGACAGTCAGTCTGAAAGACTAGATTTTGTATCATTTTAAATGCTACAAATGCTGAAAAATGCTAGAAAAGCTGGAGGCTTCTCGCTTCGCTCGAAGCCAAAGACTCTTGACATGTTAGAAAATGATCTGCATAATACTTATTGATACATTACTATTTTATTATACTAATTTCGACGCTATTTCCATCTAGCGGTAATTGCTTGATATACTAAGAGATTGTATTTACCGGCTATCTCTCATAAATATGAAATGCGCCCCAATGAGAATGTTAGCTTGACCAAAGGAACTTGCAACAACAATATAGAGATCGGTGATTGTCACGACGAGAAGATGACTGAGAACACCATGACCGGTTTACAGTCTAGAAGATATTAAAATGTTTTAAAATTAAGTTTGGAATTACCTCGTTACGATTTAAACCTTCTCCTTTTGGATATCAGTGTTCTTCGTGCTCATTTGAAACGACACCAAGATTGAGCATCGATATATATATTTTGAAGCTGTCGCCTAGAACGTCTAGTCATCTCATCAAAGCTAAGTCATATACCGTTTGAAGTATCATGCATGAAAATGTAATTAGAAGTTACCGACTAAGAAAAACATCCTCCAATCTTTGGTGTTAGCATGACCCTTTATTATATAAATAGAATCGGAGATCTTTCTGGTTTGAGGTTAAGTTGTTAACTTGTGTAATTGTTCCCTTGTTATCATATAAACGTAGTGGGCGATCGCGTTGGTTTTATTTTAAGGGGTTTGTATCTTTCGGGTTTTGTAATTTTGCCTTTTCACTCGCGTGTAGTTGCGTTTTGTTATGCTGGATAATGGAATGTTCAAGAGTGAATGCCTAGTGTTTTATTTAGGCGTTCTACCATGGGGTTAGCTCGCTGTTTACGTGGATCTACCATGGGGTTAGTTTCACGTGTTGTTGTTGTCGGTTTCGCTGGATGATAATTGAGGGTTATTTTGTTGTTTCATGTATTTGTGTATTTAATTTAAGACTACGTATTCCTCCTTAACATTCCATTATAAGCTCGTGTTCTTTCCTTGTGGGTGGGTAGATATTGTTTGTTTAACGTGGGTCTTGACTGGACAGTGGTTCCTTGTATATGTTTCCTTGTGTTTCTTTTAGTCCAGTCAAGAAACGACGCGAGAGCTCGCTATGTTATTAAATGAGATCTATCGGTTATTATTTCGGGTGGTAGTATGTGTGCTTCTTACATCTGTCCGGAGGTTGTGATTGGTGCTCATATCGCCTCAAGTTATGTAACTGAATCTTATACTTCGTTCGAGAAGAAGACTTATTCTGGAAGTTCATGAAATCATTTTTGTTGGTTATTAATTTTGGGATTGTTATTTGTTTGTTTCTTATCGTGGTAAATGTTTGAACTGATCTATGTTTCGTAAGGGGTTGGTATGTCACGTCATGTCATGTTTTAGTGAAGTTCGGGTACGTTTTGTTATGTTCTGTGGGATGTCGTTTGTTCTTGTACCGTTTGTTTCTTGGGTTGTTTGTATATGATGTGACATACGTTATAGTATGGGTGGTCGGATAGACAGTTCTGGGGATATGTGATTTCTTAAACCTCTCAGAATTTTCCTTCTAACTACATTTATGTAGTTAGCCTGTGGTGGAACGAATGTATTATTTAAACTATTGTTAACTTGTTATTCTTTATCCCCCTTTTCTTAAGTTGAGTATTTTAAGAAAGATCTCCAGCCTTCCGGTATCTTGAGTCATCTCTCAGTCAAGCTCTTATTTTTGATATGTTTTGTTGTTTTATTTGTTTTTGATAATACCGTATGTGTACTTGATTCCAGCCCCATCACCCTTCATTATATCATTTCATGCGCTCCTCACGTTCTCTTTTCATTAAATGCTATTTTGCAGTTTTCAAATGATACTTTAAGCGTGTTTTCATTTCATGATTCGTCACCATCTAATTCAAATGTGAATATACTCGACACTGGTCGAGGGTCCACGGTTCCCTCTGAGTGGCAGTCCCCATCCTGCGCACATGTGGAAGCTTTACGTTCCCACCGTCTCGACACCGACTGTGTGCGTGGGTGGTAACATCCCCGATTGCACACTTATCTTGCTTATCTTGTTTCAAATTACTCGTGAACGTAAGTGCAAACCAAGCGCAAAGCAAGGTCAAGTGTGCGGAATGCCGTCACGCTCACCAGAGCGCGCGGGGAAGTGCCCCTTGCATCCAGTCTAAAAACACTTATAGTGGGCGATTTAATGAAGATAGAGATATGCTCTCGCTCACCTTTTTGTAGAACTTTTCATGCTGACCAATTCTTACGCTCATAGTATATTGCTATTCTTAACGGTTTGCCCAGCGTAAGCTTAAGAAGCGCACGGACGCCAAGTTTGTTTTCAACTTTTTCACTGAAATCGTTACTGCTTGGCTTCCTTTGATGATACAGAAATTATTTTCTACAGAATCTTTCCTCGAGATATCCTGAACAGAATGGTGAAAACCGCATCAAAATCCATCCAGTGGTTCTCGAGATTACCCGAGACATCCAAGAATCGGGGATTTTTGTCTTATACTAACGAAGTAGAGATTGTCGGGGAACACATGCACCAAGCAGTACTGTGACGTCACACACCTCAGTGCATCAGGGTACATTTCGTCCCGTCACCGTAACGTAACGCCAGAACCCAGCGTAACGACGAAGTAGACCAGATCGTTTAAAATGATAAAATCCCCCTTGGGGCGTCTTCAATGTTATGGGCATGTCACTAGAAGTGATGAGAACACTGTGGTATCAATGACATTACGATGCGATTCAGGAGGGCATCGAAGCCATGGGTGCCCAAAGTAACTATGGATGGATACTCAGCGAAGAACTCCTGGTATGCGGCCTCAAACCTGAAGATGACCTTGACAGGAAGAATGGTGAACAACCACCAAGCAAGCGGATTCTGCACCAACGCGTGTAATACGCTAGGAAAGAAGAATTCTTCAGCACTAATATAAAATGCTACATATCTAACGGACAAATAATTATTATTCCACCTGAATTAAACTAACACAAATAAATGTAAAATGAAATCCAATTACACAACATAATTTGTAGATGCAAACGACCTCAGTTTCACAACGTGGTGAAATATGAAGGAACGAAATGGGCTATCCAAGGAATCAACCTTTCATCCATCATTGTAAAAAAGACTATAGTGTATTAAGCTTCTAGAATTCAGAAGAAATTATTAGGGAGCACCGTATTCATGATCGAAGATTGTTTGGTAAAATGCAAATCAGAGATATATTGGTCCACAAGATCTATCGGCAGCCTACGGAACCTCGTCTTGGCGCAAATTTGAAACAGATCTCAGTACATGAAATCGTAAAATAATATATTTCGTCCTTAAAAATGTAAAACACACTGCAGTTCCGTAAATTTTATGGAATGACCATGAAAGTTGGCAGTCTCATCAAGAGACTCGGGGGTTCTCCAATGAGAAGTGGACGGAGTGAAAACAGCACAAACACAGCATTTGTTGTTAATTTGTTTTAGGAACTTGGGACATCCTGGTCATCAGCCCAATGTACAATTTCTTTGATAACTAGGGCTCGGATTTTTAGGTAAATAGATATTTTAAACATTTTTCTATAAATACATAAATTCCTGCTTTTTACTTATTAGCACATAAAAAGACATAATATTTACATTCTTTTAAAATCAGTTTGCTAGTTCTTTCAGTTTATTGCATTTTTTGTTCTGTGTTACTTCAATGGGGAAGAACCTGTGAGCTATCTAATCTTCATGCAGAGCGTATGTGAGCTTGCAACTGTGTTTTTCTTAACTTGTCGCCCCGTGCCACTCACTGTGGTCAACGATTTTCCAGGATTTTTCAGGAGTAATTCTCATTTTTCCAGATTTATAAATAAGCGCGAGTCGAGGGGGGCCTCTATCGGTTGCCTACTTCAAGACCAAAATAAAGTAGTTGTGTTTGGTTTACTTATACAGATGTGGACAATAATTAGTGGTGATTGCGTTATTGATACGCAAGCCTACACACAAATGATTTAATTGTTGTTTTAAAAAAGCCTTTGTGACTCAAATGTTCGCTTTAAAAATTAATAAAGAAGAATGCCACCTGCAATTTTACTGCGGTGAAGTTGTCTGTACTCAATATGTTTTACAAAAATACTATCGCGGTTCTCCCACACAGAAACAGGTAGCCTGAGGAAATTTATTTCGTTAACGATAGAGTGCTCACCCAAAACCGCAGCGGGAGTATGATTTAAGATGGAAAGATTTTTATAATTAACAAGCAGCTGTACCCGGCAATGCCAATCAAAGAAAGTGTTGGCGTTGAAATTCTGTTTCTTGAAGTGCTTTTGGATACACAACATGTTTTTCAATTTCCGTTAACTGCCTCTAAGCTATCGTAAAATGGATTTTCTAATTTAGAACCATTCATGGGAGCGTGCACAACAACTTTCAAAAGTTTCATCGCAATCGGATGAATGGCATATGAACGTATACGGGATTTTGTTTGAACAATTCGTGCGCTGTCACTCATTTGCTGAATCTACTCGTGCGCTATCTATTGAGAAATGTATTACTAAGTCGAAGCCCTTCCCTGGCGTGTACACAATAACTCATCAAGGTTTCATCGCAATCGAAGAATGTTATATGAACGCAATAGGGGATTTTGTTGAAACGCTACGCGCGTCGTCACCCATTTGTTGCATCTACTCTTGCGCTACTTATTGTGAAATGGATTTACTAAGTCCCCTTCCCTGGCGGGTACACAATAACTGATCAATATTTCATCGCAATCGGATGAATAGTATATGAACGCATAACTGATTTTGTTTAAACGATTCGCGCTCCGTCACTCATTTGTTGAATCTACTCATGCGCTACCTACTGTAAAATGTATTTACTAAGTTAGAAACCGTCACGTAAGTGTCCACAACATCTCACCCAAGTTTCATCGCTGTCGGACTAATGGGATATGAAGACATAGGGGACTGTATTGAAACGCTCCGCGTGTCGTCGTTCATTTGTCGAATCTACTCGTGTGCTACCTACTGTGAAATGTATTTACTAAGCCAGAAAACTTCCTTGGAGTGTCCACCATATTTCACCCAAGTTTCACCGCTAACGACAGAATGGTATATGACCTTATACGGGACTTTGTTGAAACGCTTCGCGCGTCGTCCCTCATTAGTTGAATCAACTTGTGCGCTGCATATTGTATAGTGGATTTACTAAGCCAGAAATTTTCCATGACGTGTACACAACATCTCACCCAAGTTTCACAGCTACGGACGAATGGTACACGAATGCATACGGGACTTGGTTGAAACGCTTCGCGTGTCATCGCTCATTTGTTGATTCTACTCTTGCGGCGCTACATATTGTAATATGGATGTACTCAGCCAGAAACCTTCCCTGGAGTGTACACAACATCTCACCCAAGTTTCATCGCAATCGGATGAATGGTATGTGAACGTATACGGGACGTTGTCGAAATGCTTCGCGCGTAGTCACTCATTTGTTGAATATAAACGTGTGCTTCGTATTGTAAAATGGATTTACTTAGCCAGAAACCTTTCCTGGAGTGTACACAACATCTCACCCAAGTTTCATCGCTATCGGATGAATGGTATATGAAATTATATGGGACTTTGTTGAAACGCTTCGCACGTCGTCGCTCATTTGTTGATTCTACTCATGCACTACCTATTTTTAAAGGGATTTACTAAGCTAGAAACCTTCCCTGGAGTGCACACAAAATCTCAGCCTAGTTTCATCGCTATCGGACGAATGGTATATGAACGCAAACGTGACTTTGATGAAATGCTTCGCGCATCGTAACTCATTTGTTGAATCTACTAGTGTGCTGCCTATTGTAAAGTGGATGTACTAAGCCAGAAAATTTCCCTGCAGTGTACACAACATTTTACGCAAGTTTCATAGCTATCGGACGAATGGTATATGAATGCATACGGGACTTTGTTGAAACGCTTTGAGTGTCGTCGCTCATTTGTTGATTCTACTCGTGCGCTATCTACTGTGAAATGTATTCATTAATTTTGAAACCTTCACGTAAGTGTACACAACATCTCACCCAAGTTTCATCGCTATCGGACGAATGGTATATGAACACATACGGGACTTTGTTGAAATGCTTCGCGCATCGTCGCTCATTTGTTGAATCTACGCGTGCGCTACCTATTGTAAAATGGATTTACTAAGTCAGAAACCTTCCTTGGAGTGTACTCAACATCTCACCCAAGTTTCATCGCAATCGGACGAATGGTATATGAACGCATAGGAGACATAGCCACAGACAGACAGACAAACTATCACGTAACATTGATTTTTATATATATAGATAGATAGATAGATTAACGCCTTGGAGGCTGGATTTAGACAGCTCCTTAACCCGGTCCATGAGTCAATCCTAATTGGCTACATGGATAATTCTTGCCAGGCGCGTCCACGTCGCGGGGGTGGGCAACGGTACTGTAATATACCATGGAACTACAGTACCGGCTAAGTTCTGGTGAGGACACAGTCCTATGGGGTATAACATAGGCCCCGTGCACAGGGTTACGTGCGAAGACCTCAACGGAATGTACAGCGGAGAAGATGGACTTCAGAACGGTGGAGATTGCGGAAGAGGCAACCCAGTACTCAGGGAATAGTATGAGTACAGCATCAATCGGCAGCGTCTGTTTCCCATGCTAGGGGCGGCTGCAAGGGCGTCTGTTCTCCATGTTAGGGGCGGCCTGAATAATAGCTGGCAGTAGCTTCATAAAATGCAGCGTCTGTTTCCCATGCTAGGGGCGGCTGCAAGGGCGTCTGTTCTCCATGTTAGGGGCGGCCTGAATAATAGCTGGCAGTAGCTTCATAAAATGCCTTTGGGAGTGGCGACCCCATTGTAATAATAGCCTAAAATGGAAATGGCACTTCCAATGATTCGGAAAAGGTTAGGGCGTACCCTGCAGGCGACGCGCAGTTCCTTTGGTACTGGAGGAACTGTGAGAAATGGGCGACCAGTAACCGAAATGAAAGTGGGAATCATGAATGTCATGACCCTGACAGGCAAGGTGGAGGAGGTGGTAGACTTCATGGAGAGGGAGAAGGTTGGAATGATGGGGCTGAGTGAAGTGAAATGGAAAGGTAAAGGAAGGAAGAAATTGAGGAAAGGATATACTTTATACTGGAGTGGTGGCCAAGAGGCAAAAAATGGCGTGGGACTGATAACCTCGAAACAACTGGAGGAGTATGTTGAAGTGGTAGAGTGTGTGTGACAGAATAATGAAAATTAGAATGAAGATGAAGAATGACGTGATGGACTTCATACAAGTGTATGCACCACAGACTGGAAACAGAGAAGAAGATATTGAAGTATTCCTGGAGGATGTAGAAAGAGTAATTTCAGATGTAGAAGTGGTGATCATGGGAGATATGAATGCACAAGTAGGAAACTAGAGACAAGGAAAGGAAGAAGTCATTGGACCATATGGATATGGGAAAAAGAACCGGGAAGGAGAGGAACTTGTAAACTTTTGTGAAAGGAATGGACTGATAGTGGGTAATTCATGGTTTCGGAAGAAAAACAGCAGGAAAATTACGAGATATGGGTGGGGTGATAGAAGAACAAAATCAGTGTTTGACTACTTCCTGGTGGAAAGGACAAATCGCAGAAAGCTGATGGATGTGACAGCTTTACCAGGAGAAGCATTTGATGGGGACCATAGAGCTGTGGTGGCAAAATTTAGATGGGGAAAATTGGAAAACCTAAAGGAGATCAGAGAAAGTAAAATAAAAGTATGGAAATTGAAAGACAAAGCTGTACAGGAAGATTTTCAGGAGAGATTGAAGCAACAAATCCCAGTTACTGAAATGGGAAATGTAGAAGAGGAATGGTCCCACTTTAAAAAGGCATTTGCTGGTGCAGCAGAGAGTGCTTGTGGTAGGACGTCAACAAGAGTTAAAGAGAAGGAGACACCGTGGTGGAATGAGGAAGTGAGGAAAGCAGTGAAAGAAAAGAAGTCTGCATGGAAAGAATGGAACCGAGATCAAACAGAAGAAAGCAAAAGGAAGTATCACGACAGCAAACGGAGGTGTAAGAAAGTGGTAGGAGAAGAAAAGAAGAAAAGTTGGGAAGAATTTACACGAAGAATGGAAACAGATGTAAGTGGCAGTAAAAGGATGCTGTATGGGCTTCTAAGAAGTAAGAGGAAAGAAAGAGTTACTACAAAGCTGGTGAAAAAGGAAGATGGAGAGTTGTTAACACACCCAGAAGAGATAAAGGGACGATGGAAGGAGTATTTCGATAAGCTATTGAATGTGAGCAATTGTACTGGTGAGATCGAAGTGACACAGCCTGACGACTCTATAACTGAAGATGATATAACAATGTTGGAGGTGGAATTAGCAGTACAGAAAATGAAGATGGGAAAAGCAACAGGGGTGGATGAAATCAGTGTCGAAATGATAAAGGCTGCTGGACCTGTTGGTATGCAATGGCTGTATCGACTGCTAAAGTGTGTGTGGAAACGGAAATGTGTACCAGAAGACTGGGAGAAAGGGCTAATAATACCAGTGTTTAAGAAAGGGGACAAGAAAGTGTGTGATAACTATAGAGGGATCACCCTCATATCACAGATAGTAAAAATACTGGAAAGGATATTAGAAAGAAGAATGAGAAGAAAGGTGGAAGGAGAGTTGCAAGAGGAACAGTATGGCTTCAGGAGTGGAAGATCCACAGTGGACCCAATCTTTAGCTTGAGGCAGGTGATGGAAAAGAACTGGGAATATGGAGAGGATTTGATCATGACTTTCATAGATCTAGAAAATGCATATGATAGTGTCCCCAGAGAGAAGGTATGGGAAACCATGGTTAAGAAGAGACTGGGAAGAGAAATGTTGGAAATGGTGCAAGCAATGTACAACAACTGTGTAAGCAGGGTACTGACCCCAGTTGGAAAGACAGATTGGTTTAGGAACAAGACTGGACTAAGACAGGGGAGTGTGCTGTCACCTCTTTTATTCATAATGGTAATGGATGAAATTGTAAAGGAAATAAAGGAAGCATATGGACATAAAGAAATTAAGTTACTATTATTTGCAGACGATATTGTGGTCTGGGGAAGGAACACCGAAGAAGTGCAAAAACAACTAGATGCACTGAACTAAAATATTCAGAAGTATGGCCTGAAAATCAGTATAGAGAAAATTAAGACCATGGTGATGACAAGAGGGGAAAGACATGGAAAGGGCACTGTGAAAATTGGAAGTCAGAGTTTGGAAATTGTGGACACGTTCACATACCTAGGAAGTGAATTGATGCAAACTGGTAGGTTGGACATGGAGATTGGCAGGAGGGTACAGCAGAGCAATGCATTCTATCAAAGTGTAAGAAAACTTGTTTGGGATAAGGAAGTACCAAGGAAAAGCAAGGAGGTAATGTATAAAATGTACTATGTACCCATATTAACTTATGCAGCTGAGACTTGGACCCTGACGAGCAGGCAAGAGTAGAATCCAAGCCAGTGAAATGAAATTCCTAAGAAGTATGATAGGTAAGACAAGGAAAGACAGAGTGAGGAATGAAGATGTTAGGAAGGAAGTTGGGATGGGAAAACTAAATGAGAGAATTGAGAAGAATAAACTAAGGTGGTTTGGACATGTAAAGAGGATGGAGGAAAATAGAATACCAAGACAGATGCTGGAGGCCAAGTGCAAGGGTAAGAGAGCAAGGGGAAGACCTAGAACAAGGTGGATCGATTCAGTGAAGAACAGCGTGAGAAAAAGAAATCTGGACTGGGACAAGATCGTGGAAGAAGAATTGTGGAAGGAAAGAGGAAAGTGGAGAAGTGGCATAAATACCCCGACCCGGCAGGAGCTGGATAAGGGGAAATGATGATGATGATGATGATGATAGATAGATAGATTAACAGTGGCTATTTTCGAGGAATTTTCAAATTTTTCGTCATTTTCCAGGAGTTTTCCAGAAATAATAAAAATCCACGAGCTTTCCAGGAGTAGTGGCCACCATGATAATAGCATAAAATAAAAAGGGAGAGACTTGAAATGAAAGAACACAGAAAGAGTGACCCCAAAGTCACTGGAGAAAATGAACACAAACCCAGATCAGGAAACCTTCAGGATCACCAATTCCTGGGAGTCCCCTGAAATATGACATGTCCATCCTCCCCTTTCCCCCCAAGAAATGAAACACTGATAATGGAGATGGCACAAGAACTTTCAGTTCGTCAACTCAGATTTATGCCCAACTAGCAGAAATACCCGGTCTTCGGTATTAATAACCAGACGTTATCAATGCTGAAATGGTTAGGGGCTTGTCATTCCTTCATACGTTGATCAGAGCGATCAGAGCGAAGTTAGTTTTCTGGGAATATCACAGACACTGCTAATTTAAGGGCCTTAAAATGAGGTTTTCGGAGACACTTTATAGACTCCCGAGCTTTATGCCGTACATTGAGGGGCTCAAAATAAGCTATGGACGTTCTTCTAGGATAAATCTTATATTTCGCATATTTTAGCATATATTTTGAAAAGATTTCCCCGATAACTACCCCTTTTTATGAGAATTACGGTGAAGAGTTATATAAATGATTGGTGTATTGCCTCTAATGGATACCATACCTAATTTTACAATGCCCGAACACGAGTTATAGGCGTATAGAAACATACACAGTAAGACAAAACCACTTTCTGCTTGCATCCATCAAAAAACAGTCCGAAACGTGTAAAAAAAAATTACATTATTATTGAAGAAAATCTCCCACAAGTCCAACCCCTCATCCACGTGGTGGGAGACGGACAACGGCATGAAGGAGGGGATTGCCTGTATGGGTGAAGTACAGTGGGGACTTTGTGTGCCCCGGGACCGCTGCGGTAGCTGTGAAGGCTCTATGGGAACGCTGAAAAGTGACGGCTGACGGGGCTCTGGTGAAGCTACGATAGGCCTAGCAAGCCAGTAGTGGATATCATATTTGCTTTCAAAACAGGAACAGGCCTCGGAAACGACGGATGCAAACGACGACGACCCGGATATGCTAATGGACTAAGAGTTGGGACATTAAACATACAGACACTGACAGGAAAGGTGGAGGAGATTGTAGATGTCATGGAGAGAAGAAAACTGGATGTACTGGGCTTGTAAGAAACAAGATGGAAAGGAGAAGGTCGCAGAGAACTGAGGAAAGGGTACCGGTTGTACTGGAGTGGGAACATTGAAGGAAGGAGCAGCGGAGTAGGAGTAGTTGTGAGAGATGGAATGAAGGAAGAGGTAAAGGGAATAAGTGACAGGATCATGAAGATCAGAGTAACTGTAAAGGGAAGAAGCCTGGAGATAGCCCAGGTATATGCCCCTCAAGTTGGATGTACAGCTCAAGAGAAGGAAGACTTTGAGGAGGAGCTACAACAGCAGTTGAATGGTCAGAGCATCATTGTCATGGGAGATTTGAATGCACATGTAGGAAGTGAAAGGCAAGGATATGAAAATGTATTGGGAGCAGGATGGGGTAGCAGGAATGAAGAAGGGAGAAAGTTGCTGGATTTTTGCAAGAGAAACGGTTTAGTTGTAGGCAACTCTTGGTTCCGGAAGAAAGAAAGCCACAAGGTAACGTGGTACAGCAGTGATTTAACAAAGAAATCTTTGGTAGATTACATGCTGTACGACTGGGAAATGAAGAGAAGTGTCAGAGATATAAAGGTAATACCATCAGAGGCCTTAGATAGCGACCACAGAATACTTGTAATGAACCTGGGAGTTGTTAAGGATAGCAAGAGGACAGAGTACCAGGAAAGGAGAATCAAAGTATGGAAACTCAAGGAAAAGGAAGTCAAGGAAGAATTCCAGAAGATAATAAGGGAAAGGATGCCAACAGACAATCCTAAAACAGGGGAAGAGGAATGGAAGCAATTCAAAAACACAATGGTGGAAGCTGCAGTGGCAGTATGTGGAAGAACAAGCAACAGAAAGCGGTGTAAAGAGACACCATGGTGGAATGAGAGAGTAAAAGAAGCTGTGGGAAGGAAGAACAAGGCTTTCAGAGTGTGGTTCCGGGAAAGAACTAATCTGGCAAGGGAAGATTATAAGATGAAGAAAGAAGCAAACAAGATTGTCGCAGAGAGGATGAAGTGGATGGTAAAGTGGACAGAGATGATGGAGGAAGACAGCAGAGGAAATAAAGTACTTTATGGGATGGTCAAAAGTAAGAGAAGAGGTCTGCGAGAGGATGTGGTAATGGTGGACAAACACGGAAATGAGGTACACAAGAAAGAGACACTCAAGACAGTGTGGAAAGAGTACTTTGAGGATTTGCTGAATGCAAATGGTCATAGGGAGGAAGACAATTTATTGGAAGATGTAGAAGACAACACAGGAATGGAAAAGGACCTGAATTGGAGAGAACTGGAGATGGCTATAGACAAGATGAAAGGAGGAAGGGCACCGGGTGTGGATGAAGTGAGTGTTGAAATGGTGAAGGCAGCAGGGGAGGTTGGGAAACAGTGGCTGTACCGTGTGATGAGGGTGATATGGAAGGAGAAAAAGACCCCAGAAGATTGGAAGAAAGGATTAATTGTCCCAATATTTAAGAAAGGAAGCAGAAAGGAGTGCAGAAATTACAGGGGAGTCACACTCATACCACACTGTGCCAAGATATATGAAAAGATATTAGAAAGTAGAATACGAGCCAAAGTGGAGAGAAAATTGAGAGCGGAACAGTATGGATTCAGACCTGGGAGATCAACAGTGGATCTCATATTTTCAGTGAGACAGCTCCAGGAACACCACTACGAATTTGGGGAGGATCTGTTGATGGCCTTCCTGGACATCGAAAAGGCCTATGATAGTGTGTGTAGGGAGAAGGTTTGGAAAGCAATGGAAAACATGGGAGTGGAAAAAGGGACTGTAGGCAGAGTGAAGGAGATGTATTGTGGAAGTGTGAGTTGTGTGAAAGTGGGAGGGGAAAGAACAGACTGGTTCAGACAAATGAGTGGCCTGAAACAGGGTAGTGCGCTGGTACCCCTTCTCTTTATTGTGGTTATGGACGAGGTAATGACACAGATAGCAGGAAAGATAGGAGAAGATAAGATGAAAGCAATGGTGTTTGCAGATGATCTCATGGTCTGGGGAAACAAGGAGGAGGAAATTCAGGAGCAACTGAAGGCTTGGGAAGAAACAGTGGGAGAGTACGGATGGAAGTTCAACATCAGTAAATGTGAGATCCTGTTAACGACCAGGAAAAGGGACAGACCAATGAGTGGGATAACACTTGGAGGTGGACAGCTGAAGAAGGTGGAAAGTCTCAAGTACTTGGGAAGTATAGTGGAGGAAAATGGGAGAAATGACAAAGAGATTACGGAACGTGGCAGACAGGCAGAAGCATTAGGAGCTTAGTGTGGAATAAAGATGTCCCACAAAAAAGCAAGGAAGTATTATACAGAAGCTACTATATCCCGATACTGACCTATGCATCAGAAACGTGGACAATGAAGAAAAGAGACATATGCAGAATACAGGCAGGTGAAATGAAGTTCCTGCAAAGTAGGATCGGAGTAACAAGAAGAGACAGGGTGAGGAATGAAAAGGTCAGGGAAATGGTGAAAGAGGAGCCCTTGCAAGGTAGGATTGAGACATCAAGACTGAGGTGGTATGGACACTTAAAGAGAATGGATGAGAAGAAGATTCCCAAGAGGATACATGAGATGTAGATGCAGAAGAAACGACCAAGGGGAAGACCAAGAGATAGATGGCTGAAAGGAGTGGAGGAATGTGTCAAGAAGAGCGGCGAGGACTGGACCAGAGTGACAGCGGAGAGGTGGTGGGAAGAAAGAACTAAGTGGCGAGGCTTATGTTCCAGCCTGGGGCTGGAAACTGTACAAGATGATGATGATTGAAGAAACAAACGTTCATGTATTTCTAGATAGGCTTGTGGGACACAAAAATTCACGATTCTTAGCCTTCAATGGTCACAATTCCTAAAAGCTGCAAAAAAAAAAAGAAGAAGAAGAAGAAGTTGCTGTTTGGAGATATAATAGGCCTTCCGTACAACATATCACATGTGTAAATCGTGTGAAAAAATTCTAGGGTACCCCTTGACCACCTTAAGCACAGAATACGTATTGATGAATTTAACAGCCTAAGTTGGTTCCGCGATAACCTTATAGCCATTTGCAAACTTTCACAGAAATGTAATAAATTGAGTGGCAATGCCTTCTACAGAAATAGATGGAAAGTTGGACGTCACCTCTTGAGCTACTGTTGCCATGGTAACGGGCTTGCATTCCTTCGTTAGTTGATTACATGGAATTAGTTTTCTGGGAATATTTCAGAAACTATTGGTTTTAGGACCTTAAAATGCGTTTCTCACATCTAGGGGCTGAAAATGAGCTTTACCTCATCCTTCTATGCCTATTTCAGCATGTGTTTTAAGGTGGTGGGCACACTTTTATGAGAGGTACGGAGAAAAGTTACATCAACGATTGGTGTCATACCTCTGATGTACCTAGTATATCTGTACCAAATTTTACATTGATCCACCCAGCCGTTCTCAAGTTATAAGGACACAAAGTTGTCCAGACAATTTTATTTTTGATTGCATCCGTCATAAATCAGTCTGAAACGTGCAAATATCGCAAATTTCGTGGAAGTTTGAAAAAAAGAAACAGACAAACTTTTTTTTATATATATAGGGATTATCTTAGACGAGTTATTACACTACAAACACAAAATTTACATGTCATGTATTTTTACAAATTTACATGCCAGTAATTATTTTTTTTAAATCCACAGCCTGCTTCCAGACTCCGACCGGGTCAGGAATGGAATGAATGAAGCCCCCATCTAGCGGCGAGGATATGAACTGTGCCGGCTCCTCTGGGGCAATGATTAAATGAATGACAGATGAAATGAAATGATAGTGGAGAGTGTTGCTGGAATGAAATTTTGACAGGGAAAACCGGAGTACCCGGAGAAAAACCTGTCTGCCTCCGTTTTGTCCAGCACAGATCTCACATGGAGTGACCGGGATTTGAACCACGGACCCAGCGGTGAGAGGCCGGCATGCTGCCGCCTAAGCCACGGAGGCTCACGTCAGTAATTATTTGTGCAAATGTACGTGTCAGTAATTATTTGTTCAAATGTACGTGTCAGTAATTATTTGTGCAAATGTACGTGTCAGTAATTATTTGTGCAAATGTACGTGTCAGTAATTATTTGTGCAAATGTACGTGTCAGTTATGATTTGTGCAAATGTACGTGTCAGTGATTATTTGTGCAAATGTACGTGTCAGTGATTATTTGTGCAAATGTACGTGTCAGTAATTATCTGTGCAAATGTATGTCAGTAATTATCTGTGCAAATGTACGTGTCAGTAATTATTTGTGCAAATGTACGTGTCAGTAATTATTTGTGCAAATGTACGTGTCAGTAATTATTTCTGCAAATGTACGTGTCAGTAATTAATTGTGCAAATGTATGTGTCAGTAATTATTTGTGCAAATAATAATTGCAAACAATTTTCAGGTACAGTAGTTTCTCATATTTCCCAGCTAAAATAATTTGTCATGAGCGACTGAAAGTGACCATTCAACAATGAAGCTTTCTGAACATGCAGTACCTTAAAGTTGTCCAGCCACACATCCGACAGAAAAACAATCATTTCATCTTCGTTCTTTTTTTCATACTTGATGAGTTTAGGTGACGACTTGAGGCTTATTGCCGATGGGCCACCGAAAGTGTTCACGTTTCCAAAGTATGCCCTGCAATTCAAATTTACAGTGGATTGAAAACTTATTTCAAAAGAAAGAAGACAGTAGACATGAGGCTACGAGGAAGTGACGTTACCTACTGGTCTTGGAGGCTTCTGGAGGAGGGAAGCCCATCCCCTCGACATGGAACACTTTATCGTCGTACCATCCTTCCACCAGAACGTAGCAGTTCTCTATGTACAGACCTGTGTGGTACCTGTGACACAGGGTTAAGGAAATACAGCAAACAAGCCAACATATTGCACGACTATTACAGTAGCCAAACACTGGCTCAAGGCTTGGACTAGTTGGCATCAGATAATCTGTCTTTTACTTCATTTATTCCTTTTTCTTATCATTTTTTCTATTCATTGGTAAATTTCATGTGCCAGTAATTAGTAGTCGTTTCCATTTTCATCAGAGGCGATGACCTGGTTGTTGCACACATCATCACCACCACATAAAATCTTTCTGAACTGTTCAGCCTTTAATTAATAAATTCATTTCTGCATTAATTTAGAAATTCTACTGTAGTTTGGGGCTTACTGCTTAAGTGCATCACAGCAATAGTAGCTACACCTTCATAGATTAGTTGGTGGCGTGAGATTGTTTGTTGATGAGATTGAGACCTGGGCAATAAGGAAGTCGAAGAGAAGAAGTCTATGGCTTTTGTGGCTTGGTTCTGGAGAAGAACATATGACAAATGAAGAGGTATTCAGAAGAGCTGGAGAAAGTTGAAGCTTTATGAAAAGTCTGAAAACAAGACGAGCGAATATGTTGGGACATATTCTTGCCTGCTAGCAAGAGTCATCAAAGGAACATTAGAAGGGAAAAACACAAGAGGACGACCGTCACTTGCATACATCACACAGATAATGACAGACACAAACACTAAATCATATCGTGAATTGAAGAGGATGGCGGAGAATAGAGAAGATTGGCGAGTTGCTGCAAACCATCCCCAGGTCTGTTAACTTAAGAGAGAGAGAGTCTTGCAACATGGTAGGTACCGTATATAAATAGTTCTTTATTGGATGCTTAATGCTTTAGTATTCTACCAGTAATAGTTGCCACACTTTCAAACGTTTTTGACAGTTTTCTTGTTTTTGGAGGGCAGAGTGGGTGTCATTGTAGGCTTGCTATTTTGTCTTGTATGGATTTGAATCTGATGATGCTCACCTGACAAGTGAAACATGTATTCACTTAGTTTTCTCCCTCTTCTGTAGTCAAACTAATGTATTTTAATCACAGTTTTTTTTTTTTTTTGCATGTCCCAGTAATTGGGATTACATTGCGTTGAGCAACTGAAAAATAATATAAATTGTCAGAACACATTCGCTATGTTCGTGAAATATGGAATCATATTTTGGGGAAATTCACCTGCTGCCCAACAAATCTTTATTATCCACAAGAGGATAATTAGAGAAACCAATTACAAAGAGACCCGTGCGGAATATTTCCGAGGAGAGATAAGGAGCGAAATAATGAAGAGGTTCTGGGAAGAAAAGAGAAGGAAGGCCAAGAAGCCTCAAGTTCGATGCGGTCGATAGTTGGCCAAATTCGAAAGAAGAAGAAGAAGATAATTAGAACGATGAAAGAAACTAGTAGATTGCATTCATGTAAGCCTCTTTTTAAACAGCTTAAACCATTGAATTTCTCTTATTTGTCAAAGAAAGCTTAAGAAATGAGGATATGTATTTGGATGAATTCAAATACAGTGGAATCTCGTTAGCGCGTTCCTGGTTACGACGTTTTCCCGCTTAGCGCGATGATTTTCTCAAGTCCCAGTTCCCATTCTACAAAATACATGTTGACATATCCCCTTAATACGTTCTCTATTCCCGCTTACGACGATCAAATTTCCGTTGTACTATTTGTACGCGAACCGGATTTTATTCTTATTTCATTATAAAATTCGGCTTCTGGAAAACACGACGCGATATTGCCTCATTTTCTCTGATAGTTATTGACAGTGTAGATGATTTCATTGTGTTTGGCGTAGAAGTGGCTATAGCTATGACGCAACACAGGTGACGTGTGTCTCTCCCGCTGCCCTTTCCCTCCTTTCTCAAGTCCCTATCCTACTAAATTCATGTTGATATATCCCCTTAATACGTTCTCTATTCCCGCTTACAACGATCAAATCTCCGTTGAACTATTTGTTAGTGAACCGTATTTTATTCTTATTTCATTATAAAATTCGGCTTCTGGGAAACACGACGCGATATTGCCTCATATTCTCTGATAGTTATAGACAGTGTAGATGATTTTATTGTGTTTGACGGCGTAGAAGTGGCTATAGCTATGACGCAACACAGGTGACGTGTCTCTCTCCCGCTGCCCTCCACCCCTTTCCCTTTGTTTATTTCTCACGTAGGCACATTATTGTTTTCGTATTCCGCACTATTGTCTTCTAGTTCTTAGTGTTCACGTCCAGTTATGACCTATTTTATTGCGTGTTTCATAATGGATAAGAAGAAAGAACGGCAGATAACTAATGATGAGAAGATGAAATACATTCGAGACGTGGACTGCAATCCTCACATGAAGCGTGTGGATATAGCGGGAAAGTGGAACATTCCTCCGTCTACACTGAACACTATTCTCGGCAAAAGGAAGGAAATTGAACGTGCATTTGAAGAAGGGGTGAGCGGCAAAAGGAAACTTGTGCGAGAGGGACAGTTTCCTGAACTAGAAAGCGCTTTATTGAAGTGGTTCAAGCAAGCCCGTGCTTCAAACATATGCGTGCGCGGTCGCCGGCAACTGAGCCGTCACTGGCGGAGCGAGAATGTCCTTGCTGATCAAATATAAAGAAAGACCCTGTATTATATGTGTTTGGAAGTGGACGGGGAACATTTTCAGCATCTACTGTAAATCATGGCCAGTAAAACTGCATGGTAGGCTACTGATTTTAAGCACCGTATTCTGCAGTAGGCCTACATATGTGTGCGTGGTCGCCGGTAACTGAGCCGTCACTGGCGGAGCGAGAGAGCGAGAATGTCCTTGCTAGAAAGATATAAAGACCCTGTATTATACTGTAGTGTAGAGGTACAGGAATTCATTTTTATGTTATTTATTGCGTGTAAGTTACTGATAACCTATGTTTATGTCGTGACTGTAGTAGTGGATACAATCACTTACTAAGGTCGGCGATTGAACGTCCATATATACGCCGCGTTCTTTCTTATACGTTGTAAATGCAGTATGGCGTTTTTCGGTAGTACGTTTTCCCGCATGTAACGTCGACATTTTTCAGTCCCTTGAAAAACGTACTAACGAGATTCCACTGTATACATAACTACCAGATTAGACAAAAGAATAATCTTCATCTACACGCTGCAAATACAACGCTGTGAAAAATGGTCTATTTCATGCAGCTATAGCATTATATAATCATTTGCCAAATTATATAAAAATCACAGCAAACTACCCAAGCTTGAAAAGAAAGACTAAAGAGTTCTTAGAGCATCGGTAGTATCATAAGATGTTACTCATGTAATGTAATTATTATTGTTATTATTGATTTGTAATTATCTCGACGTGTACTACAGGGTAATTATCTATGTGCGCCTTGATAAACACAGCAGGCTAAGCCGGCTCTAACTGGTGCAACTAGTTGACTCATATCGCTAGTTCACATGTGTTTTGTCATTCATATGGACGTGTGTCTGCAAAACTTAGACCTTAGTGTTGCACGTTTAGTGAGTATTGTGATTACTGTGATTGTTGGTCATGCCTAGACACCAGCGTGTGTATATCCATAATTTGTATACGAAAAGCAGAAAATCTTGTTCTGAAACGAGACGAAAATTTCGAATCAAGTTTCCAGGAAGACCTGTGCCTAATGCCAGAACAATTAGGAGGCTCGCTCAAGGAAACAGGCTCCGTAAATAATAAAAGAGTGGACAGACATTCCTTCATGAGAAGATGTCAGGTGTTACAAGTAGGGGTCTTCGGTACTGAAAATTTGGGTTCGGTACGGTTCGGTTAAAAAAATTGTACTTCGGTTCTCGGTACGAAATCGGTTCGGTACAGCTCGGCTGATTTTAACATGCTAAATTAGAGTAATTTGTAAACCATTAAGAAAAAAGTAACACATGAGTACTAATGATTATATAGTAAACCAAATACTTGCCAAATAGCACAATTTTTATTTAAAATACAGAAAAAATGTACAGCTAATAATCTCATACAATGTTCCATTCACTTTCAAACTTGCCCTTTTAGTGTGGAGTAAGCCAATTGATGCATACATTAAATAGACATTAGGCTCACACTGGAACACTTAAGTCCATAATTTAATTCTATTAATCAGAAGAGTTATTGTGCTCTAGTAGTAGAACTTCACTTATACGATATCCAGGGGACCAAAGGAAAAAAAACATGCATAAATGTGAAAAACGCGTAAATGAAAGTCGGTAAATAAAAACTGCAAAATGTATGTGACAATATGGGTTATACAGGGACTTTGTTTTAAAAGCGACAGGGACCCTCGCTCGCACCGCGAGCCGGTTCTCGCCAAGCACTTTGCCGTATGCGCTTCTTGACGCCACGGCTTTAACAGTCCATATTCTTTGGACTAAGGTATATTACAGCTGAAATAGAGTCAATCAGTGCTGAGGAACTTCAGAACGTAAATGATAACTTCATGAGGAGGTGCCAGCGATGTGTAGCAATGAATGGCGAACATTTTCAGCACCAGCTGTGAACTATAGGCTATAGTCTACTCAGTGACTGTGCCGCGCGAGCTACGCATTACGGCAAAGTGCCTGGCGGGAGACAGGCTAGCAACGCGGGCGGCGGGCGAGCGAGGGTTTCCGTTAAGAAGTGAAAAACAAGAAATAATAATACGATTGTTTAACTATAATCGGCAATATGTAACAAAACAACTACAAGAGAAATGCACCCAGATATAACAAAACAAAGAAAATTGAGTCACTTTACGAAGTAGTCTGTTATCTTGACTTGTTTTTTGTTGGCCGAGGCCACGGCATGAACAGTATTTTCAAACCGATATAATTCGGCCATTATTTCCTCAGAAACGTTAAGGTGCGTCACAAAATGTTTGGTAGTCCATAGAGCATTGACAGCATCATTAAAATCAACTGTATTATTCTGCGGCTCTTCATCGTCATTAATAAAATACCGTAGTGTAGGCCTAAATTAATGGATTTTCATTTGTCTGAAGACGCAAGATTATTAGAACACAGAATCAATCGCGTATTTTTAATGGTTTGACGAGAAGTCCTAAAAAAAACACGAATGAAAATTATAAAAGCGGATTTTTTTTAATATATCGGCGATCGTAAAACACTTCCGCTCATCTTAACATAAGCTTCAGATGCTGTCTAACTGTGTTTTATGGCTGCTTCCTGTTATTTTGAAAGGCTAACACAATAATAGCGCTTGCTTATTACGCAAGCTGTTCTTCCTTGTTACGACACTCTGGCAAGCGAGTGTCGCCGTGACCACCGGTGTCGCTCAAGGTCGTCGTAACATAATATAACGCGCGGTGCATCCTTCCGAACGGAAGTACAGGCGGTAACAAAAGTTTGCATTCGAACATACGTACTTCATACCTGCCAACCTCTCAAAATGAAAAATCGGGAGATCGACGAAGTGGCGATGGGGGGGGGGTGCAACGCAACATAATACATACACAGGCTAAGACATTACAGCAAATATATAAGTTACACTATTAACCTGTACATGACTAATTTGATGATGATGATGATAATTGTTGTTTTAAGGGGCCTAACATCGAGGTTATCGGCCCCTGATGAAATGAAATGGCGTGAAATGAAAGGATGAAGAAAAATAACAGCTCACTGCTATGGATGAAACGAAAATGGTTTAGATAAAATAGACAGTGAGCCTCAAGAACTATGCCTTATATAGCAGGGAAAATACTTACAAAAAGGAACTCAGATTGAAACTACTCACGACATGGAGAGCGGTAATAGGTACATAAGGGAATTTGGAACGAAAAGACTCACAAAAATAATAGATTGAAAAAATACGCACAAAATGTAGGTTAAGTCCAAAATACGTACAAAATGCAACGTACAGTCGAAATACCTACAAAATGCAAATGAGATTGAAAATACGCACAAAATGTAATGTAGATTCAAAATACCCACAAAATGCAATTGAGACTTAACTACTTGAACAAAGCGGGGTAGGTTGAAAACACAAAATGCAATTGAAATTGCTTACAAAAGGTATGGTAGATTCAAACTTCTCATTTGGATGGACAATACCTACAAAATGCAATTTAGATTGAAAATAATTACAAAATGTAATTTAGATTCAAAATACCCACAGAATTGCAATTGAGACTTAACTACTTGAACAAAGAGGGGTAGGTTGAAAGTACAAAATGCAATTGAAATTCAAAATACTCACTAAAGTCCCAGCCCCTAAATTGAAAGACTTACTAAAAAGCAATTTAGATTGTCAATCGATGATGATGATAACTGTTGTTTTAAGGGGCCTAAAATCTAGGTTATCGGCCCCTAATGGTTTGGGTGGTCGTGAAGATGAAAATGCAAACTTAAAACTAAAACTAACTACTAACCTACATACTAGAAGAAGAAATGGAAAATTAAAGGAGAATAAGGCAAATAAAAGGACAGAAGGAAAAGAAATGATGATGATGATAATTGGTGTTTTAAGGGGCCTAACATCGAGGTTATCGGCCCCTAATGATCTGGGTGATAGCGAAAATGATAATGAAATGGAAACCAGAACAAAATTATCGAAGACGGAAAATACGTACAAAAAGGAACTCACATGGAAACAACTCACAATATGGTCTTACAAAAGGGAATTTAGAACGAAAAGTTGCACAAAAAGAATAGATTGAAAAAGACCCACAAAACGTAGGCTAGATTCAAAATACGTACAAAATGCAAAGTAGCGCCGAAATACTTACAAAACGCAACTGAAATTCAAAATACTTACAAAATGCAAATGAGATCGAAATTACGCACAAAATGCAATTGTGGTTGAAAATACTTACAAAATGCAATTGAAATTCAAAATACTCACTAAAAGGCCCGGCAACCTGCATTGAAAGACTTACTAAAAAGCAATTTAGATTGTCAATCTTTACAAATTGCAATTGAGGTTGAATACAATCGCGTGATGTAATTTAGATCGAAAAAACTTACAAAATGCAACATAGATCAAAAATGCCTTAAAAAATCGCTAAAAGGGAATTTAGATACACGGTGATTCGAGTAACAAAAACAGTGCGGGAATCTTAAAGAGAAAAGGAAATAGAAGGAAAAGAGGAGAGGAAAGGGGAGAGAGGAGAAGGTCCGCCCCAAAGGGAAGGGACAAAAAGGGGAAAACGGACCCAGCTCAGGAATCCCTCGGGGTCGCCAACGCCCGAACTCACCAGCCGTGAGCCCCTGAGGGTGTAGCATTATCGACGGTGCACCAGAAGTGGTGGGGCTACATACACCCTGCCTCCTTAAGGGCCTTGAGCACAAGGCAGGAGGTAAAAGGAAAAGAACAGGAAGGCTGACCCCTCACAGAAGGAGGGTATCAGGAAAGATGAGACAAGGGCCAATTAAGGCGGGAAAGTGAAAGACTCCCTAGGCCTCGGATAACCTAATACCGTCAGGGTCGGAAGAGAACAAGAGTTGACCAAGGAAGGTCGACAGGAAAGAAGAAAGAGAGGAGCCCGGCACAAGTAAGTGGAAGCAATGCCGGACTCAGCTGGGGCCCCGTGGTCGCCAACCCACAACCCACTAGATGTGAGCCCCTGGGGGGTGACTAATTTGATATGACATCCCAGTTTACAAATGTACTTAAGTAATTTTAAATTGTAAGTAGTCTATCAAACAAGCATACCTTTCTTTCGACCACACTCAGGCATACAAAAGTAGTGACGAATCGAAGATCATATAATTGGTCGTTGTTGCAGGTGATTGTGATTGATTTTGCCCTCTTCAAAAAGGTCTTGCTATATTCTTGCTCGAAACACTTCCCTTTCTGAATCGACTTCAGAGTTATAAGTTTGTCCAAAGTCTTGTCGGAGAGAGACGACCTGAACGGAGTTCTTGTTTTTCTGACAAGACTGAACATTCTCTCACACTCTGCATATCTATGCGGAATGGTCAGAATAGAAAGCATAACTTTAGACAATTTGTCATACTTGAGTACCCCACCACTATATTTCATTTGGCCTACCAGTGCCCACTTCACATCAATTCTCTCTTCTTCCTCAAGAGATGTCACATCTTTAAGTTGGAAGTTACAGAATTGGGAATGCACATTTCTGCAAGGATGGCCGACGTTTTAGTTCTGGCTGAGCCATATCTCCCGGCAATTTTTGAGTCTGGGAACATCTTCCTAAATAAAGGACCAGCGTGATCGGAACAATTGACAGGGAGGTTATGTTCAAAAATAAACGATGTGAACAATACTTCTGCACGTGTTATACTGTCAGTGTCTTCCTCCTTACACTTGAAATAATCAAGTTTCTGTTTTTTCCCAACACACTGTACATTGTCTTTATGTTTCTTTGAGAGCACATGTTTTGAAAAGTCCCCATTTCCACCAAGCGAGATGCTGAAATCACACATACAGACACTACAAAATGCAAATGTTGCGCCTCTTCTTGACTCAGTTATATGCGGAAAGTCATCTTTATATAAACTTTTAAATGTCACATCATATTTCTTCGCCATATTACCGAGGAACCGATGCAATCACTCACATCGAAAAACCACAATAGCCTACAGGCATATTAACGCCAACAACATCTAACAAAGTTATACGCAAATCATATAATTTCACGTGTGAAACCGATACAATATTCCGTACCGTACAATAACTCTCACCCACATGTGATTATGCCAAACATCTAGGACCAAGCCCTGAATTAACCATCGACGATTTCAAACAAGGACGTATTCGAAGCCAACTTCAAAGAACTTTTTATAACAGCACGACGCAACGCGGGACGCGGGAGTTTGTACGCAGTTGTCGATTACCGGTATCGATACAGAGCGATACTGTGGTATCGAGATATAACTTCAAAACACGTAAAGTCTATCCGTTCGATAGACGACTGGAGTGTCATCTCGCACATTCAATCCGAAATTATGCGTGGGATTTTTGAAAAATCGGGAGATTTAATACGTTAAGCGGGAGGGCGGGAGAAATGGTCTGAAATCGGGAGTCTCCCGCCTAAATCGGGAGAGTTGGCAGGTATGCGTACTTCCTCAGAACACGCAACGTATAAATGACACTTTATATTGCAAGGGACTTAAAATATTATCGTATAAGCGTGAAAAACGAATAAATGTAAAACGTATATCGGAGATAAATTAAGATGGAAAGTATAGGCATTTTGCCGGGACCAGGAATAAATCGTATAGAAAACGTATAAATATGAACCGTATACAAGAAGTTTTACTGTATTTAACTAACTATTGAAGTAAAACATTGATGATAAAGGACAATACTTTGGATGTCTAAAAAAAGATTTCCTTAAATTACGGTATTTATGTCTCTTGTACCGAACCGAACTTTTTACCGAGTTTTTTATCGTCTCGAACCGAGGCCGGTAATTTCCTTTGTACCGTACCGAAACCAAAAAATCGGTGCACCGTCGACCCCTAGTTACAAGAGAGGGAGGACATTTTCAGCACTGTAAGTACACATTATTGAACATGTTTGGTAAAAGTGTGAAAGTGTGCACCACCACTTGTCAAGTGAACATCCTGCTCACTTAGGCTTAATTTAGGTTCAGTATTTACATGATGTTCTGATTTGGGGAGAGAAGGAGCTGGATGTGCTGAAGGAAAATATAGAGACATGGGGAATGAATCAGTGTAGAGGAAAGTAAGACAATGGTAATGACAACAGGAAAGAAAGAAGGAGAAGGGATTGTTAAAATAGATGTAGATCTGGAAGTAGCAGAGCACTTCCAACTATTTAGGAAGTGAATTGATGGAAAATGAAAGATTGGATGTGGAGATCAACAAGATGATGACGTTGATGATAATTGTTGTTTTAACATCTAGGCTATCGGCCCCTAATGATCTGGGTGATAGCGAAAATGACAGTCAAATGGAAACCAGAAAGAAAATTAAGTGAGACTGAAAATACTCACAAAAAGGAACTCAGATTGAAACAATTCACAAAATGTTCTTACAAAAGGGAATTGAGAACGAAAGGAATAGATTGAAAATGCAGGCTAGGTTCAAAATACGTACAAAATGCAATGCGGAGTCGAAATACTTACAAAATGTAATTGAAATTCAAAATACTTACTAAAATGCCCTGCTCCTACATTGAAAGACTTACTAAATAGCAATTTTGATTGTCAATCTTTACAAAATGCAATTGAGGTTGAAAACAATCGCGAAATGCAATTTAGATCGAAATAACTTACAAAATGCAATGTAGATTAAAAAATACCTACAAAATGTAGTGTAGATTTTAAAAAAATCGCTTAAGGGAATTTAAATACACGGGGAGCCAATTACAAAAACAGTGCGGGAATCTTAAAGAGAAAAGGAAATATAATGAAAAGAAAACAAGAGGTGTGACCCCTCGAAGAAGGAGGGATCAGGAGAGATGAGACAAGTGCCAATTAAGGCGGGAAAGTGATAGACTCCCTAGGCCTCGGATACTCGAATACCGTCGGGGTCGGAAAAGAACAAGAGTTGACCAAGGGAGGTCGACAGGAAAGAAGACGGAGAGGAGCCCGGCACAAGTAAGTGGAAGCAATGCTGGACTCAGCTGGGGTCCCGTGGTCGCCAACCTATGATCAACAAGATGTGGGAGTGTTTTCTATCATCAGGTTTGGAGTATAATGTGGAATAAAGTCAAACCACTGAAGGCTAAAGAAGACCTATTACTTACCAATAATGATGTATGGAGCAGAAACTTGGCCGATGACCAGGAGAGATGAAAGTAGAATACAGGAGGAGGAGTTTGGTACAATAATAATAATAATATCGTATGGCCTCGGGTGCCTGGTGCAAGCTTTGTTAATTGACACCCAGAGGGTAGCTTGCATGTCGAATTTCGTCGTTCCTTTGAACGCTACGAAAGTCAAGGAGGTTAGATATCTAAACTCCTTGACACTACAGCGCTTTCAAGTAGAGAATGGAGGAACTTTGTGTTGGCGGAAAATCTCGAGATTAATTTTGCCATTGAACACGGCCTACTGAATTCAAATGGGTTCTTTAACATGCCAACAACGTATGACATGAGTGTCGTGATTTTTGTCGCCTTCAAAAATCACTTACCACGACCTGCAATCTTGGGGTTGGTAGTCCGACACTATAACCACTCACCCAGCGTGGCAAGCAGTATGGTACAGAAGTGAATGTACAGAAGCTGGAGCAGAACAGATAGAGATGGTTTGGACATGTGCAAAGGATGAAAGAACACCGAAACAGGTGATGGAGAGACGGAGGACAAGGAAGACTTATAGTATGGTGAAGGACAGTGTCAGAGTGTAGTTCAGTGGTTGAAGGAGGACAGAGTAAAGTGGAGGGGTGGCATTTTTGCTCTGACCCGGCCCAAGCTGGAAATGATGATGATAACATTGGTGCAGTATGAATAATGTTTTGTGGATCTGCATCGACGTATTCTTTAGGTAAATCATTATTTCCACCACAGCAATATAAATTCATCAAAGTATTGACGTAGTAGAAATAAAATTTCATCATATTATTGTGATTTACCTAAAGAAAAAAATTAGTCATCCTGAAAATCAGAAACAGCTGCAGTCAAATGAAGTTCCCTTCGCAGTGAGCGAAACTCTACGAAACAAAAAAATAACATTTAATCTTGTATGACAGCTAAAGGATATTGTGTCTGAGAGATCCAACTGCATGTTGCCGGTGGGGTCCTCGAGATAGAAGCAGCCTTCGCGCAGTTCGGTGAGCAAGCCAAGTACGGTAGCATTTGTCACCTTGTCCGGAGCACTGAGGAAGTATTCAATAGGCTGCAGTGTGTACCTGCGAGCCACTTTATCCGTGTCTGCAAGCAACGTCGGAGCAAACAGTTCGTGTCGTGATGTGCGCTGGAACAGCACAGTATACCTGCAACCAGAAAAACAAACCAAATAAAATATAGCATTTGCTATCTATAGTTTCGTTTGCAATATCTTGGAACATTCATTCATGGTTGGTTGGTTCCTCAGTTTAGCCCCGTGCACTTTGGGTGTGTGTCTGATAACCGGTGTTAATTGTTAATTTTTTGAATTAGTGTGTGGTATCTGAAATTCAGGTAAGGACTGCAGACGATCAATTTCAAGTAGTTCCTACTTTTGCTACCAAATGCTATCATCAACGACACCTAGCTGTGAACTTGGCTACTAGATGCCACCACAACCGGCACCTGGCGGCGAACGTTGGAACTTAATAGTGTGTTAATCAATTCTAACCTACAAATTTAGCTTCACCGAATTGTAGTTAGTGGAAGTTCAGGATGTCTACCAAAACCAAATAAAAGATTTCCCTGAGTAACAGTAGCCACCATAGTAAATATATAAAACAGAGATTGTGTTTAAAGAGCATTTCAAAGAGTGCTCGAACAATAAAGGGTAGCATGGCAAAGTTGAAAAGACACCAAAAAAAAAGGGGGGGGGGGGAGGAAAACAGAAATATATATTTTTCTATATTTTTATCCTGAAAAAACTATTGTACTTGTGAGTATTGAAAGCAGCTTGTCAATAGTAATGCTCTCATACAGTTACACATTTATATACAAATACACAGCCTACACACGTAATTTGTGTGCTCTAGCTTGCAAGAAATGAGAGCTTACTGACTTAACATCTACAACAATCAACAGAATATACTTTTCCCAATCAAAATTTAAATGCATAATTTCGAATTATTCAAGGTTGGACCTTGTAAAACTAAAATACCATGAGTGTCATTAGAATTTCCCGATTTTTCCAGGATTTAAAAATTCCCCGAGTATTCCTTGTTTTCCAGAGTAGTAGTCACCCTGTGGAAGGTTCTTTAACATACCATAATCTACGTCATGGGCCCACCGCCTTTACTTCCCCTCTGAAGGAAGGCATACTGAGGGATTTTTAACGCTCTTAAAAAATCAGGCGACTTTGGCCGGGTTTGAATCTTGGGCATAGAAGCTCAGCATGCTACCAACTACGCCACCAAAGCTGCCAAAATTTTAGATAGACTACACATGATACCTTCGAAGAGTACACTTGCAGTCATCCAAGTTTTCAGTAGGGGATTTTCTCTTCTTGCAAGGTATTGAGTTTGAATCTCAAATCTGCAGGCACAAGAAGTTGATGCAGCATTTGCACCGATGACCAATAATAATTAGAATTCATGGTTTTTAGAAATTTTAAATCCAAAATAACACATTTTGAATTCTGAATTAGAGTTTTCTACCAATTTTGCTAAAATATGGCGTTTGTCCAATATTATATGTAGCAGTTAAGACTAAGCATCTGAAATGAAATTCCTGAGGAGTATGGTACAGAAGACTAGGAGAGAGAGAGAGAAATGAAGACATCAGAAAGGCCGTGAATGTACAGAAGATGAATGATAAGCTGGAGCAGAACAGAGTGAGATGGTTTGGACATGTGAAAAGGATGAACGAAGAATGAATGCCGAAACAAGTGAAGGAGAGACAGAGGACAAGGAAGACCTAGAGTAGGGTGGATGGATTTGGAGAAGGATGGTGTGAGAGAAGGAAACCAAGCGTGGAATTCAGTGGTTCATGAAGGATGGTGGACAGACCCGGCCCAAACTGGAAAACGGAAATAATTGATGATTATGAGGCCACGAAAGCAGAAAAGTGTAAACATGTTGTTCTATACCGAAGAAATGACAAATACATTAGAAAAAGGAGAATTGATGTAGCTATACACAGACGTTGTTAACCGCAGGCGCACACGAGGAAGAGAGATCGAGTGAAGGCAAGACAATCAAGAAATCGATCATCACTTGCACTAAGGCATTTATTAAGAGTACGCAGCAAAACTCATCTGACTTCAGTGACATCAAATCAAATCAAAATCACTTTATTTGCAATGAGGTGTCAACCTCGGTGGCAAATGAGGTACATAATTTACAAACACTACACAATATTAAAAGAATACAGTAACTTAATGTACAAACACTACACAATATTAAAAGAATAAAGTAACAAACACTACACATTATTAAAAGAATACAGTAACTTAATGTACTATTCACACATTGATTGAACTCCCCTCTCACAACTGCTGTAGGAATTACATAGCACGTATAATGTATCTAGGAATACAGCACTAAGTTATACCACTTCATTCTTTTCCCTGGTTTTGTCTATTCTGCTCTTGAATAAATGGACTGATTTTGGAAAGGGATCAAACACCGCCCTTGGTAAACTGTTCCATTCCTTCACACCCTTCCCAATGAATGAAAATTTACCCCAATCGCTTCTGCTAAAGTGCCGTCCAATTTTGAATTTGTGGTCTGCCCTGCCAATATAATTACTTTCCAATTGAAGCCTCTCACGGATTTCCCCCCATGCTTCCTGTCCTGTATATGCTCTATATAACCCTACAAGTCTGTTTTTCTCCCTTCTCTTACTTAATGTTTCCCACCCAAGCTTCTCTAACATATCTGATACACTGCTTCTTCTCCTAAAATCCCCTATCACAAATCTTGCTGCTTTCCTTTGAACACTCTCAATTTCTTTTATTAGGTATTCCTGGTGCGGATCCCATACACTGCTTGCATATTCCAATATTGGACGAACCAAACTTAGGTAACTTTTCTCTCTTATTTCTTTGTTGCATCCTTTAAGTAGTCGCATAATGACATGCAACGATCTGTATGCTTTCCCAACATTGTCTCCAACATGACCCTTCCAGTGCAATTTACTATCAAATCTCACACCTAAGTATTTGCACTTGTCATCTTTTGGTACGATTACCCCATCCAATGTATATTGAAATTCAGTTTTTAATCTCTTGTTTGTGAATATTGTGGCAGTTGATTTACCTCCGTTAACCTTCATGTGGTTCTCTTCAACCCAATGTTGGATACTGTCGAGGTCCCTTTGTAATATTTTACAATCCTCTATATTATTTATTTCCCTATAGACGATAATGTCATCTGCATACAATCTTATTTTTGATGCTATATTGTTCCCTAAATCATTTGCATATATTAGGAAAAGCAATGGACCAATTTTACTACCCTGTGGAATTCCCTTCTTAACTTTCTCTTCCTGTGATACGTAATTCCCTACTCTGACTCTCTGAACCCTTGAATTTAGAAATGTTCCTATCCAACGTACAACCCTCGAGTCCAATCCCATTCTCTCCACTTTCTTTAATAATACTCCATGTTCCACTCTGTCAAAAGCTTTGGAAAGGTCTATAGCTATGCAGTCCAACTGTCCCCCTAGATCCAACCGATCTGATATGTCCTGCTGAAATCCCACCAGTTGTGCCTCACAAGAAAATTTCTTTCTAAATCCATACTGTCTCCTCAGGAACCAATTTTTATCTTCACATACCCCTCTAATATATTTTACTATTAAACTCTCCAAGATTTTACAAACTACACTGGTCAGACTTACTGGTCTGTAGTTCTCAGGTTTACTTCTATCTCCCTTTCCTTTATAAATTGGTATTATTATAGATTCCTTCCATTCCTTTGGTATTCTACTATTGTTCATGACGTAGTCGAAAAGAAACTTTAAATAAGGCACTATGTACCACCCCATTGCCTTTATTAATTCCCCAGTAATTTGATCACACCCTGCTGCTTTTCCTTGCTGAAGCAGTTTGATTTCTCTAAAAATATCCTCATTTGTAAAGGTGAAGCTTCTTGTGTCCTTATGTGTTTCACCCTCTCCAGTCTCATTTACGGTTTCCAACTCCTGACAATCTTCCACTGAATCTATGAATTCCCTACTAAATAGGTTTGCTTTCTCATTATCTGCAAATAAATGCTCACCCCCTTCTCCCTCCATTGTGGGAATGTGGATTCCGTTTCCCTTTTGGTTTTTAATATATGAATACAGCTTTTTCCATTTCCCTATGTGGTCTTTACCCTCATGAAGTATGCCATTCATGTAATTTTCCTTTGCTTCCTTTTTCAACCTATTGAGCTCCTTTATTAGCTGCTTTCTGGTTTCTCTGTTTCCCCTGCCCTCTTTGATTTGACTGTTTACCATTCTACATTTCCTTTTTAATTTTCGTATGTCCTTTGTATAGTAAACAGGGTCTGAGGTTGTTTTTCCCTTCTTAATAGGTACAAATATCTTCTCACCCTCCCAAATGATTTCCTTAAAATTTGCCCAGAGTATATCCACATTACTCCCTTTACTTATCCAAGAATTAAATTTTGATTTCAGGTAAGCTCCAAATTCATCGAATTTAGTTTTTCTGTATAATTTCTTGTCCTGTGTGACCCTCCTATTAAGCCTTTTTGGTACCAGACCAACGTCCATTATTGCAGCCTTATGGTCATCTATGTTGTTAACTAATCTTCAAGTTTCAGTGGAAATAACGAGAGTTTGCTAACGAAATAGTAGATCGTATATTTACACGTCCATCACTCTACAAGGCACAAACAACACAAGGAATACTAAAATATAAAATCAATGCTGCCAACTTAAATTGTTAACTACCAACTCCAACACTTCCCCTGGTAGTTAACCTCAAACAATGACAATCCTTTAATTCAACAAAAATACCAAAAAATTCAGTTCCTGTTATAAACTAAACCAAATTGAGGATCTTTATGAAACTCTGGGTCTTTGGCCCATTCAATGACTTCGTAAACAAGTCTGCAACATTATTGTTACTTGGAACATATTCGAAAATAATGTTCCTCTTACTTACATGGTCCCTACAAAACTGATACTTAATATCAAAGTGCTTTGTCAATTCAGAATCACCACTGTTTCTGGTGAGCTTAATGGCACTTTGATTGTCACCTCTGATGACAATTGGTTTAGGCAAAACCGATTCCTGACCCAACTCGTTTATTATTTGTCCTAGCCATAATGCCTCCTTAGCAGCATGGAACATAGAATCATACTCTGACTCGGTTGTAGATGTGGCAACCATGTCAAGTTTCTTTGGTAACCTCGTGTTCCAGCTAATTGGTGCATTTGCTAAGATTGCAACATACCCACTCACAGATTTCCTGTCTTTGGCATTAGCAAAATCTGCATCACAATACATTCGGACATGTACATCAGATTTTTCAAAAAACAATTTTACATTACATGTTTTCTTCAAGTACAACATAATGTGCTTTACATCTTGCCAATCTCTCTTTGTAGGCGAACAATTTTTCTTGCTCACTTTACACACTGCAAAAGTTATGTCTGGCCTAGTCGTTGTAGCCAGATATAGTAACATACCTACTGCTTTTCTGTACTCGTACTCATCATGTTTCTCATCACCTGACAATTTTCCGTCATCTCTATTTATTTCTAAAGGAGCTGACCTGCCCTTCCCATCTTCAAGTTTGAATTCTTTCAATACCCTTTTAATGTAGTCAGTTTGATGAGCAGACATTACTCCTTCCCTGTACTCCACATTCATAGAAAGAAAGTTGGTCATATTTCCTAACTTCTTAATCTCCAATCTAATGTCCAACTCTTCTTTGAACCATTCAACCCGTTCTCTTTTTCCCCAGCATGCCAAGTCATCAACATAAACACCAATGAACAGATCCTTATCTTTGTTAACAAACACACATGGATCCTTCACCAGAGGTTTCAAACCTAATTCTGACAAATTCATATACAAGGTCGAATGCCATTCCATAGCACTTTGTTTAAGCCCATACAAGCTTTTGAGCAATTTACACACTTTATTTTTATCCACCTCAAAATATTTAGGTTGTTCCATGAAAACTTCCTCATTCAACTCACTGTGCAAATATGCTGTGAGCACATCAATATGTTCCTGAACCCACCCATTAATGACAGTTATGGCCATCATCAGTCGAATCGTTTTTCTTTTAATTACTGGAGCATAAGTTTCATTAAAGTCTACCCCTGGCACTTGGGAAAAACCTTGTGCTACCAATCTCGCCTTAAATCTATTAACAGTGCCATCTGGATTTCTCTTAAGTTTCAAAACCCACTTACAACCCAACACATTTCTACCAGAAGGCCTGTCAACCAAAATAAATGTCCCTTTACGTTGGATACTGTCTAATTCGCTTTTCATTGCATCTCTCCATTCATCAGAGAACTCCCCATTCAATGCCTCACTCACACTCAACGGTTCTTCGATATAATCAGCAACATATACCGACAAATTACAGCAAGAACATTCTTTACGCTTCCTTAACCTTTCACTCCTTCTCAAAACGTTCTCATTATTTTCAGCCTCAAACACATTTTTATCATTCTCTTGGACATTGCTTTCAATCTCAATCTCTGACTCATCACTACAATAATTTCTTATCATAACATCAGTTTGAACATGCTTAATAGTAGGCCTAACCTGTTCTACCATGGGAAATATATTTTCATCAAATTTTACATGATATCCAATCACAAATGATTTAGTCTCAAGATTAAACAATTTATACCCTTTCACATTGTTTTCATAACCTATGAATACACATCTCACTGCTCGGGGCTGAAATTTACCTACTTTATGAAATAACCAAGCTTTACAACCAAATGCACGTAACCTTGGATATTCTTTTTCAGCACTCTCTCCCTTCCACATTTCATATGGGATCTGATTCCCAATAGCCCTAGATGGACATAGATTCCTAGTAAGGCAAGCAGTGTTGGCTGCTTCAGCCCAAAACGAATCTGACAAACCTGACTGCACTAACAAACACCTTATCTTATCTTCTGCAATCCTATTAAACCTCTCAGCTATACCATTTTGTTCTGGAGTATAAGCTACCGTCTTTCTATGACCTATCCCATTCGCTTTCAAATAGGTCTCGAATTTATTACCACAATATTCGCCACCTCCATCTGTTTGAAAGCATTTAAGTTTCAAGTCATGCATTTTTTCTACTTCAACTTGATACTCCAAAAACTTTGAGAAAGCCTCACCTTTACTTTTCAAGAATTTAACAACTGTAAATCTGGAATAATCATCCACAAAACTCATCATGTATTTATGACCACCATTTGATTTAACAGGAGATGTTAACAAATCACTATGTACCAATTCCAGTGGTTTACTGCATTGGCGTTCACTCTTCTGCGGGAAACTACATCTAGTCATCTTCCCCAGAACACACACATCACAACTCTTATTCTCACTCTTTAAACCTGACAAATATGGAATTTTCTGCATAGCAGCTTCATGTGGATGCCCTAACCTTACATGCCACAAATCTGAACTCACTGCTCGCAAGGCTACAGCTTCAATTTCATCACTCATCTCATCTTCACTGACATCAGCATTCGATATACAAGCTACACTGTGATTAGGTTCCAACAAATACAACCCATTTGATTCTAGACTTGTAAACACGCACTCATCATTATACATACCTTTAGCACCTTCTTTGTTAAAGTGAACAAATACATCATTCTTGGCTAAGCGCCCAACTGAAATCAAATTGAATGCTAAATCTGGAACGTGCAAAACATTTCTCATCTCAAGCACATTACCACCACACTTATCAGATAATGCAAGTTTGACAATACCCTTTCCACAAACTGGGAGTTGCCCTTGTCCAATCTTAACATTGCCCTTACACTCTGAATAGGAGGAAAACAACTCTCTTTTAGACGTCATATGTTCTGACGCTGCCGAGTCAAGGTACCAAACATCAGAACTGTTCATTGACACCATTGCGAACACACTGATACAGGCTATAGTCTTCCCCGTTTTATTGGAATTTCCATTGTCGTCCCTTTTTCCATTATTTGATTTCATTTTGGTACAATCTGATGCCCAATGACCATACTCTTGACAGTTAAAACATTTAACTTCTGGACAAAACTTGCTAATATGCCCTAACCTCTGACATTTGTAACATTTAACACTATTACTATCACCACTTTTTCCACTCTGCACACTATTCTTCTTACTGTTTTTGTACACTAATTTGTCATTCTTGCCTTTCTTGGAGATGAGTGCACTTGATGCGGAAGTCTCCTGCGCGGCTTCTAACTGGGTCCGGCGTCGCTTCTCGTCTAGAAGTCGTCCTTTAACCTTCCGTGTTGTAAGATCCGGCTCCCTCAGTAGATTTTGGACGAAGGTCTCGTACTCCTCCATCGGTAGCCCGACTAGCAGGAAGTTGGCCATCATCTCGTCGTCGAATATTATGCCACCCCTGGCAATTTTTTTGTTCAATCTCTGGATACTGGCCGCATACTCTTGCATCGACATATTTGGGGTCTTCGAAATATTTGTCATTTCTTTCAAGGACTGAAGTGCATTAAACTTGGTAGAAGAGACGTGAATTTCTTCCAGAATTTCCCAAGCATGCTTCGCTCTAATACAATCTTCCACATCTAACAAGAAATCATCCCCAACGGATTTGTATAATACCGACAAAGCTTTCCTATTTAAGCGTGCCTGATCCACATTCAACTCGTTCTCATCGAAGCCTGGTTCAATCGCCACCCAACAGTTCTTATCGATCATATGCGCCTTCACTCTCAGTTTCCAGGCGAAGTAGTTTCCATTTGCTAGCTTTGGAATGGAAACGAGGTCTTTGTCATCTCCGTCAGCCATCTTGGTACTGTTGCTGTAACGTTCGCCGGTTCAGTCACAAACACTCACAATCTGTTTTTAAAATTCAGATTACATCTCAATCTCAACAATCCGTAATTCACGCTCTGATCTACGTACTTCGCACTGCTCTGGGCTCATAACCTGTTGTTAAATTAATCTTCAAGTTTCAGTGGAAATAACGAGAGTTTGCTAACGAAATAGTAGATCGTATATTTACACGTCCATCACTCTACAAGGCACAAACAACACAAGGAATACTAAAATATAAAATCAATGCTGCCAACTTAAATTGTTAACTACCAACTCCAACAACCTATTCCTTCAATTACGTGGGTATTTTCAACAAGTTCCCCTGGTTTTATCAGGAATACATCCAGCAAGTTGCTGAGTCTAGTTGGTGCTTGCACTACTTGTGTAAATCCTCCCTCCCAAACTAATTTATTTGCAAGTTTCTGTTCATGGGCTTCTGTTGCAGCTCCATTCCAATCAACTTCTGGCAAGTTTAAATCCCCCCCAATTATTATCATGTCATTATTGTTTTTATGAGTGTAATCTATTAGTTTCTCAAATATTTCCATGTCTCTTTTATCTCTCCCAGGCCTATATATTCCTATAATTCCCACCTCCTTCATATTGTCACAAACTAATTTTATCCCTAATATTTCATCCTTTTCGTCGGTAAACCATTCATGTGAGCAGTAAGTTTCCTTCACCAGTATAAACACCCCCCCTCCCTTCTTATTTCCTCGGTCTCTACGATAGACTACATACCCTTCTGGGAATACTTCTCTATTTCCTACCCCTTCTCTCAGCCATGATTCCACTCCTATCGCCACATCAATTTCATATGCTTCCATTGCTGTACTGAGTTTTATTTGCTTGTTTACTACACTTTGACAGTTTACCAAGAGCAATCTTAGACCCCCCTCCCCCTTCAAATTTTGATGTTGTGGGTGTGCAATTAGTAATCCCTTGCTCCCCTGACTCAAGTCCTGTTTTTCGTGGTACTGATTTACTGTATCTTTTCCAGTGCACTCATTTACGCCCCCCATTTTCTGAATTAGTTTCCCGAAAGCATTTTCTTAGATATCCTATTCAGCAGTTTACCGAACTTAGAGGTCCCTTTCCTATTGAGGTGCAACCCATCTGTACTAAAATCATAGTCATTAAGCCATCCATTTGCATCGACAAAAAGGACGTCTCCATTGCGACACAGCCAGTCTAGTGTGGAATTTACAGCATCCACATAGCGGTAGTCGACATCATTCCTATATAACACTCCACTGAGACAAAGCTTAGTCTCCGGAAACTTCACTTTTACTGTCGCAATAAGAGTATCAGCCTCGGCCATTATATCACTGGGTGTTGTTGAGTTAAGAATGTCGTTTGTACCAACGTGGATAATTAACGTCTCGGGTGTTTCCTTTATTTTATTATTGTTCACATGTGCTGTCAGTTGTCCCACTTGCATGCCCGGAAAGCAATATGTGATTCCTTCTTCAATTTCAGGCCCAACATTCCTCACCATAGAATCACCTATTATTACCGTACGGGCATGTTTACGCTTCGATCGCCGACGGGATTTCCTTTGACTTCCCGAGACTATAGGAAGGTTACATTCTGAGTTTACTACGTCATCTTCTGACCCTAAGATCTGAAATCTATTCGCTGTTGCGATGCCTTTATGTGAAGTTCCATTGCCTGTTACATGAGGCCTGGTATGCCTAAGATTTTTTGACGTAACCTCTGTATAATCCCTACCATGTTCTCCCGGTATCTTAATATTTGCCCTACCTTCCTTTAAGCCCTTCAGTTCCAGGAGAGCATTTTCTAAATCAATTGATATCATCTTGATTATTTCGTCTTTTGAGAATAGCTCGAGCTCCAGAGATTTTATTCTGAACCATAGATGCGATGCGGTCGAAGTGAGGTTATCTGAAACTTCATCGTCTTCCGAATTTAGCACTTCACTTGCGAACGCATTCTTAAACACGCATGTTTCACAAACTTCAAGACTGGCCCTACTATCGTTTTTAGATCCATTACACATCACACACACGTTATTTTCGAACTTTTCGCTCGGAGAAAAATCTCGACCGTTAACCGCCATATTGATGTTTCCAAATTTCGTAATGATCGTATTTATAATTACTAGTAGCAGTCTATACTAGATCACTATACTTGCCAATGTGCACACGAATTCAGTGTAAACAAAACTAGTCACACAGCACTTTCGAACATTTAACAGCAATCAATAATCATTTAAACACATATATATCAACCAGTCTTCCTTAACATGACTTGTCGATTCAAGGCCTTCTATTTCAATGCTCTGGAAAATAAGGACTGTTATAAGAAAGACAGAAAGAAGCCATAAATGCTACCATCATCCCTCGACACATCATGGACAATTTTCGACACTGCCATAACAAATAGTAACATTCATCATCATCGATTCTCCACTCCAGCAGGCAGGGTGTGGGAATGAACAAGCCCTTCCATAGCTGTCCTCCATTCAACGCTCTTGAGGACTTACTTCATCCTCCCAACTCGAGGTCTACCTCTTGGTCTCTTGCCATGTATCATCATCATCATCATCTTGTACAGTTTCCAGCCCCAGGCTGGGTCAGTTTGGAACATAAGCCTCGCCACTTAGTCCTTTCTTCCCACCACCTCTCCGCTGTCACTCTGGTCCAGTCCTCGCCTCTCTTCTTGACACATTCCTCCACTCCTTTCAGCCATCTATCTCTTGGTCTTCCCCTTGGTCGTTTCGTCTGCATCTGCATCTCATGTATCCTCTTGGGAATCTTCTTCTCATCCATTCTCTTTAAGTGTCCATACCACCTCAGTCTTGATGTCTCAATCCTACCTTGCAAGGGCTCCTCTTTCACTATTTCCCTGACCTTTTCATTCCTCACCCTGTCTCTTCTTGTTACTCCGATCCTACTTCGCAGGAACTTCATTTCACCTGCCTGTATTCTGCTTATGTCTCTTTTCTTCATTGTCCACGTTTCTGAAGCATAGGTCAGTATCGGGATATAGTAGTTTCTGTATAACACTTCATTGCTTTTTTGTGGGACATCTTTATTCCACACTAAGCTCCTAATGCTTCTCAGAAATGCTTCTGCCTGTCTGCCACGTTCCGTAATCTCTTTGTCATTTCTCCCATTTTCCTCCACTATACTTCCCAAGTACTTGAGACTTCCCACCTTCTTCAGCTGTCCACCTCCAAGTGTTATCCCACTCATTGGTATGTCCTTTTTCCTGGTCGTTAACAGGATCTCACATTTACTGATGTTGAACTTCCATCCGTACTCTCCCACTGTTTCTTCCCAAGCCTTCAGTTGCTCCTGAATTTCCTCCTCCTTGTTTCCCCAGACCATGAGATCATCTGCAAACACCATTGCTTTCATCTTATCTTCTCCTATCTTTCCTGCAATCCGTGTCATTACCTCGTCCATAACCACAATAAAGAGAGGGGGTGACAGCGCACTACCCTGTTTCAGGCCACTCATTTGTCTGAACCAGTCTGTTCTTTCCCCTCCAACTTTCACACAACTCACACTTCCACAATACATCTCCTTCACTCTGCCTACAGTCCCTTTTTCCACTCCCAAGTTTTCCATTGCTTTCCAAACCTTCTCCCTACACACACTATCATAGGCCTTTTCGATGTCCAAGAAGGCCATCAACAGATCCTCTCCAAATTCGTAGTGGTGTTCCTGGAGCTGTCTCACTGAAAATATGAGATCCACTGTTGATCTCCCAGGTCTGAATCCATACTGTTCCTCTCTCAATTTTCTCTCCACTTTGGCTCGTATTCTACTTTCTAATATCTTTTCATATATCTTGGCACAGTGAGGTATGAGTGTGACTCCCCTGTAATTCCTGCACTCCTTTCTTAAATATTGGGACAATTAATCCTTTCTTCCAATCTTCTGGGGTCTTTTTCTCCTTCCATATCACCCTCATCACACGGTACAGCCACTGTTTCCCAACCTCCCCTGCTGCCTTCACCATTTCAACACTCACTTCATCCACACCCGGTGCCCTTCCTCCTTTCATCTTGTCTATAGCCATTTCCAGTTCTCTCCAAGTCAGGTCCTTTTCCATTCCTGTGTTATCTTCTCCATCTTCCAATACATTGTCTTCCTCCCTATGACCATTTGGATTCAGCAAATCCTCAAAGTACTCTTTCCAGACTGTCTTCACCCTTTTGAAATAGGCTTTTGATGTTCTACTGGAGGGCATCCTCCTCAGACGACTGAACTATTTCAATCTCGACTCCTCAAGAATGTCAAGCACACTTCTCTTCAGCCCTAGTTTAGGCTGACTTACTCATTCCTAATCTTGTCTCATCTGGTCTTCTGAATATTTGATTTTAGAAATTTCATCTCAGTTTCTTGTATCCGGCTGTTGTCCCGGGTAGATATTGTAGCAGCTTCTAGACCATAGGTCATTATGGGAAGTAAGTAGGATTTGTACAGTGATATTTTAGCTTCCTGAGGAAAGTTTTTGCCCCATAGAAGCTGTGAAACAGAGTTGTAAAAGTTCACAGAATCTTGAACCCTACTACTGGTTTCTTGGGTTAACCTGTTATCTGTCGACAAAACACTGTTCTGCTATTTCGATGTCATGTTGTCCCAATGTTTGCTCTCCCTGCTCATCACCAAACATACGGTTTTCGTTTGACTGATCTGTAATCCAAACTTGTCAAAATCTGCCAATTTAGTTGTTGTTGGATGTCATCTTCATTATGGCATGGAAATAATATGGAAAAATATATCACAGAAACAATTGAGAAATTAAAATCAAGATTTCTGAAACTAGCCACAGGAGTGAGTAAATCAGTGCCGTCAGAGGATGGTATGTGAAATGATAGAGAAACATTATACATGGGAGACATTAGAACAAAGCTATCATACCAGCCCATAAGTAAAACTGCTAGAAGACAGAAACGGACTGGTGCAATGGTAGAAAGAAACTGGACCAAAGATAAGCAGACACACACATTATTACAAGAAATGCGATTCATGGTTTTCACCATAAGATATGACATATCAACCAAATGAAGATTGTGTGGTAAAACCGGAGGAGACCAAATCCGGTGAAAAAAACTTCTTTAACCGTTTATAGGTCCTTGGGATACTATCTTCTCACTATGTATTTATAGAACGGTGTTAGGGAGAGAATCTTCCCACCCCTTTCATTTCAAGCAGTTCCACAGGCATCCACAAGCTAGCTGCAGAGAAATATTGAAAACCCATTAATTTGATGTATACTGTCATCAGAAACCAAAGGTGGGAAGCATATATCCCAGTGGTCTCCACAGTGCACGTGCTCGCCCGTTTGGTTGTGTTGAGTGAATGAAATGCATTGTTTTACAGAAGATGTTCTTATTGAAGATAAGAGATTTGTAATGCTGGTATATAGCTGAAATACAATGTTGAGTTGGTCACTTGAGTAAATACATTTCAGCTAGAATGGAAATTATTATCCTACTCAGGGTGTTTGCCATAGAATAGAAGATGTTTAAAATTAATTTTCTGTGTTTATAGTAAATACTATTTTGAAATTATTGAATTATATTCGAATATACTAACTTATAACATTCCAAAATCACTTTTATATTTTTTGTGCAGTCTTCGGCAAAGATGATATAGGTCACTGACCTTGTGTTGCGTGGGAGTTAAATTAAAAAAAAAAATATATAGAGTGTTATGGGTGTTTTTATATATTATATCCTGTTAAATAAACCTCATTATTAGGGATCTGAAAATTTAGCATCTATTTCCCTTTAAATTAGCATTTATATTTTCCCCATTTAGCATCTATTTTTGGAAAATTAGCATCTAATTTTTCCGGATTCTTACGGACTATATGACTTTATTGGCGACACTTGAGATACAATTTAATATTCAAATGAAAGCATTGTAAATAACTCTGCGTTGCACTCTTTCAAGTTACACCTTCTGTCTGTAACAATTGTATTGTAGTGTGACAAAACACGCTCACTGTCCACATTGTTTGTTGGTGTCCACAAAAGATCTAAAGAACTCTTGGCAAAATGTTCATGTTCATATTGAACAGCAGTCAAGGCACGTACTATTTCACACTCCTCATTTTGTTTTAACTGCGATTCAATAATATTCTTGAAATATCATAGCCCTTCCTTATTTCATGACATGGAATGTTTGTAAAGCTCGGAAGTTTTTGAATACCGGTTTCTTTGTCATTATTCAATACCACGTGTCTAGGATAAAATATCTTGAAGTGCTTGAAGGTTACAAAAAGAATAAGGTTACTATTCAAGCGGCAAGCCGCAAAATTTTCCGTTTAGCGAAGTCCACGTGTTCGACAAACCACCAGTCGCCACGATGCGCCAAGTACACAAACGAGTTTCGTTCGTCAGCTGTCTGAATAAGTTATAGTCGAAAGTTCGTATCGATACAGAAATCGATTGTTATATCGACCAATATGCGTAGCACACTGAGAGTCCGAGACGAGGTATCCCTAGCGAGCGATTAGGCCACCTACTAAACATTTTCTTTTGTTTTATAAACAAATTCGCAATTAAATTAACAGATTTAAAGTAATTTCGCTATAAAATCGAACTTATTTGGTATTTTCGCATTTTGGGTCACAATTCGCACTTTGATTTACGCGAAAAAATGGTTTTATTTCACATTAAAATTAACGTAGGCTTGGATTCTGTCCCTACTCATTATTGAGTGATAAACACAGTATCGTCATAATTTGGAGGTGGGAGATAATTACCCCATTGCTCATTTAAGATAACATACTGTCGAGTGTGGGCAGTGGGACAATAATTTCCCACCCCATATTTCATAAAATAGAATCCACACCCATAAAATTGTTGCATATTCCAACTCATCGATCACCCCCAATTACAAATGTGCAAAAAATATATATATATTTTATACCCCCGGTCTTTTTCCCTATAAAGGGTTAACCATTGAAATTAGCTAAATACCTTTTGTAAGAATAAGTAAATAAGGAAATGATGTAATAATAGGTATTTACTCCTCCACTGTCTATAACCCACCCATTTTAGATCGTGAGATTTTCAAAGTGAAATGCCATGTCCTGTGGTTCCGATTTCACATAAAAAAGGAGGTTCCATGGCTTATGATCTCGAGGTTAACGGTCACGTAAAACTACAAGCTTCCTTCCTTCCTCCTTTTTAGATCATGACTTATACAGATGAGTCAGCCACTATACACATGAATTATGAACTAATACAACATTGCCAACCCATCAATAGTTTTTGCCTAGACCAATAATTGTAACGTAGCACGGTCCGCTAATATATACACTAGCGGTTTTTGTCACGCACAGTGGAGTTACTCGCGCATCAATAAACCTTATCCAGGCCAATGGTTTTGCCCATTAATGCTTTCTTACATTAACCAAGTAGAAGTGTAAAAGCTGGGATTTGGTATCCTCCAGTTTGCACCTATGTGTACAATCATCCAAGGAGAACCAGATCCCAAGATGGTAACTGAACATATACACAGTAATGCTCTTTCGTAGGAATGTTTCATTCTAGGCCCATATTGACAATAGGGTAATAAAGTTAGGTAAGAAGTTCCATCTGGTCAATACCTTTTTGAATTATTTGTTAATACATGTTTCGGGGCTAATATCTACCCCCTTCATCAGTCATTTATGAGAAAACTTATATACTAAGGGCCGGGTTCACCAACAAGCGGTTAGTAAATGCCTTGTTAATTTTAACATCGGAATTAAACACGTTGGCATTTCACCAGCACATTCGCCGATTGGCATTAGCAAACAAACCGTTATGTTTAAGGGCTTTTATGACTTTTATTGATCTAGAAAAGGCCTATGATAGCATCCCCAGAACAAAAGTTTGGGAAAGCTTAACAAATAGGGGGATAGGCAAGGAACTGAGAGACATGATAAAAGGAATGTGCATGGAGCGCTACAGTAGTGTGAAGACTAGAGTCAGGACATCAGAATGGTTTAAAATTGACACTGGACTAAAGCAAGGAAGTGTGTTATCACCATTATTGTTCGTAATGGTGTTGGATGACATCATGAAGGCAGCAATGAAAGACTAGAGTAGGGCAAAGATGAAGGTAATGTTGTTTGCAGATGACGTTGTGATCTGGGGCGAGGATGAAATGGAGGTACAAGAACAGTTAGACATAATAAATGAAAAGATTGAGCAATGGGGATTGAAGATAAATGTGGAGAAGAGTAAAACAGTGGTGACGAGTAAAGATAAGAAAGAAGGAAAAGGAGTAATCAAAGTAGGAGATAAGGAATTGGAAGTGGTGAAACACTTCAAATACTTGGGAAGTGAACTGACTGAAGATGGAGGACTAGATTTGGAAATTAGCAGAAGAATACAACTCGGGAGTACGGGGACTAGTATGGAACAAGGATTTACCAATTAAGGCTAAAGAAGTTCTGTACAAAGCATATTATGTTCCTATAATGACATATGCAGCAGAAACTTGGACAATGACTAAGAGGGATGAGAGGAGCTGAGATGAGATTCCTGAGAAGTATGGTCCAGAAAACGAGGAGGGACAGTGTGAGAAATGAAGATATACGGAAAGAACTGGGAGTACAGAAACTAAATGACAAACTGGAGCAAAACAGATTGAGATGGTTTGAACATGTTAAACGGATGAATGACGAGCACTGGAACGACGGATGACAGGGAAGAGAGGACGAGGAAGACCAAGAATGCGTTGGATGGACTCGGTGGAGAATAGTATTAGAACACTGTGTCGGAAGAGGAATGGTGGAACGACAGAACAAAGTGGAGAGGAACCATATTTGCCTCCACCCAGTGTCAGCTGGAAAAGGGGAAATGAAGATGATGATGATGACAAAACTCATTGAAAGATGATTGTGGCGGTATTTGCATATTCTTTGGTGTAATCAAGCAGGCCGTTAACTGAAAAAAGCTTGTAAAAGTTATATACTCTTTGGTTAAAAACAAACATGGCTGATGAGGACAAGAGCAAGTCGAGCCGGGGACTGTCAAATTTTCTTTTCGACCACACATTCATTTGTTCATTGATATCGTGCAAAGAGTTCACATTTCGCTTTGCTCTTATCCTCCATTGGACTGTTGACAAGGCTAATTCGATAAAAGTTAATCGTAATTTGTTGTCCATTGTTGTCTGGACGAGGAACCTCTGACCCCAACCGAGGTTGCGGTCTTTCCCACCACGCACGAGTCGGTGTGTTTTAGTTTGTGTTCTGTACTATGAGAGTCTGTATATATGGTGTGTAATGCTTCGTTATTGAAAACAGGGAACCGAAGGAACAATTGAACAACTTCTCCGGAGTGTAGAAGAAGGAGAATCTGTGAACCAAGCTCTTCGATGAGAACGCAATTCAGCGAGACGCTATTTGTTTGAAGATGAGGATTCTAATTGTGTACCATTTGATGACGAGCACCCATCAGTGAATGAAAGCCTTCAGGCCATTTACATCATAAGGAATGTAGGCTTATGAGATCACCAGTTGTAGAAACCTTATAATGGAAAATAGTCTCAATAGGCTAGACATACATTTATGTAATAAAGCTATGGTCTGATATTTCGATGTATTGTACATATAAATATCGCCCTTAAATTCTGTACGATCGAAAGGACCGCACGCGAGTCCTGGAGGAAAATTATCGGTGTGAGTTCTCCAGAGTTAAATTAACTACATGTGCATCACACGATATTTACGTAAATAAGAATGGTACACATCTTACTTGTCAGATGGGAATTCCAGGTTAGATTGTATCATCTGTAGAACATTCAACACAGAAGGTCTTCAGTAAACATTGTCATCGTTCAGAATAAAGTTTAATACACTGTCCATTTTGGATTTGAATGCTACGTAAATCGTTAGTACTATGTTGTGACAGCTCGTTAGGGAAGCTAATGAATTGTGAACCACAACATTTCGATAATCGTCCGTCAATGGTTTGTTAGAATTTTAACGAACTATGGTGAACCTAGCCCTTACACACATGAAGACATTAATATTTTCACAAACTAAAATAAAATAATCTTATGAAAGCTGTAATTGATCAAAAACCATATTTTATCTTTTGTGATGTTTTTAAATGATATGTTTTATAAAGAATTTTAATATAAGTTATTTAGATTTTAGTTTGTGTAAATATTAATGTGTATAGTTTTTATCGCTCGAGTTTATTTCTAAATTTGCAATTTAACGGACGTACCTCTGCCTCAATTAGTCCACTACTGTGATTATGATCATCAATGAAACGGGAGTGAGAACGAGAGGCAATGTGCAGGAGGACCTCGGGCTGTCAGCATCATCAAAGCAAGAACAAATGAACTGTTGCCTTACCTATCACGATAGAGAGAACCTTTAGCATCAGGGGAGTGAAATATTTCTGGAGTAGCTTCATCTTTGGAATCAAGGATTTTCAAAAATTTCTTCCGTTCCGGGTTAAATCTAAATCTTGGTATCTCGTAAGCACTGATCACATTGAGCACTGTTTCTGTCACCTCCAAACCACTTCTCACACATTCCTGCAAGAGAAAAACAAAATGATAACCAGTCACTCACTTTTACTCTTTGTCAGACTTGTCAGCCTGCAGGCTGTTGGTGGTGATGATGTGCAAGCACTTGCAGTATGCCTGGTGAGCGGTGAATTCCTAGCTATTTCAGCACATAATGCTTGTTGCATTGTTATTATTATATTGGATTTAATGGTGCCTGGTAAACAGGATATCTCAAAACATGAATCAATAAATAAACAATTAAACCAATAAAGCAACAAATAAATACATAAAAAATTAAATAAACAAACAATTAAACAAATAAACAACAATTGAATAAATAAACAAATAGACAAATATATAAACAAACAAATAAATAATTAAACAATTAAATATAAAAAACAATTAACTAGATAAACAAATAGGTACAGTGCTCTCTCGGACCAGAGCACTCCCGGATTACTGGAAAATATCGAGAAAAACGCAGATATCATGTGAAAATCAGTTTTTGGCAACCACCAAAATAAACCACTCTCGTCCGCATTGTAAACTTGGTCAGGAGTTAAATCCAATTTTTGGATAACCTGTTTGAACCTTCAACTGCGCTTTCGTCACATGAAAGTTTCTCACCCTTTGTACTTAGCTGTCTAATTCCATAACGTTGTTTGAATTTCTGCAACCATCCCTCGCTGGCTTGGAAATCATCCTTTTTTTGTAATTTTCCGGTAAAATCCCTAGCCTTTCCTTTACGGATTCCACCAGAAATTGGTGTAGGCTATGCTTACCACGTTCTTGTAAAAACCAATCATAGAGGCTATCGTCAACTAGGATTTTCACCAGTTTTCAATGTCTGTACCTTACTTTTTAAATTTTCATTCGTCTTAGAAAATGACTTTATTTTATCACTGTTTTTTCTTATATCATGAACTGTAGCTCGACCAACACCGTATTCGTTAGCAACTCTAGTTAACGTTTCGCCCTTTTCAAGCCGCTTTAGGATTTTATGTTTATCTAACAAACATAGAGTTTTATGTTTACGTTTTTTCTGCACGGATGCCATCTTTAACACAACACTACTACAGTACAACTGTCCTACACTAAGCACCTGAGTCATCGCTCTTGGCGCCAATGCATTGATTACTCAGACACTAGTCTTGTCGCCGCGTGAGAAACATTGTACAGTATTGGGGACGCATTATCAAATCAAGTGTTGAGCTCGTACTCGAATACAAAACGCCGGATTACTGGGAGTGCAGGAGAACTGGGATGCCGGATTACAGAGGGAGTACTGTACATAAATTTAAAAAAAGCAAATAAATCAACAAACAATTACATAAAAAATAACAATCAAATAATAAATAAACAATTAAATTGATAAATGACTAAACAAATATACAAAATATTAACCAAATAAATAAATAGATTCCCTGTGTATTGCTGTTGTAACATCAGGATCATGTGGCTCAGGATACTTTGGGTGTGTGTAATGAATCATTGTGATGTCTGTACTAGTGTATTAGGGGCTAGGATTTGGGTAGGAAGTACCCTGGCATTTGCCTGAGGGAGAAGTGGGAAAACCACGCTAAACCATTTCTAGGATCTAGCTAAAGTAGGAATCGAACCCACTTCTCAGTTCTGCCTCAGCAAACTGAGGGTGCCCCGCCCCAGCCCTCAGACCAGAATTAAATTTCTTGGCAGAGACAGGAATCACTACACCAAGATGTTCCGTGTACAAACGGGTGAATGTCTACTGTGCCATTTCTCTAGTCACCAATATTAAGACAGTTTAATGTATGTTTTAGCAACATACCTGAATAGCTTGTTCAACCTGGGCTTGGTTTATAGTAGAGGAAACGAGTGGTAGTTTCTGAATGTGTTCGATTATCTTGTCCAACCATTCTTCACGTTCCGATGCATCGAGAGGCAACAATTGGGATACCAGAAAATCACATGCTCCACTGAAACAAAAAGCATAATATGAAAAACCACCTCTACAGTCACACAAACACTTGATGTCAATACGTATAAAGAATGATTCCGTACGGTAACTGTCTGTGTACTATTGACGAGGATCAGCTGTGAACTAGACAGCACGAGAATGCTCTACCCCAGGGATCAAGATTACCAGTCGCGCTGTTACCGGATCAAGTATATTCCAAAGCTTAATACTGACTATACAATAAATGTGTAATTCCTTATCAATTTTGTTAATTTCCCTACATATATTTATTGGGATCCCCTTGATGACGCTGTCCCATGTGCGGAAATAAAACAAAAAATCTAATTAGACGGTGTCCCACAATTTGACCTAAATGCCAACAGACTGTGCCAGGATTCGATCCCGAATGCTCCAATCACGCAATTTGAAATAATCGTTTGAAATATCTCTCACTGACACGTTCAGTAAGAACAGAGGATTGACCTCGAGACATTTGCACATACTACATACACCAACGCCTTCTCCACTTCAGAGAATTATAGACGGAGATGATTGTAACCCAATCTTATGTGTCAGTGTTATGTTAATCCTTGCAGGCTATAAATATTACAAACCTCACACTAAGCCTACAATTATTATATCTAAAACAAAGCCCTTCCAACAATATCTAATAATAAATATCTCATAACATATCTTACGCAATTAGGGAGAATCCATTCAGACGAAAAGTTGACAAAACGAGTCTTCGCAATTTCCCTTCGGCCATAATTTCCCGCGGTTTCAGGCCAGTAGTGTAATCGATTCGTACGTTTCGGATTTTGAGGCAAGACCGACTACAATATTTATTGTAGTCGGTCTTGTTTGAGGTTTGAGCTATCGAGCTGTTCGATTGTTCCTATTCGATATGTGCACAAAACGATAACTTGGCACATTCGATCCTATTGGGTGCGTTTTTTTTTTCTAAAGTGGAACGCGCAGCGATTCAGCAGTGCCGCACGCAGGGCGTTCTGTTATTCCTGCTGCTCTCTCTGCTGCTGACCGCGAATTACCCCCACTCTGAGCCCTCGTGCAGCGTAGTTTTACTTTGCTACTTTGCTTTCCTGCGTTGCTTCGATAATCAAAATTGCTCCAATTGAATAAGTTCTTACCCTACAAGATTTTCTGGAAGGTGTGATTTTCTTTAAAGTGCTATATAGATAGATTTTATTAATTCCATTTGATCAAATACATGTATACAATACATTTTTGATATAGGACACGTCAGAATTTACATCTATAAAATAAAAAAATACTAATAGGTATATAATACTAATACTATAACTATTTACAACTTATTATAATAACAGATCTTAAGAGATACAATCTTATTGGACAACTGATCAGCGGTCTAGCTGTATGCCTCTCACCAAGGCGTCCGGGTTCGATTCCCGGTCAATGCATGTGAGCTTTTCGAAGTGAAATGCCATGCCCTGTGGTTCGGATTCCACGTAAAAAGGAGGTCCCGTGGCTCATAATCTACAGATTAACGGTCACGTTAAACTACAAGCTTCCTTCCTTCCTTATTGGACAACTATTTACACCTTACTCTATTATCATAATATGAAAACTTAATTCTATAAATACAACAACTTGCAGCTTGGTATTACAATTAAAAGAGAAAAGTAAAATATAATTATAGATTTCATCGCTCCTATACATTAAGATATTCAACTACAGAGTAAAAATAATGGCACTGCAGATAAGCTTTCAACATTCTATCAAAGGTTTTTATTTTTGGGGCAAGTTTTATATACTGGGGTAGTTTATTGTATAATTTAACTCCTGTGTGAAAAGTTCCTTTTTGATATATTCTTGTGTGTGTGTGTGAAATATGAATGTTTTGATTTTGTCTTGTGTTATGCCTATGAACATCATTGTTTGTTTTAAGAAAACATCCTTATTCATTAAATTCTTTTCAAAAACATAATACTTTCAAAGATATATATGCAGGGTAGTGGGAGAATGTTTAAATCTTTAAACAGAGGTTTACATTATTCTCTAGTGTTTACATTTGCCATAATTCTAGTCGCCCTCTTTTGTATCCTAAACGTGCTTAGTAGGCCTACATCTGGCGACATATCCCAAAATATGACCCCATATCTTAAGTATGAATGGAAATAAGCAAAATAAGTATTTCTTAATGTGTGCATGCAAGTGCAGGTTTTCAAAATGCGTAACGCAAAGCACATCGAGTTCAGTTTAGTATTCAGATATTGTATGTGTTTATTCCATTTCAAGTCATGTTGTATCCATAGTCCTAAAAACTTTGTCTCTGATTTATTTTCTATTTGATGACCATTTAATGTTATATTGGGCTTCACAGGATTCCAATTCTGTATAGTGTGGAAATTTAGACATACTGTTTTTTTATAGTTTATTATGAGGCGATTATCTTGTGACCATTTGGTTAACTCTCCTGTAACGGAGTCAGCAGACTGCTGTATGACCTGTTTAGTTTCACCTTTTATTACGAGTGTTGTATCGTCCGCAAACAAAATTTCCTTATGTGAATGAACGTTCTGTGTTATATCATTGTTATATAGAAGAAAGAGTAGTGGGCCCAAAACCGATTCCTGGGGTACTCCAAATTTAATAATTCCCTCATTGGACAATGTTTCATTAAGTAATTTGGTTCCATCATCCTTGTGTCTCAAGCTTACTATTTGTTTACGCCTTGTTAAGTAAGACTCTATCCATTTATTAGCTAGACCTCTAATACCATATTGATTTAGTTTTGTAAGGAGGATTTTGTGGTCAACAACATCAAATGCATTCGATAAATCCAAGAATAGGCCAGTTACATGTTCCTTATTGTCAATTAATTTCAGTATACTATTAATACATTCATAAATTGCTGTCTGTGTAGATTTTTCCGTTCTGAATCCATGTTGTGAGTTTGATAATATTTTATTTTTTTCTATAAAACTTATCAGTCTCGTATACATGACTTTTTCCACAATTTTGCAATACCAGTTGGTAAGGTAACAGGACGATAGTTATCTAATTCATCTTTTGAACCGTTTTTGTGCACTGGAATTACTTTTGATAACTTCCAAAATATCCGGATAAGTTCCTGAGAATATTGAACTGTTTATTAAGTGTGTAAGTGAATTTACTATATTTTCTGCAGATTTCTTTAAAATTGCATCAGGGATGCCATCAATGCCAGCACAGAATTTATTTTAGCTCCTTTATAACTATTCTTACCTCTTCACTTGTGACATGATTTATAAATAAAGAATCACTACATATATTTATTTTATTATTAGAGTTTAGTGAATTTACCTGAGATTTATTTAATAATTTTTGTGGAATTTCCAGAAACTAGTCATTAAAAGTGTTTGCTATTTCCTCTGGATTATTAATCACTTTATTATTTCTGGTCAGTATAATGTTCCTTTGTATTTTAGCAGATTTTCCAGTTTCTTTCTTTATCACGGACCACATAGCCCTGTTTTTATTAGATGATTGGGAAATAAAATTATCATTATGCATTTTCTATGCTAGTCTCATTACCTTATTTAATATGCTTAGTGTATTTGTTGTAGTATAAATTGAATTCAGGTGTTGTGTGGTATTGTTTATATATTTTGTGTAGAAATTTCTTTCTTTGACATGAATTTATAATCCCTGTTGTTATCCAATTGCTAGTTTTGTTATTTTGAACAGATCTTTGTCTAAAGGGGAATGCTGTTTCAAAATAGTGTTTTAGGGTACTGTTAAATGCGTTAAATTTATCATTTACATTTTCTAGTTTAAACATTTCTGACCATGTCTCCTTATTTAATAAGTCATTGAAATATGTAACATTTGTTTCAGTGAATGACCTGCACTTTGATTTTACTCCATTATCATTATTATTGATTGTTTCGGGTACTTCAAAACTCAGTATTTGTCCACGGTGGTCACTAAAACCCGAACAATAGACTTCTATTGAATGGTGATATTTATCTGTATTTATAAAAATTTGATCAGGAGTGGTTTTACTAAATTTTGTTATTCTTGTTGGGGTATTTACTGTAGGTTTCAGTCCATAGGAAAATAGTAACTGTGTTAATAATTCACAATTTCTATCAAATTTTAAGAAATCCACATTTACATCCCCACAAATAATTATATCGAAATTTACTTTGCTCATGTTATTGAGTAACAATTCTAATTTATGTATAAATAAAGGAAACTTTCCTGACGGAGAACGGTATACGCATACAATTATTAACTAAAACTGCTGTATATTTACGGCAGAGAATTCAAAATCCTGTTCCATAATTAGATACGCATAAGCTGTTAACTGTTCATGATCTAAATTATTTCTTAAGAAAATACAAGTACCACCATGGCTAATATTAGATCTAGAGTATTTACTAGCTTGTATAAACCCTGGGAATTGAATTAATTCGAGTTGTTCCTCTTTTAGCCAATGTTCTGAAATACATAGTGCTGAGATGTCTTTAAGTTCATTTTTAAGCATTAGATTTATGTAATCAATTGTATTATAGAGAGACTGAACATTCTGGTGGCAAATTTTAAATTTGTTATTTTAGCAAGCTTGTGTTGGTGATTTATTTACATTATTACTATCATAATTATTACTGTTTTTTATTATTTTATTTAGTCGATTTACCTTCTAGGTTGGTGGTTCCCACGGACTCAGCGAGGGAACTCACCACTACCACCTCTACGAGCAGTGTCCTGGAGCTTGGAACATCTGGTCGGGATGGATACAACTGGGGAAGTGAGATCAGCACGTCGCCCGGGCGGCCTCACCTGCAAAGCGAACATGGGCCTGATGAGGGGAAGGATTGGAAGGTTCGGATGGATAGGCAAGGAAGAGGGAAGGAGGCGGCCGTGCCATTGCAGTACCCGCAAATCCGGAAAGTAGCCTGTTGGAATATCCATTGCCCCAGCTTGATCGCCTATTTCTAACAGCACCGGCATATTACTACATTAGAAATCGCTCCCAACATAGCCTTTAGGGATTTACATACAGCAGTTACAAGAACATTGTGGATCAACAACAAACTACACGGGGCAAACCTACTTTTACTTAACTTCTCGGGGACTGGGAATTCAGCTTCGCCTACAATACATCCACAATACTCTACTCCTTATATTTAAAATGAATCACAAGCCAACAACAACAAATAACGAACTGAATAAAATTTATTAACAATGGTAAACTAACCTATATAAACAAAATAACAATAAACTAATATAACCATAAAAGAGAATAAACACACAATCATTCACTCTTCCTTTCTACTACACATCTTATTACAATGCTATGTTAAAAATATGAGCATAAAAGCCTTAGCTTGATTTAGGCCTCCACTACGTAAAAAGAAAAAAAACGTTTAAGGAAGGCTCTTACATTCGTGGCATTCCTGGCAACTGGTTTCATTTACTGGCACGCGTTTGGAGAACGCACGTGCACTGGCCTGTCTCATCAATGAAACACTAGCACCACGCTGCACTCGAAACTAAATACAATTTATACAAGGCGGTGAGTATTCGCCTGTTCATATTATGTCACACCGCTCTCCAACTCTAACGGTGAATCATTCAAGCTAGCCCACACTGAGGCTGCTTTGTGTGCGTTTAGAATATACGTAAAATTAACATACAGATCTTACAAAAATGCGCATAACTACTATGTTTCTTTAACAATCATTCTGAAATTTTTTATACACTCTTTCATTCGACCCCGAAATTGTTCATAACCAATCCGGTTCAACAATTACTATTAACAGTGGACAATCATTCATACAAAACATCTGCTCACAAAAAATCCTACCAACAAATATTTAACTAATTAAATCATTTTCGAAAAAATATTTACATAAAATTTGTTCTACTATTTAGAGTTGCTAACACGTTACTTTCGAGATTCTGGCTTCTCTGTTACAATACAATTCTCAATTTATTATATAAACTGGTTTTCCACATAACCATTCTCTAACATTCCGTAGTTTTGATATACTGCTTACACATTGTCTTATATAGGTTTCCTTACATTGTCGGTCTAATACAATCGACTGATAAAGGTTAACTGTACGTAATTATATAACTTCGGGTTTAATAAAATATAATACTTGTATCATTGACGTGAGTAGACAATCTTTCTCTAGTTGTATTTCCGCTAAAACCCTTCTGTCAACACAGCTAAAACGTTACTTTCACATGAACTGGACTACTTGTATACAACGACTCTTATCCATGCCTTCTTATCAAAGAACAACAATACTTTGACTTCCCTTTAAAATGCGGAACTTCCTTCGCACGAGCACTTCATAGCTCTACAAATCCTCATATAACAATATATATGGCATAAACAATTATCATCCACTATGTTAAACAATAACTAAAAATGGATTAATTGTTATTAACACTTCTTCTGTGGGAACTTCTCTCAAAATAAAGGCGTGACCCTCAGTATCATTTCACATGACTACTGATCTACCATTATACATGCTTCAGTTCTTCAAACGAAACTTCCAATTGTAATGAACGATATTAGACTGTCGTGATTGACCTCCTAAAGGATACTCCACAAAAAGATAATTAACTGTTCACAAATACATGTAATAAACATTATACTCCTGTCTCATCTCACTTGCCAAGCTTTAAATTGTTTATCGTTGTAATATCAGGTGCACATAATGACGTGATATTACACAAATAGTGTAAAATAACACACATGTTATTTATAGTGTCAAATAGAATTCAATCTTGATCGGGATAAACTAGCTTTGAATTCCTAGCCAAAGATTTGAATAATCTTCTATCAAAAGGTATTTCCTCTCACATATTAAATGAACAAAGCTCTCAGCTTTACATATAATAAAAAGGTTAGTCAACGTCGTAATGTTTTTCCATTCTACACAAATAATGTTTATAGGGATTAAGACTTCAGTCTTATCAAACGACTAGTATTTCCTAGATCGTCGACAGTTTATGTACAATAATGATATAACAATATCATTCGCTGTTTCTTCTGTTCTTGAAGTCTGATGTTGTTACATTAAAGTGCTCAAATTAAATTTAAAAAAGAATTTAATTTGAAGCTATGACACAATATCATAATACTTGGTTTAAATCAAATTATTAAAATTCGAGACTCGAAACGAGTAGTTTTCTATGAGGCAATATGATTCCTCAAACAAAATTTTTAATGTCAGTTCCACAACTGATCCGTAGAATAAAATTGAAAAATAGATGAAAGGAGAGCTGCATCAAAGTATATTCAGTTATAAAAGACGCCAGAGAGCGTGAGACTGTGTCGTAAAGTATAACAAGTTATTTTAGTGAGCACGTAGACGCTGCACGCAGAAACAATTATCGTTAAAGTTCACCAGTATAGTCAAAATTTAGGCTGTGGACTGAAGAAATAACAAGCGATAGGTACTCGAATAGAATAGTTCAGTGAAAGAACCGACGCATCATAAGGTTTCTAAGTACCCAAGGAAAGTGAAATAGACAGTTCTATCGAAGTTAAGGAACCCGATCAGGGTAGAACGAAATAAGTGACGCCTAGTGTTCCGGAAATGTAGGGACTAGAGCGCAGAACGATAAAAATTAGGAATTGTAGTTCCAGGCTTTGTCTAGGTAGACAAACGAATAGTAAACATTGGGGAGGACTCCAATAAGCTACGAATTAAAGTAATAGCAAGTAATGCAAGGAAATTACTAGGTCACCGATAAACTATTCGAGCGGCCGTAATAGTAATACATTAAGGACAGACTTTTATTTAGACGAACAAGTTAGCGTCTAGCAAGAAACAACATCGTGCAGGAAAGTTATAGAAGCCGATAGTCAGACCCCGGATTTGAAGATCAGCCGTTCCAGTGAGGTGTAGTTCGATCGAGACTTTCCATCATCTCGTCAAATTAGGAAGCCGACGTTCTATAAGCGTCACCCTTGGAAACGGGAAAAGAAAAGAAATCACGTGTGTAAGGCGAATAATTAACGCCTAAGTGATAAAATTGTTATGTAATATAAATATAGTGAACATTTTTGAGTGTAATATTTTTAGTGAATTGTATTGTGTTAAGTGAAAACGAATACAAAATGGTATTCATTATATTCCAAGTGATTAAGGTAAATATTTTATGTGCTGTTAAAGAAGTGTCATTGAGTGTAAGTGTAACCATGGAAATGGCTTAAAAAGCAGTGAGTGGGCAAAAATGTTCCATCGCTGGAGGATTCGGTCGCTGACCGGACAGTCATGTGAGTAACTATTTCATTATGATATGTGTTAGGGAAAATTTGCGTATAATCCTCATGAGAGAGAGAGTAGGGATGTTTAATAACAGGTAAAAGAATGATTGCGCGATCTGAACAAATAATTTGAGAAAAATATAATAAATAGGTGAAATGTAAATGAATCCTTTGGGGAATGTATTCAGTAAAATATCAGTGTAATTGATAAATGATATAAATATGAGAAAGCAAGCGTAATAATAATAATAATAATAATAATTATATAAATGAATGAATATTGTGATGAATTTTATATGAAAAGTGGTAGCTTCCGAGCTCCTTTAGATGAATTAATACATGTTATGAATACATGTTCTTATGGTAAAAATGATTATTGTCAAGGGAGAAGAGTAATATATATTTGGAGATGTAGATCAAACGTTGATTTTGAATTTATTTAGTTCTCGGAAGGCAACTTGGCTAATTAATGTATAAGCGCCATGTAGCGCATTGAAGTAATTTGTCACGCTAGGAATGCGTTGAAATGCTCGGTAAAACTAATTATGAGGGACAGTTGGTCGTGGTAATTGAACTGTGATAAGTCCTCAAAGTTGTGATAAGTGATCACGAGGCATTGTGTGTTGTATGTTAAAAAGGGTGCTATTTATGTTGTATTATGAGCGCTGGTACAAGGCGAGGCCTGCCCTAAGTCGTTAATGTTATAAGTCCTCCAAATTGGGATACTGTTCCCGAGGCATTTGAAAGGATCGAACTCAGAGTCGTCCGTGTTGAAGCCCCTTAAATATTGGTTGTATTGTTGACTTTTTCTTACCCGCCAATGAGGACACTTCATAATTATTATATACCGAAGCTAGGAGAATAGGTCTGTTGAGTCTAAATATGTTGTTTTATGATGTTATTGGAAGCCTTGTCATTCAGAGAATTGCATTTGAAACAGCTATGTAGAAAGCTGATGTAGCCAGTCACTTGTGAATCGAGACTGTGGACTCTCTTCTCTCCCTGCAATAAATCACGCTAAGTAGTTAAGACTAGACCCTCACCCTCTGGTATTGCGGTAGGTCGGGGAACGGACCGTCTGAGTCATAATTCACAAAAGTGTTTAAAGATTGTTTGAACGACCCGGTCTTTGAACCGAGGTCCCTTTATAAATTATTATCGCTTGCAGAGTTCAGATCGTTGCTTTCTTATAATATAATGGTCTTTTAAGACAAAAATGATAAATCCCTAATTTTATTATTATATGATTCAGTGATTCACGAGTTCTATTGAAGACATTAGATTCCGGGAGTAATCTTAATTTTGACTTGTTCAGTAGTCTTCTGTAGCTCGGGAGTACGCAAATTTTTCCCAATCACGGTAGTGATTTGTTGACTTGAGAGAGAGGGATGGTAACATATGAGCATTGTGAAAGCCCAAAATTAAGTGATGATTAACCATACTTTGGTAATTTTGATATTTATGATTTAAAGATATACTCATGTAAATAGTAAGTGACGTGTATTAAATTGATAACACAGTGTAGGTAAACATTACCGAGCCGTTTGGAGCTCTTTATTTTGAAGAATTTAAAAGGACACCATATGGAAGTGAAACTTAGTGGAAGTTTGCTGGTTTTTGGAAGACCAGTCATTATGATTTTGTAATTGTGTAATATGAACTCCTTGTTCAACTTTGGACAAGTGTGAAGTGGAGTTTCAGTATTTTTATTTGTTTAATTTTTGTAGCGCCATATATTTGGATAATTAAATGTTTTAATAGTAGGAGTTGATTTTGTTTATTTTTGGAAGTGTATCCTCTGCTTAATCCAAAGTGTGTAAGTCACAGAGTGGGAGAACAAACCATGAACCCCGATACTCCCGATTGAGCATTGCTTGCAAACCGTGATTTGCATATTTCATTGTTGAATGGGCACAGTATTGACACAATACTTTAGATGTTTCCTCAGTTCAAGATACTGAGATGGATCTGCAATCGAACCTCGGATCTGCGACTTCAGAGATAGGAAACGTCCCTCTCTTGAATTCACCAACATTCGCCTGGGCTCGAACGACATCCTTCTGGCAAATTCTTCTGTGGTTGCTGGGCTACCCTAGCATCTTGACAAATCTCTTCTGTAGAATCTTCATTCTCCGTCGTAAATATGTATCAGCCTCATCATTGGGATAATTTATAGAAATATCCATATAAATGGTGAATGAAATATTTCCATTGCTAATTGATGTTACATTAGAGTTCGTAGACTGACGAAAATATACAAGATGGACCGTACACTACGTCTGTATTCAAGAATACGTTGTCTAACGAAGTTCCATCGTTGTATCTTAACTCCTGTTATCGAATATGTCTCTGGCGCATGACTATTTAGTTCATCATATCAACAATGTTAATTGTGTTGAATGAAACCATTTGAAGAATAATGATAGTCATTACAATAATGTTTATTTGCTACGCCAATGTTAAAAGTTCTCCGCTACTGTTCACTTGAACTGCGTTCGTCAACTTCACGTTGCAATCTAAAATGATATTCAGCTTTATTTCCAACACATTTGAAAATCTGACTTAACAGGCTTATATTGTCGAAACGGTGAATTTTAGAACGCTCGACTTTCAGCAGAATGTAGTAGGCGACCTGTTCTTTATATATATTTACTTATTTGAACTCAAATCTCAATAATATAAGAGATATACTAATTTCAATGTTCCTCACAACTTCACATAAAATGGAAGTGCGGTAATCTCCTACGATCTACCTTGCTATCATCGCGTCTCCACAAGTCGACAGTCGTCGCACTCGGACTAAGCTTTGGGATCTCCGTTAACCCAGTAAAAACACTTGCTCACTCTTCAAAGACTGCTGGAATAAGACCATCGATCCTTGGATCTCCCCCTCCAAGTCAAAATGTTGGCGGCCATATCAATCTCCCATCATAATTTTAGCGCGTATAATACTAATGCTTATTACTACGTAGATTAACCGATCTGCGGTTTTTAAAGTATCAGACATAATTTCTTTTAATATTCTCTTCATTACCAAATAATAAAATCTTCTTCTAAGGGCCAAAATGCATAATTCCACCAAATTATGTAGTTGAAGTTGATGCCGTCTTCAATAAGACCTCTTCTCATTGGCTCTGAGCTGGGATCCAATAGCATAATTTATAACAATATTTATAATATTAATTTCCAAACTCACTGTTGTTATGCCAATTTTAGCCTTCTAGAAGCGTCTATTGTGCAATATATCACGTGATCGGGCTCTCCCATGGCCTCGAGTATGTAACATCACCCTCCTGTGTCACACTTCAAGAAATTATATTTGCTGGTTAAATTTTATCATGGGGACGGAAAATACTCTCATTTTGTCCCAAAATAATTCAATTTACGGGGGCATTCCTCCGTCATCTCATGTTAAAAACAGTTGCAAATTGTTTTAATCATTCTAATTCAAGACTTTTGATGTCACTTGAACTCGAATATTGAATTATTTTAGCCTATTTCCTTATGATACTTTTTTAAATTCTTTGCGTTGAATTTCCCAAGAATAACGTCATTTTCATCATCAAACAACTCATAACAGTTATTCCCATAACCATTATTTATACGGAACGGTCCAATAAAGATAACTCCGAACTTTGGGTATATCTTTTTGCTCACGTCCGCTTTCACTGGTCTGCGCAATAAACCATTATTTCCAATTTCTAACGGCGTACCGAAACGTTTTCCTGCAACTCGTTTCAAGCGCTTCTCCGCTGCTTTCTGAAGGTTTTCTTTCGCCTTATCGATCCTCGCTTGTCTTCCTAGATCAGGATCTCTGGGAATGAAATCGAATACATTGTCCCGTGGCCTTTCTGGATTCCTTCCTAAGTGAAGAATCATAGGAACTTCTGCCGTGCTTTCTTGAACTGTGGAGTTCAAACAATCCTCAATCATTGGCACGTATATTACCCAACTGGGGTGATCATCTGGGCAGAAAATTTGCTCAATTCCGCCATATAGCGTTCGCTTGAATTTGACTCTGGATAACGCACGCTTGAAAAAATGTGCTTAATTCCCAACCTTTCCATGTCTGCTGCGTATTCGGCTGAAGTGAACTACGCTCCATGGTCCGATAAGAGATATTCTGGTTTCCCAACCTTCGGAAACACAGCATTCTCTAATCTACTGACAACACTTCTGGTATTGGCTTTCTGCATAGGATTCATGGTAACGAATTTAGTGAAAATTTCAACAGTCACTAACAAGAACTGATTACCCTGATATGCTTTCGGACAAGGACCAAAAATGTCCGTGGCCATCAGTTCACGTGGTTTAGAAAGTATCATAGCTCTGGGTCTTCCTTTCAACAATTCTGATGCGAACTTTCCTCTCTGGCATTTATCACAAGATCTTATAATTTTCACTATAGTGGATCCCATGTTGGTCCATATAAACCTCTCTTTAAGAGTACTGAGGGTTTTATCTAAACCTCCATGTCCGATAGAGTGGTGTGCCAACCACACTAACTTTGTGACAAGATTAGGGGGCACGACTATGCGAATCTTAGTGTGTTCGGAGCCTGCGTATTTACACACGAGATCTCCGCTCAATACAAAGTGTCGTGATCGCCTTTGAATAGCAGCATAATCAAGGTCTGCTATGTCCATGTAACCCTTAAGGAACCTGTACATTTTCCTAATTGGAGCGTGTCTCTTCTGTGACACACCGTTTCGGGCTAATCTCCTAACGGTTTCTTGATCTTCTTCCTCCAATTGTACATGGTTAAACTGCAAATTTCTAACTGGGTTACGTGATAATGCGTCAGCCAACAAATTGTCCTTACCTGGCTGATGGACTATTGTAGCATTAAACTGTAGAGTGAATAGGGCCCGTCGAGTCAATCTGTCACTCGACATATCGGTTTGAAGCAAAAATTGGAGTGCCTTATGATCGGTGATAATTCTAATCTGGTGTCCGATTAATATTTGCTTCCACACTTGTTGAGCTGTCACGAAAGCTAACGCTTAGAGTTCTGTCGTGAAGTAGTTCTCTTCGTGTTTCTTAAGCTTTCTTCCGGTGAACGCAATGTAGTGCTTATTTGCTTCTTCGTCCTTTTGGTATAAGACTACACTAATGCCTACACGTGAAACATCGGATTCTATGTAGAATATTCGTTCAAAATCCGGATATTCTAATTTCACGTTGTTTTTCAACATTTCCTTAGCTTTCTCAAACGCGTCGTCAGCGGTACTGCTCCACTTCCAACGGTTATTTTTCTTTAACAAGTCATGGAGAGGTGCCATAATCTCTGAATACTTTGGACAATGACTGCTAATGAATTGGCACGCACCTACAAATTCTCGCACTTGTTTGACCTTCGTGGGCTATGGGAATCTCATAATAGCTTCCACTTTCTGAAAGTTCGGATGATATCCATGCTGGTCAATGGTGTGTCCGAGAAAATTAATTTCCTCTTTCATGAAACGGCGCTTGTCGAAGTTTACCTTTATATTTGCGTCTCTCAGGTTTTCAAAAAGCTTACGCAAGTGTATAAGATGTTCCTGGACATTTGGTGAAGATATGATTAAATCATCTATATAACAAAGCACGTTCTTTTTAACTTCATCGGTGAGTTTGTTATCAAGGATTCTAATCAGGGCTGGACCACTGTTGACCATGCCAAAGGGAATTCTCTGAAAAACCCAGGACGTCTGGTCAAACAGAAACCCTGTGTACTGTTTGCTTTCTTCTTCAAGCTCAATTTGATAAAACGAGGAAGTTAAATCTAGGACGGTAAAACATGCTTTTCCTCCGAACTTTCTGAGCAAATCTCGTATTCTAGCCGGTCGGTCTGCCTCGGGCAAAATCTTTAAATTAATGGTCCTGGCGTCAAGACATAGGCGTAATTGACCATTATTTTTTTTGACAACTGTTATAGGGTTGATGCAAGACGACGCCTGCTTCTTTATAATCCCGTCAGCTTCCAATTTCTTGATTATCCCTCGTACTTCTTCATAGCACTTTTCTGGTATCGGGTAAATCCTCTTCTGATAAGGAGTTTCATCTGTAAGCCTAATCTTATACTTGTAGTCCTTTATAAATCCAGGCTTATCATCAAAAATTTCTTTAAACTCGATGATCAATTCCTCAAATTCATCCTGAATTTCGTCAAACCCATCTGCTTGGTGAGTAGGCATTTCCCTTCCATTTTCTACCTCTTCAATACGGCTGTTAATAATTTCTTCCCTAGGATCTATATCTAGACTGTCATTCGAATCCTGTTCTTCTAACTCTTCTGTGTTTATTAACCCTTCACTAAATTTTATGACTCGGTTTTTCATATCAATTACTGCTCCAACTTTAGTAATGAAGTCAATGCCTAGCATGATATCAAAATTAATTTTGCTCACCACAATGAAAATGTGTTCATATGTGCTTCCATTTATCTCAAAGTTTAATAAAACTTGGATTTTGCATTTTACCGCTTTGTCTTGAAAAATACCACGCACTTTAACAGCATATGCGGGTAAAACTGTCATCTTTTTGCCCTTAGTTAATCTCTGATAACAATCATTCGATATGATAGACATAATGGCAGCAGTATCCATTAATGACTTGTATATTTGTCCATCAACATTAACACATATAATCGGTAACTCGAATGGTCTTTCTTTTCTAACAATCTCCTTCTCGAAGAGTAGGTCTTCGTCTGTGACCTCATAGATTTCGTTTATCATAATCTGGTTTTGTGTAGCAGTATATCCTGTCTCCTCTAATTCCGTTTCAAAATTGTTTTTTTTGTCCTTGAGACTCATTCTCATGGTTCCCCTTCTGACTAGTCGATGGACCGGGATCTATACTCAAGCTTTTATTTTCCCTTCCATTACCATTCTCTTTGTTTCTTAATTCCTTGAGATACTCTTTTCCTTCCTTATGACGTTCCCATTACCATTCTCTTTGTTTCTTAATTCCTTGAGATACTCTTTTCCTTCCTTATGACGTTCATCATACTTCTCCTTCGTCATTATTTCATCTTGGGAGTTTCTGTTACGATTATAGTTTTGGTTATTCCTATTGTTATTCCTGTTATAATAACCATGGTTATTGTATCTGTAGTTATTATTATTGTGATAATAACCACTTCTACGGTTGCCATTGCTATTATCGTTACTACGTCCTTGCTGTTGCTGATATGGACGACCTCCACGGAATCTCCTGTATCTGGGTTCTGGCATGGCCGGCTATACGGAAGGCCGCGGCGAGCAAAAATTGGCAAACTCGCCGTGAATGGCCAGTCTGCACTGCCTAGCCCACTGAGTTGCATGGAAAATGTGTCACGCTCTCGTGTTTTCTTCAAAATACTCTAGGTAAATGAAATGGTACCATTGATGAATACTGTATAGTGGCTAGCTACAATGCCAAAGACTTGTATTGTGCCAAATTGTAAGTGTAATTATCGTTCATCGATAAAAACTGAAGGATTTGTGACAGTGTTTGGGTTTCCTAAAAATCCACAATTGAAAGCCATATGGAACGTGTTATTCCTCGAGCCAATTGGGTACTTACGACATATTCCATCGTATGTACTGTTACGGCTGTGAGTTTGTTTCATCGCCTCGCCGCGTTGAGTCACAGCTGCCCCGGGCTGTATGTGCTCTGCCTCAGTGTATTACGTGCCCGTTACACAACGGGCTGCGAAGTGAAAGATGGCCAGAAGAATTTAACCAAGAAGATAGAGGACGGCCAGAAGAAGATGGAAGACGGGCAGAATAAGTTAGCACAGGACCTGAAGAAATTAGAACTGGGTCTGCGTGAGGAAGTCACGGCAGTGGAAAAGAAGTTCGACGCCTTAAAAGAAGAAGTTGCCGAGCTACGCCGACGCCCGCTGACGGGGGTGGAAGAGAGGTTCAACGCTCTACAAAAGGAACTTGCTGACCTGCGCCGACACCCGCCGACAGGGATGGAAGATAGATTCAAAGTCCTACAAGAGGAAGTCGCCGAGCTGCGCCGACGCCCGCCGACCGGGGTGGATGGGAGAGTCAAAGCTCTACAAGAGGAAGTTGCCAAACTGCGCCAACGCCCACTCACGGGGGTGGAAGAGAAATTCAACGCTCTTCAAGAGGAAGTTGCCGAGCTGCACCGACGCCCGCCCACAGGTACACCGGGGACATCAGGAACGGGACAGAGCAGAGTGACGCCCCCAACCTTCGACGGAATGGTCCCGTGGAGCACCTATTTACGTCATTTCGAGGCAGCCTGTTCCATAAACAACAGCGCTGAGAGGGGACGCCCTTAACGTCCTTCAGGCCATCCCGACTGGATCCCAGGACTACGCTTCACTAATCGCCCATATTGAGTCCCGATATGGGGATAGCCATCTTCAGCAGGCCTACCAGATGCAGCTCCGGACCCGGGTACAAAAGAACGCGGAAACCCTGCAGGAGTTCGAGATGGACATCGCACGCCTCGTAAGGCTCGCCTACCCAACAGCGCCGGCCGACTTTCTGGAACAGATTGCGACGCAGACCTTCACCGGAGGCTACGGGACTCAGGCACTCAACAGGCGCTGCGACTCGCGCGCAATACGACCCTGGCAGATGCGCTGAGCCACGCACTTGAGTTCGAGACGGCAAAACAGGCATCTAGGATGCACGAGCGGTTGCGTCAGGTGGACGTCGACGAACCAGCCAAAGCCGACAAGACCAAGCCTCTGGCCGATGAACTGATGGAGGCACTAGGCCGGTTCTTCAAGAGTCGCAGTACCACCAACAAATACGTAGCCGAAGGACATCCGGAGAGGCGGCCTGGAAGAGGACTACCGACCTGCTGGACCTGCCGTAAGAGAGGCCACCTGAGCAAGGACTGCGGTGATCGCCGCCGCCAATGGTTTCCGTCGGGACAGTCAGTCGTAGGGAAACCGCGCGGCCCAGGAAAGCAAGTATCAGCCAGCCTTGGGGGGCAAAGGTTGGCTTGTGACAGTCGTCAAGCCCCGGCAGTCCAAGTTCGTGTGACGCAGTTACGGAGGGATAATAGCAGCCTGATGGTCGACGGAGTCGTCAACGGAGAGAGCTGGCCCATGCTAATCGACATGGGAGCATCGAGGACCATCGTCAGTCCCACCGTGAACCCGAAGTGGAGAGCGCAACCCACACAAAGGAACCTCCAGCTAATAACCGCGACTGGAGAGACCGCACCGGTACATGGCGAAGCATCACTGGATTTCGTCATTGGTCGGAGGACGGTGAAGCATCCAGTACTCGTGGCTGATGTGGCAAACGATGTGATCATCGGACTGGACTTCCTGGACCAGAACAACATCATCTTGGATCTGAGTACCAACACTCTGCACTTCGGAGGTGAGGAACTTGCTTTGCAACCAGCACTCGAGGCCGCCACCACACGACGAGTAAGGCTGAGAGAGGACGTCATCGTTCCCGCCAGGACGAAAGTCAGCGCTGCCGTAATTGTCGACGGAACAACTGAGGGAGTGGCGGCTGTCATCGAGCCAAAATATGAGGACATCCAGACAAAATGATTGCTAGTTGCCAAGACTCTCATCAACACGACGTCTCGGCCGTACGTCCGCCTGTCCAACTTGAACGACTACGATAATACGGTTCACTGGGACACCAACCTAGGAGTCTGTGAGCCCGTTACCTGGATTGCCCGCATCACCGACACGACGGACGGACACCTGCAGACGGACAACCGAAGAAGATGCGCCCTGCCAGAAGAACTACAGAAGCTGTACCAAGGATCCCAGGACCATTTAGACGAGGAACAATCACGCCAACTTCGGGACCTGCTACATGAATTCCAGGATGTCTTTTCCGTGGGGAGCAAAGACTTCGGTGGGACAAGCTTGGCCCAGCACAGAATTGACGTTGGGGGCAGCGCACTGATTAAAGCCCCATTCCGGCGTGTCCCGCTCGCCAAGCAAGCTGAAGTCGACGGGATGGTAGAATAGATGAAGGAGCAAGGAGTGATCGAGCCATCACATAGTCCTTGGAGTTCTCCGGTCGTGCTAGTGAAGAAGAAGGACGGTTCCACCAGGTTCTGCGTGGATTACAGGCGGGTGAATAACGTCACGAAAAAGGACAGCTACCCTCTACCCCGGATCGACGACACCCTGGACACCATATCAGGGTCAAGATGGTTCTCCACCTTGGATTAGAAGAGTGGCTACTGGCAGGTGGAGGTCAACCCTAAGGACCGCGAGAAAACTGCGTTCTCTGTGGGCAGCGGGCTCTGGCAGTTCACCGTCATGCCATTCGGTCTGTGCAACGCCCCTGCGACCTTCGAAAGGCTAATGGAGTCCATTCTGAGGGGACTACACTGGAAGACCTGCCTGGTCTACCTAGACGACGTCATCGTTCTGGAAAAAAGCTTCGAGGAGCACTACAGCAACCTGAAGGAGATCTTGATGAAGCTACGGGCTGCCCAGCTGAAGTTGAGCCCCAAGAAGTGTCAGCTCTTCCAGAAGCAGGTCCAGTACCTTGGGCATATTGTCTCCGAGGAAGGGGAGCACACCGGCCCAGAAAAGACCGCAGCTGTGAGGGAGTGGCCAGTTCCGAAGGACAAGTCCCAACTACGAAGCTTCCTGGGACTCTGCACTTATTACCGTCGCTTCGTGAGAGGATTCGCCGACATCGCCAAACCACTGCATCGACTGACTGAGAAGGACCAACTCTTCACATCGACAGCAGAATGCCACAGTGCCTTCGAACAACTCAAGCAGGCTCTGTGCACCGCGCCTATTCTGGCCTACCCCAGACCTGGAACAAGGTTCGTCGTCGATACCGATGCCAGCGACTTTGGCATAGGGGGAATCCTGTCGCAAATAGTGGACGGCGAGGAGAGAGTAGTGGCCTACTTCAGCAAAGCCTTGTCAAAGCCAGAGAGGAACTACTGCGTCACCAGGAAGGAACTGCTCGCCATCGTGAAGACCATCCAACACTTCCACAAGTACCTGTGCGGGCAAGAATTTCTCATCAGGACCAACCATGCATCCCTGCGGTGGCTCCTGAACTTCAAACAGCCCGAGGGTCAACTCGCGCGGTGGTTAGAGATGCTTCAACAGTACAACTTCGAGATCCAGCACAGGAAAGGCCAACTGCATCTAATGCCGACGCCCTGTCACGAAGACCGTGCCCCGAAGACTGCACCTTCTGCACTAGGAGGGAGGAGAACACCGGGATACAGTGCCGACGGACTACTGTGGAACTTCAAGGGAACTGGAGCCGCGAATCTTTCACGCGGGCACAAGCAGAAGATGATGACCTGGGACTGATTGCCGAATGGAAGAGGGCCTGTATCCCCAGACCCGGGTGGAACATTGTGAGTGACTGCAGCCCAAAGTTTAAGTCCTACTGGGCGCAGTGGGACTCGCTGATTGTAAGGGATGGCCTCATCTGCCGCGCCTGGGAGAGCACCGACGGGAAGACATCTCGGGAACAAGTCGTTGTTCCAAAGGCTATGACGGAGGAAGTCCTGAAGGAAGTCCATGGAGGATCATCTGGTGGACACCTAGGGATAAAGAAGACCCTGGAGAAGCTGAGAGGGCAGTTCTACTGGATCGGATGCCGAACTGACGTGGAGAACCACTGCGCGAGGTGCCACGATTGCGCAGCCAGCAAGGGCCCAGGACGAAGACGACGGGGTCCACTGAAGACCTACAACGTGGGCGGCCCCATATAGAGAGTGGCCTTCGATGTTGCTGGGCATTCCCGTTAAGCGAGGCAGGGAACCGCTATATATTGGTCGTCAGCGACTACTTTACCAAATGGCCGGAGGCGTATGCGCTCCCTAACCAAGAAGCCGCGACGATCGCAGAGACCCTGGTGAAGGAATTCGTCAGCCGGTATGGAGTACCCCTGGAGCTGCACTCCGACCAAGGGAGGAACTTCGAGTCGCAGGTGTTCCAGAACCTATGCCAGCTGCTGGGAATCCGGAAGACAAGGACAACGCCGCTACACCCTCAGTCCGACGGGATGGTAAAGCGATTCAATCGCACCATCGAGAACCATCTCCGAATAGTCGTCAGCGAGCACCAGAGGGATTGGGACAAACATCTTCCACTATTTCTCCTGGCCTACCGCGCCGCCGTGCATGAAGCCACCGGGTGCACACCAGCCCGGGCCATGTTTGGGAGGGAACTCCGTCTACCTGACGATCTTGCCTTCGGCCGACCTGGGAATGATCCGGTCCCGGTAAGCCAGTATTGTCAAGAACTGTTCGACCAACTGGAGGACGTGCACACGTTCACGAGGAGGAAACTGCGGATTGAGACCGACCGAATGAAGACCCGATACGACCAACGGACGGATGCCGGCAGTTTCCACGAGGACGACCTGGTCTGGCTCTTCAACCCATTACGGAAGAAAGGCCTGTCACCCAAACTGCAGAAGTCCTGGGAGGGCCCGTACCGAGTCGTGAAACAGATCAACGATGTCGTCTACAGGATCCAGAGGAGCCAGAGGGCGAAGATGAAGGTCGTGCATCGAGATTGCCTGGCAGCCTACGGAGGGACACAGGCGGACCAATGATTGATCGGGACGATCAGCCTTTTAGGAAGGGGGTGGTGTTACGGCTGTGAGTTTGTTTCATTGCCTCGCCGCGTTGAGTCACAGCTGCTCCGGGCTCTGTGTGCTCTGCCTCAGTGTATAACGTGCGCGTTACGCAACGGGCTGCGAAGTGAAAGGGATGGTCCAGAATATTCGTGACCCAGCCAGTGAAGGAAATCTCGAGAAGCCGTGTGTCCTGGACGATTCTAGAATTCATTGAGTCACCAGCCTGCTATAAAAGCGGCATCAACAGTGAGGGGACCGAGTTTCTGAGGACAGAGTGTTTTTAGAGCGAGTGTGAGCGTTTATCCTGAGCGACAGAAGTGTGGTGACTTGCGAAACCCCTAGTGAAGCCGATTCTCTTGACAGCGAGGAAGTGAGAAGCATACAGGGGACTGCCTGTGTTTTGAGCGAGTGTGATTTCACTGAGCGACAGAGGTGTGGTGGCGAAGTGCCGTGCGAGTTACGAAATCCAGTGACATTTTTCCCCAGCTCGTGGCAGCGAAGCAGCGTGTAGCAGGTTATCGTAAGTAACTGTAGTTTGTGTACATAAGGGAGAGGTGCAGGTAGTTTCTGTCAAGGGCACCATACTCATTAGGACGGATTAACTTCTGTGGTCTGTTGACAAGTGAAAGGGGCATGAGCGCTCCTTAAGGAAGAGACTTGAGGAAACTGGAGTAAGGTTCTAATTGCTTGTATTTGCTGTTGAGTGGTGTATCTTTCTGGCCGCAATAAAGTTAATTATTTCTTTAAAGGAACAATTTGTGTTGTGCTTCAACCCACTGTAATCCAGTTAACAAAAGTGCCACTAGGGGGTGGCACGTAAGAGTATTAAACACTTTCTTCCTGAAGACGTAAGTTTTGTTGAAAAAAATACAAGAATGGTGATGGGAATAATAAGGAATTCACACAGAAGAAGCCTGTATTGTTACCTCGTGCGGTTCCAAAGGTATTCCCAAACTTACAATCGTATTTCAGTAAGTGCTCTTCCAAGATAAGGAAATCTCCAGAAGAAAGAAGAGAAGAAGAAAAAGAAGGGAAATGTCTGCAGAGGAATGTGAGAAGACCCTTGCTGAGGGAGCCAACAAAATTACGGCTTTCGGGTCCTTTGTTTGTGATATACAAAATAAATTGGTGGAGCATAAAACATACTGGGCTGTAAGAACTCTTGAAAACTATTTTATTTTGAATAAATTATATGTGACAAGCATACCGAAAGTAAGGTCGAGTATAAGGGTAAACAATTATTTTACGGTCAAAATTCATACCAATGGAGGCGTAATTCCTAACACTGATGTTCTTCATTCTGGCTCTGTAATATTTCGAAATTCATTGTTTTAATTAAGTAGAGTCAGTTGTTCCAAGCAATAGAATTTTGCCACGACTTTTTCTTACCTGTAAGTTGTGTAAGTTCACTAGTTGTCCAGATTAATAGTTTAGTAGATAACCTAAAAACTGACCTTGAAAACCAGGGAGACGAAACTTCAGAGATTCTGTTAAAAAAGTTAAGGTTTCTGCAAGCTCAGTTTACACTTACTTTTTTAAAGAAACCTAGATATAGACTAACGTCACTACAACTCTAAATGCATTCATGTATTTGCAGTCTACAGAGTGTTATAACGCAATTAGATTCAACCATATTTTATCCCTTTCTCATCCCCGAGTTTTACAAAAATTAACAACTTCCTTCGCCATATCCCCGAAACCGGATGAAGAGGACAGTAACTTTCTAAGTCACATTGTGAAAGATTTGTCAAATTTAGAAAGGGTTGTACATTTACAGATTGATGCAATACATGTCAAACAAACTTTAGATTAAAAAAATGGGCATTTATTTGGTGTTGCTACAAATGAATCTGTCGATTTAGCTGACAGTTCTGGCTTTTCTCGTTAGTTCTGCTTTTGGAAATTTGAAAGAAATTGTTACCGGTAAATTAGTTCCACTGAAACAGATAACGGGTTTGCAACTAGCTGCTATTGCAAAAGGTGTTATCAGGCAAATACAGGATTGTGGCTTAAAGGTTTTATATAAGCTTGAGGTTACATATCGCTCAAGCAATGTTCAAGAATAAAATGTGAAGAATGTTTGGCTTTGCTTGGAAATAAAGAAAAGATAAATGACAACTACTTCAATCAAATAAGTAGGGGCGGACTTTCAGATCCTGCAGATTTTATTTTATCAGTGTGTAAACATGTTGTTGGAATTACGCAAGCACTAATTTCTGATAAGTTTGAGGAACAATTTTTAAAATATAAATGTAGCAATCAACGCCAAGTAATTCAACATCTTAGTCTGCTTGGTATTTTATAATATATAGATTGAATTGTCAGAAATTGCCGAGAAAACTTGAACCTGTTGATGTAATGTTATGACAATAGTCACAAGTATTGTCTTAACAATGAGTAACATTTTGTTAAATAATTACAGGAAGTTGAGGAATGAACGGCTAACTTGCCGTAGTAATCACAGAAAACTTGCCATCCTTTGTTAGAGGCCAACCTGTTGTATATTTTGTAAATGTCAAATAAACATTGAAAGCAAATTGGTTTTGTTAGGCCAAGTAAGCCCTTCTCACTCCTGACAATCCTTTTACTTTAATGTTGAAAATAACAAATATATTATTTCGTTATTTCAATTTGTTTTCGTGGCGAAGCACTCGCACCAAGAGCTGGTCGGCTGCTATGGCCATATTATTTTTGACTCTGAGAGTCGCACATTTTTTCCGTATTGACTGAATTATATTAAGAACAAAGTTCCAAATGGTTCCGCCTCGTCAATACTGTTTATTAAAATGTCGTGATACAATCACCAGTCTTTTAATACATGGAATACATGGTACATGTTTCGACGTCTGACACTTATTGACGTTTTCATCAGCCTAAATATTTGGGCAGCACTTAAAACATTCCCTTTATATACTAGGTGTAGTTAAAAATTGTACATAAAACACACATAGATCACTGTGACACATTAAAAAGTTGTTAAAACATTTTCTTATGTTAAAAGCTCAATAAAATCCTCAGCCGGGCTTGGCAGTCTTTCTTGATTTATTTCTAATGTTAGCTTCAAAAGCCCAAGCAAGGGGTGACCATTCCCAACTGGAAAGAAATGAAACTATGTATGAGAGAAAGAAGTGGTGGATAAAATAATACTTTAAAACCCCTAAATGTTATATAAAGACTTACGATGTAATGCGGCAATGAGCTAACAGAGCCGTGCTGAGTCGGACGGAGACTGTGCTGTACTGAAACGGTGTGTCAACATGGAAGCAACAAGCAAGTCAATAGGGGCGGAAGAGGAGAGGGGTGAGAGTTCGGGAGTGTTTTGGTGAGGAATGGGGAAGGGGGAAGGGGTATGGAGTAAGTTTAGGGGAAGGTAACATGGATCAATGGTTGTGGATTTATTTCTATGGTGGTTTATATTTTGTTTTGTAATGGATTAACGTTTCATAGAGTACGTTGTTTTCGAAATGAATCTCATTAAGATTCGTTAGGGGGGCGGTCTTTTGGGCTAAATCGATTTCAATTTCTTCTAAGATGTTCATTGTAATTCCCTTATTTGCTCGATGTAAGATTCTCATATCGTTGTTAATGTCTGTGAACTCATGTTTGGTATCTTTCATATGATTTGCCATGGCGGAAAATTTATTGTATTTAATGGCATTAAAATGCTCACCATATCTTGTTATAAATGCTCTACCTGTTTGTCCACAATAATTAGCGTCGCATTTAGCACATTTCAACATATACACACCTGATTTACTGAATTTGTTCGTATGGTTCAATGTATTAGTATTGAATAAAATATTATTGTTTGTGTTGGAAGTTCTATATGCTATTCTTAGTCCACACTTTTTGAAAATATTTGAAATACTATAAGTTTTGGTGCTGAAATACGTGAAAGTCGCGTATTTGGGCTGCTCTTTTTGTTCCGGCGTTAGGCGGGTGACCGGTTTGTTTTTAAGCTTGCTAATAATATTGTTGACAAACAGCGATGTGAATCCGTTTACCTTGGCAATCTGTTTAATGATTTTTATTTCTTCATTTAGATCTGTTTTGCTTAAAGGAAGGGAAAAGGCTCTGTTGATCATACTATAAAAGGCGGCTTTCTTTTGATTGCCCGGGTGGTTAGAGTCTTTTCTTATTGTCGTGTGGGTCTGGGTTGGCTTTCTAAAAACTTTATAGGTTAACCTGTTATTATTCAAACAAACTGTAGTGTCAAGGAAGTTGATTTTACTGTTTGCGGCTGATTCAGAGGTGAATTGTATGCTTTTATCCAACCGTTTAATTTTTGCAAGAGTCCTTCTATGTTTAAAATAGTATCATCGATTATTACAAACACGTCATCCACATATCTTCCCCAATAATGTATACCGTCAATTTTGCCTACAATTTCTTCGTGTTCCAGATGGTCAAGATATATGTTAGCTACTAAACCAGATAGCGGAGATCCCATTGAGAGTCCTTCTTTTTGTTTATAGATCTTATTGTTAAAAGTGAAACAAATATTTTTGAGTGTGAATTCTAATAGCGTCATGAATTCGTTAATTTCTACTTTTGACAATATACTGTTGTTAGACAAATTTTGTTTGATGACCTTGAGCGATGGTGCAATTGGGATGTTTGTGTACATAACTTTCACGTCTACGCTATGCATGGAGTGTTTGCTCATTAAGGTAAGTTTCATGGTTTCTTCGCAGAAATTGAGTGTGTTTTTCAGGGATTTATTTGCTTTAAAAATGTAATGTCTTTCAAGGAACTGCTGACAAAATTTGGCGGTTCTGTAAAGGGGACTGTTTCTGAAATTAATGACAGGTCTTATTGGAATTCCTTCTTTATGAATTTTGGGGAGCGCTTTCAAAGTTGGTAATCCCGGGTTCATATTGGTTAAATTACTAGTTTGTTTTTCATTGATAATAAACATGGATGTTTTCAAAATATTTTTCAATTTTCTCTGTATAGATTGGGTGGGGTCTTTCTTAACCTCTTCAAAGCTCGAGCTGCTGAGGAAATTGTGTGTGTTGTTGACATATACCTCCTTATCGATCAGCACGACCGTGTTACCCTTATCTGCTTTAGTAACAATTACATCGCTATTATTTATTTTCTCTTTCAATTCTTTAAGTTTATTTAGATTCGAATTCTTGTTGCTTTTTGTGTTAGTGTTAACAATTTTTTGAATTTCTTTATTAGTCGTGTACCTGACTTCTTTTTGTTTATCAAGAGGAAGCCTTCGTATGGCTGTTTCTGCTTCCACTACTAAAGTGGTTAGCGTTTTGTCATTGAGGTCACATTCCCAGTTGTGTTTGGGCCCCTTGCCTAGAATTTCGAGTTCATTATCGTCAAATGGAACACTTGATAAGTTTTTGACAGGTGGTGAAAATTGCACTGGGGTAAACTGACTATTGTTAACTTGTTCATTCGCATCCCTGACTTTATTGAATTTATTTTGTAGGTTTCTGAATTTATTTTCTAGCGACTGTACTTTCTTATTGATTTTCGAGAATAAGATTTGATTTACAGTGAATGAATATCTATCCCAGTCCTTCTTACTGGATAGATTTGAAGCTTCTAGGTGTGCACGATAAAGTTTGTTATTAAGATTGTTCTTCCTGATATAAAGAAATTTAATTTCTCTTTGGAAAACTCTACTATTAATTATCCTCTGTGTTCTGGCTTCATATTTATTTAATGGGCCCTTTTTCTGGTAAGATTTAAAATGTGACGGAGTTATGTTATGTTCTCTGCATTTCTTTAAAAAGGCGATGTCCTTGACAGTGCTGGCCAATTTAATTTTCAGATCTTTATATTTATAACGCGCCTTTTTAGCGCAGTTAGCTTGGCCTGCTTCATAATATTTTTGGCTCTGAGAGTCGCACATTTTTTCCGTATTGACTGAATTATATTAAGAACAAAGTTCCAAATGGTTCCGCCTCGTCAATACTGTTTATTAAAATGTCGTGATACAATCACTGTCTTTTGGTTGGTTCCTTAGTTTAGGGGCTGCGACAACGCGGTCATGTAGCCCCGTGTACTTTGGGTGTGTGTAGAATTTGTCTGATAACCGGTGTTAATTGTGATGACTGTATTAGTGTGTGTATCTGTTTTTTTTAAATTCAAGTAGGGACTGCAACTTTGAATTTTCAAATAGTTCCTACTTTTGCCGCCAAACGCCACCGTCAACGACTACTAGGCCTAGTTCAGAACTAGCTACTAGACGCCACCGCAGTCGGCTCTTGGCAACGAACGTAGCAACCTAAGAGCGTTGTTTACATTCTTAACCTATCCAATTTAGTTTCACACAGGTGTAATTAGTGGAAAGATCTTTAACATGCCATAAATCTATGACATGGGACCGCCGGCTTTACTTCCCCTCCGAAGGAAGGCATACTGAGGGATTTTTAACGCTCTTAAAAAATCCGACGGCTTCGGCCGGGTTTGAACCCGCTATCTTGGGCATAGAAGCTCAGCATGCTACCAACTACGCCACCGAAGCCGCTTCACTGTCTTTTAATACATGGAATACATGGTACATGTTTCGACGTCTGACACTTATTGACGTCTTCATCAGCCTAAATATTTGGGCAGCACTTAAAACATTCCCTTTATATACTAGGTGTAGTTAAAAATTGTACATAAAAACACACATAGATCACTGTGACACATTAAAAAGTTGTTAAAACATTTTCTTATATTAAAAGCTCAATAAAATCCTCAGCCGGGCTTGGCAGTCTTTCTTGATTTATTTCTAATGTTAGCTTCAAAAGCTATGGCCATCCCAGGTCGGAGAAGTGCAGCGTTGCAAGGTCGAACGCCGCGGCCTTCCGTATAGCCAGCCATGGTTCTGGTCTGCGATCACGGAAATAATTATTCCTTTCAGGACCAATATTTCCCTTTTCTGGTTCTTTCGGGTTGTCTGTCTGTTGTGTTTGGTCAAGATATACTGTATTAATGTCTTTGTATTCTTGCCTTTGGTTCTTCGCAACAACGTTCGGCATCGGGCTCGTGTAATCGAGTTTTCTGAGCAATTCGTCCATGCTCGCTAGATCGTTGATCCCTGACGAGATATTTAGACGTCTGACTCCAACAGGCAGCATCCTGGCTATCGCGTCTATTAACTGAGCTGTAGATAACGGGGATTGAAGAAATCTGAGTCTGGCGAGCTGACTCTTGAAGAAGTCTGCGTAGCGTGTGGGAAGAGTTCCTGAATACTTTCGTGAGTATACTTCTGCGCGTAGGGAATTTTGAGCTTCAATAGACCAGAAACGCTTTATCAGTGCTTCTGCGAATTCATCGAAGTTCATGAAGTTATATCTAAAGGAGAAAACCATTCAAGGGGCCCATCTGACAGATAGCGTTCTACGATCTTCATTTCTCTCTCTCTTGGAATGTGCGTTTCGATAAAGTAGTCTTTGAGATTTCTGATGTACTCTATCGGTGTGAAACTATCTAGGTTGATGAACTTACACGGTTTGTCTTCAAAGTTCCTTATGACCGTCACGTTTCACGGATATGAATCCTGAAGGTTTGGTCGAAAATCTCTATTGTAAATTTCGGGCTCTTTACTCCTCTCCTATAAACCTTCCGTAAACCTGAATAATCTTTCTTCCGGCCTGATTTCCCTTTCTTCCACTTCTAGGCTACTTCTTCTAATTGATTCCTCGAATCTTCAAAATCTATCTTCTCCCTTTCCTTTTCTTCTATCTCAGTGATAATCATCTTCAACTGTTGGCCTACTTCGGTCTTGAAATCATCCTTATAAGTCTCAAGCTTGGCAACATCTCCTAGATTAAGACTTTGTAATTTCTTTGTTACGTATTCTTCTAGTTCATTAGTTTTCTCCTCACTCATGGCATTAACGTTAGTGACAACCTTGTTTAATCGTTCCTCTATCGTTTTAGTCTTACTCTCTAACGATTTTTTAAAGCTTGCACATCCTGACTAGATTGAGTTCTATCTTCTACTTGCTTTTCAGTGAGCGTATCAATCATTTTACCTAAATCCGTTCTTACTTCAATAACCTCTCGATTAATTTCTACTTGAGTACTGGCTAATTTCTTTTCTATGTTATCTTGGATTTGCTTAACATGTTCCCCACTGGATTTGTTCCACTCGTCTTTCCAGACAACTACATTAGCTTTTAACATTTCAGCTATGTCTTCCTCAATATCTGCCTTAAGAATTGTATTATGGCCAATGACCTTCGTCCGTAAAGTTTCTACATTACCTTTTAATTCGGCCAGAGAAGCTGTGGTTTTTAACGCATCGTTAACAAAACGTGTCGTTAAAGCAGTTATATTCTGGGTACACGATTCTTTAGAAGCTTCCACCTCTTGTCTAATTTTGTTAATGTCCACTTGGACTTTTGCTACATCCACAAATACCGTATTGACTTCTGTTTGTATTTTACCTATGTCAGACTGTACATCAGTGACATCTGATTGCATATTGTTTATGTCAACCTGAACATTAGTGACATCGGCTTGGACTGAATCTACCTTAGATTGGACTGTGGACACATCTACTTGGACTGTATCTACTTTACTTTCGACATTAGATACATCTACTTGGACTGTATCTACTTTAGATTGGACAGTGGGTACCTCTAACCTCACATTACCAATATTGGACTGTACTATGTCTACTTTGGATTGGACTGTATCGACTTTACATTGGACATTAGATACATCTGACCTAACATTACTAACATCAGTTCGGACAACTCTGGCATCTGACCGTACACCACTTACATCATCCTGAATCTGCTTTGAGCTGGCCTGTAAACGCGTGACATTTGCAACCATTTTAGAGGTACTAGTTTGTAAACCCTCTAAAGAAGTCTGGAATTCTTGAATTTCAGTTTTGAAACTCTCTTTGACACTTTTGCAACTTTATCTGTAATAGAATCAACAACTTTAACAATCACTATGTCAAGGTCCTCCTTTCGTTCACGCTTCGATTGTTCTAGGTCCTGCTCCGCTTCCTGAAATTTACCTAAAACAGCATTCAAATTGCTCTGCAGTTGCTCCTTCAACTCCTCCAACATCCTCTTCACATCCTCGGCTGCCATTGCAATAACCCTTTATATAATACTATTGAGACACCACATTCGACAACAGAGCAAAATAAACAACATCCGAGCAACGTCCTACTCCATATATATTTTTGAGCACATTAATGTCTAAACGTAAGTTAAAATTACCTTAGCATTAACTTATTGTACACCCCATGTTAAATAAACCTACTCTTAATTTTCGTTCTCCTGTGACTCACTTTAAATATACTACCACAAAGAAAATTCTACCATTACAGTCATTAAAACAAGTTAGCTTTATTTTTAACATGACCTTAGCAATCGCCATGTACCGGTGAAATAAAATAAATATACAGATCGTAGGTCGTTTTTCGAAACTGTCTACCTACTACACCTCTCTTATGTTTCTAAGATCTGATCTTTATCTGAGTGTAACCTTCCCAATATCAATAAAATAAGCCTATATAATTACACTCACATCCATCCGAAATTGGATAAGACATCCCATAAGTCTAGTAATTATTTCTTTCACTAGAAATGTTCAAACCAACTTCCTTTAGAGGCACTACGAAGCTAATTTCGTAGCCCCTAAGTTCTAAGGGCGCCATTCCTACTGTACCCGTAAATCCGGAAAGTAGCCTGTTGGAATATCCATTGTCCCAGCTGGATCGCCTATTTCTAACAGCAGATACATTAGAAATCGCTCCCAACATGGCCGTTAGGGATTTACATACTGCAGTTACAAGAATATTGTTGATCAACAACAAACTACACGGGGCATACCTACCTTTACTTACCTTCTCGGGGACTGGGAATTCAGCTTCGCTTACAATACATCCACAATACTCTACTCCTTATATTTAAAATGAATCCCAAGCCAACAACAACAAATAACGAACTGAATAAAATTTATTAACAATGGTAAACTAGCCTATATAAACAAAATAACAATAAACTAATCTAACCATAAAAGAGAAAAAAAACGCAATCATTCACTCTTCCTTTCTACTACACATCTTATTACAATGCTATGTTAAAAATATGAGCATAAAAGCCTTGGCTCGGTTTAGGCCTCCACTCGTAAAAGGAAAAACGTTTAAGGAAGGCTCTTACATTCGTGGCATTCCTGGCAACTGGTTTCATATACTAGCACGCGTTTGGAGAATGCACGTGCACTGGCCTGTTTCATCAATGAAACACTAGCACCACGCTGCACTCGGAACTAAATACAATTTATACAAGGCGGTGAGTCTTCACCTGTTCATATTATGTCACACCGCTCTCCAACTCTAACGGTGAATCATTCAAGCTAGCCCACACTGAGACTGCTCTGTGAGCGTTTAGAATACACGTAAAAATTAACATACAGATCTTACAAAAATGCTCATAACTACTATGTTTCTTTAACAATCATTCTGAAAATTTTTATTCACGCTTTCATTCGCACCACGAAATTGTTCATGACCAATCCGGTTCAACAATTACTCTTAACAGTGGACAATCATTCATACAAAATATCTGCTCACAAAACACACGCTATTCCAAAACATTCGATTAATAAATCCTACCAACAATTATTTAACTAATTAAATCATTTTCGAAAAAATATTTACATAAAATTTGTTCATAATAATATATACTATTTAGTGTTGCTAACACGTCACTTTCGAGATTCTGGCTTCTCTGTTACAATACAATTCTCAATTTATTATATACACTGGTTTTCCATATAACCATTCTCTAACATTCCGTAGTTTTTGTTAATATTTGAAAGAAAAATAGCACAGTAGCGCCACCTGGTGAAATAGACATGTACAATATAGAAGAGAACAAAAGACGAGTCAGTGCAAAGTCTGTGCGTGTTCGCGTGACATGTGACAAGCATCTAAAAAGATGATTTGTATTTTGTATTGTATTTCTCACTTGATAAATAAAGGTTTACATTAAAACTAACAGGTTATGGACCCAGGCCACGTGTAAATGGTATTATCTCGTGAGTCAATCCGAAGCTGAGCGCTTGTGGAACACGTGCTGTATTTTTTTTGTGAGTAAGGATAACCTCAAAATGGCAGCCGGCAGTGACTACAAAGTTCAAGTGGATAAACCTGAAGGACCTGAAGACTGAGCAAAGTGGAAATGGCATGTGTTGATGGTTTTGCGGTCGTATGAATTGGAAAATATTATTGATGGTTCGAAAAAGTGTCCTGTGTTGCCGGCAGATGTAACTGCGCAACAAAAAGCGGCATATAAGCAGTGGTTGAAGGAAGACGCGAAAGCGGCCAGTTTGCTAGCAGGTGCGCTAGGAAAATTTGTTGCCGAGCTCGTGTTGACGTACACCAATGTCAGTGAAATTTGGACAAAATTGAGCGCACGGTTCGAACGAAGCAGTACGCAGCGACTGAATATGTTGATCGAGTCATTCTTCCAAGTGACACGTGACGACAAGGAGGACATCAGCACCCATGTCGCGAAGTTACAGAAGCTTTAACAGGATCTGAACGACGAACTACAAAAGCACAACGAAAACACGTTATCTGAAAGGATTTTGAACGGTCGAATTTTATCCACGCTGGGAAAAGAATATGATTATTTCAAGGATGTGTGGGACACGATTCCGACGGAAAATCAAACTGTGAACTTGTTGATTGAAAAATTGTGCGCGATTGAACTGCGTGACCAAGGAAACGTGGAATTGACTGCGTTTGTGGTACGTAGTGCTCTCAAGAAGCATTCCCAGTATGGCAGTGGCAAAGGCAGAGCTGATGACAAGTCGAAGAAAAATGTTCAACGAGTAAAGCAGAAGTTTCCATGTTTCAAATGTAAGGAATTGGGCCATTGGGCAAGTGAATGTCCAGTGAAGAAGAAAGAGGGTGACACTACAAACAAAAATAAGGAGAACAATGCTTCGATTCTGACACATGCTATGAGTGCGTTAGACGGCGACTTTGATCAAGCCGACGAGTGGTACTGCGACAGTGGCGCCACAAATCACATCACCGCGAACAAACAGTATTTTACAACATACGTCAAGTTTTCTGCTCCAGAGAATATTTTGCTAGGAAAACGAGGTGTGAGCATGCTAGCTCACGGCAAAGGAACTGTAAACATTCAAGTGCGGCTGAACAACGCTTGGTTGAGTGCTGAGATGACTGAAGTTTTGTATGTTCCCGATGCAATGGCTCATCTGTTTTCTGTGAAAGCTGCTGCAAGGAAAGGTTTTTGTGCAAGACTTGACGACCTAACTGTTAGAATTGAAGACAAGGTTACTGGAAAGACGATGATGGCTGGACGTGTGTGTCATGGTCTGTATGTACTTGGCATGCGCGTCGTGAAACCGGCGCAACCCATTCCAGTGAATTTAGCTACATCGTCGGGCAAACTGCAGATCCACCATGAACGATTTGGTCATCAACACAAAGCGCATGTCAAGAATGTACTGAAGCAGATGAACATCAATGTAGACATGTGTAAAGAGGATTTCTGCGATGGATGTGCACTGGGAAAAATGCATCGACTGCCATTCAAGACACGAATGAATCAACCAACAGCCACCGTTGAACAAATCCACGCCGATGTGAATTGACCAATGTCTACTGAATCTCTTGGAAAGGCACGCTACTACGTATGTTTCAAGGATGATTTCAGCAAGTTTCGACGAGTTTTCTTTTTAAAGCACAAAAGTGAAGTGTACACCGTTCTGGACCAGTTCCTGAATGAAGCCAAAACAAATGGACACGTCGTGAAGCTGTTCAGGTGTGATGGAGGAAAAGAATTTGATAACAAGAAGGCTTCTGAACTACTAACAAGCAGAGGCATAGAACACAGCATTACTACGCCGTACACACCACAACAAAACGGAGTTGCGGAACGTGAAAATCGGACGATTGTGGAGTGCGCAAAATCTATGCTGAATCCCAACAAGTTAACGAAACAACTTTGGGCTGAAGCCTGCAACACTGCAGTGTACCTCCTGAATCGCACTGGGAAGTCATCCATTGAAAACAAGTCTCCCAATGAATTGTAGTATGGACGACCAGTGGGAAGTCTCAGTCATCTGAACATCTTCGGAACAGAATGCTACGTGCATATCGACAAGAATTTTCGCTCAAAGTTCGACGACAAAGCTGTTTTTGGACATCTGGTTGGGTACGTGAACGACAGGGATGGATTTAGAGTCTGGATTCCAACTCAGGGAAACATTGTTCTAAGCCATGATGTGAAATTCAAACCTGAAATTGTCTGCAATCTGCGCGCCAACGCCGGAAAGGTTGAAGTCACGCTTGAAGAACGTGTGGAGAGGAATCAGTCTAATTCATCGTCTGATGTAGGCCTACATAGGAGGTCAGAGTCAGATGAGAACTTAAGCGAAATTGAAGATTTTGCATCGGCGTTCAGTTCCGGAGGAAGCGAAGTTGAGGAAGAAGGAGTGACTGAAGAAAGAAGGAGAAGCAAACGTGAAAGTAACCGTGGATGATCAGTGGAAATAACATGTACATGGCTGGATCATCTATTGTTGAAAAGAATCCTGACTCATACTCAAGCGCTGCAGTCTAGTGATAAAAATCAGTGGCTGAAAGCAATTAATGAAGAATTGGAGTCCTTAAAAGAAAATTATACCTGGAAATTGGTTGAGCGTCCAAATGGTGCACGGGTCCTGAAAAATCGGTGGGTTCTACGACAGAAGACAACGGAAAGTAGAGAAGTTCGCTTCAAGGCACGATTGGTTGCCAAAGGCTTTGTGCAACAGCAAGGAATCGATTATCAAGAAACATTCAGCCCTGTTGCACGGTATGATACCATTCGAGCTCTTTTGGCAGTAGCTGTTGAAAAGGAGATGAAACTTCGTCAATTTGATGTCAAGACGGCTTTCTTGAATGGCGAGCTTGAGGGAGATGTGTTCATGGAACAGCCAGATGGTCATCAGGACGGTACTGGCCGAGTGTGTCATCTAAAAAGAAGCTTATATGGTTTAAATCAGGTTCCACGCTGCTGGAACAAGCGTTTCATGAAATTCGTGGAGAAAGCTGGATTCAAAAACAGCAAAGCTGATCCTTGTCTCTTTTACAGCAACAAAAATGGAAAGTGGTTGGCTGTTGTAATCTTTGTGGATGATGGTCTGGTAATTGGCAACGAAGAAGACACCGAGCAGTTCATGGAAAAACTTCAGCAGGAATTTCACACGACCAGAGGATCTGTCAACAATTTCCTGGGCATGAAGATACAACAAAACCATGATAGATCAATTGTAATCAGTCAAGAGGATTATACGAGGAAAATCCTAGAAAAATTTGGGATGGCCGAGTCAAATGGAGTGTCTACCCCAGTTGGACGCGAAGAAAGTGAAGACGGAGAAAAGGTTTCGGCCAGGGTTCCTTATCGTGAGGTGGTGGGATCCTTGATGTACCTGACTACAGCTACACGTCCAGATATCGCATTCGCGGTCAACAAAGCTGCTCGAGCCATGGAGAATCCTACAGTTCAAGACTGGAGTCAAGTGAAACGGATACTTCGATATTTAAAGAGCACAGTGAACTATGGAATCGTCTATAGGAAAGAGGACGTTTTGAAGGTCTACAGTGATGCTGACTACGCCGGTGACAAGAGGACGAGACGTTCAACGACGGGTGTCATTTCGACCTACAATCATGGAGCTGTATCGTGGAGAAGTCAGTTACAGGAGTCTGTGTCAACATCAACAACTGAAGCTGAAATTGTGTCTGCAAGTGAAGGAGCCAAGGAACAAAGGAGTTGATTTGGCTGAAAAGACTGTTTTCTGAATTACTGGGAACTGCTGACAAACCTCCTACGCTTTACATCGATATTGCTGGTGCAGTTAAATTGGCTAAAAATTCGGAGAACCATCGAAAATCCAAGCATATTGAGGTACTATCACCTGCAAAAATAACGGACCGTCTTGCCGTGCGGGAGTTGACTTTTCAAGCCATCAGGTTGGCATCACTAGCCCCTAGCCCCTCGGGCGGGGAATGCTGAGAGCCGTGATTGGGCACCTGTCCTTGTTGGCAAAGGGGGAGAGGTGGTTGAAACAGATCGAGGAGCGCAGCGCCAACTTTGATTTTCTGTAGTTTCGCTCTTGGAAGATTGTTACAGATGAGACGGTATTAATAAATCTACATTGAAATGCCAAGTAACCCATTAATTGTTAAGTCTCGTTAGAAAGGCACTGTTGAGTTCTACTGTGTGTGAAATGTTTTGAGAATCGAGTTTTCACAGTTAGGGACTAAACGCATTTTAATAAGAAGTAAAAGAAGGAAATCGCAAACATCCTAAACTATAAGGCATCCAACGTTTAGAATGAAGCATTGGTCTTATGGCGCGTTACGACAGGGTTGCCACTCCATGAGAGGAGGCAGTACAAAGCGCTTCGCGTACACTTTCCGCACATTCAGCGATTCTGCAGTGACGAAGACTTGAATTAAGTACTGTATAATAATACTAATAGTAGGCTAACATAACACATACAACGAAATTAAATTAAATATAACGTCATTATAAAGTCATTATATTTAACATTCCTGCTATTCTTGCGAAGTGTATTACTTAGCCTCTTTTTGCGTGGCGACAGTTCTGGACCCTGTCCACTCTCACTATGTATTTTAAAAACGGTAGTCTCTGATATTCCTGTGGTCAGAGCAGTTTCATTCACTAAATTATTTATACCTTCGTTAGGTTTAAGATTCTTAAAATAACTGAACGCATTAATTACGACCTGTTTTTCCCTCCTTCTGAGCACTTGACCACGCTTTCTTTTCACAAAACTATCCATTGTTGTACGTGAAATACGTAAAATACAAAACGTTAAATCTAACAGAACTGCTGCACACACACTCAAGATAGAGACTGCTGAACAACTGAAATACAAGCTCGAAGGGCACAGTAATAAAGCTGAGAGTAGCAAGCTGCACCCCGCTGTCCTTCGAAACTTCATTCATATAATCCGCGGTCAATGAACAGCCTGGCCTGTGTAAACAATTAAACCTACACTCTAGGTAAGCAGGTAGAAAACTTGTTCCAACATTCCTCTACAACTCTCCAACTGACATGAGATGGTTATCTTTAAAAATAGAAAAGTTGGCAGCATACGAACTTTTTCAATGCTGCTATGCGGTTATGAGAGAATATTCAGAAGTTTTACCTACATGAAAATTGTAATATTGCCAGTATAAAATATTTCAATAATCCATCATCAAGACGGCACATTTAGCTACACGTGTGTGAAAAATAGGCATCACAAAGTCAATGCAACATGATATAAGGTCGATTTTACTAAAAAGGGAACACAGTTTATAGTTTTTTTAATATGGATATCTAATTTTTCTAGCATTTCTATCAAGTTTACGTAGTTTTAATATAGGACAAAAATATCGTCAAAACATAGTTCTACACGAATATGCTGTTATTTTGACAAAGAAAAATGTTCGACTGATATGGCAACAGTGGATTGCTAGAAAATGACAGCGTCATACATGTCTCGCGTGCAACAGAAAGAAAGAAGAATATCCCTATCTAACCAGTGCTTCATTCTAAACGTTGGATGCCTTATAGTTATATTTTTAAGCATTTTTCTTAATAAGAAATAAGTTATGAAATTAAAAAGACAAACTAAACCTTAGTAATTTTGAAATCACTCACGTTAACAGGAGGTTTGTTACATCAAATAACAGAACTTGAAGCGATGCTTGTGTAGCAGAGAATCTATAAAAATGGTTCAACATACCGTAAGCTTCTGATTCGTTTATCATGGATAAAATCAGAGGAGGCAATTGTTTGCAATAAAATATTAAGCAACAGAAAAAAACATCAGTAAAATATTAAGCAACAGAAAAAAACATCAATAAAATATTAAGCAACTGAAAAAAACAGCTCATTAACTTTATTCCCACATCAGTTTTTAAAATTAATAATGGCAAATCCCAACCTACAGTAAATCAACCGAAACCACATCCTCACTCTCATTTCTTGTTGTCATGCACTAAGACACTTTCTTTGTCGCTTCATAAGATGCTTTTTAGTGTCTCAAAATCTAAAATTAAATATCTCAAAAGTAAGACAGAATTTCAATATGTGTCCGAAATCATTTTTATCAAGACACTAAAAAGCATCTTGTGCGAAGCGACAAAGAAAGTGTCTTAATTTAGCCACCAAATGACAGTGCTTTGTAGAAAATAGACGTCTATTCGTCTTATAGACGTCAAAGTTTTACATTTTCAGGAAAAAGTAATTATTTCAACCATGTTTGAAAAAATAAATAGTTAATAGGCTAGCGTATTTTAACCTTCGAAACATCTAAGCTTCAGATAACTCTACCCTGCAAAATGGCGTTGGATTAGGCTTATGAAGCGGGTTATGACACGTCATTCTGCGATGTGAAGACTTTTGAATAAGTTAAAAGTTTACGTGATGTTGTCATATGGCCTAACCGAGGCTAAGTTAAGTTATTTTCTGCAATTTTGAAAAACTATTGCTACTTTGCCAGAAATGTAAAATTTAGCCGTCCCTTAGACGTTTATTTTCATAGGAAATTTAGTAACAAAACTTAACACTGGTCATACCAGGCAATCACAGATTAAACTTATGTCTGTCAACAATTTTTTTTAATGCGTAATTTCTTCAACCAAAATTGTCAGTCAAATTTAAACTTCAAGCCTTTCTTCAATGAGTAAATTATTTCAACCAAAAATGTCAGTCAAATTTAAACTTGAAGCGTTTTTTTTTTCAATGAGTAAATAATTTCAACCGAAAATGTCAGTCAAATTTAAACTTAAAGCGTTTTTTCAGTGAGTGAATTATTTCAACCAAAAATGTCAGTCAAATTTAAACTTAAAGCGTTTTTTCAATGAGTGAATTATCTCAACCAAAATTGTCAGTCAAATTTAAACTTAAAGCGTTTTTTCAATGAGTGAACTATTTCAACCGAAAATGTCAGTGAATTTAAACTTAAAGCGCCTGCAGTACCTACTGGGTGGATTGAGTAGCTCAGTAGGTGCTGTTGCCAGTCCCAAGCCCGGAGAAAGGAGGAGGGTTTGCTTAGAGCCGTAAAATTAGAGCCAGAAAACATCTTGAGGCAATAAAGGGCACGACGGTTCCACATGTCAGTGGCGGAACCCCGACAGCGTCTGTTCCACATGTTAGTGGCAGCTGAGTTAATAAACTTAGAAGTGGAATTCTGAGCTCAATCAGACTGAGATCTCAGCTCAGCCAAAAATTCAATCCAAGTAAATCAACATGGATATTACACCTTCAAAAGAGAATTACCCCAGTGGGTCAAATCCCACGGTAGAAAAACCGCAAGTGGTCTATTCGGATTCTGGGGAGACCACAGAAGTGTGTATGGAGGTATGTATGGAGGTAAGTCGGAGTGCTTCGAAACCCCGTAAGAGCAAAATAAAACCGAAATCAAGAATTTGGCTTATGACATTCAACACAAATTCCCTTTTGAAAATTGGTAAACTCAAAAACACCCTAGACAAATCTAGAGAACGCAAAATTAAAATTATTGCATTTCAAGAATCACGATACAAAGATGAGTATCCTTTCGCTTCAGAAGGATGCAGAATATACAAAGGAAAACCAGGAGAACGGGTTATGACAAACTGTCCACAATTTGGGACTGGATTTATAGTAGATAAGTCAATACTTGATTCAGTTGCATCTTTCAGGTCCTTTTCGGGTCGCCTTTCCACATTGACAATAAAATCAGCAAACATGATCTACACGCTAATCAATGGGTATGCGCCAATTAATGTCGCCAACAAAAACAACCCGGAAAAAGTGGAAGAATTCTGGAATCAATTAGACAATATTCTCCAAAGAGTCCCAAAAAAGCATGTCAAAATCCTCGTTGGTGACTTCAATGCACAAATCGGCAAACAAAGGAAATGTAGATACTGGGTCGGTAAATGGTCAGGACATCAGCAGACTAAAAACAATGGCATGCGACTCATTGAGATCTGCAAAAACCATGACCTGTTTTTCAAATCCACATTTTTTAAGAAAAAATCTTCTAAAACCAAAACGTGGATCTAGCCTAATCCACTATTAGGTGAATACCAACTGGACCATGTAATGATCTCCTGCCAAAACACAGTAGAAATAATGAACCTTAAAGTTCTTAGAGGACTAGATCTAGATTCAGACCATTACCCCACAAAATTCTCCTTGAACATCATTCCTGAAAAGAGGACGTTCATTCAGAAAGCTTCGCACCATAAATACGATGTACAAAAGATAAAAGGCAATGACCAGTTTAGAAAAGAAACACAAAAGTTAAATCCAAATAACTGGCAACAACTTCAAGCAGGACTTTTAAAAATAGTAGAAAACATATCGCCACTATCCAAGACACGGAAACACGCATGGTGGACAGATGAGTGTGATCAAATCATGAAACTCAGACAAAAGGCATGGCTAAATTGGTCATGCAACAAAAATCCAAAAACTAGGCAGGACCACAAGGACGTCAGAAAGACGGTCACTAAATCTATAAGAACGATTCGTAAACAGCACTCATCATCATCATCATCATCATCATTTCCCCTTATCCAGCTCCTGCCGGGTCGGGGTATTTATGGCACTTCTCCACTTTCCTCTTTCCTTCCACAATTATTCTTCCACGACCTTGCCCCAGTCCAGACTTCTTGTTCTCACGCTGTTCTTCACTGAATCGATCCACCTTGTTCTAGGTCTTCCCCTTGCTCTCTTACCCTTGCACTTGGTCTCCAGCATCTGTCTTGGTATTCTATTTTCCTCCATCCTCTTTACATGTCCAAACCACCTTAGTTTATTCTTCTCAATTCTCTCATTTAGTTTTCCCATCCCAACTTCCTTCCTAACATCTTCATTCCTCACTCTGTCTTTCCTTGTCTTACCTATCATACTTCTTAGGAATTTCATTTCACTGGCTTGGATTCTACTCTCTTGCCTGCTCGTCAGGGTCCAAGTCTCGGCTGCATAAGTTAATATGGGTACTGTTTTAGATCCCATATTTGGGGGTGGTTGGATCTAAAACGGAAGAGTTGTTGTGTTAATTTATAAGGAAGTGCCTAAAAGGGGGTAGCTTCCCGTAGTCGGCAAGCTGACCAGTGTAGAGTGTTGTTTAGTGTTAGGGTGCTCCTATAAAAGATGTAGGTGCATTTTAGGGGATGGCACTTGGCGTACAGGTCAACGCGCTGGTCTTCCAGCTGGCTGGCTGGCTGGTTATATAACCGGTGTGCACGCGTCAGCGTTATGGCACGCGCTGCTCTTAGCAGTCGGGCCTATGCGGGAACACAATGATACTTGCGCTAGCAAGTATCTGGCTACTGTAAGTCACGTCTAATCGTGACGGAGGATTCAGGATGGACTTTAGGTCGTGAAGAGGCGTGTAAAATAGTAATACAGGTGTAGCGTACTGACCAAGTGTTTATTGGTCAGTAATATGGAATTGTGAGTCCCTTCTAGGGGATGTAGTAAATGTTACAATGTGTACAAACTTGTGTATACAATTTGTGGGTAAAGGTTACAAAGTTACAGGATTCTGAACACTTGCTGACTCACCTGATGATACCAGCGATAGCCTCCGGCCGCCGCACTGTAAGACTGGTAATTGAGAGAGCTTGACCTCCTTAAGGCTCCCTCTTATATTCTTCGGCGTTGCTTCGTCGACATTCTGATGGCATAGATGCCCCAGTTAATTGTGTGTCGCTGTTTGTGGTAGTGATGCAAGGATTGGGCCAGCTTTCCAGAATGGTTAGCTGTCCTTGCGGTGTTAATAGATGTTGGTCTGGACTTACAAGGGTTGCCAGTTAGGGGTGATTTAGATAGATGATGGGGGGATGGCCTCCAGGGGGTGCATACCCCTGGGGGGCTGTACAAGCCTCTTCCCCTATTTAATTCGCGTCCCCGCGAACGGGAACGGAACTAGGGGTTGGGATGTTGATGTAATAGATGTAGTTGATGTGGTTGTTCTTGAAGCCCCCTCGTATCTTCTGTTGGTGTCCTCTTCTTCGTATGATGTTGTGATGTCGTGTTGCTGTGTAGGTGTGAGATCAGCTCGTGTTCAGAGGGGCGGGTTATGGGATATACATATATATATATAACATTGACATTGGCATAGACATTATAAAAATATTGCATGAAAAAAAATCGATATTGACATTTTGAAAGTTTGAAGGAAAAAAAATACATGGTGCTGATAGTTATTCGGTACATTGTTGTGCAGGGAGGAAAAAAACCCAGGGCCGGACGGATGATTGCGTCGTCCGCCCTATCTTAGGGAAAAAGTGCTCCCTGCAATGAGAAAGATAGGAGAAAATAGAAAAAATGGGTGTTCCAGGGTATAATTTAAGGGAAATATTCAAAATGCATTTATTGATTTGGGATAAAACGGAACACCCTGACAACTGGGGAAGTTATAAGAAAGAAAAATGAAAGAAAACAAATAATAGACATTGTGTGTATGTGATTTTAACAAACAAACAGAAAAGTATACCTTTTAATGTGCTATGTTGCGATGTTCATATGTTGACATTTAGGAATATTATTGATTTCTAGTGGAATAATTGCCCGTGGGCGCATGATTTTGTATTAAGTTACTCTTTAAAATTATCAATTACAATTACAATGATCTTATGTCTAGTGGAATAATTGCCCGTGGGCGCATGAATTTGTATTAAGTTACCCTTTAAAATTATCAATTACAATGGTCTTATGTCTAACTTAAGCGCGCTAATCCCTTATAATTCTAGTTTTTTTTTGGTACCTCGCGTGCACGCTACTCGTTTGTACGTACGCTTGCCGTCTCACGGCTAATCTTGTACGGCCACTTCTTGGTACGGTTTAGTGGTCATACCGCTTGCAATGTATCCTTAATACTTAATCTGTGAAGCATTCCCTGTGGGTGAATGCTTTCACACTTGACAATGAGAGTCGCCGCCACAAACCGGTTGCGCCCTCATTGCCGTACTTTGCGCCGCATTTTTGACGCCTTATGTGTCTTGTGTATGTTGATCTGCCAGCCAGCCTGATACCCCACAGGTATCAACCGTGCTGTGCAGATTTTTAAAGTGTAGCTGTAAAATGTGGTGAGCCTGTAAGTGAAGATGAATATTAAATATAAATTAGTGCGCACAGGTGTGATACAATAATAATACGGCGTTAATAGCATGCTGCGGCTATATGGCAGCAAAATCATAGTCACCAGTGCCATATTCCTGGTGACGATGCCTGGAAAAAAAATAGAGAGGTTAATAAAACATTTAAATAGTGCCTATTTTCTATGCCGCTTCCTGTGGTAGTGCGTCCACAGTGTGAAGCTCTTTTGACCTGTGAAAAAAAAAATGGCATGGTTAGTGTTAATGGATGTATGGCCGGGCTTACCCTATACGGTGCCGTAATGTCGTTTCTTAATGTGTTGTCGGTCTTACGCCGGTAGCGGAATTGTGGTTACCGGGTGCCGATATATTCTACCTTAATTATACTTATGCCAATGTATTATCGTGTATTCTAATGTATTGTAATGTGTTATCGGACTTATCCTGATGGCGGATTTGTCGGCCATCAGGTGCCGATCGGCGTTATCTTAACACTATCTATCTTAATTATGATTAATAATAATAAAAAATGCCTTAGATGTAAAACTATGCTGTATATACATGCCGAGTGGACCTTACTCTAAAGCCGAAATGTGCTGTGCTATTATTAGCAACAGCGGTTAGTAAATTTGCTTACATCTAAGTGACCTTAAAAATGGCACTGTGGCTTAGATACTAAAATTTAGATGGAGGCTGTCCGTTCGATTTCTCTCGCGGTGGTTCCCTTGTAGTACATTGTTGGGACCGGAACCCAACAATGCCTCGTAGTCCCCTCCGTTTTAATCCTATTGTCGACATCTATGCTAAATGATTATGAACTAGCATTAAACTAGTCACAGGCGGCTTACGGTGCCACAAAGCAAACCGTTTCGCCCGCTGTATTTATCAGCTCTTTACCTTTGCCTTTGCGTATGTAGTCGTAGTTGGGTCTACCCACTGTAACCCCTGTAGACAGCTCGTTGCATGTCTATTTAATGCCCTAGGCTGCCCGATGCGTCGCCATTTAAGTGGGCATTGGACATCGTCCAATGGCATAGTATTATCTTCGCCTTGATTGGCAATCGTAGTATGCTTTTCGCAGTATAATATTCTCTTCGCCTTTATTGGCCGCCGTAGTATGCTTTTCGCAGTATAATATTCTCTTCGCCTTTGTCGGCCGCAATAATATTTCACTACAACGCACAGGAGTCTTGCTTCCCGCTGTAGAAACCCTACTTACTTAAATTTAACTAAAAGTCTAGTCATACTTTGGGTCGTCCCTAGGGTCAGCCCCTGAGTCCGGTGCGGAGTGAGCTATTTCTCCCACCATCCTCAGAAAGTCTCCCCTGCAGGTCTTGGCTTCGACGACCGTGGCACATAGTGGGTGTAACTGTCTCCGACAAGGGGGATAGGCTAGATGCACCCCTAGATCTTGACGTTTGCCGAATGCTTCAACCTTACGTGGTTCGTCTGTTTGGTCTAGTCGTTAAGTTAAGTGAGGTCACTGCGCTGTTGAGCCAACTGGGGTAAGGGTCAACATCACCTTCCTCAGCTCTGCTCCAGTGTGGTGCCTTTGGCCTTCGGCTTATGCCGTTATCACCAATCAGAGTGTTTCAGATTCCTTTTCATGTAATAAAAAAAATATGGGCGTAACCTTTGTAAGTAATTTATTTCTGTGTAAAATGCAAAATATTTCAAGTGTTGTGGGGTTGTAGGGCTTCTAAGTGCATATACTACTTTAGGTCTACTATTGCTACGTCAGCTTTCCAGCGATAATGCTCTGTTAACCTTTCATGGAGGTGTTAGTAGGGTCTATAGCGTCAGGTACCCTGTTATTAGGATCTGGGGTTAGTTATTCGTAGAGTGGGCTGAAAGCATGATAGGAAGAGGTTGCGCATCATTGGGCTCAAATAAATGGTGGCCTTGAGCCGGTAATGCTACTAGGATTGCTCTTACAATGAGTGGACTGGGGCAGGTAATTCCCGGGATTGCAAAAATATAAAAATTCCATGCAGGTTTGATAGTGATAACCCTTGGTAAATGGATGGGATACTCATGCAGGTATCTGGATATGAGGCATCCGCACTCATGTAAGGATAGGCGTATGGTTAGGCGTAATAATAATATATCCCTGTCATGCGGGAGTATTTAATTAACAAAAAATGGTTAATATATGATTGTGGCCTCATCTCTCATTTGGAGATGCGCATTATGCTTAATTGATGTTTGCCGACCCACCCCTAATATTCAGGTGGTAGCATCGAGATCCGAGGCGTAGTAAGCCGTCTTTTTAAACGCATGAAGTCTATCAACCCCTTGGTATACTTTGTAATGTAGTGTAGCTGTTTTGATCGTGTTCATGTGTCTGTGTTGTTCATGTTGGACGTGGGAAGGTTATGGAGGGGGAGGAAGGTGGTACGATGGTAGCCTGTGCTCCTGTCATCCTCCCTGGGTCCATGTCTGCTCGCTATCCGCTTCTTGGGATAGTAAAGCGTCGTGACGCTGTGCCGTCACGACTTAATCTGGTCTGCCATTTGTAGTGTGAATGTGGCCAGTGGTCGTAGTGCGACTGGCCATGTCCTAATCGCCTGGAATGATTTCTTTTGGAAATAAAATCGCGAAAGGAAGTTATTAGGGGGGAGGTCTTGTTTTCCTCAGAGCCCCTGTCTGTGTTCGCTCCTGATTAGTGAGCGCGTGTGTGTGTGACTATGTTCCGCTACACCATGCGGACGGGTGGTCTGTTATAGAGTAAGTCCTAATGTGTATCGCGTGTGCGGGCAGGAGGTGCCCGTGGCCTGTTGACGTCTTTGAGAACGTGCTCCTATGGGCCCAAGATAATTCCGGTCTGTCACGTCTGTCCATTGCTAAATGTCATAATTGTTTTTGCGTGTTAAAAAAATGTGTGGCATGAAGATTGTTTTGTGCTTGTAATTTCATGGTCAATGCCGATACAACAATAGTGTCTGTCACCAGCAGTATTGCGATGTGACGTAGTCTGCAAGTCAGCGGTTTGTATGTGTAATGGCAGGCTCGGACGTTATGCATGTCAGCTGCCGGCACGTGCTATCTTGCACGTATGCGAGTGTTGTCATTGTTATAGATTCCGGGCGGATCGATGTAGCAATTCGTCCTATTTAGCTAGTACTGTTTGTGGCCATTATTCCATAAGACCTTTGTCTTATGAAATTTCTATACCTGTGTCTGGGAAATGTATTTTCCATGTCAGGTGTAATTGAAATTTTATGCCCGGCTTTTGGCCGAAGGAAATGTGGTATTATCTGGTTGTGTAGTTGTATGGGCCAATTTCAGTGTGATTGGAAGCCTGGATAGTTGTTTTTCATTTGTCCAATTTTTGCTGGGATTTGGACCCGTGATCTATGTAATTCTCTGTGTTCTGTGTCTGCGTTGTGTTTCAGGGATTGAGGTGTCCTCAGTGTGGTTTTTGCTTGTGTCTCTCGTACCAAAAATACCGTTGGTTAGTTAGTTTTTGGTACGAGTGTGATCATGGGTTCGGACCCGGCTTACTGTAAAGACTTGTTACGACGCTATCTGTGCCGTATATATTATGGCACATGTACCGTGTATTTGCAATGCGCAAATGAAAGTACGCCTTGCTGTGAAGAGTTTGTGTATTTTTGAGTTCTCCTCGTAGTGTAATTTGGGGAGTTGTGTGGTTCTGAACTCGGCTTAAATGATGCCGTGTGTTCTGCTCTGAGAGCTGCTAGCATATTGCTGTCTGTAAGCGTGCAGGTTACCCATGAGACTTGTGTTATCGCTGAGTGTGGCAGTATTGAATTACAATGTCGTGCGCGCTCGCTTGTTACTTGTTTTGATAATGCTCTGTGTCCGGCACATGTGTGTCTAATCGGCTTGCTCTCTGTGACTGTGAGTAGTGCTTTCCGCACTGTGAAAGAACCTTTCAATAACTACATTCGTGTAAAAAGTACATGCAGGTCCCTATCCATTGTACAAAATGTCGTTATATACGAGTGTCTCCGGGCCGCTAGTCGCGTGTTTGGTGACTATGTGTCGGAGGCGATTTTGTTGTTTTTCATTTATGAACCTCTGTTGGTGGAACTGTCCCAATCTATTTTAGCTTCCTACTTTTCTATCCTGCAACTGGATAGCTACCCGACCTTATGTTCCTGGTATTCAGAAGGTTGCGGGTTTTGAGACCGTCTTTTACCCAGAGTAATTGTTTCTGGCGCCATTCTAGGCAGTGTCTCCGGGACAGTTCTGTCGAGTGTTAGGATCGTATCCCGGCGCGGTCAGTGAGGTCCGAAGGCTATTTCTTGGCCTTCTTTCCACGTCTGCCAGTGGGATTACTTCCCTTCCTTTTGGCAGTGTTTCCGCCTGTACGTGTAGGTGTGGGAGCTTTGCGTGTTGTTATGGAGGTGAGAAAAAGTCGTGTTATAGGCAGCGTAATGTGTCACGTATGCCTATGGGTTAAATACATACAGTTCAACTTGGCCACCTTCCTTTCCCGTGATTAGTGCGTGAGGCAAAAAAAATGAGTTATGCCCCGCTCCGAATTAAGAGGGCACTTTGGAAAGGGTATAGAAGATATATTGTATGTCGCCTGCCCACCGCTTTATTAAAGTGGGTTGGCAGGTGGCGATAGTCTGTAAAAATTATGTCGTAAGCAATATGAAAAATGTTTGAAAGTGAGAAGTAGGACCTGAGTGTAGTATCCACTTGTTTGGTGACGTTAGTACTACAGTAATCTAGTTACGTCTCAGGGGAATCTACCAGTGTTGAAAAATAGTTTGAGATTCTTAATTCTTGCTACAATCAGGGCTTTCGCCCGCCGCAAGAGAATCTATCAAACTGTGGGACCGGAACATAGAACATTTAGTCATTTCCATCTAGAAAGACCCGCATAAGCTCTATGCTGAGCTTTGATGCTTAAGCTGTGTTCGGAATATCTCTTTCCGGCCTTAAGCCGCGTGTTTCACCTGATGGGCTTCCGATTGGCTTTGCATATTAGGAACTTTACGTTATCCAAGTTATAATATGGACCAACCATGCTCAATAACCATGGATGGCTTGTGAAAAAAAAATGCTAGGGGCCCAAAAAAAAAAATCAAGAAGAATTTAGAATTCTACACCTTTGGTTTAGCCATGTTGCACTGCATATACATAAAAAAATGTGCCGTTTATGTTAGTGAGTCTTTATGTGTTTATTGCCGTATTTCTCCCGTGTAAACGAGCTTATGTGTGTGTCCCTAATATAGGTGCAAGTGTTATTAGTTTATTTCTGTGTCCCTGGTGGAAGTCGTTACTCCCGTCCGAGCGCCCTTGCTCGGAAAGGTGAAGGCTTCTGCCCTGTTACGAGATTATAGACCCCTGAAATCCACCGAGGTGCTCCTTTGCTATTTTCCGGCGGAATTTCTAGCAAAGTGAGCCTGGGCCTACTTCCACCGTAACGTTTGTCTGCTGGTCTGAGTGTGCCTGTAGTCGAGGGCCTAATTGCGCTCTGCGCTACCCTAGTAGAGTTTACGGGGGTGTGTGTATTTTTGACTGAGTGGTTTTGTGGGGTAGGTATTAACACCTTTCCTATACCCCGTGTACCGTGTGTTAGTGCGTGGTCACAATGTGCGTGCGTGTATCGTGCATCCTGAGGGACTGAATGCAACACCCTCTTATGCATTCGCACCTGGGGTACTAATGCCGGTGTTCGCCTCCGTTCTGGCAAACTTGCCCTTTGAACTGGCGGTAAAGGCCGCTTAATTGCCTGTCTCTGCCCTGGCAATGTGGTGGCGTGTAGCCTGACCGCTTTCAGGCCTGTGGCCACGGTAGACTCCTGCCATTGTGTTTGCCTATCTGTGTGGGTGTATGTAGGCTTTATGTACTGTAGGGCGGGCTCTACGTCCTCAGCCCATGACTTGGTTACGTCCCGCTGTCTCCCTGTCATGTCATGTGTGTCTGAGGGTCCTGGCTCCAACTCCCTCTCGTTCGTCCGTTGCGAGGGGGTTGGCCTAGGTTCTGCTGCCTGGCTTGGCAAAATTGCCTTCCGAACCGGCGCTATGGGATGTGTAATGGTATAACCTTGTCCCCGCAGTGTGTAGGAGTCTAACCTGGCCGTCTCCTGGACTGTGGCCATGGTGACCTCCTTCCCATGTGTGGCAGTACATGGCGAGAGGGACATCCTCGCAAATTGCCGAGTTAGCGTATCTACGCTTATGTCCTCTCCCGGCTGGGCTTGTGGCCCTGCCATGTACCCAAAGATGGCTTAGTGAGCCCGGAGCTCCTTATGTTCGCCCCAAATTTGGGCGTACTGCCTATTGAGGCACATGGCCTGCTGGCAAATTGCTGTATCAGTGTGGTTGTGTTTTGTATAGGTCTGTGGCCGTCAGTTGGAGAAACGCTTGTTCGCGAATTAACTCCTTGTACTGAGTGTGTAAAGTCGTGTAGTGCACCCTCATCCTCTCGAGGGCTGCATTGTCTATTACAGGACCATGTGTGGTGATCAATCGGTCGTGTATTCTGTGTCTTTGGATGTGGAACCTATTGAGGTGTTCATGTATGTGATTCAAGAGCGTATGTACGCATCTTAATCGCGCTGTCCTACCCTCTGACGGGGTGTATGGCTGTTTGCCCTGTATTGCCCCGATTTTTGTTTGGAGTGCCCGTATTTGTGTTTGCCGGCTTTGTATGTGCCTCTGGCATCTGGACAATAATGCTAATAATATTGGCGTACCCCTACTGCCTTTATGGCCTAGTATCTCTGTTGTTTCTGCATGAGGTGCCGTTCCGAATGAAGTGTATGCGTCTTCTAAGAAAAAAACTGTGCGTGTTTGCCAGTGTATCCTGTGTCTCTCTGATTCTTTCTGGGGCTGGGGGGTTGGTTTGCTAAGAATTTCCCCCGTGTAGACAGTGCGAAGCAAAAAAAACTGCTTTCTGTCTGAGAGGAAAGAATTTTTTTTTCAGTCTCGCTTGGCTATATGCGGTACGGAAGGGGTCGTTTCTACTACGAGGGCTCGTTGTTTGAGTCCTATTTTACTGTGCGTAGTAGAGGCGCCTCCACCATCTGTTTTAGATCCCTTATTTGGGGGTGGTTGGATCTAAAACGGAAGAGTTGTTGTGTTAATTTATAAGGAAGTGCCTAAAAGGGGGTAGCTTCCCGTAGTCGGGCAAGCTGACCAGTGTAGAGTGTTGTTTAGTGTTAGGGTGCTCCTATAAAAGATGTAGGTGCATTTTAGGGGATGGAACTTGGCGTACAGGTCAACGCGCTGGTCTTCCAGCTGGCTGGCTGGCTGGTTATATAACCGGTGTGCACGCGTCAGCGTTATGGCACGCGCTGCTCTTAGCAGTCGGGCCTATGCGGGAACACAATGATACTTGCGCTAGCAAGTATCTGGCTACTGTAAGTCACGTCTAATCGTGACGGAGGATTCAGGATGGACTTTAGGTCGTGAAGAGGCGTGTAAAATAGTAATACAGGTGTAGCGTACTGACCAAGTGTTTATTGGTCAGTAATATGGAATTGTGAGTCCCTTCTAGGGGATGTAATAAATGTTACAATGTGTACAAACTTGTGTATACAATTTGTGGGTAAAGGTTACAAAGTTACAGGATTCTGAACACTTGCTGACTCACCTGATGATACCAGCGATAGCCTCCGGCCGCCGCACTGTAAGACTGGTAATTGAGAGAGCTTGACCTCCTTAAGGCTCCCTCTTATATTCTTCGGCGTTGCTTCGTCGACATTCTGATGGCATAGATGCCCCAGTTAATTGTGTGTCGCTGTTTGTGGTAGTGATGCAAGGATTGGGCCAGCTTTCCAGAATGGTTAGCTGTCCTTGCGGTATTAATAGATGTTGGTCTGGACTTACAAGGGTTGCCAGTTAGGGGTGATTTAGATAGATGATGGGGGGATGGCCTCCAGGGGGTGCATACCCCTGGGGGGCTGTACAGTACATAGTACATTTTATACATTACCTCCTTGCTTTTCCTTGGTACTTCCTTATCCCAAACAAGTTTTCTTACACTTTGATAGAATGCATTGCTCTGCTGTACCCTCCTGCCAATCTCCATGTCCAACCTACCAGTTTGCATCAATTCACTTCCTAGGTATTTGAACGTGTCCACAATTTCCAAACTCTGACTTCCAATTTTCACAGTGCCCTTTCCTTGTCTTTCCCCTCTTGTCATCACCATGGTCTTGCTTTTCTCTATACTGATTTTCAGGCCATACTTCTGAATATTTTCATTCAGTGCATCTAGTTGTTTTTGCACTTCTTCGGTGTTCCTTCCCCAGACCACAATATCGTCTGAAAATAATAGTAACTTCATTTCTTTATGTCCATATGCTTCCTTTGTTTCCTTTACAATTTCATCCATTACCATTATGAATAAAAGAGGTGACAGCACACTCCCCTGTCTTAGTCCAGTCTTGTTCCTAAACCAATCTGTCTTTTCAACTGGGGTCAGTACCCTGCTAACACAGTTGTTGTACATTGCTTGCACCATTTCCAACATTTCTCTTCCCAGTCTCTTCTTAACCATGGTTTCCCATACCTTCTCTCTGGGGACACTATCATATGCCTTTTCTAGATCTATGAAAGTCATGATCAAATCCTCTCCATAACCTGCCTCAAGCTAAAGATTGGGTCCACTGTGGATCTTCCACTCCTGAAGCCATACTGTTCCTCTTGCAACTCTCCTTCCACCTTTCTTCTCATTCTTCTTTCTAATATCCTTTCCAGTATTTTTACTATCTGCGATATGAGGGTGATCCCTCTATAGTTATCACACACTTTCTTGTCCACTTTCTTAAACACTGCTATTATTAGCCCTTTCTCCCAGTCTTCTGGTACACATTTCCGTTTCCACACACACTTTAGCAGTCGATACAGCCATTGCATACCAACAGGTCCAGCAGCCTTTATCATTTCTACACTGATTTCATCCACCCCTGTTGCTTTTCCCATCTTCATTTTCTGTACTGCTAATTCCACCTCCAGCATTGTTATATCATCTTCTATTATAGAGTCGTCAGGCTGTGTCACTTCGATCTCACCAGTACAATTGCTCACATTCAATAGCTTATCGAAATACTCCTTCCATCGTCCCTTTATCTCTTCTGGGTGTGTTAAAAACTCTCCATCTTCCTTTTTCACCAGCTTTGTAGTAACTCTTTCTTTCCTCTTACTTCTTAGAAGCCCATACAGCATCCTTTTACTGCCACTTACATCTGTTTCCATTCTTCGTGTAAATTCTTCCCAACTTTTCTTCTTTTCTTCTCCTACCACTTTCTTACACCTCCGTTGGCTGTCGTGATACTTCCTTTTGCTTTCTTCTGTTTGATCTCGGTTCCATTCCTTCCACGCAGACTTCTTTTCTTTCACTGCTTTCCTCACTTCCTCATTCCAACACGGTGTCTCCTTCTCTTTCACTCTTGTTGACGTCCTACCACAAGCACTCTCTGCTGCACCAGCAAATGCCTTTTTAAAGTGGGACCATTCCTCTTCTACATTTCCCACTTCAGTAACTGGGATTTGTTGCTTCAATCTCTCCTGAAAATCTTCCTGTACAGCTTTGTCTTTCAACTTCCATACTTTTATTTTACTTTCTCTGATCTCCTTTATGTTTTTCAATTTTCCCCATCTAAATTTTGCCACCACAGCTCTATGGTCCCCATCAAATGCTTCTCCTGGTAAAGCTGTCACATCCATCAGCTTTCTGCGATTTGTTCTTTCCACCAGGAAGTAGTCAATTACTGATTTTGTTCTTCTATCACCCCACCCATATCTCGTAATTTTCCTGCTGTTTTTCTTCCGAAACCGTGAATTACCCACTATCAGTCCATTCCTTTCACAAAAGTTTACAAGTTCCTCTCCTTCCCGGTTCTTTTTCCCATATCCATATGGTCCAACGACTTCTTCCTTTCCTTGTCTCTCATTTCCGACTTGTGCATTCATGTCTCCCATGATCACCACTTCTACATCTGAGATTACTCTTTCTACATCCTCCAGGAATACTTCAATATCTTCTTCTCTGTTTCCAGTCTGTGGTGCATACACTTGTATGAAGTCCATCTCGTCATTCTTCATCTTCATTCTAATTTTCATTATTCTTTCACTCACACACTCGACCACTTCAACATACTCCTCCAGTTGTTTCGAGGTTATCAGTCCCACGCCATTTTTTGCCTCTTGGCCACCACTCCAGTATAATGTATATCCTTTCCACAATTTCTTCCTTCCTTTACCTTTCCATTTCACTTCACTCAGCCCCATCATTCCAACCTTCTCCCTCTCCATGAAGTCTACCACCTCCTCCACCTTGCCTGTCAGGGTCATGACATTCATGATTTCCACTTTCATTTCGGTTACTGGTCGCCCATTTCTCACAGTTCCCCCAGTACCAAAGGAACTGCACGTCGCCTGCAGGGTACGCCCTAACCTTTTCCGAATCATTGGAAGTGCCATTTCCATTTTAGGCTGTTATTACGATGGGGTTGCCACTCCCAAAGGCATTTTATGAAGCTACTGCGAGCTATTATTCAGGCCGCCCCTAACATGGAGAACAGACGCCCTTGCAGCCGCCCCTAACATGGGAAACAGACGCTGCCGATTGATGCTGTACTCATACTATTCCCTGAGTACTGGGTTGCCTCTTCCGCAATCTCCACCGTTCTGAAGTCCATCTTCTCCGCTGCAGATTCCGTTGAGTTCTTCGCACGTAACCCTGTGCACAGGGCCTATGTTATACCCCATAGGACTGGGTCCTCACCAGAACATAGACGGTACTGTAGTTCCATGGTATATTACAGAACCGTTGCCCACCCCCGCGACGTGGACGCGCCTGGCAAGAATTATCCATGTAGCCAATTAGGATTGACTCATGGACCGGGTTAAGGAGCTGTCTAAATCCAGCCTCCAAGGCTCGTAAACAGCACTAGGAGACAAAATTACAAGAAATAGAATCTGACTTTAGGAAACCCAATTCATGAAACTACTACAGAACGTTTAAACAAAAATTAACCAAGTATTCTCCCCCATCACTCCAATTCAAAAATGAACTCAGGGAAATTGCTCAGAGCAACGCCAAAAACTGTGAAATCATGGGGAAATATTTTTCAGAATTATTAAATTGTGAAGAACCACAAGAAAAATTCAAATTTTACCATGCACAACGAAACCCAGACTCAGAACCACCGAGTACACAGGAAATTAAAGACATAATTCACTCTTTGAAAAATGACAAAGCATCAGGAGACGATCAAATCACTGCAGAACTATGGAAAAATGCAGGGGAAAATCTCATCACAAAACTGAAGGAAATTATGGATGAAATCTGGCGAACTGAAAAAGAAATCCCTGCAGAATAGAAAATGGCGATCATACATCCACTGCACAAAAAAGGAAGCAAGACAGACCCCAACAATTATCGTGGAATTTCACTACTTTCAATAGCTTATAAAATTCTGTCCAAAGCTCTCTTGAACCGTGCAGAATCTCAACTGGATCCAGAAATCAGCGAATACCAGGGAGGATTCAGAAAAGGACGGTCATACGTAGAGCAAATTATAAATCTAAAGAACTGTATGAAATATTTCCACAGCTCATCAAACAAGAATTATGTCATCACATTCGTCGGCTTCAAGAAAGCGTACTGTGACCGTTTTTGTATTCCCGATTATAGATGTCTGTGAGAGAGAGCGCCTCGTGTCTCGGCGTTATCTTGTGTTTCGTGAGCGGGCTGTGTTTACAACATCTGTTGTGACGTAACGCAGGGGCCATCGCCCTCTCTTGCTTTGATTGGACCATGTGACTGTGGGAGAGTCGAGGTCGTGGCCACGGTCGAGGTGAGGTGACGTCAGTAGCTAGCGGAGGGGTGAGGTGTCTGGCGAGGTCTGTGAGCGACATTCTTGTGTCTTGCTTGCTTGCCTGAGCGGAACGGCAGTGCGCGATGCTCGCGTAGTGTTATTCGTAAGTTCCTGCAGGCAGAATTTGCTCCGCGTGGATTGGTGTGAACACTTTATAGCACAGTACGTGAAGTCATTAGTCGCACTCGAGTGGGCCTCTATATGGTTCAAACCTTCTTTAAGTTTGTTTAAACTTTATTCTTGTTACGATTTGGATCTACTGATATGATATTCAGGCAACTCGCCATGAAAAACAGGACTGAAGTGAACTGTGGAAATTAAACGCTGCTTGATCTTTATCCACAATCTAACATGCATTCTAAGCGGTTGGAAATAGGAACAAGACTTTGGTGCTCGTGCTTCACGACAATGAACGCTTAGAATGTTATACAGGAACACAGTATAATCGAGTGGAGTTCTGACATAATGAAGTAACTATCGAGTACATCTAGCCAGATATGTTCTTAGAGCATTTTCTGAATACCTTCGCCATGAACTGTAACGCACTCAGGTTCATGGATGAGACGAGAGTAAACCGCGGAAGAAATTTGAAGTTACTTCTATGCTATCATATTAAGATCGTCAATGAAGAAAGATGTCTACAATATTCGTGTAGGAGCTTCTAGAATATACCGGATCTGATGCATAGTTCCACCCGAGGTGTGGTCATAGGGAGACGTGTATCTGGGTTCGACGCCAGGTTGTTGAGTCAGTACACTCAAGGCCAGGATTCTTCTGGAAGCCAGACTCGGGATATTTTGTTCCGAATGACGCCCCTCCATCATCTGAAAATAAGGTATAAATCTGACAATCTTTGGTAGTAGTCGAGCATTTTCATTTGTTGTATCCAGTTGCCAATTAGTTTGTGTAATCAGTTTATATGATGACGGGGTTTTAAGTCAGATAAATCTTTGTCTTTCTTGACCGAAGATTCTTCTTTCTTTTTGGGTTCGTTTGACGAACTAGTTTATCCATGTTTTGTTGGGATTTAGTATTTCTTTCTTTGCTACTGCGTCAGTTTTTCCGTTCGTCGTAATTTTCTGCAATTTTCAATCGTTGGGAAGACCATCATTTAGGAAGAAGATTTGCGTTTTAGTATTATGATATTTTAGCAAATTTTTCCATCGTTATGGTCGTGTTTCTGTAATTTTCAGCAAATAAAATTTTCCTTCACATTTAAATCGTTTGACGTTATAAAGTACTTAAGCATCATAGTTACATGATGGGTTTTGATTGACATTTACTCTAAAAGAGTATTTTGATTCCAAACTCAAGGATGTATGTTTAAATCTTGGCGTTATTCGAAAATGTATTTTTGCTAAGCCATTAAGGAATTTGATCCTTGAAAAACACTGATATAAAAGATTTCTCTCGATAATAAGCCGTTATGTTAATATTATTATTGAAGTAAAATTGATTGTGAAATTTAGTTCGTGGACTGTTGGAGCCACGTGATATATTGTTAAGCTGGAGAAGGTTTTTTGGATCACTGTGAGTGATTATGATTATGGAACTCATAAAATGAAGTCAATAGAAATATTGTGTGACTGATAAGTGTTGGTTGATGTGTAACTAAAGTTTGTGAAATTGTTTCGTCATGTTGTTTCATCCTTTAAAAAAGGTTGGTTGGAGTTTAATGGTGGTACTTGTTGTACTTAATTTTCATCTTGTTAGAATACGTCATCGAGTGACGTCTGTGTCATTTTGTTTTCAAATCAATTGGAGATAGTATCTTTAGGATATTTACTGTGATTTAACTTTATCTCCTCTTCAAATTTCATATCTTTGAAATTTAATAGACCTGTGGCGATTTTTCGAGAGATCTCTTAAGTACAGCTATTTCTTTGTAATCTTTTTTCAAATTTATTTGCATTTTCGTTTAATTCGGTGAGAACATAATTATTTTTAGCTGGGCTTCTCCACTTAACTAAATTGCGTCCACGGAGGCGATTCCTTATTGTACAATTTAACAAAATATGATGGTGTAGTGATAGTGAAAGTGGCCATTGGAGTTTGTTTCATTAAGAAACATTATATATATGTATATGCGTGTACATTATTCTATTATATCCAGGTGAGGGATACTTTCAGTAACATATTTACTGAATACATATTTTATTTTACAGCAGTTCAATCCGAGAGTCATAATTCATAATAACTACATAAATTGTGCCGGGAAGATCAATGTGTTTTCTTTTCTTTTCTTTTCTTTTCTTAATTTCTCACTACTCTCTGAGATAAGTTGTATCTCGTTTGCGTCTCGTGTCACGTTTTGACCTGATCTAGTTTTCGTTGTTTGCACTTTGGTTTGTCTTTCCACAATTTAGGTTTGTTGATATGCTCCTTTTGTACTTCCTTCTCCTGTTGGTGGGATCTGGGGGGTGTTTTCATCCGGGCAGTTTCAGATCCTACGATTCAGTGTTCCTCGAGGGATTCAACAGGTTTTGGTAGGCCTAAGTTATAAAAGGGTACATCAGATTTGGCGCTAACGTTTTGGGCTTCGAATAGTGAAATCGTTTCTAGCGGGAGTGACATTTGGGTGTTGGGTTCGATTCTGTCGAACAGCACCATTTTCAGATACCGTCGCAACGTTCAGTTATGAATACGTTGGATGAGTATTCTGGACATAATGGCAAACCAATATTTAGGCATGAATGTTGGGATGTCACTGTGATGAATGAAGCAATTACGAGCGTACTCGATCTACCTAATTTTGTGTAGTGTTGCAGCCATTATTGAAAATTTTGATGTTAGGTAATGCCACATGTTGTGTAAATTCACTAGCGACTTGTGACAGTGTAATGGAGGTATGCACAGGAATCTTCATTCACGTGTCCAGTCGAATTAAACACATAATGGGGTTCATGGTGGAACTTCATTTAAGTGGGTAGTTATTTTTGACCGGCTTACGATCATTTTTGCATCGTAGTAATGGTAAATTCTTTAATTTCAAACTAGATCATTTATTACTAGAGTCATTCCTGTGATTATTATGAATTGTGGCGATCGTCTGGGATTTCTGGATATTTTTGGAACATGCTTCGATAGAAAACTCAGTGGGGGTCCGGGCGGGGACACCAAGAGCCCGCCGATGAGCCTAGCTTGGTGTCCTAGGCGAAACCCCACACAAGACACGGCACAAACCTAGAAGAATTGCTGAGTTTTAATTCACCGGCCGTGAAAGCCAATATACCATCTTTTTGGAAGCCTTCATAGGGAGGTTAAGGCTGCTTGAGCTTTTAGTTCTCGTAGTCAAGTGGTGCAGTTGCACCTTATATAAAGGGAGGTGGCGCGCAGTTCGTCACTCCTGTGGGGGTCCGGGCGGGGACACCAAGAGCCCGCCGAAGAGCCTAGCTTGGTGTCCTAGGCGAAACCCCACACAAGACACGGCACAAACCTAGAAGAATTGCTGAGTTTTAATTCACCGACCGTGAAAGCCAATATACCATCTTTTTGGAAGCCTTCATAGGGAGGTTAAGGCTGCTTGAGCTTTTAGTTCTCGTAGTCAAGTGGTGCAGTTGCACCTTATATAAAGGGAGGTGGCGCGCAGTTCGTCACTCCTGTGGGGGTCCGGGCGGGGACACCAAGAGCCCGCCGATGAGCCTAGCTTGGTGTCCTAGGCGAAACCCCACACAAGACACGGCACAAACCTAGAAGAATTGCTGAGTTTTAATTCACCGGCCGTGAAAGCCAATATACCATCTTTTTGGAAGCCTTCATAGGGAGGTTAAGGCTGCTTGAGCTTTTAGTTCTCGTAGTCAAGTGGTTCAGTTGCACCTTATATAAAGGGAGGTGGCGCGCAGTTCGTCACTCCTGTGGAGGTCCGGGCGGGGACACCAAGAGCCCGCCGATGAGCCTAGCTTGGTGTCCTAGGCGAAACCCCACACAAGACACGGCACAAACCTAGAAGAATTGCTGAGTTTTAATTCACCGGCCGTGAAAGCCAATATACCATCTTTTTGGAAGCCTTCATAGGGAGGTTAAGGCTGCTTGAGCTTTTGGTTCTCGTAGTCAAGTGGTGCAGTTGCACCTTATATAAAGGGAGGTGGCGCGCAGTTCGTCACTCCTGTGGGGGTCCGGGCGGGGACACCAAGAGCCCGCCGATGAGCCTAGCTTGGTGTCCTAGGCGAAACCCCACACAAGACACGGCACAAACCTAGAAGAATTGCTGAGTTTTAATTCACCGGCCGTGAAAGCCAATATACCATCTTTTTGGAAGCCTTCATAGGGAGGTTAAGGCTGCTTGAGCTTTTAGTTCTCGTAGTCAAGTGGTGCAGTTGCACCTTATATAAAGGGAGGTGGCGCGCAGTTCGTCACTCCTGTGGGGGTCCGGGCGGGGACACCAAGAGCCCGCCGATGAGCCTAGCTTGGTGTCCTAGGCGAAACCCCACACAAGACACGGCACAAACCTAGAAGAATTGCTGAGTTTTAATTCACCGGCCGTGTAAGCCAATATACCATCTTTTTGGAAGCCTTCATAGGGAGGTTAAGGCTGCTTGAGCTTTTAGTTCTCGTAGTCAAGTGGTGCAGTTGCACCTTATATAAAGGGAGGTGGCGCGCAGTTCGTCACTCCTGTGGGGGTCCGGGCGGGGACACCAAGAGCCCGCCGATGAGCCTAGCTTGGTGTCCTAGGCGAAACCCCACACAAGACACGGCACAAACCTAGAAGAATTGCTGAGTTTTAATTCACCGGCCGTGAAAGTCAATATACCATCTTTTTGGAAGCCTTCATAGGGAGGTTAAGGCTGCTTGAGCTTTTAGTTCTCGTAGTCAAGTGGTGCAGTTGCACCTTATATAAAAGGAGGTGGCGCGCAGTTCGTCACTCCTGTGGGGGGTCCGGGCGGGGACACCAAGAGCCCCCCGATGAGCCTAGCTTGGTGTCCTAGGCGAAACCCCACACAAGACACGGCACAAACCTAGAAGAATTGCTGAGTTTTAATTCACCGGCCGTGAAAGCCAATATACCATCTTTTTGGAAGCCTTCATAGGGAGGTTAAGGCTGCTTGAGCTTTTAGTTCTCGTAGTCAAGTGGTGCAGTTGCACCTTATATAAAGGGAGGTGGCGCGCAGTTCGTCACTCCTGTGGGGGTCCGGGCGGGGACACCAAGAGCCCGCCGATGAGCCTAGCTTGGTGTCCTAGGCGAAACCCCACACAAGACACGGCACAAACCTAGAAGAATTGCTGAGTTTTAATTCACCGGCCGTGAAAGCCAATATACCATCTTTTTGGAAGCCTTCATAGGGAGGTTAAGGCTGCTTGAGCTTTTAGTTCTCGTAGTCAAGTGGTGCAGTTGCACCTTATATAAAGGGAGGTGGCGCGCAGTTCGTCCCTCCTGTGGGGGTCCGGGCGGGGACACCAAGAGCCCGCCGATGAGCCTAGCTTGGTGTCCTAGGCGAAACCCCACACAAGGCACTGCACAAACCTAGAAGAATTGCTGAGTTTTAATTCACCGGCCGTGAAAGCCAATATACCATCTTTTTGGAAGCCTTCATAGGGAGGTTAAGGCTGCTTGTGCTTTTAGTTCTCGTAGTCAAGTGGTGCAGTTGCACCTTATATAAAGGGAGGTGGCGCGCAGTTCGTCACTCCTGTGGGGGTCCGGGCGGGGACCCCAAGAGCCCGCCGATGAGCCTAGCTTGGTGTCCTAGGTGGAACCCCACACAAGACACGGCACAAACCTAGAAGAATTGCTGAGTTTTAATTCACCGGCCGTGAAAGCCAATATACCATATTTTTGGAAGCCTTCATAGGGAGGTTAAGGCTGCTTGAGCTTTTAGTTCTCGTAGTCAAGTGGTGCAGTTGCACCTTATATAAAGGGAGGTGGCGCGCAGTTCGTCACTCCTGTGGGGGTCCGGGCGGGGACACCAAGAGCCCGCCGATGAGCCTAGCTTGGTGTCCTAGGCGAAACCCCACACAAGACACGGCACAAACCTAGAAGAATTGCTGAGTTTTAATTCACCGGCCGTGAAAGCCAATATACCATCTTTTTGGAAGCCTTCATAGGGAGGTTAAGGCTGCTTGAGCTTTTAGTTCTCGTAGTCAAGTGGTGCAGTTGCACCTTATATAAAGGGAGGTGGCGCGCAGTTCGTCACTCCTGTGGGGGTCCGGGCGGGGACCCCAAGAGCCCGCCGATGAGCCTAGCTTGGTGTCCTAGGCGAAACCCCACACAAGACACGGCACAAACCTAGAAGAATTGCTGAGTTTTAATTCACCGGCCGTGAAAGCCAATATACCATATTTTTGGAAGCCTTCATAGGGAGGTTAAGGCCAGTGGCGATTCCTCCATGTAGGACGTGAGGATCATCCTACAGTCAGCTCTCAGCTGTAACTGTTTAAAAAAAAAAGTTTTGTAAAATAGTCTTTGGGGCCACCTTGTGCGCCCTCTCGATATGCTCTGTCTCTTACTGTAAAGTACTTGTAACTAGTTCTACATTTCACCCCTAGATGGGTGAAGTGTGACCTTCACCACCCGGAGTAGAAAGCTGTGAGGAAGTAAGCCTTGCGTCCTCAAAGCACGTGTTTATAGCCTTAGAAATATGTTGGTAGCCCCTGAGGGGGAAGGGAAAGGTTTGGTCTGTTTAATGGCATTCTGAGGACGTCGACTGAGATCCTCAAGTCTCGCTATTGGTTGAATTTTAAACCAACACTACGGGCTTATTGGTTATGATTTTGCGCGGTCAGAATGGATAGTCTGTTTTCAGCGTGTGCACATCTTTGGAGTGGTATTCGATTGTATTGTATTGTGTAATGTGTTCGTAATAGTGCTGTGCAACAGAATAACTGAGTCTAATATCTCAATTTGGCCCAGCTATAATAATTATCTTAGGTTAATAAGTAGCCTATCTTATTACGTCCTACACGTTGTGAAAATTAGGAGTCGCCACTGGTTAAGGCTGCTTGAGCTTTTAGTTCTCGTAGTCAAGTGGTGCAGTTGCACCTTATATAAAGGGAGGTGGCGCGCAGTTCGTCACTCCTGTGGGGGTCCGGGCGGGGACACCAAGAGCCCGCCGATGAGCCTAGCTTGGTGTCCTAGGCGAAACCCCACACAAGACACGGCACAAACCTAGAAGAATTGCTGAGTTTTAATTCACCGGCCGTGAAAGCCAATATACCATCTTTATGCTTCGATAGGGTTAATTAGGTATAAGATAATTTAAGGTAAAACTAAACGATAGAAAATTTCAGGTATTGGCAATCTGGTTACTTCACAATGTCTATGCTCTGCTCTGTAATACTGTGTTCTTGTTATATCTTTGTATTTCATATTTTTGTACAATGACATCACCGCCTGAGGTGATGACTGTGGCAGATGTCCACAATATGTTTAAAATTCGTCCGTGAGACTATAGACAACTCAAATCGGGATTGGGAGGGTATCAAAGCGTTTAAGAAATCCAGTTTTGATAACCTGCAGGAAAGCAATAAGGAACTCATTAAAGATAGTGTAGCCAAAAGCATTAAGGGAGAATTAGATTTGATGCAAACTACCCTTAAAGGTGTTCAAGACAGTTCTAAACGAGTAGAATCGAAAGTAAATAATGTTGAGGCAAGTAATGATGAGATTCAGGATGACATTAAAAATATTCATTTAAACGTGAACAATGTTACTGTTGATGTGAGTCAGGTTAGATCGAACATGGCTAAAATGCAATCCACAGTAGACAAGGTACAAACCTCAGTGGATTCTGTACAACTCGAGGTAGTTAATGTACAATTAAAAGTTGACACTATGCAATTAGACGTGGGAAATGTGCAACTTAAAGTAGATAATGTTAAATCTAACATGGCTCAAATGCAATCTACAGTAGATAACGTACAATCTGACATGGGTCAGGTTAAAACTGATATGGGTCAGGTTAAATTTAACATGGCTCAAATGCAATCCACAGTAGATAACGTACAATCTGACATGGGTCAGGTTAAAACTGATATGGGTCAGGTTAAATCTAACATGGCTCAAATGCAATCCACAGTAGACAATGTACACTCTGACATGGTTCAGGTTAAATCGAACATGGCTCAAATGCAATCTACCGTAGATAACGTACAATCTGACATGGGTCAGGTACAATCTACAGTAGATAGGGTAAAGTCCGATGTTAATAATATGCAGATAATGGTGGATACTGTACAATTTAAGGTGGACAATGTACAAGCCAGATTAGTTGATTTAGACAAAGACAATAAACAATTTCAAGTAGATATGAGATCAGAACTTGATGCCAATAAAAAGGAGCAACAGGAGAATTTGGATGCTGTCCAAACTCAATTTACTAACGAGTCCATTAAAACTCAGGAATCCTTTGTTCTGCTAAGAAAGGGCATGTTGTCTTTACAAACGCAGGTAAAGGATCATACAAAACTTCTTAGAGCGGACATAGAAATTGATGTAAAGGCTATAATGGATGAAAATGTTGGTGTACTTAGGCAAGAAATTGTTAAAATTAATCAAGAGTGTGTAGCAGGTGTCAAAGCCGAATTGGATTTGAAACTTGCTAACGCTGAAATTAGGTTAAATAAGGATATTGCTGATGTTCGAGAAGAACTTAATAAGAGAATAGATGTGAATCAGGATTCCCAAGTCACACGTATTAATGAGTGTAGGACTCTGTTAGAGGATAGGATTAAACAGATAGAAGCCAAGGGGGAACAGGATAAAATTGAGTGCATAGGGGAAAGGAAAAAAACGTCCGAATTAAATGATGTTAGAGAAAAACTTGAAAAGTTTAATTTAGCTGAACTTATTGACGTAGAGGCTTTAAAGATAGAATTAAAAGTTAAATGGCAGGAGGATATTAACAGGTTTAGGCTCGAACTTTCGACTAAGGATGGTTATGATTTATACACTTCGGGACACACAAACTTCGAGGAAGCGACTAGATCGAATGGGGCGGATCAGCTGCACGTGGAACAATCTCGCCAAAATCTATATCCAACCTTTACAAATTTGCAATCAACTGGGGAAATAGATGTAAATACTCCATCAGAATTGCAAATGGGACAATCTCGACGAGATCAGTACAAGATTCCGACAGGCAATCAAACTGCAGAGGAAGCCAGAGGTAATACATCGTCAAATGGATCACGAAATATAACAATAATTCGCAATTTTGATGAAGAAACAAAAAAATTAGCAGCCTTGATGGGATGACCCCAATTGAGTTCGTGAGAAGTATTCGGGATTGTTTTGTGGAAAATCATATTGCTCCAGAGAGAGAATTACGTATTGTGGAACGTTACTTATCGGATGGCCCTCTTTTATGGTTCAAAGCATTCCGTTACACGTTCGAACATTTTGAGAGTTTCGAGGAGGCTTTTATTGAGAGATTTTGGTCAGTGGAGGTTCAGGAGAATATTCGTTCAGAGATTACTACAAAAAGTATTCTAATAGTGGACCAACGAGCTACGCTGAGTACTGCGCGATGCAGCTTTCAAAACTCAGATTTTTGCAGCCCCCTCTTACGCAAGGATAATTGATTGAAGTCATATCTCGTCAATTGCCCGTGGAAGTCCGTATATACCTCATTTCATCGGGTGTGTCTGATTTGGTGCACATGGAGGACCTTTTGCGTAAGTTGGATTACACTAGTACAAGTGCGACTCCTGTTGTAAATAAGAACATCCGTCAGGAACCTAGGACAGTGCATGCAGTCGTCATGGATAGGACGCAGCAAACTGATCGAGTATATGGGCAGGAAAATCAGAAAACAGGACCCATTAGGAATTACTATCAAAGTGACAGAAGATATAACAATCAGTATCGCGAATACCAGGATAGGCATTGGCAAAATCGTCGATACGACAATGGGAATGATGGACGTAAAGAATATGGACGGCCTAGATATAATTATTATAGGGATGCTCCATATCGTTCAGAGAATAGGTCGCAACAAGGATATAGGTCGTATAAAAACTACCGTGACGAAGAATTCACTCGCGGAAGAAGGGATATTAATCAGCCTAGAAATGGGCGGGATCAGTCTCGTGAACAAAGACGAGGAAATGAGCGCGAAAAGAGAAAGGAATTAGGCGCAGATTCTCAAGCGGGCACGAGTAAACAGGGGATGAATCAAGATAGAGCCCCTAAAGGAAACAAAAAGACGTCAGTGAACTGATGACCTTATATCCAATGATGACTTCACATCTTTACTCCATCAATGTTAAATTATATTCATAGAATTGAAGAGGCTACGGAAAATGTAGCTACAGAAGAAACAGATATGGTAGAAGAACCTGAAGCGATTTTTCAAGAAGGCCAAGTAATCGGATACAAAATACGTCCCCTTGTATTAAGAATAGATTGAATGATTTTAATAAAAGCTATTCTCGCTTTTATTTACTGTGTCGGGAGGAGGATGTGACCGTGTCTCGGCGTTATCTTGTGTTTCGTGAGCGGGCTGTGTTTACAACATCTGTTGTGACGTAACGCAGGGGCCATCGCCCTCTCTTGCTTTGATCGGACCATGTGACTGTGGGAGAGTCGAGGTCAGGTGACGTCAGTAGCTAGCGGAGGGGTGAGGTGTCTGGCGAGGTCTGTGAGCGACATTCTTGTGTCTTGCTTGCTTGCTTGCCTGAGCGGAACGGCAGTGCGCGATGCTCGCGGAATGTTATTCGTAAGTTCCTGCAGGTGGAATTTGCTCCGCGTGGATTGGTGTGAACACTTTATAGCACAGTACGTGAAGTCGTTAGTCGCACTCGAGTGGGCCTCTATATGGTTCAAACCTTCTTTAAGTTTGTTTAAACTTTATTCTTGTTACGATTTGGATCTACTGATATGATATTCAGGCAACTCGCCATGAAAAACAGGACTGAAGTGAACTGTGGAAATTAAACGCTGCTTGATCTTTATCCACAATCTAACATGCATTCTAAGTGGTTGGAAATAGGAACAAGACTTTGGTGCTCGTGCTTCACGACAATGAACGCTTAGAATGTTATACAGGAACACAGTATAATCGAGTGGATTTCTGACATAATGAAGTAACTATGCAGAACATCTAGCCAGATATGTTCTTGGAGCATTTTCTGAATACCTTCGCCATGAACTGTAACGCACTCAGATTCATGGATGAGACGAGCGTAAACCGCGGAAGAAATTTGAAGTTACTTCTATGCTATCATATTAAGATCGTCAATGAAGAAAGATGTCTACAATATTCGTGTAGGAGCTTCTAGAATATACCGGACCTGATGCATAGTTCCACCCGAGGTGTGGTCATAGGGAGACGTGTATCTGGGTTCGACGCCAGGTTGTTGAGTCAGTACACTCAAGGCCAGGATTCTTCTGGAAGCCGGACTCGGGATATTTTGTTCCGAATGACGCCCCTCCATCATCTGAAAATAAGGTATAAATCTGACAATCTTTGGTAGTAGTCGGGCATTTTCATTTGTTGTATCCAGTTGCCAATTAGTTTGTGTAATCAGTTTATATGATGACGGGGTTTTAAGTCAGATAAATCTTTGTCTTTCTTGACCTCAGATTCTTCTTTCTTTTTGGGTTCGTTTGACAAACTAGTTTATCCATGTCTTGTTGGGATTTAGTATTTCTTTCTTTGCTTCTGCGTCAGTTTTTCCGTTCGTCGTAATTTTCTGCAATTTTCAATCGTTGAGAAGACCATCATTTAGGAAGAAGATTTGCGTTTTAGTATTATGATATTTTAACAAATTTTTGCATCGTTATGGTCGTGTTTCTGTAATTTTCAGCAAATAAATTTTTCCTTCACATTTAAATCGTTTGACGTTATAAAGTACTTAAGCATCATGGTTACATGATGGGTTTTTGATTGACCTTTACTCTAAAAGAGTATTTTGATTCCAAACTCAAGGATGTATGTTTAAAACTTGGCGTTATTCGAAAATGTATTTTTGCTAAGCCATTAAGGAATTTGATCCTTGAAAAACACTGATATAAAAGATTTCTCTCGATAATCAGCCGTAATGTTAATATTATTATTGAAGTAAAATTGATTGTGAAATGTAGTTCGTGGACTGTTGGAGCCACGTGATATATTGTTAAGCTGGAGAAGGTTTTTTGGATCACTGTGAGTGATTATGATTATGGAACTCATAAAATGAAGTCAATAGAAATATTGTGTGACTGATAAGTGTTGGTTGATGTGTAACTAAAGTTTGTGAAATTGTTTCGTCATGTTGTTTCATCCTTTAAAAAAGGTTGGTTGGAGTTTAATGGTGGTACTTGTTGTACTTAATTTTCATCTTGTTAGAATACGTCATCGAGTGACGTCTGTGTCATTTTGTTTTCAAATCAATTGGAGATAGTATCTTTAGGATATTTACTGTGATTTAACTTTATCTCCTCTTCAAATTTCATATCTTTGAAATTTAATAGACCTGTGGCGATTTTTCGAGAGATCTCTTAAGTACAGCTATTTCTTTGTAATCTTTTTCAAATTTATTTGCATTTTCGTTTAATTCGGTGAGAACATAATTATTTTTAGCTGGGCTTCTCCACTTAACTAAATTGCGTCCACGGAGGCGATTCCTTATTGTACAATTTAACAAAATATGATGGTGTAGTGATAGTGAAAGTGGCCATTGGAGTTTGTTTCATTAAGAAACATTATATATATGTATATACGTGTACATTATTCTATTATATCCAGGTGAGGGATACTTTCAGTAACATATTTACTGAATAAATATTTTATTTTACAGCAGTTCAATCCGAGAGTCATAATTCATAATAACTACATAAATTGTGCCGGGAAGATCAATGTGTTTTCTTTTCTTTTCTTTTCTTAATTTCTCACTACTCTCTGAGATAAGTTGTATCTCGTTTGCGTCTCGTGTCACGTTTTGACCTGAGCTAGTTTTCGTTGTTTGCACTTTGGTTTGTCTTTCCACAATTTAGGTTTGTTGATATGCTCCTTTTGTACTTCCTTCTCCTGTTGGTGGGATCTGGGGGTGTTTTCAGCCGGGCAGTTTCAGATCCTACGATTCAGTGTTCCTCGAGGGATTCAACAAGTTTTGGTAATTTATAAAAGGGTACAGTACGATAGTATAGACAGAGGATCACTTTTCAAAGTATTAGCAGGATTTGGACTTGATCAGAAGACGACAAACATTATCAAAGAAACACTCACGGAGACCAAATCCAAGGTGACATTTATGGGAGAACTGAGCACAGACTTTCAAATAGAAACAGGAGTATGACAAGGCGATGGACTGTCCCCGTTGCTCTTCAATTGTGCTCTTGAGAAAGTTGTACGGGAATGGAGAAAAGCTGGTGCACCAACACACCGACTGGGGCCAAAACTGAAAGGCATAGAATTAGACTGCTTAGCATTTGCTGATGACATGGCACTAATTGCCCGAGATATCTCGGACGCGCAAAAGCAAATTGAACTACTACAAGAACAAGCGGCGAAAATTGGATTACAAATCTCGTTTGAAAAAACAAAATTTATGACTGACATAAAAACCGCATCAAATGAACTTCAAATTGGCAACAACAAAATCTTTCGAGTAAACGAATTTAAATATTTAGGTGAATGGATTACAGCAAACTGTAACGAAAGGAGATCAATTGAATCGAGGCTTCAGAAAATGGAAACTGCTTTTCAATCAACAAAAAATATTTATAACAAAAAGAGGCTCTCCTGGAAGAGCAAAATTCGCCACTATACTACTGTAATCAAACCTGAAGCTCTCTATGCTTCAGAGACACTCAATCTCCAACACAAAACAATAAAACACCAAATAGAAGTGAAAGAACGTAAAATAATGAGAAAAATACTTGGACCGAGAACAAAGGATGGTGTACATTATCCAAAGCCTAATACAGAAATATACAAAAAAGTTTCCAAAATCACAGACACAATGCGAATGCAAAGAATCCAATTTTTGGAACAAATAGAAAGAATGGACCCGAACAGACTGACACACAAAATACATACTTTCTTAAAGAACAAGGCTACTAGACCGAATTGGTATAAATTTACAGAGAGAGACTTAAAGGAATTAGGATCACTAAACTTACATGACCGGAAGGAAATCAGGAAAATCACTCAGACGCGGGGTTTCGAGGAAGAAGAGAAGAAGACTACACAACATCGATGGTCAGAGCAACGGAAACAGACCCACTCTTTGCGAATGAAGGAATACTGGGCCAACGGGAAGGCTAGAAAGTGTTGATTTCGCGTGGTCCTAAGCGAAGTAGAAGCAGAAGAAAGCGTTTTTTCAATGGGTGAATTATTTCAATCCAAAAATGTCAGTCAAATTTAAACTTAGAGCTTTGTTGCACTGACCGAGTGAGTAAATTATTCCAACCAAACATGTCAGTAAACAAAAAAATAAACTTCCAGCTTTTTCCTCCTTACAAACGATGCACGTTGAGTGCACTCAGAAAAGCGTCATATCACCATTTGAGAGGACTATTTCACGCAACCGAGTTGGCATCGACGATACTATGGCTTGTGATGAGGCTCATAGCAATGCAAGGCTAAACGAAAAACTGCATTTTATCTACTTTTGATAATTGCTTTTATATCGATTGATATTTAATCAGGTGGTTATGTGAGAAGAATGGATCGTAGCAAGCGACGGGAACAATGCGCCCGGTCGAGGAAACTCGTGCAACGTTGCCCTGTGAAACATAATACGCGCGCGTTCCAAGCCGTAAAGTCTGTGAATTTCTGTTGTTGTTGTTTTGTAATTTGTGTTAGGCCGGTATTAGCCTACTCTACCAAAGAAATTTGTCAAATAAATGTTATCAAATATTTTATAAAACTGAACTTTTATCAAAGTTATACAAAGCAATCATCACACCATTACACTACATCAAATATTTTATCTTAGTTCAGCAAAATGGATGAAGGACAGTTCCTTGTTCACTCAACTATATTTTGGTAGTTGGAATTCTGTGGTGGCAATACTGGTATATAAAAGAAATGGAAAGATAAAGTGAATGTCTATGGGTTAAACCATGGGTCGCTCACGTGACAAGGAAGATATTATTTTATACGAGTAAAATCTTGGTGAAGGAGCTGCAGTACGAGGACTTGAAAAATGACATTAATTAAAATAAATTAAAAACCATAAGTGAAATTGACGAATTATAATACAAATATTATAATATATTTTCGACTCCGTGGTGTAGTGGTCAGAGTGCTTAGCTGCCACCCCGGAGGTCCGTGGTTCGATTCCCGGCTCTGCCACGAAATTTGAAAAGTGGTATGAGGATTGGAACGGGGTCTACTCAGCCTCGGGTGATCCAAATGAGTAGAGGGGGGGTCGATTCCCACCTCAGCCATCCTCGAAGTGGTTTTCGTGGTTTCCTACTTCGTCTCCAGGCAAATGCCGGGATGATACCTAACATAAGGCCACGGCCGCCTCATTCCCTCTTCCTTGCCTATCCCTCCAAATCTTCCCACCCCTCATAATGTCCCTGTTCGCTTTGCAAGTGAGGCCGCCTGGGCGAGGTGCTGGTCACACACCCCAGTTGTATTCCCGATCCCGAAGTTTCAAAATGGAGGCGGTAAATGCGGGATCCATCGCTGAGTCCGAGGGAATAGCCAACCCTGGAGGGTAATACGACTAAGAAAAAAGAAACACTATCATTTACGTCTATTTAACTTAACTATTTAATTCTTCTTTACATCCTGAAATATGCGTCCCTTATGTGCAGCGCTAATATCCTCTGCTAATTTTACATACAAGTTAGAGAAACGTGTCTTATTTCATTTCCGCAAGAAGTGAAACATTTCCCAACACCTTTTTAATGAGGGCTTTGGACCTCCATTGGCAGGTTTAAAAATGGTGTGTCAGCTGAAAAGCTATTATTATAAGATTAATTGTTTGAAGTAATTTACACTTATGAGATTATAAAACTGCTCCCTTATTAACCGTCTGAAAAATCACTGCCCGATGAATCAGATGAACTGTCATTTAAGTTTATAACAAGTGGCTCAACAACGAGGACTTCTTCTGTTAGCCCATCCTTTTCCCAGTAATGTTTCTCTATTTTTTTGGTGTGTTCGATGCATTTTTTCCATAGCTCCGGTGTTACGGACCTCAAGGCTTCTTTACAGAGATCTCGCATCACCTCCATTGATCTTTCTCTCTCCGCCTGATTACTCATATTCACTTTAGCTATTTTATTTTTCACGTAGGACCAAACCAGCTCTATGGGGTTGAGCTCACAATGAGCAACTGGCAGCCAGACGAGTTCGACGTCAGGACGAACATTCTTGATTATCTGTTCCAGCTTGTTTTTAGGTGCCCTGAAGTGAGGTTTGGCGTGAACAATTAGCTCTGCTTTCGTCATACTTTCATACTTTTGGATTCTGGTAGGAAGAGGAATATATTTAATTGAAGCGGCACATCTCTACACCGTGGCTATCGACCTTCCAATACACTTGGATATTTTTTGCTAAACCCTCTTACCATTATTACTTTCTCTCTCGCTTCTAAATAACATATTGCACTTATAATCATGGCAAATTCTCCCTCCGTTAACTGTGGTTTAGCTGGCACCTTGATCGATGTAGGTAATACAGACAGTGATAGTTGCTGCTTGTTGCTAATGACTCAACGAAGAACAAAGGTCTGAGTTTGGTGTGCGTAGGAACGAGCGTGCAGCGAGTTCGAAATACGGTAGTCAACTGGCAACATTGCCAGGCTGCTACGGTACTATCACCACCCACAATGGTCCGATTAAATATCAATCCATATAAAATCGATAATCAAAAGTAGATAAAATGTAGTTTTACGTTAAGCCTTGCATTGCTATGAGCCTCATTACAAGCCACATTTCATACTGCTATGACCACCCAGGCCCGAGAAAAAGTTGTTTTACAAAATTCACAACAACTATTTTAAGAAAGGTCAGATCAGATTAAAACTCTACATACGCGTTAACAATAAGTTCCTTTAAGACGTATTAAAGTTTCGTTACGATCAGATCAATACTTTTAACGTAATGATCTTTCCAGGTGAGCGCTCCGTAAACTTGGTAAGAAAAATCGGTACTTTTTTTGTTCAATCTGCTATAAAATTTTAACGAGATACAATGAAAATATTTACTCTATATCGTCAAACGAAAAATAAAACAAGGAAAATGTTGGTGTAGGTTGTTCGTATGTAAGACTAAGGGTAAATGTTTTATTGACCTCTAAACTCGAGTATCTATACTTATTTCCCCGACAGTAGGCGTTGTACACTTCAGGTCTATTGCGCAAATTGTCCCACACAGCGATGACGTGTTCTTCAAGATGCGCTACGTTGCGCTCAGCACCATTTTCCCATTCGACAACCGTGTGACCCCACAGATTTTCCATGGGGTTACCGTCTGGAAATTTCCTTGGCCAGTTAATTTGAATAATGTTCGAATGTTCATCAAACCAATCCTGCGTAATTGCTGCATCGTGGATAGGTGCATGATCATGGACGAAGTTAATTTCCTCGTCAGGAAGGACCAATAACCGTCGATCCATTAACCGCTGCCCAGCCTCGTGCCGACCTATCCATCTCTGGACATTGCTTTTGGAAACCCCAAGTTGACGTGCAATTTCTGTTATTACGACGCCAGCTTCATAGAGCCCAACCATCTGCCCCCTTCTCACCAAGCGGTCGTTCATATTAAAGGTCACGGCCACAAAAGCGAAGTTCGCTCTCGTGTTACTGAGCCACTGTCAGCCTCTTGCCATTAACCGGTGAATCCACACTCCCCTCCCACCCTCTCCACCCTTACCTAAACGGACAGCTGCCCAGTCACGGCTCTCAGCCTTCCCCTCCCGAGAGCACACCAAGTGATAGCAACCTGATGGCTCGAAAACTCAACTCCCGCACGACAAGACGGCCCGTTATTTTTGCAGGCGATAGTACGTCATTTCTATGTGAGGGAAAGATTTTTGGACGGAGACCTTGAGCTGGAGCACATCGACGGGACCAATCAATTAGCTGATCCTCTAACTAAACCTCTGGAGAGGGCCAGATTCGAGATGCTGCGTGAGAGGATTGGCGTGCAGAAGATGACATCTTAGAGGCTGAAAAGTGTTCAATAGTTCATCTTGTTTATTTTTTTCATTTATATTTGATTTTTCTTTGGAGGAAGTGTTAGTATTTGAAAGAAAAATAGCACAGTAGCGCCACCTGGCGAAATGGACATGTACAATAAAGAAGAAAACAAAAGACGATCCTTGGTGCAAAGTCTGTGCGTGTTCGCGTGACATGTGACAAGCATCTCAAAAGATGATTTGTATTTTGTATTGTATTTCTCACTTGATAAATAGAGATTTACATTAAAACTAACACGTACTTTAGCACATAATGAGGTTCAGTAGTGACTAGGGTTCCTAATTTCAATACGTAATATCGCCCAGAAGATGAAACAAGGACACAAGGTATGTAAAAGTTACATTCATGTCTGCTGCAAGTGTATAAGCCGCGTTCCACTTACATTCGGAATTAAGGTGTGCAGTGAAGTGGAAAATATTAGGCAATTCTTGATCAATAGTGTTAATAGAGTCGATAACTGGCCGATTCAGAAATCTGTGCTATTAAAAAAAGTATTTGAAGGAATTTTCTAAATTTGTTAATGCTCTGGATTTTCACGCTCTAAGGACAAACGATGAATAATATTGTTAAGATTTAAGTCATCTAGAAATTGAATTATTATAATGTAATTTATTTTGTTCATTTATAAAATGTAATGTAAGTGCATGTAGTACTACTTATGTAGTGGAGCATGGAGAGAGTATGAACAATATTTTTTTATTTTTTTTTAAAGTAGCACTGAATGAAAGTAGAACGAGCGATAACATTCTCTATAAGGGGCCGATTATATTCTTGGTAATAAGTGTCGCAGCGAGATAGATACAAGACAAATATAATTGATTTATTGTATGCCAATGTAATGGTTGATATAGCTAGTATATTTATTCCCACATGTTACTTTACCTAGGTATTCTGAATGAAAGTAGAACGCGGCTTATACACTTGCATCAGACATGAAAGTGACTTTTACATACCTTGTTTCATCTTCTGGGCGATATTACGTAGGCCTATTGAAATTAGGAACCCTGGTCACTACTGCACATCATATATATGCTAAAGTACAGGGTGCCAGGAAAAGTTCTCCGCAGGGGCTACGGGCAGATGCGAGAGGTTGCGTTATCAGTTTAGTTGGCAGCACGGTGCTCTTGATAGGGCGAAGGCCACATGCGTGGGCTGTCCAAATCGTCAGTGCGTATAGTTAGATTATTGGAAGAGTGCAATAGTATGTTATGAATGGCTGTAGTGAGTATAAAGTTTACTGTTTGTTATGATACAAGCGACAACCGTGCTGCCAACGTAACTAGTGACTTAATCTCTCACAGCAGAAAAAGGCACTGCGGAGAACATTCCCTGTAAATATGTGTTTCTATTTTTGCTCTTTTAAAAACAGCTGCCATGTTTCGACAGTGCTTGCATCTTATTCAACTGTCAACAAGGTGAACTCTAGCGGCACACATTGAGGCGCACAAATTGTTGCCAACATGTGGGATACAAAATAACTGTTGATAAAAATAAGTGGGATACAAAATCACTGTTGATAAAATAATCATTAATCGGGACACGTTAGGCTGTAACCAGTGGCGTACGCAGGATTTCCTTCTGGGGGGGGGGGGGGAGTTTCCATTAATATAATAGCGTAATTGTGTACATTACCGCTATTACAGGGACAGATGACCTTGTTGTTCCGCCCCTTAAAACGACAGTCATCATCATAATTAAAATGATACTTTGATTAATATTCATAAAAAATAACAATTAAATAACCGCTCTCTTTGCATGAAAAATATTTTAGGTTTCATTTTTTCGACACAATAAAAAAAATGAAAAGAAATTCAAAAAAATATGGACAACAGTAACCAAATATTGAGACTGAAACGATGCAGTGGTATAATCATGACCATAGTGACGTCGTTGCTTAAAATATTGATATTATGTGAGAGAAAAATAATGTTTTGCTCTCCGTTTTCCTACTGCAATTGCTATTGGCTCTCAAAATCTGCCTATCTTGATTATTTTATCTGTATCATTAATTGGAATAAATTGCAGAAACTCCTCTTTTACTGAATTATCTATAAGGAAACGGTCACACACAATTAAAGCAACCCGAAGCGACGTGAAAAGACTTACCGATCGCACACTTCCACAGCAAAACTGATCCATGGGTAGCTCCAGCACTGCGAGTAGAGTGCAGGGCATTTATTAAGTGAGGAACGTGACCACACCTAAGGTGCATGCGGGAGTTAAGACGCCTAACGAGCGATGCCGCAAAACAGGTGATAGATGGGACAATATATAGATTCAAGTAAAGGAATATCTCTTGGGGGGGGGGGGGGGGGGGGGGAGGAGGGTTCAACCCTGACCCCCCCCCCCCCGTCGGTACGCCACTGGCTGTAACCATCGTCAAATACCATTGGATTGGACAACACGAAGGTTAGAATGGCTGGTAGTGCTGTTTTGATGATAATTGATGTCAACAATGGCGGCCACAGCTGGAATTTTGCCTATATAAGTTGTGATTCTATTTGGGATGGCTGGGTGGGTCACAGAGAGTTTCCAAGTAATTTAATTCTGGTCTGAGGGTCGGAACGGCCCACAATCAGCTTCGTGAGCCAGAACTGGGAAGAGGTAGGTTCCAAGGTTCCAAGAAGTGGTTTTCCATGGTTTCCCCACTTCCACTCCAGGCTGATGCTTGGATGGATTCTAACTTTCCAGTCGTCACCTGAATTACTAAAAGTAGGCTATACTGCTCGGGTCCAAGCTCTGTGAACTTGCGGGGTGAGAGGAAAGAGCAGGGAAGGGTCAGGCGAGAAGAGAAGGGTCTGTCAACAGCCTGCTGTGATATCTGGTATTCCTTTCTATTCCAATACTGCTAACATACGGCAGTTGCTCAAACCACTGTGGTGTTACGAATGAGTGAATGAGCCACCGACTAATGTATTTGGTTCTGTACTAGGGGATTGCCTGTAGGGGTGAAGTACAGTGGGGACTTCGTGTGCCCTGGGACCGCTACGGTAGCTGTGAAGGCTCTATGGGAACCCTGAAAAGTAACGGCTGACGGGACTCTGGTGAAGCTACGATAGGCCTAGCAAGCCAGTAGTGGATATCATATTTGCTTTCAAAACAGGAACAGGCCTCGGAAAGGATGGATGCAAACGACGACGACCCGGATATGTTAATGGACTACGAGTTGGGACATTAAACATACAGACACTGACAGGAAAGGTGGAGGAGATTGTAGATGTGATGGAGAGAAGAAAATTGGATGTACTGGGCTTGGCAGAAACAAGATGGAAAGGAGGTCGCAGAGAACTGAGGAAAGGGTACCGGTTGTACTGGAGTGGGAACAGTGAAGGAAGGAGCAGCGGAGTAGGAGTAGTTGTGAGAGATGAAATGAAGGAAGAGGTAAAGGGAATAAGTGACAGGATCATGAAGATCAGAGTAACTGTAAAGGGAAGAAACCTGGAGATAGCCCAGGTATATGCCCCTCAAGTTGGATGTACAGCTCAAGAGAAGGAAGACTTTGAGGAGGAGCTACAACAGCAGTTGAATGGTCAGAGCATCATTGTCATGGGAGATTTGAATGCACATGTAGGAATCGAAAGGCAAGGATATGAAAATGTATTGGGAGCAGAAGGATGGGGTAGCAGGAATGAAGAAGGGAGAAAGTTGCTGGATTTTTGCAAGAGAAACGGTTTAGTGGTAGGCAACTCCTGGTTCCGGAACAACGAAAGCCACAAGGTAACGTGGTACAGCAGTGATTTAACAAAGAAATCTTTGGTAGATTACATGCTGTACGACTGGGAAATTAAGAGAAGTGTCAGAGATATAAAGGTAATACCATCAGAGGCCTTAGATAGCGACCACAGAATACTTGTAATGAACCTGGGAGTTGTTAAGGATAGCAAGAGGACAGAGTACCAGGAAAGGAGAATCAAAGTATGGAAACTCAAGGAAAAGGAAGTCAAGGAAGAATTCCAGAAGATAATAAGGGAAAGGATGCCAACAGACAATCCTAAAACAGGGGAAGAGGAATGGAAGCATTTCAAAAACACAATGGTGGAAGCTGCAGTGGCAGTATGAGGAAGAACAAGCAACAGAAAGCGGTGTAAAGAGACACCATGGTGGAATGAGAGAGTAAAAGAAGCTGTGGGAAGGAAGAACAAGGCTTTCAGAGTGTGGTTCCAGGAAAGAACTGATCTGGCAAGGGAAGATTATAGGATAAAGAAGAAAGAAGCCAACAAGATTGTCGCAGAGGAGAGGAAGAAGTGGATGGTAAAGTGGACAGAGATGATGGAGGAAATAAGAAAGTACTTTATGGGATGGTCAAAAGTAAGAGAAGAGGTATGCAAGAGGATGTAATGATGGACAAAAACGGAAATGAGGTACACAACAAAGAGACACTTAAGACAATGTGGAAAGAGTACTTAGAGGATTTGCTGAATCCAAATGGTCATAGGGAGGATGACAACGTATTGGAAGATGGAGAAGACAACACAGGAATGGAAAAGGACCTGACTTGGAGAGAACTGGAAATGGCTATAGACAAGATGAAAGGAGGAAAGGAGACCTGGGAGATCAACAGTGGATCTCATATTTTCAGTGAGACAGCTCCAGGAACACCACTATGAATTTGGAGAGGATCTGTTGATGGGCTTACTGGACATCGAAAAGGCATATGATAGTGTGTGTAGGGAGAAGGTTTGGAAAGCAATGGAAAACATGGGAGTGGAAAAAGGGACTGTAGGCAGAGTGAAGGAGATGTATTGTGGAAGTGTGAGTTGTGTGAAAGTTTTTTTTTTTTTGGAGGGGAAAGAACAGACTGGTTCAGACAAATGAGTGGCCTGAAACAGGGTAGTGCGCTGTCACCCCTTCTCTTTATTGTGGTTATGGACGAGGTAATGACACAGATAGCAGGAAAGATAGGAGAAGATAAGATGAAAGCAATGGTGTTTACAGATGATCTCATGGTCTGGGGAAACAAGGAGGAGGAAATTCAGGAGCAACTGAAGGCTTGGGAAGAAGCAGTGGGAGAGTACGGATGGAAGTTCAACATCAGTAAATATGAGATCCTGTTAACAACCAGGAAAAAGGACAGACCAATGAGTGGGACAACACTTGGAGGTGGACAGCTGAAGAAGGTGGAAAGTCTCAAGTACTTGGGAAGTATAGTGGAGGAAAATGGGAGAAATGACAAAGAGATTACGGAACGTGGCAGACAGGCAGAAGCATTTCTGAGAAGCATTAGGAGCTTAGTGTGGAATAAAGATGTCCCACAAAAAAGCAAGGAAGTGTTATACAGAAGCTACTATATCCCGATACTGACCTATGCTTCAGAAACGTGGACAATGAAGAAAAGAGACATAAGCAGAATACAGGCAGGTGAAATGAAGTTCCTGCGAAGTAGGATCGGAGTAACAAGAAGAGACAGGGTGAGGAATGAAAAGGTCAGGGAAATGGTGAAAGAGGAGCCCTTGTAAGGTAGGATTGAGACATCAAGACTGAGGTGGTATGGACACTTAAAGAGAATGGATGAGAAGAAGATTCCCAAGAGGATACATGAGATGCAGATGCAGACGAAACGACCAAGGGGAAGACCAAGAGATAGATGGCTGAAAGGCGTGGAGGAATGTGTCAAGAAGAGCGGCGAGGACTGGACCAGAGTGACAGCGGAGAGGTGGTGGGAAGAAAGGACTAAGTGGCGAGGCTTATGTTCCAAACAGACCCAGCCTGGGGCTGGAAACTGTACAAGATGATGATGATGACTATGCACGGACCGAGGAACCTCATCACTCGTCAATACCACTTCTCATAGTCCGCGATGCACATTCCTCTCATGTTCACACAGCTTAGACCCGAGCAGTACACACTACTACAGATACTACAATAACACAGATTATCATACAAATCCTACACACTTCCAAATACACAGGGCTAAATGAATGTTATCAAAAACAACACAATGATTCTACAATAAGAGATTCTTTTAAAATGTAGTTATAGTAGGTGCAACCATACACATATCAGCAAATTCAAGTTCTCCATTTGAAGCATTACACATTTTATTAAGTTTACTGTTTCAACATACAAACTTGCATGTGTTGTAGGAATTTGCTGTCCATCAGTTCATGGCATCAAGGAGGAAAGAGGTTCATTATCATGTGCTATAGCCTACTGTTATACTTTGGCAAGAAAGAAGAAAGGAATATGCCTCAACACGTACTTTTAGGAGGACCAGATTTGATTACTGTATTTTTGCTAAGTGTGATCTTGGCTCTCGCTTTTTTTATTTCTTCGTTGACAACTTTTTAAATAAAACATAATGATTTCTAGCAGTATTGAGTGTTTTTCTTGTGTTTCATTGAAAGTCCTATTTCTTCTTTCACCTTCACAGCATGTCTTAGAATTTACTGTCTTAGTGTGTGATGATTTTTTAAAAATGTACTTACTGCATTTCACCCTTCAAAATTGTTGAACTGGATATATTTTAAAGGGAATATGAAATGAACTAGTGTATAGAAATGTTGTAATATCCAATTATTTTTCTGAAATTTCAGTCCCCTATGGCACTAATTACACTAACAATTTTAGTGTGATCTGGTTACACCACTTGTTTCCTTTTAGCATTGTCTCTTAAAATTTTACTGTTATTGCTAACAGCATCAAGCGTTTCATTATATGACTATTCTCCCGTACTTCCCTTGTAGTTTATTCTAATAACTACCTCGTAATAATAATAATAATAATAATAATAATAATAATAATAATAATATCGTATGGCCTCGGGTGCCTGGTGCAAGCTTTGTTAATTGACACCCAGAGGGTAGCTTGCATGTCGAATTTCGTCGTTCCTTTGAACGCTATGAAAGTCAAGGAGGTCAACGCGCTGCTAATTGGCCCCAATTGTCCATTATATTAGGACTATGAACCAAAGTACCAGGAGAGACAAGATCAGAAATGAGTTACATAGAGCAAAAGCTGGCATCAGGGTCGCTGTTATCAACCTTCTGGGGAAACGCATGGCCATGTAAAGAGGAAGGATAGCTCTAGAACAGCTAAGAAATACTTCAACCTGGATGTCAGAGGGAAGACCAAGGAGACGATGGATATAGACAGTTCGATAAGAGGTGGAGAAGAATGGTTTTAACTGGGACGATGTCCAAGAACAAATGATGTACCAAGATCGGGCAAGATGGAGAGCACTTGTTTGCCACACCCGAGAAACTGATGACAACGATCTAATAGCTTCATATCCCCATCATTACAATTGTGGAAATTGAATTCCTGGAACTGTTGCAATATCGGGTGCATAAGTTTCCCAGCACTCCATCCCCATGCCATAAATTGACATACTGTACAGCAACCTTTGGGAAAACATTGTCATACCGTCCCTGCCACAAGCAAGGACTGGTCGGATGCCTGATAGAAGATTTCTTGCTCTGTGTTGACCCAAGCAATTGTGCGGCATTTTTTTTTGTCAGATTCTAATCAAAATCATTTTGGCGCAGAATCTTCTTCCGGCTTGAATTGGTCAGCATTATTGCATTCAATTTCCGGGCTGCTCTTCTGTGTCACATCTTCAATAATGGAAGGTGGAAATGGAATAGGATGATTCAGTATGTAACTGGTCGAAAGGCCAATGGAATGTTTGGATATCATGATTATATCCTCCATACATTTTGTTATGACCTTGAACTTGACCAAAATAAAAATCATTAATATGGTTTTGTAGCTCCTCCAAAGCATTGGAATTGCAGAAGGAAATATTTTGGCATCGTTTTTCTAGTCTCAGTCCTACATGTACAGCACAGCATTTGTCCTAGTCACCAAGCCTTATGCCGAAGTGTGCACAATAGACATTCCTCATGAAACTATTTATGTTCGTCTTTGCTTATAGTTCATCTAGTGTAAGTTTGCACATTTTTGACAGCTAGGGTTGCCAACCTTCATAAGGAAAGACTCAATTTATAACCTGTAGTCCATAACAAATATATACATGTTTTATTCACATATGAGTTTTTTCAGGTTATTTTTTCGCTCATCGCAGTAATTGTGAATATATTGGCAACATATTCTGTCGACCAGACTGAAAAGTTGCATTATCAAACTGAACTACCACGTGCTCGTGGGATGGGCGTGCGGTTGGTAATGGACGCTTGACTGTGTTCATCCGCCTGAGAAAATAACGTGTTAATTATATTAAATAATAATAATTATAATATTGCGCAAAGTCGTCTGAAAGTATTATTTCCATTTGAACGCATGTTCATTTTTCAGATAAATAAATATATAGTGCTTATCTTAAATGTTGAGTACTGAGATGTCTCCAGGTCAGACATCTTTGTTTTAACTATCGAGTAGGAAGCAGTTACGGAATTTCTTGTTCAAGATATTTATTTTTATTTCCTTCTTTTTGAAGGTAAAAGAAAAGTCAGCAGAACTATTGATTTCCCTAAGGACATTGGCCTGGTGAATAATTTTCATATGGCATGATTTGTGCAAAAAAGTAGGCCTAAAATATGAGTTGTTTTTAGGCCTATTGGCAACTCAAACTAACACTTGGGGCGCTGCGGTCGGTCTGGATAAGTAGGGTTTAAAATACTCAATAACACGCGTTTGATATGGAACACTTTTTATTTTTCGGTTATAATCAGTAAATGTGGTCTCTAAAGTAATGCCAGTGTTATTTTTAATTGTATATATGTATAACTGTGCGATACACGTGACCTAATTTGTGTGTTCCACTGGATTTTTTGGTGTCATTTGCATATTATCAAGCATCAGTTTTTATGGTTGATGTAGATCAGCTGATTCAAATTTACACAGGGCTACACTTCGGACATTATTTCGGTACTACTATGCGCAATATAATGTAAATGTCGATCCTCAGTCAACGCCGAGGACATTCAAATAGAGAAATACGGTACATAAACAAATAAATAACACACCGAAGCCGTGCTACTTTTATCATTCCGAGACTAGCATCCACGCAAACCAGACGCCACTGTTCCAAGCACCGACTTATATCGTGAATCGATGTCAAACCTGATCCGCCAGCCTTTCCGCCAAGCCTACACCTCGTAATCACTAAGTTCTTCGATATTCGAGCTATTCCACTACGAGTCATATAGGCCTAATTTGCCTCCCCGTGGGCACTGTAGAATGAGTGATTCCGCTACCATTCAAATATTCAACACCAAACCCACCTTTTAACCATCCAAATCAAGCAATTCCTGTCGCCCCACGAGTTTTAATACAAGTTAAACTCATTCCTTCTCCCTACCAAGCAGCCAATAATTAATTATTTAATTAATTATTCAAGTAACTTCAATCTTACCAGCGCGCCCATCGTAACAGCTGTTTTTAAACTGAATAACCTTCGCTGGCTTTACGTCGCAGGTCTTCTGTCTGTCTACCTCGACAAGTGTTAGATCCTTCCCGGGGTGGAAAGGTATTATTATTAGGTATTATTAGGTATCATCACATTTCGGCTACGGTATTGCTATTTGCATCTTTTGGAAAGTGATGAAAACGTATATCCGCAGCCCTCTTATACATCGACTTACAGCCGTAAACTAAGCAATACACTTTGCTTTTACTCTTTTTTCACTCTATCAACGAGTAAAACTTATTACTTATGTATAAAGACACGAACAATTTACCACGATCTGTTTACCAATACAAGAAACCATATACAAACAGTCACCACGTGACAAATGTACCCTACTTGGTAAGATGGCGTCGGTGAGTGAAGTGCGTGTGTTTCGGTCTCCTGTTTTGTGCTGTTTTCTCATGTTATTCTTTCACGTAACTAGTTCTTTTTTTGTGAGTGGTAGTGATGTGAGGGTGTCCATGATTCGTGAAAAGAATTATGAAGCTTCAGTAAACTGGAAGTGCTCCAATCGGAGTTTTAATTTTTGTTGTTTCTCTGCTGCTGGATTGTCGCCTGCCATGCTGCTAAAAGGAGCCAGCCCTTTCACTAGGAGAGGTACGGTCACATCAACATCAACGGTGACCACAGTCTTCATGCTTCTTCTACTGTCAGGTGATGTAGAAATTAATCCTGGTCCGGGTTCGAACAGTTCTATGACCATATACTTTCAGAACACTCAGAGCGTGGCCAACAAGCTGGACAAAGTAGATTTGAGCAGCAGTGATTTTAATAATATGTCAATAATAGCCTTAAATGAGTCTTGGCTTTTTGACAGTTTTCTTGACTCAGAACTCGCCTTTTCTAGGACTCATGACATATTCAGAAGAGACAGGCCTGGGCGTGGGGGTGGTGTTGTCATTGCTACGCAGTCTCAGTTGCGTGCTAGGAGAAGAGCGGACTTTGAAAGTGAATGCGAAATTATTTGGTTGGAAATCCAAGGAAGGTCTAGTGTGTTCGTGGGCTGTGTGTACCTACCCCCGCCTGCCTCTTTAAACCAGTTGGAGGAGCTACATACCTCTCTCAGCAGGGTGCACGCCCAGTTGAAGGACAAGGATACAGTTATATTGTGTGGGGATTTCAACATGCCGGACATCTCATGGGGACAGCAGGAAGGGCCTTCTCTCATACCTTTAAAACTAACTGAAAGTGCAGTGAACTCGATCTTCTGCGAGATAATTGAGGAATTCTCTCTGCATCAATTGAATCCACATCTCACGCGCGGACAAAACTACCTTGATCTTCTGTTTACTAATATTCCTAAAATCTCTCAATCTGTAGAGTTAGAAAAACCGGGGTGGATTCCATCTGACCATAGTGCTCTAATATGGAACATTGATTTTCACGACGCTAGTTTATTTCAAAAACTACCTCGCAGGGAAATTTTTAATTGGAAGAAAGCAGACATGAACCACCTGAAACTTCTACTGGATTATTGCCCATGGTCCCTCCTTGACATCAGGAACGACATTAATGAGAATTGTGAGATATTTTATGATCTCTTGATGTCCGCAGTTCGAGAAGCAGTTCCTCGTGTGAAGGTTAATCCCTACCGTTATCCACCTTGGTTTGATGCAGATGTAATCAGCGCGCTACATTCGAAAAATAGGGCTCATCGTCAATGGAAACGCTCTTCTTTGGAATGCCATAGAATTGAATTTGTGGTCAGGAGACTCGAATTCAAAGAAATTCAACGCCGAAAGTATGACGCCTACCTGGAAGACATAGACTCCAGTGTTAAAACTAATCCGAACAGACTATGGTCCTTCATTAAGCAGAGATCTAGGAACACCAGATTACCAGTCTCGCTCGAGTATGACGGACGTACCAGTACTGATGCAAACTCTGCCTGTGAGCTGTTTTCTGATTATTTCGAAACCTTATTCCTTCCTGTAAATTCTATACCGCCACCATTACCTGATCTGCCACCCTCCAGTAATGACAGCATTTCGTACTTCCATATTTCCGAAGACTGCATCAAGAATAAATTACATAATCTATCCTCTGGCAAGTCTCCCGGTCCTGATGCCATTCCTATAGAAATAATTAAATCTTTATGCCACCAGCTATCTCGTCCACTTTACATCCTATTCAACCAAGCCATCAGTGAAGGAGTGTTTCCGGATTACTGGAAATCAGTTCATATCACCCCAGTGTTAAAGAAAGGCTCCAGGCAGAAGGTAGTAAATTACAGGCCAGTAACACTAATGTCTATTTTCGCGCGAGTCTTTGAATCAATTGTTCGAGACGAAGTGTACGCTCACGTGTCACCATTCATCACTGAACTTCAGCACGGCTTTCTTCCTAGGCGATCCACTGCTACCAACCTAGCAGTCTTCACTCATGATGTATCCACCTTTATGAATAACCGTGGTAGTGCTGATGTTATCTATACTGACTTCTCTAGGGCTTTCGACAGCGTTCATCACAACCTACTGCTTCTTAAACTTTCAAACTTTGGTATAACTGGTAATCTTTTACGTTTCTTCAAAAGCTACCTCTCAAATAGAACCCAATCAGTTGTAATTAATAATAATAAGTCTAAATCTGTTAACGTTACTTCCGGTGTCCCTCAGGGTTCTGTATTGGGCCCTCTGCTTTTTATACTTTTTGTAAATGATATCCCTCGTATAATACATAATTCTAGGTGCCTGATGTACGCTGATGATCTTAAACTGTATATGCCCATCAGTACTATAAATGACTGTGAGTTGTTGCAACAAGACCTACACCAACTCAGTGAATGGTGTGAAACATGGAAACTGAAACTGAATACTGTAAAGTGTTGTCAGTTTCATTGAAACGTAACCTCCTACCCAGGTTTAATTACTGTATTAAAAATGAAACGCTACGTAGAGTGTCAACCATTAAGGATCTAGGGGTGACAATCACTAATAATTTCTCGTTCGATGAACATATTTCAAAAATATGTCGTGAAAGTTTCCGGATCCTGGGATTTTTAAAAAGAAATTGTTTAAATTATTTTTCGGACATAACTCTATCCAAATTATTTAAGTCACTCATTCGGCCTAAATTAGAATACTGTAGTGTGATCTGGAATCCCTTTCACAGTAATAAAATTGACGCCATCGAACGTGTGCAAAAGAGATTTATTAAATGGCTCTGTTACAGGGGTGGACGACCGTACCATAGAGCTGAGTATGAGAGTTATTGCAACGTGTACGGTCTTCCTCCACTTAGCAGTCGGCGCACAGTGGGTGACGTGAGATTCCTTTGGAAGCTGGTAAATGGCGGAATTGACTCTAATCAGTTGCTAGCTAACTTGGGTTTTCACGTCCCTCAGAGAACCACCAGACGGAAGCACACGTTCGATGCGGTCAGATCGAGAATTAATGTGCACAAAAATGCATGTCTGATCCGGTTGCAGTCAACATACAGCTTGATGGAGAGTAGAAGTGCTACTGATATTCACTTCGACTCTCTATTAACTGTTATGAGAGATATCTCAAGTGGGCTGTAAAATAGTGTATTGCATATTGGGTTAATTTCTATTTGCGTTGATTGATTGAACATGTGGTCGAATGAATGGTTGATTGATTTTTTGATTGAATGTACGAGTGAATGAAGTAGTGTATTTTTTGTTTGCTGTTATCTAGATCCTTGAATGTCGCTCTTGTATTACTTTCCCTAGTTTCTGAACCTTGTCTTCTTATCTTTTATTTTATGTTTTTGCCTGTTTCTGTTTACTGTTGATAGTTTTTTTTTCTGTAATAATTATTGTAATGTTCTTGTACAAAGGGATTGCATGAATGAATGCTTGAGATAGGATGTTAGAGTGTGTGTCTGTATGGTTGTGGTTGCTGATTTATAATAGGTTAGTGTATTGCTATTTTTGTACGTGTTTGCTGTTTTTGTTTTGTTTATAATTGTAAATTTTATTGTTAATTATTATATTGTCACTAGTGGAGTCTATCTGTCTGACAATAAAGAATACATACATATATTTCTCATTTTTACCGCTAGATGTCATATCAGATAGCTGGAGTTGCCAATAAGTTAACTTACATGGTGAGATGTTTCGTACATTTTATTTTAATATCAATCCAACAGGTCAAGTAATGATCGTATCGTCTTAAGGACATCTTACACCATACCTTAGTATGCATTTTTCTCGAGCAGTGAAATGATGGGCCTAAAATAATTCCACTCTCACATGTAAGTTATCAGCTGCTCTGTCATAGTCAAGTTCTTGGTCATAGCACGTCCAATGATGTAACATTATTCTGTCAGCGAGCCGTCAGTGAGTGTGCTGTTAGAACGATTATTTGATAAATGTCACAAAGAAATACAAATTTCCTTAAAAAAGGGCAATGAATTGATATTGAGAGATGAATGTATAATTAGGCAACTTGAGGAATACAGCGGCCATTGCTGGCTGCCACGTGGGTGATAGCTCATTGGCTGGAATGCACGTAGTAGAGGCGGATTGATATGTTCTGTAGGAGTATTCGTTCCCGCGAGAACTGTCAAAAAAGTGCAAACTTACAGTAGATGAACTATAGCAGCCACCACAAATATAACAGGGCATGTTTGGGTTACTGAATTACTTGTGGGAACTCAAATGACAGCACAACAGTGTGCTGTTTCCCACCTAACAGCCAGCTGGATGTATACAATGGAATGGAGCAACATGATCTGAATGCTGCAGGGAAAATTCCTTTCGCAGGTTAACTACGAAGATTTTGATGAGTAGCCAAGTGATCCATCTTACCAAAATAGAATTTCCCTGCCTCTCAAATTTAAAAATAATAATGCTGCATCATATAAGCAAAACCATTCATCATCATCTTGCACAGTTTCCAGCCACTGGCCGGGTCTGTTTGGAACACAAGCCTCTTCAACGTCTTCTGTCTTCCCACCATCTCTCAGCTTCCACCCTTGTCCAGTCTTCTCCTCTCTTCCACCCCCTTCAGCCACCTGTCCCTTTCCTTCCCACTTCGTCCCATGTATCCTCCTGGGCATCCTCTTCTCCTCCATTCGTTTTACATGTCCATACCTTCTCTATACCATCCTGTAATGGTTCCTCCTTCATTAATTCTCTGGTCCTCTCATTTCTTATTCTGTACATCTTTGTAGCTCCAATACTGCTTCTCAAGAACCTCATCTCACTGGCCTGTATTTTGCTCTTCTCCCTTCCTTTCATAACCCAGGTCTCCGAGGCATACGTCAGGATAGGGACATAGTACGTCCGATATATGATCTTTTTGCTGTTCTGAGGGACATCCTTGCTCCATAACATGCTTCTCACACTCCTCCGGAATGCTTCTGCTTGCCTCCCCCGCTCATTTATTTCTCTATCGTTTCTTCCATTATCTTGTATCAGGTTTCCCAGATACTTGAAACTCTCCACTTTCTTCAGCTGTTCACCACCAATTGTTATTCCCGTTGTGGTTCTTTCCTTCTTCCTTGTTGTGATCACCATCTCACTCTTATTTATGCTAAATTTCATCCCATATCCTTGTATTATTCCTTCCCACATGTCCAACTGATCCTGTACCTCCTCCTCCTTGTTTCCCCAAATCATCTGCAAACACCATTGCTTTCATCTTTCCTTCCCCAATTACTTGTGCCACTCGGGTCATTATGTCATCTATCACCACAATGAAAAGTAACGGTGACAGTGCACTTCCTTGTTTCAGGCCGTTTCTGTTCCAACCAGTCCGATCTCCCTCCTCCCACTTTCACACAGCTCACGCTTCCCTTGTACATCTCCTTTATCCTCTTTATAGTCCATTTCTCTACTCCTCTATCCTCCATACTTTGTTTCTGCATACACTGTCATATGCTTTCTCAATGTCCAGGAAGGCCATCAGTAGATCTGTTCCATACTCATGGTGCTGTTCTTGTAACTGCCTTACAGCAAAAATCAAATCCACTGTGGACCTTCCTGCTCTGAAGCCATGTTGTTCTTCCCTCATCCCTCCTTCTATCCTTGTCCTAATTCTCTTTTCCTAAACTTTCTCGAAGATCTTTGCACAATGACTCATCAGTGTTATTCCCCGATAGTTTCTGCAATCTGTTCTACTACCTTTCTTGAAGATCGGGACAATTATTCCCTTTTCCAGGTCTCTGGGGTCTTCCTTTCCTTCCATGCTGTCCTCATCACTCGGTACAACCACTGTATCCCCACCTCTCCTGCTGCTCTCACCATCTCCACACTCAACTCATCCACACCCGGTACCTTCCCTCCTTTCATCTTGTTCACTGCATCTTCCACTTCTTTCCATGTTAAGTCCTTTTCTGTTTGCAGTTCATCTTCCTCTTCCCCGATTTCTTCCTCCTCACCATCATTTCCATTTGGGTTCAGAAGTTCTTCAAAATATTCTTTCCACATTTTCTTCAGTCCTTCCCTATTTTCTATCTCTTGTCCCTTTTTGTTCACCATTCTAACATAATCCGTAGGATCCTTCCGCCTCTTATTTTTTACCATCCCACACAAGACTTTTTTTGTACCTTGACTATCCTCCATCATCTTTGTCCACTCTTCCATCCACTTTCTTCTCTTCTCAGCCACTACTCTCTTCACCTCCTTCATTCTTTCCTGGTACTCTTCCCTTGTCTCTACCGTCCTATTTTGATATCACCTCCTAAAGGCTCTATTCTTTTCCTTTACTATATCTTTTGTCTTCTCATTCCACCATGGTGTTTCCTTCCACCTCTTCTTACTACTTGTCCTCCCACATACTGCTTCTGCTGCACCTACTAGTGTCTTCTTAAATCTAGCCCATTCCTCTTCCACCCCTCTTTCTTCATCTGTTGGAATTCCTTCCTTTACTATTTTGAGGTACTCGACCCTTCTTTCAGTTTCCATATCCTTATACGTCTTTCCTGGTTCTCAGTCCCTTTCTTCTCGTTACTCCCTCTCAGGTTCATTACCAGCAATCGATGGTCGCTATCCAGGTTCTCCAATGGTATAACCTTGATGTTCGTGATGTTCTTACTTAGTTCTTTCTCATACAGTATATAGTCGACCACCGACTTCCTGGTCAAGTCATCACTGTACCATGTGATTGTGTGGCTCGCTCTTTTCTTGAACCAGGAGTTCCCAACTAGCAGGCTGTTCCTCTGGCAGAAATCCAACTGTCTCTTTCCTTCCACCCCAACCCTCTGGTCCTAGAACACTCTCATAACCTTGTCTTTCTCTTCCTACATGGGCATTCAGATCCCCCATAACAATCATATTTCTTCCTCCCAGCTGCTTCTGCAATTCCTCTTCAAACTCCTCCTTCTCTTCAGAGGCGCAGCCTACTTGTGGAGCATACACTTGCACTATTTCTACGGTCTCTCCCCTCAGTGCTACTTTCACTTTCATCATCCTATCACTTATTCTCCTCTTCTTTTAAACCATCTCGTACTACTACTCCCACTCCATTCCTCTTTCCCTCTTCATTCCCACTCCAGTACAGTCTATAGCCTTTTCTCAGTTCTCTCCTTCCTTCCCCTTTCCACTTTGTTTCTGCCAATCCCAATAAATCCAACTTCCTTCTTTCCATCATATCCACTATCTCCTCCACCTTCCCCGTCAGCGTTCTTATGTTTAAAGTTCCAAATCGTAGTCCCTGTGTACAGCCGTGTCGTCTATTATATCCATCATGTCCGAGGCTCGTTCCATTCTTGAAAGCATTTGGTTTCATCCACTACTGGCTTGCTGGGCCTACACCGATAAAGAAAAGATGGCGCGTTGTCCATATAAAATTTACTCCTGTATCAATAAAAATAAAATCCCAAAAGCATGCAATATAGTGTAAATAGGGTTTACCATATCGCAGAACTTTGTTTTTCCTTTGATGAATGTTCAAATTACAACTTCAATGAATTCAATCTTGTAAACCCACAAATTAACTGTTGCAAAATATTGCGAGTACACTATTGCTCCACTTTAATGAAAATGTAGAAGGGTGGCCAAGGATGAGGTATAAAGACATGGCGAGCAACTAGGTGAAGATACAGACTGCAATGAAGAAGAATAAAAGTACAAAGAAGATTGTGGTGGGGCTTCATTCGCCAACCCATTACACAGATGGAACTGAAACTCATCTACTTACCGATAATATTCGGGGTCGTGATTGGTGTTATGCACACTCAGGAAGACTTGAAAATACAATTCCACTCGTCTACATTCCAACTATCATTCCTTGCACACATCAATCCTACTTCTTTCTTCATTTTCAAACCAAAACATAACTCCAACAAGCAGATTCTGAACAACACACTATCGTAAATGGAATATACAGTATCATGACACTTCATTGTAGTCTTGCGCATAATAGTTTGCGGCTGGGAGCGATCAGTTTAGTTCGCAGCTCCGATCTCTAAGAGATCGTTCGCTCGCCTTGCTACTGCCACTGCACGCGCTCTTTGTTTGTTATAGCAGTCTGTCACCACTGATTGCTCATGTTTCAAGCAATACTGTAGGCTACAGTAACAGTTACTATGCTCGCTGCACATGCAGTTCGTGTATCAGATATTGACATGTTGCGTGTGCAGTAATGTTTTACATTTTGATATTCGAAGATAAAAAAAATACAAAAATATGAGTATTGAAACATTAGTGAAATTCCTTATTTCCTTGTAGGACCATAGGGTAGCTACAAACTTCTTCCATCTCACTCTATTGTTGGCCATCCTTTTAATTAGTGTCCATGTCTTTCCTTCTGAGAAAACTTCTCTTTCTATTGTTTATAAAGCCAAAAGTCATTTGTTTATCATTAGTGAAATACCGGTACCGTACCTAAAATAATAACAGTATGGATGTTCGTAGAAGCATACATTTATTTTTCTCTTTATTCTTTTTCTCATGTGGGGCCGATAACCTGGATGTCAGGCCCCTTAAAACAATGTCATTTTTCGCGTATATGGGCACGTCACCAACCGATTCCATTTCCTACTTGTCACTAGGTTATGATAAGACGTACCCCCCCCCCCAATTTTCGTTTCATTTCTTACTTGCTTCATATTAATTATTTGGCTGCTCTGAAACCGTTGGGTAGATTATCTTTATGGCATGAATGGGAGGAATAGTTTTACTTAGTTCGGAGTTTTTGTCCATCGAAGTTTGCTTTTCTTTGTGAATCATAGTCATAATGTTCATTTCTTAAAAACAGGTAAAAGTAGTAGTATCACCATGTATCGAGAAAAATAAATATCAACCAGTCCATTAAAACGGTAATGTTAATCCAGTTCGCCGATTTTCTAAATAATTGGGACATATTTTAAAATAATCCAAAATGACGAAGTTAAATAAAATTGTGGAATTATCCCATCTAAATCAGTTAACTATCAGTAACTTCAATTTTTGAACCGCCACTGTATTACATTACAAATATAAGGTAGTTAATACCTATTAGCGTGTTAGCACTAGTAGTGTTATACGGTTATAATAATAATAAAATCGTATGGCCTCGGGTGCAAGCTTTGTTATTTGACACCCAGAGGGTAGCTTGCAGTAGGTCATAAAATGCCTTTGAGTGTGGCGAGCTCATCGTACTAATAGCCTATAGAATGAGTAAATGTGAATCGAGGCCTTGGAAAGGGCTAGGGCGTTCCCTGCAAGCGACGCGCAGTTCTCAGGGGTCTGGGGGAACTGTGAGAAGTGGGCTACCAGACACTACTAACATCGGATTCATAAATGTGATGAGCCTAAATGGCAAGACAGAAGAATTGGTGGACTACATGGAAAAGAAGGAAATAGCAATGATGGGAGTCAGTGAAGCGAAATGGAAGGGAAAAGGTGAGAAAGAAATCAAGAAAGGGAAGGGATATAGAGTATATTGGAGAGGAGGAAAGAAGGCAGTGAATGGTGTTGCAATAATATTGAGAGAAGACTTGGTACAGTATGTTGAGAAAGTAGAGCAAACTAGTGACAGAATACTGAAAATTAGATTAGGACTTGAGAGTGGAACAAAGGACTTAATACAGTTTATGCACCCCAAACAGGGAAGGTAGATGAATGTTTAGAGGAGTTCCTAGATGAACTGGAAAAGTGTATAGAAGACAAAGAGGTTATAATATTGGGAGATATGAATGCACATGTGGGAACAGATAGGCAGGGAAAAGAAGAGATAATAGGTCCGTTTAGTTATGGAAATCAGGATGAAGAAGGGGATCTGTTAATAGATTTCTGTAGAAGGAATGGATTGTTGGAAATACATGGTTTAGGAAAAAGAACTCTCAAAAAATAACTAGGTATGGTTGGGGAGACAGAAAGACAAAGACAATGATTGATCTTATCCTGGTGGAAAAGGATAAACGAAGACAACTGGAAGATGTGACGGCTATGCCAAGAGGAGATTTTGAAGGAGACCATAAAGTGGTGATAGCCAAATTAAGGCTGGGAAAAATCACAAACCTTTTGGAAAAGAGGGAAAGAAAAATAAAGGTGTGGAAGCTAAAAGGGTGGGAGACAATGGACAAGTTCCAAGAGGATTTAAAAAAGGAAGTTCCCAAAGATGAAGCAAAAAGGGTAGAAGAGGAATGGGCATGTTTTAGGAATGGTTTTGTGAAGTGTGCAGTAAACACCTGTGGAAGATTATCAGGGAAGAAAAAGGAAAGGGAGACTCCTTGGTGGAACGACAGGGTAAAGGAAGCTGTTAAAGAAAAGCAAGTGGCATGGAGGAAGTGGATAGGCAGTAAAAATGCAGAGAAATTACAAAAATATAGAGAAGCAAAGAAGGCATGCCAAAAAATTGTACAAGAAGAAAAACGGAAAAGTTGGGAAAGATTCACAGAAACTTTGAAGGAGGATATCCAAGGAAGTAAGAAGGTGCTACAGTGGAATCTCGTTAGCACGTTCTCGGTTACGACGTTTTCCCGCTTAGCGCGATGATTTTCTCAAGTCCCAGTCCCAATTCTACAAAATACATGTTGATATATCCCCTTAATACGTTCTCTATTCCCGCTTACGACGATCAAATTTCCGTTGTACTATTTGTACGCGAACCGGATATTATTCTTATTTCATTATAAAATTCGGCTTCTGGAAAACCCGACGCGATATTGCCTCATATTCTCTGATAGTTATTGACAGTGTAGATGATTTCATTGTGTTTGACGGCGTAGAAGTGGCTATAGCTATGACGCAACACAGGTGACGTGTCTCTCTCCCGCTGCCCTTTCTCTCCTTTCTCAAGTCCCTATCCTACTAAATTCATGTTGATATATCCCCTTAATACGTTCTCTATTCCCGCTTACAACGATCAAATCTCCGTTGAACTATTTGTTAGTGAACCGTATTTTATTCTTATTTCATTTTAAAATTCGGCTTCTGGAAAACACGACGCGATATGGCCTTATATTCTCTGCTAGTTATTGACAGTGTAGATGATTTTATTGTGTTTGACGGCGTAGAAGTGGCTATAGCTATGACGCAACACAGGTGACGTGTCTCTCTCCCGCTGTCCTTCACCCCCTTCCCTTTGTTTATTTCTCACGTAGGCACATTAATGTCTTCGTGTTCCGCACTATTGTCTTCTAGTTCTTAGTGTCCACGTCCAGTTATGACCTATTTTATTGCGTTTCATAATGGATAAGAAGAAAGTACGGCAGATAACTAATGACGAGAAGATTAAATACATTCGAGACGTGGACTGCAATCCTCACATGAAGCGTGTGGATATAGCGCGAAAGTGGAACATTCCTCCGTCTACACTGAACACGATTCTCGGCAAAAGGAAGGAAATTGAACGTGCATTTGAAGAAGGGGCGAGTGGCAAAAGGAAACGTGTGCGAGAGGGACAGTTTCCTGAACTAGAAAGCGCTTTATTGAAGTGGTTCAAGCAAGCCCGTGCTTCAAACATATGCGTGCGCGGTCGATAGAGCCGTCACTGGCGGAGCGCAAGTGCGAGAATGTCCTTGCTGATCAAATATAAAGAAAGACCCTGTATTATATGTGTTTGGAAGCGGATGAGGAACATTTTCAGCATCTACTGTAAATCATGGCAGTAAAACTGCATGGTAGGCTACTGATTTTAAGCACCGTATTCAGCCGTAGGCCTACATGTGAGTGCGCGGTCGCCGCCACTGGCGGAGTGTGAGAGCGAAAAATGTCCTTGCTAAGCAAAAATAAAGACCCTGTATTATACTGTAGTGTAGAGGTACAGTAATTCATTTTTATGTTATTTATTGCGTGTAAGTTACTGATAACCTATGTTTATGTCGTGACTGTAGTAGTGCATACAATCACTTACTAAGGTCGGCGATTGAACGTCCATATATACGCCGCGTTCTTTCTTATACGTTGTAAATGCAGTATGGCGTTTTTCGGTAGTACGTTTTCCCGCATATGACGTCCAAATTTTTCAGTCCCTTGAAAAACGTACTAACGAGATTCCACTGTATATGGATTCGTTAAAAAGTGTAAAAGGTAGGGAAAATACAAAATTTGTAACAACTGAAGAAGGGCAGATTGTATCAAAGAGATGATATATTAAATAGATGGGAAGAATACTTTTCAAAGCTACTAAATGTGAAATACATTGCACTGGAAGATGAAAAGGAACAAGAAGAAACAATGGAGGAAGAAGAACAAGAAAAGGAGATAACTATGCTAGAAATAGAGGAAGCCATACAGAAGATGAAGAGTGGTAAAGCAGCAGGAGTGGATGAGGTGACCACGGAAATGATAAAAGCAGCGGGACCAATAGGGATACAGTGGCTGTATAGATTATTTAGAATAATTTGGGAGAAGAAAGAAATTCCAGAAGAATGGGGAAAGGGTTTAATTGTCCCGATTTTTAAGAAAGGCGACAAAAAGGAATGTAATAACTACAGAGGGATCACACTTATTGCTCATGTAGCTAAGAACTTTGATAGAGTATTGGAAGGCAGACTGAGGAGGAAGATAGAAGGAGAGTTGGAAGAAGAACAGTATGGTTTTAGGAAAGACAGATCAACATTTGACCTAATCTTTACATTAAGGCAAATGATGGAGAAAAGATGGGAATTTGGAAAAGACATGGTGATGACATTTATTGATATTGAGAAAGCATATTACAGTGTGCCTAGACAGGTGGTTTGGGATGTATTAAGAAAAAGAAGAGTTATCAGAGCAGAAGTCCAAATGTTAAAAGCTATGTACAAAAATTGTGTCAGTAGCGTGAAGACCAGTATAGGAGAAACAGAATGGTTTAAAGTGGAAACGGGTCTCCGACAGGGAAGTGTATTGTCCCCATTACTATTCATCATAGTCGTGGATGAAATCCACAAGAATGTCAAAAACAGAGATTGGGACAAGAAGCAACAAAGGCCATGCTGTTTGCAGATGATATAGTTATATGGGGTGAGGATGAAAAGGATGTACAAAAACAACTAGATGTATGGAACCAAGAGATAGAGAAATTTGGGATGAAAGTAAGCACAGAGAAGAGCAAGATAATGGTAATGTCAAGAGGAAGGAAGAAAGGAAGAGGAAAGATAGAATTGAATGGGAAAATTCTAGAAGTCGTTAAAAGTTTCAAGTATTTGGGAAGTGTGATCGCAGAAGATGGAAAAATAACTGAGGAAATTGGAAAGAGAATACAACAAGCGAACAGTTTTTACCAGAGTGTAAGGGGAATTGTGTGGAACCGAGATGTCCCAAAGAAATGCAAAAAAGTATTATATTCAACCTACCACAGACACATACTCAGCTGGAGCGTGGACTACTACAAAAAGAGAGGAGAGTAGAATACAAGCCGCAGAGATGAAATTCCTAAGAGGTATAGAGGGCAAGACCAGAAGAGATAGAGTTAGAAATGAAGAGATTAGAGAAAGGACAGGAATATTGAAGCTGCAGGACAGGATAGAAACAACAAAGTTATAGTGGAATGGACATATGATGAGAATGGGAGAGGAGAGAGTACCAAAGAAAACTTTCTGAGAAAAGATGACACGGAAGAGACCACGAGGAAGGCCTCGGAAGATATGGGAGTGTGTAGAAAAGAAGGGAGGAAAACCCGAAGATGTACTAAAATCAGGAGAGGAGTGGTGGAGAGACAGGCAACGATGGAGGTCCTTAATTCAAAACCCGACCCAGGAAGCTGGAAACGGGAAATGAAGATAGCTTGCATGTCGAATTTCGTTGTTCCTCGACAATGAAAGGAGGTTATATATCTAAACTCCTTGAACACTATAGCGCTTTCTAGTAGAGAAACGAGGACCATTGTGTTGGCGGAAACTTCCCGAGATTAATTTTGCCATTATGAACTCGGCCTACTGAATTCAAATGGGTTCTTTGACATGCCAACATCGTATGACATGCGTATCGTATTTTTGCCGCCTTTCAAATATCACTTACCACGGTCAGGAGTGAACCTGCAATCTTGGGGTTAGTAGACCGACACGATATCCACTCACCCACCGTGGCAAGCTTACTGTTTATATTATAAACCAACACTGAACAATCGCCGCACCAAAACTTGACAATCTTGCCATTAACAATAGATCAACTGAACGAAACAAAGCGCATGTGATTGTGCAATGAGTGTTGACGTAACAAGCTACGGCGGACCCGCGCTGTTACAAGTCGGTCAGCGGAAGAAGTTCGAACGAACTAACAAGCGAGGGATATGGGAACTAATTCGGTAGTTCGTCTGTGGGACCCGCTCTTCCGAACTACGCAAGACTTCTTCATTGAGCAAAGCCCCCCTGCCACCTATTACTGGGCCACCAATAGCTCAAAGCACCAGACTCGCTGCAGTGCCCCATCAACAGGCGGCCATGCTTCTAACCTAAAATCTAATATTAACACAAGGCGTAAACGTGAGGGTGAGCTATGTAATCGGCTACAGAACAATGTGAGATATGTTTGTTGAAAGTGGCAAATATTTCCATTTTTCAGTACATTTAGGGCACAATTTTATCATCTGCCCTGTACCAATACCTAACATTGGTAGATATGCTATTTGGGAGCTAATGGATAGAACAAGGGAAATTGAATAAAATAAGGACAATTTAGTGTCTTAAACAGTTTACTTCAATCACAATATTTTACAAAATAGAAACAAACCGATAGACCCAGATTTTAGAATTTTAGTCTGTGAGGGTACTGGCTGCTTCTAAGACCAAACATTGAAGACAGGTATGCAAACAACTGTTTCTTGTCTGGATGTTTTCGGATCGAATCATTGACCACTTTGTCCAACAATTTCTGGTCTGTCTTGCGCTGCTCTGAAGGCTTGTATTTCTGAAACAAAATGTGTACACATTACGGACTAGACAAACAAGACATTGTAAAAAAATTAATTTTGTGGATTCAAGAGCAACTATTGATGAAAATATTGACTTTACACATTACAATAACCAATATTTCCGAAGTATTTGATTGTCCGTCGAAGTTTGATTCATTAATGTCTCCCTGTTCCTGTGTCCAGGGTAAAACGGACCACAAACGGTGCCAATGCGTAATTCAGACAGTATTTATCGATATTCGACTGCGAGGATGAAGTGAAACATGTCAAACGGCCCAGAGCCATACAGTACCTTGCTGCATTGTTCCCCAGTACACAGCCTTGACCTCAAAGCCGTGGGAATAGCAGAAATCTCGTTAAAGAGACAGACTGCGACGTAGCATAATGTTTCCTACTTCTGCTGAATACCCTTCCCCATCAAATTGAGCTTTGCAGTAACATTGGCAAACTAACTCATTGACATAAAAAAAAGTCTGCTCTGCAGAAAAATAACGGGTCTCCTCTGAATGACAATTTCAATGGGTTGAGTGGTCTCCGCCCAATCAATACAATGAATAACAATGCAGGCTGAGCCCTGTCCATCATTGTTTAGCAACGACCGCGGCGCGTGGATGAGGTATGGCCGGGGGTTTGCCAGGCAAGGCAATCTCATTCGACGCGACAATGTTATTGGCTGGGCGTTCACTTCGCTTACCACTCTAAGCGACGGTGCCGCAAAATGCAGGCGAAAGACTGCCGAACGTTCGGAGGCAAAGAAGACGGGCATTATGAGACGTATCAAGATTTCCGCATCAAATTCCGAACTCTCGTATATTTCCAGGGTAATTTTTTCTGGCCAAGCCCATCCACCACTTTATAGTAGTATCTTCGGTCTTTGCGGAACTCCCTTCGCAGATGTAGCGGTGGCTCATTGCTGATAAATTTACTTTATTTTGATTAAATATACCATGCTATGTAGCATCACAATAAAATAGCTTATTACTCTCTCCCTTTCCTAAAATATAAATTTTTGTGGAGTTCGCGTCTACAGTCTAGAAATCCTCCACTCCCCAATTTCGGAACTAAAAATTTAGGGAAAAAAGGGGGTCCTATAGCCAAGTAAGCACGGTAAATACATGTGACGATGATAGATTCAAAACTGAAAAAGTCACACCTTTTGCAACATTTCAAACTTTTCTTCTAACTTTGGTCTCAGGATAATGCGGCTTTTTTCAAAAACTTGTATAATTAGCCATACTGCCATTTCGTGATAATATTCAGGAAATTCTTAATCTTGCACAGTGTCCAGCCACTGGCTGGGTCCAACTCGCCCCCCACAACACAAAATACTGTAACAAGTGCCTTGCGTCTGCCCATCAATACGGGCAGGGGTTTGCTCGACATACGTGCGACTTGTTTCTGCAGAATAAAGTCAGTGGGAATCAGACCGATTCCAAAACCAACTTGTGAGCCCACCTCATGTCCGACGGCGAGCTTGTTGAGACAACAGAAATTTTGTCAAACGGAGCGATCATGATGTCATTTATTAAAAAAATAAAATACTGTATTTGCTTGCATTCTTTTGAACTGAATATAAGTGCTAACATTTTCAGTGTGTGACATATGTGGGAATTTGTGTGCAAAAGAACGTAGTCCCAGAAAAGACAAAATTTGCATTATCGAAAGAAGAAAACATGCATGCAAACCTACTGACAAGACTCCCTTGCATTTGAGCAATCTCAAATGTCAACTGACTGTGCCAGGAAAGAACGTTACCGCTGAGCCACACCGTCAGTCCCTTTTGTATCCATTCCTGCTCCTGTTATTGGTGTGAAATTGTATGGAGTCGGATGGGATTATTATTAGGTACTGAGCGGCGCAGTGGTAACATTGAGCTGACACAACATCAAGCATTTCTAATCGCCCCCGGTGGCGCAATTAGGATTGGCTAGTTTTACTCGGAAGAGTTCTTTGCAACAGATTTCTCACATGTTAATAACAGTAGCATTAAGCACATTGTATCACAGATCCCACTCATGTGTAACTAGAATGTGTAAGGAATTAGGTCCCCTTTGAAGTTAACTAGGCAGAACATTATTATCAAGAAATGAATATGTAACTTGTGCTACTGTCGACCAAAATAGTCCTATATAAAATCCAGTAACATCATTTTCCTAGTTCTATTTTACGTTAGTTCATGTAGGTTTGGAATTTTTAATTTATATTTTAATATTTTGTATCGCAGTTGGAACACAAAACGTGTCCGTTTTTAAGCGTGTTTCAACCATGCGTCACATATAAGAATTATCTCAAAAACCCGTCATCAGATCAAATACAAATTTTAACACAATATTCATTGGAATGTTATATAACTGGTTTATTAATTTCAAAATTGTGTGTGTCCAAGAAACAAAGTTGTTATCATTTGACTGATTAAAGCTGTACAGCATTGCCTAGATCGAGCCCATCACGCATCATGGCGCGCCTCACTCCGAAGTGATGGACTCCATCTCAGCAATGCTGTACAACTTTCCGCGGAGCGGCTAGCTGGTGAACCATGTCTTATTTCCTCATACACATACAAACCGATATAAAGTAATTGAATTAATGTACGTATTTCACAGTCATATCGCATAACTTTTTGATGCATAAGGATTAAAACGCGACCAAGAATTACATTTTCCAACCACCCCGAGCCGAGAAAAAGTTACCTTACAAAAATGATAACTTTGTTTCTTGGAGACACACAATTTTGAAATTAATAAACCAGTTATATAACATTCCAATGAATATTGTGTTAAAATTTGTATTTGATCGGATGACTGGTTTTTGAGATAATTCTTAAATGTAACGCATGGTTGAAACACTCTTAAAAACGAGCACTTTTTGGGTTCCAACTGCGATAAAAAATATTAAAATATAAATTAAAAATTCCAAACCTACATGAACTAATGTAAAATAGAATGACGAAAATGATGATATGTAGGTCTATTGGTTACTGCACAAACAACCTTCAAACTCGAGTGCACATAATACTTTGGTCGACAGTAGTTAATAAATAAAGGTTAAATTGGATGGAAAGATTGTAACTCTCCCCTCAAGGGGTTCTATATATATAAAGCGGTCGAGAGGTGTTGCGCACAGGAGAAAAGTAATTTGTCTAAAATATAGTTAATTTAGTAATAACTTACAGCCGTGGTGATATTGTGTTCAGTAATAAAAGATCTAACCGTGACTGACATGAATGATATACTGGAAACCCATTCAAATTTTAGCTGTGGCTTGGGAATCTCCCTTCAATACTCGTTTCATTCCTATCTTCCTTCCAAGACCTTTTATTACTTCCATACATTATTTCATATCAAAACATCACAATATCCAAAGCCCTCTACTAGACTCTGAATCACCAATAATGGTCGCTGACAGCTGTCAAAAGCTAGCACGTGGGGAAATGCAGAGTTACCACTGAGGCAGATCATGACTCATAACATTCCAAGAGGCTTGCAGGATGACAAATATTGGGGAAGTTAGCCCCCCTGCCTGGCGGTCAAATGACTGTAACGAGTCGAGAGACAGTAGAACACCCGAGTCAAACCATGTGCTCACTGCTGTGTCGGCATATATTGCAACATTGCTGGCTGCTGCTATGGAGACCGTCACCTCGCTCGTCTCCACTCCTCACCTCACTCTCCAAGCGGATGACAGCTTTCACCGACCATCTTTCACAAATCTGAGTATAGGTGTATTGTTGGCATGGAGTAAAGAAAGGAAGGAGATGCCTTCGCTGCGCTGCCTAGCGCAAGCTGTTGAAGCCAAACGTCTTGCCCACTTTGGTTGCAAGAAAATGGCTGTCCCTATGCTTAAAGCAGTAAACACTCCAACTAGTAATGGATTTTAGTGACATAAAACTGCAATGACAAGTCAAGATTTTTTCTTGAATCGGCAGAATACACTTTGTACTTCACGGTACTTGGCACAAATAAGCTGCGTTATTGTTTTAAAAGCCAATTTAAATATAAATATTAGAGCACCTTTGCGAGGCTAGTTTTGTAAGGAAGACGCGGCAAAAGGGAATAATACGCTGAAACACTGATTAAATTGAATACAGGTGTCTGAAGATGCGAGTTATACCAAAGAAGGAACATCTTGGGAATTAATAATGCCGAACTAATTACGGTATTTACACCAAATTGAGTTTTATGTTTGTACTGGTGTTCAGGCATTCATCAGTTTTTAGGCCTAATTTCGAGCACAGCCACTTTCACTCATTGCTCGTACACTTTGATATTCAAGAATACGAACCTCAAAATTAATAAACAGAACAATTAAAAAAGGACGCATATTTGCACCAAAATACGGTATAGCCTATACGTTTCGGTACCGTATTTTCTTTGTGGGGGGTAGAAACTTGACTATTAGCCTCGAATTGATTAATTATGTAGGCCTACCGTAATTATAGACCGACAACCGTTTGATAATTTGGGACTTGCAGAGGAATGATTTTTATTTTTTGGTTATATATGGTAGGCCTACACATGCTGAGATTAGAATTGAAGACTTTTTTTAAATAACGTATCACTACTGTTATTACGTTTCCAAAGTTGCATAACCGGAGCGCGATAAAAACCAGGGCCAAAATAAGGTTTAGCCAGGCACAATGCCCCATGCAAGTCACAGAACACCGAATACGAGTTAAAGTTACGCCCACTTTGGTTGCAGCGCTTGACTTCACTCAAACGAGCTCAGGGCATCTCCTCTTATTCTTTCCTCCATGATTTTTGGTTAATTGTGAGGGAAGTTTGTCAACTTACTGTAGGCCACTATATAAAATGTTTAGCCCAGGCAATAAGGCGGCCATTTTGTAACCTCATACTCCTTGACAACGATCAAAATTCCCTGAGACTTCAGTTGACATGCTATTTTGTCCACAAAATGAGGGTCTGGTCCCTAATGTGACCTGTACAGTCACAATAACGCCCCCCTGTGATTCTGTCGGGTGCAACGAGAGTGGATCACACATACACAATATATAATCTACAACATACGAAAATACTCTAAAAACATGAAAAAATAAACTGAAAAACCAACATCTTGAAAAAACAACCTAGTGTTCCCACTGTCTATTTTCACACTTTTCCTTCTTCACCTTCCTCCTTTCCTTCTCGTTCTTGCTTTTTTGTCTTTTCTATATTCAGCCCTTCCTGATCTTCCAATTCCTTCCTACATCTCGTCCCTCCACCGCATCTTCACCTGATCTTCTTCCTCCTCCATCCTGTCCTTCACCTTGTCATCTATCTCATCCTCCTCCATTTGACCTTGTCCATCCTTTTCTTCTTGTTCTTCATTATCACCTTCCTGATGCCCCCACCCCTCCGATGATTTTCGTGCTTCTTATGCTCAAGTGATTCTCTTATCGAGTCAACCTTCTCATTCTGAAAGTCTACCTTCTCAGTTACCGCATTTCCTCGCATATTCGTCGCACTTTTTAGCTTAAAATTCGTGGGAAAAAGCAGGGTGCGACGATTTTGCGAAGAATACCGTATTTGCTCGTATATATCTCGCACTTTTTTGACCGAAAATATGATGTGTGAAAATTTTCGGTGCGTGATATACGCGGGGAATGACCTTATTCCCGAAAAAACACAAAATTTGTGGTGTAACAGTAGGCCTACTTGAGCAACTGTTGTAGCGCGCTAATCGATAATTCGAACGTGTCTCAGGGCGGTGAGTTTAGCCAACCGCGGCCGAAGACTAACGATGTACTTCAACCTGTTGGCTTGGCTAGCCTTGTGATTATTAGAGATATTATACATTTCAGGTTCCGTATTGACAGTAATTATTAAAATTAAAACTTACAATTTCCGCCTAGTCAATACTATACTTTTTAAAAAATATTTCAAGGGTACATGTTTCAGGTCCCAATCTTTCTGGACCCTTCTTCAGCCCATAAAATCACACATGGAGCCCATCAAATCACAAAAACATCGATAAACACAAACTGCACACACAATAAATAGATAAAACACTGTAAAAACATCTAAGAGTCTAAAATCTAAAAATAACATGCATGTTTTACTGTCTTCAGGAACATGTTTTCACTTGTTCTTCATCTAAATAAATGTCATTTGACGCTGTGAAACACTGGGCACATATTTTGAAGTCTATGAGTGGCGTGCTGTAAGAACTTGCTGTATATCTTGTACTGTTTTTGTGGCTGAAGATGGGTTGGACGTCAATAGCTACAAGTTAGAAATTCTGGTTTTAAAATTTTATGCATTTGGCAACTTGTCTTAAGATAGTCTTCAGCCCTACGGTATGGAAAAGTCAGAGAAGATTGGTTGGCGTGTAGCTACATTTGAATCCGAAGTCAGACGAAAACAGCCCCGCGGCGACAAGTGGAGGTCAAGCTCCGCTCGGCTAGAGCAACTTACTAATACTTCGGAAATTGTAAGTTTTAATTTTAATAACGATGTACAGCGTGCTATCACTCACGCTGCGCCGTATGCTTGCACATGGCCGAGCTCTGATGCGACGCAATGCGTAAAGACGAAATCACTGAGATTCAAGAAGACTGAACTGTGTTTCTCTGCGATGTAACAGTAGGCATACTTGAGCAACTGTTATGGCGCGCTAATCGCTAATTCGAACGTGTCTCAAGGCGGCGAATTTAGCCAACCGCGGCCGAAGACTAACGATGTACAGTGTGATAACACTCACCCTGCGCCGTATGCTTGCACGCGGGGCCTCGATCCCTAATCGGCTCGTATCGAAGTTCGGATCAACTTGTTATTGCTCGCTCTTCCTGTAAGTAACGCTTCAGGTAAGTTCCTGGACAATGAAGACTGTTGTGGCGCGCTAAATCGAACGTGTTTCTACCTGAAGGTTATTACGGTCATTTATATGATGGCGTCAGTAATGAATGCGAGATATATGCGAGTACTTTTCCCCCCTGAAATTTCAAATTAAAAAATGGGATGCGAGATATAAGCGAGCAAATACGGTATTTAAGTTCAAAGAATATTCTGTATCATTATTTGCTGCACGGGCCAGTCATTCGCGTAGCGTGAGTCATAGCTTGCAGTCAGAGACTGGCTTCGTTCTTCTAACAAGGTCACGACAGGTTTAATGCTCGGGAAATGTGCTGACTAAGCCGGTCGTTCGTGTCGTGGTTCATAGTCCGCAGGTATAAAAACGAGATTACTTTTTCTGACAAGATCACGGCAGATTAGGCCTATAAGCTCGCGAAATGTGCGCTGGCCGTTCGCGTCACAGTTCACAGCCCGCAGGCATAAAGACAAGATTACCTTTTGCTGACAAGATCACGCCACATTAGGCCTATAAGCTCGCGGAATGTGCGCCGACCATTCGCGTCACAGTTCAAAGCCCGCATGCATAAAGACGAAATTACTTTCTCCTGACAAGAACACGCCAGATTAGGCCTGTAAGTTCGCGGAACGTGCGCTGGCTGTTCGCGTCACAGTTCATAGCCCGCATGCATAAAACGAGATTACTTTCTCCTGACAAGATCACGCCAGATTAGCCCTATACGCTCGCGGAATATGCGCTGGTCGCTCGCGTCACAGTTCATAGCCCGCATGCATAAAAACGAGATTACTTTCTCCTAACAAGATCACGCCAGATTAGGCCTATTAGCTCGCGGAATATGCACTGGCCGCTCGCGTCACAGTTCATAGTCCGCAGGCATAAAGAAGAGTTTAGTTTCTTCTGACAAGATCATGCCAAATTATACGCTCGCGGAATGTGCTAAGCGACGAAGCTTTCCACTCGCGTCACAGTTCATAGCCCACAAGCATAAAGACTAGATATTTTTCTTCTGACAAAGTCGCGGCAGCATGTGGAACTGACAGGCATACAAATACGAATAATGCTATGCGACGATTATACAATGAAATTTTATGAACCTATTTTAGTGTTTGAAAAGTGGGGTGCGACGACCATGCGAGGAAATACGGTATTATTATTGGTGCCTTTATTGTGGTGAAGTTAGGGCTCTAGGCCCTCTCTTACACTGAACCACTTTCATAGATTCTACCTTCTCATTCACAGATATTTCCAGAGATTCTACGTTCTCTTTCACAGATACTTCCAGAGATTCTACCTTCTCATTCATAGATACTTCCCGAGATTCTCTTTCACAGATATTTCCCGAGATTCTACGCTCTCTTTCACAGATACTTCCCGAGATTCTACCTTCTTATTCATAAATACTTCCAGAGATTCTCTTTCACAGATATTTCCAGAGATTCTATGTTCTCTTTCACAGATACTTCCAGAGATTCTACCTTCTCATTCATAGATACTTCCAGAGATTCTCTTTCACAGATATTTCCAGGGATTCTACGTTCTCTTTCACAGATACTTCCAGAGATTCTACGTTCTCTTTCACAGATACTTCCAGAGATTCTACGTTCTCTCTTCACAGATACTTCCAGAGATTCTACGTTCTCTTTCATAGATACTTCCAGAGATTCTCTTTCACAGATATTTCCAGAGATTCTACGTTCTCTTTCACAGATACTTCCCGAGATTCTACCTTCTCTTTCACAGATATTTCAAGAGATTCTACATTCTTTCACAGATATTTCCAGAGATTCTATGTTCTATTTCACAGATACTTCCAGAGATTCTAACTTCACATTGACAGATACTTCCAGAGATTCTAACTTCTCATTGACAGATACTTCCAGAGATTCTACCTTCATTGACAGATACTTCCAGAGATTCTACCTCCATGCTCAACTTCTCCATGCTGGACTCAACCTTCTCAGTTACCTGCTCACTCATGTGGTCCATTAGCATTTGGAACATCCTTTTTTTCCCTGTAATATTATCCTTGACATTGTATTGCTCAGAACTCTCTGATCTTTCTCTTTCCTTCCACGACAGTTTTGGTATCGAAGTCTTCACAGTCTCATTGAACGTTGCCAATACTGTTGAGATTTTCGACCTCAATTACATTTTCAACTCCTTTTTCTTTAACATTCCCCATCACTCTCTTCTTCCGACTACGTCTTGGCATCATCTTCTAATATAACATCAAATTTAACCTAACTTTCTTTATCTGTTCCCACGTCGAGGGGCAATTTGAAACTCTGCCAACACGGGGTTCCATATATAAAGGGGTCGCGAGGTGTTGCACACAGAAGAAAAGTAATTTGACTAAAATATAGTTAATTTAGTAATAACTTACAGCTGTGGTGATATTGTGATCAGTAATAAAAGATCTAACCGTGACTGACATGAATAAGATACTGGTAACCCATTTAAATTTTAGCAGCAAACAAACACTCCCTGGATAAAGGCTCTGGTTTGGGAAACTCCCTTCTTCAATACTCGTTTCATTCCTATCATCCTACCAAGACTTTTTTCTTACTTCCATACATATCATCAAAACATCACAATATCCAAAGCCCTCTCCTAGGTGAATTGTTGGTTAATTGTCAGCTTAGGCCACGATATAAAATGTTTAGCCCATGCAATAAGGCAGCCATTTCGTAAACTCATACTCCTGGGGACACTGATCAAAATTCCCTGAGACTTCAGTTGACTTGCTATTTTCTCCACAAAATGAGGGTCTGGTCCCTAATGTGACCCGCACAGTCACAAGATGTGCCTAGAAATCAGTTACCTCTTTCTTAGTGTTGAAAATATCTCCTTCTTCCTTCTTAGACTTCCTGGCACGCACACGCTTGAAATATTCATCGTTCATGGTTTCAGGTAGCTTCATGTCGGACAAGTCCAACTTGGTGCTAGTTGCGATCACAAAGTTCTGACTCACTCGCCGCAGGGGACAGCCGTTGATCTTGAATGGACCTGCAAAATTGCATTCACACAAATGATCAAACAACACAATAAAATTATTGTCCTTGGCGATACATGTAGAAAATTGTCCAAGGATAGGGATTTAACTTTGTTTAATAAAAGTCATTGATACGGAAAAGTAAACTTCAATACAGAGGTAAAGTGTATAAAACTGCCGTAAGACCAATCCTACTCTATGGTAGTGAAACATGGGCTACTACAAAGCTATATATCACTGAAATGCATACGTTACGTTGGGCAGGTGGAGTTACTCGCAAAGATAAAATCCGTAATGAACATGTGCGTGGCAGTTTCAAAGTAGCGCCTATAACTAGCAACTTTTAGAAACCAGGCTAAGGTGGTATGGACATGTAGTGAAGAAGTGCCTTTCCATGGCTACACAAAAGAGACCTCAAACAACATGTCCAAAGGGACAAGAGAGTATTGGGTCTATCTGCTGATGATGCTTTACAACGAAATGACTGGCACCTTAGGATTAAGAAAGCCGACCCCGCGTAACGGGAAAAGGCGAGGAAGAAAAAGACAAGAGGATAGTTTAGTAAAACCTTGTAAATTATGGAACAGTCGTGTACATGGAATGTCTGCTTGTATTTACCAAGGACCTGTACTCTTCCTATTGTGGGGATATAACCTGAATTCTCCGAGAACTAAAATGTTACCTACCCATATGCAAACTAAAAGCCGGATTTTCTCCCATTGGCCTTATTTAAACCCGGAGGTCGAAACACTCATTACCTTACACATATACATTTATTTCACTTTTTATTCTTGTCTATATGGGATCAGGGATGATGCATGACGAGGCGTGTCCAAGGGGTGAATGGTTTGAAGGCTGGATATCCTTCCTGGCCTAACCTTTTTAATGGAATATTAAGAGAAATGAATAAAGAAAAAGGCATTGACTTGGAAGGAAGCAAGCCATGGCCTCATTAAAGATACCATCCCTACATTTTGCCTGGAGCAGAAAATTGGAATCCACACCTCAAGGATGGTGGGATTCAGAACCATTTGTCTTCCAAATAAGGAGAGCCTGGCAATCAAAGAAAAAAATCCACACTGCAATTAATACCGGATGGCTCAAAACCTCAGATGCACACACAGTGAATCTCGTATGTGGGAGAGTCCATGTTCCTCAGCGTGATCGATAGGGGACAAAAATGTTCACGTCAGCTCTTAATTGCATTGAGAGTTAAGACCTGAAATGTCACTCTAAACTTGTGGTGACAGCTGGTGATGAGGTTGTTTTGCTCCCAGTAGCACAGCAGCAGTGACCCCCTCCAAGCCATGGAGTTTGAACAGGTCTGCACTGTCAGGTATTAATATTGCTCTCTAAACATGCAACCAGACAGGAAATGGAGGATATATCAAGTGGACAAACACAATGCTGATAACTGACGGAGAAGCAAGGACTCCTGGAGAAATTCCGGCTCTTTATTGCTTCAAGCAAAATGTTCATATGACTAGTTAACATTTGAGTTTGAGGAGAATTCAGGTTATATCCCACAACAATAGAAAGAGTACAGGTCATTGGAAAAATATATGTCAAAAACAAACTGAAATGACATGAAAGATAGAAAAGAAGGGCACATACTACAGCAAAACCTGTCCACAATGAATTATAGTCTATTTTCCCTGTTAATTTACTTGTATGTAGCAGAACCCGCCCAAGGCGGAAACTGAAACAAATAATTTAACGGAAAATTATGTACTTAACAGTATTTTATTTACGGAACACGAATGTTTTACGAACACATTCAAGTACACTTTATGTTCACTTTGCGTGGTTTGGACATCCCTTGGAGAGATTCTTCAAGTCTTGAGTGACCTTCATTGGGCAAGGGAATGTCCCACATTCTTGTGAGGATCAACATACAGGCGTAATGACGAGTAATACCAGGTCCAATGAACAAACCTGAACTGCTTCTCACACAATACAGTACTGTAAAATTGTTAATGTGATTCGGTGACATTCTTAGAAAGTTGCCTGTTGTTAAGTCTAAGTGATGGAAGAGACAAGGCATGTTGTTTTAGATTTAAATGCTAAAATTAAGGGTGTTGAAGCTTGTGTTAGAAAATGTCGCGGAATTTGTTGAGCATTACCGCAAGAAAAGAATCCGGAGGAAGATGACAAGGTGTGCAGTTTGAAGACATAATGGACAAGCCCTTACAGTGGTAAACAGCGAAAAATGATGCGGAGTTGTCTGATATGGTTTCCCGTGCCCATATCTTAATCGAGAGCCGTGCCTCCAAGGTGAATTGTGTTCAATGAACAATCTTGGATTGCTTAGAAGAAGTAAATGATTATGTAGCAAATTGTGTTAAAAAACTGTAGCACAAAGTTTAATTCTGTAGGTGATATTTCTGTGCCCGATTCTTGATGTCATATACAGTAAAACTCGGTTAAGGTGATTCGTCCCATAAGATACATGTATATTCTTCCCGTATAAAGTGTTCGTGCATAAGAGGTTTTCCCGGTTAAATAGTTCAGATTTTGTATTTCCTTTGAGTATAAGAAGTCCACTGAGAGGCAACTGGCTTAGAATCAAAACTCGCCAATCTCCGCGGAAGATACATCCGGTGTTCTGAATGAAAGAATACAGTAGTTCTGAGTGTTCGCAGGTCTCTGACTGGGCCCGGTGTTCCGAATGAAAGAATACAGCCGTTCCGAGTGTTCGCGGGTCACTGACCAGGCGAGCATTTCAAGGCTAAATGGCGTCACGCTATGACGACACCCGCCCAAGACCGACTACAATATACAGCATCATGCTTTCATTCGTGGCCTCCTATATTCTTTGTTCTTGGCTTTTATCACTGTTCTGTTGATCTAACTTGTTAGCCAAGCATTGCCAGACATAGCTAACATTATTGAATTACGAGAATTGCGTAGTCAGTTAAGTCAAGTTTTGAAATCATTGTGAAAATGAGTAGTTCTCAGATGAAAGGCATCAAAAGAAAAGCACTTTCTAAAGATAAAGTGGACATTATAAGAAAAGTCGAGTCGTCTACTTTTTCACGTGTTGCTCTTGCGAAGGAGCTCGGAAAGCAGCCGTCTACTTTGAACGGCATCATAGCAAAGAAAGAAAGAAAGAAAGGATCTTGGCTTCTGCCGGGAATACTTCGGCAAGCTGCAAGAAGATTAAAAGCGGGAAATACGAAGACGTGGAACAAGCTCTGCTCGTGTGGTTTAAACAGCAGCAATGTTTAAACATTCCTTTGAGCGGGATTATCGCGTGTCGATTACAAGTGCCTTTTACTGCGTCGAATGGGTGGCTGGATCGCTTTAAAAATCGGGCTGGCATAGTTTGATGATGATAAGTGTTGTTTTAAGGGGCCTAACATCGAGGTTATCGGCCCCTAATGAAATGAAATGGCGTGAAATGAAAGGATGTAGGTAAAATCAACTCACTGCCATGGATGAAACGAAAATGGTGTTTATAAAACAGACAGTGAGCCCCAAAAATTATGCCTTATTTGAATAAAAAATATATAAAAATGGATGGTAAAAAAGGATAAAACAAATAAGACATAGTGAACAATAAAAAACATAAAACAGATTTAACCTGAATTAACAGTTGTAACTACACATTAAAACTTAAAAAAGTAACCACTCTCCCTCATGAACCGGATGACGAGGTCAGCTGACGGCCCGTCATCACGGAGAATACGGGAGAGGGTATTAGGCAGTTTAAGAGTCCCTCGCAGATCGGCCAGATCCACACACTCGAAGAGAAGGTGTGCCACGGTTAGGTGGGCGCCGCAAGGACACACAGGGGGATCTTCTCTCTTCAGCAAGTGGGAGTGTGTAGCAATCCCATGGCCGATCCGGAGTCGACAGAGTACCACAGCTTCCTTCCGGAGAGAGCGGAAGGAAGATTTCCACACCTTCGTTGTCTCCTTGATGCCTCTCAGTTTGTTGGGTTGAGGCGTGGCAAGCCATGCCTCCTCCCAATGCGACAGGATCGAATGCCGCAACAGAGAGCGCACATCACTAGCAGGCACCTTATACGGTAGCGAGGGCAGTGCGACTGCCTCTCTCGCCGCCTGATCAGCAAGCTCGTTTCCCGCAATACCCATGTGGCTAGGAAGCCACACAAAGGTCACCCCGGTTCCAGTGTTACGCGAACTGACGAGCTGGTCGCGCACACGCTGGACCAACGGGTGCTTCGGGAAACACACATCGATCGCTTGCAGCGCACTCAGAGAGTCAGTACACACAAGAAAGTGCTGGTGATCGTCTGATAACGTGTACCGCAGAGCCTCTAAGAAGGCATAGAGCTCCGCAGTGTACACGCCACAGGCCTCGGGAAGTGAAAAGAGAAACCGTCGATCCTCAACCACAAATGCACAGCCTACTTTCTCGTTTACCCTCGAACCGTCCGTGAATAGCAGCCCTGATCCCGGATACCGGCTCAACACGGACTGGAACAGCCTCCGATGGACGGAGGAGTCCGTGTCCGACTTGGGGCCGGTGTGCAGATCCAGGATATCAGGGCGAGAGACCATCCACGGAGGGGCCTTGCTAGGTACTCGGACGATACAGGAGACATAAGGAAATCGGAACTGACGGTATAAGTCATCCAAGCGAATCCCCGCCGGCCGAGAGGCTCGGGCGAGCGCATCATACAGGCGGCGATTCGGATCGGAAAACAAACATGGATAGCTTGGATGTAGTGGCATCTGTCGAATAGTTGCAGCATAGGTCAGCAGTACTTGTTGGCGCCTCAGGTGTAAAGGAGGTACGCCAGCCTCGGCGAGCAAGCTGACGACTGGGCTTGTCCGAAAGGCACCCGTCGCCAGCCTCACACCGCCGTGGTGGACACGGTCCAGTTTAACAAGCACTGACTTACGGGCCGAACCATATGCTATACTGCCATAATCTAACCTAGATAAAATCAGTGCCTTATAAAAACGTAGGAGCACCGCGCGGTCCGCCCCCCATGATGTGCCACTAAGAAACTGCAACATGTTGAGTTTCTTAGCACAGGCAGTTTTCAAACACCGCACGTGTGGTTTCCACCTCAATTTCTGATCGAAAAGGAGCCCAAGGAATCGGTACGCAGCAACAACAGGCAAAGCTACATTGCCCAGATAAAGCTCAGGATCTGGATGGAGGGTGCGCTTTCGGCAGAAATGAACAACCGAGGACTTAGCGGTTGAGAATCGAAAGCCATGCTCCAGTGTCCAGCGTTCCACTCTCCGAATAGCTTGTTGTAACTGTCGTTCAGCGACCGCCATATTGTGCGCACTATAATGTAGAGCGAAGTCGTCTACATATAGCGACGGTACCACTGCTGGACCAGCAGCAGCGACTATACCGTTTATGGCAATCGCAAATAATGTTACGCTAAGCACCGACCCCTGTGGGACTCCGTTTTCCTGTATATGATATTGCGAATATGTCCCCCCTATTCGGACACGGAACAGGCGAAGGGACAGAAAATTCGCAATAAAAACCGGCAAGTTACCTCGGAATTTCCATTGATGCAGGGTAGAGAGGATGCCGTAACGCCAAGTGGTGTCAAAGGCCTTCTCGAGGTCAAAGAAAACAGCGACCAGGTGCTGTCTCCGGAGAAAAGCGTCCTGTATGGCGGTCTCCAGGCGTACCAGATGGTCGTTGGTACACCGTGACGCCCTGAAACCACACTGGTATTCAGACAGGAGTCCCCGTTTCTCCAGGACCCACACTAGGCGCCGATTGACCATCCTCTCGAAGAGCTTGCACAGACCGTTAGTGAGACAAATAGGTCTGTAACTCCCTGTCAATTTGGGATCCTTATCGGGCTTCAGGATAGGTATAATGATACCTTCCTGCCATTGCGCTGGAAACACACCTTCCAACCAGATACGATTAAACACCCTGAGCAAATAACGAATGCTCTCATCGTTAAGGTGTTTAAGCATCTGGTTGTGAATATTATCTGGGCCAGGAGACGTGTCCCTGCAGAGCGCCAGCGCTCCGCGGAGTTCCCACTCCGTAAAGGGCACGTTGTACTCCTCCGAAGCGCGGGAAGCAAAACTAAGCTGGAAATGTTCCGCTTCACGCTTCAGGGCCACGAAGGCAGGGTCATAGTTACCGGAACCGGATATATCCGCAAAATACGAGGCGAGATGGTTTGCAACGCGATAAGGATCTGTAACCAAGTCATTATCTATGGAAATTCCCGGTACAGTAGAAGATGTCTGAATTCCCGAAATGCGTCGTAGTTTAGTCCACACTTGAAAGGAGGGGGTATGTGCCGTAATAGAAGACACATACAGTTCCCAGGATTGTTTCTTACTCTGGCGAATAAGAATCCGCGCCTTGGCACGAAATTTCTTAAACGCCACCAAATTGGCCATGGTTGGACGCCGACGGTAGTGCTTATGAGCTCGACGACGGTCTCTTATTGCCGCTGCAATATCCTCTGTCCACCAAGGGACGAGTTTGCGACGAGGAGTCCCAGAAAAGGATGAAATGGACTCTTCGGCGGCAGCAAGAAGCACATTGGTGATGTGCTGTACCTCGTCATCGACGCTCAGGCAACCAAGATCAACGAACACAGCTCGTTCTTGAAACAAGGGCCAATTTGCCCGCTTAAGAACCCAATGACTGGGGAACTCCACGGGCGTCTGGTTCAGAAGGGTAAGAACGATCGGGAAATGGTCAGTCACAGAGGTCGTCGTGTACATACCAACCAAATAGGGGGACCAGCACACGGCTACACACACTCAAGTCAATGTGTGAGTACGTGCCATGCGCTAAGCTAAAATGTGTAGCTTCCCCTGTATTTAATAGAGATAAATCCAACCCTTGAATTAAGCCTTCCACGTCCCTTCCTCTGGGGCAGGAAGATGGTGATCCCCATTGGGGGTGATGAGAGTTGAAATCACCCACGAGTAGGAAAGGGACTGGAAGTTGATCAACAAGATCTAAGACGTCATTAATATCGAGGGGTTGGTTCGGTGGAAGGTACACGTTACAAACAGTTGTCATAGCAGGCAAGGACACGCGAACGGCAATAGCTTCTAGAGGAGTGGCGAGTGGAAACTCCTCACTATAGCAGTCAGAGCGAACGAAGGCACAAACGCCCCCGGAAGCCCGGGCGGCGTCATGTCGCTCTTTAGAGTATAGTCGGAAACCTCTCAGAACAGTCTCGTGATCAGGTCTGAGGTTTGTTTCCTGTAGGCAGACTATACTCGCTGCGTATTGGGCAATAAGCTGACGGAGTTCAGTCAAATGCCTGTCATAACTGTTACAATTCCACTGTAACAGTGCCATTGTGTGAACTTAGGGAATAAGTTGGAGCAGCAAGCTACAACTTAGACTCTGGAGGATCTACAGTCACTACATCGACTATAATCCCCATGTCCTCAGGCGAGGTCATGGAGTGAATCGACTCGGTGGAAGATTTCCTGGACGCAGTTCGGCGGCGGGGGATCTCCGAGGGGAGCGCGCAGATCTGGGGACCGAAACGTCCCCAGGCGCAGAAGCATCCGCAGGTGTTGGCGCGGATGGCTTCCCCCTTTTTGGAGAAAGGGAATGCGTAGTGCGGGGTCCCTTCTTACCCGCCCCCGCCTCTTTAAGATATATAGACGGGTCAGGAGCCGAAGTCCTGACCCTGGTCGACAATGCCGCCTCCGCCGACCGTTTGGGTAAGGAGGAAGACTTTGACTTCCTCCCGAGCGGGGAGTAAGTCTTCAACTTCCTCCCCTGCTGTGCGGGCGGAGCAGCCTTCGCTCGCACAGCCTTCGTGCTGGCCGAAGGTGGAGTTGAAGTCACCTTCGGGCTTTCCGTTATAATCATAGGTGCTGGCTTCGGAACAGGTAACTCAGTTGCAGGTTTCACAGCTGGTACAAAAGATGAGGTCGCCGGGACCAAATTTGGTATTATGGCTCTATAATAGATCGTTGGAGAAGGCGAAATCGTGGTATGATACTTCTTGCGGGCCTCCTGGTAGGTGAGACCATCCAGGGTTTTGATCTCCTGGATTTTCTTCTCACTCAGGAAGACAGGGCAGTTCCTGTCCCGAGGAGAATGAAATCCAGGGCAATTAGTGCACTGATAAGGTGTTGTGCACTCTTCCGCTTCGTGTGGTACCTTACCGCATGTTCCGCAGAGTTCGGGGCTCGAGCATCGGGATAACATGTGCCCGAACTTCTGGCACTTATAACACCTCATGGGTGGAGGGATATAAGGCCGGACGTCACAACGGTAACTTGTAACCTTGACTTTCTCCGGGAGCACCGAAAGCTCAAAGGAAATAATGAAAGCACCAGTATCCACGATTTGACCGTTGACCTTGCGCGTAATGCGCCGGACATCAGTCACGTGACGGTGCTGCATATCCTCCTTGAGCTCCTCGCCAGTGTTCAGAATCAGGTCCCGGTGGAAAATAACTCCTCGGACCAGATTCAGGGACTTTCCACTTTGACGGGAATGTCCCAAAGTGGTCACATTGCAAAAGTCGTTCAACTTGCTCACCAGTCCTAGTCTTGAGCAACAAGCTACCGTTCCTATCTTTTGTACTTTCTCAAGCCCACCATAGACACCTTCTATGTGGCGAGAAAACAAAATACTCTTTACCAGCTTGAAATCACCCCCAGAAACTTGGGGGTGTTAGCACCCAGATTTTCACGCACAGATTGTTCCCAGGGGGTTGATCCCCGTAGGGAATCAAAAGTTAAAGACTTGGGTGTAGGACCACCCTGTTTGGGTGTAGGTCCACCCTGGTTGGGGATTTTTCTTTTGGAACCCATGGCCAGATCATCCTCCCCGAATGCCACCGACATCCGATCACGGGCTGTCACAGTAGGCGCTACCCAGCCAGGGCAAGGTCCGCCTAGCTTGGAAGGCATTGCCCGGGGGTCCGATGTTTTACATTGCCGTATCGGCATGTACCCCTTGGCATATACTGGATTTTACAGCTCCGACATTCGGCTGTGCGGGGACCTGCGTAGTCAGGCGGATACTACTGCACGGGTACATGGCACACCCACCTGTCGGCGCGGCCAAGACCGGAACAGGCTTTCGAGCGTAGTCGCAAGCGTAAGTGGCCCATCCCCTAACAGCACGCACATATAGAAATTTTGGTTGCCAGACCCTGAAAGCAGTAACGGAAAGAAGTGCGATATAACCTAATGAGAGTTATACCGCATGGGTGTATGTCTTTTAGAGCTGACTGTCAAACCCTCGAAAGGGGACCGTTCCAAGAAGCCCTTTTAGTTGCCTTTTACGACTGGCAGGGATTACCGTGGATGTATTCGCTTCCTCCCACCCACTGGGGGTACAATTCACAAAACAACGCGGAGTCCTTAAAGTATAGCCAAGGTCGCCCCTTTCAGTCGCCTCTTACGACAGGCAGGGGATACCGTGGGTGTATTCTAAACCCCCCACCCACAGGGGGGTGGCATAGTTTACAAGACTATTTGTGGCGAAGCTGCGAGTGTAAGTACAGAGGAAACGGAAGCGTGGAAGGAAACACTGCTGCCGGCAAAATCAGTAATTACAAACATTGTGACGATTTTAATGTTGACGAATTCGGACTTCTTTATCAGGTTGTTCCGGATAAATCTTTGGTTTTGAAGGGAGAATCTTGCCTAGGAGGTAAATTAAGTAAAGTGTGAGCTACTTTGCTAGTTGGTGCGAATATGGATGGGACGGAAAAGCTGCCACTACTGATCATAGGAAAATCAAGAAAGCCCTGGTGTTTCAAAAACGTCAGAACTTTGCCATGTACTTGTTGTTGTTTGAGTCTTCAGTCTTTAGACTGGTTTGATGCAGCTCTCCATGCCTCCCTGTCCTGAGCTAATTGTTTCATCTCTACATAGCTCCGACACCCTACATCCGAGGCAATCTGTTTAACATATTCTAACCTTGGTCTACCCCTACAGTTCTTGTCCTCGACCCTTCCTTCCATAACTAAGCTTGCTATTCCTGGGTGTCTTAGTATGTGTCCTACCAACCTATCTCTTCTCTTCATTAGCAGTCGCCAGAAACATCTCTCCTCTCCCACTCGTCTTAATACCTCTTCGTTTGTGACCCTATCTACCCATCTGATCTTCATCATTCTCCTGTAACACCACATTTCAAATGCCTCAATTCTCCTCTTTTCTGCTGCACCAATAGTCCAAGTTTCACTTCCATAGAGCGCCACGCTCCAGACAAAGGCTTTCAAAAATGACTTCCTAATACCTAAATCTATATTCGATGTCAGCCGATTTCTTTTTTGTAGAAATGCTTTCTTTGCCTGAGCCAACCTACTTTTTATATCCTCTTTGCTTCATCCATCACTGGTTATTCTGCTTCCTAAGTAACAGAATTCTCCTACTTCCTTTAGCTTTTCACCTGCCAATTTGATCTCCATAGAGGTTTCTGATTTATTTCGGCTGCATTCCAGTATTTTTGTTTTACATTTATTAATTTTCATCATGAATTCTTTCCGTAAGACGGAGTCCATACCAGTCAAAAACTCATTCAAATCCTCAGGCTTGTCGGCCAAGATGACGATGTCATCAGCAAATCTCAGAGTTGAAATTACTTCTCCTTGAATCTTCACTCCCACTTTAAATTTTTCTCTAATTTCCTTCATTGCTTGTTCAATGTAAAGATTGAAAAGTATGGGTGATAAGTTGCAGCCTTGCCTAACACCTTTCTGAATACCAGCTTCTCTCTCATGTCCTTCAACTCGAATGACTGCTGTCTGGTTTCTGTACAGATTGTATATCACCCTCCTATCCCTGTACTTTATTACAATCGATTTCAAAATGTCAAACAATTTAGTCCAATCAACGTTATCAAAAGCCTGTTCAAAGTCTACAAAAGCCATGAACGTTCTCTTATCTTTCCTTATTCTACCTTCCAAAATCAGCCTAAGACTTAGTACAGCTTCCCTTTTTCCTACATTTCTCCTGAAACCAAACTGGTCTTCACCCAACTCTGTTTCTATCTGGCTTTCAATCCTCTTGTAAATTATTCTAGACAGGATCTTTGAAGCATGAGTAATCAAGCTGATTGTACGGTAATCTTCACATCTGTCAGCTCCCACTTTCTTTGGTATAGGGATGATTACATTCTTCTTGAAAACAGGGGGTACCTCACCTGCCTCATAAATCCTACACACCAAGTGAAATAACCTGATCAGACCTTCATCTCCTATGCAGCATAGCAACTCAATCGGTATATCATCTATGTCTGGTGCTTTGTGCTTAAGTCTTCCAAAGCTCTATCAAATTCTGATCTAAATATTAAATCTCCTTTCGCATCCTCATCAATTTCCTCCTCCCTTTCCATTACATGATTCTCAATCTCCTTTCCCTTATACAAGCACTCTATGTAAGCTTTCCATCTCTCAACCTTTTCTTCCCTATCTGTTAGAGGCTTTCCATTTGTGTCCTTAATATTACAGCACTTAGTCTTCTTTTCCCCAAAAGTATTCTTAATCCTTCGATAAGCTGTGTCTACTTTTCCTAATTTCAGACAATTTTCTATACCTGCACATTTCTCTTTCAACCATTCTTCTTTCGCTTCCTTGCACTTCTTGTTAACCTCATTTCTCAGACGTCTATTCTGCTTTCCCCTTTTCATCTCTTACATTCTTGTGTTTCCGCCTTTCATCCATCAATTCTAGTATATCCTGAGTGATCCACGGTTTTCTACCCATTCTTTCTTTCCTACCAATGTTTTCTTATGCGGATTTTGTTATTTCATTCTTCAAAAGTGCCCATTCGTCTGCAATTGAAGTTTGGTTGGTTCTTAAGTTTAGGGGCTGCGACAACGCGGTCATGTAGCCCCGTGTACTTTGGGTGTGTGTAGAATCTGTCTGATAACCGGTGTTAATTGTGATGACTGTAATAGTGTGTGTAATCTGCCTTTTTTTAATTTAAGTACTGCAACTTAGAATTTTTCAAATAGTTCCTACTTTTGCCGCCAAGCGCCACCGTCAACGACTACTAGGCCAAGTTCGAAACTCAGCTACTAGACGCCACCGCAGCCGGCTCTTGGCAACGAACATAGAAACCTAAGAGCGTTGTTTACACTAACCTATCCAATTTAGCTTCACACAGGTGCAATTAGTGGAAGGTTCTTTAACATGCCATAAATCTATGACATGGGACCGCCGGCTTTACTTCCCCTCCGAAGGAAGGCATACTGAGGGATTTTTAACGCTCTTAAAAAATCCGACGGCTTCGACCGGGTTTGAACCCGCTATCTTGGGCATAGAAGCTCAGCATGCTACCGACTACGCCACCGAAGCCGCTCAATTGAAGTTTGTTTAGGGTTTTTCATTAGTCCTTCCTTTATACTCATCTTGAATCTTTCGTTTACATCCTTCTCTTTCAGTCTGTCTATTGCCCACCTTTTTGGCTTTTGACTTTTCTTCAGTGTCTTCAACTTTAATCTGCATTTCATTACGACCAGATTGTGGTCAGAGTTTATGTCAGCACCAGGATATGTTTTACAATCCAAAATCTGGTTTCGAAACCTCTGCTTGACCATAATGAAGTCTATTTGGTAACGCCCTGTATCTCCTGGTCTCATCCATGTGTATATTCTTCTATTGTGGTTATTGAATAAGGTGTTAGCTATGACCAATTCATGCTCGGTGCAGAATTCTACCAGCCTGCTTCCTCGGTCATTCCTTTCACCTAATCCGATATCTCCTACTATCTTCCCTTCTCTCCCTTTTCCTACCACAGCATTCCAATCTCCCATTACTATAACATTTTCATCACCCTTGATATACCTCAGAATTTCGTCAATTTCTTCGTAGACCTTTTCAACATCCTCATCATCAGCTTGACTGGTAGGCATATAGACTTGTACCACTGTGGTGCAGGTAGGTTTAGTATTGATTTTTGCTACAATAATCCGTTCACTATATTGCTCATAATATTCCACCCACTGTCCAAGTTTCCTACTCAATATGAGGCCAACCCCTGCTTGGCCATTGTTTGATTTAGTGCTAATGACCCTATAGTCTCCTGACCAAAAGTCCTGTTCTTCCTGCCAGCGCATTTCACTAATCCCAACCAAATCCAACCTCAACCTATCCATTTCCCTTTCTAAGTTTTCTAACCTTCCACTTCCTAGCAGACTTCTAACATTCCATGCTCCGATCCGTAGAATGTCAGATTTCCTCTTTGTCACTTCTGTGATGTTAACCCCCTCTCGAGTAGTCCCCACCCGGAGATCCGAACGGGGGACTAGTTTACCTCCGGATTGAAATTTTACAAGGGAGGAGGCCATCATCATATGTAATTATGCATAGATAGGTGCATATCCTCGGGAATAGCATACGGCTGTAGTTTCCCGTTGCTTTCAGCCGTGCAGCAGGACGCGGTGTAGCCATTATTTGACTTATATTATCAATATCTTAACCGTCTATAAGACTAGTAAAGATTTGATTTATTCTGAAAGGCTGCTACTCCCTTTCAGAATAAGTAAAGAACAATTCTACTAACAAAAATACTAACCTTCTACCGTACTAACAATTAAATACCAAAATTCTACTAAAAAAAAAAAAAAAAAAAAAAAAAAAAAAAAAAAAAACTAAAGTTCCACCAACAAATACTACCACTAAAACAGTCTGTCATCAGGCACACTCACATGCACCCTCACACATCACAGTCTACTGAAACAATGAACTATAACTAATAAACAACGCAACTGCTACCAGACACACACACCACAGTCTAATAGAACAATGACATATCTAATAGACAAACTAACTACCTACTTACAACTAAAACTAACTACATACTTACTGTACTGTTATTTGAATTGACAATATTTACAAAATGCAATTTAGATAGAAAATACTTCTTTGGTGTAACGATGGACAAATTCGAGGCGTTTTTAAGGAAGTTTTGGAGTCCCTCGTACCAGCAAAGCTTAAGGATGGACGCCATAGATGTAGGTGTTAGTAAGTCATTTTTGAAAGCCTTTGTCTGGATCGTGGCGCTCTATGGAAGTGAAACCTGCACATTTGGTGCAGCAGAAAAGCGTTTGGAATGGAAGTCCCTGGAGGATAGAGGAGTAGAGAAATGGACTATAAAGAGGATAAAGGAGATGTACAAGAGAAGCGTGAGCTGTGTGAAAGTGGGAGGAGAGAGATCAGACTGGTTGGAACAGAGAAACGGCCTGAAACAAGGAAGTGCACTGTCACCGTTACTTTTGTGCATTTAAAGTTAAATTTATAATTTTTGTGGGACTCTCCTCCCATTTCTCTCTCCTTTCTCTCCAGTCCGAAGCACACCTCCTTTTCTTTATCATCTTCCCTTGGTGGTTAGGTTATTCCTCAGCCAATAATCTACCCAGAAGACAGGAGATAACAGGAAAAGAAAAAGAAGGCTGACCCCTCGCAGAAGGAGGGAATCAGAAAAGACGAGACAAGGGCCAATTAAGGCGGGAAAGGAAGAGACTCCCTGGGCTTCGGATACCCTAATACCGTCGGGGTCGGAAGATGATGATTGTTGTTTTAAGGGGCCTAACATCTAGGTTATCGGCCCCTAATGGTCTGGGTGACAGCGAAAATGTCAATGAAGTGGAAACCAGAACGAAAATTAAGAGAGAGGGAAAATACTTACATAAAGGAACTCAGATTGAAACTACTCACAAAACGGAGAGCAGTAATACGTACAATACGTAATACAAAATATGCAAGCAAAAATGCCATAAAACTAAGCTGAAAATTACCTAAAAACGGGAAAATATGAACTCTTGCATTTTAGTGATGTGTAGCAAGTATTGGAATACTTCGTAGTACGGTACTAACACGATAATATAGCAGACACGCAAACTGATAAAGCTATAATATCTACTGGACCCGTCAAGGCCGAACTTGACGTGAGATAACTCGGGAATTTCCTTGTTTACTAAATTGCTCTGAGCTAATCTTGTCCCCAGATTGGCATCTTACTCGATGATGAGACATCCGTATAGAATCTTTATCTCCACCCCGGCTTCGCCCGGTATTGTTAACGGTTTACTCAGCGTAAGCCTAAAAGGCGCATGGACAGCAGGTCCCAGACGCAATTCAGAAAAGCCGAGGTGAACAGCGAAACTCCAAACACATCCACTCTTCACAGAAGTCATAACTCGACACGACTCGACAGTCTGCTGCTGGCCGAAGCTGGGGTGATAGGGTAGCTCCGAAGCTACTCATTTAAATTTCCTCTGAATGCAGATTGCTGGAAGAAATGAAAACGTAAACACACTTATAGTGGGCGATGTATTCAAGATAGAGATATGCTGTCCGGGACTTTTTTGCAGAACTTTTCATGCTGAACGATTCCTACAATCATAGTATACAGATTATCAACAGTTCGCCCAGCGCAAGCTTAAAAGGCTCGCGGATGGCAGGTTCTCTTTTTCTGACACTATTCACTGAAATCCCCACTGCTCGGCTTCCCTTGGTCATAAATGAATGTTTTTCTACAGAAACCCTCCTCGACATCCCAATCAGGCCTATCAGGCGGATAATAGAATTTTCGTATGTGGGCGAGGTACTGCCATCTGTTGCCAGTTACTGGAACTGATTGCAGATATTGAAACGGCGTGTTGGGGACAACAGTTAGTTCTTTTGATCACATGCTGTAATGCTATGGTAAAACGGAAATAAAACGTATTGATGAGGAATATATATGTATCTTTAATTTAAAGGGAACAGCATGAAAATCGGCCCGGTAGAAGTCGCTGGCAGATTGTAAATAGAATGCATAATTGTCGTATATGGGAGTTAATTTCATGAAATAAAATACTAATAATTGAATTAAAGAAAACAATAGTGATTGCACATATACTGTGCCCGATATTCCAGCCCTGGATTGCGTGGCCCGACTCATCGCGATCCCAGGTTGAAATTCGATACAACAGCAGTAGAATATTTTACCAAAAGAAAATCGTGGATGATTAGATATGATGATGATAATTGTTGTTTTAAGGGGCCTAACATCTAGGTTATCGGCCCCTAATGATCTCTGTGAGAGCGAAAATGATAATGAAATGGAAACCAGAACGAAAATTATGTGCGACGGAAAATACGTCCAATAGGAACTATGATGGAAACAACTCACAATATGGTCGTACAAAAGGGAATTTAGAACGAAAAGATTCACAAAGAGAATAGAGTGAAAAAGACCCACAAAATACGTACAAAATGCAATGTTGCGTCAAAATACTTACAAAATAAAACTAAAATTGAAAATACTTACAAAATGCAAATGAGATCGTAAATACGTACAAAATGCAATTGAAATTGAAAATACACAATGCAATTCAGATTGAAATATCCCAGTTCCAATCCAAATTATTCACAAAGTGCAATTAAAATTCAAAATACTTACGAAATGCAATTGAAATAGAAAATGCTTACAAAATGTACGGTAGATTCATGATGATGATTGTTGCTTTAAGGGGCCTAACATCTAGGTTATCGGCCCCTGATGGTTTGGGTGATCGTGAAGATGAAAAAGGAAAAGCGAACTTAAAACTAAAAATAACGAATAACCTACTTACTAGAAGAAGAAATGGAAAACTAAAGGAGAATAAGGCAAATAAAAGGACAGAAGGAAAAGAAATGCCCTCAACCCTCGGAGAAGGCGGATTGAGGGACTTGGAAGGAAGGAGAGCCATGAAAGGCATATAGGAAAGTGAAAGAGGAGAGGGACCGCCCCAAAGGTAAGGGACAAAAGGGGAAAACAGCATGGATGACAAGCTCCCTGTTTGAAGAGTACATTCAAGCACTAGATGCCAAAATGGGGAGCCAAAACAGGAAGATTGTGGTGTTTATGGACCACTGCCCTGCTCATCCCAAACAGTAGCCTCATTTAATGTGAATTGTGAGGGTTATTCCAGTTAATTTCTATTTATCTCTGGTGTGATAGTCAGATTTTAATATTGGGGCTTCTCTTTTTCTGGCTTTTATATCGGACTATGTACAGTATATTGTAGGATCCTTCATAAACACCAAAAATGTGTGCGTTTCACATGCAGGCCGCTACCCTTTTAAGTAGTTTTTTTTAATGGTCCCTTGAAAAACTTCTTAACAGAGTTTTACTGTATGTACTAATGACGTGCAAATGGTATTGCGTAAGATATTTAGTGTTGTAGCGTTTAGCTTGTAAATGGTGTAACCCCTGCAGCTTGATTATATGTACCAAATCACAGTATTGTATTTACACTGCTTATGATCACCTGTATTAACCGGAATTGCAAATATTTTTTGGTCCGTTGAGTTACTTTTCCAAGACAGGTTTTACTGTAGAACAAAAACTAGGAATAGGGAGAAGTAACAAAAGAAATGAAGTGTGCAGCTGAATGACAGGGCAAGTGCAAACTTGGAGTTTCAATGGAACATTGAGAATGAGACCCCTATAGAGACCGACTCACCGTTGACAAGCAGCAGGCCACTCCTCAGTACTTTGAGCAGCACTACTCTCTTCCCCTTGTGTGGACCTGCCAGCAGGATGCAGACGGTACCTGGGGTCAAAGACTTGCGAGTGTACCGCTTGTGCTGGGAAAACAACTTCTTGCTGCGATGCTTCTTGATGCTGCAACAATAGGAAAATAAGCTGTAACAATTCCTTTAGGCACACACTAGGGAGAATTCATTTGTCCCTCAAATTAGCAGGTTCTCTGTCGCCATATTACACGATTGTGTGCCATGTCAGGATTAAGTCGGGCAATTGTTAAATCGTCATGTAGTGTGTCAAGCCAACTCTGTCTCGGTTGTCCTATTCCCAATGATCTGCAATGCCTATCCAGTGTGTGCAAAAGAATCCATCTAGGCTAATTCCTGCTCACTTTCTTACATGTGCACAAGTTCCTCAACTTTTAGGAGGAGGCAGTGAAAGTGATAGTTGCGGGAATAGTTTAGAAGAGTGTTAGTGAGTTTGCTCAAGAAGAATCAGTACTTCAGGAGAATTAATAATTGTGTCCATTGATGCTAGTATGCCAAGCTTACAATGGAATGGCGCAACATGATCTGAATGCTGCAGGGAAAATTCCTTTCGCAGGTTAACTAAGAATATTTGGAAGAGTATTAGATTCCGCCCTGTCGATTTTTGCATGACAAGGCCATTGGCTTAATTGTATCAGACAAAACGAGATACACGCACAAAGAAAATTTCATGTTCTGTTCTCAAGCCAAGAACATGTTCTATAGTCTGAGCAATCTTACTTCACTAATAAAAGTAAAGTATCTACTTTTGTAATCATTGTAAAATCACACTGCAATGGCATAATTTTGTGCCAATTATATACAAGAATACATAGCAGATAGGACGTTATATTACGTGTTGTTATCTGGCTGACATGGAATGATGTAGATCAATTCATATAAATATATTTTGGCAGGAAACACTTATTACAAGTTCATGTGGAACCCTTCTTCAGCACAAACTAGCATAAACGAAATAAGTAGTGCAAGCAGAAACTGAATGAGGAACTGAATGAAATGTTAACTGAGAGTGATATTAAATTAACATTTCTGTTGATAGTCAATCTTTCTGAATTAAAAACTTGATAGTCTTAAAATAAACTTCTTCATTAAAAAGAAGTCTCTAGCAGAACAATCAAGGTTAAAATGCAGGATAAATATCTTCTAATTAACATAATCCGGTCAGCTTGGAACGAAGACGGTTAGCTAGGGCGTCACAATGCCGTGAAAAAAAGAAAAACTTCCTTAACGAGAAAAAGAACTTGCTTGACGATGATATAGTCAAGCGCGGGACATAAAACATTCAGTTTGAAGAAACTTTAAAAACTGAGGTTTCTTTTCCTCGAAGGAAAATCTTCGTTCCGTGTTGACTGGGATATGTTAATTGTTGTCTGTCTGTTAGGTAGTCAGCCCGAAGCCTGGTTGGATCCTCAAAAAGCACCGCCGTTACGTTATGCGAGTAGATACCCCCAAAAACCCAAGGCAGCGCTATTTTGAGGCGTTCTAGGCAAGAAGAGGAGTGAGGTAGTTTGCCATTGCTTTCCTCAATGAGTTAATTGTTGTACTGGAGACTTATTTCTTGACACAGTTTATATTGAAGTTTATTTTAAGAATAGAAGTCTTTAATTCAGAAAGAATGACAATCAACAAAAGTGTTCATTTCATCTTGATCACTTCTTCTTCCTATTATTTTTGATGTTCTTCTACTGCTTGCACTATGGACACTTGGTTATTTTGTTAACCGTACGCTAGTCTGTGCTGAACAAGGGTTCAATATTTAATGAGTTTTTAATTCTTGTGAAATAAGTGTTGTCTAGGTGGGAAATATATTTATTTGAATCTATTGAAAGTCCATACTGAACTATTTTCTAAAGAAAACTAGGTCGTTTTCAGAGCTTGTCTTGGAATGATGCAACAGTTGCCGACGATCAGCACATGGCTGCCAATCTTCCGAGTTACATTATAATATACCATTTGCAAGTGGTCTGGAAACAATGACAAACATGCATGGGAACACATTATACTATAACTCACCTTGTCTGTAGTAATGATTAGGTTACATGCTTAGTATCTTATTTAAGGTGAAGTGGACTGTAACAATTCACCTCCGAACTACTTTCACTTAATTGCCAATTCGAGTACAGATGGCTAAACATGACCATAAAAACTCCATGTGATGAGCAGTCTTTGAAGAAACTCAAGAGTGTATAGTGATGGTGGCCAAATTGCAAGGTAACTTATAGTGCGGGACAAACCATTGGAAGCCTGAAGGTCAACCGGCTCTCCGCTCTCCACCCCGCGCCCGGCGGTGTTGCCATGCTATTGCATCGTACCTTCAGTCGCGTGCGGGATGTGAGAACGTACAGGACAACAGCGCACCTTCAGGCTTCCAATGGTTTGTCCCGCACTATAGTTTCTGTGAAGTACCTACAGTACTTGTGATATTTTATTGAAATGGAGAACTGTATTTTCACCACGGCTACAGGTGAGTTATTTATTTCACTTACTGATGAAATGGGGTAAGGTTCAATGCCTCGACAAATACTACCCACATATTCAGTCTTCAAACATTTGAGGGGAATAACCAGGATGCAGGCATTATTTGAGTCACCGTTGGTACCGAACTCCTGCCACAAAAATTACATTGATGTTATTGGTCTGCCACACGCAATATGCAGTCTAGCATGCACAACTCTCGCAATGCTGAAACTGCACTTTGATGGTGGCTAGTGAAATGTGTGCCTATGACGAGATTCGCACGGTTATATTGCATTATTGACCCCTGCAATAAACTTCAGAGTGGGGTCATATTAATCATGCCAGTTCTCATGGACACTGAAAACCTCAAAGCCAACCCTTCCTAAAATTATGGTATGGGGATCGTTCAATGGCGTATGGTAATATGTGAAGAGGTAATCAATTATGGAGATTTCCAACTCTGCATTATTAAATCTAGATCTGATCAAAGTAGCTGCCTCAGCGGTAGTGACGAATAAAATATTCACATCACAGTGTATCGAGAACATTGTTTTCCATCACTGGCAGCATTACCTCAGTAATCAAGCATACAGGAACTTAAGATTCATACTTACCGATTACAAGTGGGATAGTTGTTCTTCATCTTCTTCACCAAAACAGTACGAGTGCCTCCATTCTTATCACCACCAATCTTCTTCTCAATGGTCCTCGGCTTCCTGGGTTTCACCTGCACAACAGTTTCCCTTAATACATCTGCTTTTCAAAATAGCACTGAGAACGCTTTAAACAGAAATTTAGCGGAAGAAATGGATAAATGAAATAGCCATGATTTTGACGAAGAATAGGAAGTTTCCTACAAACATGAAATTACAGAAATGGCTGCCAAATAGAAGTTTCTGGAACCAGCAAGCACGGCAAAGCTCAAGGCAATTAAACCAGAGAACACTCTTGGGTGTAGTAACTAATGGTTTTATGCGCAGGGAAGTAAGAGATGGTTAAAATGCAGTTAGAGGTTAGGTCTAAGCAAAGGGAGAATAAGCCAAGAACAGCATAATCCGAGATGACAGAAAGACACACTTATCATGGAGCAATGGGAAAGAATCCTTTTAGTCAGCATTCCTCGGATTTGCTGTTAAAGCTAGGATCCTATATTTTTAGTTCAAAAATAAATCATCAATATATTTGTAGGCTATTTTAACATTTTGAATTTTATATTCTGTTGAAAACTGAACCACAGAATAGGATAAAACCAATAAAATAATCTCCATATTTCAGTATAGAGCAGTGTGCAAATTAATCTAAACAGTTGTTTCAATGACATTTTAAAACTATAAATAATGTGCAGAGATGGTCGTATTATTAGAGTGATTTGTGAAAACAGCCCTAAGAACTACCAAATGAAGAAATTTGTCCTAATAACCAATAAAGATTTATTATCATTCCCTTATGCAATATATTTAAGTAAATACATTCTTTAATGTCGGGTGTATTTAGGGGTTATGTATACCACAAAAAATCTACCAGAACAAACTATTAGATCTCTCCGAGCATACCAGATTGTTTTAGCATAAATCAGAAAATTCCCTAAGGAACAATAGCAGCCATAATAAATATAAAAACTAGTCTTTATTAAAACAGCATTTCAAATAGTGACTGAACAATAATATCATTGGTTTTACGTCCCTTTTAACAACTGGGGCTAGAGATGCCGGAATTTTGCCCTGAAGGGGATCTTAAACGGCCCAGTAAATCTACTGACATGGCTCCCTCGGATTTGCGCAAACTCAAATTCCAACTGGCAGCGCCAGGATTCGATCCTGTGACCTAGGGCCCAGCAAGTGACAACGTTACTGCTGAGACACGCAGTCAGCCAACCTGAACAATAACGTGTAACAGAAATTATTAAAGATAAATTTACATTATGCTATTGCAACGGATCTGAATAGTTAGTAGAAGTTGGTTGAATTTTACAATTCAGACACTCAATATTGCACAAGTACAAAAAATTTGCATTGTACAAGGAGTGTCGTGCAGCTGCGTTACCTAACAGAACGGTAGCAAGATGGGTAGCAGCCTTTTGAGAAGGGTGCGAACGCGTGGAGGACATGCCTTGGTCTGGTCACCCACCAATAAGGGATGAAAATGTACAGATGGTGGCCGCGTTAAGAGGAGGCGGATCGGAACGTAAAGCTTTGCAAATTAGCACAAGATACAGGACTGGCGCATTCGACCATCCCCCACATCCTGGAGGACTGCCTGAAAATTGCGCCAAAATGGGTTCCTCACGACTTAACCGACATGCAGAAATGGATGCGATATGACACTTCTTGTATGCACTTGCAGTGTTATGTGAATGAGAGGACTTCTTAAGACGTATTACACCCATTGACGAGACGCGGGCCAAATCTTATGAATCACAGTTGAAACGCCAATCAAATGAGTGGCGACACCACGGAAACAAATAGTTAGACAAAGTGAAGGTAATGTTGATTCTTGCCTATGATTGGGATGGTGTGATCATAAAACGTACCGTTCCCCCCAGGGGAAACCGTTAATGCGGCGTACTATTGTTCGTTTCTGCAAGACCATATCCTAGCAACTCTGAGAAGGAAACTGCGACAGCACATGGATACTCCGCCCATTGTTCTGCATTTACGTCCCTGTGACTTTGATCTCAACCCGAAGATGGAACCAATATGTGGGAACCGCTACCCTACAATTGCTAGGAACAAGTATGCAACGCTGGAGACTACATCAAGGTACTGAGAAACTTGGAACCATGGAGGTATGTTATTTATCAATGCATAACATATTTGCCGGCCCCGTGGCGTTGTGGTAGCGCGCCTGCCTCACACTTGGACCCCGGTTTTGAATCCCTGCTCAGTCATGGATTTTAAAAACTAATTTGAAGCGAGGGCTGGAACCGGGCGCACTCAGCCTCGTGAGGACAATTGAGTAGCTGTCTGACAGTGAGGCAGCGCCCCGGTCACGGAGACCAAGATTAAACACCGAAGGGACACGGCGCGCTGACTACGCGCCACCTCATTATCTGCAGGCCGGGCAGCGGTCAATTAGTAGGCAGCAGTGCCACGAAGGAGGATAACATAGTTGCTAAAGCTAAAAAACCAGCGAAACAAAAATGTAGGTACCTTGCTAAATACAGCAATATAAGGAGCATGAAAATCTAACACCATTGGCAAAGAACGTCAGAAGACAAGGTACAAATTACCGTTCCAAGCACAACCATCTGTTTCTGGTAACACAGTAATTTGATAGCAGTCTTTGGCTATGTTGCTGACCTCGAGGTCTCAGATTGCCAGTTCAACCCATATGAAGACAATGGGCATTGGAATATTTCTTCTGGAAGTACCTCTGTAGACATGGCATGGAATATTCTCAACTGTTTATCCATTCCGTTATGTGATGTGATGTAAACTAGATGGTAATCAGTTTTAGGAGGAAAAAAATTAGCACATGGCAGTTTGATGTGTAAATACAGAAGTGCTCTAGTAGGGTCTTTCATTACAATTCATTCTGAAGTTCCACAGGTGTGGATAGTTGCATTCCAAGAAGTCAGAAATTTTAATAACCATCATTTTTGCAGTTTAATTCCATTATAAATTCAGTTCAGGTACATCCATTATCTCTTCTTATCAGTCAAACCACCTCCATTTTTTCTCCACAAAGCATCTCTTTCTAGAGAGGACAATGGAGAAACTTTTGAGAAATGTGAAATAGAAACTTGTCTTAGAAAATGGGCAAACAGGACAAACTGAGAAAATAGGTATCACAGGCACTACAACATTCAGAACAAATTCAGTAAATGTTATTTGTATAATCGGCTTACAAGTGAAATAACTGTGAGAAAATGAAGCTGGTACAGAATAAGTCTCGAGATGCATCTCCCCCGCTTAACCTTCCCTTATCAACACTTGTTCTCTTATGCAGTTAAGTTTGCATATGGGTCATTCCATGTCAACTGACCTAGTATGAAAAAAAATTGGGATAATATTCCATCGTGAAGCCGACGCAATAAAATTCCCCTAAAACAAAATGGCGTCCACCAGCACGTCATCAACGACGTCACTCCTCTAGCAAGCTTACGGGAAAAGCCTGGGTAATAGGGGTTTTTGGGTGGGGAAACACAAAAACCTTCGAATTCGCGAGATTTTTTAAGCATCGGAATCTATAAATGAGCTATGTAGGTCAATTGCATATTTCGATGCGTAAATGAATTTCGCGATTTCAATTGATATTTCAATTTTCCGCATCGAAATCTACAATTGAACTATATAGATCAATTGTAGATTCCGATACACATCGCAATTCTTGTAATTTCATAATTGGAAAACCGTGCATCGAAATCTGCAATTCACCTACATAGCTCAATTAAAGATTCCGAAGCGTAGAAAAATTACGAAGTATATCGGAATCTGTAATTGATCTATATTGGCCAATTATAGATTTCGATGCGAAAAATTAAAAATATCAATTAACATCGCGAAATTTTTCTGCGCATTGGAATCTTTAATTGAGCTATATAGGTCAATCACAGATTTCGATACAATTTTTATAATTATAAAATTAAAATAAATTACGATGTTTATAGTCATCTAAAATTCAGCTATATAGGCAAACTAGCAGTAGTACCCGGCTTCGCCCGGTGGAATGATGATAATGTATCAAAGTCTCCTTAGAAATATAATGGACATAAAATCTAGGTCATTTCACCCCCCCCCCCAAAGACAATGAGGGCGTAATATCTAGGTCATTTGCCCTTTTGATAAGGATCATAATGAAAACTACTGTTGAATTGACACGTCAAACTTACAAACTACCGTAATAGAAATACATATTTCAAAATTCACAGGCGAGAAAGACTTATTGTGTGTGGTGATTCGTGGTGTAATGGGCATAACATCTAGGTCATTTGCCCTTATGATGAGGGTGATGAGGGAAACTACTACCTGTATTGAATTGACACTTCAACTTATAATGTAAACAATGTACTGTAATAAAAATAAATATTTTAAAAATCACAGTCGAGAAAGACTTAATGCGGCGGTAATTAGTGGTATGATGCGCGTAACATCTAGGTCATTTGCACTTATGATGATAATAATAAGGTAATGAAAAAATGACTACTAAACGAACATGGTGTAATTTACAACTGATATAGGTAATTCATATTTTTTACTTCGATGTCTTCCAAAGTCTCAACCTTATTTTCTGGCTTAGGCCTGTACTCGTTTCCTCTAGTGAAAGAGCTTATGGCGTACTGCTCGGCAAAGAAAATGAGTCCAAGCTGCACGAACCTGAGATGATCGTAGATGATGACGAAATATGACACGGGGTTCCCCGTCGTATTTAGATTGGCCGGGGAATCACTCACTCTTTCGCAACTCTACAGTGGCTTGAGCAACGGCCCTGTGCTGGCATCAGTATAGACAGCTCTGGAAAGTCCTCTCATTTCACCTCGCGATGAATCAGTAAGCTATTCTCACAACTGCCCCCCCCCCCCCAGATTCTCACAACTTGTGGGACGTGGATTGGCGACCACCGGACCCCAGCTGAGTCTGACATCGCTTCTACTTCCTCGTGCCTGGCTCCTTTCAGTTCTATTTCCTGTCGGCCTCCCTTGGTCAACTCTTGTTCTCTTCCGACCCCGACTGTATTAGGGCATCCGAAGGTTAGGGAGTCTTTCAATTTCCCGCTTAATTGGCCGTTGTCTCATCTTTCCTGATGCCCTCATTCTTCGAGGGGTCTGCCTTCTATTCTGTTTCATTATATCTCCTGTCTTCTGATGAAGGCCCTCAAAGAGGCAGGGTGTGTGTAGCCCCACCATTTCTGGTACACCCTCAAGGGCTCATGGCGGGTGAGTTAGGAAGCTGGCAACTCCGAGGGATTCCTGAGCTTAATGCAGGGAACGGAGAGGTATGTCAGAAATTTAAAGTGGACAGTGATACTCGTTGGGTTCCAAAGAGTAAGTATACAAATTTTGATCCAGATTGGTGAAACGATGTAAATTTGTGACAAAGGGTCTAAATACAGGGAATGGAGTGCTCTGTACGAAAGTTCAAGCAGACAGTGTTACTCGTCGGGTTCCAAAGGGTAAGTAACTTACATAAGGATTGGTTGAGATGGGTGAAACTAAGTAGATTTTTGCCTAAATGCGGTAAATAGAATGGTCTATCCGAAATTTCATATAGAAAGTGTTACACGTCGGGTTCCAAAGAGTGAGTATGTAAAATTTGGCTCAGACCGGTGAAACAGGGCAGATTTTGCCAAAGGGCCTAAATGCAGGAAATGGAGTTGTCTGTCCAAAGTTTTAAGTGGACAGTGTTACTCGTCGGGTTCCAATGGGTAAGTATACACGTTTTGTTTTCTATCGGTGAACGATGTAGATTTGTGCCAAAGGGCCTAAATGCGGGGAATGGAGTGGCCTGTCCGAAATTTCGAGTGGACAGTGTTACTCGTCGAGTTGCAAAGGGTAATTATTTGAGATCGGTGAAACGGTGTAGTTTCGTGCCAAAGGGCCAAAAAGCAGGGAATAGTGTGGTCTGTCTGAAATTTAAAGTGAACAGTGTTACTTGTCGGGTTCCAAAGGGTAAGTATGTAAAATTTGGGTCAGATCGGTGAAACGGTGTAGATTTGTGCCAAACGGCCTAAATGCAGGGGTTGGAGTGGCCTCTCCGCAATTTCAAGCAGACTGTGTTAGTCGCAGTGTTCCAAAGGGTAAATATACACATTTTGGTTGAGATCGGTGAAACGGTGTAGATTTGGGCCAAAGGGGAAGTATACACATTTTGGTTCTGATCGGTGAAACGGTGTAGATTTGTTCCAAAGGGCCTAAATGCAGGGAATGGAGTGGTCTGTCTGAAATTTTAAGTGGACAGTGTTACTCGCAGGGTTCCAAAGGGTAAGTATACAAATTTTGGTTCTGATCGGTGAAACGGTGTAGATTTGGACCAAAGGGTCTGAATGCAGGAAATGGGGTGGTCTGTCTGAAATTTTAAGTGGACAGTGTTACTCGCAGGGTTCCAAAGGGTAAGTATACAAATTTTGGTTCAGATCGATGAAACGGTGTAGATTTGTGCCAAAGGGCCTAAATGCAGGGGATGGAGAAGCCTCTCCGCAATTTAAAGCAGACAGTGTTATTCGCAGTGTTCCAAAGGGTAAATATACAAATTTTTGTTGAGATCGGTGAAACGGTTTAGATTTGGGACAAAGGGCCTAAATGCAGGGAATGGAATGGTCTGTCCGCAATTTCAAGCAGACAGTGTTACTCGCAGGGTTCCAAAGGGTAAGTATACAAATTTTAGTTCAAATCGGTGAAACGGTGTAGATTTGGACCAAAGGGCCTAAATGCAGGGAATGGGGTGGTCTGTCCGAAATTTTAAGTAGACAGTGTTACTCGCAGTGTTCCAAAGGGTAGGTATACAAATTTTGGTGCAGATCGGTGAAACGGTGTAGATTTGTGCAAAAGGGCCTAAATGCAGGGAATGGGGGTGGTCTGTCCGAAATTTAAAGTTGACAGGGTTACCCGCAGGGTTCCAAAGGGTAAGTATACAAATTTTGGTTCAGATCGTTGAAACGGTGTAGATTTGTATACATAACAGACAGACAGACAAACTTTGTGCTTTATATATATAGATAGATAGATTACAGATACCGATACAAAATTTTAAAAATATAATCTTATATCGGAATAATCTCGTAAATATCGCCGACATAATTTAGCTGAGTAGACCAATTACCCATTCCAATACAAAATCGTATAAATGTAACCCTTAATTAAAACATTTTCGTATGTACGGCGTATCAAATTGAGGTAGGGAAATAAATCAATTACAGATGACGAAAGACAATGCGTTTCGAAGATTTTTAAGCTCTTTTCGGTTATTGAGTTGTCACCACCCAATATAACCTATAACCAAGGATTTTCCCATAATCTTACCAGAGAGGCATTTCGTCAAGTGGATGAAAACATCAAAAAAGAAGCCAATTTGTTTTTATAAAAAAGTTATGCACAAACGATCATGGTCTGTAATAATCGCCAATTGGCATCAATACGGTACATTAACACATTTCCCAGGCATACACAAACCTAACCTAGCTGCTGGCAGACGCATTAATTTCCATAAAAACCACAAACACAAACTATCGCTAACACATTGTAATATTCTTATAAAACATTGTGGTCAATAATGTTATGGTTTTGTGTAGTTTTTTTTCCAAAGTTGTCAATAATATTGCTTTTGCTGGTTCGGTATTTTTTATGTTTTCCAATATTAGCTGCAAATACTATCCTTAACATGCTGTTTAATAACGCCTCACAGACATACTGTATGAACCGTCAAAAAATTACCTATATAGGTTCTTGTAAATGCCAATTTCTGCCTATATTTTACCCACCCATTCCTATTTTACCAGGCGTATTCCCCCTCACAGTGCAACTTTTCAATTACCAGCAACAACCAAAATAAATATATGAACAACTTTATTAACACTCACCAATGGATCCCACAGGCCGTATTATTTCCCATGTAGAAGAAGAAGCAGTAATTATCGTCCACACAATGAATCACATAACACTTTCGTCAATTGATTGCAACAACTTACGGAAATCAACAATTTTCTTAGAACCCGCGAACACGTCACTGCTAATATCAACACGCTAACGAGTAACGCCATTCACGAATTCAACACTATCATTACAATTCACCAACACAATTGCGTAGACGACACTACTAATATCACAATCTCGTTCTATAGATTATTAACAGGAATATTAATTGTTAAAATTACGTTCAGCCTTCCGCAAACAGGTGAGAAAAAATAGCCGACCGTCACGAGAAAAACGCGCGCGAAACAAGATCCCGGCAAGCAATGCGACTGAATACGTCAGCCATGACATCACGGTAACGTCACTGATGTCCCTAAATATTCCCCAGACGGGGCCGGATCGCAATGTCACAATGAACCAAAAAATTATATTGCATAAAAAGTGTATTTCCTTATGCTAATCCAATATATTCCAGGGGACATGGATATAAAGCATTTTTAAGTAGAAATCTACATGTTACGATAAGCAGCACCATTAAAATTGGTTAATTTATTGATAATTTCAGCCATGATTTTGTTTGCTATATTGGCTCTGCTGGTATTTGTAAAATATGTTTGTCATCTAAACTGCCATTGTTGTATGCTGAATAGCTATAGAAGAGGAGTTCTTACACCACATAATTGAATTAAGGTAATAATATACCACTATTATTCATTATCAATGTTAATAAACCCTTAAGTCACACCCGTAACACAGTTTAATACATTAAGCCTGATATATACTGAAGCAGTTATGACAGGAAGTTAAAAATTCACAGAAGTGAGGTTAAGTATATAGTCTACAACTTTTAATAAGAAGTTTTTAAATTAAATAAATATGTACATAGGAAAATAATGTTACGGGTGTGACATTACAATTTTATTAACTTAATATGTAAATTTACAAACAAGTAGGCCAAATGAATATTTTTCTTAGTGTAGTTTTCTTTTATTAAGGTGAAGCAACAGTATGACTTCTGCTGAAAGAGTAAGGAAGTATCGTGAAAAATTAAAACATAACTAAGAAGAACGAGGGAAATACCTGTTGAAGGAGCGTGAAAGAGATAGGAAGCGAAGAGAGAAGGCAAAGAAACATCTAGAAGAGGAGGTAAACAAGAAAGCATTAAAACTTAAAAGATTAAGGGATAGAGAAAGACAAAGAAAACAGAGAAAAACTGAAACACAAGCCCACAACACCTATAGGAACTGGACTTACACCTGAAAAGGGCTCTTACAGTTCTAGTCGTTCTCTAGGGAACACAGTGAGCAAGGCCAGAAAAAACCTTCCTTCAAGTCCAAAGCAAAAGGCCGCAGTTGTTAAAAAACTTGCGCTGGAAGTATTATCTAATATACAGTGGCTAAGAAAATAATTAAGTTTAGCAAGAAAGGAAAAACCTTGAGCCAGGAAATAGAAAATGAGGGGAAGGATTTTTTTCGGGATGACGTAAGTCGGCAGGAGCCTGGGCGGAAGGGTGTAGTTAAAGTTAAAAATCCTTCAACTAATAGTAAAGAATATATTTAAAAGAGGGTTATGATCACTTCAATAGCAGAGGCCTATGAGCAGTTTATTTCTGAAAAACCAGATATCAAAATTAAAAAATCAAAATTTTATACATTACGTCCACCACATGTTCGACCAGTGTCAGAAACATCTCACAATGCTAGTCTCTGCAAATACCATTCCAATATGGGATTCTTAATTGAAGGTTTAAGTCAAATTATTCAGTTCCCTAGCCGAAGTGAAGACCTGCTTGACATAACAGTCTGTAATCCAGAAAATTATCCATGTATGGCTAGTATTTATGAAGAATGTAAAGACTTTGCAATTCAAGGGCTTGTCGATGATGAGAGCATGAATATTGATATTGTATGGAAGGAATGGAATGATGAGAATGGAAGGTTCAATGTAAGTGAGCAACGAGGAACAGTACATGATTGCTTACAAGAAATTGAAAGGCAGTTTCACAGCTTCAAAATGCATTGTTATGTCAAAAAGATGCAATCTTGACATTTTGAAGAGCTTAGGAAGCAGACTACCAATGAAACAGCTGTTCTCCAAGTTGATTTCGCAGAGAATTACACAGCTGTTTCACAGGATGAAATACAGAGTGCACACTGGCACCAAAAACAAGTCACTCTTCACAGCTGTTGCTTGGGTTGGTGCAAAACCTACACCAAGTTTTGCAAATATCAGCGATGATTTGACCCATAACAAGCACAGTGTGTGGGTCTTTATGAAAAACATTATTGAGAGTCTTCAAGCGGAGTTTCCTGAACTTAAACATGTCCATGTCTTTTCTGATGGTTGTGCGGGGCAATTAAAGAACCGGTACACTCTTCTTAATTTGACGTATTTTCTGCAGGATATTGGAGTGGATGGAATGTGGAACTTGTTTGCCACGTCACATGGCAAGGGAGCTGTAGACGGCATCGGAGGAACTATTAAACGAACTGTATGGCGATTAGTAAAATCACGTCAGTGTATTGTGTCGTGTGCCAAGCAGTTTTTTGAATGTGCCAGAAATGCCGTAAAGGGCGTAACAGTCCTTTTCACTTCAGCTGAAGATGTTACTACAGCATCTAGTTGTCTGAACATAAGATGGGACAGTGTGAAACCAATACCGCAACTCCACAAATTTCACTATTTTCATTCAGTCGGGCAGGGTGTTATAAGAGCAGCATTAACATACCGAGGAGAGATGTCTACTACAGTTTCCTTAGAAGATGTTGAACCTCAGTGTATTGCTGGAACCTCTGCAAAAAGTTCAGTCCAAAGCAAGGACGTTGATGTTGGAGGTTTTGTATGGGTAAATCTGGATGTTAGTGGGAATCTGAACACCAGAAAGCAGTATTATGCTGAAGTTCTCGACTTAGATGAAGAAAATGATTCTCTTGTATTGAAATATATGCATCCTAGTGGGAGTTCATGGATCTGGCCTAAGAAGGAAGATGTATCTATGGAGAAAACTTCAGTCATTGTCCAAAAAGTGAAACATCCAAGAGTTATCAATAATCGTGGACAGTTTGTTTTTGATCCAAAGTGACTTATTTTTGCAGAAAAATCAAAAGTAATAAATCTTGACTTAGTTGTATTTTCAGTGGTTTGGAGAAAATAATAACAAAATAAATAAAATATTATGCTAGAAATATTTTGTCACACCCGTAACATGCATTAATAATTCTGTATGCCCTTAGATAAAAGAAAATCTAAATTTTAAAAAGGTAACCTTGTCCTAAAGAGCCTAGAGAAACAGAAAAAAAAAGTCCCATTATTGCAGAATGATGTAATTAACAGAGTTACTAAATTAACTATATGAATGCACAATGCCAGTGGAAAATTTTGTCACGCCCGTAACGCTCAAACTTCACCCTCTATCTTTCCTTAGACAGAAGATATGGATTTCATAATTATAAGTCAACAACTAGGTAAGTAGAGTTATCTACCATAACTTTTTCAACTTCCTATGGGATATGAATTTGACATAGTATTAAGTGTCACAGTCAATACAACTAAATATTTGTCACACCCGTCACAATGGAATGACCCATATGGCAGGGGATGAGTTGTGGATAGAAAAAAATAACCCACCACAGATTACTGAAAATGTCACCAAATAGGAATGACAACTTACAAGTAAAATTTAAGAAAGCCCAACTATTATACCAGGGATGTTTTCTTTCTTAAGGTCCGATTGGTGGCAAAATTAAAACCACAGAGAAAATCCGGAAGACCATTTGCGCAGTGCCTTCAGTAGGCCCGTCGATTGTATCACATCATTGTGGTGTTTGAAGCCATATTTTCAGTGTTGCCTTAATGTTTTATTAATCCCATGTAATTTATTTCAGGATTAGGGTATAACCCATCTCTTTTGGGTACATTCGTGTTGACCGACTGAAAAGCACTCAACTCTTGTATCACATCACACTTAAACATGCCTAACAATAGCCAAGATTTCTTCATGCTGAGGGGGGCAATGCAGACGATATTCATCAACGAACAAGTTATCTGTACAGTGAAACTTTCATGAGCAATAGCAAAATGCAGCAATGGTACAGGAACTTTGAAGTGGGATTTGCTGACATTCATGATGCAGGTGGTCAGGCAAGGAAGCGAGTGTCAACCAATGATCTTGCTCAAAGAGGGCATCAGGCGATTCGTGAAAATCGATTCACAATGTCTGTGTCTAATGATTCTTTATAAGAAATTTCAAGGTCATCTCTCTGTAACATTGTGAGTGAGATGGGTTCCTAAGATCCTGTCCGACCATCACAAGATACACTAACACGCAATACAGTTACAAAAAGGAGCCGATGTGAATACTTCTGTAGCATCTAGTGGTCTCTCAATTACACGGCAGCACATTAACATGCCCACGTACGCATGTGCCATCACTCTCCACCTCCCTATCCAGCTGTATGAACTGTCTCAGAAGTATTTGCCAACAGCACAACTGCTTCCCATTATCATTCCAGATACCACAATGTTGCCTTTGACAAGGGTTATCAATAGATCCCGTTGGCTTCCTCATTTTCAGGTACTCAAGAGATTTCACAGGCTCTGGGCACCTAACTGACCATCAGCCGATGGAGTGCTATCCATGTATTAATTGTCTACTTGCCCCAGTAAGTCACTTTTCCCTTTGTAGTTTGATAACATAGCCTACTTCTTGGCTTTTTAATAGGCATAACAAACAAGCATTAGAATTGGTGTGATGCCATAACCCTCAAAATTAGGAAGAAAAATGTTTCGGCAATAAAGTACTAGGGCAAACAGAAATGTTAGACCAAGCGTTACAAAAATAATAAAGAAGAGAGTTCTCCACAAAAAGAAAAGGTCATCACATATCATCTTCATTTCCCGTTTCCAGCTTCCTACAGCTTCATCACATATATCAGTTGTAATGTTTTTAAGAAAAATTAATAAATTCAAGTTACTATTTGAATATAACACACAAAATAACTAAATGGCTGTCCATGGCGTGACTTGCCAGTGCCCTGATAGTAAAATAGTTTAAAACCGTTAGGCAACAGGTAACATTTAGAGAAGCTTTTACATTATACTAAAAGAAAAAGTAGTAGCTGCTGCCTCAGTGGTAGTGACGAAAAATCCACGTCACAGTGAATCAAGAACTTTGTTTAACATCACAGGCAGAGTAGCTTAGAACTACTAATTACATACCAGCCAACATTCAAAAATAGAAATCCAGAAGATCCCAAACCACAAAAGTTTTACGCGTACATGCGTCGCAAAGTCTTACAAATAGCGAGAAAAGACTACAGGTAAAGAGATTATAAACTCTTGGTGATGTGAGACTAATTCGTTGTGCCTGTTTTCAAAAATAGTTAAATTACATCAAGAACACATAATTGGGAACAGTTCACACACTACACAAACATGAGCTATTCTTCACTCTGATCTTGCAAGTCACAGAACACTGGCTATATTCCATCACAGGTTGGAGAGGAGAGATGGAGATGAGAATGTGAATGTTTCACCTTTCCGTGATCGCTTAATACAGGGAAATTTGAAGAATATGCCTCCCTGAAAGACGGATATCGTTTCTAATTTGAATTCATCACGAAAACACAAAATCCCACAAAACTTGGTCACACAATTGCACGAATACCAGAACTACAGCAAACACCGCTTAAAACCAGATTTCCCGCTAACAAACGGTCGAAGCACAAAGAGTAATATAAATGCAGTGATAATCTGCGAGATGAGATTATCGATCGACTTTCAGCGTAATGTCAAACGCAAGGAATTAACGACAAAAGTGCAGCGATAATCTGTGAGACGGGATTATCGATTAACTTATCGGTCGATTTTCAAACACTCACATCTCAGAATGGCAGCTATTATCGACAATCAAAACTGAAATGCGGTTTAGATGCAGAGAACGGAAACAAGCTAGGGAGTTGGAAATCCGGAAAAAACTATGTTAATCCGGACAACCGGAAAATACACCAAATACCGGAAATCTTGGCAGGTAAGTAATTAGCAAGAAGGAATGATTATAGTAGAGCCATCCTTACTTCCAACTTTAAGTTTCAGTGCTACGCTACAGCTATATAGCGGTCAGAAGTGAAATCACTAACTAGCTAATCAAAGGCAGCCATTCAAATCAATACATCACGACAAATCAAGTTTTGTTCACGCTGTCGTGATTTCACTTCTGACCACTAGAAAGCTGTAGCATAGCACTGAAACTTCAAGTCTGAAGTAAGGATGGCTCTACTATAACAATTAAAAACAAAAGAACTGGGCTTCAGGGAAATTTGAAGAATATGCCTCCCTGCTTCGACCGTTTGTTAGCGGGAAATCTGGTTTTAAGCGGTGTTTGCTGTAGTTCTAGTATTCGTGCAATAGTGTGACAAAGTTTTGTGGGATTTTGTGTTTTCGTGATGAATTCAAATTAGAAACGATATCAGTCTTTCAGGGGGGCATATTCTTCAAATTTCCCTGGCTTTTGACCCAGCTGTGACTAGGGTTAATCGCAACTGTCTCAGTAGTAAAACTCGGCAATTCTTCTAGGTTTGTGCCCTGTCTTGTGTGGGGTAGTATCAACTATGCCATAATCGCTTTCTTTCAATGTTTTTTAATTGTTAAAGTAGCATTCACTGAATGTTAAAGGGACAATTAGTTGAAAACCACAGGAGAGGCTATGAAAATGACCAATATTAACGTTTGTTTAGCACCGCTAATTTCGACTTCAAAGGGCTGAACATAAACACTGGATTTATGATGGACGGTATCTGCCTTTTCGAAGAAAAATAATGCCAGGTTACAAAAGCTAGAGACATAAAATACCAGCATTCATAAGCCTAACAACGAAGAGTTTGAAAGAGAGCAAGTGCTGACCAAGTTTGCGCTTTATTCTTCGTTTTCATTTGTAATCCATGTTAACAGAACAATATGATCCCATAGAGATGCATGACTCATTGTGGAACATTCAAATTCAGTAAAATAAAAACATTGATAACTTGTGCCACTTTCCTCTGCAGAAAGTTCAGTAAAACCACTGTATTTTACAAGACAAGTTTCTAAATTTTCATATCTCACGCTTTCTTCCCAAGATTTGAAAGGGAAAAAAGTTACAAAACAAATCACTGAAAATACTGTTGCAAGTCATCTCTCCCATAATATACTGGAATGATGTTTTTTAATTCCCCAATAACAAACACTTTCTTCATTTAAAAATGGAAATATCCATACTCACAGTCTGTACTCAATATCTTGGTCTATTTCCTGAAAACCTTTCATCCTCCTCTGGCGTGTCTCGAAGAGGCAGCCACACGGCCCATCAGTCACTTCATCTCACAGGGTTTATTTGTGAGAGATTTGAAATCAGCTTCCTGCAATCTCAATTTCCAAATTCCTTCTATCTTGAGGTCTGCTTATCAATGGCAACAATAAGATAGTATCCGAAGGGTGCCATCCTATGAACTTCTCCACAGGTCATGCTCCCACTCGGAATAGGAAGTATAGCATTCATACATGCCTCATTCACCAAGCATCACTGCGAACTCTCATATATTTTCAGTTTTTTTTGTGTTAATTTTTATTTATCATGCATATCATAGCACTGTTTTCTTTGCATTCATCCTTGTATCCACCGACTTCAATTTCAACCCAAGTACCATGAAAGATTGTGGAAGACTTATAATATCAGAAGTTATAGAGAAATAAGATATATTCAATGGAAGTGAAGTAAGGCATGGAAAGTAACAGAAAACGGCAGATAAGGAAAAGAAAGGATCAAAAGTGAAGCACATAGCCAAATAATGAAAGAAGAAACTATACTGACAACATTCACAGAAAGAACATGAAATGCAAAATGTTTAACGACAGGATCTTCAATTAATATTGTAGCTTTCTGTCGATCATTCCAAATGAAATGATGGTGTGTGGGACCAATTGAAAGCTACAATCTTAATTGTTAATATGGCAACACTGAAAAATGGCTTCAAAGCTGTCTTAACAGGATCGTCCTCTACTCACTCATGCAAGGGAGAGCCCTCAATGGTAGCTGGTGAATTGCCCTAGCTATAAATATTGCACCAAGACTAAAGCCTCGCTCCCCTCGCAAGGACTGGTCGAGGATGATCCGGTACATTCCAAGTAAAAAGTAATAGATTTTAAAAACTAAATATCATCATGATTTAACTCTTCAACGAGCAATGTTTGCACAGTGCCCAACACCATTTTTCTCTTGGCAAAAACTGTAGGATATTTGAAGAATTTTCTCTGCATTGAACATGAGCCAAGCTATCAAACCGAGTACTACAACTATGCAAATTTTAACTCTGCTTACATAAATTCTAGTGTCATTTACAATACATGTGGATCTACATCACTCGGTGCCCCACACTGTTCTGCTGCATAGCCCTCTGTGCGGGGGATTATTGACTGCCAACACATGCACTATTTAAGTCACTAAGCCTCAAGGGGAGCTCAGTACCATCACTGCAAAGTGAAAATGTTGACAATTTCCTTATTAAAATGTGATGTTTCTTAAAAGCAATAGCCTAAATAAGTACAAACAAGTTTCAAGGGAATAGTAACAATAACAAAATTGAAACAGGACACCAATCGCTACACGAGAGCCGTTATTTTCGTCTAGATAGTCGTCCAACCTCGCTATAGGGGAGTGCGGTGAAGTTGGCCGCACTGCCTGATACACTCCACATCCAGCATGGCGACATGCTATTTCGGCAGTTTATTACTGCAAAGTGAAAATGCTGATAATTTCGTTTTTAAGAGTATGAATGTTGTTTTTCAAAAGCGGAACTCGTGTAGTATACGTTGCCCGCCGCCATTGAAATCCGAAAAATTTTCTATAGAAATAGCCAATGTTACTAAAATACAGGAGTTGAATATTTTATCGCTAGAGGGTGTTACTGAATTTTTTCAGAGGTGCCAACATTATTGTTTCCAGACCAATGGTTTTCACCTAGACCAATAAAGGTTAGGTAGCAGACTAATATAAACACCCCTGGTTTTTCTCACGCATCAATAATCTTTAACCAGGCCAATGGTTTTGTCTAGTAGTACAATCAGTAAGTTGGCAGCGTGCTTATTGATAAGTTTATTACTTGAAAGTTAATGTTAACAATTTCCTTATTTTGGAAGTGTTTACATGGTGTTTGTTAATGGCAAATGGCTTTAATAACGTGGCAGAGTAATTACAAACCATTTTCAGAGCGCTACTAAGTAAAATAACGCACTTTCGAAACGGGCTCGCATACTACACGAGAGCCTCAAAAGCATGGCACAGTAAGTACAAACAAGTTTCAGAGTGATGCTAACAAAAATAACAAAATTGAAGTGGGACACTGTTCATTGCACGAGGGCAACGATTGGTCTGCAGAAAGATTATTAACACTAGAACGCCCGATGGAGTTTCGGCCTTCTTTAAGTTTGTTATGGCATCTATTTTTCTGAATTCAAAAAATCTGTTCCGTGATTTTTCATCATTCAAAGGGAGAATAATACCACCACCTTGTATTTTACCCTGTGTTTTACGTATTTACCTCAAATGCCCAAGTGGAGTCATTTTGACTCCTAGAGAGCAATGCTAACAAACAATACCTTTTCTCATGTTACTTCGGTAGACAATAAGTGGGTAGTATGTGTTGCATTATTGTGAACGACGTGACTGTTTCGTTCTAACAATATGTTGGGAGAACTTCAAAGCGTGTACCATGCTGCAGTTACATAACCGTGCAATGCAGTCCTCTTCGTGAATCACATTAGCTACGTGTCAGCGGAATTAGCAGTGATTGGACACTCGAGTGCTACCGAGCATGTCTCAACCTGTAGAGTTCAGTTCCAAGTTATGAATAAGGTTACCCTAGTCTGTTTCACACAGACATCTCATTTCAATGTCATGCCAACCAAAATTGAAATCAAAAGAAGGTAATAGTTGCCTTGTTGAACGATATTCCTGAAGATATATCCGAATGTGGGAATAGTGACCGTGATTCGGACGACGACTTAATTTTACCGGGCATTCATGAATCAAGTTCATCAGTGACGGAGAGCACAAAGCAAATTTGTCAGGTAGCAATGCCGACGTACAATGTAAGTAATCCTCGTAATTTATTTTACGCTTGGACACCAAACGTGTTGACAAACATAAAGATACGATTATTTTGTTCAACCACGGACAAAGCTTGTTTATAGTAAACATGATGTGTTGCAGCAACTTCTCGCCAAAGCCATTGGACAAGTCAGCAGGAGAGAAAACGCCCTAGGTTCACAAGAGGATGTGTTTCTCGGGATCGTGTTCACCATACTGCAACCGCTGATGGTCTACAGCATCACCGAGGTGGAGAAGAAGATCAAAATCGGAATTTGGTGGCCAGCAATTGGTACAGAGTGGTCTCCAATGAAGCCTGGAGAGCACTTGGAGCTCAACAAAATGTGCTGAGAGAAATACCTGGTCCTGCTGGATATGCCAAACGATCAGTAGGCTACTAGCTGGCAGCTACGAATAATCACATTCATATACATAAAAAGGCTTAAAATCAACCACGGAGTCAAAATGACTCTCGTTGGGCATTATAGGAAGGCTCGGGATCCCGGGTGTTCTAGTGTTAATGTGCAAGTACTTAGTGACAAAAACCAGGGGTGTATATATTAGCCAACGCAGGGCCGCGTGGTAGCACTGAACGGCATATTAAACCCTATTGGAAATATCTGTTCCCGAAGGAAACAGGATGTAAAGTTGTCCGATTGAGCTATGTACATTAACAAATTCACCAAGAAATTTGATAAAATGGTCCGGCTAGCTTGGTGAGGTGTACCATAACCAACTGAAGAGCCCATTGGTGCACTGGGGCGAAACGCTGGCAACTGTTTTGAGCTAGCCGGACCATTTTATCAAATTTCTTTGTGAATTTGTTAATATTCAACCCTCACAACTTTTCTCAAGTACAAAAATTAACCAAAATACCAGTAGGCCTAGTAATGGTCATGAAAAGATCTGGAGATAGTAATAGGCCTAGATGTTGACGCTTCTTGTCCACAACACACCCAACGTCCCAAATAGGATCACGACTTATATAGATGAAATTCCAGCTGTGTCCGCCATTATTAGTATTATCAACCCCGCACTTACGGTACTACTTCGTATATGCGGGGTACTGTGAAACAAAATAGCGCAAAGTTCACTTGACAGTGCGCAGAGCTTGAACATGAAAACTGTTCTAAATGCACAACAAACTTAACCAGGAGCTTATGTCCTGTAATGAAATCAGTAATTTTCATCCAGTCACCAAACCTTGCAACAGGGTATTGCGGTAAAGTGAAGTTGGCACCATTGCCTCATACAAGCATTATTTACAAATACAAAAAATATACATGATTAAGTTACGTGTATCATCTAGTATATTTTGTATCTGACATGTTGGCAACTACTGACGTCAATGTGCGCGCCTCGTTGAGAGTGCTCGCTGCGGAAGTTTCACATACTACATACTCTAACATGGCTGCTGTTAAATAAACAATAAATTAAAACGCATATTTACGTGATTTAGCACATATATCCGGTGCAGAAGTGGTCATGGTTAGTAGTTACAATTGGTTATGTCCTCCCAATAGATGAAATAAGGTATGAAAATGATATATTGCCAAAAGGAAAAGAGAGATATGTCGGCAGTGCTACCGGTAATTCTACACGCCGTGAGAACATGCCTTTTCGTAACTTTTAACGAGGTATATTATTAAAACTACAGAACAGGAGACCAAGTCGTCGTAACTTTCAACAAGGTATATTACTGAAAATATAGTGTTTATGATTGACAAACCTTTCTCGGAGATATTGGGAGTCGTTTTACTTTCTCAATTGCCACTGCTGCACCGGAATAATTCCTTTTAATTGATTATTTACGAAAATAATGCTTTTAGCATTGTCTTCATTTCACTATGGACGCCATCTTGGACACTACGTCATACGACACTCGAAAAACGAACATCTGAGTACGTTATCAACATGTCCAATACAAAATTCACCATATGACACGTAAAATTTGAAATTGTTACAAATTTCCACTAAGTTAAGCACTGTCTTGCGGAAAATTACTGCTAGTACCACAAGCAAGGGGGTCTGGGGCGTAAGCCCCAGGTTAGGTTTGTTTTTGGATGTAAAACATTAATAAGATAGAATTTATGTTCGCTACTAGGTTAGGTACTGCCTGGTCGAAAATTACTGCTAGTACCACAAGCAAGGGGGTCTGGGGCGTAAGCCCCAGGTTAGGTCTGTTTTTGTATGTAAAACATTATAAATACATAAATAAACACTGACAATTGGCGCAATTTTTCATTACATTACTGACGCTCTTTTGTTTACTCGTTCTATACCCGATGTGAAATAGTACCAAATGCGTGGGGTTGGCATTCCTGACTTAGTAAGCAAGATGGCTACAAAAGACTTCATTTCTGCTATATAAGTCATGTATCTATTTGGGATGGCTGGGTGGGTTTATGGCAGTGGACGAGTCAACATCTATTATTTTAACATCTCCCGATACCATTACTAAAGGTACTTCGGCAAATTTCATTACCTAATTTTTTTATGCCTTTGGTCTCCTGTTCTGTAGTGCTACCGGTATATTATTGAAAATAAAGGATTTATGATTTGCATACCTTTCTTGGAGTTGTTTCACCATCTCAACTACAACTGCCGCACCTCAATAATGTTTTTTTTTTTTACGAATTTAAAGAATTTTTATAGTGTTCGTTTCACTACGGACGCCCTCTTGGACACTCGACAGACAGACATGTGACTACGTTACCAACATGTAGCACACAAAATTCACCATTCACCATTTCACACGTAAAGTACTGCCTGGCCGAAAATTACTGCTAGTACCACAAGCAAGGGGGTCTGGGACGTAAGCCCCAGGTTAGACTTGTTTTTGTATGCAAAACATTAATAAGATAGAATTTATGTCCGCTACTAGGTTAGGTACCGTACTGCCTGGCCGAAAATTACTGCTAGTACCACAAGCAAGGGGGTCTGGGGCGTAAGCCCCAGGTTAGTTTGTTTTTGTATGTAAAACATTTATAAGATAGAATTTATGAAGTAATTTCACATGTCACACAATCCATGGTTAAAGTACGACTGACGAGTTGGATTTGGCGCATCGACGCTCTTTTGTTTCTTTGTATACCCGGTGCGATAGTAGGCTACCAAATGCGTGGGGTTGGCATTCCTGACTTAGTGAGAAAGAGACTTCATTTCAACTATATAAGTAGTGTTGCTATTTGGGATGGCTGGGTGGGTCTATGACAGCGGACGAGTCAACATCTATTAATTTATCATCTCCAGATACCGGTAATTCTGCACGCCGTGAGAATTTGCCTTTTCGTAACTTTACGAACTTTTACGAGGTATATTATTGAAAATGAACGAATGCTTACGTCAGGGAAGGATCCCAGACTCATGGAGACGATCCAGAATAAAAATGCTGTATAAAGGGAAAGGTGACTCCAGTGATCCTAATGCATATAGAGGCATTGCATTGGAAGATACTCTCTTCAAACTTATGATGAAATTACTCACAACAAGACTGACACAACTGATAGACGATAAAATTCCGGAAGAGCAGTTTGGCTTCCGCAAGCAGAGATCGTCACTGCAAGCTGTCAATTACTTGCTCGACATAATACAGGACACTTTAAGGCTTCCAAAACAGAAAGTATATGCAGTCTTCATAGACTTCTCTAAGGCCTTCGACCGCATTAATAGAAGCATACTAGTAAAGAAACTCACCGAAATGATTGGTCTGGAGCACCACTACATCACCAGATTGATTAAGGATATTCTACATAACAACCAGGTAGAAATAGATAACGGAATAACTATATCTAATCCAATCGATCAAACAATGGGAGTACTTCAGGGTGACCCTCTAAGCCCTCTTCTATTTAATGTCGCGACTGCTGATGTGGTATGTCTCTTACGTTCCCAGAAAGTCAAAATCATCGTATATGCCGATGATATGGTTCTGACCTCGTCGTCAAGAGAAGAGCTACAAGACAGCTTGAATCAACTTGCAATATGGGCCCAAATCAACGATCTTGAAATAAACCTTCAGAAAACGGTAGCAATGATATTCAGAAAGGGCGGAAGAACTGCCAAAGATGACATTCTTTACCTCAGAGATGAACCTTTGCTTCAAACCAGTCATTACAAATATCTAGGAATTACTTTGCAAATACAAGGGAAATTATTTACACGTCACATCAAAGATAAAATGATCTGTGCTGTCAGATCAATGAACGACATTAGTCATCTCAGGGATATGTCCCTGCAATCGGCACTGAGACTCTTTAAAGCAAAAGTTACACCAATTGCAACGTATGGATTGGATATAATATGGGTTAATTTAAGCAAAAATAACCTGAAAGACTTAGAGAAAGTGAAAACCTTATTCTTAAAAAGACTGCTTTGTTTGTCAAAATTCACCCCATCGAGACTGGCGTATGAACTAGCGGGGGAACCTTTCTTTATAGAAGAACTCCGACTGGTTCACCAACTACCATCCACAAGACAATACAACGATTTGCTACAAGAACTACTTGCAAAAAAGAAGGATATCCCAATTGATTTCTACTCCACTACGGCCATGACGTCAACAGAATGGAAGGGCACTGCCTATGATTTGAGACACACAGTGACCCGATTCGCGGTGCACGGTTTTCACCACAAGATTTGTGAGACTGAGGTGTTCCATGTGCCCAGACCAAAGTGCATTTGTAAATTGTGTCAAAAGTCATGCGATACTTACCACGCTCTCGTGTGTAGTAAAAGGTTGTCATCGCTTACAGAATTTTGTAAATAATTATTGTAATGCACATTGTGCGCACTTATCCTTAATAATAAATTATTGAAAATATAGGTTTTATGATTTACGTACCTTTTACGGAGTTCTTGGGAGTCGTTTCACAATCTCACCGCTCCTCAATAATAATTATTTCACGAAAATAAAGAATTCTTATCGTGTTCGTTTCACTACGGACGCCATCTTGGACACGTCATGTGACACCATGTGACTACGTTACCAACATGTCGCACACAAAATTCACTATTTCACACGTAAAGTTAGAAATTGTTTTTGACACACATATTATTGAGACGTAAATAATGACTCAGACGTAAAGTTTGAAATTGAAATTGTTGGAAATTTGAATTTTGAAAATGAAAATGTTCCGACACACATAGTTTTAATAACTTTCACACATAAAGTTAGAAATTGTTTCTTGAGTTAGAAATTGGTTTTGTGTGTAAAACATTAATAAGATACAATTTATGTCCGCTACTAGGTTAGGTACTGCCTGGCCGAAAATTACTGCTAGTACCACAAGCAAGGGGGTCTGGGGCCTAAGCCCCAGGTTAGGTTTGGTTTTGTATGTAAAACATTAATAAGATACAATTTATGTCCGCTACTAGGTTAGGTACTGCCTGGCCGAAAATTACTGCTAGTACCACAAGCAAGGGGGTCTGGGGCCTAAGCCCCAGGTTAGGTTTGGTTTTGTATGTAAAACATTAATAAGATACAATTTATGTCCGCTACTAGGTTAGGTACTGCCTGGCCGAAAATTACTGCTAGTACCACAAGCAAGGGGGTCTGGGGCCTAAGCCCCAGGTTAGGTTTGGTTTTGTATGTAAAACATTAATATGATACAATTTAGGTTTTAACAGTTGGGGTTCAATAATTTGTCACGATCGCCGTAGTATACACGATTGAAACTCGCAAAAGTAATTTGACATGACACGCAATCCATGGCTAAATTACGACTGACGATTTGGATTTGGCGCAATTATAAATTACATTATCGACGCTCTTTTGTTTCTTTCTATACACGGTGCGAGATAGTACCAAACGCGCGGGGTTGGCATTCCTGACATAGTGACAAGATGTCGACCAGATACTTCATTTTCAACTATAGAAGTAGTGTCGCTATTTGGGATGGCTGGGTGGGTCTATGACAGTGGACGAGTCAACATCTATTAATTTATCATCTCCAGATACCATTACTACAGGTACTTTGGCTAATTTCATTACTAATTTTATTTAAACACAAATTCTCACGGTGTGCAGGGCTAACAATATTTTCAGTAGGCCCTACTTCAGAAAATTTTAATGAACGATTATGTCTCATTCAGTGTTGCCAATTTTATGTAGGTTCGCCGTCCATGCACTTGTTACCAAATGGCTCAGTACAACAATATAGAAGATTCAGACTACCTGATAACTGTACTTACCTTCTTTGCTGATTTCTTCCCCACGAATTTATAGAGCGCCTTCTTGTGATACATACGTGTCCTGCTAAAACGGTACACACCATTTCCGAGATCATAGTTTCTACTGTGGCCCCGTTTACGCTTTTTTTCATCAACAGGGGCATCAGGTTTTCCGGCTACCCTTTTCTCAGGTTTCGGCTTAGCAGGAGCAGCAGCAGGTTTCGGACTTGCTGCTGGCTTTGCAGCGGCGGGCGCAGATTTCGGTTTAGTGTCCGCCATCTAAATGAAAACACGATTACAAATGGATAGCAATGAAAACTAAAACTCTTATGTAACGTATAGTAAAAGCGAAACAAACAGACCAGACCATTTCATGAATGAAAACACACTTAACACCGTGAAAATTTAAAGTAAATACTTTTTTAAAGAACCAAGTTGCCTTTTACACGTAACCATCCACTACCACGCCGTAACATGCTATTTCATGGACTGTCATTTTTCAACCAAGTAGGCAAATACACATAAACGGTTAAATAAAATAAATATAAAGGGGGAATTAAAATCAAAATTTAACTACAGAAAGCCATAATTCAAGCTTACATGATAGGATTCTTCGGATTTTCAACACTTAACACATCACACTGAAAGCAGGAAATAACTTCTAATGAAAGAGTCCCCTGTTGAGAAAACTCGGAACTAAACTGAATCTCGAAAAAGACAAGATCGAGCGAGATCAGGTTGGCCAATGCATGTAGAATAATGCTATTTCTACACATTGAAAACCTAAATTAATACATTTCTTTCAGTGGATGAGAAAATAATATGCAACTCTTGTAATTAGTAGCAAATAATCCCATGGGCTTTACCTTTTCCCACAGAATTAAAATATTTCTTCAGAAGTCGGAGATATTTTAAGTTGGTACGTAAAGTGACACACAAATGGCCACAAATGGCTGCTGTCAAAGGACTGAATTCTCCAGGTGATGGTTATGCGCGATTTAATGACGAAATCACAAATTACGAAGGAACCTACCAGACAAATAACATCAGTAAGTGTGCTCTTCCGAAGAATGAATGAAATTCTGCACCTTGTTAAGTTTTACCCGTGAAGCGTTTGTCTCACATTGGCCATCAGAAAGTGACATTTCTTGACATGGCCTTTTAAATGTCATTAAATTATTTCATATTTCAGAACATGAAGATTCCCAAGCCGGTGACGATTTTCCCAATGAGATAGGGAGTACATCCAGTTTGAATCGTGAGCTGTCGGAGAATTCAGTCGAACTGTCAAGTAGGTCAGGGGAAAATGCAACGATTTCTCACCTTGATCCTGAACAACACTGGGAAATGAATTATCATGAAGCAGCTATATTTTTAGAGGCACGTTGTTTTTTCTATTGTTCTATTATACCCTTATGGCGTTTGAAACTAAAATCTTTGGATAATGTAGGCTATCACAGGTACACTTCAATCGCAACTGAATGAGTATTGTAATTGTATCTTTGTGTGCTCATGTAGCTTTTTGAGCCTTCCCTCTTTATCTTTATTGTTTCTGGCACATAAAAATAAATAACGGGGACACTTGCTCAAAATAGCATGGAAGAAAACTGGTGTTTTGTGGAGTAAACTAATAACTACTGCATCCTACTCGGTTAATCGCTTCACTCTTGTACCGATAAGCTTAGCTTCTGTATGAAGTACCTAAGTTCTTGTTATTTTCTCATCTTACCAATTTGTGCTGGTAAATTAAGGGACAATTCTTCCAAATTTCCATTTAATGTTTCTTTTACAGTAATAATGTTAGTGCTGCACTTCAAACCACTAAGTTATGGTAGTTTGATATCAGATTTAGGAATATGTCCACTATTGCTTGCACTAAATGGTTAGATAATTTGAAGTCTAACTTCTTTATTTTCAACCTTTAGAGGACAACTAGGAACAGGAAGGTTTGATGATTTCCGTCCCAGGCATTGTGGAAGTTCCTCCGCTGCACTGAGAACCATTGATTCATGGATATGTTTTTCAGATCTAGATGATGAATACTTGTTACCTTGGTAACCATATTGGAGGCCTAGATGGCCTTTACACTTCAGATTTAGATGACTATTACTTGTTACCTTGGTAACCATATAGGAGATCTGGATGGCCTTTACACTTCAGATCTAGATGATGAATACTTGTTGCCTTGGTAACCATATAGGAGACCTGGATGGCCTTTACACTTCAGATCTAGATGATGAATACTTGTTGCCTTGGTAACCATACAGGAGACCTGGATGGCCTTTACACTTCAGATCTAGATGATGAATACTTGTAGCCTTGGTAACCATCCAGGAGGCCTGGATGGCCTTTACACTTCAAATCTAGATAATGAATACTTGTTGCCTTGGTAACAATATAGGAGACCTGGATGGCCTTTACCCTTCAGATCTAGATGATGAATACTTGTTGCCTTGGTAACCATATAGGAGGCCTGGATGGCCTTTACACTTCAAATCTAGATAATGAATACTTGTTGCCTTGGTAACCATACAGGAGGCCTGGATGGCCTTTACCCTTCAGATCTAGATGATGAATACTTGTTGCCTTGGTAACCATATAGGAGACCTGGATGGCCTTTACCCTTCAGATCTAGATGATGAATACTTGTTGCCTTGGTAACCATATAGGAGACCTGGATGGCCTTTACCCTTCAGATCTAGATGATGAATACTTGTTGCCTTGGTAACCATATAGGAGGCCTGGATGGCCTTTACACTTCAGATCTAGATGATGAATACTTGTTACCTTGGTAACCATACAGGAGACCTGGATGGCCTTTACACTTCAGATCTAGATGATGAATACTTGTTGCCTTGGTAACCATACAGGAGACCTGGATGGCCTTTACCCTTCAGATCTAGATGATGAACACTTGTTACCTTGGTAACCATATAGGAGACCTGGATGGCCTTTACCCTTCAGATCTAGATGATGAACACTTGTTGCCTTGGTGACCATATAGGAGACCTGGATGGCCTTTACCCTTCAGATCTAGATGATGAACACTTGTTACCTTGGTAACCATATAGGAGACCTGGATGGCCTTTACCCTTCAGATCTAGATGATGAACACTTGTTGCCTTGGTGACCATATAGGAGATACCTTTACACTTTTAAGTCCCATTACGCACATTTTTGATTAACCCGCAGCTCAAATATATATGCATCCAAAATAAAGAATGTTATGGATATGCAAGAGTTTGGAATAGCTGAGCTGTTTAGCCAAGTTTTTTTATGAACATTAACCAATTGAATTTTTGTGTATTGACTGGGCGCCATTTGAAAATTGATTTGATCAATCGATATAGCTTTATTGAATTACTTTATTGGGATTTTAATTCATGGATATTTAATGTTGGCAATGGTGAAATAAGACTAATAGTTTTATTAATTCTGAAGGAGACCAATTCGTGGGTTTTACACTTCTAATTGACGTATTATTGAAAATAAATGATCTTCATACGTTTCTGGGAGTCGTTAGGAATTGAAATATTACGTCAACTGCTCCTCAGACACACGCAGTTCGTTGTTGCCGACAAGTGAAATACAAAATACACCACACAACACATGGGTAGATTATTGATGCGCGACAAAACCCAGGGGTGTAGCCTATATATTTCCTTCTATGTAACAATAATTATCGGCCTAGGCAAAAACCATTGGTCGGGATGAAAATTATTGACGTGTTTTATCATTTCAAATGATCTTGTCGACTTCGTCGTTATGCTTTGGGTCTAACATTATGCGAGACGGTGACGGTGACGTCATGCAGCCACACGGGAAGCCTAAGTTAATGGTTAATGGAGTCTGTTGAAAGAGTCGTGGGGCGTCGAGCGACCTGGGGCTTTGAGTGAAGCGAAAAGAATACAGGGTGCCTCCTAAAGAGGTGTACAAGAAAACAGGGTGACTCCTAAAGACATATACAGGACGCCACATAAGAATACAAGGTGACTCTTAAACAGGTGTACAAGATGGCAGAGAAGAATACAAGGTGTCTCGTAAAGAGGTGCACAAGATGTCAGACATGAATACAGGGTGACTCCTAAAGAGGTGCACAAGATGTCAGAGCAAAATTCAGGGTGACACTTAACGAGGTGTACAGTATGTTAGATTCAATTCAAATACAGGATGACCCTTAAAGAGGTTTGCAAGATATCAGATTCAAATAATGGGTGACTCTTAAGGAGTTGTAAAAGATGTCTGACTCAAATACAGGGTGACCCTTAAAGAGGTGCCCGTGCGGGAAGCCTAAGTTAATGGGTAATGGAGTCTGTTGAAAGAGCCCTCCTGAGCCTTTCTAACATGTGTAGCATTTGTAGCATGCGTCATTTGAAATGATATAATGTCTAGTCTTTCAGACTGACTGTAATATTTTAAGATAAATTCAGTCTTAGTGGATGAGAGGATACAGATCAGATGCTATTTGAAAGAACTGGTACACTTGGGTGTCTTGAGGATGATTTGTTTCGAAGAGGTACTCTGAATGGAACTTGACGCTTTTTTGTTTTACGATACTGGCTATACAGTAGTGCTGTTTGCGTGGGGTTTGGCTATACTGTATTTGTTCATAAATCACGCTTACAATGGCAGACTCGGCTGGAATTTTATTTATATAAGTCGTGATTTAAAACGGGGATTAATAGTGGAGGAGTAAACATATTTTTTCCCGTCCATTTTGGCTAATTTCAGTAATTAAAGAATTTTTTGTTCCTTTGATTAGATCACCTCCAGTTTCACCAAAGTTTTTACTTAAAAAGTAACTGAGTGAGTCTTGTGCCCAAATTTGCCAATCTGGCGACGAGCCACCAAAGCACATAATCTGCAGTAGTTGAACCAGAATTTGGATTTATTTTAGAATAATGAATTAGAAATGTTTAGTAAGACCTGACTGTTCATTCTCCTTCCCCTCCCTACTGAGGTGCTCTCAACTATGTGGTTCCAGCCGATCTCCTTTCTCTTTCCTGTCGACCTCCCTTGGTCAACTCTTGTTCTCTTCCGACCCCGACGGTATTAGGGTGTCCTAGGCCTAGGGAGTCTTTTCCTCTCCCGCCTTCATCATGGGATCAGCCTTCTTTTCATTATAGTTCCTTTTCTCTTTAAGATTCCCGCCCTGTTTTTATGAATTGGCTCCCGGTGTCTTTAAATTACATTTTGTGAGTTTTTTTTAACTCAACCACATTTTGTAAGTATTTCGAATGTACATTGCATTTTGTAAGTAATTTGAACCTAAACTACATTTTGTGCATATTTTTCAATCTAAATTCCTTTTATGAGTATTTTTCTTCAAAATTACCTTTGCCTTTTACGCTATAAGTATTTCCATTCTTCATTTTGTGAGCCATTTCAATCTGAGTTCCATTTTGTAAGTATTTTCAGTCCAGCTTGATTTTTGTTCCATTTGATTGTCATTTTTGCTATCACTCAGACAATTAGGGGCGATAACCTAGATGTTAGGCCCCTTAAAACAACAATTATCATCACCATCCAGTATGTCCCTGCTATATATTTACCTTAAACAATACATGAAACCCAGGTGAAATCATAGACAGTTTTTGCTCTTGTTTGAGTCTTCAGTCTTGTGATTGGTTTGATGCAGCCCCTCCAAGACTCCCTGTCCTGAGCTAATCGTTTCATCTCTACACAGCTACCACACCCTACATCCGAGGCAAACCATTTAACATATTCTAACCTTGGTCTACCCCTACAGTTCTTATCCTCGATCCTTCCTTCCATAACTAAGCTTGCTATTCATGGGTGTCTTAGTATGTGTCCTACCAACCTATCCCTTCTCTTCATTAGCAGTTGCCAGAAACATCTCTCCTCTCCCACTTGCCTTAATACCTCTTCGTTTGTAACCCTATCTACCCATCTGATCTTCATCATTCTCCTGTAACACCACATTTCAAATGCTTCAACTCTCCTCATTTCTCATATTACAACAGTCCCATATAGCGCCACGCTCCAGACAAGGGCTTTCAAAAACGACTTCATAGTACTTAAATCTATATTCAATGTCAACAGATTCTTTCCTTGCCTGAGCCAACCTACTTTTTATATCCTCTTTGCTTCGTCCATCACTGGTTATTTTGCTTCCTAAGTAACAGAAGTCTCCTACTTCCTTTAGTTTTTCACCTGCCAATTTGATGTCCATAGAGCTTTCTGATTTTTCGGCTGCATTCCAATATTTTTATTTTACATTTAAAAATTATCATGTATTCTTTCCTCAAGAAGGAGTCCATACCATTTAAAAACTCATTCAAATCCTCAGGCTTGTCGGCTAAGATGACGATGTCATCAGCAAATCTCAGAGTGGAAATTATTTCTCCTTGAATCTTTATTCCTACTTAGAATTTTTCTCCAATTCCTTTCATTGCTTGTTCAATGTATAGATTGAAAGGTATGGGTGATAAATTGCAGCCTTGCCTTACACCTTTCTGAATACCAGCCTCTCTCTCATGTGCTTCAGCTGCTGTGTGGTGTCTGTATAGATTGTAGAGCACGCTTCTATCCCTGTACTTTATTCCAATAATTTTCAAAACAGTTTTTAAGGTTTTTACAAGTTTGCAACGCCAAAGCATTATAGCATTATTATATTAGCCATTTCCTGTTATCATCATGATTGTGATTTATTACCCTTTAGTGTGAATGGAAAAGACTTCTATATTTATATAATTTCTATGGATGCATTTTAGGAAGGCCAGAACAATGAGAAGTTTGACTCCCATCCCCATAATTCAGACGCTCTACCTGCTTATTTATTGGTCCACAACGGGTGGTACTATGGTCTCGATCTGACAACATCCCTCTTTCTACTTGCACTGGCATTCGTGGAGGAACCAGCGGTACCACTCTTTCAGGTAAGTCAGTTCGTTTCCAATGTTGGTCTTTTCCACTTCTTTTGACAAAAATAATTTTGGATTTCCTCATTCTTGTCAATAGAATTCTCATTTTGATTGTAGGGTTTTTATAATTTATTTTGGATTGTCCAGAAAATAATCTTGGGTTAGGTTTAGCACCTGCATAATCTCTCTATAAATAAAGGAAACTATGGAGTCATGTGTCTTATCTACAATAGCGAGTGGAGGCAATACGAATGAATCTATTATGAAGAAACTTATTCAGTAATATTGTTTTCTGTAGAAAACAAGGGAAAAATTTGAATTCCGTTCACAGGATCTTTTGCATTATCCGTGTTCTGAATTAAACGGTGAATAACCTGGAAAGTCACACTTTGGTTAGAATGAGGGATTATTCGGGATTTTGAATGATTAACTGAGGTTTTACTTACCATAATATAATGCAAGAGACTCTGGCGAGCCGAACATGTCCTCGGACACTTCCGGCACTAAAAGCCATACGATAAATAAATAAATAATGCAAGAATGACATCACTACACTTGCATCTTAAACTTACCATTGAATGAAAGGGAAAGCTTTTGCAAATGATTTGTTTCTGGTGATCCACAAAAATCTGTGTATTAATTATTGCAAAATGTGCACTGTGCTGGATCCTGGTAGGGAGGACTGTATTTTAGGTCAGTTTGAGCATTACACATTCTCCCCAGTCCTTCGTGCTTATATATATCTTCCCCTAGAGGCTCACATCTATTGGGACGTGGGTTGGTGACGACGGGACCCCAGTTGAGCCCGGTATTGCTTCCACTTACTTGTGCCGGGCTACTGTCTGTCTTCTTTCCTGTCGACCTCTCTTGGTCAACTCTTGTTCTTTTCCGACCCCGACGGTATTAGGGTATCCGAGGCCTAGGGAGTCTTTCACTTTCCCGCCTTAATTGGCCCTTGTCTCATCATTCCTGATCCCTCCTTCTTCGAGGGGTCACACCTCTTGTTTTCTTTTCATTATATTTCCTTTTCTCTTTAAGTTTCCCACACTGTTTTTGTTAATTGGCTTCCCGTGTATCTAAATTCCCTAGCTTTTTTTTTTTGCATCAACATCATTTTGTAGGTATTTTCCATCTACGTTGCATTTTGTATGTTTTTTTTTTTTTTTTCAATCTAAGTTGCATCTAAGAGTGTTTTCAACCTCAATTGCATTTTGTAAGTATTTTGAACCTCTATTGCATTTTGTACGTATTTTAAATCTCATTTGCATTTTGTAAGTATTTTGAATTTCACTTCCATTTTGTAAGTATTTCGACTGTGCATTGCATTTTATACGTATTTTAAACTTAACCTATATTTTGTGCGTAGTTTTCAATCTCTTACTTTTGTGAGTATTTTCGTTCTAAATTCCCTTTTGTAAGTATTACTGCTCTCCATTTTGTAAGTTGTTTCAATCTGAGTTCCTTTTTGTACGTATTTTCCTTCTAATTTAATTTTCGTTCTGGTTTCCACTTTATTGACATTTTTGCTTTCACCCAGACCATTAGGGGCCGACAACCTGGATGTTAGGCCCCTTAAAACAACAATCGTCATCATCATCATTATAAATATCTGTGCATTAGTCCAGAGATGATCATTTGTATGGTCAATTGTTGATGTTGATCTACCTCTTGTCATAAATGCTTATGGGAATGGAATTGACGAGTCGTCTTTATAGTAAGGAAGGATAGCTAATAACACTCCTTTATTGTATTGGTTTATAGAATATAAACTGTACCTTTTAATTTCTTTGAGTGCCATTAGTTACTTCAGCAGTTGTCTTACTGCGTAGATATCATTAAACAGCTGAGCAATGCCATACACTTGTGTGTGAATGTAGGATTGCTAGATTCATGTAGCACATTATATACAGACCTACGTATGTCTGGCTAGTAATATAGTGAACTAACTGGTGTCAGTTGTGAGTAGTACTGCGTATTTAGCAGGTTTTGATGAGTGATTGCAATTTACGTGCTATAGGAAGCCATTCTGTTTTACAACAATCTACTCTTTTTCTTGCCATGGAATATTTCCACTAGCAGAATTCCTTTCCACCATCATCTGAGCCGCGCTACGCTCTTGTGGACAAATGGAGAAGGACCAGACCAAAGCCAGCATCCCATTGTAACAAGAGAGAGAACAATACAGGCCCCGTGGCGCAGACATAAACATAAATTGAGGGCAGGAACATGTCATCTCGGGTCCTTCTTCAGCCAATACAGTTAGGTCGCTGAGCTTTTACAAAAAGATGATGATCAAATAGAACATATGGAAAGGGAAATAAATTAATGAATATTGTTACGGCTGTGAGTTTGTTTCGTCGCCTCGCCGGTTGAGTCACAGCTGCCCCTGGCTGTGCTCTGCCTCAGTGTATTATGTGCGCCTTACGCAACAGGGCTACTAGGACAAAGGGATGGTCCAGAATATTCGTGACCCAGCCAGTGATGGAAACCTCTAGAAGCCGTGAATCCTGGACGGGTCTAGAAACATTTATTGAGTCACCAGACTGCTATATAAGAGCGACCTGGCAAGCAGTGAGTGTGTGGTTTTTTTTTCGAGCTAGTGCGAGCTTTTACCTTGAGCGACAGTTGTGGAGTCTACGGAGAAACTGTGTCTTGAGCGAGTGTGTTTTCCAGTGCAGCAGTTGTTAGTGTGGTGAATTGCGAAAGCACCGGGGGCTGTTTCCCTAGCCAGCGGACAGCAAGCAGAGTGTAGTGATGAGTGACCGGCTATCGTAAATAACTGTAGCTTGCGTAATTCAAGGAAGTGTTGCAGGTAGTTCTGTCGAGGCCACGACTCATTAGGAGGGATTAACTTCTGCGGCTTATTGACAAGTGAAAGGGAAGTGTTCTCCCCGTGAGGAAACTGGAGTGAGGTACTAATTGCTTGTATTTGCTATTTGAGTGGTGTATCTTTCAGGCCCGCAATAAAGCTAATTATATTTTTTTAAAGGAACAATTGTGTTTGTGCTTTCACCCACCGTAATCCAGTTAACGGAAGTGCCACTAGGGGGTGGCATGTAACAGTATGTTAAAGTCTAGGCTACATATACAGGGGTTATTCTGCTAAGTGATCACCTCAAATATCTACTGATCTATTGAAGATACAGACATTTCAAATTCTTAAATTGTATGTCGTCTCCATAACTGAAGTACTTACCGAGAAATTGGTAGCAACATTGTTTTATTAAATGGGAATATACTAATTTCAGACCAATGAGTGGGATAACACTTGGAAGTGGACAGCTAAAGAAGGTGGAAAGTCTCAAGTACTTGGGAAGTATAGTGGAGGAAAATGGGAGAAATGACAAAGAGACTACGGAACGTGGCAGACAGGCAGAAGCATTAGGAGCTTAGTGTGGAATAAAGATGTCCCACAAAAAAGCAAGAAGCTACTATATCCCGATACTGACCTATGCTTCAGAAACGTGGATAACGAAGAAAGGAGACATAAGCAGAATACAGGCAAGTGAAATGAAGTTCCTGCGAAGTAGGATCGGAGTAACAAGAAAAGACAGGGTGAGGAATGGAAAGGTCAGGGAAATAGTGAAAGAGGAGCCCTTGCAAGGTAGGATTGGTATGGACACTTAAAGAGAATGGAAGAGAAGAAGATTCCCAAGAGGATACATGAGATGCAGAAGAGACGACCAAGGGGAAGACCAAGAGATAGATGGCTGAAAGGAGTGGAGGAATGTGTCAAGAAGAGAGGCGAGGACTGGACCAGAGTGACAGCGGAGAGGTGGTGGGAAGAAAAGACTAAGTGGCGAGGCTTATGTTCCAAAGAGACCCAGCCTGGGGCTGGAAACTGTACAAGATGATGATGATGATTTCTCTACAAGAGCGGACAAACAGTCCTTTGTGTTTATCTCAAAACCTACTGATCTGTATCTGTCGTCGCTTGCTACTCCAGGCGGCCGGACTAATTGGCCGCACGCAAACGAAATGCTCAAAATAAAAATAAGGCCTAGATTCACAATAGCCAGCATTCCTCAACACTTGAATTTTAAATGTTGGGAAGTTACATTATGTAGCTACTCCTGTGTGTTTACTGGACCTTAGCCCGTTTAATGATTAATTGTGGGGTAATTAAGTGTACAGATCAATTACCCGTACTCTAGTGGAGCTGGAGAACAAAATACGGTAGCAGATATCCCTCACAACGTGCTTGTCACGGTGGGTGAGTGGTTATCGTGTCGGTCTACTAACCCCAAGCTTGCAGGTTCGCTCCTGGCCGTGGTAAGTGATTTTTGAAAGGCGGCAAAAATGACGACACGCATGTCATACGTTGTTGGCATGTCAAAGAACCCATTTGAATTCAGTAGGCAATGTTCATAATGGCAAAATTAATCTCGGGAGTTTCCACCATCCAAAGTTCCTCATTCTCTGCTAGAAAGCGCTATAGTGTTCAAGGAGCTTAGATATCTAACCTCCTTGCCTTTCATAGTGTTTCAAGGAACAACGAAATTCGACATGCAACCTGCCCTCTGGGTGTCAAATAACAAATAACAAAGCTTGCACCCGGCACCCGAGGCCATACAATATTATTATTATTATGATTATTATCTCATCATCATTTCCGCTTATCCAGCTCCTGCCGGGTCGGGGTATTTATGGCACTTCTCCACGTTCCTCTTTCCTTCCACGATTTTGTCCCAGTCCAGATTTCTTTTTCTCACGCTGTTCTTCACTGAATCGATTCACCTTGTTCTAGGTCTTCCTCTTGCTCTCTTACCCTTGCACTTTGTCTTGGTATTCTATTTTCCTCCATCCTCTTGACATGACCAAACCTCCTTAGTTTATTCTTCTCAATTCTCTCATTTAGTTTTCCCATCCCAACTTCCTTCCTAACATCTTCATTTCTGACGTTGTCTTTCCTATCATACTTCTTAAAAATTGGACATAGTGCCTTTCAACAATGAGAGATTCAATAGTTTTACAAGGTTTAATACAACATACCTTTATTGAGAACAAACAAACATAAGAACATAAGTTCTCAATCAACATACTGGTATGTTTGTATTGAAAAGTGGAAAACTTGTAAAGCAGTGCGTTTTGTTTCATTGTAATATGTACAGTAATTCAATTGTCTCAGGTACGCTAGTACTTATCATTAGTTGTATTACAGATATTTGTGCTTCGCTTGAACCCAAATGCTTCTGGTTTATTTACAGTTACCTGTCGGAGTGCATGGCTCTATTGAGATCCTTGCTCTGTCCATCATTGGCGTGGAGCTGATGTTGAAACTGCGCTGGATTGGCTGGAAGAGTATCCTCTATCATAAACGAACCATGTTCAAGGTAAATCCATGGTCATACTAAAGTTAAAACTAAAATTCGGTGGCGTAGTTGGTAGCATGCTGAACTTCTCTGCCCAAAATTGCAGGTCCCTCAGTATGCCTTTCTTCGGAGGGGAAGTATAGTCGGCGGGCCCATGTCATAGGTTTATGGCATGTAAAGGAACCTTCCACTAACTGCAATTGTGTAAAGCTAAATTTGTAGGTTAGATTTGATTAACACTCTATTAAGTTCCAACGTTCGCTGCTAGGTGCCGGTTGGGGTGACGTCTAGGAGCCAAGTTCACAGTTAGGTGTCATTGACAGTAGTATTTGGTTGCAAAAAAGGAAGTACTTGAAATTGATCGTCTGCAGTGCTTACTTGAATTACAGATAACACACACTAATACAGCCATCACAACTAACACCGGTTATCAGACATTCTATAAACACCCAAAGTACACGGGGCTACATGACCGCATTGGCACAGGTCCTAAACGGAGGAACTGTAACGTGTTTTTCGAGGGGTTTTATGCAACTGGCATAAGTCAGTAGGAAGCCATTCTATATTTATTTACGCGGCAAATTGTTCAGCCAAGACAATTTTTCATGGTAATTTATTATTATTATTAATTTATTATAATTATTATTAAGGTATTTTCGGAGCATTTTATAAAAATTATTAGCATTCAGATAGGTTTTCTATGTCTTAGAAAACGCTATCCAGCAAATTATTACGAACGACGATATCATAGAAAATTATCTGATTACGGAATTTTACGGAGTTTTTGTCAGTTAGGGTATTTGAGAGAGATGACTCACTGGGATTTCAAGTACACGCTGATTCTTGTCGAGAAGCATGACGCAATCTTGGGTCGCATCGTCAAGAAAAGGCGAATTGTTGAAACGGAAATCGACTTCTCCCTCCCGCGGAGTGTAATGAGGAAGGAGTGGGGATCTAGCGCGTAGGGTGCAGCCAATCAGTGAGGACGACGTAAGCTAGATGTCGGTACCATGGTGGGGGAGCCAACGTGTGGATATATCGTTCGACGCGCCGTGAAACGAGGACTATCTGTGAAATACTTGAGGAGTATGGATGCGCGTGCGAGTCGCTCCGATGTTCAGTGGAGTTAGCGACGAACTTTTGTAAAACTTGGTTGTACGAGTGTTTGGGTCCGAGGTACGGACCATAGAATTATCTAATCTACCAGAATATCATCAAATTCCGACGGAGATGACGACGTCCAGGAGACTGTGGGAAGCTCACAACATCATCAAGAACGAGGGAAATGCCTTGGCAATTTCCAATGGTAAGCGCAAATGACGCAGAAATACGCAATCTCTCATTTTTCTTTGTTTTATATTTCATATTTCTGTAACTTCATAGCTTGGAAATAAGAGTAAAATCAATTTATCAGACTCCGTTTTCACGTAATTTTCTATCGGTAATATTCAAATCACAACGCTCCAATTTAAATTTTGTACTTATTATTATTATTAATTTTGCTATACTTGTTTTATATAATAAATTCATTTCTTTTACAATGCAATCTTTGCTTTAAGTAGGTAGCATTAGATATAGACCAATTCCTTCTCCTGATACAATTGTTTGTTGGGTTAATGATCAAATCATACCACGATCTGAGTGAATAGAGTCTTGAAGGTGTTCTGCCAGAGCTAGACGTTGTTAAATACAAATTTAGATTTCAACATTGCATTGAGGTCTTGGCGCCCATTAAAACAACATAGCTTAGGCAAAGGTAAACAGTTACATTTCTCACCCAACAGTTAGGAGCTAGCAAAACGTTTCATTTGTACGCTCAACGTGGAGCAAAGTAAATACCGTTTCACTTGTCATCCCAGCCTAAGCAACACGTTTCATTTGGCGCCCAACGTGGGGCACTAATAACCGTTTCATTTGTCGCCGACAACGTGGGGCTGAAAACCTAATAACATTTGTGGAAGGAGAAGGGTATATATTTCTGTGCCTGTATTTTGGGGGTTATTTGTCTTTATCAGTGTATATCATTATGGGGGATGAGAAAGAAAGACAGATGAGGTTACGTAGTGGTCATCAACGGGAAAGTGATGATACGAGCAGTATGTCGAGTGATGGTAGTACCGGGGTAGCGGAGGTAAATCCCGATACTGAAACAGGGAGTGTAGGCGGCCAACCAGAATTAAAAACTTTACTTCTCGAGTTCATGTATCAGAACAAAGTTAGTAGTGATGCCTTAAACGCAAAATTAGAACAAAACAGTAGGGAAAATAAAGAAAGTACAGAAGCTTTAAATGCAAAGTTAGAACAGAATAACGCTAAATTAGAACAAAACAGTAGGGAAAATAAAGAAAGTACAGAAGCTTTAAATGCAAAGTTAGAACAGAATAACGCTAAACTAGAACAAAACAGTAGGGAAAATAAAGAGAGTAATAGGGAATTGAGCGATAGTTTAAACGCCAAATTAGAACAAAACAGTAGGGAAATGAGTGACAAATTCGAACTGATTAGAGGTGAGATCAGGGGGGTGATGGAAGAAAAGGCTAAAGAGATTATTGCAGATGTAGACAGAAAATTAGGAAAAGTACAGGAGGAGTTGGAAATTAGAATCAGTACACAGGCTGAAAATTTAAAAGAACTAGTGCAACTGGAAACACAGCAGGTCAAAAAGCAATTGGGGGGAGAAATTGACAAAATTCAGGTAGCTACTAAAGAGGTTAAGGAACAGCTGGGGGGTAGAATTGAGAAAGTCCACTCACAAATAGTTGCAGAAGTAAATGATTTAAGAGAGAGTAATAGAGAGAGCATTAGCAAGATTGAGGAGAAACAAGCAAAGCTATATGATAAAGTAGAAGAATCAGAAGGAAACATTAAATTAACAGTAAACAGTATTGAGAGGAAGGCTGAGGAGAAAATCGCAGAATTAGAATTAAAATTAAAAGCTAGGATCAGGCAAGAAAATAGTCAGAATAGGCCAGTTTTTGTGAATAGCACACACAGGGAGGTAGAACTGGGTAAGTTCAGCAATCGACAGGGGTGCCCAATGGAGTTCATGTACACTATAGAAAATAAATTTGGGGAGAGGTTGGAAAATGGTAGTATTGAGTGGTGCCAGGTAGTTGAAATTTTAGAACAAGTGTTTGTGGGGGAAACGAGGAATTGGTTTGCTGTCTACAGAGACAAGTTTACTGATATCAATGATTTTAAAATGAAATTCTGTGAAAAGTTCTGGAATGAGGTTATTCAGTCGCAGCATCGTGAGGGAGTAGTGTGTGGTAAATATAACCCTAAAGGAAGCTCCACCATGACCGAATACTTTTTAGGGCAGGTATTAGTGTGTAAATATCTGGATGGCTTGAAGGAGGAAAGTGATGTGGTAAGGTTGCTACTTAGGCACTTTCCCTATAGGATCAAGGAGGCTGCTTGTATCCAGAATGTAAAGACTATATCACAAGTAGAAAATTTGTTAAGCACATTTGATGCACTAGGGAGAGGGGGTTATGAGGACAATTTCAATCGGAACCAGGGTAATAATAATAATAGACCTAATGAAGCCAGGCATCAGGAAGTTCAAGGGAACGGTGGCGAAGGGGCCAACGCTCAAAATAGGAATAATAATAATCAGCTAAATCAGAACAGAGGAAATGGCTATGGGAATCAGTATCAAGGGAGGAACAATGATTTCAGGGGAAATCAAGGGAGGAACAATGATTACAGGGGAAATCAAGGGAGAAACAATGATTTCAGGGGAAATCAAGGGAGAAATTATAATGACAATAATTACAACCAGAATAGGGGTCAAGGAAGAGGACAGCCTAGTGGTAGTAATATACAGCAAAACAATGACAACACAGCCCAGAACAACCAGACCAGTTTAGTAGTTAGTAGTACTACGGCCAGCTGTAGCGGTTCTTTAAACGCGAACCAGGCTGCGAAGTAAGGTCAGAATCTCAGTCTGTAGCATGCCCTGTCCATACAATTATACAGGAACCCTATGACCTAAATGTAAGAAATGAATTATTACATGAACTAAATGATGAAGGTACTATTCAGGAAGTGGTTAGTAAGAGCCCCATAGTTAAATTTAACGTGTCCGAGGCGTACACAGATGTTTTAATTGATAGTGGTTGTATGAAGAGTTGCATAAGTAGTGCATTTTATGATAAAATGAAAGGAACTGGAGTAAATTTTGAGGAGATGCCAATTAAAAGCACTTATGTTATCACAGCTGTTGGGAAGAGGTCTAAAGTAATTTCTAAGCAAGTTTTAGTAGACATTAAAATTAATAATCATGTAGAGAAGCAGATTTGTCTTGTAATTCCAAATTTAGTATTCAGTGTTATCTTGGGTTCAGAGTGGCTAAGTAGAGTGTCTGGTAACTTATGTTATGATGTAGGGAGTTTGAAATTTAAATGGGGAGATTCTGAAGTAGAAGTAGCGTTCAATGACCATATTCAGAGGAGTAGTATTGTAGGTGTGATTTGTACTTTAAATGAGATATCGCCAGCCGTAGAGCGGGGTTCTCCATGTTTTGTGGGCAGTGTGATTACGAACGGAAGTCTAGAGGACTCGTTACGTGAGGCTGCATTTCAGGGAAATATAGAGGATGAACAGTGTGTTCGGCTCTATGATGTGTTATGGTGTAATAGGAGAGTTTTTGAGGATCGCATTGGTATGGCCAATTGCTATACACATTCATTGAACGTTATTGATAGGTCAGTATTCACAGGACATAGATATCCTGTACCTTTCGCTTATCAGAGTGCAGTTGAGGCACAAATTAACCAGATGCTTGAAGATGGGATTATTGAGCACTCGAACAGTCCATATGTTAATTCTTTGATAACGGTACCCAAGACCGACGGCACTGTTCGTATTTGTTTAGACGCTCGTTTGGTTAACAGTAGAATTAGTTCAGATCAGCTGAAATCTATGTCAATAGAGGAATTAATGCAAACATTTGAGGGGAAGAAGTATTTCACTTGTGTAGATTTGAGTTCCAGTTTTTGGCAAGTGCCACTTATGTACGAAGATAGACCATTTACAGCTTTTAGTCATAAATATAACCTTTATCAATTTTGTAGAACACCTTATGGGTTAAAGAGTAGTTCAGCAGCTTTAATTAGGGCTTTAAACATCGCATTAGGGGATGACACAGGAGAGTTTGTAACCATTTACATTGATGATATGGTAATTAGTTCACGCAGTTTTGAGGAGCATCTATGTCATTTAAATATAGTTTTTCAGAAGTTAGATCAGGCAGGGTTCACTTTGAAGCTGTCTAAGTCGTCATTCTGTCAGTCAGAAGTGACATTTTTAGGTCATAGAGTGTCGAGTAGAGGTGTAACACCAGAGGAAAGTAGGGTTAATAAGATACTTAACGCAGAGGTGCCACAGAATGTTAAACAGTTAAAAACTTACCTGGGAATTTGCAACTTTTTCAGGAGGTTCGTTCTTAAATACTCTGGGTTGGTAGAACCATTCAGGGAATTGCTTAAAAGTGGGACTCGGTGGAGATGGGAGTCCAAGCATGATCAGGCTTTTAGAGCGCTGAAGGAAGGTTTTGAGAAAGCTGTAGTGCTGAAATATCCGTTAAAAGATAAGGAATATGTGGTTATGACAGATGCTTCACATATAGGCATTGCTGGAGTATTATGTCAGAAAGATGATGAGGGTAATCTGTGCATTGTATCTTTAGCCTCGCGAGGACTGACTGCAGCAGAGAAAAGATACACGATTACTGAGTTAGAGCTTTTAGGTATTGTTTTCAGTTTAGGGAAATTTAGAATGTATTTAGTAGGGGGGAAATTTGAGATCCACACAGATCACCATGCATTACTGTATATGAGGACTTGTAAACTCAGTTCTAACAGAGTTAGTAGGTGGATTCTTGCTCTGCAGGAATACGAATTCACAGTAAAATATATTAAAGGTAAAGATAACATTCTTGCAGACATGCTATCGAGGGACACTAATTTATGTAGGGATTATCCTGTGGTTAAAGCAGAGGACGGTATTTTAATATGTGCATGTGTGGACAGTAGCAACAGGGCATCGTTACGGATACTGAGAAATATGCTAGGTAGAGCAACGTGATGACGTTCATTTAAGGGAGCCACTTACAAGGTTGGAAGCAGGTGACGCAGAAACATTTATAGTTTCCAAACGTATTGGCAAAACAGCATATGTGCTGGAGAATAGTGAGAGAAACAGATTATACGGGACGTATAATACACATAGTCTACGAAAATATGTGTCATAAAGTGAGTGTGTTTAGAGGGCGAGCCAGCCTATCAAATGAGTAAGTGTGGTATTTGGTGCGTGGGAGGAGATGGTCTTCCAGGCAGGCGTATCAGAAGTCACACAGGGGGGTAGTATGTAAGTAAATGAGAGTTTTTAAGGTACAGGGAAATATGATGGGATTGTCGGATGCTGTTGAGCACTAAATTGTCTCGATGCACCAAGGCCATTTTGGCAGCGCTGATGGGTTCCCATTTATCTCCAAGAGATGGGGGAGCGCTTGTATAGGGCTTGTTAGCTTAAGGCGTCCACGAGATAAAAGATGGGCCATCAGAATGCGAGACAGTCCTTCATGAAACTCATACATATCAGCACACGTGATTTCTGTTTACGGCCTCGCCATGTAAGATTTGTAAGTGTGTAATTTAAGATAATTTGTACAATGGTATTATTTGTGTGAGGAGAAATGGTCTGTGTTGAGAACTAGTATTAAGTAGAATATGGTTAACGGGAACTTAACAAGACAGGGCGATTACGGCACAGAAATATTTGGTGTTATATGTAATGCGCATTTACTGTTTTTTTTTCAGAAGTCAATATTAATTTAATCTACTTTAAAGAGAGATTAAGTATTATGGTCACGAGGCGCTGCCACAATAGTGTGATCGTGTGCTCAGTGATAAGTGGAATTAAATGTCACCATAAGGAGGGGACCTCCAGTGAAATTAGGGAGTTCTATGGTGATATAAATATATCAGAACACCTTCAATGCGTGTGATATGACATCATAAATACATAGTGCTCACACATTTATTATGTCTATTTCTCCAACATAGAGGAATTTGAGAGGCGGAAATATCCGTGGAACACTATTTTATATGAGAAACATTGGACTGGTTGCAAAGTGCAATCCATAGTGACAACAAACTTTGACGCAAAGTGCGTGAAGAAAAAATATGAGTGTATATATCTGTAATTTAGGGTGATTTCATTTATGTAATATGTATTTTGGATGGGGTTTATTAACGTGTCTGGGATAATCGGATAATGGACCGTCGTCACGGTAAATCATCCGATGATCCGAGGCGAATATGTAACGTGTTTTTCGAGGGGTTTTATGCAACTGGCATAAGTCAGTAGGAAGCCATTCTATATTTATTTACGCGGCAAATTGTTCAGCCAAGACAATTTTTCATGGTAATTTATTATTATTATTAATTTATTATAATTATTATTAAGGTATTTTCGGAGCATTTTATAAAAATTATTAGCATTCAGATAGGTTTTCTATGTCTTAGAAAACGCTATCCAGCAAATTATTACGAACGACGATATCATAGAAAATTATCTGATTACGGAATTTTACGGAGTTTTTGTCAGTTAGGGTATTTGAGAGAGATGACTCCTGGGATTTCAAGTACACTCTGATTCTTGTCGAGAAGCATGACGCAATCTTGGGTCGCATCGTCAAGAAAAGGCGAATTGTTGAAACGGAAATCGACTTCTCCCTCCCGCGGAGTGTAATGAGGAAGGAGTGGGGATCTAGCGCGTAGGGTGCAGCCAATCAGTGAGGACGACGTAAGCTAGATGTCGGTACCATGGTGGGGGAGCCAACGTGTGGATATATCGTTCGACGCGCCGTGAAACGAGGACTATCTGTGAAATACTTGAGGAGTATGGATGCGCGTGCGAGTCGCTCCGATGTTCAGTGGAGTTAGCGACGAACTTTTGTAAAACTTGGTTGTACGAGTGTTTGGGTCCGAGGTACGGACCATAGAATTATCTAATCTACCAGAATATCATCAAATTCCGACGGAGATGACGACGTCCAGGAGACTGTGGGAAGCTCACAACATCATCAAGAACGAGGGAAATGCCTTGGCAATTTCCAATGGTAAGCGCAAATGACGCAGAAATACGCAATCTCTCATTTTTCTTTGTTTTATATTTCATATTTCAGTAACTTCATAGCTTGGAAATAAGAGTAAAATCAATTTATCAGACTCCGTTTTCACGTAATTTTCTATCGGTAATATTCAAATCACAACGCTCCAATTTAAATTTTGTACTTATTATTATTATTAATTTTGCTATACTTGTTTTATATAATAAATTCATTTCTTTTACAATGCAATCTTTGCTTTAAGTAGGTAGCATTAGATATAGACCAATTCCTTCTCCTGATACAATTGTTTGTTGGGTTAATGATCAAATCATACCACGATCTGAGTGAATAGAGTCTTGAAGGTGTTCTGCCAGAGCTAGACGTTGTTAAATACAAATTTAGATTTCAACATTGCATTGAGGTCTTGGCGCCCATTAAAACAACATAGCTTAGGCAAAGGTAAACAGTTACATTTCTCACCCAACAGTTAGGAGCTAGCAAAACGTTTCATTTGTACGCTCAACGTGGAGCAAAGTAAATACCGTTTCACTTGTCATCCCAGCCTAAGCAACACGTTTCAGAACCAACAGAGACTAAAATTCCATTTATATATTCCCATATTTGGTCTATCTCTCATTGCTGTGCCCCAGCTGAGTCCGGCATTGCTTCCACTTACTTGTGCCGGGCTCCTCTCCGTCTTCTTTCCTGTCGACCTCCCTTGGTCAACTCTTGTTCTTTTCCGACCCCGACGGTATTAGGGTATCAGAGGCCTAGGGAGACTTTCACTTTCCCGCCTTAATTGGCCCTTGTCTCATCTTTCCTGATCCCTCCTTCTTCGAAGGGTCAGACCTCTCGTTTTCTTTTCATTATATTTCCTTTTCCCTTTAAGATTCCCGCACTGTGTGGGTTTGTTTTTTTGTTTTTAACTCCATTTTGTGGGTGTTTTCAATCTCCGTTGCATTTTGTATGTCTTTTCGATCTAAATTGCATTTTGTGAGTGTTTTTCAACCTTGATTGCATTTTGTAAGGATTGACAATCTAAATTGCTTTTTAGTAAGTCCTTCAATATAGGGGGAGGACCTTTTGTGAGTATTTTGAATTTCAATTGCATTTTGTATTTTCAACCTAAACCGCATTTTTGCAAGTAGTTAATTCTCAATTGCATTTTGTGGGTATTTTGAATCTAAATTACAATTTGTACGTATTTTCAATCTCATTTGCATTTTGTAAGTATTTTGATTTCACTTGCATTTTGTACGTATTTTGAACTTAACCTATATTTTGTGCGTATTTTTCAATCTCTTCCTTTTGTGAGTATTTTCGTTCGAAATTCCCTTTTGTAAGTATTACCGCTCTCCATTTTGTGAGTAGTTTCAATCTGAGTTCCTTTTTGTCAGTATTTTCCTGCTCACTTAATTTTTGTTCTGGTTTCCACTTCATTGACATTTTCGCTATCACACAGACCATTAGGGGCCGATAACCTAGATGTTAGGCCCCTTAAAACAACAATTATCATCATCATCATCTCATTGCTCTGGATTGACATGAAGTAATCATGTTGAGAAAGGGGTCCTTATTAATAATAATAATAATAATAATAAAATTAGCCTCTAGACATCCCGTAAGGGCAAAGGCCTCCTGTTTGCACAGGGACGTGCTCGTGTTTAGGCTCCGAAGGTAAGCATCCTTGGGAACTTTTGTCTTGTTGCACTCACTGTCATTGTCTTTCTGTCCTGTTTGGTGCATGTTGATTCCTGTTTGGCTCCATGCTTCCCTGTCCTTTGCCATTCTTGACCATTGGTTTCCCGCTTTAGCTCTAATGTAGTCTGCCCATCTGGTCTTTTGGTCCTTCTCTCGGGTCCCACATTGTGGTGCGATGCGTCCATTTCTGGTGATCCAAGCGTGATATGTCTCCTCCCCATTTCCATTTTAGGCTTCCTGTCCTTTCTACCACGTCACGTATGTTTGTCCTTCTTAGTTCCTCGTTCCTGATTCTGTCTCTTAGAGAAACGTTTAGGATCTTCTTTGACATACCTGTAGCTGCTTTTTCAGTTTTTCTGTCAAGAACCATGTTTGACAACCATAAAGTAGTGTTGGCATAACACATTTGTCTAGGATTTCTGCTTTTGTGCTTAATTTTAGTCTCTTGTCTGTGAGTAAGAACTCCACGCCAGTCCTGTGCGGCGTTTGTGTCTTTGCTCAGGGAGGTGCTTTGTCCTAGGTACATATACTCTAGTCGTGATTGATGGACTTGGATTGGATCTTGTATTCCATTTGTCATTATTTTTGTTTTTGTGGGGTTCATTGTGAGGCCTACTTGTCTGCTTATTTTGTCCAGCTCATTGATCATTTCTTCTAGTCTTTTTGCTGACCTTGCTATTAGCGTTATGTCGTCCGCAAATCTTAGATGTGTCAGTTTCTGGCCGTCCATATTTATTCCGTGATTGTGCTTCCGTTTCATTGATGTTCCAGCCCACTTGTGAATAATTTTGGTGATAAGAGGGTCCCCTTGTTTCACTCCTCTTCTCCGTCTCTTTCTGTTCTTACTTTTGCTGAGCTGTTTTGGTATGTTTTACCTAATAACCTTATGTATTTGATGGGGATACCTTGTAGCTTTAAGGCCTGCAGCACATCTTCGTGCTCTACTGAGTCAAAGGCTTCATTATAATCGATGAAGGTCCTTATTGACTTATATTAAATATAAATATAAATTGTAGTGGTCCGTTCGATAAAGACACGAAGTTCATATAATTGGTCTTTATTTATTTAAGGTTGTACATGTTTTGGGATAGTGTGCTCTTCGTCTTCTTCAATCTAAGAGTTTATTAATAGTGATACTGGTCTTGGTAATCTCAATCAATTACTATGATAATTATATATTGCTCCACCCACATTTATTTTTGTTACTTACTTGGGAAGCATAATTGAAGAAAAGGGAGGCAATAGGATGGAAATAAATGAAAGGGGAAGGTGCGCAGAGTGTTCGGGGGATGATATGGAATAAAGATGTACCACAAAAATGTAAAGGAATCATCTACAAGGCCTACGTTGTGCCAATTTTGACGTATGGTTCAGAACCATGGGTGATGAAGGAAAGGGACGAGAGTAAGTGGAGATGAAGTTCCAGAGGAGTAACAAGAATGGACAGAGTAAGGAATGAGAGAGTCGGAGAGGAGCCATTGCAAAATAGAATAGAGCGGTCTAGGCTACAATGGTATGGACATGTGAGGAGGATGCAAGAGGAGAAGATGTTTGGAATGGAAATGAAGGGAAGGAGACCAAGGGACAGATGGACGAAGGGAGTTAAGAAGAGTGTGGAGGAAAGAGGAGTGTGCTGGGACACAGTGGAAGATGAGAGATGGTGGATGGAGAGGCTTATGTTCCAAGCAGCGGTCGGAAACTGCTCAAGATGATGATGATGATGATGATGACTAGTAAATGATTCAGGCCTTCAAATGGTCCTCCTTCATCTAATTAATAACTTCATTGAAAATGCTGTCAAACCAAGGGCATCAAATGTTGACACAAATCAAAGGTCATTTAACAAAATACAAACAAGTCTTTGGTATGAGAAGAGAAAAAAAGGCGGGGAGGAGGAGGGGGGGGGGGGGACATGAAAAATGAAACTTATTATACAGTATAAAATTTAAGCTATAGGCTACATTCATTTTAAGTTATATAAAATATTTCTGTAAAATGCACAATCTATGGACACTACAAAAATCCCCTAGACACAGAAGCTTGATGCATACATGTTCAATTCTGTGTGTTAATGAAAGCCGTATATCTCTATTATTATTATTATTATTATTATTATTATTATTATTATTAATCTTGATTGGTCACATTGGACCACTTGAGTCGTTCCACAATCACTTCCTCTTTGAAGGTAGTACTGCTTGGCTCTTGCGCTCTTTCCAGTACTTTTTCATTCTTTCAGATCAGGGTTTTCTCAACTCATCTGAAATCTCCAAAGGCTTTCTATGTGTCATTTCTGCAGAAAATTTGTGAGTTTTAAGAATGGTGTTAATTTTATTTTTATCCTCGGCATCTGTTATCTTGAGTCCAACTGCTTTGAGATTTTGTTGGATTTTTTGGATCCATTTTCCTCAAGTTTTCTTTCCTAGATTTCTCATCACCAGTTGGCGTACAATTCTGTTTTCTGGAAGCCGTAGGATGTGAAAAAAATATGAAATTCTTTTCTTCTTCATTGTGCTGGTGATTGGATCAATCTCACGATAGACAGTTTCATTTGGGAGAATCCTCCAGACTCCCTCAACCTGATACTTTTTATTTATGCACGTTCTAATGATTCTTCTTTCCGTTTTGAGGAGCTGATCAGTTCTTTGTTCATTTTTAATTTGGAACAGTGTTTCACAAGCATAAGTGGCTTCTGGGAGAGTTACAGTTTTATAATGTTGGATCTTACTAACTATTGATAGGCATTTTTTATTATATGTTGACCAGGTTAGAGATTGTGCCTTTTTCATTTTATTTGTTCTATTTGTCCAAGTTACTTTTTCGTTTAAGTTATGTGTGATAATTTCTCCAAGATACTTAAATTGAGGAACTAGGTTAATTTTATGATCATTTATATAGACTTCATTTATATCTAAGGGTTTCATAGGCATGATCTCAGTTTTTTCCCTATATATATATATAAATTAAAGTTTGTCTGTTTTTCTGAATTTCTATGGAAATTTGAGTTATTAACGTGTTTCAGACTGTTTTGTGATGGATGCGTGCGAAAATATTTTTTTTGTTTGTCTGTCTGTTTGTTTGTTTTTCTGTCATCATCATCATCATCATCTTGCACAGTTTCCAGCCACTGGCCGGGTCTGTTTGGAACACAAGCCTCTCCAATGTCTTCTGTCTTCCCACCATCTCTCAGCCTCCACCCTTGTCCAGTCTTCTCCTCTCTTCTTCACGCTTTCTTCCACCCCCTTCAGCCACCTGTCTCTCGGTCTCTTTCCTTCCCACTTCGTCTCGTGTACTCTCCTGGGTATCCTCTTCTCCTCCATTTGTTTTACATGTCCATACCATCTAAGTCTAGATTTCTCTATACCATCCTGTAATGGTTCCTCCTTCATTAATTCTCTGGTCCTCTCATTTCTTATTCTGTCCATCTTTGTAGCTCCAATACTGCTTCTCAAGAACCTCATCTCACTGGCCTGTATTTTGCTCTTCTCCCTTCCTTTCATAACCCAGGTCTCCGAGGCATACGTCAGGATAGGGACATAGTACGTCCGATATATGATCTTTTTGCTGCTCTGAGGGACATCCTGTTTGAGAACAGCTGGGTGGATCAACGTAAAATTTGGTACAGATATCCATCAGAGGCATGACACCAGTCATTGATGTAATTCTTCTCTGTACCTCTCACAAAAGGGGGCCTACCCCTTTAAAATACATGCTGAAATAGGCATAGAAGAGAGAGTCAAAGCTCATTTTCAGCCCCTCAATGTGAGAAACAAAACCACATTTTAAGGCCCTAAAACCAACAGTTTTTGAGATCAGCTTCTAAAGGCTAAAAGCGTTGTCGTTGCAGCCATTTCTTACGGTCTTCAGCAGTTCTCTTCATATTGGCACACAAGTCAAATTCCATTTCCTTGACAATGTTCTTGAGATACGATTGTCTTGGTCGTCACCTTGTTTTTCCCCCCAAATGTTTCCTTCAAAAATAACCTGGAGGAGAGTGCCATGTCGGTCCCATGAATTTTGCTTTCCTTTTCTTGATGGTGTTCAACAGGCATCGATTCTCCTGAATTTGGTTCAGAACAAGCTCATTTGTCCTGATTTCCATCCAGCTTGTTCGGGTCATTCGTCTCCAAAACCACATTTCAGCTGCCTCAAGTTTTGTTTCTTCTCTTTTCCCCAGTGTTCATGTTCACAACCATAGGTCAACACACTCCAAACAAAGGTCTTGAGAAATGACTTCCTTATCTTCAAGTTGAGGTGCTCATTGAGCAGCAAATTCTTCTTATTTTGAAAGTCTTTCTTCGCCAACACTATTCTTTTCTTAATTTCTGAGATGCATCTGTTATCATAATTAATCACACTTTCCAAATAACAAAATTCCGTTACTTGTTCAATGGCATTATCATTTAACATGATATTAGCTAAAGTTGGTGTTTCTTTTTGAGATATTCCCAGAAAACTAATTTCATTTAATAAACTAATGAAATAATGCAAGTCGGTAACCATGGCAACAGAATCTGTGAGGTCCATCTATTTCAACGAATTTCCACCATCGGACTCGGTTCTGCACCATGGTCCAGGTCTTCCCAACCATTCTCAATGCCCTCCACCTCCATGGTCCCCCTCCAGGTGTTCCTCGGCGTGCCTTGTGGGTTCCATTTCAGTGCTTGTCTGGCGATGTTTTTATCACCACTTCCTGCGACACATCTCGATGTGAAGCACTAGGCATCTCAAAATATACACCCTCCAGGTATACATATTTACTGGCAAGAGAATCTTTCCTGATAGAGGAACTGAAATATACATTACTATTACCAACCACGAAAGCATACAGCAATCTCCTAACAGCAAGGCAGCAAAAGAAGGAAAAAGTAGAAGAAGAATTCTACGGCATGAGCGCCATGATCGACCGAAGCTGGGTAAAAGCTAACCAGCAGATGAGAAGCGCAGTCAACAGGCTGGCGGTCCATGGCTTCCATTACAAGACATGCCGCATAACAACATACCACAGCATCTCTGAGAAATGCGTGTGCATACAGTGCAACGAAAAGTGCGACAAATACCACATCCTATTATGCAAGAACAATGCAAGATCACTAATGGAACTTAGTTGTGAAGAGTAAAGACATAGATACATCTCAAACAATCAAATGTATAAAAAATAAAAATAAATGTATGGCCACTTGGCTGCAATAACTCTTTAATAATAATAGGTGTTCGTTTAGTTCTGTTCCATAGTTCTTGATTGGAAATGATCTGTGGCCACCACATCCTCAGACTCTTGTTCACAAAAGTCTGAAGGCTTCTGATTAGTTGTTTGTTTTCCAGGTTTTGCAACCATAGAGCAGGACCGACTTGACATTCGTATTAAAGATGCGCAGTTTAGTGTCGATGTTAAGCTGTCGAGATCTCCAGATCGGTCTTAGCATTGCAAATGCACCTTTGGCCTTATTAATCCTATTTTTAATACCTTCTATGGTTCCTACATGTGGGGTGACAATGCTTCCCAGGTAACAAAACTGATTGACTCGTTCTACCCCTTGGTTTTCTAGGAACAGTTGAGAATTGTTGCGGTTCTTGTATCTCTCCTTAGTCTTCAGTCTCACCTCTTCTGCTTTTACTCTCAAATCATTCAACTTGATTTCCATATCCTTAAAGCTGCCGGTTAGCGGACACAAGTCCTCCAGCCTGTCTGTCAGTCCCCATTGTCTGCCTCTTCGTCGGGTCATCACTTTCGTCATCATCAAATCTCGTACCATATGAAATAGTATCGGTGAAAACAGGCTTCCTTCCTTAACCCCAGTGTTTACTGGGATGGGTTCTGACAGCGTCCCTTGTGTAGTCGTTGTACATCTCCTTGACTACGTTAACCCTAGAACTGCTGCAGGTTTATCTGTCAAATGCTGCAGTACATTCCCATAAAGTACACACTAAAGGAATTTGGTATCTGTAAGCAAACTGTTTTCATGAATATGACTTATCATATACCAATATAAAGCTGAAAGACTGTTCTATATTATTTTGATAGAGGTGAATAATTCAGACTCATCAGTTTGAATTAATCATAAAAAGTATTTTTATAAAAAATAAAATAAATAAAATGTATTGACTGTTCTGCTCTAGAAAACATATTGCCAAGTTAAATGTTTGTCAGAGACATCATAAATGAAAAGTTCACAGTTTTTTGTTACTAATTCAAGAACCAGTTTTAAATAATTCCTGTTATTTACTAAAAAAAAGAAACTTTTTTTTACAATATGACATTTCTCGATTTTGAAGTACATAATCGGCACGCAATTACGGGGAGGAAGTTCACAGGGCCAGGATGATGAACGATAAAACGGTACATTTTACGTAGAAAGTCACTTCCTTCGGGTTGAATATCAGTCTAGTTCACACTTACCCCTTCACGGGTAACATTAGGCATGTTTACATGGTCTGTAGTAACATGATAAACATCTCTTGCATTGATGGGGATTTCCATAACTTGCGTGACATTCTGTTCGCTGGTATCACTGCCACTACTTTCACCATCTTCATTTTCATACGAATCCACACAATAATCACTGTCATCGTCCGTACTATCACACGAATCGTCAAAAATCAAGCGCTCAATTTCTGAATCGTCTACATAGTTGGCGGCCATTTTGCTCAATGCAACTTCAATGTCAAAATGGAAGTACTTCCACTTCTGCAGCCAAATAATAGCTTGCATACTGTCATTTGTTTGCCAAAGACTTACACTACGAAAGATAAAAGCATCGGGAACCAGCATGATTTGAAATTAGTGCCATCTGATGGCTAACAGTAGTACTATATTTGAATTCCAAGACCGTCTTTCAGAGAGACGGTTGCACTTGATTAAACAACACACCGTCTTCCTGGAAGACGGTCCGCAGTTCTAGGGTTAATGATTTTTCCTGGAATCCCAAACTCTTTCATGGCTCTCCACATCCTTTTTGTCATGACAGTATCAAACGCCTTCTCAAAGTCTACAAGTAACACATGCAGTGAGGACTGAAGTTCGGTGGACTGTTCCATGATCATGCGTAGGGTGTTGATCTGGTCCTTTTCTAAATCTCACTTGTTCTCTCCTCAGATTTTGGTTGACTCCTGCTTTATTCGGTTCAAAATAAAGCGTGAGAGGACCTTTCTTGGTATCTCTCTCCAGTTATCACATTCTGTAAGGTCTCCTTTCTTCGGAAGCTTGATCAACAGCGCCTTCCTCCACTCAACTGGTATCTTTTCTTGTTCCCAGATCTCCCTGAATAATGGAAGCAGAATAGCTGCTGCTGCTGACACCTCGATATCAATTTTCAGGGCCTCCGGTGCGATATTGAGAAACACAAGAGAAAGACCACCACTTGCATACATTACATAGATAATGACAGAAGCGAACACAAAATCATATCACGAATTGAAGAGGATGGCGGAGAATAGAGAAGATTGGCGAGTGGCTGCAAACCAGCCTCAGGGCTGTTAACTTAAGAGAGAGGTGTGATGTTGTCTAGTCCTGCAGCCTTGCCGTTCTTGAGTTGTTTGATGGCCCTTTCAATCTCTAGTCTCGATGGTGGTTCCGAACTGATAATAGCGTCTTCATGCTCGTCCTCTGCTGGTTCTTCTTCCTCTTCAGCTGGTTCATGATTTGAAATTTCCAAAAAAGTGCTCTCTCCATCGTCCTAGTTGTTCATTCTGGATGGTCAATAATTTCCCATCTTTGGCTTTCACCAGCTTGTAAAATGTGGAAAACGTTGCTAATAATGTGGTATAGGGTCTTACTATCTCTGGTTTCTGCTGCCTTCTCTGCTTGTGTTGTAAGGTCATTAATGAATGTTCGCTTATTGTGCCTCTTCACAGTCCTATTCAACTGATTGAATTTGTGCCTTCTCATCTCATGTTCTTGCGTTACATTCTTTCTGTTTGTCCACCACCCTCCATGTCTCAGGGCCGCTCTACCTTGCCCAGAACCCTCCTGATGTTCTTCCAGTGTTGGTCAATCTCCTGTTCTTCCTCTTCCTCAGACAACTGTTGGAAGCGGATTTGCAGCTCAAGTTAAAAATTCTGTTGTACTTCTTTGTCCGTCAGTTTAGCAACGTTGTACTTCGTCGTTCTGTTGGGGAAGCTTTGTGGCTGCTATCCGCCACTAGGTGGTGGTCACTACCCACATCTGCCCCTCTGTTGTTTCTCACATCTAGCATTGAGGTGCGCCAGGTCTTACTGATTCTCAGTGGGATGATCTGGGATACCCAGGTCACATTATGGCAGTTCTTGTGGGGGAATATGGTGCCTCCTATCACGAGCCCGTAGCTGCTGCAGAACAGGCGCGGATCTAGAGTTTGGCTTTGTAGAGGGTCAGAGATTCGAAATTGTTAAGAGAAATGGTATCACTAAAAACGCAATCACAAAGTAAACAAACGTACAAAACCAGACCAATTTTTTTGCAAGCTACATGGATAGAAAATTGATGCGTTTAGCACACTAAAAATATTCGTAGAAATTGCAACGGCGTGTTTTGTGACTTTTACATCGATCTCCGAGAAAAGTATCAAGGTACATTACAGTTTCGGCAAGTCGAGTTGGTACCGACAAAGGGAGAAAGTCACAGCTTAAATTGCCAACCAAGCTTGCAGTTTGGACGTTGGCAAAATTTTTTGGTGCGAAAAAAGCCCTGAATTCCTATCCCTGTATATATATGACAAACAAAAAATGTATAAACCAATATATACTCGACACAACAATTAGCGGGCCACTTTTCAATGTGTTTTAATGGTCAAGTGGCCCGTTAATTGTTGTGCCAAGTAGGCCTATATAAAAAAATTAGTTGTGTAAGAAAACCCATCTATTTTGTTTAGTAAATTTATAGTTGATTGTTGCGTACTATTATTATTGCTGTGTCCAAGTCCACCAAAACATAACCTACATTATTGACACTAGATTCTTTCTCAATAAATTCAACTTTTCTCTTAGATGCACTGGTGGGCGTGCACAGTGACATTTTTCACAGTTCAATACATCAGCACATGAAGCAGCATCTTGTGTCTTGTGTAACTTACGCCTTTTGGCTTTGTCATGGTGGAAAATGAAATATAGCAGCTATATTTTCAATAAACGATGAGCATACACTGATAAAGAGGGCCTGAATGTTGATGACATGTCATCTATTTACTGAGCTCTCTGAAACAATGCTGAAGTACATAGTACGGGCCACCCCGTCTTCAAATATGTCAGTTTTATTTTGCATCTTTTTGCATTATTTGCTATTTTTACATTTTAAGAGCATTTTTTTTAAGTTTGGTAGAATTTTTTGGTCATATTTTAGAGAAATCAGCCTTTTAAGGTCATTTTTGTCTTTTCGATTTAGTCATGTCACAGCTTTATATGAGGGAGTAAGTCTCTCCGAGTTAAGAAGAAGCTAGTAGCTATGAACATAAACCTTTTGCTAAGTGCTAGAAATCTATTTTGATTGACTTTACAGTTTGAGCATCAGATGTCATTTTTGAAAATTTTAAGTGCATTTTTAAACTTTTTTACGGCATCAACATCCGAGCCCTGCTGATAAACAAATGTTCACCACTAAAAAATCGCAAAATATAATTCTGGAACAGATTAGTGAAAATCACAGCCTTCTAGATCAAAGGGTTACAGAAATAAGTAACTTCAAAGAGAGTGATCTAAATCAATCTGTAGTGGACCATGAAGGTGGTGTAGTGTATTTAGTTTCGTTCTTATCGGACTCTGCAGCATGTGAAAAGCAGTGAGAGAAAATAGGAGATTCAATGTGAAATATACAACATGGTAAATATTTATACAATTTCATTCATTTTTTATTGTTTGTCAGGTTTTGATTACATATGAATAAATGTGTTAAATCTCTGTTTAACTTGGAAGTAAAAAAAAACAAACAAAAAACACACACCCATCAAATTACAGACCCATTAATATTATATCTGCCATCAGCAAGGTTCTAGAAAGCGTTGTTAAACAAAGGCATATGAATTTCTTCATGAAAAATGATTACTTTGCAAACTGCCAATATGGGTTTATTCCAGATAGAGGAGCTGATAGTGCTATATTTGAAGTAGTAACTGATGTAGAAAAGGCATTAGATGAAAACAAACTAGCTGCTGGTGTACTAATTGACCTTCAAAAAGCCTTCGATCTGGTTAACCATAAGATTCTCCTTAATAAACTAGAATTTGCAGGCATCAGAGGAGTGGCACATGATTGGTTCAAGAACTACCTCACAAACAGAAAACAATATGTTCCAATCGATAATGTAAAAGGATCTCAAATGAGAATTGACACAGGAGTACCTCAAGGTTCTGTGTTAGGACCAATTCTTTTCTTGGCCTATATTAATGATATAGTATTATTAGAATTGAAAGGCAAGCTTAAACTATTTGCAGATGATATTTTTATACTCTATCTGGGAACATCTGAACAGGAAATTATGCTAAATATTAATTATGATCTCAATAACCTGGTGGATTGGTTGAGAGCACACAAAATGGTTATCAATATGACTAAAACAAAATATTTATTCTTCCATAAACCATCATACAAGATTGAGACCACAAACATAGTCAACATAGCCAACAAAGAAATAGAAAGGGTTAAATCGGCAACATACTTAGGTATCACACTAGATAGTACACTAACCTGGGAAAATCATGTAGAAAATGTAAAACATAAAATCAGCCCTATAATTGGTATTATTTTCAGATTAAGATATAGCTGTCTTACTAGCCAACAATTGAAAAATATATACTTTGCTCTGATACATTCACATCTAATGTACATGAATTTCATATGGGGATATTGTAAGATGGAGCTGATAAAAGAACTTGAGATACTCCAGAAACGTGCTATAAAATCTATCTTTGGATTTCCTTGGCTCACACCCTCAAATGAATTATACTCAAGAACTAAAATTATGCCACTGCAAAAACAAATAGCTATGTCAGCAACAGTATTTGTATACAAATTAGAAAACAAATTGATACACACACACATCCATTTTACCCATGCAAATGACATTCATCATTATGCAACAAGAGGAGTAAATCAAATATTCACCAGCCATTCCCAATCCATTAAATTTGGAACTAAAGGAATTATGTCCTCTATAATAAAAGAATACAACTCGCTACCATTAGGCATAAGGGAAAGTTTCTCTATAAAAACATTTAAGAGGAAAACAAAAGACTTCCTATTAAGGAATGAATAGCCCATGTACAATAGCCTTAAGCAATGCAATGTATCATACCGAATTATCTCTGTAAAGTTAGTCACTAGTAATCTAAGTTACTATTAAACTAAACAATAATGTTACCAAAATTATATATTTGTATATATATATGTATATGCCATGCTGTAACTATGTTACTTGATTGTCCCTAATACGAGCTCAGGCTCATTGGGACCTATGTAAATAAATAAATAAATAAACCACATATTAAAAAAATATTCAAAGATGAACGTAAAATAACAAAAATACACGTATAATTAAATGTTTTTCACAGTATGCAATTTCCTTTATCCAGGCTGATTCTACAAAAGAAGCAACGAAACGGCCACATTCCACCAGGACAATCGACACTTTCCTTTCCAAAAATCAAAAAACGGAATCTGAAAGTAGTTCTGTCATCATTGGAACCACCTGCACCGTTGTATGGAAATATAAACATCTCTGAGGTTGAAAATTTGCCTTCCGTTTCTGCAGATACAAGGAAATAATGCTCCGAATCTCACTGTGCATCGGATATTTGGTCTTATGTAGGTCAAAACAACGTCGATGATTTTACGAAGGCTAAACTGCTACAACACCATTGTGAACCTCCTGCTAATTATGTCATCAAGAAGAATGGAAAAGAAAGGAAAAAGTACGCTCTAAGATCGCATTTGGACAAATTTCATTGGCTAGTGCTGTCCCATAAAGCCTTGACTGCGTGTACTGCGTACTATTTGCCCCAAGCTCGAGGAGGTTATCAAAAGAATACTTCCCTAAAGAGATTAGTTCTAGAACCACTGAAAGCATTCGATGATTTACTCGGAGAAAAAGGAGTGCTTCTAGTTCACCAGCAGAACCAATATCATCAGCAGGCTGTAGAGTCTGGAAAAAGTTTTCTTAAGACTTTTCATAATCCAGTATTTGAAGTAGTCAACCAAGTCTGCGTACAGCGAGATGCAGAAGTAAGAGAAAATCGTGAACGGTTGAGGCCAATAATCGGTGCCATTATTTTGTGCGGTCAGCAGAATATTCCTTTACGTGGACACAGGGATGATGGACCTCTCTACAAACGTAACATTGACGGGAAAATAGACAGTCCAGTAGCAAATGATGGGAACTTCAGAGCACTTCTTCGCTTCAGAGTTGAATCTGGTGATTCTACTCTTAAACATCATATGGAAACTGCGGGTTCAAATGCGACATATATCAGCAAGACCACTCAAAATCAAGTTATAGAGGCCTGCAAAGAAGAAATTCAGCAAGCCATTCTGGATAGAGTTAGAGAGGCGAAGTTTTTCGCAGTTTTATTCGACGAGACGACCGACAATGCCACAATAGAACAGCTTAGTTTGTCTTTTCGCTGCCGCTACTACAACAGAGAAATCAGAGAAGATTTCATTACATTTTGTGATGCATACAAAGTAATTTGTTCTGATGATGTAAACAATAATGAGCGTCGTTTAACTGGAGTTGCAACGGCACATATTGTTATTGATCTACAGGGTGGTCGAGAAGCCCCTTTACATGTTATAGCATAGGACAGTTAGACGTAGAAACATTGTTATGAATAAAACAGTATTTTTATATTTCAACATTTATTTGGAGTAAGCAATGTCTGGTTACAATTAACAATTCCATTTATCGATCAACAACGTCAGTATGTATTCCTCCATGTTCGAAGCAGACGTTGATCCATCACCATGTTCTTGTATGCATCCGCTGCAGCATGCGGTGGGTGATAGTTTCAAATGCCATGCGAACTCCATCTTTCAGTTGATCGTTGTTCACGTATCGTCGTTTACGAACGTTTTCTTTTATTATTCCCCATAGTGCATTGTCCGGTCTGGTGAGGTCTGGGCTTCGTGGAGGCCATGGCAGTGGTGCTGGAAGGTCTCGTGATCCACGCCCAATCCAGCGGTTTGGAAAAAGTTCATTTAGCCGGTTGCGGACACTCCCAGCAAAATGTGGTGGAGCACCATCTTGTTGAAGTGTCACAATGTCACTTATACCTTTAGCCCTTAATTGTGGAAGCAACCACGTGTTAATCATTTGCAGGTAATTGTGTTGGTTCACAGGACCATCGAAGAAATAATGTCCAAGCAGGTGGTCTGCCGATAACCCTGCCCAAAGCATAACATGCGGCGGATTGCACTCAATTTCCTCATAAAAGTGTGGGTTGCGTTTTGCCCAAATAAAGATGTTACGATTTCGTGAGCTACGATAATTCGCACACTCATCAGAGAATATAACGTTTTTTTTTTGATCATCTGCATGCGGGAAGCATGCGAGCAGCATTTCACATGCATGCACACGTTGCTCCAAGTCACGATCACTCAACTCGTTCAATGAGGATGGACGAAAACATGAAAGTTTCAAGTCTTTCCGCATATGGTCTTTCATCGTCGATCGCGGGACGCCTAATTCCGCGGGCCGCTTACGGGTTGACTTCACCGGCGATCGTTCAATCGATACGAGTCATAGGCTTTCCACTGCGTGGTGCATCGAGAACACTTCCCGTCACAAAGGTTTTCTTCTCCCACGCGAATAACATTGGTCGTGATGGCGGTGGTTTTCCAAACCTCACAGCGAAATCCTTAAAAATGTCTGACATTGTCTTCTTCGTATTCTGACGTTCGTGAACCCAAACAGAAGCCACCAAATACTCCTCAACAGTGAAAACACTTGTATCCGTCATGGTTGAACTCTTTCGACTGAAGGCAACTAACTGCACAGTGAGCTACGCAGCGAACCACGTAACACGACTTTCCCACGCTAACCGAAGTGAACGTGTCGACTGCGAGACTCGGCTCACGGCGGGAAATTGTTATCTCAACAATATGTAAATAATGTTAATAATAAATATTTATAATACATGTCTATGCTATAACATGTAAAGGGACTTCTCAAACCACCCTGTATGTGTGAAATTAGATTTGTGTTGGGATTGGAACAGATAGTTGTGCGGTGATGGTGTCTGAAGAGAAAGGAGCAGTTGAAGAGTTGATGAAAGTAGCAATTCACGCTCAACGTTGTCCTTGCCATAACCATGTGCTAAACAATTCTTTATCTAGGTCTTCCAAAGTCACGAATTGCTGCAATTGTTCATCAACAATGGGAACTGTTGTCTCTTTTGCTAACGGTTCTGAAAAGAGGAACGATGTTTTTAAAAAAAAGCTTGGTGGCAAATCACTTCAAGGTCTTAGTGAGAAATGCTGGGTGGAAAAGCACGATGGGCACATGCAGTTTCAGGGTCAACAATTGATAGAAATATGTGACGCCCTTGATGAAATTTCGACATGGGAGGACGTAAAATCTGCATCTGGTGCTGCAAGTCTTCGACGATCACTAGCCAGTTCTGAGTTTCTGATTTCATCTGCTTGCTTAAATGACGTATTAGGCAAGTATACTAATTTCAATGTGTTTGATATTCTCTATATTTGATGTTAAAATTTTTTGTATGTTATTTTAAATGTTAAAAACCACGCAATAAATAAATTTTACTTCTGTTATGTTACAGGTACATCTTTACCTTTGAGCCGAGTACTTCAAATGCCTTCATTAAATTTGAAAAAAGCGACGGAAATGATCGGAAATACCCTGGCCGTTCTGGAGATAAAACGACATGAGGCTGATGCTGTTTCCCAGCGGATATTTTCTGAAGCTCAAGACCTCGCTGAACAATTGGATGTGTAGTTGAAAGTACCACGCAATGTTTCTCGGCAAATACATCGTGATAATCATCAATAAAACCAAACTCCAGAAGAATATTTCAGGAGGGGAATTTTTATTCTTTTATTGGACAACATTGTTACCGACCTCAATGAAAGGCTCTCTCCAGACGTTTTGAACCTCTTCCGGTTGAGAGTAGTTCTGCCTCGTATTATTCATATACAGTGGAGGACATTGAAGATGTACGTCAAGTAGTGAAAACTTACCAGATGCTTTTGGATTCTCCCATTTCAACAGTTGTTGCCGAGTACGAATTGTGGGTCACAAAATGCGAGCGCTTTGTTGAAAACTGCGGCAAAATCTCCGATTCCATTGTTGTCGTTAGTGATGACTGATGAGTGTTACGAGGATATTTATCCATCCATCAATAAACTGTTACGTATCCTCATCACACTTCCTGTGAGTGTAGCCACTGCAGAAAGAAGTTTTTCAACTCTCTGTCGCCTCAAAACTTGGCTAAAAGCAACTATGGCAGAAGACAGGCTCACCGGACTTGCATTGCTGCACATTCATCGTGACATCACTACAAACATCAATTTGTTAATCACAATATTTGCTAAACAAAATAGATGAGTTGATTTTGTTATATAAATAATCTTTTTTATATAATAGGATGAAGTTGTAAATATGTACAGTTGTAACAGAACATAATAATTACAATAAAGATAATTATTTTCAATATTGAATAAAATGAAAAAAACAACTGTTTTCCAGTTAAAATTCGTTATGTTTTATTTGTCTGGTTATTGTGTTTTCGTTTTTTGAGTTTGCAAAAAAATTTGGTCTCCGTGACACCCCCATTGAATCTGCGCCTACTGCAGAGTTCAATTAGTTGCTCTCCGTTATCATTCCTAGTTCCTATGCCATGTTTTCTCATAATGTTCTCCAGGCCTTGGTTGTCATTACCTTCTTTGGCATTCATGTCTCCCATTATCACCAATATATCTGTTTTCTTCACCATTAAAAGAGTTTGATGTAACTTGCCGTAAAACTGCTCCTTTTGTTCTTCTCCCCGTCACCGTTGGTTGTTATTGGCCTTACTCTTGATGCTACCATAACTGTCTCTGAAACTGGGCGCCATTCTAGCAGGCATTTTCTTGCCTTTTGTTTGAACACCCTCTTCTTCCTTACCCGAAAACAGGAGCGTATTTCCATCCTGTGTCTTGACTTCATCAAATCCATTCCACCTCATCTCGCTCAGGCCCAACATATCCAACCTGTATCTCTTCATCTCCCTTGATAATTCAGCCAATCTCCCTGTCTGCCACATAGTCTACATTCCGTATTTCAATTCCAGTGTCCGATTTCATGTCGAAGGTCAAATCCAATTTTTCCGTCCAGCTTCTATTTGTTAATGTTTCTGTAATAAAGTAATCTCGGGTGTGCAAGTTATTGGTCTACAGCTCCCAAAGCCTGGTGAAGGGGATGCCTTCTAAGTATCCAGGCCTTCTTCCCTCAGTCATCTAACCAAGTAGCAAGCAATGGCTTTAGAAGAGTGCAGTACAACTTTTCAATTAAATTGAACTACTAAAAGTAATTTATGAGCATTCGTAACTCGCCCCACACCTCACAATTCCGCATCGGCATGTAACAACGCACTCTTCGATACATGATACAGCTGACCAATGTAGTGGCAATTGAAACCATACCATCAAACCACCGTCCGCACTTCATCCGTGACGTCATTGACTACACTAAAAATTTCCCCTAATCACATATGTACCGTATACTTGAACAGTTGAATAGACTGTGTTGGACGTATTTTCGTGTTTCCCTGTTTCTATAAAAGTGGCCAGAATAATTACAATTTTTTAGAAGTCAAACTGAAACTTGGTTGTCATCATCATCTTGCACAGTTTCCAGCCACTGGCCGGGTCTGTTTGGAACACAAGCCTCTCCAACGTCTTCTGTCTTCCCACCATCTCTCACCCTCCACCCTTGTCCAGTCTTCTCCTCTCTTCTTCCACCCCCTTCAGCCACCTGTCTCTTGGTCTCTTTCCTTCCCACTTCGTCTCGTGTATCCTCCTGGGTATCCTCTTCTCCTCCATTTGTTTTACATGTCCATACCTTCTCTATACCATCCTGTAATGGTTCCTCCTTCATTAATTCTCTGGTCCTCTCATTTCTTATTCTGTCCATCTTTGTAGCTCCAATACTGCTTCTGACTGGCCTGTATTTTGCTCTTCTCCCTTCCTTTCATAACCCAGGTCTCCGAGGCATACGTCAGGATAGGGACATAGTACGTCCGATATTTGATCTTTTTGCTGTTCTGAGGGACATCCTTGCTCCATAACATGCTTCTCACACTCCTCCGAAATGCTTCTGCCTGTCTCCCCCGCTCATTTATTTCTCTATCGTTTCTTCCATTATCTTGTATCAGGCTTCCCAGATACTTGAAACTCTCCACTTTCTTCAGCTGTACCCCACCAATTGTTATTCCCGTTGTGGTTCTTTCCTTCTTCCTTGTTGTATACTGTTTATACAAACTTTCTTCTTGCAGATATTTTACAAGATGAAATATAATAATTGTTGTTGATACTTTATGTATTCGTTGAGAATATGGATTTGTGATTGCCAGTGCTGTGTGCTGGGGATCATGTTTGTGGAGGCGATCACGGTCCTGGTGCGTCAGTCCTCCCACTTCCGAGCGACGCGGGCGTTACGTCCCATCTTCCTGGTGGATACTCGACACTGTGGAGGTGTGAGACGCTTCATTCGCCAGATCTTCCAGTCGGTGCCACCCATCGTGGACATGCTCGGCCTGCTGCTCTTCTTCGTGTGCATCTATGGCGTGCTGGGTTACTTCCTGTTCTCGGCCGACCCCAGGGACCAACATTTCACCACCCTACACGACAGTTTCGTTAGCATGTTTGTGCTCCTCACCACTGCCAAGTACGTGCTGGATTCATATTGATACCTTATTTACTCGGCTATAGGACCCCTTTTAATCATTTTAAATGATCTTGTCTACTTCGTCGTTACGCTGGGGGTCTGCTGTTACGTTACGGTGACGGGACTAAATGTACTCAGATGCACTGAGGTGTGTGACGTCATAGTACCGCTTGGTGCATGTGCTCCCCGACAGTCTCTACTTCGTTAGTATAAGACAAAAATCCCCGATTCTTGGGTTGTCACGGGTAATCTCGAGAACCACTGCATGGATTTTGATGCGGTTTTCACCATTCTGTCAAGGATATCTCGAGGAAAGATTCTGTAGAAAATAATTTATGTATGATCGAAGGAAGCCAAGCAGTAACGATTTCAGTGAAAAAGTCGTAAACAAACTTGGGGTCCGCGCGCTTCTTAAGCTTACGCTGGGCAAACCGTTAAAAATATCAATATACTATGAGCGTAAGAATTGGTCAGCATGAAAAGTTCTACAAGAAAGTCCGCGAAAGCATATCTCTATCTTCAATACATCGCCCACTAGTGTTTTTAGACAGGATGGAAGGGGCACGTCCCCGCGCGCTCTGGTGAGCGTGACGGCATCCCGCGTGCTTGACCTGGCTTTGCCCTTGGTTTGCACTTGCCGTTCGCGAGTAATTTGAAACAAGATAAGCAAGATAAGTATTATGCAGATAATTTTCTAACATGTCAAGAGTCTTTGACTTCGAGCGAAGCGAGAAGCCTCCAGCCTTTCTAGCATTTTTCAGCATTTGTAGCATTTAAAATGATACAAAGTCTAGTCTTTCAGACTGACTGTCACTTTTTTTTTCTAAATTTCTAGTTCCGAAATTGAGGGGGGATACTATAGACACGAACTTCGCAAAAATCCATTATTTTGGGAAAGTGAGAGGGTAAGCATAAGCTATTTTATTTTGTTCTACATAGTACGATATATTTAATCAAAACAAGCTAAGTTTACATCTTTAATCAGCCCATTATGAAACTGCCATAACCCACTATTCCCGGCTATGTCCCAATGAATTTCGCTACTATCCCTAGCTAAGCAAAAATCTTAGTATCAAAGAAATAGAATGGACAAAGTATCAAGACATGGAAATGCAAACTTTATTTGAACATAGGGAGAGAGAGAATGCATCAATTAGGGAATGAGTGATCACATCTCACTAACATTCGTAAACACAACCGAGCACGTATTATTCACATTAATATACCAATAATGTGTCTCACAAACGCCGACAGTTCTTGTGTTTAAAATAAAACTGAGAAGAAGCGCAATACAAAGAATAACAAAAGAATGCAGGCAAGATAACTTCCATTGGCGGATTTTAAACTTGGCGCTTCTACTTGGCCAAGAGTTTGGCATCTTCTATTGGATATCGGGTGAAGCCTATTGGCTACACAATTCGATATCCTGCCCAATCGCATATATGGTGGTCATATCGTCTGAATAAAAAAAAATAATAATGTAACGAGAAAAATATTTTTATCATAAAAGACAATGAATTTTACTTATATATTTTTTTAAGAATTCATAAATTTCCAAGAATGTTGTATTTTGACTTTCAATAATTAAGGAAGGGTACTATAAGCGATTTCCAAGAATTTTGTATTTTGGCACTCGAAAATTAAGGGGGGTACTATAGGCGAGGGGGTCTTATAGCCGAGTATTTAAATGTTCCACTTCTCAATTCGATATGTATGTACCGGTATCTGTGGTCTTCCTCAGCCTGTGTTATTTTCACATAAATTAACAATAATTAACAATAATTGTTGGCCATGACATTTTTATAAAACTTTTTTAATGATCAATTTTATGATAACATACTTTAGGTATGAAATTCTTAAAGTAGTCGGTAAAACGTATTCAAATCTGGAAGTTTCAACAATCGTTGAAAATTCTATTGGTAAAATGTCTTGACAAATAAAAGTCTTTCAATGTGGTCCCAATTTGATGTTTTTTTCTGGTAATGATGAGCCTCTCTTAATTGAAGGGGTCAGAGCCATAGTGGGCCATCTCCAAAAATCAGTAAAATGGGATACTCCCATCTAGCGGAATAATTTTGCACTCCCTATCTGTTGTGAAAGTGGTCCATCTCCAATAACTTCCAATCGTGTAATATTGTGCCTTCTAAATATTAAGCATCCATCTGAACATCGCTAATAGTCACGTGACATAACTATACATCATGGCGGACACTGAGTACGTAAACCAGTAAAATCAAGGAAAGATGTAGAAATACTGAAAAGTGGGTTAAAAATAAGCTAAAAAGAATGCAAAACAGTGGTGACGAACATCTAAGTGTTAGTGGGCATAGTGTGTCTTTCTTACCCAATGATAGGGATTTCAGTACTAGAGAAATTTCAAAACGCAAAGCGAAATCAATTTTTTCAGTCATTGAATACATTGAAATAATAAAAGGTTGTAGGAGAAAGGTCTCCGACCGGGAAGTGTATTGTCCCCCTTACTATTCATCATAGTCATGGATGAAATTCACAAGAATGTTAAACAGAGATTGGGACAAGAGGCAACAAAGGCCATGCTGTTTGCAGATGATATAGTGATATGGGGCGAGGATGAAAAGGAAGTACAAAAACAACTAGATGTATGGAATCAAGAAATATAGAAATATGGGATGAAAGTAAGCACAGAGAAGAGCAAGACAATGGTAATGTCAAGAGGAAGGAAGGAAGAGGAAAGATAGAATTGAATGGGAAAATTCTAGAAGTGGTTAAAAGTTTCAAGTACTTGGGAAGTGTGATCACAGAAGATGGAAGGATAACTGAGGAAATTGGAAAGAGAATACAACAAGCGAACAGTTTTTACCAGAGCATAAGGGGTATTCTGTGGAACCGAGATGTCCCAAAGAAATGTAAAAATGTATTATATTCAACCTACTACAGACCCATACTAACATACGCAGCTGGAGCGTGGACTACTACAAAAAGAGAGGAGAGTAGAATACAAGCCGCGGAGATGAAATTCCTAAGAGGTATAGAGGGCAAGACCAGAAGAGATAGAGTTAGAAATGAAGAGATTAGAAAAAGGACAGGAATCTTGAAGCTGCAGGACAGGATAGAAACAACAAAGTTAAAGTGGTATGGACATATGATGAGAATGGGAGAGGAGAGAGTACCAAAGAAAACTTTCTGTGAAAAGATGACAGGGAAGAGACCACGAGGAAGGCCCCGAAAGAGATGGGCAGATACAGTGTGGGAGTGTGTAGAGAAGAGAGGAGGAAAACCTGAAGAAGTACTAAAAACAGGAGAGGAGTGGTGGAGAGACAGGAAACGCTGCAGGTCCTTAATTCACAACCCGACCCACGAAGCTGGAAACGGGAAATGAAGATGATGATGATGAGGAGAAAGAAACCATTTTCTGTAAACCAAAAGGTTCAGTCTGATTTTGTCCGAATAAAAGACCTAGCGAATGGGTTATTAGTTCGTAAGGAAACTGTTGAAGGGGAAAAGGTTCAGTGGCTCAAAATTAGGTGGTTCCGATTTGAATCAGAATATCCATTTCAGTAAATTTCGCTACACCTTAAGTGAGATGCAAGCTTGGCAAATAATTGATTGTACTCCTAATCGCTGAGAAAGGCGTACAGTAAAGGTATCATCTTCAGTGCCTTCAGCTTAAGTCATGCTTACAACGCCCCTATTCCAATAACAAAATCGAAATATGATGATTTAATGTCTATGCTGGAATATATTCCTCCCATTCACCATGACTTCTATAAATATTTAACTCGCAAAGAAGCCACTAATGAGCATCAATAAAGTAAATGTTGTTCTGAATGGATATGGCCCATTGTATTGCACAGTGTAAATATAGAACCAGAATGGGCCAAATGCATGATGTCGAAAATTGTTCAACTTCCTTGCTGTTATATTTGTATTTGGAGTCAAGATAACAATATTACTTTTTGCTCCAAGATTTATGTATCCTTCAGTTACAATGTGCATATATTGAATGACTTGATTTTTGTTCCAATAAATTATGACTAATGTTTAACTTTAACCCTTGTTTTCTCCATTTTTTAAAAATGGTGCTTGGCCCACTTTGGCTCTGACCCCTTCAATTATGGTTAAAATTTGATATACAATTGAACCTGCTTTATACATAACTCTGTTCTGCGTATTTCGTATTTGTAAGTAATTTCTTTTAGGTCCCGGCAAAATGTAATTTAAAAGCGTGTTAATTTAACCTTATTTAGACGTAACTCGCTGTTATATGTATGAAGTGTCAGTGAAATACATCTGAGTTTTGCGTAGCCTGATTGTAATTTAATGAGCACGTGTTGTTATAAAAGAAACAACAGTACTGTATTTATGTAGTTTCCTCTTTGTCGGCGTAGACAGAGCGGTCGGGTTTCGGTGCTGAAACAGAACACATAGTTTCTGTCTCATGTGGGACATGCTCTAGATTGTTCACACGAAAACAACTCTCATATTCAAACAAATTTATTTTCTTTTGTTTCCGCGATGAAACCGCCTACTCGGCTGGTAACTTAATCTTGAGCGGCATTGTTAAGGTAAAAAAACGACACAGCTAGAGGAGGAGGGAGATAGAGAGTGAAGGGAACTCGCTCGGTTGGTCTTTGTTACGCCGCCAGTAAGTAAGGGTGAACAATGTCACTCTGCAAAACTCAGTGTACGCTTCGTAGGCCTAGGCTTTTCATGGGCTGTGGTGCGACGGGTTTTCTTTTCAACAGAAGATCGAGTTTCCGGGACGCTACTGCATCACATTGTGCCCATTAAGCAATGATAATCTGTATTTACAGTAAAGTAGTCATTTGCGAATAATGTGACATGTTTTTACTAATGGTAGCCACAACTTTGCAGTGAATCATTGTGAAACAGAACTTGAAAGGTTATAATACTACAAGTTTCCAGATGCATTGTGAAACAAGGCACTAATATATCTCACCTCAGCACATGCAATATCCTGAAATACAAAAGGAAGTTAAATGTTAATTAATACAAAGAAGAGCAATACAATTGCAAAATTAATATCTCAAATAAAATGAAAAAGAAACAGAAGAAGATCCTTCTTCTGGATATATGTGCAGCACATCCACCTCAAATCGTTCTGGAGAATGTCCGAGTGGAACTTTTCCCTCCTAACTGTACCAGTGTTCTACAACCACTTGATTTGGGCATCATTGCAAATTTCAAAGTGCATTATAAAAGAATGCTGGTTCAACATTTGATAACAGTGAGTGATGCAGGAAATGAAACTCTCTCCATTAATTTACTACAAGCCATGGACTTTTTTATTTTGGCTGCCAGGAAGCAGGTGTCATCCTCCACAATCAGCAACTGTTTCCACAAAGCTGGTGTCTTACTGGAAGAGGCTGCCTCTAATGATGATTATGGGGATGAAATTATGTCTGACAATGAGCTATCGCTACCGGAGGGTGCAGATTTTGATACTTTTGTGCATTTCAATGATAATCTCGCTGTATGATGAGATTATTGCTGATGTATGCCAACAACGCGGTGGTGACGGACCAGCTTCAAGTCGTGGAGATGGAGATGACGACTTGAATCTTGAAACACCTGAACTAAGTGAAGTGTTAAGTGCAATCGATGTGTGTAGGCGTTACATCAGTGCGGAAAGTTGTAGTGAAAATGCTTTGAATTCATTACTACGTTTGCAAAAGGAGGTTTAAACACTTAATGCAAGAAAAGTGTAACAAGCCAAACTATCTGGTTTCTTTAAGGCTGGACCAAGTTCAAAATAATACAATACTATATTTTCTGTCTTAATGTATGTATTGTTTGCTAGGACTTACACATGTAGGTCTATTCCATTTGTTTTTCAGTAAATATGTAATGTGTTGTGCAAGTCTGATTTCTAAGTAATTCTGAGTTATGAGTAGTTTTTTTCTTCCCCTTGATATACGTATAAGTCAGGTTCAATTTAAAGTTTATATAGAACTATTGAATGTAGTATAAACTTGATTGCCAATTGAATTGGTAATTTCTAAAAAGCCCTTTATGACATTTTTGGTGAAAATGAGTTAAACATGGATTGGGGTTCTTCAGAGGTAAACACAACACACCATTCCATGCTGAAAAGGCCTCTTTCTACCTTTTAGTGTAGTCACAGTATGGCAGTGCTATTTATATTCATTTCTAAAGGGCCCTTTCTGCGGTAGAAGGGGCAGTTTAGCAAGGAACCAGAGCAAGCTAGAAACAGTTGCAATCGTTCTATTCTTCAAATAAGAGGCAAAAACGTCTCGGAGAAGTGTTTTGACAGCACCAACCATTGACCAAAGGGGTGAGAGAAACAATCAAACCTCCCTTAATAGGCATAATATCAAAACCGTTTAAAATGGTCAATAGTCCTCTAAAATCTTCTGTCTGAAAGAATATTTGATAGGACCCACCCTGATGCCAAGGGATGACCAAATGTGTTCTGAATTATAAGAAGATGGGGCTTCATGTTGGCTATACAACATTATTGGCGAATTTAGTGCCCTGTGTGGGACGGACGTGTTCCCATTAACCGAACAAGATAGAAGACATCAAGAAAGTTATGACGTACATCCCTCACGAATAGGTGGAGTATTATGGCGATTTATTAAAATGTCCAACAGAGGAATACATGATGCTACTCCGTGTTATGAAATACCAGTATAATGTGTACATTAGAGAATGATAACATTACAAAATAAAGTTAAGCAAGTTTAATACAAGCGATCATTATAAAACAAATAACCACAAGAATATTAAACATTTAGTATATATAAATATTTACTCTTGGGAGTCATTTCTAAAAGGCCCTTATTTTGCAGAATTTGGAAGCTTATTCTGTCCTTTCTAATGAACCAAACCAAACAAATCTTGTGTCAAAACAGCTATTATGGCAGTGACATGTAATTGTTGGTCTCAGATCAATAGTTTAAATGTAAAACATATTTGTGTTTTTCTCAAAACTAGTCTCCATGCACATGGGGCCTTGTAGAAATTAGTAAAACTTGTTTAGAACAGTTCTTAGAGTTTGTAGAGCTATTTTGTCTTGTAGGGGATCTGAAGATGCTTGCTTGACATCCTCTTCTGGTAATCTGTAACAATATTATTTTTAATCTCATTTAATTTTTTGAGTTCTTTTTTTAAATTCGCATTTTCCAGTACTAGTAGTGGCTAGCATTTTTGGCTGTCGTAGTGGAGGCCAGGGTTCGGTTCTCGGCTTTGCTCATCATCATCTTGTCGCTGGAACCACATTTTTCTCTCACTTGCTGATCGTTTTAAGTCAGCATACTGTTAAAAGGCCAAGGTTTATGTAGGAGGCAAAACTAGCGGGAATTTTGAGGTGAATACCGGAGTGAGGCAAGGAGCTTCATTGTCTGCAGTGTTATTCAACTTGACACTGAATGAAGTTATGAAAGAACTGGGATTGGGAGGAACGATAATAAGCAAGTCCAAGCAGGCGTATGCATACACAGATGACATTGTGTTGATGGCACGGAACTTGGAATCTCTTAAAGAAATGTCCAAGATTCTGGAGGAGAAGAGTGGAAAGATGGGAATGAGAATTAATGAAAGGAAAACGAAACATATGAAAATGTCAGCAGGAAAAGATAGAAGAGAAAATAAAACGTAGAAATTGGTCAGTATAAGTTTGAGAATGCAAAATGCTTCAGTTACCTTGGTACTATACTAAATTGTGAGAATTCAGTATCTGAGGAGATTCATAAACGGATCATGAATGGAAACAGGGCTTACTATGCTAACACTAAGCTCTTAAAATCAAAACTGTTAAGTAGGAACTTGAAAGTTAAACCCTACAAGACCCTTATTAGACCATACTGGAAGGAAACGTTCTGGGGAGGGTTCATCTGGATTCTGTGATGGATCTGAGACGTGGACAATGTCAACAAATGATGAGAATGATCAAAATTTTTGAAAGGAAAGTTTTAAGAAGGATATATGGCCCAAGAAGGAGGATGAAGGGTGGCGAATCAGGACAAACAAAGAAATTGAAGATTTGTGAAATTTATTAAGTCCCGAAGTCTGGATTGGCTTGGTCATGTAGAGAGGATGAATGAAGAAAGAACACCAAGGAAGATATTACATGGAAGTATGGAAGGAAAGAGGAGACGTGGACGACCACGCAAAAGATGGCTACAAGACTTAGGAGAAGACCTGAGAACTATGAGGGTTGGAAGATGGTGGGAGAAAACTCATAGAAGGGACGAATGGCGAGGAATCGTGAGAGAGGGCAAAGCCTACCCCAGACTGTAGCGCCGAGGAAGTAAGTACTGTTAAAATTGAAGTCCATGCATCACAGAATCCAGATGAACCCTCCCCAGAACGTTTCCTTCCAGTATGGTGGTCAGAGACGTAGGGTGTGGCCTCTTTTCTATATCTGTGATCAATTTTCTTGTTTCGTCTACTTCCTTGAGGATCCATTCGTTATTCTTTTTCTCCGTCATCATCCTTGTCCACATCCACATTTCCGCTGCTTCCAGACGTATGTCCTGTTTCCTGGCTCTGCTTTTATCTGAGGGCTGGAACGGGGTGCACTCAGCCTCGTGAGATGAGGCGGGTTCAATTCCTATCTTAGTGGTTTCCTGTAGTTTCCCACTTCCACTACCTACCTAAAGTACAGTACAATACAGCAGAAGATCTTCGGACCAGTGAGGGATGTACACACGGGTGAATGGAGGATTAGACACAATCAATGCCAACATAGCTGGAACCATCAAAAACCAGAAGACTGCAGTGGGCTGGACATGTAGCCCGGATGGAAGACCACCGATGGCCACGGAAGCTACTGGATTTCATCCCCACAGGAAGAAGACCACCAGAGAGACCAAGGAAGCGGTGGAGTGATGGACTCCATGAAGATCTGCAACAGGCAGCCATACGTGTGGACAGATGGCGGATGGCAGCAATGGATAGGAGACGATGGAGAAGGAAACTTGTAGCAGCGCGCGGTCCACTGGGCCTGATCGCGTAGAAGAAGACAAGGTCATATAATAGGCAAGAAAGAAGATATTAAAAAAGTTTGCACGTATCACTCATCATCATCATCATCTTCATTTCCCCTTTTTCAGTTGACACTGGGTGGGGGCAATTATGGTTCCTCTCCACTTTGTTCTGTCGTTCCACCAATCCTCTTCCGACACGGTATTCCAATCCAGGTTCCACTTTCTAATACTATTCTCCACAGAGTCCATCCAACGCATTCTTGGTCTTCCTTGTCCTCTCTTCCCTGTCATCCGTCGTTCCAGTGCTCGTCTTGGTAGCCTTACTTCATTCATCCGTTTAACATGTCCAAACCATCTCAATCTGTTTTGCTCCAGTTTGTCATTTAGTTTCTGTACTCCCAGTTCTTTCCGTATATCTTCATTTCTCACTCTGTCCCTCCTCGTTTTCTCGACCATACTTCTCAGGAATCTCATCTCAGCTGCTCTCATCCCTCTTGGTCGTTGTCCAAGTTGCTGCTGCATACCTGCCAACCCTTCCGATTTATTCGGAAACTTTCCGAATTTTCACCTCGTCTTCCGATCTTCTTAATTACTATTATTTCTTCCGAATTTCGGGCCCCAGTTATATATTGTAAAATAAAAAGGAACTGCAAATAATTTCCATTCTCAATGAGATTCTCTCGTAAGTCGTAATTGCTTTTGTGATTTGCGTTGTGTCGATGATTGTTTCGTGTCGTGTGTTTTAAGTTTCTCTCGTTTCGTTATGGCGACAAAACCTCAGAAACTTTATATCCAAGTGTTCAAAGAAAGCTACAAAACTGAATTTCCATTCATTTTACAATCTAGTAGAGGAAACCATTTTGCTCTTTGTTCTGTGTGCCGTTGCGATATAAATATTTCTCATGGTGGGAAAAACTGACATAGTAACTCACAGCAACACTCTAAAACACAAGGGCAGTGCTAGTTGTTTACAGAAGAACAAAAAATTAGGAACTCTTTTGTTCACGGGAATGAAGACAATGCTGCCGTTCGAGCAGAATGTTTGTTCACGGCGTTCATCGTAGAACATAACCTCTCGTTATTATGTTCCGATCACGTGGGACAATTGTTTAGAAAAATATTCCCGGATTCGGAAATTGCGAAGAAATATGCCTGTGGCAGGACAAAAGCATCCGGCATTGTTCATGAAATGGCACGTGACGCCGATTCAAAAATTATTAATATTTTAAAATATGGGCCTTTCGCGATCTCCACTGATGGTAGTAATTACAGAGATAGTAAGCTGTATCCTGTCGTCGTGTCATTTTTCAACAAAGAATCGAAGATGATTGAAAATCGTTTGCTATCCATGGAAAATTTGGAAGGTGACTCGACTGGTGCTAACATTGGAAATTTGCTTCTGCGTGTTCTGGAAAGACATGCTATTCCAATGGCAAACTGTATAGCCTTTAGTGCAGACAATGCCCCTATTATGATAGGGAGGAAAAATGGTGTTGTCAAAAAAGACGGTGAAGATGAGCACCAAGCAATGGATGCATTACAATGCAAGTTTTGTGCTCTCGAAATGGAGGATTTGCCTTCTATTGTGGAAGGAAAAAGAGCAGATTGTTCTTTGGCTGCAATAGGGGATATACGAGGTGGAGATGGGTGTCTGAAATATGACAGACTATCTGGAGTAATGCTGTCAATATTAACAATCCCACACAGCAACGTTGAATGTGAGAGATGGTTTAGCCAGGTGAAGGACACAAATCCGATCATCTCTGAATGACGAAAACCTCAACAAACTGTTAGTGGTTAAATCAAGCCTAAGTGGAAATTGCTACGAGCAGCAGTATGACAGGGCATTTTTGAAGTGAGCTAAGTTGGCTACAAGGTCTGCATTAAATCAGTAAGCAGTCTCAAGAATTCCATCCACATGTATATACATCTCCTAATCATAATTAGGTATGTTGCCCATGGTAATTAACTTTAGTCTGACAAAACTTGAATATGTGGTAGTGAATGCGAAGTGTAATCTATCAGAATAATTGTATGCATTTTCTTTAAACACACAATTATGTTCTCTTACGTTTAAATATTGGCCATACATACTACTCGATGATTGATGTTTGTTTACATTTTTGTGAATTTTATGCTGAATTCATACTTTGCCAATAAAGACACGCAGGTCTTTTGTGTACCCTTTTTTCGCCCACGCAATGGTATACTGCGCATGATGAAATCTGTAATTTTAAAAAATCTTCCTATTTTTTACTTCCGAAGGTTGGCAGGTATGCTGCTGCATATGTCATTATAGGAACATAATATGCTTTGTAAGTAACTTCTTTAGCCTTGGGGCCGATAACCTAGATGTTAGGCCCCTTAAAACAACAATTATCATCATCATCATCTTTAGCCTTGTTCCATGCTAGTCCCCTTACTCCCGAGTTGTATTCTTCTGCTAATTTCCAAATCTAGTCTTCCATCTTCCGTCAGTTCACTTCCCAAGTATTTGAAGTGTTTCGCTATTACCAAAAAATAGGGCCGGTAGTTATAACCTTTAATCATGTTTTTGCTTTTCCTTCATTCACCAAATGGCGTGCAATCATTGCTGCCAAATTGAAATAAAATCCACTGGGTGTCATTATAAAGGAACTGTTTGCATGCAGAGGTAATGGAATGATGATTGCTTGGCAACTCTTATCTGTAGAGTGAAACTTTGACTATCTTTCAGTTTCCCCGACGTGATGATGCCTGCGTATGCCAGATCCAAATGGTTCTCCATCTTCTTCATCTCGTACCTGTGTATCGTACTCTACGTCCTCATGAACTTGGTCAGTATCAAATTTAACATCATTCATTTTTAAATTGTAATTATTACTTATTAACTGACTAGACAGTTTAATGTTGTGTGTCTTCCCTTTTCTTGCAGATGTTGGCTGTCGTGTACGAAACTTTCACCCGCATTGAAAGAGAAAAGTTTCGTAAACTTCTGTTGCACAAACGCAAGGCGTGTCAACATGCATTTAGACTTCTTGTTTCAAAGAAGGATCCTAACCGCATGAGGTTCAAGCAGTTCGAAGGGCTGGTCCGATATTACGTACCAAAGAATTGTAAGTTACACTCTACTCTCGTCCACTTCCTGGTGTAGTGGCTCTTGCCCCAGAGGTCTGGGTTCGATTCCTGGCTCTGCCAAGAATGAGGCAAAACTGAGAAAAGGTGGGTTCAAATCCTACCTCAGCCATCCTGGAAGTGTTTTATTGTGGTTTCCCACTTCTACTCCAGTTAATTGTTGTGATGGTTCCAAACTTTAGGCCATGGCTGCCTCCTTCCCAATCCTCACAGGTTATCAGACAAATACTATCTACATATATACAGGGTGATTTTCTATGTAGTTTACAACTTCAATAATGTGTAATTATTTATTGGAACCACTTGCAGACTTGGTTTATATGTAATTACATAGCAAAACACTGCAAATTTTTTGACAAATCCATTACGGCTCAATGTGTGCACCATTTGTCATCCTGGACACATCCCAACGGAAGTTGTTTTCCCGCCACGTATGAACCAGCATTTCTGGGGTAACAGTGGTGATGGCTGTTGTGATGCGATTTCTCAGTTCATCAAGATTTGCAGGTAGGGGAGGGATGTACACCCTATCTTTCACAAAGCCCCACAGAAAGAAGTCCAGTTGTGTGTAATCTGGGGACCGTGGAGGCCAGGTAATTGTTCCAACACGACCTATCCACTTACTTGGGAAACTTTGATCAAGGAATTCCCTCACGTCTGACAGGTAGTACGGCGGGGCACCATCTTGTTGCCAACACATGCGCCCATTATGGTCATCTTCATCCAACTGTGGATTAAGGAAGTTCTGTAGCATATCCAGATAAATGATGCCAGTGATGGTTCTCTCAGCAAAGAAGAAAGGTCCGTACACTTTTTCTCCCGAAACAACGCAGAAAACGTTCACTTTGGGGCTGTCACGAACCAACTGCACGTGGTGCCCTTGTGGTTTTCCCATGCCCCAAATACGACAATTGTGTTGACTCGGCCAGAAAGGTGGAACGTTGATTCATCGCTGAAGACTACATTGTTCAAGAATTACTCATCACGGTTGATGCGATCTAACATGTCAACACAGAATTCATGTCGGGTATGTTTATCCGCTTCACTTAGTGCTTGGACCAAGGGCAATCTGTATGCTTTCATGGCTAAATGTCGACGCAACACCCGCCAAACAGTGGTCTGAGGGATACCAGTTTCGATTTTTCCAGACTGCGGACGAACCACCACATCGCCAGTCACAGGTGCGCGGCCTGGCGCCTTTGAGTGTAGCACAGAACAACCTGTTTTGATAAATGTCTGGTGCCATTTGTACACTGTTGGTTTGCTGGGTGGGTCTTCTGTGTGAAACCTCCGCTGTACACTCGTTGCTGACTTGGTTTCTTCAAACCAGAACACGCACTTCGCTCTTTCCGCACCAGTGAAAGACGCCATTTCCAACAAGTGACAGGTGGCGTGCGTGGCGGACAACTGTGCTACTACAAACTACGTGAGTCAAAACTTGAAGTGTTTTGCAATATAATAACATATAAACCAAGTCTGTAAGGGATTCCAATAAATAATTACACATTATTGAAGTTGTAAACTACATAGAGAATCACCCTGAACATGCACACACTCAAGTACGTTAGGCTAAATGATCACAATGTCCAAGCCCTTCAATTAAGGCAAAAGTAACATGTTTCATATCTGTTGTTTGTCTGTACAGCTGTACGGGACACTGTGTTGATGTTCAAGTACCTGAATGTGTCCAGCAGTGGGACCCTCTCCCTGGTGGAGTTTTACGGAATTTACGACGCCGTGTTGCTCAACTGGGACGCTCAGTTCTCACAGATCCCCTGGTTCCACACGACGTGGGCTCCTGTCCAGACTGTGTGTCAGCTGTGCCACGACCTGGTCAGCTCCAAATACTTCGACATGGTTGTGTGTGAGTCACCTTTACTTGTCATCATCAACAGATATTTAAATATGCTCTAGATGAGTAACAATAGAGTTGATAACAGTACACCTAAAACAAGAGGAAAAAACATGCATATCTATGTTAACCCTCTTAGTGCCAAGCCATTTTCAATGATCATGCAGACTATTCGAAAAAAAAAATCATAAATACCACATTTCAGACAATAGAATCATTTTTATTGCTTTGCATTATAACCATTACCTCATTCTTTCATAAATTATGTTCTTAAAAGTAAATATGACATCAAAACGTTTTTTAATTGAGTTTATTCTGATAATTGTTCAATTTTTCTTTTTTTTTTGTAAAGAATCAGTTTTGAGCCTAAATCAAGTACACCTAAGAGTCATATTCGAAGAAACACTACATTTGCAGCTGTAGAAAGTTCTTAGAGACATCTGTAGGCAGAAAACTTCAACAAAAAGAAAACAACTGCACTGCAATTTTGGCGGGAACGCGCGTGATTGGGAGAGCGCAAAGGGAGGGCGTGAATACAAACTCGAACCTATCGTGTAACGGACTTCGAAGGAAAAAGTAAACACCACACAGGCAAACTTGAAACCTCGCCTTTCCAACAGTATGAAATAATCACGGACATGTGCCTACAGAAATCTTCAAATATAAGATAAACAGCGCGCCGATTCAATCGGCTTTGGCACTTTTGGCACGAGCAGCGAGAGCCGATCTGATCGGCGCGTGGCACTGAGAGGGTTAAGAACTTTTTTTTTTTTTCATAATTGAGTGTTGCTGGAGCCCAACACACCAGTTTCTGCCGCAACGCAGTAACGCTTTTTGGTTCTATGACGCTTCCTGCCACCGTGAGTCCCGATGTGGCGACATCCTTCATTCTCTGCTTTAACTTGAATGTGGGAACATAATGCTAACGCAATGGAGGGTGAGCTTTGTCTCATGCACTCTGCAGCAGCTAGGAATGAGCAATGAGTAGTGACCTCTTTCAAATAATTCTAAAATAACACAAGAAGCAAACTACTGGGCGTAGAATTGTGATTCATGTTTCTATATATTCAGGAAAATGCTGCCTTTCATCCTGCCAAACTTGACCCAGCGGCACACACAATATTTAGTTTCGGTTTTAAAAGTGACGCAAATCAGCCGAGCTATGACAGTCCCACTGTTTGGTGACCACGCCTCCCTGGTCTTCAAGATTAACTGGAAGGTTGTCGCGGTAGAGACTATCAGATTTGGTCTGGCTGTGTGGCTCAGCGGTAATGTTCAGGCAAGATCGAATCCTGGGGCAGTCAGTTGGCATTTGAAGGTGTGCGTTAAGATCTCCCTTGGGGGAAGAATTCTGGCACCCCGGCATCTCTAAAAGCTGCATCAGTTAAAAGGGACGTAAAACCAATAACATTATCATTAATACTAGGCTATCAGATGTTAATGGTGCTCGTGACCAAGGTGTCTCAAGCTCCTAAAACAAATCAATAACATCAAAGGGTTTAAGCCCGTAATAGAAAGCTAGGAGTAGATTCATCATCATCATCTTCATTTCCCCTTTTCCAGCTGACACTGGGTGGGGGCTAATATGGTTCCTCTCCACTTTGTTGTGTCGTTCCACCATTCCTCTTCTGACACGGTGTTCCAATCCAGGTTCCGTTTTCTAATGCTATGCTCCACCGAGTCCATCCAACGCATTCTTGGTCTTCCTCGTCCTCTCTTCCCTGTCATCCGTCGTTCCAGTGCTCGTCTTGGTAGCCTTACTTCATTCATCCGTTGGACATGTCCAAACCATCTCAATCTGTTTTGCTCCAGTTTGTCATTCAGTTTCTGTACTCCCAGTTCTTTCCGTATATCTTCATTTCTCACTCTGTCTCTCTTCGTTTTCTGGACCATACTTCTCAGGAATCTCATCTCAGCTGCTTGTACTCTGCTCTCATCCCTCTTAGTCATTGTCCAAGTTTCTGCTGCATATGTCATTATATGCTTTATACATAACTTCTTTAGCCTTAATTGGTATATCCTTGTTCCATACTAGTCCCCGTACCTGTTGGTAGAAAGCACTCCCGAGTTGTATTCTTCTGCCAATTTCCAAATCTAGTCTTCCATCTTCAGTCAGTTCGCTTCCCAAGTATTTGAAGTGTTTCACCACTTCCAATTCCTTATCTCCTACTTTGATTATTCCTTTTCCTTTCTTCTTATCTTTACTCATCACCACTGTTTTACTCTTCTCCACATTTATCTTCAATCCCCATTGCTCAATCTTTTTATTTATTATACTAGGCTATCAGATGTTAATGGTGCTCCTGACCAAGGTGTCTCAAGCTCCTAAAACAAATCAACAACCTCAAAGGGTTTAAGCCCGTAATAGAAAGCTAGGAGTAGATTATTGTTCAAAAACCAGTATAACCAGTAATTTTGTAAAGCCTAGGGATAGCTCAGTTCCTTCGGAGAAGAAATAGAAATAATAATAATAATAATAATAATAATGTTATTGGTGTTACTTTCCTTTTAACTATTCTGGCTTTTAGAGATGTCGGAGGAGGGGGGGGGGGGGGTGTGGAATTTTGCCCAGAAGGGGATCTTTAACGTGCAGTAAATGTACTGACACGACTCCCTCATGCTCAAATGCCAACTGACTGCCCCGGGATTAGATTCTGCAACCTTGCAATTACTAAATTGTAATATTCGAGTTGAAAAACTTAATTCAGAAATCACTTCACGCCCCCCTTGATAAGGCCCCACGCCCCCCAGGTTGGGAACCCCTGGTCTAGAGACTTGGGGCTGTTGTGATGCGATTTAGAAGTGAGTAAAAAATTTGTGCAAGTTTTTTTGTTTGTTATGATGACAGCATAAAAATAGTTAATTTTGAGTTACGGTGCCTAGTTCTTGCGTTGAGGTATTTCATTAACTCTTCATCCTCCATAAAATGCAAACACATTTGCCATTGAAAACAGATGTTTTTAAATATCGTCATCCTTCTCCCTTATCCAGTTTATGGTACTCCTCGAGGGTTTCTTCTCATCACTAAACCAACTGTCTTGCTTTTGCTGATTTTAAGACCTATGGTCGCAAATTCATTCTGCCAAAGATCTAAAGTCTGTTCGCCAGTCGAGATAGTGGAAATAAACACAGTTGTACACGTGATTGCAGGGCTGCCCGCAAGGAGTGCCAACTTCAGTGCTGTGTATAGCGGGTGGACTTATCGGTTACATGCTACAGCGCAGTTTATTTATTGTTCGTTTCTGTATTTATTTATTTAATTAGTTGTTAACTGCTTATGACAGGCAACAGTACACAGTGCAGCAAGTCTTGTCTTTTCTAGAGCTACGGCATGACTAATGATAAGGTTTTGAATATTCCCGAAGGGAATATGATGTAGTTTCCATTTGAGCGGATGAATTATCAATAAATGATAAAAATGGTCCGGTTAGCTCAAGCAATGCCAGTGTTTCGCCCCATTGTGCCGTTGGGCTCGCCAGTTGGTACAGACACACCTCACCAATACGCGTGGCTAGCACATACTGAGAAGGCCATCACAAGACACAAAATACAAGCAGTATTTTATCATTTATTGATAATTCATCTGCTCAAATGGAAACTACATCATATTCCCTTCGGGAATATTCAAAACCTTATTTGGATTGCCAAGGTAAGGCTTTTGTTTTTATGAAAGGGAGTTTGACTCGTGACGTCAATACTGCTTGTATTTTGTGTCTTGCATGGCCTTCTCAGTATGTGCTAGCCATGCGTATTGGTAGGTGTGTCTGTACTAACTGGCGAGCCCAACGGCACAATGGGGCGAAATTCCTCATGAAAACGCGAGTCTTAGCTTTCTTTTCGTAGTGCAGTTCTGATAATTAATGCACGAACTTACACGAATTATCGAAAACCAAAAATTATTAGCAGTTATGTTTTTAAGCCTAGCAAAAACAAAACTATTAGTTAAAATATTAAAATGTAATTTATGAACATGCAAAAAAAAAAAATAGAATCCTTTATAACATTGTATTGTAAGATGCAATAGACACAGATCAAAATGTGCCACTGTTTCCTGAACCTTTCTTAACCAAGTGGTCTTCTTGGTTTCATTCTGTAATGTGCCTGTCAATTTATGAATGAAGTAGTAGGGACTGACAACTCTGGCATGTTTCACATGACGCATTACCGATATTTGAGATACAAGTACAGGCCATGTTCATCACATCAAAGAATTTGGCACAGACAACGGGAATAACAATTGGTGGGGAACAGCTGAAGAAAGGGGAGAGTTTCAAGTATTTGGGAAGCCTGATACAAGATAATGGAAGAAACATGAGCGGGGGAGACATGCAGAAGCATTCCGGAGGAGTGTGAGAAGCATGATATGGAGCAAGGATGTCCCTCAGAACAGCAAAAAGATCATATATCGGACGTACTATGTCCCTATCCTGACGTATGCCTCGGAGACCTGGGTTATGAAAGGGAGAAGAGCAAAATACAGGCCAGTGAGATGAGGTTCTTGAGAAGCAGTATTGGAGCTACAAAGATGGACAGAATAAGAAATGAGAGGACCAGAGAAGTAATGAAGGAGGAACCTTTACAGGATGGTATAGAGAAGGTATGGAAATGTAAAACGAATGGAGGAGAAGAGGATACCCAGGAGGATACACGAGACGAAGTGGGAAGGAAAGAGACCGAGAGACCAGTGGCTGAAGGGGGTGGAAGAAGAGAGGAGAAGACTGGACAAGGGTGGAGGCTGAGAGATGGTGGGAAGACAGAAGACGTTGGAGAGGCTTGTGTTCCAAACAGACCCGGCCAGTGGCTGGAAACTGTGGAAGATGAATGAATCAGTGAACTCATCACTTTAGAAGGCCAGTCTTATCCAACTAGATAGACATCTCCAAAGAATTAAGCAAGCCCTTAAACTTGCTGTTTCTAGAAATTACAGTACCAACATTAAGGAGTAGTTGGAGGGTTGTGGAAATGTGTCAAAAGGAGAGAAAATACATTAATTTTTAGTGAATGCTGAGTCCCATGTTCTTACAAATTTAATCAGCTTGAGATCCGTAGACATTGGAAACAAGATTTACAAATGGGTGTGTTTGATCAAGCAGAAATAGTGCCAATGAACATCAATGAGGATCTTGCAAAGAAAATTAAGGAGTTGCCATTCTGTTGAACACTGGAAGAAATTCAGGTGGTAAGAGGATACAACGAACTGCAAACTTTACTCAAGAAGCAGATGGACAACAGGACAAAGACAGACTTTGGAATTTTGCAAGAAATGGCATTTGCATTTTCAAAGTTGTCAGAATCTGTGTTGAAGACCATGATTTGGATGCTCTATTCAAACGCTGACTGTGAATGGTTTATTTTTTCCAGCTTACACTAGTACATTAAGTGATATACATCACCATTGTCACCAGAGAATTTGGATCTTTTCACTGAAGTATACTTTTAAGGGAAAACTGTGAAATGTGTTGTTAGTGTGCAGTATTTTTATATATATAATGCATGTTATACATGATATAAAAAATATCCCGCGTAAAGCTTATCATCTTTGAAGTTTCGAAAAGTGCAATTGAAACCACCGAATTTTCCACTTTAAAATTCTGCTTCCTTCTCTTTGTAATCACCGAAAAATACCTATCCCTACTTATAAGTGTTTTACTTCTCTCCCAGTACTTTTCGTAGAGCATTCTGGTTGCAAAAATGAGGTCCACAGTTGATCTAAATCCATGTTGTTCCTCTTCAAGTGTAGGTGGAACATATTTTCTTATCCTTCCCTCAAGGATGGACTCAAAAAAATTTTAAGCCTTGCAACAACAAAGTTACACCTCTGTAATTTGTACTTTTCTTCCAATCACCCTTATCAATAATGGGATGATGATTCCATGCTTCGAATCATTGGGTATTGTATTTTCTTTCTATATTCTGTTGATTACTCTGTACATCCACTGATGACTGATCTCTCCAAGAGTTTTAACCCTCTTAGTGCCAAGCCATTTCCTGGAATTCTTGCCAAGAATGCCAAGCTATTTTCAATGATCATTCAGGCTATTAAAAAGAAAGTCATAAATACCACTTTTTCAAGGATAGAATCATTATTTTTGCATTGTTTTATAGCCAATACCTCATTCTTTCATACATCATCATCATCTTGTACAGTTTCCAGCCCCAGGCTGGGTCTGTTTGGAACATAAGCCTCGCCACTTAGTTCTTTCTTCCCACCACCTCTCCGCTGTCACTCTGGTCCAGTCCTCGCCTCTCTTCTCGACACATTCCTCCACTCCTTTCAGCCATCTATCTCTTGGTCTTCCCCTTGGTCGTTTCGTCTGCATCTGCATCTCATGTATCCTCTTGGGAATCTTCTTCTCTTCCATTCTCTTTAAGTGTCCATACCACCTCAGTCTTGATGTCTCAATCCTACCTTGCAAGGGCTCCTCTTTCACTATTTCCCTGACCTTTTCATTCCTCACCCTGTCTCTTCTTGTTACTCCGATCCTACTTCGCAGGAACTTCATTTCACCTGCCTGTATTCTGCTTATGTCTCTTTTCTTCATTGTCCACGTTTCTGAAGCATAGGTCAGTATCGGGATATAGTACCTTCTGTATAACACTTCATTGCTTTTTTGTGGGACATCTTTATTCCACACTAAGCTCCTAATGCTTCTCAGAAATGCTTCTGCCTGTCTGCCACGTTCCGTAATCTCTTTGTCATTTCTCCCATTTTCCTCCACTATACTTCCCAAGTACTTGAGACTTTCCACCTTCTTCAGCTGTCCACCTCCAAGTGTTATCCCACTCATTGGTCTGTCCTTTTTCCTGGTCGTTAACAGGATCTCACATTTACTGATGTTGAACTTCCATCCGTACTCTCCCACCGTTTCTTCCCAAGCCTTCAGTTGCTCCTGAATTTCCTCCTCCTTGTTTCCCCAGACCATGAGATCATCTGCAAACACCATTGCTTTCATCTTATCTTCTCCTATCTTTCCTGCTATCCGTGTCATTACCTCGTCCATAACCACAATAAAGAGAAGGGGTGACAGCGCACTACCCTGTTTCAGGCCACTCATTTGTCTGAACCAGTCTGTACTTTCCTCTCCAACTTTCACACAACTCACACTTCCACAATACATCTCCTTCACTCTGCCTACAGTCTCTTTTTCCACTCCCATGTTTTCCATTGCTTTCCAAACCTTCTCCCTACACACACTATCATAGGCCTTTTCGATGTCCAGGAAGGCCATCAACAGATCCTCCCCAAATTCGTAGTGGTGTTCCTGGAGCTGTCTCACTGAAAATATGAGATCCACTGTTGATCTCCCAGGTCTGAATCCATACTGCTCCTCTCTCAATTTTCTCTCCACTTTGGCTCATATTCTACTTTCTAATATCTTTTCATATATCTTGGCACAGTGAGGTATGAGTGTGACTCCCCTGTAATTTCTGCACTCCTTTCTGCTTTCTTTCTTAAATATTGGGACAATTAATCCTTTCTTCCAATCTTCTGGGGTCTTTTTCTCCTTCCACATCACCCTCATCACACGGTACAGCCACTGTTTCCCAACTCCTCTGCTGCCTTCACCATTTCAACATTCACTTCATCCACACCCGGTGCCCTTCCTCCTTTCATCTTGTCTATAGCCATTTCCAGTTCTCTCCAAGTCGGGTCCTTTTCCATTCCTCTGTTGTCTTCTCCATCTTCCAATACATTGTCTTCCTCCCTATGACCATTTGGATTCAGCAAATCCTCAAAGTACTCTTTCCACACTGTCTTGAGTGTCTCTTTGTTGTGTACCTCATTTCCGTTTTTGTCCATCATTACCACATCCTCTCACAGACCTCTTCTCTTACTTTTGACCATCCCATAAAGTACTTTCTTATTTCCTCTGCTGTCTTCCTCCATCATCTCTGTCCACTTTACCATCCACTTCTTCCCCTCCTCTGCGACAATCTTGTTTGCTTCTTTCTTCTTTATCTTATAATCTTCCCTTGCCAGATCAGTTCTTTCCTGGAACCACACTCTGAAAGCCTTGTTCTTCCTTCCCACAGCTTCTTTTACTCTCTCATTCCACCATGGTGTCTCTTTACACCGCTTTCTGTTGCTTGTTCTTCCACATACTGCCACTGCAGCTTCCACCATTGTGTTTTTGAATTGCTTCCATTCCTCTTCCCCCGTTTTAGGATTGTCTGTTGGCATCCTTTCCCTTATTATCTTCTGGAATTCTTCCTTGACTTCCTTTTCCTTGAGTTTCCATACTTTGATTCTCCTTTCCTGGTACTCTGTCCTCTTGCTATCCTTAACAACTCCCATGTTCATTACAAGTATTCTGTGGTCGCTATCTAAGGCCTCCGATGGTATTACCTTTATGTCTCTGACACTTCTCTTCATTTCCCAGTCGTACAGCATGTAATCTACCAAAGATTTCTTTGTTAAATCACTGCTGTACCACGTTACCTTGTGGCTTTCTTTCATCCGGACCAGGAGTTGCCTACCACTAACCCGTTTCTCTTGCAAAAATCCTGCAACTTTCTCCCTTCTTCATTCCTGCTACCCCATCCTTCTGCTCCCAATACATTTTCATATCCTTGCCTTTCACTTCCTACATGTGCATTCAAATCTCCCATGACAATGATGCTCTGACCATTCAACTGCTGTTGTAGCTCCTCCTCAAAGTCTTCTTTCTCTTGAGCTGTACATCCAACTTGAGGGGCATATACCTGGGCTATCTCCAGGCTTCTTCCCTTTACAGTTACTCTGATCTTCATGATCCTGTCACTTATTCCCTTTACCTCTTCCTTCTTTCCATCTCTCACAACTACTCCTACTCCGCTGCTCCTTCCTTCACTGTTCCCACTCCAGTACAACCGGTACCCTTTCCTCAGTTCTCTGCTACCTTCTCCTTTACATCTTGTTTCTGCCAAGCCCAGTACATCCAGTTTTCTTCTCTTCATCACATCTACAATCTCCTCCACTTTTCCTGTCAGTGTCTGTATGTTTAATGTCCCAACTCGTAGTCCATTAGCATATCCGGGTCGTCGTCGTTTGCATCCATCCTTTCCGAGGCCTGTTCCTGGTTTGAAAGCAAATATGATATCCACTACTGGCTTGCTAGGCCTATCGTAGCTTCACCAGAGCCCCGTCAGCCATCACTTTTCAGGGTTCCCATAGAGCCTTCACAGCTACCGTAGCAGTCCCGGGGCACACAAAGTCCCCACTGTACTTCACCCCTACAGGCAATCCCTTACTTCATGCCGTTGCCCGTCTCCCACCACGTGGAGGAGGGGTTGGACTTGTGGGAGACATTCTTTCATACATCATGTTCGTAAAGGTAAATACTGCATGTCATCATCATCGTGATCATCATCTTGCACAGTTTCCAGCCACTGGCCGGGTCTGTTTGGAACACAAGCCTCTCCAACGTCTTCTGTCTTCCCACCATCTCTCAGCCTCCACCCTTGTCCAGTCTTCTCCTCTCTTCTTCACGCTTTCTTCCACCCCCTTCAGCCATCTGTCTCTCGGTCTTTTTCCTTCCCACTTCGTCTCGTGTATCCTCTTCTCCTCCATTCGTTTTACATGTCCATACCTTCTCTATACCATCCTGTAATGGTTCCTCTTTCATTAATTCCCTGGTCCTCTCATTTCTTATTCTGTCCATCTTTGTAGCTCCAATACTGCTTCTCACTGGCCTGTATTTTGCTCTTCTCCCTTCCTTTCAGAACCCAGGTCTCCGAGGCATACGTCAGGATAGGGACATAGTACGTCCGATATGATCTTTTTGCTGTTCTGAGGGACATCCTTGCTCCATAATAAGCTTCTCACACTCCTCCGAAATGCTTCTGCCTGTCTCCCCCGCTCATTTATTTCTCTATCGTTTCTTCCATTATCTTGTATCAGGCTTCCCAGGCTACTGCATCTAAACCTTTTTAATGGAGGTTATTATGATAATTGTTCAATTTTTCATATTTTGTTGTTGTAAAAAATCAGTTTTGAGCCTAAATTAAGGACACTTAAGAGTCATATTCCAAGAAACACTACATTTCAGAAAGTTCTTAGATATATCTGTAGGCAGAAAACTTCAACAAGAAGAAAACAACTGCACCACAATTTTGGCGGGAACGCGCGTGATTGGCAGGGCGTGAATACAAACTCAAACCTATCGCGTAACGGACTTTGAAGGAAAAAAGTAGACACCACACAGGCAAGCTTGGAACCTCACCTTTCCAACAGTATGAAATAATCACGGACATATGCCTACAGAAATCTACATAATTAGATAAACAGCGCGCTGATTGAATCGGCTTTGGCACTTTTGGCGCAAGCAGCGAGAGCCGATCTGATCGGCGCGTGGCACTAAGAGGGTTAATCATCTCAACACTGAATTCATCATTGTCAGCTGACTTGTTGTTCCCTTCTTAGATACTGTTGTCTCTACTTCCAACTATTATTAAATGTATTTGGAGGAAACTGGGCTTCAAGGTACAATAACTTTACCACTTAATAAATACAAGTAATTTGTTTGTTTTGTTCAAGGATGGCATCACTAGCTAATTTCATAACTTGTCCAACAGATGCATTGACTGTTCTGAACGGCTGTGCCATGATTGCTCGCCTGTGCGAGCTAACGACAGACCTCAAAGACTCTGCAATGAACTTCAGTGCATCGTGGGACACCATCATATTTGTCGCTTGTAAGTGTTATTGATTGTTGATCTTTTTTTTTTTTTAACAGGTTTGTTCATTAATTTTCCTCCTGTACAGACTAATACAGTGCACTCTCGTTAATTCGTGGTAATTAATGCCCGAACTTCCGCGAATTATCCGCAATTATTCGTATTAAGCCTAGTAAAAACAAAACTATTGGTTTAAATATTGAAATAGACTTGAACACGCAAAATAATAATTATAACACTTGATTGTAGTGTCCTATAAGACATGCTAGGCTAGTGGTAGGCCTATGTGGATTATGCGTACATTAATATTCAACGGGGGAAAAAAAACGGGCATCACTTTTTGTTTCTTAGTTCGTTTATTATTTTTGATTGCACATTTCCAAAGATAACATTTTATGAAAACGAAAATTCATCGTGTTTTTCTATATAAGAGATAAGTGTGACTAGAGACACTAGCTTGACTGTGGGAAACGTTCGGGATTTCCGTTGCATCATTCCCGCACTCGACATCAACTGGATCTCCATTTTCTTCACCAACAGTCAAATTTCGTGCTATTTCTTCTTTGCTTTCATGTCTTAAACCATAATCATCTTTATCGTCGTCTAACTTGCCCGTTCGAAATATCGTCGTCACAGAAGTCGGTATGCGCTTGCTTTTGTGCGAGCGTAGTAGTGGTACTTTTCTCCCATGACTTGTTGACTGCTTCAAGAGCATCAAACAAACATGCTCTCGGTGTCGCTTAAGTTTGTGTATTAGGCAATAATCGCTGTTTACAATACGCTGTTGCGCATCCACCCTTCACACAGGAAAGGGAGGGTAGGTTCCGAGTGAAAGTGCATTCCTGTTGCATTGTTTGGGCTTCGAAGATGAAGGAAATCTATGCTATACCACTCGCGCCAACATGCTCATATGTTACGTAGATTGCGCAAGTAGGCCTACTGTTACATCGCAGAGAAACGCAGTTCAATCATCTCGAATCTCAATGATTTCGTCTTTACGCATTGCGTTGCATCAAAGTTCTTCTAAACGACGGAAAGTTTGATTTACTTAGCGTGATGATTAGTTGCTGGGAGAATTTCTATTTTAAAAATGACTCTTGGAGACCCACGAATTAACCACAAAACGAATTATCGGGAGTGCACTGTATTGTAAAGTTAGCTGAGGAAGTTAATTCTATCGAAACGTGTACTAAAGATAAAATATTGTATTGATAGAAGGAAAAATAATAAACCAACTTGTAAACGTTAAAAGCAGTTAGTTATGTATGATTGTTCCTCTTCCATCCTCTTAGGAGAAGGCACAATTTGATGTTATTGTTGTTTCTTTATCGCGTTGGAAGCTATTTTTCAGTGTTGCCTTAACAATCGAAATTTAATGTTTTTCAGTCTGTCAACACGATTGTATTGCAATCGGGATACACTTAGCTAAATATAAACAAGCCTAATCATCTGAACTAACACACATTCATGGAGAATTCATCTGTCTTTACACTGCTAGAAAATACCCTCCTTTGGAAACGAGAAACAACATAAGGGTGCAACAAGGGAAACATGTTATTGAATTAGGATGTTCTTTGTACCATATCTTCAATAAACCAAGGCCGACATTAACGGCAGTATTAAAGTTGCCAAGACATTCTCAATAGACCAAGTGCGCTTAAAAGAGGGCTGTTTAGCTTACCTATCGCGGAAATGAAAACTGGCCTTGAATACACTAGTGTCCAAAAGTTAAGCATAAGTTACGAATAAGTAGGGCAACAGGAAATAGACAGCAAATCGCACGACAATGCACCTACCAACCACCACCTACCTACCTACGTGTTCACTCTGTATCGGAAAGGAGTATTCTTTGCTTTGACTAGTGGCGTAACCACAAGGTAAACACAGCCAGTGCCTCAGTCGTGTTTGCCCCGTTATATTGTGTGGAGTGTAGCTTTGTGGTGAACGTGACAACATAATGGCACAACGACGCCATTTAGACCCCGTTTTGCAGGCTAGAATACTCGGCCGCCTGGAAGCAGGCCAGACACAGACCGAAGTCGCCGTATCCATGAATGTGCCACAAAGTGTCATTTCCAGGCTCTGGAGACGATTTTGAGACACAGGAGATGTTAATCGTAGGCCAGTACCAGGTCGACCAAGAGTAACCACCCCACAGCAGGACCGATATCTGGCCTTAACCGCCTGATGAAATCGGAGTGCACCTGCAAGACAATTGTCGGCGGAGCTTGCAGCTGTCTTAGAGGTTGCGGTTTCCCAGTAAACTGTGAACCGGAGGCTCAGAACAGCAGGGCAGTTTGCCAGACGTCCAGCGGTGTGCGTCCCGCTCACTGCAGCACAGAGACGGGACCGTTTACTGTGGAGTCGTCAATGTCGAAACTGGACCATGAAAGAATGGAGGCATGTGCTCTTCACAGATGAATCCCGCTTCAGTTTGCAGAACGATTCCCGTCGCACATTAATCTGGAGAGAACCGGGTAGCCGGTACAACCACAGGAACATCGTAGAACGAGACCAGTATGGAGGTGGTGGCGGAGTCATGGTGTGGGCGGCATCATGTCGAATGGCCGTACAGACCTGCACATCTTCATGGGTGGTCTGAGGAACACTGTGGACGCTCGGAGATACAGAGATGAGGTCCTGAGACCACATGTTCGAATCTTCAGAGGTGCGGTTGGTCCAGACTTCCTCTTAATGGACGATAATGCCCGACCGCACCGCGCTGCTCTTGTGGATACATTTCTGGCTGGGGCATACATTCATCGCATGGACTGGCCAGCGAGGTCTGTGGATCTGAATCCTATAGAACATACATGGGATGCATTGGGGAGACGAATTGCATCCCGTCAGCCTCCACCAAGAACCATCCAAGACCTTCGCATTGCCCTTTCGGAGGAATGGGATCGACTGCCACAAGAGCTCTTGGACCATCTGATAGAGAGTATGAGTTATGACACGGCACTGAGATGCATGTGTGGCCGTTAGTGGTAACCATACACCCTATTCTCTTGTGAAAGACATTGCCAAGTTTTGTTAGTTGTTGCCAAAGTTGTATCAGAACCTTTCTGACCCAGTTTTTGTGGACAAGTTGTGTGACATATGGTGTGTGATTCAGCTTCCGTCTTTTCAGCAATCCGTCTGACATTCCTATCAGGCGGTATGGCCTCGTTTAGTAATTATGCTTAACTTGTGGACACTAGTGTAGTTGAAGATGTCCACAATACACTTATTAGGATGACTATTAGTGGGTGTCATTGTAGGTTTGCTAGTGCTTTGTAGAACTATTTTGTCTTGGTTAGATTTGGATTTGATGATGCTCGCTTGAAGAGCAAAACATATCATCCCATAGTTTTCTTCCCCTTCTGTAGTCATAACAAATATATATTTTTTAATGTATTTCCATGTAAGTGGGATTACACTGTGTTGACCGACTGAAAAGTTGTATTGGGTTGGTGCATAAGTCAGTAGCGTTTTCCATAAGTTTATCCACATCAAGTTTATTAAACACATCAGATACACATAAGAGAGAAGTTAATCGTCAGTAACATATTCTCCTTCACTATGTACAACAGTCTGCCAATGCTGTGGTAATTTTTCGATTCCGCGCCTGTAGAAATCACGTGGTTTTGAGTTGAAGAATTCTTCAAGCTATATTCGAAGCACATCTTCATCCGGAATGGAAATTCCATGAAGGTTGTTCGATAGAGAGCAGAAAAGGTGAAAATCTGAGGGCGCAAGATCGGGCGAATAAGGTGTGTGCGGAATGATTTCCCAGCCCAGCTCCTGTATAGTGTTTATGTCATGCTAGCAGAGTGCGGGCAGGTGTTATCAAGGAGGAGCATCACTTCACGCAGTCTTGCTGGTTGTTTTTCTAGGATTGCATCTGCAAGACGTCTCAGTTGTTGGCAATAAGTGCCAGCAGTGATGGTTACACCTCGAGGAAGCAATTCGTAGTACAGTACACCGTCGGTGTTCCACCAGATGCATAGCATTATCTTTGGTGGATGCACGCAGGTCTTTGTACGGGGAGTTGCTTAACCATTCCCTTCTTCTCCTTATGTTAGCGTCAGGACATTCCTGTCACCAGTAACAATACAGGATAGGAATGATCGATGATGTTCACGAGCCAATCGATAACGGGCAAGCAGAGATGCGCATATGGCCACCTGCTGATTCTTGTGATTTTGGCTTAGAGCATGCGGTACCCATACACCAGAGTTTTGAACCTTACCCATTGAATGCAAATGTCACACAATGGTGGAATGATCACAGTTTATGAGTAGGGCTCGGATTTTTAGGTGCTAAAAATCTGGAAAATATTTATTTTTTATGTATTAAAAATACCTCAAATATGTGACAAAAAAGTAAAAATATTTAATTATAATTTAATTTATTAATGTGAATATAAACAATATTTAGCACTCACAAATGCAATGTATGCTATGCCTCACTGACTGCTGAAGCATTACAATACACAACGAGATACATCTTCAGGTTGTCCATCACAAATGTCCGACAATTATCGCGAAACACTTATTCCGAAGACGCGAAACTGCGGTAGTATGTTTCTTGCCCTTGAGGTTTGTGTACTTTAAGATCGCTGTTCAGCCTTCATTGCTTTCCCACATGGTTGGCAGAACAGAACGCCCCCATCAGAAGTAAAAGTATCTTTAAATTCTGGAACAGACGTTAACTTGTAGTTTTGCCTTTAGGCATCGTAGAACTGCCTTACACTTCACAGTGCCAAAAATGAACTGCATGTGAGTGACACTGGTTCTACGAAGCTGGGGTAAGCAAGGGTGTCTACCACGTGGTGCAATATGGCTATGGACAAGGAAATCCCCGGCTTCCACAGTGAGTGGCTACAAGTTAAGAATAACACAGTTGTATGAAGCTCACAGGTTCTTCCCGTTGAAGTAACACACAATAAAAATGCAGTAAACTGAAAGATCTAGCATACTGATTTTAAGAAATGTAAATATTATGTCTTTTTATGTGCTAATAAGTGAAAAGCAGGAATTTATGTAATTATAGAAAAAATGCCTAAAATATGTATTTACATAAAAAAAATATTTATTTACCTAAAAATCCTGGCCCTATTTATCACATTTGCCAGTTCTTGTGTACACTGACATGGCTCATTGTGAGTTAATGCGTTTAAACGATCTTCATCAAATTCCGATGGCCTTCCTGAACGTGGGAAGTCACTAAGGTCAAAACGATCCACCTTAAAACGAGAAAACCACTTTCTTGCCATCCTCTCTGCAATACCATTGTCCCTAAACTCGGCGCAAATGTTTCTGGCCGCCTCCGCTGCTTTCGTTCCTCTATTGAATTCAAAGAGAAAAATATGTCGGAAATGTTCCAATTTCTCCATTTAGCACTCCATGTTCTAGCGTCCTCGCCTCCACTCTCTATCTGCAATTGACAAAACTTCAATATGTAAACTCAAGAACAAACATTGAACTACCAAGCAACAATGACAGACGATAAATAAAACCAGAGCAACCGGAATACCAACAAGCAAAAACAAAAACGCTACGGACTTATGCACCAACCTAATATTATCAACTGTCAATAAGGTAACACTGATTGATATGTGGTCGTTGTTTGTGCTAGTGTACGTGCTGGAGGCGGTACTCAAGATCCTTGGTTTGGGGCTAATGCAATATTTTGGCAATGGCTGGAACATCTTCGACTTCTCTGTGACTCTGAGTACCCTGCTGGGCGTGTTGATCCTCTACTTAGTACCCTCGTTCGTGTACGTGGTGGTGCTGCGGCCACTGCGGCTCCTCAGGATCTTCAAGCTGAAGAAGCGGTACCGCGACGTGTTTGGTACACTCGTCCTCCTCACCCCTCTCATGTGCTCCACGGCCATCGTCATGTTCGTGCTCTACTACTTCTACGCCATCATCGGCATGGAGCTGTTTGCGGGGTACAACATGAAGAACTGCTGCGTGTGAGTATAGCCTTGTGTTGCTTCCATGTTGATAATGGGGTTGTTTAAGAACCATCTTCAGCTCTAGCCCTACTGTCGACCAAAGAATTATATGCACTCGAATTTGAAGGTGGTTTGTGAAGTAACCAATAGACCTACATAAAATCCAATAACATCATCATTTTCCTCGTTCTATTTTACGTTAGTTCATGTAGGTTTGGAATTTTTAATATTTTTTATCGCAGTTGGAACACAAAAAGTACCCGTTTTTAAGCGTGTTTCAACCATGCGTCACATTTAACAATTATTATCTCGCAAACCCGTCATCAGATCGAATTCAAATTTTATCACGATATACATTGGAATGATGTATAACTGGTTTATTAATTTCAAAATTCTGTGTGTTCAAGAACGAAAGTTATCATTGTTGTAAGGTAACTTTTTCTCGGCTCAGGGTGGTTGGAAAATGTAGTTCTTGGTTGCGTTGTAATCCTCATACATCAAAAAGTTATGATGTATGACTGTGAAATATGTAAATTAATTCACTTATTTTATATCGGTTTGTAATTGTACTGGGAATTAAGACATGGGTTCACCAGCTAGCCGCTACGGGAAATGCTGTACAGCGTTGCTGATATGGAGCCCATCACTTCCGGGTGAGGCGCCATGACGAGTGATGGATCCCATCTTGGCAACGTTGTACAGCTTCAAACTCGAGTACACATAATATTTTGGTCGACAGTAGTCTTCTCAGCTGCTGAATAATGCTCACCATGCTATGCTCATTATATCGGGAACTATAAAATCCACCCCCCAATGCTTGGTTGTCAGCTCTGAGTCACATTTCCCCACCATATCAGACAGAGAAAGAATGTTGTGTTGCGCGAGTTCCAGAAGATCTCTGACAGTGTTCATCTGCAAATTGCGTGCTTACCAGGAGAACTGTGTGTTTAGGAGTTCTCCTGACCACATACGCAATTTGCCTAACAGTGGTGGCCAAACGGTGGGATATCTTACAGGGGAGTCTTCACTCTTGTTTACGGTCGGCGGCAAACTTCTATGAAGAAGGTACCCAAAAACTTGTGCCAAATGCCTGCAAAAGTTCGGCAGTTATGTGGAAAAGTAGTTTAAGAGGTGTAGAATGTTGTGCAATAAATAATTTTTCTGTATCTGTACACAATTCAATTTTATTACCAAACAGAACTTACTTTCTGGACGTGCCTCGTATAAGTTAGTAGTTAGTTTTAGTTATAGTTTACATTTCATTATCTTCACGACCCAAACCATTAGGGGCCGATAACCTAGATGTTAGGCCCCTTAAAACAACAATTATCATCATCATCTCTTAAAAGGCACAATATCAAGACCATTTAAACTGGTCGATACTCCTTTAAAAATTAGCTAAAATTTTTGTGTTAAAGAATTACGGGATGTGCAAAATGTTTCTGGAATTATAAGAAGGTGGAACCTTTGTGGGTGTACAACAATGAATTCCAAACATCATTCTTTGTCCAGTGAAATCTATCTCCACCTTCCGGCGGGCCGAGAGGGATTTACATTCGCCCCAATACTTATTTATAATTTTTCTTTTTCAGGAACACAACAGTGGAGGACTTCTACAAATATAGTGGTAATGGCAGCACAGCTCTTGGTTACTATTACCTGAACACATTTGACAATCTGATGACGAGCGGAGTGACACTGTTCGAGCTGACCATCGTCAACAACTGGTTCATCCTGATGAACAGCTACGCCTCGGTGGTGGCTCAGTCCAGTAGACTGTACTTCATGCTCTTCTACCTGTCCACCATGATCGTGCTAACCATCGTCGTGGCTTCCATACTGGAGGCCTTCCGCTTCCGTATCCAGTACAAGCGCCAGACCAGTAAAAGAGAAGGTGTGTTTCTTTGTTTTGTTCTGTGTTCAGAGGGTAGGGGGAGAGAGCCTTCCCGAATATCGTTCTTTTGGACCATAAGACTTGCTTTTTGTTATAAAAATACTGCATTAAATTTGGCTGCATCTTATGGTCGGAAAGTCTTATCATAATTAGATACAACACCAATGCTCAACAAATTTCTTACAGCACTTTCAGCAGTTGACCCCTTTTATTACTGCATTTAAGAAGCATACAGGGTCATTATATATGTGTGCACCCCCATAAACTCAGCAAGCTAAGCCGGCTGTGTGTGACGCAAATGGCAGGCGCGCATACACGATTCACCAGGTGGTTGGTGCGTGTTCACACATGTTTTGTCATTCATATGCACGTGTATCTGCACGTTTAGTTAGTATTGTGATTACTGTGATTGTTGATCATGCCTACACACCGTGTGTATATCCATAATTCGTATATGAAAAGCAGAAAATCTTGTTCTGAAACAAGACGAAAATTTCGAATCAAGTTTCCAGGAAGACCTGTGCCTAATGCCAGTACAATTAGGAGGCTCACTCAAGGAAACAGGCTCCGTAAATAATAAAAGAGTTGACAGACATTCTTTCATCAGAAATGTGTGTTACAAGAGAGGGAGGACTTTTCCAGCATCGCCTATGAGCACTGTAAGTACACATTATTGAACATGTTTGGTAAAAGTGTGCGCCAACCACCGGCTGAACCGGTATGCGCGCCCGTTATCTGCGCCAGTCACAGCTGGCTTAGCTTGCTGTGTTTATCGGGACGCACATAGATAAAGACCCTGTATATGAAATTATTCACTATAAAATGTTTCCAGCAATCGTTGAATAACCTTCCAAAATATTAAACATTCTGCTTAATATAATGCTAATTAATAATCAAAAATACTGTATAACTTGATAACTACAGCAGCCTACTTGAAGAAATTGTTATGAATATGGCAAAAAATTTGTTTTAAAAATCAGATTTGTTACATTTGAAGTCTTAATGAAAATTTAAAAACTTATAAAAAAACAAATTAAGTTCAAAAATAATGAAAAATCTGCTTCTATAAATTATTCTTAATGTGTTATTGACATCCAGTTCAAATGGTTGGTTTCATTTTGATGATCTGTACCTATAAGCCTTCTTTTGAATAAAGATCAAATTGAGAGAAATGTTAGTGAAACGTCCCCTGTGTTTTCCACCTGAATTGCATGTAATTATTTCAATTTCAGAATTTCATTTACAAAATAGTGTCTCCCCATTAATTGAACTCATCGGCATTACAGTCCATGTAGGACCTTGGCCTCTCCAACAATCGTTGCCCAATCCTGACGATCTTCTGTATGTTTCCTCCATCTTCTTACTCCCATCTTGTGTAAGTATTTCTCCATCTCTTCCCTAAGGCCCTTCAACGCTCCAGGTTTCTTCAATATTCTCACATTCCAGGTTGCTATGTACCTAGTCTAGCCAATAAATACTGTCACGAACTATTTTGTGAATAAATGGAAAATTGTTTTTAAAAAAAATTACGAGCCTTACAGTAGTCGCATGTGATGTGTAACATCTGACATAGAAGAAACCTCACGTGAAATTGTTGATACACCGGTAGTTTATACTATTATTGGCACAAATATTAATCTATTGTAAAAGGGAGTGTTTTACAGATATTGTAGTTTATAATACGGAACTCATTTTATTAGATGATTTGTAGTTTCCACCAGCACTAGCCTAAATAAAGAATACGATAAGGATCAACTAGATTAATAGACGCGACACCACTCATAACCTTAAATTCCTTATAAACAGGTCCTCTTCATTCACAGACCAACACGTAATGTCATATGGATTCTGTTAAAATAAGTCATATTGATATGATAAATATCGTTTAAAATGATCATCTGGTAGCAAAAATATCTACCCCGTCCGGGATTTGAACCCAAGATCTCTAGATTCACAGTCATAAGCACTAACCCCACGGCTATTTCGACTACGCAAATTATGTGCACAAGATGGTGACTTATTTCCACGTTCCAATAATACTGCATTACGGAATTAAGTTTCATTTATATTTTGCTTGTTTTGATAATGTTCCCGAGTGACATCGAGTTTAAAATGCGTTATGAATAGGCCCTCTTGTGAGTAAAGAGAATGTATTCAGCAATAGTTCATGAAGGCTTGCTCAATTCTTGTATAACCACAACGATTATATTATATTGATGACTGCATTACCGTTATGTGGATTAATATTTGAATAGCCATTGTACAGAAACATAATACCGGCAATGCCGACTACTTACAATGTTTGATATTAAGGCATTTTACCATTTAAATACTGATACGAAGACTTCGAACATGTACCATGTGCTTTGTTTCAATCACCTGACACCACAGTTCGCATGAGCGTTTTCCGTTCAGTATCGCATATACATTCCACATGGCCGAGAGTACGTCATGGTATCAATTTCCGACACCGCGCGCTCATTGTTTCTCTTACCACTGCCAGCTGGGTCTTACCACTGCCCGCTGCGATCGATCGAGCGGGCAGTGCATCCTTCCGTTTTCCACCACTGCCAGCTAGTACACTTCCGATCGATCGAGCGGGCAGTGCATACTTCCGTTCGATCCACCACTGCCAGCTCGATCGTTCCGATCCACTTCCGTCTCCAATTTTCAAAATCACTCCCACAAAACTATCCAGCAACCGAGCGGAAAGATGTTACACATCAGTAAATCAATATCATTTTAATATCTTATACACACACACATTATGCACAGGTTGCACCAGTCAGACTTCAAAATGTCCACCATTAGCACGCACAAAGGCTTGGGGTCTCTTTGGCCAGTCATCTATCGCAGAACGGATAGTAT